>CP136055.1:524749962-525999962 GCA_032464435.1 Aegilops umbellulata | reverse complement strand
ATAAGCTAACTGCATCCCATATTTTTTTTAGCAACTTGTTCTCTATGGACTGCATTGATAACCATCCAGGAGAGAAAGAACACGTCACTAATGCAAACAGGTATGTTAGTTATCTTTTTCTTACCGGAAAGTGTGAGGGCTTAGACTGCATCCTTTCTTTCCTCCTTGATTAACCCAAGGGGGGAGGAGACGGAATGAAGCGACCGTGGTCCCCAGAAGCCGTGACCGTCACTCTTGCCGCGCCTTCAGCTTGCTGCACGCATTGCGACGAGGCCGGCGTGGCTGCTGCTCCCCTCCCCCTGCTGAGCCCGGATCGAGGGTGCGCTCCTCGGCTCGAGCTCCTCCTGTCGAGGCCTCCATCTCTAGCATCCATGGACGCCCAATGAGCAAACATACATATTTCAGAAAATAAAAAGATAACTTGTGGAGAGGAAGGGGATTAGAAAGAGGAACTCATGGGGGACGTGCAACAAGAAGAGATGGGGAATGAGATGGCGAGTGCCGTTGTCCTTGCGCCTACCACTCTTCCCATCCCTCTCCTCCATCTCCTCATGCCCAGCTCGACTGCGACCCCGCGCGCTGGCACCTCTGCCTCGACCAACTGCGCCGCCCGAACACAATATCCGTCGCGCCGCCATGACCACGGCCTCCTCCTCGTCCTCCTCACGCATCTCCTTCTGCCAAGCACAAGTGGCGGCGTCGGGGGAGTGGAGGGAAAGAGGAAGCCTGTGAGGGGATTGGGCTGGAGGCGGCGGCAGGGGAGGAGGGCGGGGTCGCGGGGAGCCGGTGAGGGCGAGGCCCAGGAGGCGGCGGCGCCAGGGGAGGAGGCGGGGGTCGCGGGCAGGAGGTGGCGGCGGCAGGAGAGGAGGCGAGGGTGTGGGGGAGGCGCGGGTTAGATTTGGTCACTGCGGGAGACGAGAGGAAAGGAGCGCTCGGGGCCTTATCCATTCCCTCGTCGCTACAGTAACGCGCGCACTATTCATAGACGACTAAAAGGAGACGTGGCTATAGCCGCTAGTAGGGCGAGTGGCTTCATCTTTTACTATGTAAATGGTGCTCTACCGCGGTCTATGCTTCCTCCTTCAGGTCCGGCGCCACAGCACGAGGAAACACACAGCCACATGTACGTGTGTTAATTACTTCCTCTGTTTCAAAATAGATGACTCAACTTTGTACTAATTTTACTATAAAATTAGTATAAAGTTCGAGCCATCTATTTTAGAATGGAGGGAGTATATATCATCACTCATTACCGTGTTGATCAGCAAACAACAATTTTTCTTTAGTTGGTAGCAACCAATTTTTGAGCTAGAGGCAACCAACAATTACTCAATGCCGAATTGATGTCACGTTACAAGAAACATTTGGAAGATGATTACATGAATTCTCATGAATACTAAAATAAATACAGCTTACTCATTTTAATTATTTCAAAAGTAAGATACCACTGTTCCAAGAAAAGAAATTACTTCACTAAAGTTAACATTTTAAATATATGCATTGAAAAATGTTTTGTGATATGCACTAAAGGATGAAAATTTGATGTCATCTAGATTCTTTCTTTTTTTCAAACTTCAAAATGTTTTGAAGCTCAAACCGTCGCTCCGATTGAAAAACCGTCTTCACAAAAAAACGTCTCGACGGGATCTTCGAAACTAGATCCCATGTTGATATGTTCTGATGACTTTTTCTTTTGGACCAAAAGTTACCACATCTAGGCTACATAAGTTATCACGTTTGTCATACATAAGTTACTGTGTCATTTACACAAAAGTTTCCGGGGTATGTTTTCAACAAAGTTTTATCCCAGGGTCAGAAGGTGATTATGATGTTTGCAATGAGTTATGAACTTTGTTGTGTATATTAACATGTTGCATAAAAGTTATCGGGGTATGTTTTTCAACAATTTTCATTCCCTCAATCAAAAAATTACCGCGATATTTGTATATGAGTTATCAGCTCTCATGTACGTGTATTATCATGTTATTTACACATGAGTGGGAGATATTTATTAACAATATTTTTCCATGGTCAAAAAGGTACATATCCGGATTAAGTAAGTTATCAGCTCTGTTGTATGTATATTACCATGTTATTTACACATAAGTTATCAGACTATGTTTTCAATAAACTTTATCCCAGGGTCAAAAGTTACCGTCGGGTTTGTAGTGAGATATCAACTTTATTGTGTGTATAATACCGTGTTATTTGCACACAAAGTACCGGGGAAAATATGTTTTTCAACAAATCCCCCCCCTCCCCGCGGTTCACCTAAATATCGGGTATGCAGTGCTTCTATTGAAGGAAATATGCCCTAGAGGCAATAATAAAGTCATTATTTATTTCCTTATTTCATGATAAATGTTTATTATTCATGCTAGAATTGTATTACCCGGAAACATAATACATGTGTGAATACATAGACAAACAGAGTGTCACTAGTATGCCTCTACTTGACTAGCTCGTTAATCAAAGATGGTTATGTTTCCTATCCATGGACAAAGAGTTGTCATTTGATTAACGGGATCACATCATAATGAGAATGATGTGATTGACTTGACCCATCTCGTTAGCTTAGCACACGATCGTTTAGTATGTTGCTATAGCTTTCTTCATGACTTATACTTGTTCCTATGACTATGAGATTATGCAACTCCCGTTTACCGGAGGAACACTTTGTGTGCAACCAAACGACACAACGTAACTGGGTGATTATAAAGGTGCTCTATAGGTGTCTCCGAAGGTACTTGTTGGGTTGGCGTATTTCGAGATTAGGATTTGTCACTCCGATTGTCGGAGAGGTATCTTTGGGCCCTCTCGGTAATGCACATCACTTAAGCCTTGCAAGCAGTGCAACTAATGAGTTAGTTGCGACATGATGTATTACAGAACGAGTAAAGAGACTTGCCAGTAACGAGATTGAACTAGGTATTGAGATACCAACGATCGAATCTCGGACAAGTAACATACCGATGACAAAGGAAACACCGTATGTTGTTATGCGGTCTGACCGATAAAGATCTTCGTAGAATATGTGGGAGCCAATATGAGCATCCAGGTTCTGCTATTGGTTATTAGCCGGAGACGTGTCTCGGTCATGTCTACATAGTTCTCGAACCTGTAGGGTCCGCATGCTTAATGTTTCGATAACAGTTATATTATGAGTTTATGAGTTTTGATGTACCGAAGGAGTTCAGAGTCCCGGATGAGATCGGGGACATGATGAGGAGTCTCGAAATGGTCGAGACGTAAAGATCGATATATTGGACGACTATATTTGGACATCGGAAAGGTTCCGATTGATTCGGGTATTTTTTGGAGTACTAGAGAGTTACGGGAATTCGTATTGGGCCTTAATGGGCCATACGGAAAAGGAGAGAAAGGCCCAAAGGGTGGCTGCGCCCCTCCCCATGGACTAGTCCGAATTGGACTAGGGAGGGGGGGGGGCGCCCCGTTCCTTCCTTCTCCTTCTCGCTTCCCTTCTCCTACTCCCACAAGGAAAGGAGGAGTCCTACTCCCGGTGGGAGTAGGACTACCCCCTTGGCGCGCCCTCCTCCTAGGCCGGCCGCCTCCCCCTTGCTCCTTTATATACGGGGGCAGGGGGCACCCCATAGACACAACAATTGATCCATTGGATCTCTTAGCCGTGTGCGGTGCCCCCCTCCACCATAGTCCACTTCTATAATACTATAGCGGTGCTTAGGCGAAGCCCTGCGTCCGTAGAACATCAACATCGTCACCATATCGTCGTGCTGATGAAACTCTCCCTCAACACTCGGCTGGATCGGAGTTCGAGGGACGTCATCGGGCTGAACGTGTGCTGAACTTGGAGGTGCCTTACATTCGGTACTTGGATCGGTCGGATCGTGAAGACGTACGACTACATCAACCGCATTGTGCTAACGCTTCCGCTTTCGGTCTACGAGGGTACGTGGACAACACTCCCCCCTCTCGTTGCTATGCATCACCATGATCTTGCGTGTGCGTAGGAATTTTTTTGAAATTACTACGTTCCCCAACAGTGGTATCAGAGCCTGGTTTTATGCGTAGATGTCATATGCACGAGTAGAACACAAGTGAGTTGTGGGCGATATAAGTCATACTGCTTACCAGCATGTCATACTTTGGTTCGGCGGTATTGTTGGATGAAGCGGCCCGGACCGACATTACGCGTACGCTTACGCGAGACTGGTTCTACAGACGTGCTTTGCATACAGGTGGCTGGCGGGTGTTGTTTCTCCAACTTTAGTTGAACCGAGTGTAGCTACGCCCGGTCCTTGCGAAGGTTAAAACATCACCAACTTGACAAACTATCGTTGTGGTTTTGATGCGTAGGTAAGAACGGTTCTTGCTAAGACCGTAGCAGCCACGTAAAACTTGCAACAACAAAGTAGAGGACGTCTAAATTGTTTTTGCAGGGCATGTTGTGATGTGATATGGTCAAGACATGATGCTATATTTTGTTGTATGAGATGATCATGTTTTGTAACCGAGTTATCGGCATCTGGCAGGAGCCATATGGTTGTCGCTTTATTGTATGCAATGCAATCGCCCTGTAATGCTGTACTTTATCACTAAGCGGTAGCGATAGTCGTAGAAGCATAAGTTTGGCGAGACGACAACGATGCTATGATGGAGATCAAGGTGGCGCGCCGGTGAAGATGGTGATCATGATGGTGCTTCGGAGATGGAGATCACAAGCACAAGATGATGATGGCCATATCATATCACTTATATTGATTGCATGTGAAGTTTATCTCTTATGCATCTTATCTTGCTTTGATTGACGGTAGCATTATAAGATGATCCCTCACTAAAATTATCAAAGTATAAGTGTTCTCCCTCAATATGCACCGTTGCGAAAGTTCTTCGTGCTGAGACACCAGGTGATGATCGGGTGTGATAGGCTCTACGTTCAACGGGTGCAAAACAATTGCACACGCGGAATACTTAGGTTAAACTTGACGAGCCTAGCATATAACAGATATGGCCTCGGAACACGGAGACCGAAAGGTCGAGCGTGAATCATATAGTAGATATGATCAACATAGTGATGTTCACCATTGAAACTACTCCATCTCACGTGATGATCGGGCATGGTTTAGTTGATTTGGATCACGTGATCACTTAGAGGATTAGAGGGATGTCTATCTAAGTGGGAGTTCTTAAGTAATATGATTAATTGAACTTAAATTTATCATGAACTTAGTCCTGGTAGTATTAGCATATCTATGTTGTAGATCAATAGCTTGCGTTTTGCTCCCTGTTTATATTTTGATATGTTCCTAGAGAAAACTATGTTGAAAGATGTTAGTAGCAACGATGCGGACTTGGTCCGTGATCCGAGGATTTTCCTCATTGCTGCACAGAAGAATTATGTCCTTAATGCACCGCTAGGTGACAGAACTATTGTAGGAGCAGGTACAGGCGTTATGAATGTTTTGACAAAAGCTCGGTATGATGACTACTTGATAGTTTAGTGCACCATGCTTTACGGCTTAGAATCGGGACTTCAAAAATGTTTTGAACGCCACGAAGCATATAAGATGTTCCAAGAGTTGAAATTGGTATTTCATACTCATGCCCGTGTCGAGAGGTATGAGACCTCTGATAGTACTTTGCCTATAAGATGGAGGAGAATTGCTCAACCAGTGAGCATGTGCTCAGATTGTCTGGGTACTACAATCGCTTGAATCAAGTGGGAATTAATCTTCTAGATAAAATAGTGATTGACAAAATTCTCTAGTCACCATAATATGCAAGGGATAACAGAAACAATTCCCAAGCTCTTTGTGATGCTGAAATCGACGAAGGTAGAAATCAAGGAAAACATCAAGTGTTGATGATTGACGAGACCACTAGTTTCAAGAAAAGGGCAAAGGGAAGAAGGGGAACTTCAAGAAGAATGGCAAGAAAGTTGCTGCTCAAGTGAAGAAGCCCAAGTCTGGTCCTATGCCTGAGACTAAGTGCTTCTACTGCAAAGAGACTGGTCACTGGAAGCGGAACTGCCCCAAGTATTTGGCGGATAAGAAGGATGGCAAAGTGAACAAAGGTATATTGGATATACATGTTATTGATGTGTATTTTACTAGTATTTATAGCAACCCCTCGGCATTTGATACTGGTTCAGTTGCTAAGAGTAGTAACTTGAAACGGGAGTTGCAGAATAAACAGAAACTAGTAAAAGGCGAGGTCGCGATGTGTGTTGGAAGTAGTTCCAAGATTGATATGATCATCATCGCACACTCCCTATACTTTCGGGATTAGTGTTGAAACTAAATAAGTGTTATTTGGTGTTTGCGTTGAGCATGAATATGATTTGATCATGTTTATTGCAATACGGTTATTCATTTAAGTAAGAGAATAAATTGTTGTTCTGTTTACATGAATAAAACCTTCTATGGTCATACACACCAACGAAAATGGTTTGTTGGATCTCGATCATAGTGATACACATATTCATAATATTAAAGCCAAAAGATGCAAAGTTAATAAAGATAGTGCAACTCATTTGTGGCACTGCCGTTTAGGTCATATTGGTGTAAAGTGCATGAAGAAAATCCATGCTGATGGGTCTTTGGAATCACTTGATTATGAATCAGTTGATACTTGCGAACCATGCCTCATGGGCAAGATGACTAAGACTCTGTTCTCCGGAAAAATGGAGCGAGCAACTGACTTATTGGAAATAATACATACTGATGTATGCGGTCCGATGAGTGTTGAGGCTCGCGGCGGGTATCGTTATTTTCTGACCTTCAGAGATGATTTAAGCAGATATGGGTATATCTACTTGATGAAACATAAGTCTGAAACATTTGAAAAGTTCAAAGAATTTCAGAGTGAAGTAGAAAATCATCGTGACAAGAAAAGAAAGTTTCTACGATCTGATCGCGGAGACAAATATTTGAGTTACGAGTTTGGTCTTCAATATAAACAAAGTGGAATAGTTTCACAAATTCATGCCACCTGGAACACCACAGCATAATGGTGTGTCCGAATGTCATAACCATACTTTATTGGATATAGTGCAATCTATGATGTTTCTTACCGATTTACCACTATAGTTTTGGGGTTATGCATTAGAGACAGCTGCATTCACGTTAAAAAGGGCACCGTCTAAATCCGTTGATACGACACCTTATGAACTATGGTTTAGCAAGAAACCTAAGCTGTCGTTTCTTAAAGTTTGGTTTTACGATGCTTATGTGAAAAAGTTTCAACCTGATAAGCTCGAACCCAAATCGGAGAATTGTGTCTTCATAGGATACCCAAAGGAGACAGTTGGGTACACCTTCTAATCACAGATCCGAAGGCAAAATATTCGTTGCTAAGAATGGATCCTTTCTAGAGAAGGAGTTTTTCTCGAAAGAAGTGAGTGGGAGGAAAGTAGAACTTGATGAGGTAACTGTACCTGCTCCCTTATTGGAAAGTAGTTTATCACAGAAATTTGTTCATGTGACTCCTACACCAATTAGTGAGGAAGCTAATGATGATGATCATGTAACTTCAGATCAAGTTACTACCGAACCTCGTAGGTAAACCAGAGTAAGATCCGCACCAGAGTGGTACGGTAATCCTGTTCTAGAGGTCATGTTACTTGACCATGACGAACCTACGAACTATGAGGAAGCGATGATGAGCCCAGATTTCGCAAAATGGTTTAAGGCCATGAAATCTGAGATGGGATCCATGTATAAGAACAAAGTATGGACTTTGATTGACTTGCCCGATGATTGGTGAGCCATTGAGATTAAATGGATCTTCAAGAGGAAGACGGACGCTGATAGTAGTGTTACTATCTACAAACCTAGAATTGTCGCAAAAGGTTTTTGACAAGTTCAAGGTGTTTACTACGATGAGAGTTTCTCACTCGTATCTATGCTTAAGTCTGTCCGAATCATGTTAGCAATTGCTGCATTTTATGAAATCTGGCAAATGGATAAACAAAACGGCATTCCTTAAATGGATTTATTAAAGAATAGTTATATATGATGCAACCAGAAGGTTTTGTCAATCCTACAGGTGCTAACAAAATATGCAAGCTCCAGCAATCCATCTATGGACTGGTGGAAGCATCTCGGAGTTGGAATATACACTTTGATAAGTTGATCAAAGCATATAGTTTTATACAGACTTACGGTGAAGCCTGTATTTACAAGAAAGTGAGTGGGAGCACTACAGTATTTCTGATAAGTATATGTGAAAGACATATTGATGATCGGAAATAATGTAGAATTATTCTGCAAAGAATAAAGGAGTGTTTGAAAGGAGTTTTTCAAAGAAAGACATCGGTGAAGCTGCTTACATATTAAGCATCAAGATCTATAGAGATAGATCAAGACGCTTGATAAGTTTTTCAATGAGTACATACATTGACAAGATTTTGGAGTAGTTCAAAATGGAACAGTCAAAGAAAGAGTTCTTGCCTGTGTTACCAGGTGTGAAATTGAGTAAGACTCAAAGCCCGACCACAGCAGAAGATAGAAACAGAATGAAAGTCATTCCCTATGCATTGGCCATAGGTTCTATAAAGTATGCCATGCTGTGTACCAGATCTATTGTATACCCTACACTGATTTTGGCAAGGGAGTACAATAGTGATCTAGGAGTAGATCACTGGACAGCGATCAAAATTATCCTTAGTGGAATAAGGATATGTTTCTCGATTATGGAGGTGACAAAAGGTTCGTCGTAAAGGGTTACGTCGATGCAAGTTTTGACACAAATCCAGATGACTCTAAGTCTCAATCTGGATACATATTGAAAGTGGGAGCAATTAGCTAGAGTAGCTCCGTGTGGAGCATTGTTGATATAGAAATTTGCAAAATACACACGGATCTGAATTTGGAAGACCCATTGACTAAACTTCTCTCACAAGCAAAACATGATCACACCTTAGTACCCTTTGGGTGTTAATCACATAGCGATGTGAACTAGATTACTGACTGTAGTAAACCCTTTGGGTGTTGGTCACATGTCGATGTGAACTATGGGTTGTTAACCACATAAAGATGTGAACTATTGATGTTAAATCACATGGCGATGTGAACTAGATTATTGACTCTAGTGCCAGTGGGAGACTGAAGGAAATATGCCCTAGAGGCAATAATAAAGTTATTATTTATTTCCTTATTTCATGATAAATGTTTATTATTCATGCTAGAGTTGTATTACCCGGAAACATAATACATGTGTGAATACATAGACAAACAGAGTGTCACTAGTATGCCTCTACTTGACTAGCTCGTTGATCAAAGATGGTTATATTTCCTAACCATGGACAAAGAGTTTTCATTTGATTAACGGGATCACATCATTAGGAGAATGATGTGATTGACTTGACCCATCTCGTTAGCTTAGCACACGATCGTTTAGTATGTTGCTATTGCTTTCTTCATGACTTATACTTGTTCCTATGACTATGAGATTATGCAACTCCCGTTTACCGGAGGAACACTTTGTGTGCAACCAAACGTCACAACGTAACTGGGTGATTATAAAGGTGTTCTACAGGTGTCTCCGAAGGTACTTATTGGGTTGGCGTATTTCGAGATTAGGATTTGTCACTCCGATTGTCGGAGAGGTATCTCTAGGCCCTCTCGGTAATGCACATCACTTAAGCCTTGCAAGCAGTGCAACTAATGAGTTAGTTGCGAGATGATGTATTACGGAACGAGTAAAGAGACTTGCCGGTAACGAGATTGAACTAGGTAATGAGATACCGGCGATCTAATCTCGAACAAGTAACATACCGATGACAAAGGGAACAACGTATGTTGTTATGCCGTCTGACCGATAAAGATCTTCGTAGAATATGTGGGAGCCAATATGAGCATCCAGGTTCCGCTATTGGTTATTGACCGGAGACGTGTCTAGGTCATGTCTACATAGTACTCGAACCCGTAGGGTCCGCACGCTTAATGTTTCGATGACAGTTATATTATGAGTTTATGAGTTTTGATGTACCGAAGGAGTTCGGAATCCCGGATGAGATCGGGGACATGACGAGGAGTCTCTAAATGGTCGAGACGTAAAGATTGATATATTGGACGACTATATTCGGACATCGGAAAGGTTTTGAGTGATTCGGGTATTTTTCGGAGTACCGGAGAGTTACGGGAATTCGTATTGGGCCTTAATGGGCCATACGGGAAAGGAGAGAAAGGCCCCAAAGGGTGGCCGCACCCCTCCCCATGGACTAGTCCTAATTGGACTAGGGAGGGGGGCGCCCCCTTCCTTCCTTATCCTTCTCCCTTCCCTTTCTCCTACTCCCACAAGGAAAGGAGGAGTCCTACTCCCGGTGGGAGTAGGACTCCCCCCTTGGCGCGCCCTCCTCCTAGGCCGGCCGCCTCCCCCTTGCTCCTTTATATACGGGGGCAGGGGGCACCCCATAGACACAACAATTGATCCCTTGGATCTCTTAGCCGTGTGCGGTGCCCCCCTCCACCATAGTCCACCTCGATAATACTATAATGGTGCTTAGGCAAAGCCCTGCGTCGGTAGAACGTCAACATCGTCACCACGCCGTCGTGCTGATGAAACTCTCCCTCAACACTCGGCTAGATCGGAGTTCGAGGGACGTCATCGGGCTGAACGTGCGCTGAACTCGAAGGTGCCGTACGTTCGGTACTTGGATCGGTCGGATCGTGAAGACGTACGACTACATCAACCGCGTTGTGCTAACGCTTCCTCTTTCGGTCTACGAGGGTACGTGGACAACACTCTCCCCTCTCGTTGCTATGCATCACCATGATCTTGCCTGTGCGTAGGAAATTTTTTAAAATTACTACGTTCCCCAACATCTATTACCAAGATATTCATGCAAACACTATCGAGGTTATATTTTCAACAATTTTTCCTCGGGGTCCAAGTTATCACGGTATTTGTACCTAAGTTATCATGTATATCATGCGTTATTACCTTGATGTTTATACAAAGTTACCAGGGTACATTTTTGACAACTTTTTCCTTCATGTCACAGTTGCCTGGTGTTTGTGCCTAAGTTATCAGGGTTGCCATGCAAAAATTACCGTGTTGTTTACACGTAAATTACATGGGAGATGTTTCAATAATTTTTTCACCCCCTCTCGAAGTTACCATGACATTTATATGTAAGTTATCGAGTCCCAGTGCACAAATTACCATGCCATTTGCATAGAAGTTATCGGGGTATGTTTTAACCCCAAAAACCCCTCATGTGAAGTTGCCATGATATTTACAACGAGACTACATGGCAAGGTATACAACCCGTTACAAGACGACTTGAGAAATCCAAAAAACACAAGAAGAAAAATGCTTTTTTGGCACATATGAAAATGAAAAAAAGGTTAACTATCATGTTTCTACTTATTGGTCAACAATCCAGGCAGGGTGCGTTGATTAGTACACTGCTTCTACATCATTGGAGTCATGGGTTCGAGTCCCACTTTAGTACAAATAAAAAAACTAATCTTTACTATAATGTAAACAGAGGTAGCTCGGGTGGTTGAGAGCATCCACGGTGGCCGTGGGTTCGAATCACACATCATGCATTAGTTTTGCGTGAGCGTGCTGGGATAAACAAGGGTGCTAAATCCGGACCAGGCGAGAAAATATCACGCGGCTGGCGTGCACAGAAATTCCGGATCGGACAGCAATCAGATCGTTCGGATCTATTAACAAATCCAGAACGTTTGGAAAATACAAATTTCAAAAAAAAAAAGCTTTTCGGATTGGAGTCCTTGCCATTCACGTTTTTGGAAACCAAGTAAAAAAAGTGCTAACTGATTTGTGTGATTGGAAAGAGATCTGTTGTGTTGTTTGGAAAAAAACACTGGTAGAAAAAGAGGCTTCCATACGCCCCCATTAGTCCCCAAAACAATCGAACCGCGACCAAAGGGGTCTTTAGTCGCGGTTCGGGAGTAGACCCGCGACCAACTATCTGGGCCCAGCGCGCTCGGTCGACAGCTGGCGGACGGGAGGGGCTTTAGTCCCGGTTGGCCTGGCCAACCGGGACTAAAGGTCCCCGAAGGCCTTTAGTCACGGTTGGCCAGGCCAACCGGGACTAAAGGCCCATCCAGCTGGCGGACAGGAGGGGCTTTAGTCCCGGTTGGCCTGGCCAACCGCGACTAAAGGCCCATCCCTATATATAGGACTCAGCTCACTTCACTTCACTCAGCTCACTTCACAATTTTCAGAAGGTGGTGGTGGGTTTGCTTTTGGTTTCTCCTATGCACACAAGGTGTTTGATGAAATGCCCGAGAGCCTGAAACAAACATGATATGAAGTGTCCGAGCCACACTTGAGCTTTCTCATTTATTTTTCCTCCGCGATCGCTGTTAGCAACTTGAACCTTTCATGTGTCATTGATAAAATACACATGTGTGTAGTTCATTGTTTAATTTGTATTATTTCTAGCTAGTTAGTTTAACAAATGCATGATGGTTAATTATATACTTTATATAATAATAATGCAGATGAATCGGCAATGGATGTACGGTCCCCGACTCTCCGGCGAGTTCACTACGGGTTTGAAAGATTTCCTCGTAGTGGCAAATGCGAATAAGCAGCAAGGTTTTATTATCTGTCCATGTGTTGTCTGTAAGAATCAGAAGGGTTATTCCTCCTCAAGAGACGTTCACATGCACCTGCTTCGGCATGGTTTCATGCCAAGCTATAATTGTTGGACCAAGCATGGAGAAAGAGGGGTTAGAATGGAAGAAGATGAAGAAGGGGATGATATCGATGACAACTATCATGATCATTTCGGTGATACTTTCATGGAGGATGATGCTGAAGGTGGGGAAGGGTTAGGTGAAGGTGAAGAAGAGGCACATGATGAGCCCGCTGATGATCTTGGTCGGACCATTGCTGATGCATGGAGACGCTGCGAAACTGACAAGGAGAGGGAGAATTTGGATCGCATGTTAGAGGATCACAAAAAGTCGTTGTATCCAGGATGCGATAATAGTCTGAAAAAGCTGGGCTGCACACTGGATTTGCTAAAATGGAAGGCACAGGAAGGTGTAGGTGACTCATCATTTGAAAATTTGCTGAAAATGTTGAAGAATATGTTCCCGAAGAATAACGAGTTGCTCGCCAGTACGTACGAAGCAAAGAAGGTTGTCTGCCCTCTAGGTTTAGAGGTTCTGAAGATACATGCATGCATTAATGACTGCATCCTCTACCGCGGTGAATACGATAATTTGAATGAATGCCCTGTATGCACTGCATTGCATTATAAGATCAGAGGCGATGACCCTGGTGACGATGTTGAGGGCGAGAAACCCAGGAAGAGGGTTCCCGCCAAGGTGATGTGGTATGCTCCTATAATACCACGGTTGAAACGTCTGTTCATGAACAAAAAGCATGCCAAGTCGTTGCGATGGCACAAAGAGGACCGTAAGTCCGACGGGGAGTTGAGACACACCGCTGATGGAACGCAATGGAGAAAGATCGACAGAGTTTTCAAAGATTTTGCAGCTGACGCAAGGAACATAAGATTTGGTCTAAATACTGATGGCATTAATCCTTTTGGCGAGCAGAGCTCCAGCCATAGCACCTGGCCCGTGACTCTATGCATCTACAACCTTCCTCCTTGGTTGTGCATGAAGCGGAAGTTCATTATGATGCCAATTCTCATCCAAGGCCCTAAGCAACCCGGCAACGACATCGATGTGTACCTAAGGCCATTAGTTGAAGAACTTTTACAGTTGTGGGCCAGACCTGGTGTACGTGTCTGGGATGAGCACAAAGGAGAGGAATTTGACCTACGAGCGTTGCTTTTTGTAACCATCAACGATTGGCCTGCTCTCAGTAACCTTTCGGGACAGACAAATAAGGGATACAATGCATGCACGCACTGCTTACATGAGACTGAAAGTGTACGTTTGGTTAATTGTAAGAAGAACGTGTACCTGGGTCATCGTCGATTTCTTCCCCGAAATCATAACGTAAGAAAGAAAGGCAAGCATTTCAACGGGAAGGCAGATCACCGGCCGAAGCCTACGGAACGTACTGGTGCTGAGATATTTGATATGGTCAAGGATTTGAAAGTCATCTTTGGAAAGGGTCCTGGCGGACAATCAGTTCCGCGGGGAGTTGACGGGCACGCACCCATGTGGAAGAAAAATCTATATTTTGGGAGCTAGAATATTGGAAAGTCCTAGATGTCCGCTCTGCAATCGACGTGATGCATGTTACGAAGAATATTTGCGTGAACCTGCTAAGCTTCTTGGGCGTGTATGGGAAGACAAATGATACAAAGGAAGCACGGCAGGACCAGCAACTTTTGAAAGACCCAGATGACCGGCATCCGGAATGGTTTCAAGGTCGTGCCAGCTACGCTCTTACCAAAGAAGAGAAGGTCATTTTTTTTGAATGCCTGAGCAGTATGAAGGTCCCGTCTGGCTTCTCATCGAATATAAATGGAATAATAAACATGTCGGAGAAAAAGTTCCAAAACCTGAAGTCTCACGACTGCCACGTGATTATGACGCAATTGCTTCCGATTGCTTTGAGGGGGCTCCTATCGGAAAATGTTCGAGTAGCCATTGTGAAGCTATGTGCATTCCTCAATGCAATCTCTCAGAAGGTAATCAATCCAGAAGATCTACCACGGTTACAGAACGATGTGGTCCAATGCCTTGTCAGTTTCGAGTTGGTGTTCCCACCATCCTTGTTCGATATTATGACGCACCTCCTGGTCCACCTAGTCGAAGAGATTTCCATTCTCAGTCCTGTATTTCTACACAATATGTTCCCCTTTGAGAGGTTCATGGGAGTATTAAAGAAATATGTTCGTAACCGTGCTAGGCCAGAAGGAAGCATCGTCAAGGGCTATGGAAATGAGGAGGTAATTGAGTTCTGTATTGACTATGTTCCTGACCTTAAGCCGATTGGTATTCCTCAATCGCGGCACGAGGGGAGACTAAGTGGAAAAGGCAAGATCGGAAGGGAATCCACGATATGTATGGACGGTCATTCTATGACTGAAGCACACCACACAGTTCTGCAAAATTCCAGCTTGGTGGCTCCGTACTTCGAGCAACACAAGAATATTTTACGCTCGGACAACCCGGGGAAGCCTGAATCCTGGATTAGAAAGGCCCACATGGAGACTTTCGGCAGTTGGTTGCGAAAACATTTAATGAATGACAATGATGTTGGATATCAGCTGTACATGTTGGCCAAGAAACCATCTTCGACTATAACGACTTTCCAAGGGTATGAGATAAATGGGAATACATTTTACACCATCGCCCAAGATAAAAAGAGCACCAACCAAAACAGTGGTGTCCGCTTTGATGCAGCAACCGAGAATGGGCAAAAGGTCACATATTATGGTTACATAGAGGAGATATGGGAACTTGACTATGGACCCTCCTTTAAGGTCCCTTTGTTCCGGTGCAAATGGTTCAAGCTAACAGGAGGTGGGGTAAAGGTGGACGAGCAATACGGAATGACAATGGTGGATTTCAACAATCTTGGTTACCTTGACGAACCATTCGTCCTTGCCAAAGATGTCGCTCAGGTTTTTTATTTGAAGGACATGAGTAGCAAACCGAGGAAACGGAAAGATAAGAAAACGATCAGTACATCATGCGATGATCCAAAGCGCCACATTGTTCTTTCAGGGAAAAGAAACATCGTGGGAGTGGAGGAAAAGACAGACATGTCAGAAGATTATAATATGTTTGGTGAAATTCCGCCCTTCAAAGTGAACACTGACCCAAGCATTAATTTAAATGATGAGGATGCTCCATGGATACGGCACAATCGTAAGCAAGCAGGGACACAAGGGAAGAATTGATGTGTAATAATTTATTGTACCAAACTTTGTATTTGGTCGATGAACTGAATGATGTATCAAACCTTTGGTCAAAGCTTCAAGGGATTTTAAAATGAATTAGTTTATTTTTCTGATTTTTTTGATATATAATTGTATTTTTAAGATTTTAAAATGAATTAGTTTTATTTTTCTGATTTTAAAAGGAAAAAGGAAGAAGAAGAAAGAAGGAAAAAGGAAGAAAAAACAGAAGAAAAAAACAGAAGAAAAAAGGAAAAACAGAAGAAAAAAACAAACAGAAGAAAAACATAAGAAAAAAACAGAAGAAAAAAACAAACAGAAGAAAAAAACAGAAGAAAAAACAGAAGAAAAAAGGAAAAAGGAAAAAAGGAAGAAAAAAAGAAGAAAAACAAAACAAAATAAATAAAGAAAAGACCCTTTAGTCCCGGTTGGGGAGGCGGACCGCGACTAAAGGGTACCCTTTAGTCGCGGTTGTTGTCCCCAACCGCGACTAAATGGTCTTTCTGCGCGGGAACGAAAGCAGCGCCAAAACCCTTTAGTCCCGGTTGGGGAGGCGGACCGCGACTAAAGGGTACCTTTAGTCGCGGTCCGCCTCCCCAACCGCGACTAAAGGTGCGTCTATAAATACTGCACTTAGCAGTTTTGCCACTTCCCATTCTCCTCTCTCTCGACGCCGAAGCGCTGCCCCGACGCCGATCGACGCCGACGCCGACGCCGAAGCCCTGCCCCAACGCCGAAGCCCTGCGCGGCGCCGCCCCCGTCCCCAGTGTGCGCCGCCTCCGCCCGTGCCTGCCCTTGCCCGCCGCCCGTGCCCTGCGCCCTTGCCCGCCACCCGCCGCCCGCCGCTCGACGCCCTGCCGCCCGCCGCCTGCCGCCCGCTGGCCCTGCCTGCCGTCCTCCGCGCGCCGGCAGAAGAAGAAGAAAGAACAAGAAAAAGGAAGAAGAAGAAGAAAGAAAAAGGAAAAAGGAAGAAGAAGAAAGAAGGAAGAAGAAAACAAAAGAAAAACAGATGAAAAACAAGAAAAAGGAAGAAAAAAGGAAAAAGGAAGAAAAAAAAGAAAAATAAAGAAAACAACAGAAGGAAAACAAAGGAAGAAGAAAAAAAGAAAGAAGAAAAAAAAGAAAAGCACAAGAAAAACAAACAGAAGAAAAAAACAAAAGAAAACAAAAAAACAGAAGAATAACAAAGGAAGAAGAAAAAACAAAGAAAACAAAAAAACAAACAGAACAAAAAAACAAAAAAAGGAGGAAGAAAAACCAAGGAAGAAGAAAAACAAAGGAGGAAGAAAAAAAAGGAAGAAGAAAAACAAAGGAAGAAGAAAAAAGAAAGAAGAAAAAAAGGAAGAAGAAAAAAAGAAAGAAGAAAGAAAGAAGAAAGAAAAAGGAAGAAGAAAAAACAAGAAAGAAAAAGGAAGAAGAAAAAGAAAGGAAGAAGAAAAAAAGAAAGAAGAAAAAGGAAGAAGAAAAAAAAGAAAGAAGAAAGAAAGAAGAAAGAAAAAGGAAGAAGAAAAAACAAGAAAGAAAAAGGAAGAAGAAAAAAAATGAAAACCAAATGAAAACCAAAAGAAAGAAGAAAGAAAAAGGAAGAAGAAAAAAAGAAGAAGAAAGGAAGAAGAAAGGAAGAAGAAGAAAGAAAGAAAAAAGAAAAAGGAAGAAGAAGAAAGAAAGAAGAAAGGAAGAAGAAGAAAGGAAGAAGAAGAAAGAAAGAAGAAGAAAGAGAGAAGAAGAAAGGAAAAAGGAAGAAGAAGAAAGGAAGAAGAAGAAAGAGGAAGAAGAAAGGAAGAAGAAGAAAAAAAGAATTTTTATTAAAGAATCTTATTTTTTAATTCCTCCTCCTCTATGTCCCCTTAATCTTATTTTTTAATTCCTTTATACTTAAAGAATTTTTACTACATGCAGGAGTGACATATGGCGGACGATAGAACCGAGCCGCTTAGGGATCCGGAGGCTGAACGTTATTTAATGGGCATCATCAACAACGAGATTCCTTATGTGCCGGGCTCAGAATATGAGCAACAAGAGGATGTAGTCTCTTCTTATCTGAACCTTGACGGTGGAACAGAGATTGTCGATGATCAAGAAGGTGAAGGAACGGACATTGCAAGTAGCAACCACCTCCGGCGAGGTATATATATACATTGAGAGCCTCTCGTGATACAAACTTACTGAAATGTGAATACATATGTATTAACGCGCGCGACTCTCTTTCTTTTTTTAGCCCTCCGGATCGAGTACGACAAAGCGTGGCAAATCCAAGGCGATGAAAACAGGAGAAACATATGACATTGAGTTTGTCAGTGAAACCGGCAAGCCCCTACAGCACACCTCAAAGTTTGTCAACCAATGCGGAGTCGTTGTTAGAGACAACGTCCCGTTCACCGTCCAGGAATGGAAGGAGCCAAAGAAGGCACGTCTTGGTTTCAGTTTTGTCGACAAGAGAACGAAAAAGGATTGCTGGAGAAAGCTTATGGAACATTTCATTCTACCTCCGGAATACAACAAAGTCGATGAATTCGGTAACGAGGTTCCGGGTGGACGTCAGAGGAGGAGGCTAGTTAAAGAGTTCACTCTTTAGAAGATGGGCGAAGCATTCCGGAACTTCAAGAAAAATTTAACCCGTGACTATGTCAACCAGGGGAAGACTCCGGATTTCAATGGACAACATGAGAAACTGAAAGATGATTGGCCAGAATTTGTGAGGCAAAAGCAATCGGAGCATTTCAAGGAAATATCGAAAAAAATAAGGATAATGCGAGTAATAAAAAGTACCATCATATTATGGGGCCAGGAGGATACCGCCTTTCGGAGCCTAGGTGGCAGAAGATGGAGGAGGACCTGAGGGTGCGAGGAATCCCTCTAGGTACAGAGGGATGGGACCCAAGGGCCAAAAGCTGGTGGTACGGGCATGGGGGATCGCTAGACCCGGAGACAGGGGTGTGTGTTCACCAGCAGAGACAATTTGCTCCCACCCAAGCCCTTATTGACGCAATGACCCAAGCTCAAGAGGGCTTGATCAAGTTCAACAGAGAGAAAGACACACTGACAACAGCCCTCGGGAATGATGAACACGGAGGACGTGTACGAGGCAAAGGCAAAGTTTCGTGGAAAGTAGGGTTTTCCCAGGACAATGACCCGTACTGTTACAGAAGCCGTAAGAGAAAGACGGACCGGGATGCAGATCTTATGACGAAGTTTGCATCGTAACTCCATGAGTTGAAGCAGACCGTGCATGAACTAGTGAAAGAAAAATCGGCTGCAGGGCCGCATGAAGATCATGAAGCGGATCGCGGAAGCCAGCAGCGGAGAAGCAGCGTGGCTTCCACGGATGCCCCGCCTGGTGCTAGTGCACCGATGATCGAGATTCGTGCACCGGAGCCTCACTACCCCGTGGATGATGTAAAGGAGATGAAAGAATGTGATCTGCACTATCCCGTGGGGAACGTTTCCACGAAGGTAGCTAGAGGCAGTGCTTTACCCTGTACACCTGGAGCACTCCACCACAACAACCCCATTGCATATGGCTATGCTCGTGTCACGGTGGAAGACATAGTCCAAGGGTTTGAGGACCTGGAGATTGACAAACCTACACCCGAAGGGGAGAGAAGACTTGGAGATGTCAAGCGCCAGTTCATTCTATGGAAAAAGAAGTACATAGTGTTTCCAGGCGAGGCGCCAAGGCTAGCAAGTCCACCCCCCTCCGATGGTGGTGGTGGTGGTGGTGGTGGCGGCGGTGGTGGTGGTCGTGGTGGTTCACCTACACCTCCTTCACGCCATTCGACGCCGTCCCCTGATCCACAACCTCCGGCGGGTACGACGCCCCCCAATCCTCCTCCGGCGGGTACGACGCCCCCCAATCCACCTCCGGCGAAGAAGCAGAAGTAGGCGGACAGCAAGGAAACCCGCTCCTGGACTATTAACCCGGACCCTTATGTACCTAAGACCACAAGGGTACCGGAGCCATCACTGAAGCCTCTCCTCCCAAGGCCTGGGGAACTTAGTGAAGCTAAAACCAAATTGGCCGCGTCTGCTGATTATGAGAAATGGAAGGAGGATATGAAGGCGAAAAAAGAGCCTGAGCCCAAGCAAGTATTCACTGAGAAGCAAAAGAAGTGGGCTAAGGATTTTTTGACGACACCGTCCCAAGCCGAGCTGAATATGCCTGACGACTATGGACATGAACTTCGTAGGCAAGCAAAAATATTGAAGGAGGAGAAAGAAGAAAGTAAAAAAAGCGGGAAATAAGTTGACCAGCTCGGGATGCAGAAGAAACAATCGATCCCCCCGCTCATAGTGAAAGCCGGTCCGGAAGAGGACCCCGAGATCATAGCAGCTGCGGCAGCACTTGGATTGACTGTAGCGGGTGCCATGAAACAAGCGTCCGAGATTGGTTTGACTCTTCGTGCCTTCTTAGGCCTTGAGGATGCGCCAGTATGTGAGATAGCATTACAATATGTGCGGAATGGGCCTCTCGTCGAGCCTGCGCAGGAAAAGAGTCTACCACCACAAATGCGAATCTGCTACGTTGGTACAAGCAATTCATAACATGGGCCGACAAAGAATATGTTTATGCGGATGTTACAGATGAGCATCACACCAAACGGTACTCTGTAGAAGTTCATATGAGTGAATTGTTCTAGCTGTTCAATCTGCGCGACCTCGACAAATCTATGCTGAGTTGCTACGTTCTGTAAGTGATTTATTTCTACCTCATCTCGTTCTTCATTGCCTGCACTATATATATATATATATATATATATATATATATATATATATATATATATATATATATATATATATTGTCCTAACTATATTGTTGCGTACGCTATTATGCAGATTGAAGATTTGGGAATGCAAAATAAGAAACATCCATGATGTTCGGTTCATTGACCCACATATCGTTAATGGACATGTGTTACAACATCACCCCGAAGACGTGGAGAAAGACCTATACAAGTTTCTTAGAAAGCATCAACTCAAAAGTCATATTCTATTTCCTTACCATTTTGGGTGAGTGTTTCTCTCTCGTGCCCATTCTCTTTTGTTTACTCCATGCATGGTATGTCTAATCGATGAGTTATGCATGACTGTGCTTGTAACGTGTCCGCAGGTTCCACTGGATTCTGCTAAATATTGAACTTCACACCTCCAGAGTTCTAATCATGGACTCTATGGATTCGGATCCAAAGCGTTGGGCTGACATGAGAAAAATGCTGCAAAAGTAATTATTTTCAATCATTTGAGCTCTATATCGATCGGTCTCTTTCGTTCATTTCCTAATATCAAGTAACTAATAACTCCCTTATTCATTTAATTTTCTTTGCCCTGTAGGGTTTGAAGACGGTTCTCAGAAGAAATTGTCGGTGAATTCAAACATGAGCTAGATTTCAGAAGGTTAGTTAATGTGGATAAGCAGCCACCGGGGACCAATCTATGTGGATACTATGTTTGTGAGAACATCCGGAGACACACCACTGAGCGGAAGGCATCAGATAGCGTGCGGAACGCGATGGATAACTTGCGGAGGAGGCTTAGTCCAGAAGCTCGCTTCCGACCAATTCAAGAAGAATTAGCAGGATTTTTCATGAGGGAAGTCATCAATCCTAAAGGAGAACACTATACCAAGGACGAAGAAATTTATATGCATACCCGAGATTGAAACTTGTTCGAAGTTGTATATGGTCATCCATCCTAATTGTGTATGGAAACTTGTTCGAAGTTGTATATGGTCACCCGAGATTGAATATATATTATATATTCCTCTTGAATTCTTCTTGTTTGAAATTTCATATGCATGTATATAGTAGCGTAGAATATGTGTACTGAAACTTCATCAAAAATAAAATAAAACACAAAATAAAATATAAAACAAATAAAACACTACAAATTAAAAAGAAACCAGGTTTAGGGGGGCTGAAACCCTAAACCTGCGGAGGAGGCCTTTAGTCCCGGTTGGCCACGAGAACCGGGACTAAAGGTCCTCCGCCCCGACGGACCACGGGCGCCCACGTGGACGGGCCTTTAGTCCCGGTCAGCCACAAGAACCGGGACTAAAGCCTTTAGTCGCGGTCCGTAAGAGGCACGACTAAAGGGGGGGGGGGTCTTTAGTCGCGCATATTTATTCCCGGTTGCACAACCGGGACTAAAGGCTGTTGCGAACCGGGACTAAAGGGCAAGGGAGTACAATAGTGATCTAGGAGTAGATCACTGGACAGCGATCAAATTTATCCTTAGTGGAATAAGGATATGTTTCTCGATTATGGAGGTGACAAAAGGTTCGTCGTAAAGGGCTACGTCGATGCAAGTTTTGACACAAATCCAGATGACTCTAAGTCTCAATCTGGATACATATTGAAAGTGGGAGCAATTAGCTAGAGTAGCTCCATGTGGAGCATTGTTGATATAGAAATTTGCAAAATACACACGGATCTGAATTTGGCAGACCCATTGACTAAACTTCTCTCACAAGCAAAACATGATCACACCTTAGTACCCTTTGGGTGTTAATCACATAGCGATGTGTGTTGGGGAACGTTGCAAAAATTAAAATTTTCCTACGGTTTCACCAAGATCCATCTATGAGTTCATCTAAGCAACGAGTCATGGGAGAGAGATTGCATCTACATAACACTTGCAGATTGCGTGCGGAAGCGTTCAAGGGGATGGTGATGACGTAGTCGTACTCGTCGTGATTCGAATCACCGATGACCAAGTGCTGAACGGACAACACCTCCGCATTCAACACACGTACGGGACGATCGACGTCTCCTCCTTCTTGATCTAGCAAGGGGAAGGAGAGGTTGAGGAAGAAGACTCCAACGGCAGCACGACGGCGTGGTGTTGTTGGTGCAGCAGAACTCCGACAGGGCTTCGCCAAGCACGTACGGAGGAGGAGAGGTGTTGGGGAGGGGAGGGGCTGCGCCTTGGCTTGTGTATGCAGCCCTCCCCTTCACCCCTCTATTTATAGGGGAAGGGGCAAGGGGGGCCGGCCCCCTCTAGATGGATCTAGAGGGGGGGCGGCGGCCAAGGGGGAGGGGGCTTGCCCCCCAAGCAAGGGGGCGCCCCCTTTAGGGTTCCCCCAAACCCTAGGGCGCATGGGCCCTTGGGGGGAGGCGCACCAGCCCACTTTGGGCTGGTTCCCTTCCCCTTTACAGCCCATGAGCCCTTCTGGGAGAGGTGGCCCCTCCCGGTGGACCCCCGAGGCCCCTCCGGTGGCCCCGGTACAATACCGATATGCCCCGGAACTCCTCGTGACGTCCGGGATCTCATCCGGGACTCCGAACAAGATTCGGTAATCACATCCAAGTCTTCCTAATAACCTTAGCGTCACCGAACCTTAAGTGTGTAGACCCTACGGGTTCGGGAGACATGCAGACATGACCGAGACGACTCTCGAGCAATAACCAACAGCGGGATCTGGATACCCATGTTGGTTCCCACATGTTCCTTGATGATGTCATCTTATGAACCACGATGTCGAGGGTTCAAGCAACCCCGTAAACTATTCCCTTTGTCAATCGGTAGGTTACTTGCCCGAGACTCGATCGTCGGTATCCCAATACCTCGTTTAGTCCCGCTACCGGCAAGTCACTTTACTCGTACCGTAATGCATGATCCCGTGGCCAAACACTTGGTCACTTTGAGCTCATTATGATGATGCATTACCGAGTGGGCCCGGTGATACCTCTCCGTCATACGGAGTGACAAATCCCAGTCTTGATCCGTGTCAACCCAACAGATACTTTCGGAGATACCTGTAGTGCACCTTTATAGTCACCCAGTTACGTTGTGACGTTTGGTACACCCAAAGCACTCCTACAGTATCCGGGAGTTACACGATCTCATGGTCTAAGGAAAAGATACTCGACATTGGAAAGCTCTAGCAAAACGAACTACACGATCTTGTGCTATGCTTAGGATTGGGTCTGGTCCATCACATCATTCTCCTAATGATGTGATCTCGTTATCAATGACATCCCCATGTCCATAGTCAGGAAACCATGACTATCTATTGATGAACGAGCTAGTCAACTAGAGGCTTACTAGGCACGTATTGGTGTCTAGTATTCACACATGTATTATGATTTCCAGATAACACAATTATAGCTTGAATAAAGACAATTACCATGAACAAGGAAATATAATAATAATACTTTTATTATTGCCTCTAGGGCATATTTCCAACAGTCTCCCACTTGCACTAGAGTCAATAATCTAGTTACATTGTGATGAATCGAACACCCATAGAGTTCTGGTGCTGATCATGTTTTGCCCTAGGGAGAGGTTTAGTCAACGGATCTGCGACATTCAGATCCGTGTGCACTTTACAAATTTCTATGTCTCCATCCTGAACATTTTCACGGATGGAGTTGAAGCGACGCTTGATGTGCCTGGTCTTCTTGTGAAACCTGGGCTCCTTGGCAAGTGCAATAGCTCCAGTGTTGTCACAGAAGAGTTTGATCGGCCCCGACGCATTGGGTATGACTCCTAGGTCGGTGATGAACTCCTTCACCCAAATTGCCTCGTGCGCTGCCTCCGAGGCTGCCATGTATTCCGCTTCACATGTAGATCCCGCCACGACGCTCTGCTTGCAGCTGCACCAGCTCACTGCTCCACCATTCAACATATACACGTATCCGGTTTGTGACTTAGAGTCATCCAGATCTGTGTCGAAGCTAGCATCGACGTAACCCTTTACGACGAGCTCTTCGTCACCTCCATAAACGAGAAACATGTCCTTAGTCCTTTTCAGGTACTTAAGGATATTCTTGACCGCTGTCCAGTGTTCCTTGCCGGGGTTACTTTGGTACCTGCCTACCAAACTTACGGCAAGGTTTACATCAGGTCTGGTACACAGCATGGCATACATAATGGATCCTATGGCTGAAGCATAGGGGATGACGCTCATCTCTTGTTTATCCTTTTCCGCAGTCGGGCATTGAGCCGAGCTCAATTTCACACCTTGTAATACAGGCAAGAACCCTTTCTTGGACTGATCCATTTTGAACTTCTTCAAAATCTTATCAAGGTACGTGCTTTGCGAAAGACCTATGAGGCGTCTTGATCTATCTCTATAGATTTTGATGCCTAATATATAAGCAGCTTCTCCAAGGTCCTTCATTGAAAAACACTTGTTCAAATAGGCCTTTATGCTTTCCAAGAATTCTATATCATTTCCCATCAATAGTATGTCATCCACATATAATATGAGAAATGCTACGGAGCTCCCACTCACTTTCTTGTAAACGCAGGCTTCTCCATAAGTCTGCATAAACCCAAACGCTTTGATCATCTCATCAAAGCGAATGTTCCAACTCTGAGATGCTTGCACCAGCCCATAAATGGATCGCTGGAGCTTGCACACCTTGTTAGCATTCTTGGGGTCGACAAAACCTTCCGGCTGCATCATATACAGTTCTTCCTTAAGATAGCCGTTAAGGAATGCCGTTTTGACGTCCATTTGCCGTATCTCATAATCATAGTATGCGGCAATTGCTAACATGATTCGGACGGACTTCAGCTTCGCTACGGGAGAGAAAGTCTCGTCGTAGTCAATCCCTTGAACTTGCCGATAACCCTTAGCGACAAGTCGAGCTTTATAGATGGTGACATTACCATCCGCGTCTGTCTTCTTCTTGAAGATCCATTTATTTTCTATCGCTCGCCGATCATCGGGCAAGTCTGTCAAAGTCCATACTTTGTTTTCATACATGGATCCTATCTCGGATTTCATGGCTTATAACCATTTGTTGGAATCCGGGCCCGCCATCGCTTCTTCATAGTTCGAAGGTTCACCGTTGTCCAACAACATGATTTCCAGGACAGGGTTGCCGTACCACTCTGGTGCGGAACGTGTCCTTGTGGACCTACGAAGTTCAGTGGGAGCTTGGTCCGAAGTATCTTGATCATTACCATTAACCTCCTCTCTAATTGGAGCAGGCACCACAGGAACATTTTCCTGCGCTGCGCTATTTTCCGTTTCAAGAGGCAGTACTTCATCAAGCTCCACTTTCCTCCCACTTACTTCTTTCGAGAGAAACTCTTTCTCCAGAAAGGTTCCGTTCTTGGCAACAAAGATCTTGCCCTCGGATCTTAAGTAGAAGGTATACCCTATGGTTTCCTTAGGGTATCCTATGAAGACACATTTTCCGATTTGGGTTCGAGCTTTTCAGGTTGAAGTTTCTTGACATAAGCCTCGCATCCCCAAACTTTTAGAAATGACAGCTTAGGTTTCTTTCCAAACCATAATTCATACGGTGTCGTCTCAACGGATTTAGACGGTGCCCTATTTAAAGTGAATGTGGCTGTCTCTAGAGCGTACCCCCAAAATGATAGCGGTAAATCGGTAAGAGACATCATAGATCGCACCATATCCAATAAAGTGCGATTACGACGTTCGGACACACCATTACGCTGAGGTGTTCCAGGCGGCGTGAGTTGTGAAACTATTCCACATTTTCTTAAGTGTGTGCCAAATTCGTGACTTAAGTACTCTCCTCCACGATCTGATCGTAGAAACTTGATCTTTCTGTCACGTTGATTCTCAACCTCACTCTGAAACTCCTTGAACTTTTCAAAGGTCTCAGACTTGTGTTTCATTAAGTAGACATAGCCATATCTACTCAAATCATCAGTGAGTGTGAGAACATAACGATATCCTCCGCGAGCCTCAACGCTCATTGGACCGCACACATCAGTATGTATAATTTCCAATAAGTTGGTTGCTCGCTCCATTGTTCCGGAGAACGGAGTCTTGGTCATTTTGCCCATAAGGCATGGTTCGCATGTGTCAAACGATTCATAATCGAGAGACTCTAAAAGTCCATCAGCATGGAGCTTCTTCATGCGCTTGACACCAATGTGACCAAGGCGGCAGTGCCACAAGTATGTGGGACTATCGTTATCAACTTTACACCTTTTGGCATTCACACTATGAATATGTGTATTATCACGCATGAGATTCATTAAGAATAAACCATTAACCATCGGAGCATGACCATAAAACATATCACTCATATAAATAGAACAACCATTATTCTCGGATTTAAATGAGTAGCCATCTCGTATTAAACGAGATCCAGATACAATGTTCATGCTCAAACTTGGCACTAAATAACAATTATTGAGGTTTAAAACTAATCCCGTGGGTAAATGTAGAGGTAGCGTGCCGACGGCGATCACATCGACCTTGGAACCATTCCCGACGCGCATCGTCACCTCGTGCTTCGCCAGTCTTCTCTTATTCCGCAGCTCCTGCTGTGAGTTACAAATATGAGCAACAGCACCGGTATCAAATACCCAGGAGCTACTACGAGCACTGGTAAGGTACACATCAATTACATGTATATCACATATACCTTTAGTGTTGCCGGCCTTCTTATCCGCTAAGTACTTGGGGCAATTCCGTTTCCAGTGACCATTTCCCTTGCAATAAAAACACTCAGTTTCAGGTTTGGGTCCATTCTTTGACTTCTTCCTGGCAACTGATTTACCAGGCGCGGCAACCTCCTTGTCGTCTTTCTTGAAGTTCTTCTTACCCTTGCCTTTCTTGAACTTAGTGGTTTTATTCACCATCAACACTTGATGTTCCTTTTTGATCTCCACCTCCGCGGATTTCAGCATTGAATACAACTCGGGAATGGTCTTTTCCATCCCCTGCATGTTGTAGTTCATCACGAAGCTTTTGTAGCTAGGTGGGAGCGACTGAAGGATTCTGTCAATGACCGCCTCATCCGGAAGATTAACTTCCAGCTGAGTCAAGCGGTTGTGCAACCCAGACATCTTGAGTATGTGTTCACTGACAGAGCTATTTTCCTCCATTTTGTAGCTAAAGAACTTGTCGGAGACTTCATATCTCTCGACCCGGGCATGAGCTTGGAAAATCAATTTCAGCTCCTCGAACATCTCATATGCTCCGTGCTTCTCAAAACGCTTTTGGAGCCCCGGTTCTAAGCTGTAAAGCATGCCGCACTGAACGATGGAGTAGTCATCAGTGCGTGACTGATGGGCGTTCATAACGTCCTGGTTTTCTGGGAATGGTGCATCACCTAGCGGTGCATCTAGGACATAATCTTTCTTGGCTGCTATGAGGATGATCCTCAAGTTCCGGACCCAGTCCGAATAGTTGCTGCCATCATATTTCAACTTAGTTTTCTCTAGGAACGCGTTGAAGTTGAGGCTGACATTACCGTGGGCCATTTGATCTACAAGACATATTGTAAAGATTTAGACTAAGTTCATGATAATTAAGTTCATCTAATCAAATTAATGAATGAACTCCCACTCAGATTAGACATCCCTCTAGTCATCTAAGTGTTACATGATCCGAGTCGACTAGGCCGTGTCCGATCATCACGTGAGACGGACTAGTCATCATCGGTGAACATCTCCATGTTGATCGTATCTTCTATACGACTCATGTTCGACCTTTCGGTCTTCGTGTTCCGAGGCCATGTCTGTACATGCTAGGCTCGTCAAGTTAACCCTAAGTGTTTTGCATGTGTAAAACTGTCTTACACCCGTTGTATGTGAACGTATGGATCTATCACACCCGATCATCACGTGGTGCTTCGAAACGACGAACTTTAGCAACGGTGCACAGTTAGGGGAGAACACTTCTTGAAATTTTGTAAGGGATCATCTTATTTACTACCGTCGTTCTAAGTAAACAAGATGTATAAACATAATAAACATCACATGCAATTATATAGAAGTGACATGATATGGCCATCATCATATAGCTCCTTCGATCTCCATCTTGGGGCTCCATGATCATCTTGTCACCGGCACGACACCATGATCTCCATCATCATGATCTCCATCATCGTGTCTCCATGGAGTTGCTCGCCAACCATTACTACTACTACTATGGCTAACACGTTTACCAATAAAGTAAAGTAATTTACATGGTGACACGCAGGTCATAAAAGAATAATGACAACTCCTATGGCTCCTGCCGGTTGTCATACTCATCGACATGCAAGTCGTGATTCCTATTACAATAACAAGATCATATCATACATCACATGATTCATCACAACTTCTGGCCATATCACATCACAAAGCACTTGCTGCAAAAACAAGTTAGACGTCCTCTAATGTTGTTGCAAGTTTTTACGTGGCTGTTATAGGTGGCTAGCAAGAACGTTTCTTACCTACGTTAAAACCACAACGTGAATTTGTCAATCTCTATTTACCCTTCATAAGGACCCTGTTCATCGAATCCGATCCAACTAAAGTGGGAGAGCCAGACACCCGCCAGCCACCTTATGCAACTAGTGCATGTCAGTCGGTGGAACCGGTCTCACGTAAGCGTACGTGTAAGGTTGGTCCGGGCCGCTTCATCCCACAATACCGCTGAACCAAGATAGGACTAGTAATGGCAAGAAGAATTGACAATTCTACGCCCACAACTACTTTGTGTTCTACTCGTGCAATAGAGAACTACGCATAGACCTAGCTCATGATGCCACTGTTGGGGAACGTTGCAGAAAATTAAAATTTTCCTACGGTTTCACCAAGATCCATCTATGAGTTCATCTAAGCAACGAGTCATGGGAGAGAGATTGCATCTACATACCACTTGCAGATTGCGTGCGGAAGCGTTCAAGGGGATGGTGATGACGTAGTCGTACTAGTCGTGATCCGAATCACCGATGACCAAGTGCTGAACGGACAGCACCTCCGCGTTCAACACACGTACGAGACGATCGACGTCTCCTCCTTCTTGATCCAGCAAGGGGAAGGAGAGGTTGAGGAAGAAGACTCCAACGGCAGCACGACGGCGTGGTGTTGTTGGTGCAGCAGAACTCCGACAGGGCTTCGCCAAGCACGTACGGAGGAGGAGAGGTGTTGGGGAGGGGAGGGGCTGCG
This sequence comes from Aegilops umbellulata, assembly GCA_032464435.1. NCBI lineage: Eukaryota > Viridiplantae > Streptophyta > Magnoliopsida > Poales > Poaceae > Aegilops > Aegilops umbellulata. The sequence goes on along the minus strand of CP136055.1, from coordinate 525,970,303 downwards.
CCTTGGCTTGTGTATGCAGCCCTCCCCTTCACCCCTCTATTTATAGGGGAAGGGGCAAGGGGGGCCGGCCCCCTCTAGATGGATCTAGAGGGGGGGCGGCGGCCAAGGGGGAGGGGGCTTGCCCCCCAAGCAAGGGGGCGCCCCCTTTAGGGTTCCCCCAAACCCTAGGGCGCATGGGCCCTTGGGGGGAGGCGCACCAGCCCACTTTGGGCTGGTTCCCTTCCCCTTTACAGCCCATGAGCCCTTCCGGGAGAGGTGGCCCCTCCCGGTGGACCCCCGAGGCCCCTCCGGTGGCCCTGGTACAATACCGATATGCCCCCGAACTATTCCGGTGTCCGTATGACAACTTCCCATATATAAATCTTTACCTCCGGACCATTCCGGAACTCCTCGTGACGTCCGGGATCTCATCCGGGACTCCGAACAAGATTTGGTAATCACATCCAAGTCTTCCTAATAACCTTAGCGTCACCGAACCTTAAGTGTGTAGACCCTACGGGTTTGGGAGACATGCAGACATGACCGAGACGACTCTCGAGCAATAACCAACTGCGGGATCTGGATACCAATGTTGGTTCCCACATGTTCCTCGATGATGTCATCGGATGAACCACGATGTCGAGGGTTCAAGCAACCCCGTAAACTATTCCCTTTGTCAATCGGTAGGTTACTTGCCCGAGACTCGATCGTCGGTATCCCAATACCTCGTTTAGTCCCGCTACCGGCAAGTCACTTTACTCGTACCGTAATGCATGATCCCGTGGCCAAACACTTGGTCACTTTGATCTCATTATGATGATGCATTACCGAGTGGGCCCGGTGATACCTCTCCGTCATACGGAGTGACAAATCCCAGTCTTGATCCGTGTCAACCCAACAGATACTTTCGGAGATACCTGTAGTGCACCTTTATAGTCACCCAGTTACGTTGTGACGTTTGGTACACCCAAAGCACTCCTACAGTATCCGGGAGTTACACGATCTCATGGTCTAAGGAAAAGATACTCGACATTGGAAAGCTCTAGCAAAACGAACTACACGATCTTGTGCTATGCTTAGGATTGGGTCTTGTCCATCACATCATTCTCCTAATGATGTGATCTCGTTATCAATGACATCCCCATGTCCATAGTCAGGAAACCATGACTATCTATTGATGAACGAGCTAGTCAACTAGAGGCTTACTAGGGACGTATTGGTGTCTAGTATTCACACATGTATTACGATTTCCAGATAACACAATTATAGCATGAATAAAGACAATTACCATGAACAAGGAAATATAATAATAATACTTTTATTATTGCCTCTAGGGCATATTTCCAACAATGTGAACTAGATTACTGACTGTAGTAAACCCTTTGGGTGTTGGTCACATGTCGATCTGAACTATGGGTGTTAACCACATAAAGATGTGAACTATTGATGTTAAATCACATGGCGATGTGAACTAGATTATTGACTCTAGTGCCAGTGGGAGACTGAAGGAAATATGCCCTAGAGGCAATAATAAAGTTATTATTTATTTCCTTATTTCATGATAAATGTTTATTATTCATGCTAGAATTGTATTACCCGGAAACATAATACATGTGTGAATACATAGACAAACAGAGTGTCACTAGTATGCCTCTACTTGACTAGCTCGTTGATCAAAGATGGTTATATTTCCTAAGCATGGACAAAGAGTTTTCATTTGATTAACGGGATCACATCATTAGGAGAATGATGTGATTGACTTGACCCATCTCGTTAGCTTAGCACACGATCGTTTAGTATGTTGCTATTGCTTCTTCATGACTTATACTTGTTCCTATGACTATGAGATTATGCAACTCCCGTTTACCGAAGGAACACTTTGTGTGCAACCAAACGTCACAACATAACTGGGTGATTATAAAGGTGTTCTACAGGTGTCTCCGAAGGTACTTGTTGGGTTGGCGTATTTCGAGATTAGGATTTGTCACTCCGATTGTCGGAGAGGTATCTCTAGGCCCTCTCGGTAATGCACATCACTTAAGCCTTGCAAGCAGTGCAACTAATGAGTTAGTTGCGAGATGATGTATTACGCAACGAGTAAAGAGACTTGCCGGTAACGAGATTGAACTAGGTATTGAGATACCGACGATCGAATCTCGGACAAGTAACATACCGATGACAAAGGGAACAACGTATGTTGTTATGCCGTCTGACCGATAAAGATCTTCGTAGAATATGTGGGAGCCAATATGAGCATCCAGGTTCCGCTATTGGTTATTGACCGGAGACGTGTCTAGGTCATGTCTACATAGTACTCGAACCCGTAGGGTCCGCACGCTTAATGTTTCGATGACAGTTATATTATGAGTTTATGAGTTTTGATGTACCGAAGGAGTTCGGAATCCCGGATGAGATCGGGGACATGACGAGGAGTCTCTAAATAGTCGAGACGTAAAGATCGATATATTGGACGACTATACTCGGACATCGGAAAGGTTTCGAGTGATTCGGGTATTTTTCGGAGTACCGGAGAGTTACGGGAATTCGTATTGGGCCTTAATGGGCCATACGGGAAAGCAGAGAAAGGCCCCAAAGGGTGGCCGCACCCCTCCCCATGGACTAGTCCTAATTAGACTAGGGAGGGGGGCGCCCCCTTCCTTCCTTCTCCTTCTCCCTTCCCTTTCTCCTACTCCCACAAGGAAAGGAGGAGTCCTACTCCCGGTGGGAGTAGGACTCCCCCCTTGGTGCGCCCTCCTCCTAGGCCGGCCGCCTCCCGCTTGCTCCTTTATATACGGTGGCAGGGGGCACCCCATAGACACAACAATTGATCCCTTGGATCTCTTAGCCGTGTGCGGTGCCCCCCTCCACCATAGTCCACCTCGATAATACTATAACGGTGCTTAGGCAAAGCCCTGCGTCTGTAGAACGTCAACATCGTCACCACGCCGTCGTGCTGATGAAACTCTCCCTCAACACTCGGCTAGATCGGAGTTCTAGGGACGTCATCGGGCTGAACGTGTGCTGAACTCGAAGGTGCCGTACGTTCGGTACTTGGATCGGTCGGATCGTGAAGACGTACGACTACATCAACCGTGTTGTGCTAACGCTTCCGCTTTCGGTCTATGAGGGTACGTGGACAACACTCTCCCCTCTCGTTGCTATGCATCACCATGATCTTGCGTGTGCGTAGGAATTTTTTTTAAATTACTACGTTCCCCAACATCTATTACCAAGATATTCATGCAAACACTATCGAGGTTATATTTTCAACAATTTTTCCTCGGGGTCCAAGTTATCACGGTATTTGTACCTAAGTTATCATGTATATCATGCGTTATTACCTTGATGTTTATACAAAGTTACCGGGGTACATTTTTGACAACTTTTTCCTTCATGTCAAAGTTGCCTGGTGTTTGTGCCTAAGTTATCAGGGTTGCCATGCAAAAATTACCGTGTTGTTTACACGTAAATTACATGGGAGATGTTTCAATAATTTTTTCACCCCCTCTCGAAGTTACCATGACATTTATATGTAAGTTATCGAGTCCCAGTGCACAAATTACCATGCCATTTGCATAGAAGTTATCGGGGTATGTTTTAACCCCAAAAACCCCTCATGTGAAGTTGCCATGATATTTACAACGAGACTACATGGCAAGGTATACAACCCGTTACAAGACGACTTGAGAAATCCAAAAAAACACAAGAAGAAAAATGCTTTTTTGGCACATATGAAAATGAAAAAAAGGCTAACTATCATGTTTCTACTTATTGGTCAACAATCCAGGCAGGGTGCGTTGATTAGTACACTGCTTCTACATCATTGGAGTCATGGGTTCGAGTCCCACTTTAGTACAAATAAAAAAACTAATCTTTACTGTAATGTAAACAGAGGTAGCTCAGGTGATTGAGAGCATCCACGGTGGCCGTGGGTTCGAATCACACATCATGCATTAGTTTTGCGTGAGCGTGCTGGGATAAACAAGGGTGCTAAATCCGGACCAGGGGAGAAAATATCACGCGGCTGGCGTGCACAGAAATTCCGGATCGGACAGCAATCAGATCGTTCGGATCTATTAACAAATCCAGAACGTTTGGAAAATACAAATTTAAAAAAAAAAGCTTTTCGGATTGGAGTCCTTGCCATTCACGTTTTTGGAAACCAAGTAAAAAAAGTGATAACCGATTTGTGTGATTGGAAAGAGATCTGTTGTGTTGTTTGGAAAAAAAGTTGGAAGAAAAAAAAGAGAGATCTGCAGAGAGATTGGATCGGACAAAGAAAAAGCAAGAGAGGAGGAATTAAAGGCTTCAGCCGCATCTTTTGGAAGGAAGTAAAAGAAAAACAAATCTGCCACAACAAAAGAGAGAGAGAGGGCTGATTGGTTTACTTCAACAGAGGAAAGAGAGGTTGGCGAAATAAAAGGAACAGAGGGAGAAAGTTTCCTTTGGTTGTTAGATATACGTGGAAACAAGTCCCGCAAATTTTGGAACAGCCAAAAAAAGGAGGGGGAATTAAAGAGTCCAGATTCGGTTGGACGTTTCCATATTCTGGACGTTTCTTGAAAAAAAGACTGCTGGTATTGATTTGGTATCTTTTGGTAGAGGAAAGTTTGGACGTGTCAATAGGAAAGATGTACAAACAAAAGGTACAGACCATATTCCTATTGGGATCTGCGCCCACAAAAAAATTAGGCAAGTGAGGAGCGGACTGTTTTCCTCCCGTCCGTGCGGTTGGAACCCTAGCCACCGCCGGGGAGGCCGATCTTCCAACGCCGTTCTCCGGCGACTCCCCACCGCCGGCGACCTCGGTCGTCGGTCATGAGGGGGGTCGCCGGATCCATGCGTGTGGATTGTTTTTTTACTCCCTCGTAGTCTAGGTTTTTAGATTGTTCATCGTCTTTGCTTCGGCGGCAACGATGATAGCGCCTAATAAAGATTCTTCGGATCCTTCCCTGACGAGGCCATCGGTCCTATGGTTGGGGATGGATTTGGAAACCAGTCTGTTCAAGCAAGGATGGCGTGGCGGCGGCGGCATCCTCGTGGTGGACCTGTGTCCTTGGGCTCCGCCGTTGCGACCGCGTTTGCTCCAGCATCCACGGTGGTCGTGGGTTCGAATCACACATCATGCATTATTTTTGTGTGAGCGTGCTGGGATAAACAAGGGTGCTAAATCCGGACCAGGGGAGAAAATATCACGTGGATGGCGTGCACGGAATTCTGGATCGGACAGCAATCAGATCGTTCGGATCTATTAACAAATCCAGAACGTTTGGAAAATACAAATTTTCAAAAGAAAATCTTTTCGGATTGGAGTCCTTGCCATTCACGTTTTTGGAAACCAAGTAAAAAAAGTGCTAACCGATTTGTGTGATTGGAAAGAGATCTGTTGTGTTGTTTGGAAAAAAAGTTGGAAGAAAAAAAAAAGAGCGATCTACAGAGAGATTGGATCGGACAAAGAAAAAGGAGAGAGGAGGAATTAAAGGCTTCAGCCGCATCTTTTGGAAGGAAGTAAAATAAAAACAAATCTGCCACAACAAAAGAGAGAGAGAGGGCTGATCGGTTTACTTCAACAGAGGAAAGAGAGGTTGGCGAAATAAAAGGAACAGAGGGAGAAAGTTTCCTTTGGTTGTTAGATATACGTGGAAACACGTCCCATGAATTTTGGAACAGCCAAAAAAAGGAGGGGGAATTAAAGAGTCCAGATTCGGTTGGAGGTTTCCATATTCTGGACGTTTCTTAAAAAAAAAGACTGCTGGTATTGATTTGGTATCTTTTGGTAGAGGAAAGTTTGGACGTGTCAATAGGAAAGACGTACAAACAAAAGGTACAGACCATATTCCTAGGAAAAGAATTCTATGAGACCAGGTCTCACGCGAGACCCATCCTGATGGATGACACGTGGCATTCACAAATCGCAAAGCATTTACCCCACCCCCACTTGAAATCAGGAGGGGGGGAGAGAGATTAGATGCTTTATGATCTTTGAATGCAACATGTCATCCATCAGGGCGGGTCTCACCTGCTAACCGTGAGACCTGGTATCATATAATTTTTTTCCATATTCCTATTGGGATCTGCGCCCACAAAAAAAATAGGCAAGTGAGGAGCGGACTGTTTTCCTCTCGTCCCTGCGGTTGGAACCCTAGCCGCCGCCGGGGAGGCCGATCTTCCAACGCCGTTCTCCGACAGCTCCCCTCCGCCGGCGACCTCGGTCGTCGGTCGTGAGGGGGGTCGCCGGATCCACACGTGTGGATTGTTTTTTTACTCCCTCATGGTCTAGGTTTTTAGGTTGTTCATCGTATTTGCTTCAGCGACAACGATGATAGCGCCGAATAAAGTTTCTTCGGATCCTTCCCTGACGAGGCCATCGGTCCTATGGTTGGGGATGGATTTAGAAACCAGTCTGTTCAAGCAAGGATGGCGCGGCGGCGGCGGCATCCTCGTGGTGGACCTGTGTTCTCGGGCTCCGCCGTTGAGACGGCGTTTGCTCCAGCGTCGGCACGGAGCTTGGGAGGTAGTCCAGGAACGGATGCAGATCGTGGTCTGCATCGACGACATTTGGAAGACGGAGCATGTGCTGGGCTCGTGGTTCGTGGATGGCAGGTATGGTTTCCTCCTTCGGCATTTTAGTCGTGGTGGGGTGCCAGATCTGGAGTTCGATGGCGTGTCCGGGGTGTTGCCCCGGTCTGATTCGTTCAACGACAAGGGCTTGCCTTTTGGTGAGCCATTTTGGAGGTCCGCAAAGCTGCATGTCAGCGATGGAACCGTGTCGAGCTCGGGTGAGGAGGTGATTCGTCATTCTTTTCTTCGGTGGCTACCGTGGTGGTGCTGGAGGCAGATGACGGGCGTTGGTGTCAAGCTCAGAGATGTTCTGCTATCTTTTCAGTTTTGTCATGTCGGTCTTTACGTGACTTATACTTTGTTCGTTATGATATGAATGAGACACGTATTACCATAAAAAAAATAGGCAAGTGCGTTGGTGTTTGGCATCTAACTGATTTTGTGGGACCCTTTCTTAGGGAGTTTTGACTGGGAAAAAAAGAAACAAGAGAAGAGAAGTGCACGTGATGTAGCCTAGGTGCTCACCATAAAAAAATCTCTTGGCTAATTCGGTTGTGTTTCCCACGAAAAAACTGCCCGTGCAGTTTTTATTTGTTGAGAGAGAAAAGTGCAGCGGTTGAATTGATCCCTTAAAGAAGGTGCTTAGAAAAATAAACCAGGTTTTTCTTAAGCACTGGTGCTTATTTATACATGGTAGACGCTTAACTAAGCGTCTCTCCCGTAGAAATCGGCATCCTCGTGGTGGACCTGTGTTCTCGGGCTCCGCCGTTGAGACGGCGTTTGCTCCAGCGTTGGCGCGGAGCTTGGGAGGTAGTCCAGGAACGGATGCAGATCGTGGTCTGCATCGACGACATTTGGAAGACGGAGCATGTGCTGGGCTTGTGGTTCGTGGATGGCAGGTATGGTTTCCTCCTTCGGCGTTTTAGTCGTGGTGGGGTGCCAGATCTGGAGTTCGATGGCGTGTCCGGGGTGTTGCCCCGGTCTGATTCGTTCAACGACAAGGGCTTGCCTTTGGTGAGCCATTTTGGAGGTCCACAAAGCTGCATGTCAGCGATGGAATCGTGTCGAGCTCGGGTGAGGAGGTGATTCGTCATTCTTTTCTTCGGTGGCTACCGTGGTGGTGCTAGAGGCAGATGACGGGCGTTGGTGTCAAGCTCAAAGATGTTCTGCTATCTTTTCAGTTTTGTCATGTCGGTCTTTACGTGACTTGTACTTTGTTCGTTATGATATGAATGAGACACGTATTATCATGAAAAAAATAGGAAAGTGCGTTGGTGTTTGGCATCTAACTGATTTTGTGGGACCCTTTCTTAGGGAGTTTTGACTGGGAAAAAAAGAAACAAGAAAAGAGAAGTGCACGTGATGTAGCCTAGGTGCTCACCATAAAAAAAATCTCTTGGCTAATTCGGTTGTGTTTCCCACGAAAAAACTGCCAGTGCAGTTTTTATTTGTTGAGAGAGAAAAGTGCAGCGGTTGAATTGATCCCTTAAAGAAGGTGCTTAGAAAAATAAACCAGGTTTTTCTTAAGCACTGGTGCTTATTTGTACATGGTAGACGCTTAACTAAGCGTCTCTCCTGTAGAAATCGGCATCAATGTTTCAGAAAAACTCAGTTTCTTTTTCTAAGCACCTCTCATTATATAAGGCCTTAGTGGTGTTGGCTTCAAAAGACAAAGCAAAACTAGCTAATTGAAGGAGTGGCATGTGACTAGTATACTTGTGCCTCAAAGTTGACTTGGATCAGAGAGAGGGCCACAAGATTTCTCTGCTGCCTCGTTGGTTTTTTCGCGTTAGGAACATATTTTGATTGCTCTATTTCCGAGGATCTTTATTTAGCCACATCCATCATCGTGTGTGCCATTGTAAACACATTTTTTCTGTGGAGCATCGTGAATTCATTTGTTTCATAGGCTCGCGTCTCTAGTACGGTCTAGCCTAGGACCAGCACTCGACCACTTTAAGCGAATTTTCAGCTTGCATTAATTAACGTGGTTGTAGCATTTTTTACCACATATATCAAGCCAGCTCAACTCCACATATTTCTACATCGTGCATACATACGTTCACCTGGCAATCGCTTTACCCAACTCTTGAAGTTATTTGACACCGCTGGTTGCCGGTCACCACCTGCTGCATGGTAAGAACTTGTAAGACTTTGATTTGCTATACTATGAGCGTTTTACCATCACTTCCCAGTAGTTCATAGGAACATTATTTTTGGATTTTGTTTCTTGTTTCTACTAATCATGACAGGATCTAGAGTCAATTCATGGGGTTTGTCGATCATGGGAGACGTGCCATCACCTATGCAAATACCACAACCGTCACGAGAGGTGCACAAACATCCAAATGCACATGATCAGGTTAATGTTTCTATATCACCATTTAATGGTCGTTTTAGACCTGCTTTATATATTGAATAGGAGTTTGACATAAATAATATATTTGCTTCCAATAATTTTGATGAACGTAAAAAAGTTAAGGTTGCGGTTGGTTCTTTCACTGGTTATGCTGTAGTTTGGTGGAGTGAATATTGTCGGTTACACCTAATGATATACCTACTACTTGGGATGATTTGAAACTTGCCATGCGACATACATTCGTTTCCGCTTATTATACTCGTGACATGATTAAAAAGATGCATCATTTAAAATAAGGTAGTGACATCGTAACGAAATATTATGATACTTTACAAACTACCTTGCTGCATTCCTCTTTAGAAGAAAGTGAAGAAGATTTTATGGATAGATTTTGGGGAGGATTAAATGGTGACATTCAGGAGATACTAATTCATGAAGAGTGTAATCCTATGGACTATTTGTTTCATCTTGCTTGCAAAGCTGAACAGGAAATAAAACGACGTGTTGCCCACAAGGAGAACAAGCGCGAGATGCACATTCCAAGAGTTGATACGGTTGTCCCTTCAAATACTAGGCATACTATGACAACCACATCCATTGTTGTGAGGACTACATCACCTCCACCATGTGACACATCATCACCGAGAGCGCCTACATCATTTGATTTGATCATAAGAGGTAATGACAAAGGTACTAATCTTCCACCTCCACATGAGTATGATGAATGTCTTGTCAATTTAAATGCACCATGCGGTGAGCTACCCACTACTTTGATCACACCAGCTATTTTAGAGGACTATGTTGATGATTTGACTTTGCCATGTGATCAAACAATTTTGAGTGAACCCATTGAATTAACTATCGATGCAAAAAAATCAAGTGAATCAGGGAATAAAGCAGATTTGGATCAAATACGTTTGAAATTAATTGTGCCAATGTTTAATCATTCTGATATGACCTCTAATCTTGGTGATGGTTCGTCAATGTGGGGATGGTTTAATGATAAGCATTGTCAATATTTTGATATGAATAAGAGCTTCACTTATATGTGCAAACCGAGTGGCAATATTTTTATGCCTTCGACTTCTTGTGATAATATATTGGCTTTATATTTCACAACTTTTGAAGGGTGCTCTTATATAACTGTGTCACATGTGCCCCAACTGAGATCAGTAAAAATGGATGACATATACATATACAACGTGTACACCTTGTCTTTTTTGTTAGCCAGATTTCAGATTAAGCAACGCCAGGACGGCTTTGTTTTCAAGAAGGGGAGGATGATGAGGACATGGCTACCACAGTTACACCCATATCCCCTGCTATTTTACCTCTCCGAACAGTTGCTAGAGATCAGATACGCCAATTAAATTATCAGGTACTTCCGTTTCTTGGTAATGTTTCTAGTGTTCATGAGAATATGATGCTGCCTAACTTAGATACATTTGTGTTGCTTGCAATTGAAGGGCCTAGCACGGACAAGAAGGTTGAACATTGGAGCATGGTCAAGCACGGAGATGAAGGTGCGTGCGAAGAGAACAAGAACGAAGGTTCAAGTGGAGATTTCCGGACTTTGAAGCCACCATGATTACATACAAGAAGATGGACGAAATATACAAGATGACCTTTCATAAATTTCGTCCAACCTTATTATTGGTGTTGCGCCACTTTTTTTGGGCCAGAACCATGTAATCTATTTTTAGAGTCCATATTGTAGGGGAAATGACTTAGAAGGTGTTTTAGTCCCACCTTGACAAGGGTGGACAAAATCCCCGCTCTTTTCCCTATAAATATAGCCCTTAAGGCATCGTTTAGACTTGGGATTTGTTTAGATTAAAGTTCGCCATAGCTGCAACTTCGCGGACTTCGTTTGTGTTCAACGACCAGACAAAGGCGTCACAGAACCCCACCTTGATCAATAAAGCTTTCCTCTTATATTCGCAATATTCAGATTGCAATCTTAGTTTCTTCCTTGTTCTTCGTTTGCCTACATGAAACATACCATCGTGGTCGGGTTGATCGTGCTCCGGAGTGGTCAATAACCTCTCGGAGTTGGTTTAGCAATTGCTAAGGCATGACGTCCTCGCACGTTCGTAATCGGATCGTCAAAGTCGACTTCCTCCAAAACGATAGCCACCATCTCATCGAAAGACGGGACACCTTTGCCTCTATCAGCATGTCAGTTACGAGCTCTACTGCCAAGTTCTGTCGATGAAGGACATGATGCATCCTGTCTCCCCGACCGCAGACGCCGTGGATGTTTTTGAGCAGAACTCCAACTAAGTAGAATGGACACCGTGGACGTTTATGTGGACATTTGTGAGTAGAATGGACGCGTGGAAAGCTTTCATTTCTTTTTTTGCATAATTAAGGAGTACTTTTAGTTCAATCCCGTGGAGTACCATTTTAGGATTTTGGTTTTATTTTCACAGTATCATGTTTGGCTTGTCTCATGATACAAGTTCATTGTTCACGTCTGCGCGAGTTCAGGTACATTTAGAGAATCTGTCGAAGTGGCGCATATGTATTGTTTGGCTTATATTTAGTGCAGTGTGATTGTGATTGTATTGTTGTCGTTTACACGTTCGCTCAAGAAAGGCACGTCTGCTAATGTATGAGGTAACATTATGTATGAAGGCAGACGTATGGATTTGGCATTTTAGTTTTCAATGTTTCCTTTTATTTGTTCATCCTAAGGTGCATGGCGTTGGAATTCTAGAGGCATGTATCTTTGTGTACATGAAGCACTTCTGTGCGTCTGTGTTTTTAGATGGTTTACTTTCCTGTTTTCATGTGTTTCAGTACCGTGGTTTGAGAAGCCTGACATCAGTGCCTGTGGACGCTTCACTCCCGTGGCTTTGCTGCCTCTATGGCCACGACTCTATGTGCCTGTGGTGTCACACGGCTGTTCCTCTAGAGACTTTGCAGCCATGCCTCTCGAACATAGTAATTTCAAAAAAATTCGTTCGCACACGCAAGATCATGGTGATGCATAGCAACAAGAGGGGAGAGTGTTGTCCACGTACCCTCGTAGACCGTAAGCAGAAGCGTTATGACAACGCGGTTGATGTAGTCATACGTCTTCCCGATTGACCGATCCTAGTACCGAACGTACGACACCTCCGCGATCTGCACGTGTTCAGCTCGGTGACGTCCCATGAACTCATGATCCAGCAGAGTGTCGAGGGAGAGCTTCGTCAGCACGACGGCGTGATGACAGTGATGATGAAGCTACCGGCGCAGGGCTTCGCCTAAGCACTACGACGATATGAGCGAGGTGGATTATGGTGGAGGGGGCACCGCACACGGCTGGAAACAATCAACTTGTGTGTCTATGGGGTGCCCCCTAGCCACATATATAAAGGATGGAGGGAGGAGGAGGCCGGCCCTCATAGGGCGCGCCCAAAGTGTGGAGTCCTACTAGGACTCCCTAGTCCTAGTAGGATTCCACCTCCCACATGGAATAGGAAAAAGGGAAGGGAGAAGGAGAAGAAAGGAAGGGGCACCCCCTTTCCCTAGTCCAAGTCGGACCAGTCCATGGGGAAGGGGCGCGGTCACCCTTGAGGCCTTTCTCTCCTTTCCCGTATGGCCCGCTAAGGCCCAATACAAATTCACGTAACTCTCCGGTACTCTGAAAAATACCTGAATCACTCGGAACCTTTCCGATGTCCAAATATAGCATTCCAATAAATAGATCTTTATGTCTCGACCATTTCGAGACTTCTCGCATGTCCCTGGTCTCATCCGGGACTCCGAACAAACTTCGGTCATCAAATCACATAACTCATAATACAAATCGTCAAAGAACATTAAGCGTACGGACCCTACGGGTTCGAGAAGTATGTAGACATGACCGAGACTCATCTCCAGTCAATAACCAATAGCGGAACCTGGATGCTCATATTGGTTCCTACATATTCTTTATCGGTCAAACCGCATAACAACATATGTTGTTCCCTTTGTCATCGGTATGTTACTTGCCCAAGATTCGATCGTCGGTATCTCAATACCTAGTTCAATCTCGTTATCGGCAAGTCTCTTTACTTGTTCCGTAATGCATCATCCCGCAACTAACTCATTAGTCACAATGCTTGCAAGGCTTATAGTGATGTGCATTACCGAGAGGGCCCAGAGATACCTCTCCGATGCACGGAGTGACAAATCCTAATATCGATCTATGCCAACTCAACAAACACCATCGTAGACACCTGTAGAGCATCTTTATAATCATCCAGTTATGTTGTGACGTTTAATAGCACACAAGGTGTTCCTCCGGTATTTGGTAGTTGCATAATCTCATAGTCTGAGGAACATGTATAAGTCATGAAGAAAGCAGTAGCAATGAAACTGTAACAATCATAATGCTAAGCTCACGAATGGGTCCTGTCCATCACATCATTCTCCTAATGATGTGATCACGTTCATCAAATGACAACAGATGTCTATGGTAAGGAAACATAACCATCTTTGATAAACGAACTAGTCAAGTAGAGGCATACTAGGGACACTTTGTTTTGTCTATGTATTCACACATGTACTAAGTTTCAGGTTAATACAATTCTAGAATGAATAATAAACATTTATCATGAAATAAGGAAATAAATAATAACTTTATTATTGCCTCTAGGGCATATTTCCTTCAGTCTCCCACTTGCACTAGAGTTAATAATCTAGTTCACATCGCCATGTGATTTAACACCAATAGTTCACATCATCATGTCATTAACACCCATAGTTCACATCGCCATGTGACCAACACTCAAAGGGTTTACTAGAGTCAGTAATTTTAGTTCACATCGCCATGTGACCAACACTCAAAGGGTTTACTAGAGTCAGTAATTTTAGTTCACATCGCCATGTGATTAACACCCAAAGAGTACTAAGGTGTGATCATGTTTTTCTTGTGAGAGAAGTTTAGTCAACGGGTCTGCCAAATTCAGATGCGTATGTATTTTGCAAATTTCTATGTCTACAATGCGCTGCATGGAGCTACTTTAGCTAATTGCTCCCACTTTCAATATGTATCCGGATTGTGACTTAGAGTCATCCAGATCGGTGTCAAAGCTTGCATCGACATAACTCTTTACGACGAACTCTTTATCACCTCCATAACTGAGAAATATTTCCTTAGTCCTCTAAGGATAATTTTGACCGTTGTCCAGTGATATACTCCTAGATCAAAAAATGCACTCTCTTGCCAAACTAATCAGGGCAGGGTATACAATAGGCCTGGTACACAACATGGCATACTTTATAGAACCTATGGCTGAGGCATAGGGAATGACTTTCATTCTCTCTCTATCTTCTGCCGTGGTCGGGCTTTGAGTCTTACTCAACTTCACACCTTGCAACACATACAAGAACCTTTCTTTGACCGTTCCATTTCGAACTACTTCAAAAACTTGTCAAGGTATGTACCCATTGAAAAAAACATATCAAGCGTCTTGATCTATCTCTATAGATCTTGATGCTCAATATGTAAGCAGCTTCACCGAGGTCTTTCTTTGAAAAAATCCTTTCAAACACTCCTTTATGCTTTCAAGAAAATTCTACATCATTTCCGATCAACAATATGTCATTCACATATACTTATCAGAAAGGTTGTACTGCTCCCACTCACTTTCTAGTAAATACAGGCTTCATCGCAAGTCTGTATAAAACTATATGGTCTGATCAACTTATCAAAGCGTATATTCCAACTCCGAGATGCTTGCACCAGTCCATAGATGGATCGCTGGAGCTTGCATATTTTGTTAGCACCTTTAGGATTGACAAAACCTTTTGGTCGCATTATATACAACTCTTCTTTAATAAATCCATTAAGGAATGCAGTTTTGTTTATCCATTTGCCAGATTTCATAAAATGTGGCAATTGCTAACATGATTCGGACAGACTTAAGAATCGCTACGAGTGAGAAAAACTCATTGTAGTCAACACCTTGAACTTGTCGAAAACCATTCGCGACAAGCCGAGCTTTGTAGATAGTAACACTACCATCAGCGTCCGTCTTCCTCTTGAAGATCCATTTATTCTCAATGGCTTGCCGATCATCGGGCAATTCCACCAAAGTCCATACTTTGTTTTCATACATGGATCCCATCTCAGATTTCATGGCCTCAAGCCATTTCGCGGAATCTGGGCTCATCATCGCTTCCTCATAGTTCGTAGGTTCGTCATGGTCAAGTAACATGACCTCCAGAACAGGATTACCGTACCACTCTGGTGTAGATCTTACTCTAGTTGATCTACGAGGTTCGGTAGTAACTTGATCTCAAGTTACATGATCATCATCATTAGCTTCCTCACTAATTGGTGTAGGAGTCATAGGAACAGATTTCTGTGATGAACTACTTTCCAATAAGGGAGCAGGTACAGTTAACTCATCAAGTTATACTTTCCTCCCACTCACTTCTTTCAAGAGAAACTCCTTCTCTAGAAAGAATCCTTTCTTAGCTACAAATATCTTGCCTTCGGATCTGTGATAGAAGGTGTACCCAACATTTCTTTTGGGTATCCTGTGAAGACGCAGTTCTCCGATTTGGGTTCGAGCTTATCAGGTTGAAACTTTTTCACATAAGCATCGCAACCCAAAACTTTAAGAAATGACAACTTAGGTTTCTTGCTAAATCATAGTTCATACGGTGTCGTCTCAACAGATTTGGATGGTGCCCTTTTTAATGTGAATGCAGCTGTCTCTAATGCATAACCCCAAAACGATAGTGGTAAATCGTTAAGAAACGTCATAGATTGCACTATATCCAATAAAGTACGGTTATGACGTTCGGACACACCATTATGCTGTGGTGTTCCAGGTGTCACGAATTTGTGAAATTATTCCACATTGTTTTAATTGAAGACCAAACTCATAACTCAAATATTCGTCTCCGCAATCATATCGTAGAAACTTTATTTTCTTGTCACGATGATTTTCCACTTCACTATGAAATTCTTTGAACTTTTCAAATGTTTCAGACTTATGTTTCATCAAGTAGATATACACATATCTGCTCAAATCATCTGTGAAGGTCAGAAAATAACAATACCCGCCGCGAGCCTCAACACTCATCGGACCGTATACATCAGTATGTATTATTTCTAATACGTCAGTTGCTCGCTCCATTGTTCCGGAGAACGGAGTCTTAGTCATCTTGCCCATGAGGCATGGTTTGCAAGCATCAAGTGATTCATAATCAAGTGATTCCAAAAGCCCATCAGCATGGAGTTTCTTCATGCGCTTTACACCAATATGACCTAAACGACAGTGCCACAAATAAGTTGCACTATCATTATTAACTTTTCATCTTTTGGCTTCAATATTATGAATATGTGTATCACTATGGTCGAGATTCAATAAACCATTTATATTGAGTGTATGACCATAGAAGGTTTTATTCATGTAAATAGAACAACAATTATTCTTTGACATAAATGAATAACCGTATTGCAATAAACTTGATCCAATCATATTCATGCTCAACCCAAACACCAAATAACATTTATTTTAGGTTCAACACTAATGCCGAAGGTAAAGGGAGTGTGTGATGGTGATCTTATCAACCTTGGAATTGCTGCCAACACATATCATCACCTCGCCCTTAAATAGTCTCTGTTTATTTTGCAACTCCCGTTTCGAGTTACTACTCTTAGAAACTGAACCAGTATCAAATATCGAGGGGTTGCTATAAACACTAGTAAAGTACACATCAATAACATGTATATCCAATATACCTTTGTTCACTATACCATCCTTCTTATCCGCCAAGTATCTAGGGCAGTTCCACTTCTAGTGACCATTTCCTTTGCAGTAGAAGCACTCAGTTTCAGGCTTGGGTCTAGCTTTCGGCTTCTTCATGGGAGTGACAACTTGTTTGTCATTCTTCTTGAAGTTCCCTTTCTATCCCTTTTCCCTTTTCTTGAAACTAGTGGTCTAGTTAACCATCAACACTTGATGCTTTTCTTGATTTCTACCTTCGCTGATTTTAGCATCGCGAAGAGCTTGGGAATTGTTTTTGTTATCCCTTGCATATTATAGCTCATCACGAAGTAACTTGGTGATAGTGACTAGAGAACTTTGTAAATTACTATCTTATCTGGAAGATTAACTCCCACTTGATTCAAGCAATTGTAGTACCCAGACAATCTGAGCACATGCTCACTGGTTGAGCTATTCTCCTCCATCTTGCAGGCAAAGTATTGTCAGAGGTCTCATACCTCTCGACACGGGCATGAGTATGAAATACCAATTTCAACTCTTGGAATATCTCATATGCTCCATGTCGTTCAAAACATTTTTGAAGTCCTGGTTCTAAGCCGTAAAGCATGGTGCACTAAACTATCAAGTAGTCATCATACTGAGCATTATCAAACGTTCATAACGTCTGCATCTGCTCCTGCAATAGGTCTGTCACCTAGCGGTGCATCAAGGACATAATATTTCTGTTCAGCAATGAGGATAATCCTCAGATCACGGAGCTAGTCCACATCATTGGTACTAACATTTGTCAACTTATTTTTTCTCTAGGAACATATCAAAAATAAATGGGAAACTACATCGCAAGCTATTGATCTACAACATAGATATGCAAATACTATCAGGACTAAGTTCATGATAAATTAAAGTTCAATTAATCATATTACTTAAGAACTCCACTTAGATAGGCATCCCTCTAGTCATCTAAATGATCACGTGATCCAAATAAACTAAACCATGTCCGATCATCACGTGAGATGGAGTAGGTTTCAATGGTGAACATCACTATGTTGATCATATCTACTATATGATTCACGCTCGACCTTTCGGTCTCCAGTGTTCCGAGGCCATATCTGCATACGCTAGGCTCGTCAAGTTTATCCCGAGTATTCTGCGTGTGCAAAACTGGCTTGCACCCGTTGTATGTGAACGTAGAGCTTATCACACCCGATCATCACGTGGTGTCTCAGCACGAAGAACTGTCGCGACGGTGCGTACTCGGGGAGAACACTTATACCTTGAAATTTTAGTAAGGGATCATCTTATAAAGCTACCGCCAAACTAAGCAAAATAAGATGTATAGAAGATAAACATCACATGCAAAAATATGTGACATGATATGGCCATCATCATCTTATGCCTTTGATCTCCATCTCCAAAGTACCATCATGATCTCCATTGTCACCGGCATGACACCATGATCTCCATCATCTTGATCTCTATCAACGTGTCGTTACATGGTTGTCTCGGCAACTATTGCTTTTGCAACTATTGCTATCGCATAGCGATAAAGTAAAGCAATTATATGGCGCTTGCATCTTATGCAATAAAGAGACAACCATAAGGCTCCTGCCAGTTGCCAATAACTTTAACAAAACATGATCATATCATACAACAATTTATATATCATCACATCTTGACCGTATCACATCCCAGCAAGCCCTGCAAAAACAAGTTAGACGTCTTCTACTTTGTTGTTGCAAGTTTTACGTGGCTGCTACGGGCTGAGCAAGAACCGTTCTTACCTACGCATCAAAACCACAACGATTTTTCATCAAGTATGTGATGTTTTAACATTCAACAAGGACCGGGCGTAGCCACACTCGATTCAACTAAAGTTGGAGAAACTGACACCTGCCAGCCACCTGTGTGCCAAGCACGTCGGTAAAACCAGTCTCGCGTAAGCGTACTCGTAATGTCGGTCTGGGCCACTTCATCCAACAATACCGCTGAATCAAAGTATGACATGCTGGTAGACAGTATGACTATTATCGCCCACAACTCACTTGTGTTCTACTCGTGCATATAACATCTACGCATAGACCTGGCTCGGATGCCACTATAGGGGAACGTAGTAATTTCAAAAAAATTCCTATGCACATGCAATATCATGGTGATGCATGGCAACGATAGGGGAGAGTGTTGTCCACGTACCCTCGTAGACCATAAGCGGAAGTGTGATGACAACGCGGTTGATGTAGTCGTACGTCTTCATGATCGACCGATGCTAGTACCGAACGTACGACACCTCCGCGATCTGCACACGTTCAGCTCGGTGACGTCCCACGAACTCACGATCCAGCAGAGTGTCGAGGAAGAGCTTCGTCAGCACGACGGCATGATGAAGGTGATGATGAAGCTACCGGGGCTGGGCTTCGCCTAAGCACTACCACGATATGACCGAGGAGGATTATTCTGGAGGGGGGCACCGCACACGGCTGGACACAATCAACTTGTGTGTCTATGGGGTGCCCCTGGCCACGTATATAAATGATGGAGGGAGGAGGAGGCCGGCCCTCATAGGGCGCGCCCAAAGTGTGGAGTCCTACTAGGACTCCCTAGTCCTAGTAGGATTCCAACTCCCACATGGAATAGGAAAAATGGAAGGGAGAAGGAGAAGTAAGGAAGGGGGCGCCCCCTTTCCCTAGGCCAATTCAGACCAGTCCATGGGGAAGGGGCGCGGTCACCCTTGAGGCCTTTCTCTCCTTTGCTGTATGGCCCATTAAGGCCCATTACGAATTCCCGTAACTCTCCGGTACTTTGAAAAATAGCCAAATCACTCAGAACCTTTCCGATGTATGAATATAGCCTTCCAATATATCGATCTTTAGGTCTCGACCATTTCGAGAATCCTTGTCATGTCCCTGGTCTCATCCGGGACTCTGAACAAACTTTGGTCATCAAATCACATAACTCATAATACAAATCGTCATAGAATGTTAAGCGTGCGGACCCTACGGGTTCGAGAAGTATGTAGACATGACCGAGACTCATCTCCAGTCAATAACCAATAGAGGAACCTGGATGCTCATATTGGTTCCTACATATTCTACGAAGATCTTTATCGGTCAAACCGCATAACAACATACATTGTTCCCATTGTCATTGGTATGTTACTTGCAAACATACGAAGAATCAAGTGAATCAGGGAATAAAGCATATTTGGATCAAATACATTTGAAAATATTTGTGCCAATGTTTAATCATTCTGATATGACCTCTAATCTTGGTGATGGTTCATCAATGTTGGGATGGTTTAATGATAAGCATTGTCAATCTTTTGATATGAATAAGAGCTTCACTTATATGTGCAAACTGAATTGTAATATTTTTATGCCTTTGACTTCTTGTGATAATATATTAGCTTTATATTTCACGACTTTTGAAGGGTGCTCTTGTATAACTGTGTCACATGTGCCCCAACTAAGATCAGTAAAAATGGATGACATATACATATACAACGTGTACACCTTGTCTCTTTTGTTAGCCAGATTTCAGATTAAGCAACGCCGAGGACGGATTTGTTTTCAAGAAGGGGAGGATGATGAGGACATGGCTATCACAGTTACACCCATATCCCCTGCTGTTTTACCTCTTCGAACAGTTGCTAGAGCTCAGATATGCCAATTAAATTATCAGGTACTTTCGTTTCTTGGTAATGTTTGTAGTGTTCATGAGAATATGATGTTGCCTAACTTTGATATATTTGTGTTGCTTGCAATTGAAGGGCCTAGCACGGACAAGAAGGTTGAACATTGGAGCATGGTCAAGCACGGAGATGAAGGTGCGTGCGAAGAGAACAAGAACAAAGGTTCAAGTGGAGATTTCCGGACTTTGAAGCCACCATGATGACATACAAGAAGATGGACGAAATATACAAGATGGCCTTTCATAAATTTCGTCCATACCTTATTATTGGTGTTGCGCCACTTATTTTGGGCCAGACCCATGTAATCTATTTTTAGAGTCCATATTGTAGGGGAAATGACTTATGAGGTGTTTTAGTCCTACCTTGACAAGGGTGGACAAAATCCCCTCTCTTTTCCGTATAAATATAGCCCTTAAGGCATCATTTAGACTTGGGATTTGTTTAGATTAAAGTTCGCCATAGCTGCAACTTCGCGTACTTCGTTTGTGTTCAACGACCAGACAAAAGCGTCACAGAACCCCACCTTGATCAATAAAGTTTTCCTCTTATATTCGCAATATCCAGATTGCAATCTTAGTTTCTTGCTTGTTCTTCGTTTGCCTGCAGGAAACAGACCTTCGTGGTCAGGTTGATCATGCTCCGGCGTGGTCAATAACCTCTCGGAGTCGGTTTAGCGATTGCTAAGGCGCGACGTCCTCGCACGTTCATAGTCGGATCGTCAAAGTCGACTTCCTCCAAAACGATAGCCACCATCTCATCGAAAGATGGGACACCTTCGCCTCTATCAGTACGTCAGCTACGAGTTCTACCGCCGAGTTCTGTCGATGAAGGACATGATGCATCCTCGTTGTCTTCCCGACCGCAGACATCGTGAATGTTTTTGAGCAGAACTCCAACTAAGTACAATGGACACCGTGGACGTTTATGTGGATGTTTGTGAGTAATATGGACGCGTGGAAAGCTTTCATTTATTTTTTTTGTATAATCAATGAGTACTTTTAGTTCAATCATGTGGAGTACCGTTTTGGGATTTTGGTTTTATTTTCACAATATCATGTTTGGCTTGTCTCGTGATACAAGTTCATTCTTGTCATCTGCGCGAGTTCAGGTACATTTAGAGAATCTGTCGAAGTGGCGCACATGTATTGTTTGGGAGAAGCGACGTTTGTGTTTGGCTTATATTTAGTGTAGTGTGATTGTGATTGTATTGTTGTCTTTTACACGTTCGCTCAAGACAGGCACGTCTGCTAATGTACGAGGTAACATTGTGTATGAAGGAAGACGTATGGATTTGGCATTTTAGTTTTGAATGTTTCCTTTTATTTGTTCATCCTAAGGTGCATGGCGTTGGAATGCTAGAGGCATGTATCGTTGTGTACATGAAGCACTTCAGTGTGTCTGTGTTTTTAGATGGTTTACTTTCCTGTTTTTATGTGTTTCAGTACCGTTGTTTGAGAAGCCTGACATCAGTGCCTATGGAGGCTTCACTCCCGTGGCTTTGCTGCCTCTATGGCCACGACTCTATGTGCCTGTGGTGTCACACGGCTGTTCCTCTAGAGACTTCGCAGCCGTGCCTCTCCAACTCAGTATTCTCATAGTTGCCTCCTCCACCACTCTTTTGTGCGTCCAGTGTTGGGGAACGTAGCAATTTCAAAAAATTCCTACGCACACGCAAGATCATGGTGATGCATAGCAACGAGTGGGGAGAGTGTTGTTCACGTACCCTCGTAGACCATAAGTGGAAGCATTATGGAAACGCGGTCTATGTAGTCATACGTCTTCACGATCGACCGATCCTAGTACCGAACATACGGTACCTCCGCGATCTGCACACGTTTAGCTCGGTGAGCTCCCATGAACGCACAATCACGCAGAGTGTCGGGGGAGAGCTTCGTCAGCATGACGGCGTGATGACGGTGATGATGAAGCTACCGGTGCAGGGCTTCGCCTAAGCGCTACAACGATATGACTGAGGTGGATTATGGTGGAGGAGGGCACCGCACACGGCTGGAAACAATCAACTTGTGTGTCTATGGGGTGCCCCCTGGCCACGTATATAAAGGGTGGAGGGAGGAGGAGGCCGGCTGAGGGAGTCCTGGATTAGGGGGTGTTCGGATAGCCGAACTATACCTTCAGCTGGACTCCAGGACCATGAAGATACAAGATTGAAGACTTCGTCCCGTGTCCGGAAGGATCTTTTCTTGGCGTGGAATGCAAGCTAGGTGTGCGGATATTCCAGATCTCCTACCAATGTAACCGACTCTGTGTAACCCTAACCCTATCCGGTGTCTATATAAACCGGAGGGTTGTAGTCCGTAGGACAACGATCATCATACACAATCATACCATAAGCTAGCTTCTAGGGTTTAGCCTCCTTGATCTCGTGGTAGATCTACTCTTGTACTACCCATATCATCAATATTAATCTAGAAGGAGTAGGGTTTTACCTCCATCGAGAGGGCCTGAACCTGGGTAAAATAAAGTGTCCCTCGTCTCCTGTTACCATCCGACCTTGACGCATAGTTCGGGACCCCCTACCCGAGATCAACCAGTTTTGACACCGACATTGGTGCTTTCATTAAGAGTTCCTCTGTGCCGTCGCGATCAGGAAGGATGCCTCTTCCCGTCTTTAAAGACGGGACCATTACGAAAGGAGCTTTGGCTGTCGGCCAAACTCTCCGGCTAGGTGGTTTTCTCGCAACTGCCTGTTCGGCTGTTGCGCCGACGGTGACCTCCCGGGTCATCGAAAGCAACCTCCACATCAGCTCAGAACTCATCGAGCAATTGGATCCGATGGAGCTCTCTTCGGTTAACGAGCTCCTGGATCGTATCGCCGCGCTGGGCGACGCCACAAATTACGACCAGGTTGGGCTTAAACCCGATCTGAGAGAAATTAACTCTCCCCAGGTCACCCACCACGTTGGAGTGGTGGAGACACAGTGCGGCGACCCTTCATCTATCTTAAGGACTAGCTACGTCCGAATCCCCGAACCCTCCATGCCGGATATCCGCGGAAGGGAATATACAATCCAAGACCTGAGCATAAAATCAGGCAACGGGCTAGACTCATCGGATAACATCCAAGACTCCGGATCTCAGGATTCGGATGTTCTTCAGCCTCCGAACAGTAAATTGGGTGAGGTCTCAAACTTGATGACACCCGCCCGCCCGATCATAAGCGATCTTTCCCAAATCAGGCAAATGCCCGAAGAAACAGTACATCATTACTGGGCCAGATTCCTCCTGGTTATGAACAGGATAAAGGATTGCCGCGAGGGAGACGCAATCTCAATCTTTTGCAGTAACTGCACGGACGAGGGAATACTTAACACCGTAAGTTGTCGCAATATTACACGCTTTGCCGACTTGGCGTCCATAGTACAAAAATACTGTGCGATGGAAAGTGCTCGGAAAACCGAAACAAAATTTTGGGACAATCCGGCCCTGAACAACAATCCCGTCCGAACTAAGAGGGTGCACCATGGTAAATCACCCGGACTAAATACCAATAAGTCAAAACCCTCCAGAGGGCATGGAACCGTACTGGAAAAGTGGCTAGATGGACCCTGCAAGATTCATAGTGCAGAGGACGCCACCCCAACTAACAGCCTTAGGGCATGTTGGATAATCCGGCAGGTGGCCAAAATTGGCGAGGACCTCCTAATTCCAGAGGTCGAAGGAAACCAGCCCGAGAATTTTAGTTCCGTTCTCACAGTCTTTGAGACTTTCGCATCGAATAACATGCGAAAAAGAACACTCCACAGCCTCACAGAAGTCTACCACGTGGCGACAATAAACCCATGGAGTAATACTGCTATCACCTTCAACGCGAGCGACGAACCTAAAATTCGAACAGCCAGAGCACCAGCCGCATTGGTCCTCAGTCCCATAGTGGATTGCTGTCGTCTCGCAAAGGTACTCATGGATGGAGGCAGCGGACTGAACCTCATTTACGAGGAAACCCTTCAAAAGATGGGAATAGACTGGAACCGCGTGGAGCGAAGCAGCACAACCTTTAGAGGAATAATTCCCAGTCAGGAAGCGCGCTGCACCGGAAAAATCACACTAGATGTGGTATTCGGCACGCCGGATAATTATAGGTCCGAACAAATCACCTTTCAGGTGGCCCCGTTCAAAAGTGGATATCACGCTATATTAGGACGGGAGGCATTCACAGCTTTCCAAGCTATACCCCATTACGGGTACATGAAGCTCAAGATGCCTGGGCCAAACAGAATTATCACTCTCACTAGTGATCCGGACATAGCACTCCGCGCCGAAAACAAGACAGCCGCATTGGCCCTCGAGGCACTATCCGAAACCTTAGCGGCAGAAAAACAGACTGCGCTGCGATCCACGGTCAAAAGGGATGATGTGATACTCGATAAGAGATCCAAATCCACATCCTTCAAACCAGCGGATGAAATAGTCAAATTCCAGGTCCACCCAACGAACCCCAGTAAAACAGCCTCCATCCGGGCAAGACTAAACCCTGACGTAAACGCCGCACTGCGAGAGTTCCTACGAGAGAACTGGGACATCTTCGCTTGGCATCCCTCAGACATGCCAGGAATCCCACGCAGGCTGGCAGAACACATCTTAAGCATCCAGAAAGGATTCAAACCTGTCAAACAAGCCCTCCGGCGTTTCTCCGAACCAAAGAGACAGGCCATGGGAGAGGAGCTAGCCAAGTTATTGGAGGCCGGATTCATTAGAGACTTAAAACATCCGGACTGGCTAGCAAACCTAGTGATGGTACCAAAGAAGGACAAATCCTGGCGCCTGTGTGTCGACTTCAAAGGCCTTAATAAGGCTTGCCCAAAGGATCCGTTTCCCCTCCCTCAAATAGATCAAATTATCGATGCCACTGCAGGGCACGATTCGCTGTGCTTCCTCGACGCATACTCCGGTTACCATCAAATAAAGATGGCAGAGTCAGACCAAGCCGCAACGACATTCATCACAACATACGACCCATTCTGCTTCAACACAATGCCCTTTGGGCTAAAAAACGCCGGCGCAACATATCAGTGCATGATTCAAACATGCCTGACAAACCAGATCGACAAAACAGTTGAGGCATACGTAGATGATGTGGTCGTCAAATCAAGACATGTCGAATCTCTAGTAGACGACTTGAGGCTTACATTCGAAAACCTCCGAAAATACGACATTAAGCTCAATCTGGAAAAATGTGTTTTCAGTGTTCCAGCCGGAAAGCTCCTGGGCTTCATTGTATCCGGTAGAGGAATTGAAGCAAATCCAGCTAAAATCCGAGCTTTGTCACAATTGGACATCCCAAAAGACCTCAAACAAATACAGAAACTCACCGGATGCGTGGCGGCTTTGAGCCGCTTTATCTCCCGTTTGGGAGAGAAGGCATTGCCCCTTTATCACCTCCTTAGGTGCACTCACCTCCTTAGGCGCACCGAACACTTCGAGTGGACGGACGCTGCAACGGCCGGACTCGAGGAAATAAAGGCCATCTTGGCAACAAATCCCGTCCTGGCCGCGCCAAATACTGGCGAACCCATGCTATTGTACATTGCCGCAACTCATCAAGTTGTTAGCGCAGTACTCGTCGAACGGGTAACAGACGGACACAAACTCCCCCTTCAAACGCCGGTTTACTACGTGTCCACTGTCCTCACACCATGCAAATCACGGTACCCGCATTACCAAAAGATTGCATACGCAGTGTTCATGGCATCCCGGAAGCTACGACACTACTTTCAAGAGTGTTCTATAACAGTAGCCTCGGAAGTACCACTCAACGATATTATTAACAACCGCGACGCAACGGACCGGATAGCAAAATGGGCCATAGAGCTCCTACCGTTCGACATAACGTACAAACCATGACGAGCCATCAAATCGCAAGTCCTAGCCGACTTCGTCGCCGAATGGACCGAGGCCGAACTCCCTAAAGAGTACGACACATACTCAAACTGGATCATGCATTTCGACGGCTCCAAAATGTTGGCCGGACTGGGGGCTGACGTCGTTTTGACGTCCCCTACAGGAGACACAGTCCAATATGTACTCCAAATTATGTACACGGACTCCAACAATGCAGCCGAATATGAGGCCCTTCTACACGGTCTCCGGATGGCAGTTTCCATGGGCATTCAGCGCCTGGAAGTACGTGGGGATTCAAACCTCACGATATCCCAGATAAATGGCGACTTCGATGCCAAAGACCCAAAATTGGCAGCCTACCGCAAAGTACTAAAAATGTCAGCTCGGTTCGAGGGACTAGAGTTTCACCATATAGCCCGAGAAAATAATCAGGCAGCGGACGTCCTGGCACGCATCGGAGCAAAACGAGATGTCGTCCCCCCCAACATCTTCCTAGAAAGATTATTCAAACCATCTGTAGCATGGGAGGGGGAACCCTCGGATAACAGTCCGGACACAACCGCACAACCAGACGCCGAGCAATCTGACATAATCGGAGGCCCCGCCACCGAAATCACGCCCTCAGCCCACGTAATAATGGCGGTCATCGCCCCGTGGACAGAACCATTCCTCGCCTACCTCATTAGGCAGGAACTTCTTGAGGACCAAAATGAGGCACGCTGCATAGTGCGGCGATCTAAAGCCTATAAAGTCCACGAGGGAGAGCTATATAAGAGAAGTACTACAGGAGTCCTTCAAAGGTGTATCTCCGAAGAGGAAGGGCTGAGTTTATTGGTCGAAATTCATGCCAGACTCGGTGGCCACCACGCTGCAGCTCGGTCCCTTGTAAGCAAGGCTTTCCGTACAGGCTTTTATTGGCCGACGGCCTGAGCGGACGCCCATGACCTAGTCAAACGATGCGTCGGTTGCCAGCTTTTTGCCAACCAAAGTCATATGCCACCCAACGCCCTCCGAACTATCCCCATCACTTGGCCTTTTGCGGTCTGGGGACTTGATATGGTGGGACCCCTTAAAGGTGGAACCCAAAAGAAAAAATACCTACTGGTTATGGTGGATAAATTCACCAAATGGATAGAAGACAAGCCTGTCAAGACGGCCGAATCCGGACCTGTGATAGATTTCATATCCGGGGTCGTACACCGTTACGGTGTCCCCCCACAGCATTATCACCGATAACGGCACAAACTTCACCTCGGATGAAGTAAAGCTATGGTGCAAAAACATGGGCATTAAGCTCGACTATGCTTCCGTCTATCACCCACAAACCAACAGTCAGGTCGAACGCGCAAATGGTCTCATCATGAGCGGCATCAAACCCAGACTAGTGAGGTCCCTCAAGGAATCTAATACGCACTGGGTAGAGGAGCTCGACTCCGTGCTCTGGGGGCTGCGAACCACGCCAAATCGTACCACCGGATTCACACCATTCTTTATGGTGTACGGCGCAGAGGCAGTCCTGCACTGCGACATAATTCATGACTCACCTCGAGTGCGCATGTACGAAGAAAGAGAAGCCGAGCTTGATCGGCAGGACAACCTGGATGCCTTAGAGGAGGAACGCGACGTGGCTAAAGCCCGTTCCGCATTTTATCAACAGTAGGCTCGAAGATATCAAAGCAGAGAAGTACGGGCCAAAAATTACAACGTTGGCGAACTAGTTCTACGCCTGCCGGATAAGAAAAAGGACAAACTCAAGCCCAGATGGGAAGGTCCCTTCATAATTGACCAAGTCCTGACTGGTGGAGCGTACCGCCTGTGAGATGCGTCGGATAACCGACTCGAGCCGAACCCATGGAACGCCACACGCCTCCGAAGATTTTATGCCTAGCGCCGAACTCGGGATTTGTCTTCTTCCTCTGTCCATTGTTTATATTTTTCTGATTTTATCTCCTCCCACTCTTTCCTCTTATAGCCCTTAAAGGCTCATCATGCGACGCGCTACCCGCGCTCCGTAAACCTGGGGGCTTCTTTAACAGAAGCTTGTTTATATGGGTTTCACGCCCAACGCACGCGTCAGACTTCCGCATGCACCTTTTCTTCACCATTATATGCATCGATATGACTTAAGTTTTGGCCAAGCTGGGTTGCCTGGCTCCTGTGCTTACCCCTACGTTCCCGATTGTTCGGCTAGGTGGTAAAGGGAGCACCTCTGCGATTGTTACTGCCGGATAAGCCGGATGTGTACTTTAGACTGGGTGAAGCCGAAAGCTAGCGTTCTTAAGGGAATATTCGGTCGGTGAACTAAAGATGAACCTTTTTTTACTTATACATGCCCCCAGATGTTTTCCTGCACTTGCAGTCCGGACGTGCACTTCAGGGCACACCACCCCAGTGAAAGGAACCCTTAACGGAACTATTCTCTCTGGAATATGTTTCTTAACCATGTAATATAACATAACTAGTTGGGCACTTGTCTGATAAAGCATTAATGACCCCTATGCCTGGTCTTCACGCATACCTCGGATCTTATATATCCGTTATGGTATTCGGACACACTCCGGACCGTCAGGTCCCGAGGTCGAAGCGAAAAGGTCGGCAACGACAAACGATCTACAATCCAGCTAGAAGGCATTACACATGTCAAATATAAATTACATAGTCATCAAGACTGATTGTATTCCTCTTCTATACCATCTAACAGGCTGTCCAATTTACAGTCCTGCTGGGAATACTTTGCGGCCAATTCTACTTGGCCATATACTAAGCTCACAGGGATCTCCTTCCCGTCAGGCCCCACCGGTCCAACTTCGGCCATATGATTGGGGTCAGACTTCGTAAAGCGGGTCTTCACCATGGCCCAAGCCTCCCTAGCGCCCTGCCGGCAGGCGCTGGGCGACGCCACAAATTACGACCAGGTTGGGCTTAAACCCGATCTGAGAGAAATTAACTCTCCCCAGGTCACCCACCACGTTGGAGTGGTGGAGACACAGTGCGGCGACCCTTCATCTATCTTAAGGACTAGCTACGTCCGAATCCCCGAACCCTCCATGCCGGATATCCGCGGAAGGGAATATACAATCCAAGACCTGAGCATAAAATCAGGCAACGGGCTAGACTCATCGGATAACATCCAAGACTCCGGATCTCAGGATTCAGATGTTCTTCAGCCTCCGAACAGTAAATTGGGTGAGGTCTCAAACTTGATGACACCCGCCCGCCCGATCATAAGCGATCTTTCCCAAATCAGGCAAATGCCCGAAGAAACAGTACATCATTACTGGGCCAGATTCCTCCTGGTTATGAACAGGATAAAGGATTGCCGCGAGGGAGACGCAATCTCAATCTTTTGCAGTAACTGCACGGACGAGGGAATACTTAACACCGTAAGTTGTCGCAATATTACACGCTTTGCCGACTTGGCGTCCATAGTACAAAAATACTGTGCGATGGAAAGTGCTCGGAAAACCGAAACAAAATTTTGGGACAATCCGGCCCTGAACAACAATCCCGTCCGAACTAAGAGGGTGCACCATGGTAAATCACCCGGACTAAATACCAATAAGTCAAAACCCTCCAGAGGGCATGGAACCGTACTGGAAAAGTGGCTAGATGGACCCTGCAAGATTCATAGTGCAGAGGACGCCACCCCAACTCACAGCCTTAGGGCATGTTGGATAATCCGGCAGGTGGCCAAAATTGGCGAGGACCTCCTAATTCCAGAGGTCGAAGGAAACCAGCCCGAGAATTTTAGTTCCGTTCTCACAGTCTTTGAGACTTTCGCATCGAATAACATGCGAAAAAGAACACTCCACAGCCTCACAGAAGTCTACCACGTGGCGACAATAAACCCATGGAGTAATACTGCTATCACCTTCAACGCGAGCGACGAACCTAAAATTCGAACAGCCAGAGCACCAGCCGCATTGGTCCTCAGTCCCATAGTGGATTGCTGTCGTCTCGCAAAGGTACTCATGGATGGAGGCAGCGGACTGAACCTCATTTACGAGGAAACCCTTCAAAAGATGGGAATAGACTGGAACCGCGTGGAGCGAAGCAGCACAACCTTTAGAGGAATAATTCCCAGTCAGGAAGCGCGCTGCACCGGAAAAATCACACTAGATGTGGTATTCGGCACGCCGGATAATTATAGGTCCGAACAAATCACCTTTCAGGTGGCCCCGTTCAAAAGTGGATATCACGCTATATTAGGACGGGAGGCATTCACAGCTTTCCAAGCTATACCCCATTACGGGTACATGAAGCTCAAGATGCCTGGGCCAAAAAGAATTATCACTCTCGCTAGTGATTCGGACATAGCACTCCGCGCCGAAAACAAGACAGCCGCATTGGCCCTCGAGGCACTATCCGAAACCTTAGCGGCAGAAAAACAGACTGCGCTGCGATCCACGGTCAAAAGGGATGATGTGATACTCGATAAGAGATCCAAATCCACATCCTTCAAACCAGCGGATGAAATAGTCAAATTCCAGGTCCACCCAACGAACCCCAGTAAAACAGCCTCCATCCGGGCAAGACTAAACCCTGACGTAAACGCCGCACTGCGAGAGTTCCTACGAGAGAACTGGGACATCTTCGCTTGGCATCCCTCAGACATGCCAGGAATCCCACGCAGGCTGGCAGAACACATCTTAAGCATCCAGAAAGGATTCAAACCTGTCAAACAAGCCCTCCGGCGTTTCTCCGAACCAAAGAGACAGGCCATGGGAGAGGAGCTAGCCAAGTTATTGGAGGCCGGATTCATTGGAGACTTAAAACATCCGGACTGGCTAGCAAACCTAGTGATGGTACCAAAGAAGGACAAATCCTGGCGCCTGTGTGTCGACTTCAAAGGCCTTAATAAGGCTTGCCCAAAGGATCCGTTTCCCCTCCCTCAAATAGATCAAATTATCGATGCCACTGCAGGGCACGATTCGCTGTGCTTCCTCGACGCATACTCCGGTTACCATCAAATAAAGATGGCAGAGTCAGACCAAGCCGCAACGACATTCATCACAACATACGACCCATTCTGCTTCAACACAATGCCCTTTGGGCTAAAAAACGCCGGCGCAACATATCAGTGCATGATACAAACATGCCTGACAAACCAGATCGACAAAACAGTTGAGGCATACGTAGATGATGTGGTCGTCAAATCAAGACATGTCGAATCTCTAGTAGACGACTTGAGGCTTACATTCGAAAACCTCCGAAAATACGACATTAAGCTCAATCTGGAAAAATGTGTTTTCAGTGTTCCAGCCGGAAAGCTCCTGGGCTTCATTGTATCCGGTAGAGGAATTGAAGCAAATCCAGCTAAAATCCGAGCTTTGTCACAATTGGACATCCCAAAAGACCTCAAACAAATACAGAAACTCACCGGATGCGTGGCGGCTTTGAGCCGCTTTATCTCCCGTTTGGGAGAGAAGGCATTGCCCCTTTATCACCTCCTTAGGTGCACTCACCTCCTTAGGCGCACCGAACACTTCGAGTGGACGGACGCTGCAACGGCCGGACTCGAGGAAATAAAGGCCATCTTGGCAACAAATCCCGTCCTGGCCGCGCCAAATACTGGCGAACCCATGCTATTGTACATTGCCGCAACTCATCAAGTTGTTAGCGCAGTACTCGTCGAACGGGTAACAGACGGACACAAACTCCCCCTTCAAACGCCGGTTTACTACGTGTCCACTGTCCTCACACCATGCAAATCACGGTACCCGCATTACCAAAAGATTGCATACGCAGTGTTCATGGCATCCCGGAAGCTACGACACTACTTTCAAGAGTGTTCTATAACAGTAGCCTCGGAAGTACCACTCAACGATATTATTAACAACCGCGACGCAACGGGCCGGATAGCAAAATGGGCCATAGAGCTCCTACCGTTCGACATAACGTACAAACCATGACGAGCCATCAAATCGCAAGTCCTAGCCGACTTCGTCGCCGAATGGACCGAGGCCGAACTCCCTAAAGAGTACGACACATACTCAAACTGGATCACGCATTTCGACGGCTCCAAAATGTTGGCCGGACTGGGGGCTGACGTCGTTTTGACGTCCCCTACAGGAGACACAGTCCAATATGTACTCCAAATTATGTACACGGACTCCAACAATGCAGCCGAATATGAGGCCCTTCTACACGGTCTCCGGATGGCAGTTTCCATGGGCATTCAGCGCCTGGAAGTACGTGGGGATTCAAACCTCGCGATATCCCAGATAAATGGCGACTTCGATGCCAAAGACCCAAAATTGGCAGCCTACCGCAAAGTACTAAAAATGTCAGCTCGGTTCGAGGGACTAGAGTTTCACCATATAGCCCGAGAAAATAATCAGGCAGCGGACGTCCTGGCACGCATCGGAGCAAAACGAGATGTCGTCCCCCCCAACATCTTCCTAGAAAGATTATTCAAACCATCTGTAGCATGGGAGGGGGAACCCTCGGATAACAGTCCGGACACAACCGCACAACCAGACGCCGAGCAATCTGACATAATCGGAGGCCCCGCCACCGAAATCACGCCCTCAGCCCACGTAATAATGGCGGTCATCGCCCCGTGGACAGAACCATTCCTCGCCTACCTCATTAGGCAGGAACTTCTTGAGGACCAAAATGAGGCACGCTGCATAGTGCGGCGATCTAAAGCCTATAAAGTCCACGAGGGAGAGCTATATAAGAGAAGTACTACAGGAGTCCTTCAAAGGTGTATCTCCGAAGAGGAAGGGCTGAGTTTATTGGTCGAAATTCATGCCAGACTCGGTGGCCACCACGCTGCAGCTCGGTCCCTTGTAAGCAAGGCTTTCCGTACAGGCTTTTATTGGCCGACGGCCTGAGCGGACGCCCATGACCTAGTCAAACGATGCGTCGGTTGCCAGCTTTTTGCCAACCAAAGTCATATGCCACCCAACGCCCTCCGAACTATCCCCATCACTTGGCCTTTTTCGGTCTGGGGACTTGATATGGTGGGACCCCTTAAAGGTGGAACCCAAAAGAAAAAATACCTACTGGTTATGGTGGATAAATTCACCAAATGGATAGAAGACAAGCCTGTCAAGACGGCCGAATCCGGACCTGTGATAGATTTCATATCCGGGGTCGTACACCGTTACGGTGTCCCCCCACAGCATTATCACCGATAACGGCACAAACTTCACCTCGGATGAAGTAAAGCTATGGTGCAAAAACATGGGCATTAAGCTCGACTATGCTTCCGTCTATCACCCACAAACCAACAGTCAGGTCGAACGCGCAAATGGTCTCATCATGAGCGGCATCAAACCCAGACTAGTGAGGTCCCTCAAGGAATCTAATACGCACTGGGTAGAGGAGCTCGACTCCGTGCTCTGGGGGCTGCGAACCACGCCAAATCGTACCACCGGATTCACACCATTCTTTATGGTGTACGGCGCAGAGGCAGTCCTGCACTGCGACATAATTCATGACTCACCTCGAGTGCGCATGTACGAAGAAAGAGAAGCCGAGCTTGATCGGCAGGACAACCTGGATGCCTTAGAGGAGGAACGCGACGTGGCTAAAGCCCGTTCCGCATTTTATCAACAGTAGGCTCGAAGATATCAAAGCAGAGAAGTACGGGCCAAAAATTACAACGTTGGCGAACTAGTTCTACGCCTGCCGGATAAGAAAAAGGACAAACTCAAGCCCAGATGGGAAGGTCCCTTCATAATTGACCAAGTCCTGACTGGTGGAGCGTACCGCCTGCGAGATGCGTCGGATAACCGACTCGAGCCGAACCCATGGAACGCCACACGCCTCCGAAGATTTTATGCCTAGCGCCGAACTCGGGATTTGTCTTCTTCCTCTGTCCATTGTTTATATTTTTCTGATTTTATCTCCTCCCACTCTTTCCTCTTATAGCCCTTAAAGGCTCATCATGCGACGCGCTACCCGCGCTCCGTAAACCTGGGGGCTTCTTTAACAGAAGCTTGTTTATATGGGTTTCACGCCCAACGCACGCGTCAGACTTCCGCATGCACCTTTTCTTCACCATTATATGCATCGATATGACTTAAGTTTTGGCCAAGCTGGGTTGCCTGGCTCCTGTGCTTACCCCTACGTTCCCGATTGTTCGGCTAGGTGGTAAAGGGAGCACCTCTGCGATTGTTACTGCCGGATAAGCCGGATGTGTACTTTAGACTGGGTGAAGCCGAAAGCTAGCGTTCTTAAGGGAATATTCGGTCGGTGAACTAAAGATGAACCTTTTTTTACTTATACATGCCCCCAGATGTTTTCCTGCACTTGCAGTCCGGACGTGCACTTCAGGGCACACCACCCCAGTGAAAGGAACCCTTAACGGAACTATTCTCTCTGGAATATGTTTCTTAACCATGTAATATAACATAACTAGTTGGGCACTTGTCTGATAAAGCATTAATGACCCCTATGCCTGGTCTTCACGCATACCTCGGATCTTATATATCCGTTATGGTATTCGGACACACTCCGGACCGTCAGGTCCCGAGGTCGAAGCGAAAAGGTCGGCAACGACAAACGATCTACAATCCAGCTAGAAGGCATTACACATGTCAAATATAAATTACATAGTCATCAAGACTGATTGTATTCCTCTTCTATACCATCTAACAGGCTGTCCAATTTACAGTCCTGCTGGGAATACTTTGCGGCCAATTCTACTTGGCCATATACTAAGCTCACAGGGATCTCCTTCCCGTCAGGCCCCACCGGTCCAACTTCGGCCATATGATTGGGGTCAGACTTCGTAAAGCGGGTCTTCACCATGGCCCAAGCCTCCCTAGCGCCCTGCCGGCAGGCCGATATCTTCCACAACCGGAAGCGCCGCCGAGCTCCCTTCAACTTCTCCGCAAGTTCTCCAAGGCCCTTGGGTATGGAATGGGCAGGCCACAAGGCTTGGGCAATACCTCGCATCGCCTGCCGAATTCGTTCATGCAGTTGCAAGAGTTCGGGAAGAAGATCACCCGTTGAACTGAGCATCTCCTCTGCAGGACGACCTGTAAGCATACCTACAGACATAACTCTGTTAGTCGTCTTCCTCGTCGAACTCCTTTTTCAAGAGTTCGCTTAAGCACTTACTAAAAATGCCGCGTTGAAGTCGCTGATTCTCCTTATTGGAGTTCGACAGCTGGCCACGAACATCTTTTAGTTCAACATCCAGCTTGGTGTTGGCATCCTGGAGATCATTCTTCTCCCGCCTCACCTTTGTTAGCACGCTTTCACCAGACTCTAACCGGTGTAGAAGCTGTTGCCTTTCCGGATCGAGTCCGGCGCCATCTACAATACAATTTGTCAGATTGGCACTTAATCCGTACAATCCTAATTATTCTAGAGTATTGTTTACCTGCAGAGGTCTCCTTAGATCCTCCTGCTGCCGATCGTGCGGCCTCTAGTTGGCCCCTTCACCTTTCCAGCTCCCGGGACAGCGCGGTATTCTTCTCGGTAAGAAGCTGCATGATATATGATCCTCGAATCAGTTATTCCCACTGCTTCAAGTCTCGGGGGCTACTAGCATACCTATATTTACCAAAAATTTCTTACCCGTATGTCTTTTACATACTGTTCCGTGGCTCTGGCTAAACCGTTTTGAGCGGCACGGAGGTACGCTTCTCCTAAATTAAAGGCATTTAAAGCCTCCTGGGAGAAACAAGCGTCACGAAGAACTGTCCGGCGGCGCCTGTGGTTCATAGCACTCTCCACCTCGGAATTGGTGGCAGACGGCCTATCCGCATCCTCTGATAGAGGAGCATCCGGTGTGTGCCTTGTGCTAACCTCCGGCTCTGGGCCGGGCGTTGGAGTCTGGCTGGTGGAGGCCCGATTGGCAACCTCTCCGGGTATAGTCCGGCGAGGTCTCTTCGTCCTGAAGATAGCACGAATGTTAATATACCCGGGAGGAGTAGAACACCAGGGAAAAAGAGAGGGTACGCCATACCTTTGTTCTGGCACCTCAGGCCGGACTATGTTCCTTTTTTCCCCACGGGGCCCTGCGGCCCCCCGTCGGCTAGCTGCAGCAGGGTCGGCTTCCCCCCTCGGGAATCTCCCCTACAAAGCACGGTTGTTGTCAGAACAACTAAGCCCATGAAAACGGAACCCCTCTTAAGGGAGTAAAGCTTCGGTGCTCATCACCTGGGAGGCCGGAATCAACCCTGGGTAATCAGCTATAATAG
The DNA here is from genome assembly GCA_032464435.1 of Aegilops umbellulata. Lineage (NCBI taxonomy): Eukaryota > Viridiplantae > Streptophyta > Magnoliopsida > Poales > Poaceae > Aegilops > Aegilops umbellulata. The sequence continues at coordinate 525,933,982 of CP136055.1, read as the reverse complement.
CTACCAAGGTATCATCCTTGCTTAACTAATGGAACACTCCGTCAATGAAGTCCACTACTAAGTCCGGATCTTCTTCGGAGTTCGGATCGAGGGGCCGGTCTGGGTCCTCTGGCTGTGGAGGACGGTTGTTTATGTTTTTTACCTCCTGACGCAGGTCCTGCATTGAAGTCGTTGACCACCTATTTAATCATGGGAACGTAAAATGAACAGAGAAGTATGACTGTCCGCTTACCCAATTCGGAGGATTGTACATGGAAAATCCGCCCTACGAATCAACGCGGAGAAATTCCTCTTCTTCTCCCTTGTACAAAGAGGATAAGATCTTCATTAGAGCGGCAGGTGAGTCCGGCCCCTTGAGGCCGTAACGGGTGGCGTCATCCTCCCCATTAAAATCCCACATGGGGTGGCTTCTGTATTGGAGCGGCTGCACCCCTCGCATAATGCATATGGCCATGACTCTAATCATGGTCAGTCCGGAATGAGCCAGTAGCTTAATCCGGCCCATCAAGTAAAGGACGTCCCTGTCATTCTCTCTCTGAAGGTTCCGAGGGCGCCAGCTTAGGCGTTTCTTCAGGGGAGCGTTGTCGAACTCAGGGAGACCGGCCCGGACAGGGTCCGGCAAGGGGACGTCGTCTATATAGAACCATTCTGAAGGCCAGTCCTCGGACGCCTTCTTCGAGGTTCCGGACGTGTATCCGGTCCCGGCGATACGCCATACTTCGGCTCCGCCCACTTGATATATAGACCCCTTTTGCGAACGGGGCACCAGGCAGAATATCTTCTTCCACAGCGCAAAATGAGCCTCGACGCCTAAAAATAGCTCGCAAAGAGCTACGAAGCCCGCAATGTGTAACATGGAACCGGGAGTAAGGTGGTGCAGCTGGAGGCCATAGAACTCCAAAAGCCCACGGAGAAAAGGGATGAATTGGAAATCCCAGGCCCCTTATTAGATAAGGGACCAGACACACCCATTCCCCTTTAGAGGGACTAGGTGAGTTCTCCGCTTGTTTTCCGCCTTGATAAGTGGCGAGTCCGGCTCGGACCGAGACCATGTAGGCTTGATGGAGGAATCCCTTGGCTTGAAGTGACACCAACTCGCTGTGTGGGATGGTGCATCTCTCCCAATCTCCGGGTTTAGGACTGGAGGGGCGAGGGGAGGAGCTGCGGCGGCTGGCCATGTTGGAATGGACCTTTGTTGGAGATGCTCTGATGATAACTCGCATAGAGGAGAAGATGTGGTTTGGATCTGGATCCCCATCTCATTAAATAGACGGCTTGATTGTATGACTAAGGGTGTGGATGTAAAAAACACCCCAAGCTCTTCGCATTCGTTCAGCGCGTGGAAAAAGGCCATTATTGGGCACTGAAGCCGAGGAGTGCTACATTACAAAAAGCAGACATTATTCGTACAGGCACACAAAGATTCGGAGGAGGAACCCGCCTTGCAATGCCAAAGACAATCTGCGCGCCGGACTCGTCGTCATTGAAGCCTGGTTCGGGGGCTACTGAGGGAGTCCTGGATCAGGGGGTGTTCGGATAGCCGAACTATACCTTCAGCCGGACTCCAGGACCATGAAGATACAAGATTGAAGACTTTGTCCCGTGTCCGGAAGGATCTTTTCTTGGCGTGGAAGGCAAGCTAGGTGTGCGGATATTCCAGATCTCCTACCAATGTAACCGACTCTGTGTAACCCTAACCCTATCCGGTGTCTATATAAACCGGAGGGTTGTAGTCCGTAGGACAACGATCATCATACACAATCATACCATAGGCTAGCTTCTAGGGTTTAGCCTCCTTGATCTTGTGGTGGATCTACTCTTGGACTACCCATATCATCAATATTAATCTAGCAGGAGTAGGGTTTTACCTCCATCGAGAGGGCCTGAACCTGGGTAAAATAAAGTGTCCCTCGTCTCCTGTTACCATCCGACCTTGACGCACAGTTCGGGATCCCCTACCCGAGATCCGCCGGTTTTGACACCGACACCGGCCCTCATAGGGCACGCCCAAAGTGTGGAGTCCTACTAGGACTCCCTAGTCCTAGTAGGATTCCACCTCCCACATGGAATAGGAAAAAGGGAAGGGAGAAGGAGAAGGAAGGAAGGGGGCGCCCCCTTTCCCTAGTCCAATTCGGACCAGTCCATGGGGAAGGTGCGCCGTCACCCTTGAGGCCTTTCTCTCCTTTCCCGTATGGCCCATTAAGGCCCAATACGAATTCCCGTAACTCTCCGGTACTCTGAAAAATACCCAAATCACTCGAAACCTTTCCGATGTACGAATATAGCCTTCCAACAAATGATCTTTATGTCTCGACCATTTCGAGACTCCTCGTCATGTCCCTGTTCTCATCCGGGACTCAGAACAAACTTTGGTCATCAAATCACATAAGTCATAATACAAATCGTCACAGAACGTTAAGCGTGCGGACCCTACGGGTTCGAGAACTATGTAGACATGACCGGGACGCATCTCTAGTCAATAACCAATAGAGGAACCTGGATGCTCATATTGGTTCCTACGTATTCTACGAAGATCTTTATCGGTCAAACCGCATAACAACATACGTTGTTCCCTTTGTCATCGGTATGTTACTTGCCCAAGATTCGATCATTGGTATCTCAATACCTAGTTCAATCTCGTTACCGGCAAGTCTCTTTACTCGTTCCATAATGCATCATCCCGCAACTAACTCATTAGTCACAATGCTTGCAAGGCTTATAGTGATGTGCATTACCGAGAGGGCCCAGAGATACCTCTCCGATACATGGAGTGACAAATCCTAATCTTGATCTATGCCAACTCAAAGAACACCATCGGAGACACCTGTAGAGCATCTTTATAATCACCCAGTTACGTTGTGACGTTTGATAGCACACAATGTGTTCGTCCGGTATTCGGGAGTTGCATAATCTCATAGTCTGAGGAACATGCATAAGTCATGAAGAAAGCAGTATCAATGAAACTATAATGATCCTGCTAAGCTAACGAATTGGTCTTGTCTATCACATCATTCTCCCAATGATGTGATCCCGTTCATCAAATGACAACACATGTCTATGGTTAGGAAACATAACCATCTTTGATAAACGAACTAGTCAAGTAGAGGCATGCTAGGGACACTTTGTTTTGTCTATGTATTCACACATGTACTAAGTTTCCGGTTAATACAATTCTAGCATGAATAATAAACATTTATCATGAAATAAGGAGATAAATAATAACTTTATTATTGCCTCTAGGGCATATTTCCTTCATCCAGAGGGTTGATACCCGTGCCTTGAGAACGCCAATTCCAAAGCCGTCCCTGTGCGTCGAGCAGCTGCAATTCTGTGCCTGCATAGTCTTTAGTTTCATGCCTCCTCTGCCTGCATTCACGTGTTTCGGGCGACACGCTGCCTGTGACTTGCCTGTGGAGCCAAACGCCCGTGCCTAAGTGGACACATTGCCTTTGGCTCGTCCTGCCTATGGTGCTACATGCCCGTGCCTCACGAGGCTGTATAATTGTTGCTCTCTGACTTCTCCCATGGCTTCACTGCCTGCATCCAGGTGTCTCACTTAGTAATTGTACCTCTCCCAAAACAATTTCCTGCACCCAGAGTGTTGATACCGAACGAGGTCTCAAAAAGTCGTACGGCCGTGCCTGTGGAATCTACACATCTGTGAGTCCTGTGCCTGCATCCACGTGCCTCACCTAAAAGCCGGGTTGACTCTATATGCCTGCTGTTACACAGACCCGTGGCTCTTGAGACTTCACTTCCATGTTCCTCTAATTGAGTAATGGGACCCATGCGTCTGCCAGCACACTTTTGTGCATCTAGAAGGTTGATACCCATGCCTCACGTCCCCGCCTGTAGAGGCTTCATACATATACATATACATATACTGCGTTGTACTCTCTTGGATGGGTACCTGTGGTGCCATGCGCCAGTGACTCTAGAGACTTCACAACCGTGCCTATCTATCTAGGTATGTGGACGGATGCCTCTGCTACCATATTCTTGTGCATGCAGAGGGTTAGTACCCGTGCCTCGAGAGGGTTAACGTGCGTGCCTGTAGAGGCCTGTAGTGGCTTGGGTCCTGTATGTTTTTTTAGCCAGTGTCACTAAACTAAAAAAATGGTAGCATCCCACCGACTAACATAATATGCTAGCGAACAAAAAAACCACAGCCAGGCAGCATGAATATTGATGCTCAAATGGACGGTCGAAGTTTAGAGATGGTTGCTGCGTGCCTTATTATTTGTCATGCCTGTGCTTGTGTGGTGTTAATTGACATGGAACAGTTGAAAAAGCTGTTGTTGCTGTTATAGCTTTGATTGGATCATTTTTATTAGCTTACCGAGGGAGAGACGGTGTGAATCTAGCTAGGTGAGGCACGGATCAGTTTTGGCCTTCGTATCTAAGGTGTATGGTAGGCTCTTCGTTGCCTCATTGTATTCTTATGTCAGTGGTCTTTGTTCAATGGAGGAATTGATGACCGATGTGATGGCTGTTCGATGTGACTATTCAGTGTGTCAGTTACCGTAAAATAAAGTTAGAGACTCCTCGATTTCTCCACGACATCAAATATTTTTACACAACCGTGACTTTAGGAAGTGCATGGTTCCACGAGATGCAAAAGCACAACTGTCTATTTGCTGTTCCTAGTTCACATGTTAATGTGCATGGTAACTGAAACATCCTTCGCCAAGGTTAAATACTGGCCATGTTTTTGAGGTCTCCACATCGCATTGTAGCCACAGAGCATCAGGCAGTTCCCACCGTCCTCACCACTCCCCAACCTCGTCGCAGAGTCTCAAGAATCTCCATTGGCACCTTGCTACTCGCTGCCATGGATGACTTTTTGAACACCACCGAGTACCTCCGATAGTTGCCGATGGTAACACCAAGCTCGACGTGTGGTACATGAACGGGCATTCCAAGGTGGAGGAGACCATTGCCTTGTACGAGGACTGGTTGCGCGAGGAGAAGTACAAGTTTTTTGGTCTTGGCATGGAGTACACATAAAAGGATTGTTATGGGCGTAGAAAAGTCGCCGTCATGCAACTGGCTATGCAGAATCATGTTTTGGTCTATCACTTCTGCAAGGCCAGGACGGAGTGCCCTGCCCTGAAGGATTTCCTTGAGAATAGAGGTATAACTTTCTCTAGAGTGGACGTCAGGAATGTTAGAGATGCTCTTTTTCAAGATTTTGTCAGAATTCCAGAAGAGTACCACATCGACATCCAAGAGAAATTCATGATCAAAGGCGGCGAAGAAAGGGACTCCATGGAGGACTTAGCAGGAGCCATCATTGACGAATCTTACTCAAAGCTGGAGTCCTCTTTTCCAGAACTTCTGCGTCACTACTGGGGTTGGAAGCCACTTACCTTTGATCACCTGAAATATGGAGCTACTCTAAGTGAAGATTTCATTTTCATTAGTTTCTGCCTTTGTTGCAAGAACATTATGTTTTTTTTGTATATTTATGTTTTCATTTGCTTTTCCTTCGATGAGGGACATCTTGTATCGTCGTATGTGAGCTATGAGCTATACCGCCAGTTCCTGTCGATGAGGGTATGTGAGCTATGAGCTATACCGCCAGTTTCTGTCGATGAGGGACATCTTGTATCGTCGTTGTCTTCCGGATCTCAGATGGCGAGGACGTTTCTGAGCAGGATTCCAGGTGGAAGTGTTGCGAAGATGGATTGTCTGATGAATTGGTTAATTGATAGTTATTGTATGGGGTAATATTACATCGACTGATGAATTATAATTGTGGTGATTTTATTTTGGACCGGATGGAGTTGACTAGTTTGGAAATTTAAGTTTATTTTCGTTCTATTATGTTTTTCTTGTTTGGATGCCTTCAAGAATATTTTCCCCTATGATTTGATGGTATGCGTTGGTATAAGATGAGATGTATTAAGAGGATCACTCAGATGTGCACGTTCGTTTATCTAGGCAGCACACAGTCGTCTGCTCAGGGAGGCATTGTCCTTGTTTTAGGCAAGGCACGCTCTGGTGTTATTAGTAGGCACGGTCATGGGTTTGTATTCCTATTTTTTAGCTGAGTCGTCTATATCAGTGCGGATAAGAAGTGTGGGTTTTCGTCCGTGGTTTAGATGGCTAGCTACTTCAGTTCTTCTCTCAATATGGTCACACGGATAGGTAGGGGCGTTACTTTCACTTTGTGTTCGTACTGTGTTTGGCACGGTTGTTTTTATATCGAATATACGGTTGTGGTTGTGTGTTTGAATTTTTTTATGCAGGGCTTGAGTGTGTTTAAGATTCTTCAGATTTCCTCTCTGTGCTGTCTGTTTCAATATATGATGTCTGTTTTAGGGACGGTTATCCAGTGTGAGAGTTGCTGTGGGAGTATTCTGTTAGAGACGGTTGTGTTTCTGTGTTCCAATTGTTGTGGTGGTACTTTGATTGGGAAAGGCACATCCGTGAAGGTAGTGGATGCACTGTCGTATGTTTGGCAGAGGCATTGTCCTTCCTTTGGGTACTAAATTCGGAGGCGCACTGCGTTATGTTAGTATGAGTCACTGTCATGGCTGTATGTTTTGTAATATTTCTAGTTAGTCTGCTAGTGGAGTCACGTCTGATGAGTTAGTGGAGGCATGTCCTATGTTATGTAGGGTCCGAGTTCTGTCTGTCGTTCGCAAATGCTTCCTCTGACACGTTCGCTTGGAGAGGCGCATCTACGATGTTATTCATGACACGGTCGTGCCTTTCTTTTGAAATGTTTGCTCTCACTGCTTTGCTCAGAGAGGCTCGTCGGTGAAACTTGTGAGGTCACGGACCTTTTACAATTGAAGTCACAGTCGTTCTTATGTTTTGGTATTTTTTTAGTTTAGTCGTCTATCCCAGAGGATGGATCTTCTTTCGTAACCTTGAGTCATGGTCATGCTTCCCTGACTCGTTGGCTTGGAGAGGGACCGGTGTTAAGCTATCGAGGGGACGGTCCTGTGTTAACTGGTGGCGCACTCGTGTGTGTTGTTATTTTTTCAGCTTAGTTGCCCATGTCAGAGAGGCACGTTCTATGTGGATAAGAGGCACTGTCGTGCCTCTGTGACCCGCATTATTTGAGGTGAGTCGTTTACCACCTTCGTCAGATGCTTATGAATAGATAGTATTGTTCCTCTCTATTACAATTGTTTCTTTTATTATGTCTAGTCAAAGTGAGTGATGTTCTAGTGCAAGGAAATTATGTCTTGAATATCATGTTTACAACTTCTTTTGGAAAAATATGATTTTTATTTATAATGTTTGCTGTTCAGGATTTGAAGACTTGAACATTTGAACACAGATATGTGTTTAATGGGATCCATAACAGATATCTTGGACCAACATAAAAATATATGAAACACTTTTGTGATTACATGAGCCAAAATAGCTGAAACAATGTTCGGATGACTACAACTAAATTAAGGCAGAGTTAAGCAGTAGTCATCTTCTTCCAACTCTTCTTCTTTCGCGCCGGATATTGTGCTTCTCGAAGATTATTCTCAGTGCCTCAAATACAGGGCCTGTGTTATAGTTGGATGTTATCATTTTGAAAGTTAGTTGTTCTCTCATCGGTTTCACATAGATCTGCAAACACATAACCGTACAAACTAATAAAATTTATTGTAAAACATAATGTACAACTGGCTCGGGTGAACGTATGTTGATGTCTTGTCAATGAGAGTGAACTTACATTATTGATAAAAAATGAAATATTATTCAAATTAATGAGTGCATCAGATGCATGTTAGTGATTAGAAGGTGAACAGTAGATATGGGGCATGTAGTGGAACAAAAAAGTGATGGTGAGGTAGAGCTACAGTTACAAGAAACTCACTCTCTGTCTGAGTTACATACACTCTGCACAGGTTTAACACGAAAGGAGGCTATGGTGTGCGGATGGGTGTTGTAAGCATAATGGTAAGCTCTCTTGAAGTTTTCGATGACACTGTTTGAGTGTTCCTTTATACCGTCGCAATTGATATAAGGACACTTCTGTAAGTTCTAATGTGAGGATATTATATGCTTGGGCATAAATGTTGGTGGTCCGTGGAACTGTTCTTTCATCAGCAACGCTGAGTAAGCATCAATGACGAATGAGTTGATATATCCGTAGATCTTCATTGACAAATCTAAAGTTTGATGATCGGCCCAACGTCGTTCGATGAAGAATATCCTATCGCTGCCAAACAAATGCTTTAAACCGTATGATTTTCTTATTTAACATTAGAGGTGATGAGTATTCAATTACAGTAGTAGAAGAATCGAGCTGAAACACTTGAATATGATAGCTTCAGGCAAAATACATTAGAGTAGAAAAAGAAGGGACCAAAACTTTACTGTAACAGGAACAACCAATTCATTACCAATAATTTTGACCGATGCCTGGCATATTGTCGGCGATTGTTTCATACAGGTCTTTCTCCTCCATTGTAGATTCTCTTATTTCCAAAACTTGGCAGTGATCTTGATGGTCATTCTCTTGGTTAGTGAACCGAGTATGTTCTAGCTGAGAATGATGTTGATGAGGCTGGAAGACATGACCACCGGAGTTCATTTGACCATTACTAAGTTGCAGATGTCCCTCATTATAATTGTTGTTTCTTTGGACCATTAGGCCTTGTGGTTGGTGATGCATGTGTAGTTCTAATGTTCTGATAGTTGGATGACCGGTTGAGCTCGAAGGAATATATGTTGGAAAATGCTGTAGAGGATGGACGGAATACCACATGCTCTTGAACTATGGTTCTAAGGTACTATAACTTTGCCCATGAGACTCGCCTCTGCGTGGTTGCTGATGATTCTGCTCTTGAGGTTGGTTTTGTTGGCACCGTGTACTGCTGTTACTCTGAACATCATTGTGTTGGGAGTAGTGGACATTAGAGATAGGGGTTTGTTGCTGGTACTGTTTGTGACTTTGGTTGTTCATTGCATAAGGTGAGTGTTGGCTGCTGTTTGAACCGCTGTTATTCTGAGCACTAGGAGATGGGTTTTGACACTAGGAAATGGTTGGTGGTAGTGTTGAGACAAAGCAGTTGTTGGCAAACTTCCGGACAAGACAGTTTGAGTTAAACCTATAGAGTATCACGTATCACAAGCCTATGAGAGGTGGCTACCGCTTGACATTGAGCCTGATCTGCTGCGCATAGGTGACTCTGGATAGTTAGAAAGGGAAGATCTCGCCGACGAGCTTGAATTCTTGGCCAAGTGCGAGACAATATCAGGTTGGCATTGTTGGGATGCTACTTGGTTTTGAAAGGGTTGTTTCTTCTTTTCTTCAACGAATCTGTCAAGTTGTTCATAGATAGATGGATCATACCATATTTTATCATAATCAATGAACCCACAATCAAGGAGGCCTCTACGGTTGTCAGCATGTAGAGACTTATTGGTTGCAGTTTCTGTTGAATTATGTAGAGGCTCTAGTATCCTAACTCTTTTCTTAGGAGGCGCCGTACTCTCATTTCTTGGATCTTCTGACTGCTGTAAGGATCTCTTGTGAGCTGCCATTTGTGCTTTCGGTTCTAGCAGATGTGCGCTTGTGGTAACAGGGACGCAGTCTGTGGGATCAATATGTCCTTGCTTGGTACATTGTTCATGTTCTTCTGCAATGATATTGTCTTCCGCATCGATAGATGCGGCAGCAACGAATGGAGCATGACTAGTGGATGGAATTGCTTTTCTTGTGTCCAATACCGTGCCAGAATCACTGGGGATTCCTACTGTAGGAGCAAGGGAGGAACTAGCTTTGGAGCGTTCAGTTTCATAAATGTTCTTCTCATCTCTCAAAGTTGAAACAGCATGAAGTCCAGCTAACACATCTTCTCATGCCAGATGAAGGTAGTCCTCCTAGAACTCATATACGGCTGACCCCACAAGTTAGTGAGAGACTTAATTGAGAGCCCACTTGTCAATTCAACTGTCAAGTGAAGTGAACACCACATCTCGCCATGCTGAAAAACATGTGCATCTCTCATGCGCCTCAAGACTTACCCCACCTATCAGGTGATTCTTTTCCTGCACACAAAAAAATCGAAGCAGTCTCTCTCTCTCTCTCTCTCTCTCTCTCTCTCTCTCTCTCTCTCTCTCTTCTAGATTCAAAATTATCCAAGGAGACCGCTGACAAACTGCAGGGAAGCAGATCCCCCCACAAATTCGAAAGGTGTGAGTTCCGAACAATCAGCGCATAAGATTCGGCAATCAAAGGTCAGTAAAAAATTTATCAACGCACATTCGCGTGGCGATTCCTGATACACGAGATTCAATTTTCGCGATGCTGGTTTTGGGTCTATGCCGAAACCTCACTTCACTATATCTATGTTGTCGTGGTACATGCTGGATAGTTTTTCAGTTTCCCAGTCCTTCTTTTACGGCAGTAGGTATTGTGGTTCTTAATTTAACATTGCGCTTCTGTTAAAAAATATTACGATGTGACTGCCTATGTTGGTCCTCGGGAAGTTGCAGACATAAATTCTTTTCCCTAAGTGTTATTGCTTAGAATCACTGCGACGGTGTTGATGAAATACTTGATGTTGGAATGCATAGTACAAAACTGCTTGGTTGTACGTTGTTGATGAATTCATTGTGGTTGGGATTCATAGATTAAAACTGTATGGTTTTACACCGCAACTCTAATTTGTGTTTGTTTTTTGTTTTGTGTGCTCTCATCCTTGTAATATCAGCTTGTTCCTTTTTTTAGGATTCATGTTAGGATTCTTTGTGTTAAGTGTTGCACTGATGTCTACTATGCAACCTTCTCCTTATAGATGTTATGAGGCCTACAAGTGCAGACGTTTGTAGGACAGTAGCTAATTTCTCTCAAGTGGATGACCTAAGGTTTATCAAGTGGGAGGTGTAGGATGAAGATGGTCTCTCTAAGACAACCCTGCAACCAAATACAAAGAGTCTCTTGTGTCCCCAGCACGCCCAATACAATGGTATATTGTATAGGTGCACTAGTTTGGTGAAGAGATGGTGATACAAGTGCAATATGGATGATATATATAGGTTTTTGTAATCTGAAAATATAAAAACAGAAAGGTAACTAATGATAAAAGTGAGCGTAAACGGTATTGCAATGCTAGGAAACAAGGCCTGGGGTTCATACTTTCACTAGTGCAAGTTCTCTCAACAATAATAATATAATAGGATCATATAACTATCCCTCAACATGCAACAAAGAGTCACTCCAAAGTCACTAATAGCGGAGAACAAACGAAGAGATTATTGCACTAGTAGAAAACGGGCCTATTGTCCCGATTCGTAAGGGCCTTTTGTCCCGGTTCTGTCGGTGTACAAAAAGGGGGGGTACACTTTTTGTACCCCTATGACTGTGCACGGGCAGTCTGAGCCACGGGCGCCGCCTCACCAAGCCCGGAAAGGGAGGTAGAACCAAGGTGAGGCCAAAGTTAAAGAGGAGCAGAACGACGCCAAGACCACAAAGAGCAAAGGGGACGAAGCGCCCCCCCCGGCAAGATCCTTGAAGGGAGGTGGTTTTTGCCAAACCGGGAAGACCCTTGCCGTGGCAGCTCACCCCACACCTACGGAGCGGGTCACCCTTGAGTCCACTGCCCCTATGGGGCAGGGATTCGGGAGGCATCCCCGCGGTGGTATGAAGATTTTTGTGAAGACATTCAAGATCAGATGCACACTTTAGAAGATGATGATCCTTGGCGGGATCCCAGCCAAGGAAAACCACAAGACCCCCGGCAAGAGCCTTGTCGAGGATGAAAGCAGGCGCCACGGCAAGACCCTTGTTGGGACCCCGGCAAGACCCTTGCCGGGGCCGCGGCAAGGCCCTTGCCAAGGACACCCGCGGGGCCACCATCGGACCCACGCCAGTCACACCTCCACCACCGTTCGCATGCAGCTGCCGACCCAACCAGCTGGGCAGGCACCTGCGTGGCGGCATGCAGATCCTCGTGGAGACCCACCGCTGCGCCACCTCAGCTGCCTGCCTGCCTACATGGCATCACACGCACCGCTGGCCAGGGCGCGTGTCGACGCGGGAGAGAGTGGCGGCGGACGAAACAGGGCTCTCCCCCGCCCCCGATAAAGCAAGGACACCTAAGCAAGGCGCATTTATTGCACCTTGTCATGTAACGCGAGGGATAACCTTGCACCACTGTACCCTTTCCACGTCCTGTGTGCCACTGTGGCAGCCCCTTTCCCTATAAAAGGAGGCCCCAGGCAACCAGGAAGAGGATTCGGCTTTTTGGAGCACCTCACGCCCCATAGCTAGGTCAAGAACACAAGCATATAATCCACCAAAGTAGGAGTAGGGTTTTACGCATCCTTGCGGCCCGAACCTGGATAAAGGAATCGCGTACTGCCTACTCGATCCGCTCTTCTCACGACCCCCGCGCCCTGCAACCATAGAAAGGGATTCTCGTGATCCCATAGGTGTCGTTTCCCTCCAACATCTTTGGCACGCCAGGCTGGGGCGGCGCAGTTGTGAGAATCGGCTTTAGCAGTTAGTTCGACGCTTCTTCATCGTCATGGCGCCCAAGAAGAAGATGACGGTGGCGGTTGGCCCGTCGGACGTCGGGCATCCCGTCCCGACGCGGGCGAGCAGCGGACCGGTCGCCGAAAGGACCCGGGGCGCTGCTCGCGAATACCAATACCATCCCAGCGGCCGGAGTTTGGGAGGCGGCGATGTTCGTGCGCCCGGTAACGGGCCGCACGCCGGCAAATCCAAAGACGGAGCCGGGCCCTCCGCAGGTGGCGCGGGACCTTCTGAGGTCGCTGCTGCCCCGCCCGCTGGCGGCGCGAGGGCCTCCAAGACTCCCACTCCGGCGCCGACGGCGCGTTCCTCTCAAGCGACGCGCGACGAGCGGCGTGATCACCCCGAAGACCCCGGGCGTCGCCGCGGGAAAAGCCCCAAGCGCCACTCCCGGGATGTAGAAGGTCTGCCCGCTCGCCAAGGCGCCGGTGAAGGCGGCGTGCGACTGCGCGGTCGTGATGGAGCTCCTTCTGACATGGTCAGAAGTCGAAGCGCGCCGCAATCCGTGCAGGTTTCGCTACCACCAACGCCAGCAGAAGCCTTGGCGCGCGCGCAGTTGCTCCTCGACTTTCCTCCCACTACGGGGAAACTCGACGAATGGAGAGCCACCATCCGAAGCCTTGTTACGGTGGCCAACAAAGATGAGCCGACCTCGGCGGAGCCCCCGGGTCGATGTTCCGACGGAGTCCCGCGTACCAGTGGCAGGAAGGCTGGCGGCGCCGCGACCACGATGCACTCGCCTCCTCCTTGCCCGGTGCCACGGACGCCTGCCTGTCGCGACGTCGCGGGCGAGGAAATCTCCATAGCGTCGTCTGACCTGCGGACCCACCAGGACCAATGCCAGGTCCTTCGGGATCAGGAACATGAAGACGCTCGGACCACCATCGAGCGTCGGCGCGGAGCGCGCCACTAGTCACATAAGCGAGCGGGACCTGCGGTGGACCACCCGGCACCAGAAAGCCCTGGGGGCCTGCCTTACTAGGTAGGCTGCCTGGCTTTTACCCGTGAGCTGCGGCAGTTCCAGTGGCCCACTCACCGCACTTTCAAACCTGAAGTGGGCGAGAAGTACGGCGGCAAGACCAACCCATCCGAGTTCCTCAGCATCTACACCATCACGATGCAGGCTGCCGGAGCTCGTAACGATAAGGTGCTTGCAAATTACTTCCCGTTGGATCTTAAACCCAATGCCATGTCCTGGTTGATGCACTTGCCGATAGACTCCATCTCCTCCTGGTCGGATTTGTGCCATGAATTCGTGGGCGCCTTCACTGGCGGTCATCAAGCTCACGGCCAAGCAAGTGATCTCCATGTCATTCCCCAGAAGGGAGGCAAGAGTCTCCGCAAGTACATGTAGAGGTTCAGCCGGGTGCAGTACAATATTCCGGATGTTCACCCCACCGCCATCATCAGCGTGTTCCATCAGAACGTTCGGAACCGCAAGATGCGCGAAGAGCTGGCAATGAACAAGGTGAAAGATGTCGCGGAGCTCTATGTTCTGCGGACAAATGTGCCCGGGCTGAAGAGGGGAGGAAGTACCCCGGCGAAGATGCCGGCATGGAAACCGACTCCTCTGAAGAGGACACCGCTGCCCCGGCGAAGAAAGGCCGGCGCCGCAACAAGAAGCGCAAAGGTAAAGCTGTGCTTGCCGTCGAGGGGTCTGACGACACCGGCTCCACCAAGAAGACCAAGGCAGGTGACCCCGGCAAGGAAATTGCCAGATGTGTTGCCTGCCAGTCCTTGGCGGCCGCCGAGAAGCCAGGCAACTCCGACAAGCGATACTGCAAGATCCATCGCACCAAAGGCCATGCTCTCCAAGACTGCCGATAGGTTGAGCTCCTCGCTGAGAAGCAGAGGGCTGAATACGAGAGGCGGGACAAGGATAAGGGCCAAGACGGTGCTGAGGGATCCGGCAAGAAACGCGATGGCCAGGCGGGCCGTCGCGGCAAGGATAAGCAACAAGAGAGGCCCGCTCGGGGCCGTGACAGAAAGCCAGAAGATGACGATCATGAAGAGGACGATGAGTTCGGCGACCAAGAGTTCTAGAAAGCTACATAGGCCATGTGCGTTGACGGCGGTGCTTCACTGCATGCCTCTCGGCGCCGGCTTAAACAGTGGGCGCGAGAAATTACAGCAGCAGAGCCATCGTTTGATGCCCAGAGGCCGCTGAAGTGGTCTAGCACACCTATCATTTTTGACTCTGAGGATCACCCTGATCGCACTACTGCGGCCGGGTGCTTGCCGTTGTTTGTTTCACCGATGATACGCAACCTCAGGGTGATAAAAATGTTAGTAGATGGCGGGGCCGGTCTGAACTTGATCTTGCCTGCCGTGGTCGAGAAGCTGCAGATCCCTGATGGAGACCTCGAAGAAACGGGCACGTTTCAGGGGGTCAGCCGGGGGATAAGCCAACCCAAGGGAAAGGTCACGTTGCCCGTAACTTTCGGGAGTGACTTGAACTTCAGGACGGAGAGGATTGTGTTTGATGTTGCCAAGATCCCCTTGCCCTACAACGGGATCCTTGGCCGCCCAGCGCTGGCCAAGTTCATGGCGGCGTCGCACTACGCCTACAATACCCTGAAGATGCCAGGGCCCGTGATGGTTATCACCATCTCCTCCGACAAGAAGGATGCGCTGATTTGCGCTGACCAAGTGTACCAGCAAGCAGTCGCAGCAGCTGCCACCGCTAGGGCACTTGCTCCAGCTGCCGGGACCCCGGGGGAAAAAAAAAGAAGGCCGGTGAGACCTCGGACACCCACTCCGGCAAGCGCACCTCTTCGGAGTGTAGCGCTGCCGTCGACGACGTGCCAGAGAGCTCCGCCAGCGGAAGCAAGAGGTCCAGGGCCACGCCACCGGGAACCAAGAAGGTTTCCGTCAACGA
This sequence comes from Aegilops umbellulata, assembly GCA_032464435.1. Classification (NCBI taxonomy): domain Eukaryota; kingdom Viridiplantae; phylum Streptophyta; class Magnoliopsida; order Poales; family Poaceae; genus Aegilops; species Aegilops umbellulata. Next base: position 525,918,611 of record CP136055.1, on the reverse strand, counting down.
GGACGACACGGGAGGAGCTTTCACCATAAGCTCCACCCTTGACGACAAATAGGAAGACGCGCTCGTCACCTTCCTGTGGGCGAATGTCGATGTGTTTGCATGGCAAGCTTCCGACATCCCCGGCGTTCCTAGGGAGGTGATTGAGCAGCACCTTGCTGTCTGTCCTCATGCACGGCTCGTCAAGCAGAAGGTTAGAAAGCAAGCTTTGGAACGACAAGAGTTCATCATAGAAGAAATCCGGAAACTGGAGGCAGCGGGTTTGGTAAGAGAAGTGCTCCATCCGACGTGGTTGGCCAATCCGGTCGTAGTGCGCAAGGCGAATGGGAAGTGGAGGTTGTGTATTGATTACACAGATATCAATAAGGCTTGTCCTAAAGACCCCTTCCCGTTGCCGCGCATCGACCAGATTGTTGACTCCACGGCTGGGTGTGATCTGCTGTCATTCCTCGATGCCTACTCCGGCTACCACCAGATCTTCATGACGAAAGAAGACGAAGAGAAAACAGCATTCATCACCCCATGTGGTACGTATTGTTTCATACGGATGCCTTTCGAGTTGAAGAGTGCTGGATTGGCGTTTGCGAGGGCGGTCCAGATTGGTTTTGAGCCCCAGCTCCATAGAAATATGGAGGCTTATATGGACGACATCATGGTCAAAACCAAGGATATGGCCACCCTCATATCAGATTTGCAGGAGACGTTTGCAAATCTACGCAAGATCAACCTCAAGCTGAACCCTGAGAAGTGCGTCTTTGGCGTCCCGTCTGGCAAGCTTCTCGGGTTCTTTGTGTCGCAGCGGGGGATAGAGGCCAACCCGGACAAGATCAAAGCTATAGAGCAGATTGAAGCACCCAAGCAGATCAAGGACGTGCGCCGGCTCGCCGGTTGCGTCGCTGCCCAGGGCAGGTTCATATCCAAGTCCGCCGAGCGTGCCCTTCCCTTTTTCAAGATCCTGAAAAAGGCGGGCCCGGTGGAGTGGACACCAGAAGCCGAAGCGGCATTACAAGATTTGAAGAAGTACCTCTCCTCCGCACCAACACTAGTTGCGCCCAGGCCCCAGGAGCCGTTGCTGCTATACTTAGCAGCAACGAACCAGGTGGTCAGCGCCGCGCTAGTGGCGCAGAGGGAGGTCGACGACGAGGTAATGGCAACAACAGAGCCCGACGCTACCAGTGCGGAGGCGACACAGTTGGTCGAGGTGCCGCCAAAGAAGAAAGTGATACAGCGCCCGGTCTACTTCGTTAGCCCCCTCTTGCAGGGGGCTAGGTCGAGGTACTCCGTTGTGCAGAAACTGCTCTTCGGCCTCCTCATGGCCTCGAGGAAGCTGCGTCACTACTTCCAGGCACACGAGATCACTGTCGTCACTCGCCTCCCCCTGCAGCGGATATTGCACAACCCAGATGCGACGGGGAGGATTGTGGAATGGGCACTGGAGCTGTCCAGCTTTGGCCTCAAGTTTGAAAGTACCTCGACGATCCAGAGCCGAGTCCTGGCAGAGTTCATTGCAGAATGGACCGCCACACCTGACGAAGAAGCCCAAGAGACTGCTCTCCCCGGCAAGGAGGCAAGTTGCAATTGGATTATGTACTTTGATGGGGCTTTCTCCCTCCAGGGTGCCGGGGCTGTCGTACTGCTCGTCGCCCCCACCGGAGAGCACCTCAAGTACGTGATCCAGATGCACTTCCCCAGAGAGGTGTCAACAAACAACACGGCGGAATACGAAGGGCTGCTTGCTGGTCTTACGATTGCGGCGGACCTCGGAATCAAAAAGCTCATCGTCAGGGGCGACTCGCAGCTTGTCGTCAAGAAAGTCAATAAGGATTACCAGAGCCCGTTGATGAAGGCCTACGTTGATGAAGTGAGAAAGCTGGAAGAGCGTTTCGACGGTATCCAGGCTGAATACGTTCCCCGAACGGAGAACTATATCGCCGATTACCTGTCGAAGCGCGCTGCCCTCAAGCTACCTGTGGAACCAGGTACCTTTGTGCTTCAACTAACTCAGCCATCCGTTGATCCATCAATAGAGCAGAACAAGAGAAGGAAATCAGGACCCGGCAAGTACTCTCCCGCCGAGCTCCCCGGAGCCGCCGGCAAGGATGTTGACGAGGACACTGAACCCACCACGGGACGGCTAGCTCCGACAGGACGCCAAGCTCTTGCCGTCGAGACGGCCGCCCCTATAGCGGAGGAAATGCCTTTAGTCCTCGCCGTCGAGCCTCTGGCTCCAGCATGGGCACAGCATACCATCCGATTCCTCCAGATAGGGGAGCTTCCTGAGGAGCAGGAAGAAGCGGAAAAAGTAGCCCGTCGCTCTACCATGTACCAGTTCGTCGATGACGTCCTGTACAGGAAGAGACCGAACGGTGTGAAGTAAAAGTGCATCCCTCGAGAGGAAGGACTGGAGCTGTTGGCAGAGATACATGTAGGCATATGTGGATCCCACATTGGGTCAAGAGCCCTTGCCAGCAAGGCATTCCAGCAGGGTTTCTTCTGGCCCACCGCCCTCTAGGATGCAACGACACTCGTCACGAGGTGTGAGGCGTGTCAGTTCCATTCAAGAAAGCTTCATCAACCAGCTCAAGCCCTTCAAACCATTCCTCTCTCCTGGCCCTTCTCGGTCTGGGGGCTCGACATACTGGGCCCTTTCCCCCGCGCTGTCGGGGGCTTTGAGTACTTGTACGTAGCCATCGACAAGTTCACAAAGTGGCCAGAAGTGGAGGCGGTGAGGAAGGTCACTGCTCAGTCGGCCGTCAAGTTGTTCAAGGGGCTAGTGTGCCGTTATGGTGTACCCAACTGGATCATCACCGACAACGGTACGCAGTTCACAAGCCGCACCTTCATGCAATATACTCAGGACCTCGGCAGCAAGGTCTGTTTCGCTTCCGTCGCTCACCCGCGGAGCAACGGGCAGGCTGAGAGGGCAAATGCTGAAGTGTTGTGAGGCTTAAGGACCAAGACCTTTGATAGGCTGCACAAGAGTGGAAGGCGCTGGATTGATGAGTTGCCGATGGTTCTTTGGTCAATCAGGACGACACCAAATCGAGCCACCGGCCAGACACCCTTTGCCCTGGTATACGGGGCAGAAGCAGTTACCTGAAGGAAATATGCCCTAGAGGCAATAATAAAGTTATTATTTATTTCCTTACATATCATGATAAATGTTTATTATTCATGCTAGAATTGTATTAACTGGAAACATAATACATGTGTGAATACATAGACAAACAGAGTGTCACTAGTATGCCTCTACTTGACTAGCTCATTAATCAAAGATGGTTATGTTTCCTAACCATGAACAAAGTGTTGTTATTTGATTAACGAGATCACATCATTAGTTGAATGATCTGATTGACATGACCCATTTCATTATCATAGCACCCGATCGTTTAGTATGTTGCTATTGCTTTTATCCATGACTTATACATGTTCCTTTAAACTATGAGATTATGCAACTCCCGTTTACCGTAGGAACACTTTGTGTGCTAACAAACGTCACAACGTAACTGGGTGATTATAAAGGTGCTCTACAAGTGTCTCCGAAGGTACATGTTGGGTTGGCGTATTTCGAGATTAGGATTTGTCACTCCGATTGTCGAAGAGGTATCTCAGGGCCTTCTCGGTAATGCACATCACATAAAGCCTTGCAAGCATTGCAACCAATGAGTTAGTTGCGAGATGATGTATTACGGAACGAGTAAAGAGACTTGCCGGTAACGAGATTGAACTAGGTATTGGATACCGACGATCAAATCTCGGGCAAGTAACATACCGATGACAAAGGGAACAACGTATGTTGTTATGCGGTCTGACCGATAAAGATCTTCGTAGAATATGTAGGAGCCAATATGGGCATCCAGGTCCCGCTATTGGTTATTGACCGGAGACGTGTCTCGGTCATGTCTACATTGTTCTCGAACCGTAGGGTCCGCACGCTTAACGTTACGATGACAGTTATTATGAGTTTATGCATTTTGATGTACCGAAGGAGTTCAGAGTCCCGGATGTGACCACGGACATGACGAGGAGTCTCGAAATGGTCGATACGTAAAGAATGATATATTGGAAGCCTATGTTTGGACATCGGATGCATTCCAGGTGAAATCAGGATTTTACCGGAATACCGGGAGGGTTACCGGAACCCCCCGGGGGCATAATGGGCCAACATGGGCCTTGGAGGAGAGGTGAGAGGGCTGCCCTCATGGGCTGCGCGCCTCCCCCCTTCCCCTAGTCCTATTAGGACTAGGAGAGGTGGGCGCCCCCTCTCTCTCTCTCCCCTTTGGAGAATCCTAGTCCAACTAGGATTGGGGGGGGGGGAATCCTACTCCCAGAGGGAGTAGGACTCTCCTGGCGCGCCAGGCTTGGCCGGCCAGCCCCTCCCCCTTGGCTCCTTTATATATAGGGGCAGGGGGCACCCCAGAGACACACAATTGATCATTGAGATCTTTCCTTAGCCATGTGCGGTGCCCCCTTCCACCAAATTCCACCTCGGTCATATCGTTGCAGTGCTTAGGCGAAGCCCTGCGCCGGTAACACATCAAGATCGTCACCACGCCGTCGTGCTGACGGAACTCTTCCCCGACGCTTTGCTGGATCGGAGCCCGGGGATCGTCATCGAGCTGAACGTGTGCCAAGAACTCGGAGGTGCCGGAGTAACGGTGCTGTGATCGGTTGGATCGCGAGGAGAACGTACGACTACTTCCTCTATGTTGTGTCAACGCTTCCGCTTCGGTCTACGAGGGTACGTAGACAACACTCTCCCCTCTCGTTGCTATGCATCACTATGATCTTGCGTGTGCGTAGGAAAATTTTGAAATTACTACGTTCCCCAACAGTGGCATCCGAGCCTAGGTTTTTATGGTTTGATGTTATTTGCACGAGTAGAACACAAGTGAGTTGTGGACGATACAAGTCATACTGCCTACCAGCATGTCATACTTTGGTTCAGCGGTATTGTTGGACGAGACGATCCGGACCAACCTTACGCGTACTCTTACGCGAGACCGGTTCCCTCGACGTGCTTTGCACATAGATGGCTTGCGGAAGACTGTCTCTCCAACTTTAGTTGAACCGAGTGTGGCTACGCCCGGTCCTTGAGAAGGTTAAAACGGAGTCTATTTGACAAACTATCGTTGTGGTTTTGATGCGTAGGTAAGATGAGTTCTTGCTTAAGCCCGTAGCAGCCACGTAAAACTTGCAACAACAAAGTAGAGGACGTCTAACTTGTTTTTGCAGGGCATGTTGTGATGTGATATGGTCAAGACATGATGCTAAATTTTATTGTATGAGATGATCATGTTTTGTAACCGAGTTATCGGCAACTGGCAGGAGCCATATGGTTGTCGCTTTATTGTATGCAATGCAATCGCGATGTAATGCTTTACTTTATTACTAAGCGGTAGTGATAGTCGTGGAAGCATAAGATTGGCGAGACGACAACGATGCTGCGATGAAGATCAAGGTGTCGCACCGGTGACGATGGTGATCATGACGGTGCTTCGAAGATGGAGATCACAAGCACGAGATGATGATGGCCATATCATATCACTTATATTGATTGCATGTGATGTTTATCCTTTTATGCATCTTATCTTGCTTTGATTGACGGTAGCATTATAAGATGATATCTCACTAAATTATCAAGAAGTGTTCTCCCTGAGTATGCACCATTGCGAAAGTTCTTCGTGCTGAGACACCAGGTGATGATCGGGTGTGATAGGCTCTACGTTCAAATACAACGGGTGCAAAACAGTTGCACACGCGGAATACTCAGGTTTAACTTGACGAGCCTAGCATATAACAGATATGGCCTCGGAACACGGAGACCGAAAGGTCGAGCGTGAATCATATAGTAGATATGATCAACATATTGATGTTCACCATTGAAACTACTCCATCTCACGTGATGATCGGACATGGTTTAGTTGATTTGGACCACGTGATCACTTAGAGGATTAGAGGGATGTCTATCTAAGTGGGAGTTCTTAAGTAATATGATTAATTGAACTTAAATTTATCATGAACTTAGTACCTGATAGTATCTTGTTTGTCTATGTTGTGTAGATAGATGGCTCGTGCTGTTGTTCCGTTGAATTTTAATGCGTTCCTTGAGAAAGCAAAGTTGAAAGATGATGGTAGCAATTACACGGACTGGGTCCGTAACTTGAGGATTATCCTCATTGCTGCATAGAAGAATTACGTCCTGGAAGCACCGCTAGGTGCCAGGCCTGGTGCAAGAGCTACGCCAGATGTTGTGAACGTCTGGCAAAGCAAAGCTGATGACTACTCTATAGTTCAGTGTGCCATGCTTTACGACTTAGAACCGGGACTTCAACGACGTTTTGAACACCATGGAGCATATGAGATGTTCCAGGAGTTGAAGTTAATATTTCAAGCAAATGCCCGGATTGAGAGATATGAAGTCTCCAATAAGTTCTATAGCTGTAAAATGGAGGAGTACGGTTCTGTCAGTGAGCATATACTCAGAATGTCTGGGTATAACAATCACTTGATTCAACTGGGAGTTAATCTTCCGGATGATTGCGTCATTGACAGAATTCTCCAATCACTGCCACCAAGCTACAAGAGCTTCGTGATGAACTATAATATGCAAGGGATGACCAAAACTATGCCCGAGCTCTTCGCGATGCTGAAAGCCGCGGAGGTAGAAATCAAAAAGGAGCATCAAGTGTTGATGGTTAACAAAACCACTAGTTTCAAGAAAAAGGGCAAAGGGAAGAAAAAGGGGAACTTCAAAAAGAACAGCAAGCAAGTTGCTAATCAAGAGAAGAAACCCAAGTCTGGACCTAAGCCTGAAACTGAGTGCTTCTATTGCAAGCAGACTGGTCACTGGAAGCGGAACTGCCCCAAGTATTTGGCGGATAAGAAGGATGGCAAGGTTAACAAAGGTATATATGATATACATGTTATTGATGTGTACCTTACTAATTCTCGCAGTAGCACCTGGGTATTTGATACTGGTTCTGTTGCTAATATTTGCAACTCAAAACAGGGGCTACGGATTAAGCGAAGATTGGCTAAGGACGAGGTGACGATGCGCGTGGGAAATGGTTCCAAAGTCGATGTGATCGCGGTCGGCACGCTACCTCTACATCTACCTTCGGGATTAATATTAGATCTAAATAATTGTTATTTAGTACCAGCGTTGAGCATGAACATTATATCTGGATCTTGTTTGATGCGAGACGGTTATTCATTTAAATCAGAGAATAATGGTTGTTCTATTTATATGAGTAATATCTTTTATGGTCATGCACCATTAAAGAATGGTTTGTTCTTACTTAATCTCGATAGTAGTGATACACATATTCATAATGTTGAAGCCAAAAGATGCAGAGTTGATAATGATAGTGCAACTTATTTGTGGCACTGCCGTTTAGGTCATATCGGTGTAAAACGCATGAAGAAACTCCATACTGATGGACTTTTGGAGTCACTTGATTATGAATCACTTGGCACTTGCGAACCGTGCCTTATGGGCAAGATGACTAAAACACCGTTCTCCGGTACTGTGGAGAGAGCAACAGATTTATTAGAAATCATACATACTGATGTATGTGGTCCAATGAATGTTGAGGTTCGTGGCGGATATCGTTATTTTCTCACCTTCACTGATGATTTAAGCAGATATGGGTATATCTACTTAATGAAACACAAGTCTGAAACATTTGAAAAGTTCAAAGAATTTCAGAGTGAAGTGGAAAATCATCGTAACAAGAAAATAAAGTTTCTACGATCTGATCGTGGAGGAGAATATTTGAGTTACGAGTTTGGTCTACATTTGAAACAATGCGGAATAGTTTCGCAACTCACGCCACCCGGAACACCACAACGTAATGGTGTGTCCGAACGTCGTAATCGTACTTTACTGGATATGGTGCGATCTATGATGTCTCTTACCGATTTACCGCTATCTTTTTGGGGTTATGCTTTAGAGACGGCCGCATTCACGTTAAATAGGGCACCATCAAAATCCGTTGAGACGACGCCTTATGAACTGTGGTTTGGCAAGAAACCAAAGTTGTCGTTTCTTAAAGTTTGGGGCTGCGATGCTTACGTGAAAAAGCTTCAACCTGATAAGCTCGAACCCAAATCGGAAAAATGTGTCTTCATAGGATACCCAAAGGAGACTGTTGGGTATACCTTCTATCACAGATCCGAAGGCAAAGTTTTTGTTGCTAAAGTCGGAAACTTTCTAGAGAAGGAGTTTCTCTCGAAAGAAGTGAGTGGGAGGAAAGTAGAACTTGATGAGATAACAGTATCTACTCCCTTATTGAGAAGTAGTACATCACAGAAATCTGTTTCTGTGACACCTACATCAAATAGGGAGGAAGCTAATGATAATGATCATGAAACTTCAGATCAAGTTTCTACTGAACTTCGTAGATCAACCAGAGTAAGATCCGCACCAGAGTGGTACGGTAATCCTATTTTGGAAGTCATGTTACTAGACCATGATGAACCTACGAACTATGAAGAAGCGATGGTGAGCCCAGATTCCGCAAAGTGGCTTGAGGCCATGAAATCTGAGATGGGATCCATGTATGAGAACAAAGTGTGGACTTTGGTTGACTTGCCCGATGATCGGCAAGCAATTGAGAATAAATGGATTTTTAAGAAGAAGACTGACGCTGATGGTAATGTTACTGTCTATAAAGCTCGACTTGTTGCAAAAGGTTTTTGACAAGTTCAAGGGATTGACTACGATGAGACTTTCTCACCCGTAGCGATGCTTAAGTCTGTCCGAATCATGTTAGCAGTTGTCGCATTTTATGATTATGAAATTTGGCAAATGGATGTCAAAACTGCATTCCTGAATGGATTTCTGGAAGAAGAGTTGTATATGATGCAACCAGAAGGTTTTGTCGATCCAAAGGGAGCTAACAAAGTGTGCAAACTCCAGCGATCCATTTATGGACTGGTGCAAGCCTCTCGGAGTTGGAATAAACGCTTTGATAGTGTGATCAAAGCATTTGGTTTTATACAGACTTTTGGAGAAGCCTGTATTTACAAGAAAGTGAGTGGGAGCTCTGAAGCATTTCTGATATTATATGTGGATGACATATTACTGACCGGAAATAATATAGAATTTCTGGATAGCATAAAGGGATACTTGAATAAGAGTTTTTCAATGAAAGACCTCGGTGAAGCTGCTTACATATTGGGCATTAAGATCTATAGAGATAGATCAAGACGCTTAATAGGACTTTCACAAAGCACATACCTTGACAAAGTTTTGAAGAAGTTCAAAATGGATCAGGCAAAGAAAGGGTTCTTGCCTGTGTTACAAGGTGTGAAGTTGAGTAAGACTCAATGCCCGACCACCGCAGAAGATAGAGAGAAAAAAAAATGTTCCCTATGCTTCAGCCATAGGCTCTATCATGTATGCAATGCTGTGTACCAGACCTGATGTGTGCCTTGCTGTAAGTTTAGCAGGCATGTACCAAAGTAATCCAGGAGTGGATCACTGGACAGCGGTCAAGAACATCCTTAAGTACTTGAAAAGGACTAAGGATATGTTTCTCATTTATGGAGGTGACAAAGAGCTCGTCGTAAACGGTTACGTCGATGCAAGCTTTGACACTGATCCGGACGATTCTAAATCGCAAACCGGATACGTATTTACATTAAACGGTGGAGCTGTCAGTTGGTGCAGTTCTAAACAAAGTGTCGTGGCGGGATCTACATGTGAAGCTGAGTACATAGCCGCTTCGGAAGCAGCTAATGAAGGAGTCTGGATGAAGGAGTTCATATCCGATCTAGGTGTTGTACCTAGCATATCGGGTCCAATGAAAATCTTTTGTGACAATACTGGTGCAATTGCCTTGGCAAAGGAATCCAGATTTCACAAAAGAACCAAACACATCAAAAGACGCTTCAACTCCATCCGGGATTTGGTCCAGGTGGGAGACATAGAGATATGCAAGATACATACGGATCTGAATGTTGCAGACCCGTTGACTAAGCCTCTTCCACGAGCAAAACATGATCAGCACCAAGACTCCATGGGTGTTAGAATCATTACTTTGTAATCTAGATTATTGACTCTAGTGCAAGTGGGAGACTGAAGGAAATATGCCCTAGAGGCAATAATAAAGTTATTATTTATTTCCTTACATATCATGATAAATGTTTATTATTCAGGCTAGAATTGTATTAACTGGAAACATAATACATGTGTGAATACATAGACAAACAGAGTGTCACTAGTATGCCTCTACTTGACTAGCTCATTAATCAAAGATGGTTATGTTTCCTAACCATGAACAAAGTGTTGTTATTTGATTAACGAGATCACATCATTAGTTGAATGATCTGATTGACATGACCCATTTCATTAGCATAGCACCCGATCGTTTAGTATGTTGCTATTGATTTTATCCATGACTTATACATGTTCCTTTAAACTATGAGATTATGCAACTCCCGTTTACCGTAGGAACACTTTGTGTGCTACCAAACGTCACAACGTAACTGGGTGATTATAAAGGTGCTCTACAGGTGTCTCCGAAGGTACATGTTGGGTTGGCGTATTTCGAGATTAGGATTTGTCACTCCGATTGTCGGAGAGGTATCTCAGGGCCTTCTCGGTAATGCACATCACATAAAGCCTTGCAAGCATTGCAACCAATGAGTTAGTTGCGAGATGATGTATTACGGAACGAGTAAAGAGACTTGCCGGTAACGAGATTGAACTAGGTATTGGATACCGACGATCGAATCTCGGGCAAGTAACATACCGATGACAAAGGGAACAACGTATGTTGTTATGCGGTCTGACCGATAAAGATCTTCGTAGAATATGTAGGAGCCAATATGGGCATCCAGGTCCCGCTATTGGTTATTGACCGGAGACGTGTCTCGGTCATGTCAACATTGTTCTCGAACCGTAGGGTCCGCACGCTTAACGTTACGATGACAGTTATTATGAGTTTATGCATTTTGATGTACCGAAGGAGTTCGGAGTCCCGGATGTGATCACGGACATGACGAGGAGTCTCGAAATGGTCGAGACGTAAAGAATGATATATTGGAAGCCTATGTTTAGACATCGGATGCATTCCAGGTGAAATCAGGATTTTACGGGAATACCGGGAGGGTTACCGGAACCCCCCGGGGGCATAATGGGCCAACATGGGCCTTGGAGGAGAGGTGAGAGGGCTGCCCTCATGGGCTGCGCGCCTCCCCCCTTCCCTTAGTCCTATTAGGACTAGGAGAGGTGGGCGCCCCCTCTCTCTCTCTCTCCCCCTTGGAGAATCCTAGTCCAACTAGGATTGGGAGGGGGGGAATCCTACTCCCAGAGGGAGTAGGACTCTCCTGGCGCGCCAGGCCTGGCCGGCCAGCCCCTCCCCCTTGGCTCCTTTATATACAGGGGCAGGGGGCACCCCAGAGACACACAATTGATCATTGAGATCTTTCCTTAGCCGTGTGCGGTGCCCCCTTCCACCAAATTCCACCTCGGTCATATCGTTGCAGTGCTTAGGCGAAGCCCTGCGCCGGTAACACATCAAGATCGTCACCACGCCGTCGTGCTGACGGAACTCTTCCCCGACGCTTTGCTGGATCGGAGCCCGGGGATCGTCATCGAGCTGAACGTGTGCCAAGAACTCGGAGGTGCCGGAGTAACGGTGCTGTGATCGGTTGGATCGCGAGGAGAACGTACGTCTACTTCCTCTACGTTGTGTCAACGCTTCCGCTTCGGTCTACGAGGTTACGTAGACAACACTCTCCCCTCTCGTTGCTATGCATCACCATGATCTTGCGTGTGCGTAGGAAAATTTCGAAATTACTACGTTCCCCAACATTATCCCCACTGAACTCATATACGGGTCACTTCGAGTGCTCGCTTATCATGAGCGTGAGCAAGAGCAACTGCGCCAAGACGACGCACTGCTCCTTGAGGAAGATCGTCTTCGAGCAGCTGTGAGAGCAGCATGCTACCAGCAAGCCTTGAGCCGCTACCATAGCCGCAAGGTTCATGGCCGGAGCCTTGAGGAAGGCGACCTTGTTCTTTGGCGCGTTCAATCGGCCAAGAATTCCAACAAGTTGACACCGAAGTGGGAAGGCCCTTATCGGGTAAAACGAGTCACCAGGCCCGGCGCAGTCCGCCTGGAGACCGAAGATGCCATTCCGGTGAGCAACTCCTGGAACATCGAGCATCTTCGCAAGTTTTACCCATAAGGCGGGGCTTGTCGGGCCTCCCGGCAAGCCACCTTTTGTACAAGCATTGCCGATGATGCATGTAACCCTTTATACAAAGCCAGGCGCAGACCCTGAGCATAAATAAAGCGCTGGCTCCCTAATTTATAGCATGCATGCTAGATCGAGTCTCGTCCTTGGTTAGGGTTCATAGTGCTTACCGGCGGCTAACCCCTAGCTTAAAGGTCGAGTGTGCGTCTCTTTTCCGTTCTTTTGTCTCCTTTGGTTCGCAGGGCTCGGACATCCTTGCCGGATCACTTGAGGACGAAAAAAGAAGGGGCAGAAGAGGGACGGACCAACATCCGGACCCCGGCAAGCTAGTGTTGCCGGGGGCTGCAAGTACAAAGATTCACCCACGGCGAACCAGAATTGCCGGGGGCTGCAGTTTCAGATAAGTTCTTCATCCCTTATCATGCATTCTCTTATGGACTGAGGTATGCGAAACCTCGTTTCTTCCTAAGGCTACCGTGCTCCCCTAAACTCTAGGCCCTAGGGCTCGTTCCTGGGGCTAGGTTTGGTCGTAGTCGCGGCAGCGAAGGGACGAAATGAGGAGCCTGAACCCACCTCATCCCTGCCTCCGCCGAAAGCGTGAGAAAGGTCGAGCGACGTGGGAAGACGGCAGGGCCTGCTGCCGGTCAAGGAAGTGTCTATCTTAAAGATATCAAGGGTTTTGCCCCTTAACGTGGGTTCCACCCGGAAGACAAGTGACCCGGCAAGCATCCCCTTTTTCATTAAAAACATTCCACTCAGGTACAGTTCATGAAGAATGAAAAACATGAATGATGGGATTACAAGCTTTAGATTCAGCTAAGGCCCGAAGGCTTACAAACTAAAAACAGATAAGGTGCCCGTAATCCCTTTCTTGTCCCTCTCTTCAGGAGGTAGGTCAAGGAGGCGAAAAGGGCAAAAGGGGCGCCTAGGCGAGCTACGGGTGGCAGAAGACACCAAGAGAACATCTCGGTGGTCGTCCGAAGGCTGGATGGTGATGGTAGCGCCGGGGGCAGAGTTCGAAGACGAGGCGGCAGGACGTCAACACGCGTCGAAGGCGTCATGCCCACGTACTCCGAGTTGACGGCCATGCCGCCCGCCCTCTTCCTCTTCCGCAGCCTCCCAACGCCAGCCGGCCAAGGAGACGACCCCGAGAAGTTCAAGGAGCCGGCGACACGGATGATGGGGTCGCCGGTGCCGCACGGAGCGATGCCCGACACCTAGTCGGACCCGTCATCCTCCCGCCCGCTACCCTCGTCGTTGTTGCCGCTGCCCTCCTCGTCACTCTCGCTGGAGGAGGAGTCTTCGCTATCAGAGGAGCTCTCCACGCAGCACCTTGCCCGAGTCCCGAAGCACCCGAAGACCTTGATAGAGAGGAGACCGCCCTCCATCAGCTTAAAATGGAGGGTGAGCCCCTCCGTCAGGCGGTGGATCCGGGCGAACGTCTTCCACCCTCGACCAAGATACATCGCATTAGGGGCTGGGAAGTCGACGCAGAGTCGCGTACCGCTGATTCCATAACCCCTCATGTGCAGCTTCAGTGTCTCGAGCGGGTCCAGCTCCATATCGCTTGCGAATGGAGTCGGAAGATGAAGACGACGGCGAGGCAGCCGCCGTAGCCTGACGAAGAACTCAAGAGGGTCGTCCCCAACGTGGCCCTCCATGGGGAGAGGAACTGCTGGCGGAGGCAAAGCCGGCGCGCCGCCCCGTCCTCCTCTTCCCCGAGCGCCTCGGCCTCGCCCATGGCCTCGCCCTCTCCCCCTTCCCCTCGCGGCTGGCTCTGCCACCGCAGGTGCCGGAGAAGGAGGGACGCGTTGTCGAGCGGCGACCCTCGTCACCACCGTCGAAGGACCAGGGTTCCCTTTCTCCATGGCAAATGAGAGGGAGGGGAGCAGAAGCTGAAGAAGGGAGATGGAGGAATGCAGGGCACCGATCCCCCCCTCCCGCTCTTTATAAAGGAGCGGGGTGGGGGCTCGACCGCCCCATTCCCCCAATGAGGACATAAATGGCGCAGGAGACCGGGGCCGATCCGCCGCCCCAGCCCGCGACGGCCTGGATTCCCGCCTCCACCAACTGCCACCCCAGGCGCATGAGCGCCGCGTGGCGAACGTGCGGGACCGAAGCAACGGGTGAGATGACTTCTCCCCGCCCCGTGACTAAAGGGAGTGGGCGCCTTGGAAGACCACGCCTCGGCCCCATCCAGTAAATGGGCCGCGCCTCCACGCCTCCCTCCATTTATGGGGAAGGCGCGAGCCGCCCCCTTTTTTCTCTATGACGTGACACATGCGTGCAGAGGCCAGCCTCACGCATGCCGCCCCCGTCACGCCAGCCTCCCCACGTCGCGCCACGCGCGGGAAGCATGGGAGGCGCAGCGCGCGAAGAAACTTACCGCGGTAAAAACCGCCCTGCCTGCCCGCGCACCGTTCTTGGGCCTGGCCCAACAACGCGTAGCGCTCATGTGTGGCCCAGTCCCGGGGGCTCCTGTCGGTGTACAAAAAGGGGGGTACACTTTTTGTACCCCTATGACTGTGCACGGGCAGCCCGAGCCACGGGCGCCGCCGCACCAAGCCCGGCAAGGGAGGTAGAACCAAGGTGAGGCCAAAGTTAAAGATGAGCAGAACGACGCCAAGACCACAAAGAGCAAAGGGGGCGAAGCGGGCCCCCTCGGCAAGATCCTTGCCGGGAGGTGGTTTTTGCCAACCCGGCAAGACCCTTGCCGTGGCAGCTCACCCCACACCTATGAAGCGGGTCACCCTTGAGTCCACTGCCCCTATGGGGCAGGGATTCGGGAGGCATCCCCGTGGTGGTATGCAGATCTTGTGAAGACATTCAAGATCAGATGCACACTTTAGAAGATGATGATCCCTGGAGGGATCCCAGCCAAGGAAAACCACAAGACCCCAAGTAAGAGCCTTGTCGGGGATGACAACAGGCGCCACAGCAAGACCCTTGTCGGGACCCCAGCAAGACCCTTGTCGGGACCCCGGAAAGGCCCTTGCCAAGGACACCCGCTGGGCCACCATCGGACCCGCGCCAGTCACACCTCCACCACCGTTCGCATGCAGCTGCGGACCCAACCAGCTGGGCAGGCACCTGTGTGGCGGCATAAAGATCCTCGTGGAGACCCACCGCTGCGCCACCTCAGCTGCCTGCCAGCCTACATGTCATCACAGGCACGGCTGGCCAGTGCGCGTGTCGACGCGGGAGAGAGCAGCGGTGGACGAGATAGGGCTCTCCCCCGCCCCCGATAAAGCAAGGACACCTAAGCAAGGCGCATTTATAGCACCTTGTCATGTAATGCGAGGGATAACCTCGCACCAGTGTACCCTTTCCACCTCCTGTGTGCCACTGTGGCATCCCCTTTCCCTATAAAAGGAGGCCCCAGGTGACCAGGAAGAGGATTCGGCTTTTTGGAGCTCCTCACGCCCCATAGCTAGCTCAAGAACACAAGCATATAATCCACCAAAGCAGGAGTAGGGTTTTACGCATCCTCGCGGCCCGAACCTGGATAAAGGAATCGCGTACTGCCTGCTCGATCCGCTCTTCTCACGACCCCCGCGCCCTGCAACCGTAGAAAGGGATTCTCGTGATCCCATAGGTGTCGTTTCCCACCGACAGGTTCCAGAACCGGGACTAAAGGGTCGTTACTAATGCACTGACCCTTTAGTCCCGGTTCTAACCAGAACCGGGACAGATGGGCATCCACGTGGCCTGCGCGCTGAGCCCAGGCAGGAGGGCCTTTGGTCCCAGTTCGTGGCACCAACCGGGACCAATAGGCCTCCACGCGTCAGAATTTCTGTGGTTGGGGTTTTTGTTTTTTTTGAAGGGGGGGGGGGTTGGGGGTTTTTGGGGGTTAATTTAGGTATTTCATATATTGTGTTAGATAGCTATTTAATAGAGAGAAGTGTCCTCTCTTATGTCCGTGCTTGGTCGACGCTACGTATACTATACATACGTATAGAGAGGACTAGACACGCTAGCTAGCTAGTAAGCAAACGAAGGAAACAGAAGATCGTCATGAACATATATGCATACAGAGAGAAGTGATATCGACCACCTCTCCTTCTCCGAGAGATTGGTCGAACAACAAGTTCTCGTATATCTATCGTCCGACACTACCGGCTACATATATACAATAATTATCTCTTACAAATATAATATCCTACATTATGGACGCATGGTCCACATAGTATTCTCCGTCTTCAGCGATCACGTGGTCAAGAAAGAATGCCGCCAATTCCTCTTGAATTGCTCGCATGCGATCTGGTGCTAGGAGTTCATTCCTCATCCGAAACATCTAATTTGAAGAAGGGGGTCAATACATACATACATATATATATATATATATATATATATATATATATATATATATATATATATATATATATATATATATGAATGAATGAAACTCAACACAAATGATGGTAATAAAATAAAATTGTGAATATTGTTATTTACGCACTTCATATTGTTCGTCAGAGTACCCGCGCCGCTCACAGGTCGTGTGTCGGATGGACTCGCAGATGTAGTATCCACAGAAATCATTTCCTTGTTCCTGCCACAACCACTTTACAAGAAATAGAGGTCAATCAAACTGATTAGCAAGAATGCCAAATGGTATTGATGAAACTAGCGCTTGAATCACTAGGAGATGCGCGGAACATGCTACTATAGTACTTACTTTCGGGTGCCTAAATTGCAGCTCCTTCGGCAGTCCCGGAGCTTTTCTGGTGAATTTTCTCCAAACCCTGCCAGACAAAGAAAACAATTACTTGATATCAGGAAATGAACGAAGTTGCTAATATGGTGGATAATGATCGATTTAACTTACTTCTTGAGGATTTCAGTCATGTCCGCATACTCCTGGGGATCTTTTTGTCTAGAGTCCAAGACAGTTACTACTCCCTTCTCAAGCATAATTTCTTGGAGAATATAGTGGAAACTGCGCACGCATGCATAACTCATCAATTACATTACTATAAACTGGACTAATATATAAGGGAAAATATGCACAAGACAGTAACACTCACTTGAAGTTGTAAGGAAAGAGTATTATATCTTTGTGTTCATTTATTTTGAATGATCGTAGCAAGTTGGCCTCGGTTTCTTCGGGCCTTTTGTCAACCTCAGTTGCATCTATGAGATATGTGTTAACGAACCCAATATCACCGATTTGTCTATTATTCAATTCGGCGATCTTCAATCTGCATAATATAGTGAGGATAATTATAAGTACATGCAATGAAAGAGCTGAGCTACATAGAGAGACTTAATGACAGAAGTAGTAGTACTTATAGACAGTAGCAGGTGACCGTTGCTTTATCGAGGGCCATTTGATTGAAAAACAGATAGTACTCCTCAAATGGAATAGGCAACAGTTCAATTCCAACGAGGTCATGCTCCGGTTTAACTCTCGCATACAAAGTACTCTTCCCCCCCAGACTCTCTGCAGATTTTCAAGTACCAATCATGCAATCTTCGCATCATCGTTGATAGAGATTTTTCTTCTTTGACGAGAGGATTCCCGTACTCGTATATGTGTATCTGCACGTCCATGGGATCATAATGTACATCGTCGGGAAGGTAATCGTCAAGATTGCTATAACCGGCACCATCCTCGGATCGACGATGTCGCTAGGCACCTTGAGCGGGGGGCACGATTGCTTCGCTTGTTCGCCGAGCTGGGCAATTTGTTTCCGAGCTGCTCGTCGTTCTTTCATCCTTTTATCACTGACTGTACTTCCCGACCGCTCCGCTTCGGCCCATGTCTTTGCAATAATGCACTCATAGTTGCCTTTCGGCGGAGACTTGGGTGGTTTTGCCAGGACAGCCAGAGTGTGCTTCACTTTCACCGGATCTACCTTCTCCTCCAGAGGTGGATGTCTCTTTGCTTTCAACCCTTGAAACCAGTCCTTCACCTCGGTTCACGCGATCTTCGCGTTCTCCTCTGGGGTCATCTCATATGGTAACTTCTCTGGAATCTTAAGAGAAGGACCGAATCTGTATGTCCTCCCGCCTCTGGCTGTACTGCTAGACGCCGTCAGAGCAGACGGAGCGGCAGTCTTCTTTACTTGCTTACGAGGCGGAGGAGAAGGACTACGACGCGCCAGAGCAGCTGTCGGAGCGGCGGCGGGTCTCTTCCAACCTTGCTGACGAGGCGGAGAAGGAGGAGGCTGGCTGCTCGGGCATGCCTACGCAGGCGGAGAAGGAGGCGGAGTGCCGCCACACGCCGGAGAAGGAGCCGGTCGAGGGCCCTGATCGTCACTCGCCGGAGGAGGAGGCGGAGTGCCCTAACTCGCCGGAGGAGGAGGAGGAGGCGGAGGCGTCTAGTTTGGAAGGTTGATGAGCTCCTTCCGCCATAGGCATGGAGTCTTCAGAGAAGAACCCAGCCGAGTCTCCCTTCTCCGGTAGGGTGGTCAAGCGGGAGGTCCTCAAATCCCTCCGTTATTTCATCCACCATCACCTTAGCATATCCTTTTGGAATCGGCCGGTAGTGAAAAGTTGCGTCGGGTTCATTAGGAAAAACAGAGCCAACAACCGCCTTGACCTTCATATTAATCCATTGCGTCATAAGGTGGCAATTTTGAGCCTTCATGATAGCATCCACGGGATAGCTGGCAGGAGCCGTCAAGACAAGCTCTGGCTGAAGCAGCTCAGTGGAAGCCACTCTGCTTCTCCACGGAGATGGCGGGGTAGCTTCAGGGGAAGCTTCGGCAAGTCATTTGCTACGATTTGCTTCTCGTTCCTCTATCGCTTGTACCCTTTTTGTGATCCTCCAACATGCGATCGAACTTCAGCTTCTCCTTTTGACTTTCGCATTGCGTCCGTGCATCGGCAATGACCCGACGGAGATCATCATCATTGGGCACATCGTCTGGTTCCTCTTGATCTTCAGCAGCTTCACCCGTTGCAGCATCATTGTGCACATCGTCTGGTTCCTCTTGATCATCACCATCTCCCCCTGTTGCAGAATCACGGTAATCAGGGGGCACATAGTTGTCATCGTACTCTTCTTCTTCGTCGTCTTCCATCATAACCCCTATTTCTCCGTGCCTCGTCCAAACATTATAGTGTGGCATGAAACCCTTGTAAAGCAGGTGGGGGTGAAGGATTTTCCGGTCAGAGTAAGACTTCGTATTCCCACAATCAGGGCATGGACAACACATAAAACCATTCTGCTTGTTTGCCTCAGCCGCATCGAGAAACTCATGCACGCCCTTAATGTACTCGCAGGTGTGTCTGTCACCGTACATCCATTGCTGGTTCATCTGCGTGCATTATATATAATTAAGTGTCCAAATTAATAGAAGTTCATCATCACATTAAAACCAAAGTACATACATAGTTCTCATCTAACAACATCTAGCTCTCCAGAGCATCTAATTAATTAAACCATACATTGAAACTATGTAAACCATTTAAATACGAAAACAAGGTGATCATAGTCGCAACCAAGGTAACAATTGATCCAACGGCATAATGATACCAAGCCTCGGTATGAATGGCATATTTTCTAATCTTTTTAATCTTCAAGCGCATTGCATCCATCTTGATCTTGTGATCATCGACGACATCCGCAACATGCAACTCCAATATCATCTTCTCCTCCTCAATTTTTTTTATTTTTTCCTGCAAGAAATTGTTTTCTTCTTCAACTAAATTTAACCTCTCGACAATAGGGTCGGTTGGAATTTCCGGTTCACATACATCCTAGATAAATAAAATCTATGTCACGTTGGTCCGCATAATTTTCATAAACAATAAATGAACCAATAGTTATAAAGATTAATATATATACCACATCCGAATCATAGACAGGACGAGGGCCGACGGGGGCGGATACCAAAACCATCGCACCATATAAGATGCAATAATAAAAGTGAAAAAATGATACAAGTATCTATCTAAACATACAAGTAAGAATATTTTTCCTTTCAGAAAGAAGATAAGAACAAGAGGCTCACCATGGTGGTGTCGGCGATGAGATCGGTGCGGGTGATCGACGGCGGTGAAGACGGGGGTGGGGCGTGACGGACCGCTAAATCTAGACAAATCTTGAGGAAAATGGATCTTTGAGGTCGAGCTTCGAGAGGAGAAAGCTTAACTAGTGTGGCTCGGGCATTTCATCGAACACCTCATGTGCATAAGAGGTGAGCTAGAGCACCACAAACCCCTCCCCTCGCCGGCCAGAGAAAACAGAGCACTGGAGTGCTCTGCTCGCGGCGAGGGTATATATAGGCACCTCATTGGTCCCGGTTCGTGGCCTGAACCGGGACTAAAGGGAATCCTTTGGTCCCGGTTCAGGCCACCAACCGGGACCAATGGTGGTGGGCCAGGAGCCAGGCCCAATGGTACCGGTTCGTCCCACCAACCGGGACCAAAAGGTCTAGACGAACCGGGACCAATGGCCCACGTGGCCCGGCCGGCCCCCTGGGCTCAGGAACCGGGTCCAATGCCCCCATTGGTCCCGGTTCTAGACTGAACCGGGACTAATGGGCTGACCCAGCCTGGACCATTGCCCCCTTTTCTACTAGTGTTGTAGGCCACGAAACCACCTGAAAGTTATCCTTTCTGATCAATCTATTCAAGAGTCCGTAGTAAAATAACACGAAGCTATTATTTCTGTTCGATCTATCATAGAGTTCGTACTAGAATAACAACTTATGTCACAAATAAACCAAAACCCTAATGTCACCTAGATACTTCAATGTCACCTCAAGTATCCGTGGGTATGATTATACGATATGCATCACACAATCTCAGATTCATCTATTCAACCAACACAAAGAACTTCAAAGAGTGCCCCAAAGTTTCTACCGGAGAGTCAAGACGAAAACATGTGCCAACCCCTATGCATAAGTTCACAAGGTTACTGAACCCGCAAGTTGATCACCAAAACATACATCAAGTAGATCACGTGAATATCCCAATGTCACCACAGATAAGCACATGCAAGACATACATCAAGTGTTCTCAAATCCTTAAAGACTCAATCCGATAAGATAACTCCAAAGGGAAAACTCAATCCATTACAAGAGAGTAGATGGGGAGAAACATCATAAGATCCAACTATAATAGCAAAGCTCGCAGTACATCAAGATCGTGCCACCTCAAGAACACGAGAGAGAGAGATCAAACACATAGCTACAGGTACATACCCTCAGCCCCGATGGTGAACTACTCCCTCCTCGTCATGGAGAGCGCCGGGATGATGAAGATGGCCACCGATGAGGGATCCCCCCTCAAGCAGCGTGCCGGAACAGGGTCCCAATTTGTTTTTCATGGCCCTAGAGACCTGCGGCGGCGGAACTCCCGATCTATTGTGCTCCTTGATGTTTTTAGGTTATATGGACATATATAGGCGAAAGAAGTCGGCCAGGGGAGCCACCAGGGGCCCACGAGGGTGGGGGCGCGCCTAGGGGGTAGGGCGCGCCTCCCTGCCTCGTGGCTTCCTCGAAGCTTCCCTGACGTCTACTCCAAGTCTCCTGGATTGCTTCCGTTCCAAAAATAACTCTCCCGAAGGTTTCATTCCGTTTGGACTCCATTTGATATTCCTTTTCTTTGAAACACTGAAATAGGCAAGAAAACAACAATTTGGGCTGGGCCTCCGGTTAATAGGTTAGTCCCAAAAATAATATAAAAGTGTTTAGTAAAGCCCATAAACATCCAAAACAGATAATATAATAGCATGAATACTTCATAAATTATAGATACGTTGGAGACATATCAGCATCCCCAAGCTTAATTCCTGCTCGTCCTCGAGTAGGTAAATGATAGAAGAAATAATTTATGAAGTGTGAATGCTAGCAGGTGCACAAGTTTGATCAATGATAATTTCAATCAACTTTTCTAGCATCATTATAAGTCATAACAGTAGATCAACTCATAAAACTTTTCATGATCAAGTAACAAGCTATTCACATGTTAAAGCATAGATCATAAACTTTCTTGAAAACTAACAAACTATGTTCTCAGTCATCAAACAATTGCAATTTATCTTATTTTTAGGAAGGGTCTATGTACGAGCTTTGATTTAGCAAATTCCACATACTCAAACTATCATATAGTCTTCCATGATTGCTACCACTCAAAGCATATTTTTAGAACAAATAGCATCCATCGAACACAGAGAAACATAGGGTCTTAATGTTTCGCCTCCCAACTTATTTATCATATAGATAATTGTCAACAATAATAATTCATGATCAAATATATTTGAATGGCCATATATGCTTAGATCTTTCCATCACATGATGCTTGCCAACTAAAGAGTAGGTTGGAATGAGAAGGAATACTACTGACTCTTGCATAAAAGTAAAAGATAGGCCCTTCGCAGAGGGAAGCAGTGATTTGCAGAGGTGCTAGAGATCGAAGCAAAAACAGAGATGAAAATAATTTTGAGAGGTATGCTTTCATTGTCAACATAATGACCAAGAGTTTCCAATATCTGCCATACTAGATACACTATAGGCGGCTCCCAAACAGAAAGGTAAAGATTTTGCTCCCACTCCACCAACAATCACACTCCACGGCTTGTCCGAAACAACGGGTGCTGTCCAACTATCAACAATCCTAGGGGAGTTTTGTTTAAATTATTTGCGAATTTGTTTTTGATCTTTTGATCATAGGACTGGGCATCCCAGTTATCAACCATTTTCTCGTGAATGATGAGAGGAGTCCACTCATCGTGAGAATAACCCACCTAGCATGGAAGATACTGACAGCCCCTAGTCGCTACATGAGCGATTCGGGCATACAAAACAGATTATTATTTAAAGGTTTAGAGTTTGGCACATGCAAATTTACTTGGAACGGCAGGTAAATACCGCATATAGGTAGATATGGTGGACACTCATGGAAGAAACATGGTTCAAGGATTTTGGATGCACAAGCAGTATTCCTTCTTAGTACAGAAATTTAGGCTAGCAAAAGATTCTAAATAGCAAGCACCACATGTTGAACGATCCATAACAATATAACTTCTATAAAAATATACCCAAGCATAACTCATTATGTTGTCTTCCTTGTCCAACTTCAACTATTTGCTCATGTTTGTAAGTAATTAATGGGGCTCACAATCATAGAAGATGTCCAAGATAGTATATTTATATGTGAAATCTCTCTTCCTTCAATATTCTTTCATGAATTGTTCAAGTGATCAATACAATGTTTGCTAACCTTAAAAAAATTTACCACCTCTACTTCTTATATGTGAAGGCATTACTCCCCATGGGAAAGGCATATGAAACATATATAATTTCAGATTTATGACATTCAAATCATTCAACCATTTACTCATAGGATATAAGTGAAGCACACTAGTAAATGACAAACTACTCCAAAAAGATATAAGTGAAGATCAATGAGTAGTTAAATAATTATGTAGCTATGTGAAGACTCTCTCTCATTTAAGAATTTCAGATCTAATGTATTTTATTCAAGCAGCAAGCAAATAAAAACAAAATGACATTTCAAGGATAACACATATCATGTGAAGAAGCAAAAACTTAGGCTCAACCGATACTAACCGATAATTGTTGAAGAAGAAAGGTGGAATGCCTACCGGGGCATCGCCAAGCTTAGATGCTTGAGACTTCTTGAAATATTATCTTGGGGTGCCTTGGGCATCCCCAAGCTTGAGCTTTTGTGTCTCCTTAATTCCTCTCATATCATGGTTTCCTAAATCTCGAAAGCTTCATCCACACCAAACTCAACAAGAACTCATGAGATAAGTTAGTATAAACCAATGCAAAAACCTTATCATTTTCTACTATAACAAATCACTAAAATTATTATTCAACATTGCATACTAAATGCCTCTGCGTATTAAATACTCCTATCCTCAAATAGAATCATTAAACGAGCAAACATATGCAAACAATGCAAACATAATAGCAATCTGGCAAAACAGTATAGTCTGTAAAAAATGCAAGATTCATCATACTTCCCTAACTCCAAACATTATGAAATTCTACCACACTGTAGAAAGTTTATCAGAGCTCAATATTGAAAAAGTTTCAACAATTTATCATATTATGGCTTTTCTAGGGAATTTTTGCAACAACGATAAACTTTCTATTTTGAAACGGCAACATGTATACTTGCAAAATAAGCATGGTAAAAGCTATCCTTGACATTTTTATTGAAAATAGAGATGCAAAACATTATTCTAAATAACAGCAAGCAAAACAAAAGAACATAAAATGATGCTCCAAGCAAAACACATATCATGTGGTGAATAAAAATATAGCTCCAAGTAAAGTTACCGATGAACGAAGACAAAAGAGGGGATGCCATCTGGGGCATCCCCAAGCTTGGGCTCTTGGTTGTCCTTGAATATTACCTTGGGGTGCCTTGGTCATCCCCAAGTTTTGGCTCTTGCCACTCCTTATTCCATAGTCCATCGAAACTTCACCCAAAACATGAAAACTTCACAACACAAAATTCAACAGAAAATCTTATGAGCTCCGTTAGTATAAGAAAATAAAATCACCACTTAGGTACTGTTGTGAACTCATTCTAAATTCATATTGGTGTAATATATACTGTATTGCAACTTATCTATGGCTCATACCCTCCGATACTACTCATAGATTCGTCAAAATAAGCAAACAACACAATAAAAACAGAATCTGTCAAAAACAGATCAGTCTGTAATAATCTGTATCAAACGTATACTTATGGAACTCCAAAAATCCTACGAAATTAGGAAAACCGAAGAAATTCGTGTGCCAATCCATAGCAAAAAGAATCAGATCCAAATCACATTTCTGTGAATTATCAAAACTAATTTACTGGGCACAAAAGTTTCTGATTTTCAGCAGGATCAACACAACTATCACCGTAAGCTATCCTAAAGGTCTTACTTGGCACTTTATTGAATTAAAAGCTATAAAACATGATTACTACAGTAGCACCATCATGTGAACACACAAAAAGAGTAAAGGTAAAGATTGGGTTGTCTCCCAACAAGCGCTTTTCTTTATTGCCTTTTTAGCTAGGCATGATGATGACAATGATGCTCACATAAAAGATAAGAATTGAAACATAACGGGAGCATCATGAAGCATATGACTAGCACATTTAAGCCTAACCCACTTCCTATGCATAGGGATTTTGTGATCAAACAACTTATGGGAACAATAATCAACTTGCATAGGAAGGCAAAACAAGCATAACTTCAAAAAATTCAACACATAGAGAGGAAACTTGATATTATTGCAATTCCTACAAGCATATGTTCCTCCCTCATAATAATTTTCAGTAGCATCATGAATGAATTCAACAATATAAATATCACATAAAGCATTATTTTCATGATGCACAAGCATAGAAGTTTTACTACTCTCCACATAAGCAAAATTCTTCTCATTCGGAATAGTGGGAGCAAACTCAACAAAATAACTATCATGTGATGCATAATCCAATTGAAAATTAAAATCACGATGACAAGTTTCATGGTTATCATTATTCTTTATAGCATACGTGTCATCACAATAATCATCATAAATAGGAGGCATGCTTTCATCATAATAAATTTGCTCATCAAAACTTGGGGGACAGAAAAATATCATCTTCATCAAACATAGCATCCCCAAGCTTGTGGGTTTGCATATCGTTAGCATCATGGGTAGTCAAAGAATTCATACTAACAACATTTCAATCATGCTCATCATTCAAAGATTTAGTGCCAAATATTTTAATGCATTCTTCCTCTAGCATTGAGCACAATTATCGGAATCCTTATTTTCACGGAAGACATTAAAAAGATGAAGCATATGAGGCACCCGCAATTCCATTTTTTGTAGTTTTCTTTTATAGACTAAACTAGTGAGAAAACAAGAAACTAAAAGATTCAATTGCAAGATCTATTGATATACCTTCAAGCACTCACCTCCCTGGCAACGGCGCCAGAAAAGAGCTTGATGTCTACTACGCAACCTTCTCCTTGTACACGTTGTTGGGCCTCCAAGTGCAGAGGTTTGTAGGACAGTAGCAAATTTCCCTCAAGTGGATGACCTAAGGTTTATCAATCTGTGGGAGGTGTAGGATGAAGATGGTCTCTCTCAAACAACCCTGCAACCAAATAACAAAGAGTCTCCTGTGTCCCCAACACACCCAATACAATAGTAAATTGTATAGGTGCACTAGTTCGGCGAAGAGCAAGTGCAATATGGATGATAGATATCGGTTTTTGTAATCTGAAAATATAAAAACAGCAAGGTAACTAATGATAAAAGTGAGCGTAAATGGTATTGCAATGCTAGGAAACAAGGCCTAGGGTTCATACTTTCACTGGTGCAAGTTCTCTCAATAATAATAACATAATTGGATCATATAACTATCCCTCAACATGCAACAAAGAGTCACTCCAAAGTCACTAATAGCAGAGAACAAACGAAGAGATTATTGTAGGGTACGAAACCACCTCAAAGTTATCCTTTCTGATCAATCTATTCAAGAGTCCGTAGTAAATAAACACGAAGCTATTCTTTCCGTTTGATCTATCATAGAATCCGTACTAGAATAACACCTTAAGACACAAATCAACCAAAACCCTAATGTCTCCTAGATACTCCAATGTCACCTCAAGTATCCGTGGGTATGATTATACGATATGCTTCACACAATCTCAGATTCATCTATTCAACCAACACAAAGAACTTCAAAGAGTGCCCTGAAGTTTCTACCGGAGAGTCAGGACGAAAACGTGAGCCAACCCCTATGCATAAGTTCACAAGGTCACTGAACCCGCAAGTTGATCACCAAAAACATACATCAAGTAGATCATGTGAATATCCCAGTGTCACCATAGATAAGCACATGCAAGACATACATCAAGTGTTCTCAAATCCTTAAGGACTCAATCCGATAAGATAACTTCAAAGGGAAAACTCAATCCATTACAAGAGAGTAGAGGGGGAGAAACATCATAAGATCCAACTATAATAGCAAAGCTCGCGGTACATCAAGATCGTGCCACCTCAAGAACACGAGAGAGAGATCAAACACATAGCTACTGGTACATACCTTCAGCCCCGAGGGTGAACTATTCCCTCCTCGTCATGGAGACCGCCGGGATGATGAAGATGGCCACCGGTGAGGGATCCCCCCTCTGGCAGGGTGCCGGAACAGGGTCCCGATTGGTTTTTCATGGCTCTAGAGGCTTGCGGCAGCGGAACTCCCGATCTATTGTGCTCCTCGATGTTTTTGGTTATATGGACATATATAGGCGAAAGAAGTCGTTGAGGGGAGCCACGAGGGGCCCATGAGGGTGGGGGCACGCCCAGGGGGGTAGGGCGCGCCTCCCTGCCTCGTGGCCTCCTCGAAGCTTCCCTGACGTCTACTCCAAGTCTCCTGGATTGCCTCTGTTCCAAAAATAACTCTCTCGAAGGTTTCATTCTGTTTGGACTACGTTTGATATTAGTTTTCTTCAAAACACTGAAATAGGCAAGAAAACAACAATATGGGCTAGGCCTCCGGTTAGTAGGTTAGTCCCAAAAATAATATAAAAGTGTTTAGTAAAGCCCATAAACATCCAAAACATATAATATAATAGCATGAATACTTCATAAATTATAGATACGTTGGAGACGTATCATGCACAAGCAAACTAGCATCAGGATCTCCCTTTGGTTGAGGTTGTAGTGTAATTAAAAATTAATATATATATATATATATATATATATATATATATATATATATATATATATCAATTCTATAGAACTTGCAATATATCTGTGTTGTGTGGTAAGTGTAAAAGGTTAATAAGAACGACTGAGATCGACTTGGAAAAGGTTACAACACTGATGTTGCAAGTGTATAACCTTTATTTTTATTATGTCTCTTTTTCCGGCAGATGTTCAGGACTGCGTCATCTGATCAGGACAACAGGGACGGCCGGTCTTTGAACAACATTGGCGAGGATTATGAGAGGAATGTAATAGTAAGGCAGTTGAACATTTGCGTTTGGGGTTATTTGGTCTTTCATTTCTAGAACGTTTGCTGTCAAAGTGCCACCACTGAACACCAAAGAGTAGATCATTAACAAAAAAATGATTAATATCTCCTGGATGAATGGTGTAATATCTATTTATCCTGTTCATCTACTCCGCAGTTGAGTATCGAGAGGTGGAAGAAAAAAATTTACTACAAAACGAGAAGAAGATCAAGGATGCAGATGTCGTCCAACAGGCACATGCCATGCTGGCTGGAATAATTGGAGTCAAGAGTGAGATACAAGTTCTTGGCAAACGTCCCAACCAGGAGCATGGTGTGCAATAGACACCTGTGAAGAGGAGCATTCTAAGTAGCAGAAACTCCACTAAGCAGACTGTGCAGGTGAAATGATCTAGATGACGACTAGAGGGGGGTGAATAGGCATTTTAAAACTTATACGGATTTGGCTTTTATCCTAATGCGGAATTAAACTAACGGATACTTTTCAAGCACAAAACCTAAATATGCTAGGCTCAACTAAGTGCACCAACAACCTATGCTAACAAGATAGGCACTTAAGGAAACTAGCAAGCACAAACTATATCATAAGATATGGAAATGTAGGAACTAAGAAATTCAACTAGCACAAGATATATCAATATGAGCAAGTATGAATTGCAGAAAGTAAAGGGTGTGGGTATGAGATAACCACAAGTGAGTCGGGGACGCGGATATATCCTGAAGTTCACACTCGTGAGAGTGCTAATCTCCGTTAGAGCGGTGCCGAAGCCAAAGCTCCGGGGCGTCACCAACTGACTCACTGTATTCTCCCTTCCGAGTCACCCCCAACGGATGAGCCTCGGTTCACTCGGGGTTGGTCTTGAAGGCGATCACCACACCTTTACAAACTTCTCCGGAGCACACCACAACCACGGAAGCTTCCGGAGGAACTTGACCACCTAGGCCACTTCAACACCCTTCCCCGGAGCACACCACAAAAGGAAGCTTTCGGGGGAATGATGTGAGCATGCTATCATCAAATTTTGATGTTACTCAAGCTAAAATTGTCAAAGCAGTGAACACCAATTTAATTTCCAAGTTAGATTACAATGTGGGTGCGGAACAGAAGAAGGCGCGCATCAATGACATTGTTGTCAGGAAGGTCGTTCATATGTCTAATCTACGACGAGGTAGAGATGGAAAGATACGCATGGTATGTGGACCCGGGTTTGCGGACGTGACGAAAGTAGACAACTTGAAACATAATCAGATATATCAGCGTGTCATGCCCGTACATGAATTATGCAAAAATAGAGCTAAAGGTGAAGCACATCAAATATTGCCAGAAGTGTTTGTCACATATCAAGGAGACCACCGGACAATCAAGCAAAATCCAGCGCCCATCAAGGTGGTTCCAAACTTTCGTACACCTCCATGAAATATCAAGATTGGCCGTTTCCTTTTAAAACTGCATGCATGCAGTTAGTATTTGAGAGGATCTTTTTTGGTACTGGCCGTGAGCTTTTTAATTACCTTCTAGAGATAGAGATAACACTAATAGTTTTTCCTTCCACTATTACGTAGGTAACTAGGAGTCCAGGTTGTGTGGCCCTTAGGCCATGTGCGTGCATCAGGCTATAAATGCCTTGCGTCCATGTAATTGAGAACAGTTTTGGAGTTTTATTTCGAGTATGAGATATACAAAAAAAACGTCTGAGTTACAGGCGACCATATCTTGTGTATTATCTGTGATTTTCCCATCGTGGAAATTTACTAGCGACAGAGGGTTGATCATCACATCAACGCCTACGTGCTGATCCGAGGGGGTCATTATTTTTGTTTGTGTATTTTCGTACACAGGTGAAAATTATCTTGAAGGTTGCGAGGAGGAACAAGGGGGCGAACTGTTGATCAAGCATCGTCGTGAAAGATCGGGACATCTACACGCGTGAATTAGCATCTCGCTAGTCCGTGCCCCATCAGGGAAACTTGGCCACATAGGCCTCTTCACAATCTTATCAATGTATCACCAAACCGTCAAGGAGGCGAAGCCTCCAAGAGTAATAAACTCACGGGCTCTCACTCGAACAAATCGATGCGAGGAGCTCAAACCAATGCAACAAATGTCATGCAAGGTCAAGCAACAAATGCTCAACTCACTCTCTCAATCTCACAAGATGTAACTCAAGAAAGTAGGAGATTGAAGAGAAGGGATGCAATGGAGGAAATCAACAAATGACTCCAAGATCCATCCACAAATCCCCCTTCACTTAGAGGGGAGATAGGGGTTTGGGAGAGGTGGTAAGAGGCTCAAAATGATCTTTAGAATGTGAATCAACCAAACCCAAACCGGTGGGGAGGAAGGGCTCTTTTATAGCCAACTTCCAAAACTAGTCGTTGGGGCTCGAACGGACACTTCCTGGACACCCCGTGCCCACGGGGTTTAGGCCCCGTTCCCACGGGGTCCCGTGCGCACGGTACAAGCCCATGCACACGTGGCCCCATGCCCACGGGGGTCAATAACCCCGTGCCCACGGGGTACCCAGGACAGCCTGCAGCAGCCCACTAAAACATGCATAACTTTGGCATACGAACTCCGAATTTGATGATCTTGGGCTCGTTTTAAAGCTATGGAAAAGCCCAAGGTCCTCACATAGAGAACCACCCAAGATAAAAAAGAAATATTGATGCAAATTACGCAAAGATTTGAGCTCTCTTTATACGACGTGATCAAACTACTTGCCCGAGAGTCCCTCTTGATAGTACGGCTATCAAACCTATATATAATCCGGTCTCCCACCTAGCACTATGAGATCGGCAAAACTAGAAAAACCTAGCTAAGTTATACCTTTGCCTTGCATATTCAACTTGAGCTTGATGATGACTTTAATGCTTGCCTCAAGTTGGAATCCCTTTCTTGTCCACAACCACTTGGTGAAGATATTCGAATTGCTTCCTCATATTGCAATGAGGTAAGCCTTAACTTAAGCCCATCTTCACATGAGAATTATCATGATGTGGACCACAAGCTTCAAAGCATATAACCTCCGGCTTCTCATCTTGCACTTGGACACCTCGAACCCGATGACCATCACCACTTGATGTCATCCTCACATAGGCTACTTGAAATCTTTCCTTTTGATACAAGCCCATGAGAAACACGTGGTACAAAGTTTTGTGCTTTGAGAGTTGACCACTTAGATATAATCTTCGAGCTTCATCTTGGTCAACCAACATCTTTACTCCAAGCTCCATCTTGGTTTCTTGAAAGCCACAATGAACTCTTCATTTCCCTTCATTGCCTCAAGAGTATATCACCAAAGACTCTTCCATGACCATATCAAGTTCCACTATGAATATCATCTTGGTCACCACTTGCCCTTCTAAAAACTCCATCACAATCTCTTGAGAGGCATAATGAATTCGTCACTCTAGTTTCTTGCTTCAAGACTTGATCAACCGAAACCCAACACATGAGCTCACCATGATCTTGTCTTGAGACCATAACTTGAATTCTTCTATTTGATTACTCACTCAAGCCTCGATCCTTAGAAGCCCAAATATATCAACCTTTGAGATCCTCCAATGAACTCCATCATGAACATGATTAGATTAGGCATTGAAACCAATCTTGATGGCTTCAATAGAAGTACGCGAAGACCAACTTGAAACCTCACTGGATATGGGATCTCGAGAGCCAACACCTAGGCCCCGTGAGCACGGGATATCCAGAGAGTTGACACTCGACCCCGTGCGCACGGTACAAGCCCGTGTGCACGGGGTATCCAGAGAAGGATACCATGAGGACTTCTTCGGATGCTTTGATGGCATACTTCACAAAACAACCCAATGCACTTCAAGCATCACTATGGAACATATCTTCATATAAGATTCAATGCACTTGATGCTCCATAGGAATTGTCATTTAATACCAAAGCATAGGGAAAATATATCCTCATATATATGGACTTCATCCTTGATTCCGTCCAATATCCTTGTGGCACCATCTATGGACAAAACCTTCAAATATATCTCACTGAAAACATTAGTCCATAGAGATTGTCATTTAATTACCAAAACCACACTTAGGGGCTACATGCCCTTTCAATCTCCCCCATTTTGGTAATTGATGACAATCTCAACAAGAGGGTTTATATAGTGAATTTAAAACAAGTATGCAATCTATCCGAGAATAAACTGTACACTTGAGGTGGTTCTGATAGCCTCAAACATCACAAAGATAGTTGATGTTATCAAAACCGGTTATACTAGCATCGAAATACTACACAAGAATTTGATGCTAGTAGAACCACAATATATGGAGGAAACTCCCCCACAATATATGCACTGGAAATAACTTGGTGGAGTTTCCTCTATATACACAACCATGCAATGAGCAAGCACAACAAAAGTAGACAAGCATGAATGACAGGAACCAACCCACTTCACCTAAACCCTCTAAACTTCTCCCCCATTGGCAACAAGTGCCAAAATGGAAGAAAAATTTAGACGGGCGATATAGTATGTGTTCCTCCTTAATTTGTGCATTTCTCATATTGTGAGTGGAATCCAATGCACATATCCAGTTACGAACAAACGAAGAAATTCACACTATATTGAGGATCCATAGAATGCACCAAAATGATATGACAAGAGAATCAAACATTCAAAGGATCCAAAGAACATATTTTGGACAAGGGATAATGGAGATATCCAATATGATAATCATGCTAAGCATGGGTCCAAAATATATCCAACAACTCATGAGTGCAAACATATAGGCAAAACAAACAAGCACTCACTCAACAAGTACTAATCATGCTATGATGCAACATACACAATGTTGACTGTAATTTAAATAAATGCATGAAGTAAGTACTTGTTACCGAGAGAGTGAGCATTGGTACAAGGGGCCCTTGATCTAGTAAGCGAACATGAGGGACTTGATCTTGTTCTTGGATAGGTACATGATCTCGCATATCATCTTGTTCTTATGTTTTGGGTGATGACTTCCCTTGTTGTGGATCCACAAGAGGGGCTCTTACTCCTTCTTCTTCTACATGGACAAGGGGTATTTCTTGTGGAAGAATATGACCAATCCCCATTGTACTTGTACCTTGGGAAGGAGCCTCATTACCTACAACACTTGAAACAAATTGCTAACCGAACCGGGTTTTCATTTATCATCTCTCTCAAATCAATGAATCAACCATGCTTGGCTCTAATAATTTTCCATGGTGTCTCCACCTTCCTCATGAATAAGCCAAACATCCAATGCTTCTCCAACGTACCTAAAACACATTAAGGTACAATTTGGTCCCCGAACTTATTGGGTCCGAAGTAGTTAGTCCAACCATAATACATAGGGCAAACTCCATATAAAATATGTGCAAAAGGATATGAATTTGAAGTTCATGCACACTTTTAATCATTAATGATTTGATGGAGTTTACCCTATATAGAGGGTCAAGTAGAGCAATCAAGGCATGAAAAAGTATATAAATAAATATGCATGCGCATGCCTACCAAGATCCAAAGAGATACAATTTGGACAAAAGAACACTTAAATGAAGAATACTCCAAAATTAACATAAAGCATTCAAGTTGTCCAAATTATATCAAAGAGACGAATCCACACAGGACCGCAGGAAAAGAACAACATATGAACTAAGCAAAAACCAAAGAGCATATAGGATATACAATACACACATGCTCAAAGGCTTATCTAACTCAAGTAGATAATAGATAGTACAAGGAGTGAGATAAGGCAAGTTGAAGCACAAGCCGAGAAGAAGATGATCATAAAATTCTACCACAAGAAGAAATACCAATTGGTATTTGGAATTAACACTCGGTGGTAGAATCCGAAGAATTACAAGACCATAATCAACAACCACCCCGTGCGCACGGGGGTCAAAAGACCCCGTGCACACGGGTTATCCAGGGAATTACACAGTACCCTGTGCGCACGGGGGTCAAAAGACCCCGTGCGCATGGGGTACCTAGAGAGTTACGCAACACCGCATGCACACGGGGGTCAAAAGACCCTGTGCGCACGGGGTATCCAGAACTTTTCTGGTGCAACTTTCTGGATACCACGGCAAGCATACAATAGAGGCAAATAACCACCTAAAAGGGATAACTAATGGATACTCTGAGAATCTAAATTTCAAATGAGCTTGACATACCACATAGTGACTATATAATATTGAGTATCAATACTATGTGGTATTTCTCATATTCACATTTTGGGTTTGTGATGTGCACAAAACATAACACTCCCCCACAACGTGATGATCCACTAATATCTCGCAAGAGCCAAACAACATACAAAGAAGGCTCAAGACAACAAGCATCACTATATGATGTGCAATGCAACCTACACATGCTAGATAACACAAATCAAGCATACTAGGAAGCACAACATATAAATGCACATGCTAGATACAAAACCTAAGCATGCAAGGGGCGAGTAACTTTCAATGTAAGCAATAAAAATACAAGTTACCGCAAGGAGGAACGTTGGATAGATAATATGAAGATAATCCACATGACTTGGCTCGAACAAATAAATGGTGGATATCCTTTTCGTCATGAACTAGCGAAATCTTGAATGTCCTCCACACACCTATTGATCAAGTTTGAGCTTGATGGCCCCCAACCAAGTTGGGTCCTAAGAACTTAGTCACAATAGGCTTGGCAACCCAAATGGTCTTTTCCATTTCCAAACCACTTTGGGCACCAACAAACTTGGCAAACAAATTGCCAACAACATCCTTCCTAAGCGAATAATGATCATTGACTAGAGGAGGCTTAAGGATGTTACTGTTGGGACAATATGAGGATATGTGTCCCTTCTCACGACAAATATAGCAACATGTGCTCCCCCTTCTCTTCTTCTTTATTTTCTCAACTTGGGAAGCATTATCATTGTTCATCATTGGTAGTGGCCTTTCTTCAACATGAGGTTGACCTTGAGATTGAACTTGAGGCCACTTCCCTTGTTGCTTCACATTTGAAGCCTTCTTCTTCAAAGGACAAGATCTCACATGGTGTCCAACATTCTTGCATTTGAAGCATGTAATGTTGGCCTCATTCTTGACTTGGTCTTGTCCGTTCTTCTTATTCTTGGACTTCTTGTTGTTGGAAGTGAAATCGAGTCCACTCTTGTCATGAGGGGATTTTTGAATACTCGAGATATTTTTGAGAGTGGAGTTCCCTTCATGACACTTTTCCAAGTCTTTATTCAACATAGTGACTTGGCCCTTGAGCTCTTTGTTTTCCTCTACAAGGTTAGTATCAACAAAAGTACTAGAGGAAATAGAAGCTTCATTGTTAGAGCAACAATGCAAGGAGAGCAATTCATCACAAGAATTGGCAATAATATGTCTAGATGAATCACTAGGACTAGCACATGTCAATAAAGCATTTTGAGTAGAAATAGTGCTCATATCCACATGAGGCTCACGAGATGTTACCTTAGTCACAATAGCCTTATGGGCTAACTTTAGCCTTTCATGGGAGATTAGAAGATCATCGTGAGAGCCCGAGAGCTTTTCATGACTTTCTTCTAATTTCCCATAATTGCTAGTTAGCAAAACAAGTTGAGCCCTTAGATCAACGTTCTCCTTCAAGATAGATGCTTCAAAAGGAGTAGAGTTAGTAGCACAAGCATCATTGGCAGCATGAGAGGATCTAGAAGAAACTAGATACTTCACATGAGTAGCTTGAAGTTCCTCATAAGACTTAGAGAGTTTGGTGAGCTCTCCTTTGACATTCTTGTAGACAAGGTCAAGGTGCTCAAAATCCTCTTTAAGTTGGTCATGCGCAACTTCAATCTCTTCTTTAGAAGATTCTAAGTCTCTAAGAGTTTCTAGATCATCAAAAAGGTTACAATCAAGTTTTTCATTTTGTTCTTGCTCTTCGTGAAGTAAAACATTACACTTTCCAAAATGAGTGATAAGATCTTTAAACATCTCATAAGTGTTCTTATTTACCCCATGAAGAGAATTACCAATTTCATATATTTCTTTACTCATATCCCTATCACATTCATCATCACTCTCATCAATATCATTACAAAGAGTAGATGATACCTCGGTATTACCTCTTGCCATGAGGCACATGTGAACATCGGAGGTCGATGGTGATTCTTTTGGAGAGGGAGTTTCTTTATCATCAAGAATAGGGTATCCATGTTCATCCTCTTGACACTCATAGGATTTCCTCTCCAACGAGGTGATGTCCTTCTTTGCTCCTCTAGCAATTTCCTCATTAATGATGTGTGCACTATTTTCTCTTGTTTCCGCTACATGGTTAGTCAAACAACAACTAGAGGAAATAGAAGCATGGAGATCATGGAAACAAGGAGTATCAAGCATATCATCACAAAAGGTATTCAAGGAATCTCCAAATGATATGCATGGACTATCAACACAAGAATGTAAGTCAATTTTGCTAGATATGCTCAAGTCCATAGAATCTACAACACTAGCATGTATACATGAAAGATAATCAATGTTTAGCACAACATCATCATCACAAATGATATTTCCACTCACCATGTCATTACCTTGGGACATGCCATATGATGGTGAGGTGGAAGAGGTAGAAGTGTCCAAGCACATGGATGAAGAAGCAATATGGAGATCTTCATGATTTGAAGATGTGGAGACCTCCTCAGTTAACTCCTCTGAAAGATGATGAATATCAACAAGATCGGACCCACCATATATTTCTTCAAGTTTGGTCCACATATCATGAGCCGTCACACAAGTCATGATAGACTCAAATACTTCGAGGGATATAAACCGGATTACGACATTCTTAGCACCATAGCCACAAAGCATATGATCATTTTCCTCACTAGTTGGAAAAAGGTCATCCTTCCACGAAGAAGCCCCTACAAGAACAATTCGCACAAGATTTGGACCCATGGTCCGAAAATGACAAAGCATGCGAATTTTCCACAAGTGATAGTTTGTGCCAATAAAACAAAAAGTGTCATTGTGCACTATACCACTAGTCGACATCTTTACTCTCTAGGCGGAGAAGCCTACCAAGGAGAGACCAAAGCTCTGATACCAATTGAAATGATCTAGATGACGACTAGAGGGGGGGTGAATACGCGTTTTAAAACTTTTACGGATTTGACTTTTATCCTAATGCGGAATTAAACTAATGGATATTTTTCATGCACAAAACCTAAATATGCTAGGCCCAACTAAGTGCACCAACAACCTATGCTAACAAGATAGGCACTTAAGGGAACTAGCAAGCACAAACTATATCATAGGATATGGAAATGTAGGAACAACTAAGCAATTCAACTAGCACAAGATATATCAATATGAGCAAGTATGAATTGCGGAAAGTAAAGGGTGTGGGTATGAGATAATCACAAGTGAGTCGTGTTGGGGAACGTTGCAGAAAATTAAAAATTTTCCTACGGTTTCACCAAGATCCATCTATGAGTTCATCTAGCAACGAGTATTCAGATTAGATAGCATCTACATACCTCTTTGTAGATCGCAACGTAAGCGTTCGAGTGAACGTGGATGAGGTAGTCGTACTCGCCGTGATCCAATTCACCGATGATCTAGTATCGAACGGACGGCACCTCCGCGTTCAACACACGTACGGGACGGGAGACGTCTCCTCCTTCTTGATCCAGGAAGGGGGAAGGAGAGGTTGAGGAAGATCCAGCACGACGGTGTGGTGGTGGATGCAGCAGAACTCCGGCAGGGCTTCGCTAAGCAACTACGGGAGGAGGAGGAGGTGTTGCAGGGAGGAGGGAGGAGCCAGGGCATTAGGGTTGGTTTGCTCCTCCTTTTCCCCACTATATATAGGGCCAAGGGAGAGGGGGAGGCGCAGCCCTTGCCCCTTCCTCCAAGGAAGGGTGCGGCCAAGGGTGGGGAGGAGTCCATCCTCCCCAAGGCACCTCGGAGGTGCCTTCCCCTTGTAGGACTCTCCCCTTTTTTCTCTCTTGGCGCATGGGCCTCTTGGGGCTGGTGCCCTTGGCCCAAGCAGGCCAAGGCGCACCCCCTAAGGCCCATGTGGCCCACCAAGGCAGGTGGCCCCACCTGGTGGACCCCCGGGACCCCTCCGGTGGTCCCGGTACAATACCGATAACACCGAAACTTGTCCCGATGGCCAAAATAGCACTTCCTATATATAATTCTTTACCTCCGGACCATTCCGGAACTCCTCGTGACGTCCGGGATCTCATCCGGGACTCCGAACAACATTCGGGTTACTACACATACATATCTTCACAACCCTAGCGTCACCGAACCTTAAGTGTGTAGACCCTACGGGTTCGGGAGACATGCAGACATGACCGAGACGGCTCTCGGGCAATAACCAACAGCGGGATCTGGATACCCATGTTGGATCCCACATGCTCCACGATGATCTCATCGGATGAACCACGATGTCGAGGATTCAATTAATCCCGTATACGATTCCCTTTGTCAATCGGTATTTTACTTGCCCGAGATTCGATCGTCGGTGTACCAATACCTCGTTCAATCTCGTTACCGGCAAGTCACTTTTCTCGTTCCGTAATGCATGATCCCGTGATCAAACACTTTGATCACATTGAGCTCATTGTGATGATGCATTACCGAGAGGGCCCGGTGATACCTCTCCGTCAAGCGGAGTGACAAATCGCAGTCTCGATCCATGTCAACCCAACAGACACTTTCAGAGATACCCGTAGCATACCTTTATAGTCACCCAGTTACGTTGTGACGTTTGGCATACCCAAAGCACTCCTATGGTATCCGGGAGTTACACGATCTCATGGTCTAAGGAAAGGATACTTGACATTGGATAACTCTAGCAAACGAACTATGCGATCTTATGCTATGTTTAGGATTGGGTCTTGTCCATCACATCATTCTCCTAATGATGTGATCCCATTATCGATGACATCCAATGTCCATAGTCAGGAAACCATGACTATCTGTCGATCAACGAGCTAGTCAACTAGAGGCTCACTAGGGACATGTTGTTGTCTGTTTATTCACACATGTATTATGATTTCCGGTTAACACAATTATAGCATGAATAAAGACAATTATCATGAATAAGGAAATATAATAATAATGATTTTATTATTGCCTCTAGGGCATATTTCCAACAGTCTCCCACTTGCACTAGAGTCAATAATCTAGTTACATTGTGATGAATCGAACACCCATGGAGTTCTGGTGCTGATCATGTTTTGCCTTAGGGAGAGGTTTAGTCAACGGATCTGCGACATTCAGATCTGTGTGCACTTTACAAATTTCTATGTCTCCATCTTGAACATTTTCACGAATGGAGTTGAAGCGACGCTTGATGTGCCTGGTCTTCTTGTGAAACCTGGGCTCCTTTGCAAGTGCAATAGCTCCAGTGTTGTCACAGAAGAGTTTGATTGGCCCCGACGCATTGGGTATGACTCCGAGGTCGGTGATGAACTCCTTCACCCAAACTGCTTCATGTGCTGCCTCCGAGGCTGCCATGTACTCCGCTTCACATGTAGATCCCGCCACGACGCTTTGCTTGCAACTGCACCAGCTTACTGCCCCACCATTCAAAATATACACGTATCCGGTTTGTGACTTAGAGTCATCCAGATCTGTGTCGAAGCTAGCGTCGACGTAACCTTTTACGACGAGCTCTTCGTCACCTCCATAAACGAGAAACATTTCCTTAGTCCTTTTCAGGTACTTCAGGATATTCTTGACCGCTGTCCAGTGTTCCTTGCCGGGATTACTTTGGTACCTACCTACCAAACTTACGGCAAGGTTTACATCAGGTCTGGTACACAGCATGGCATACATAATAGAACCTATGGCTGAGGCATAGGGGATGACGCTCATCTCTTCTATATCTTCTGCCGTGGTCGGACATTGAGCTGAGCTCAATTTCACACCTTGTAACACAGGTAAGAACCCCTTCTTAGATTGATCCATATTGAACTTCTTCAATATCTTATCAAGGTATGTGCTTTGTGAAAGACCTATGAGGCGTCTCGATCTATCTCTATAGATCTTGATGCCTAATATATAAGTAGCTTCTCCAAGGTCCTTCATTGAAAAACTTTTATTCAAGTAGGCCTTGATGCCGTCCAAAAGTTCTATATCATTTCCCATCAAAAGTATGTCGTCTACATATAATATGAGAAATGCTACAGAGCTCCCACTCACTTTCTTGTAAACACAGGCTTCTCCATAAGTCTGTGTAAACCCAAACGCTTTGACTATCTCATCAAAGCGAATGTTCCAACTCCGAGATGCTTGCACCAGCCCATAAATCGAGCGTTGGAGCTTGCACACCTTGTCAGCATTCTTAGGATCGACAAAACCTTCCGGCTGCATCATATACAATTCTTCCTTAAGGAAACCATTAAGGAATGCCGTTTTGACATCCATTTGCCATATCTCATAATCATAGTATGCGGCAATTGCTAACATGATTCGGACGGACTTCAGCTTTGCTACCGGTGAGAAAGTCTCATCATAGTCAACCCCTTGAACTTGTCGATAACCCTTAGCGACAAGCCGAGCTTTATAGATGGTCACATTACCATCCGCGTCTGTCTTCTTCTTAAAGATCCATTTATTTTCTATGGCTCGCCGTTCAACGGGCAAGTCAGTCAAAGTCCATACTTCGTTTTCATACATGGATCCTATCTCGGATTTCATGGCTTCCAGCCATTTGTCGGAATCCGGGCCCGCCATTGCTTCCTCATAGTTCGAAGGTTCACCGTTGTCTAACAACATGATTTCCAAGACAGGGTTACCGTACCACTCTGGTGCGGAACGTGTCCTTGTGGACCTTCGAATTTCAGTAGGAGCTTGATCAGAAGCATCTTGATCATCATCATCAAGTTCCTCTCTAGTCGGTGCAGGCACCTCAGAAACGTTTTCTTGAGTTTCGCCATTTTCCGGTTCAAGAGGTAACACTTCATCAAGTTCTACTTTCCTCCCACTTACTTCTTTCGAGAGAAACTCTTTCTCTAGAAAGGATCCATTCTTGGCTACAAAGATCTTGCCTTCGGATCTGAGGTAGAAGGTATACCCAACAGTTTCTTTAGGGTATCCTATGAAGACGCATTTTTCCGACTTGGGTTCGAGCTTTCTGGTTGAAGTTTCTTGACATAAGCATCGCATCCCCAAACTTTTAGAAATGACAGCTTAGGTTTCTTCCCAAACCATAATTCATACGGTGTCGTCTCAACGGATTTCGACGGAGCCCTATTTAAAGTGAATGCGGCAGTCTCTAAAGCATAGCCCCAAAAAGATAGCGGTAAGTCGGTAAGAGACATCATAGATCGCACCATATCTAATAGAGTGCGATTACGACGTTCGGACACACCATTACGCTGAGGTGTTCCAGGCGGCGTGAGTTGTGAAACTATTCCACATTTTCTTAAGTGTGTGCCAAATTCGTGACTCAAGTATTCTCCTCCACGATCTGATCGTAGAAACTTGATCCTTGAACTTTTCAAAGGTCTCAGACTTGTGTTTCATTAAGTAGATATACCCATATCTGCTCAAGTCATCAGTGAGGGTGAGAACATAACGATAGCCACCGCGAGCCTCAACACTCATTGGACCGCACACATCAGTATGTATGATTTCCAATAAGTTGGTTGCTCGCTCCTTTGTTCCTGAGAACGGAGTCTTGGTCATTTTACCCATGAGGCATGGTTCGCACGTGTCAAATGATTCATAATCAAGAGACTCTAAAAGTCCATCTGCATGGAGCTTCTTCATGCGTTTGACACCTATGTGACCAAGGCGGCAGTGCCACAAATATGTGGGACTATTGTTATCAACTTTCACTCTTTTGGTATTCACACTATGAATATGTGTATCATCACGTATGAGATTCATTAAGAATAAACCATTAACCATCGGAGCATGACCATAAAACATATCTCTCATATAAATAGAACAACCATTATTCTCGGATTTAAATGAGTAGCCATCTCGAATTAAGCGAGATCCGGATACAATGTTTATGCTCAAACTTGGCACTAAATAACAGTTATTGAGGTTTAAAACTAATCCCGTAGGTAAATGTAGAGGCAGCGTGCCGACGGCGATCACATCGACCTTGGAACCATTCCCGACGCGCATCATCACCTCGTCCTTCGCCAGTCTCCGTTCATTCCGCAGCTCCTGCTTTGAGTTACAAATGTGAGCAACTACACCGGTATCAAATACCCAAGAGCTACTACGAGTACTGGTAAGGTACACATCAACTACATGTATATCACATATACCTTTGGTTTTGCCGGCCTTCTTGTCCGCTAAGTATTTGGGGCAGTTCCGCTTCCAGTGACCACTTCCCTTGCAATAAAAGCACTCAGTTTCGGGCTTGGGTCCATTCTTTGGCTTCTTCCCGGCAACTTGCTTACCGGGCGTGGCAACTTCCTTGCCGTCCCTTTTGAAGTTCTTTTTACCCTTGCCCTTCTTGAACTTAGTGGTTTTATTCACCATCAACACTTGATGCTCCTTCTTGATTTCTACCTCTGCTGATTTCAGCATAGCATATACTTCAGAAATGGTCTTTACCATCCCCTGCATATTGTAGTTCATCACAAAGCTCTTGTAGCTAGGTGGAAGCGACTGGAGGATTCTGTCAATGACCGCTTCTTCCGGGAGATTAACTTCCAGTTGAGTCATGCGGTTGTGCAACCCAGACATTTTGAGTATGTGTTCACTGACAGAACTATTTTCCTCCATCTTACAGCTAAAGAATTTGTCGGAGACTTCATATCTCTCGACCCGGGCATGAGCTTGGAAAACCATTTTTAGCTCTTC
This sequence comes from Aegilops umbellulata, assembly GCA_032464435.1. Lineage (NCBI taxonomy): Eukaryota > Viridiplantae > Streptophyta > Magnoliopsida > Poales > Poaceae > Aegilops > Aegilops umbellulata. Next base: position 525,875,649 of record CP136055.1, on the reverse strand, counting down.
GAACATCTCATATGCTCCATGTCTCTCAAAACGCTTTTGGAGCCCCGGCTCTAAGCTGTAAAGCATGCCGCACTGAACGAGGGAGTAATCATCGCAGCGTGACTGCCAAGCGTTCATAACGTCTTGTTCTGCAGGGAGAATAGGTGCGTCACCCAGCGGTGCTCTTAGGACATAATCTTTCTTGGCAGCTATGAGGATAATCCTCAGGTTCCGGACCCAGTCCGTATATTTGCTACCATCGTCTTTCAGCTTGGTTTTCTCTAGGAACGCGTTGAAGTTGAGGACTACGTTGGCCATTTGATCTACAAGACATATTGTAAATATTTAGACTAAGTTCATGATAATAAAGTTCATTTAATCAAATTATTTAATGAACTCCCACTTAGATAAACATCCCTCTTCTGGTCATCTAAGTATTACATGATCTGAGTCAACTAGGCCGTGTCCGATCATCACGTGAGACAGACTAGTCAACATCGGTGAACATCTTCATGTTGATCGTATCTTCTATACGACTCATGCTCGACCTTTCGGTCTTCTGTGTTCCGAGGCCATGTCTGTACATGCTAGGCTCGTCAAGTCAACCTAAGTGTTTTGCGTGTGTAAATCTGTCTTACACCCGTTGTATGCGAACGTAAGGACCTATCACACCCGATCATCACGTGGTGCTTCGGAACGACGAACCTTAGCAACGGTGCAAAGTTAGGGTGAACACTTTCTTGAAATTATTATGAGGGATCATCTTATTTACTACCGTCGTTCTAAGTAAACAAGATGCAAAACATGATAAACATCACATGCAATCAAATAATAAATGTGACATGATATGGCCAATATCACATAGCTCCTTTGATCTTCATCTTGGGGCTCCATGATCATCTTGTCACCGGCTTGACACCATGATCTTCATCATCGTGTCTCCATGAAGTTGCTCGCCAACTATTACTTCTACTACTATGGCTAACGCGTTTAGCAATAAAGTAAAGTAACTTACATGGCGATTCTCAATGACACGCAGGTCATACAAAAAATAAAGAGAACTCCTATGGCTCCTGCCGGTTGTCATACTCATCGACATGCAAGTCGTGATTCCTATTACAATAGCATGAACATCTCATACATCACATATAGATCATTCACCATACATCACAACTTTGGCCATATCATATCACAAAGCACTTGCTGCAAAAACAAGTTAGACGTCCTCTAATTGTTGTTGCAAGTTTTACGTGGCTGAATTAGGGTTCTAGCAAGAACGTTTTCTTACCTACGTTCAAACCACAACGTGATTTGTCAATCTCTATTTACCCTTCATAAGGACCATGTTCATCGAATCCGATCCAACTAAAGTAGGAGAGACAGACACCCGCCAGCCACCTTATGCAACTAGTGCATGTTAGTCGGTGGAACCGGTCTCACGTAAGCGTACGTGTAAGGTTGGTCCGGGCCGCTTCATCCCACAATACCGCTGAATCAAGATTGACTAGTAACGGCAAGAAAAGTTGACAACATCTACGCCCACAACAAATTGTGTTCTACTCGCGCAAGAAGAATACGCATAGACCTAGCTCATGATGCCACTGTTGGGGAACGTTGCAAAAAATTAAAATTTTTCCTATGGTTTCACCAAGATCCATCTATGAGTTCATCTAGCAACGAGTATTCAGATTAGATAGCATCTACATACCTCTTTGTAGATTGCAACGGAAGCGTTCGAGTGAATGTGGATGAGGTAGTCGTACTCGCCGTGATCCAATTCACCGATGATCTAGTACCGAACGGACGGCACCTCCGCGTTCAACACACGTACGGGACGGGAGACGTCTCCTCCTTCTTGATCCAGCAAGGGGGAAGGAGAGGTTGAGGAAGATCCAGCACGACGGTGTGGTGGTGGATGCAGCAGAACTCCGGCAGGGCTTCGCTAAGCAACTACGGGAGGAGGAGGAGGTGTTGCAGGGAGGAGGGAGGAGCCAGGGCATTAGGGTTGGTTTGCTCCTCCTTTTCCCCACTATATATAGGTCCAAGGGAGAGGGGGAGGCGCAGCCCTTGCCCCTTCCTCCAAGGAAGGGTGCGGCCAAGGGTTGGGAGGAGTCCATCCTCCCCAAGGCACCTCGGAGGTGCCTTCCCCTTGTAGGACTATCCCCTTTTTTTCTCTCTTGGCACATGGGCCTCTTGGGGCTGGTGCCCTTGGCCCAAGCAGGCCAAGGCACACCCCCTAAGGCCCATGTGGCCCACCAAGGCAGGTGGCCCCACCTGGTGGACCCCCGGGACCCCTCCGGTGGTCCCGGTACAATACCGATAACACCGAAACTTGTCCCGATGGCCAAAATAGCACTTCCTATATATAATTCTTTACCTTCGGACCATTCCGGAACTCCTCGTGACGTCCGGGATCTCATCCGGGACTCCGAACAACATTCGGGTTACTGCACATACATATCTTCACAACCCTAGTGTCACCGAACCTTAAGTGTGTAGACCCTACGGGTTCGGGAGACATGCAGACATGACCGAGACGGCTCTCGGGCAATAACCAACAGCGGGATCTGGATACCCATGTTGGCTCCCACATGCTCCACGATGATCTCATCGGATGAACCACGATGTCGAGGATTCAATTAATCCCATATACGATTCCCTTTGTCAATCGGTATTTTACTTGCCCGAGATTCGATCGTCGGTATACCAATACCTCGTTCAATCTCGTTACCGGCAAGTCACTTTTCTCGTTCCGTAATGCATGATCCCATGATCAAACACTTTGATCACATTGAGCTCATTATGATGATGCATTACCGAGAGGGCCCGGTGATACCTCTCCGTCAAGCGGAGTGACAAATCGCAGTCTCGGTCCATGTCAACCCAACAGACACTTTTAGAGATACCCGTAGCATACCTTTATAGTCACCCAGTTACGTTGTGACGTTTGGCATACCCAAAGCACTCCTATGGTATCCGGGAGTTACACGATCTCATGGTCTAAGGAAAGGATACTTGACATTGGATAACTCTAGCAAACGAACTATGCGTTCTTATGCTATGTTTAGGATTCGGTCTTGTCCATCACATCATTCTCCTAATGATGTGATCCCGTTATCGATGACATCCAATGTCCATAGTCAGGAAACCATGACTATCTGTCGATCAACGAGCTAGTCAACTAGAGGCTCACTAGGGACATGTTGTTGTCTGTTTATTCACACATGTATTACGATTTCCGGTTAACACAATTATAGCATGAATAAAGACAATTATCATGAATAAGGAAATATAATAATAATGCTTTTATTATTGCCTCTAGGGCATATTTCCAACAAGTCGGGGACGCGGATATATCCTGAAGTTCACACTCGTGAGAGTGCTAATCTCCGTTAGAGCAGTGCCGAAGCCAAAGCTCCAGGGCGTCACCAAGTGACTCACCGTATTCTCCCTTCCGAGTCACCCCCAACGGAAGAGCCTCGGTTCACTCGGGGTTGGTCTTGAAGGCGACCACCACACCTTTACAAACTTCTCCGGAGCACACCACAACCACGGAAGCTTTCGGAGGAACTTGACCACCTAGGCAACTTCAACACCCTTCCCCGGAGCACACCACAAAAGGAAGCTTCCGGGGGAAACTTGGCCACATAGGCCTCTTCACAATCTTCTCAATGTATCACCAAACCGTCTAGGAGGCGAAGCTTCCAAGAGTAATAAACTCACAGGCTCTCACTCGAACAAATCGATGCGGGGAGCTCAAACCAATGCAACAAATGCAATGCAAGGTCAAGCAGCAAATGCTCAACTCACTCTCTCAATCTCACAAGATGTAACTCAAGAAAGTAGGAGATTGAAGAGAAGGGATGCAATGGAGGAAATCAACAAATGATTCCAAGATCCATCCACGAATCCCCCTTCACTTAGAGGGGAGATAGGGGTTTGGGAGAGGTGGTAAGAGGCTCAAAATGATGTTTAGAATGTGAATCAACCAAACCCAAACCGGTGGGGAGGAAGGGCTCTTTTATAGCCAACTTCCGAAACTAGCCGTTGGGGCTCCAACGGACACTTCCTGGACACCCCGTGCCCACGGGGGTTTAGGCCCCATGCCCACGGGGTCCCATGCACATGGTACAAGCCCATGCCCATGGGGCCCCGTGCCCACGGGGGTCAAAAACCGTGTGCCCACGGGATACCCAGGACAGCCTGCAGCAGCCCACTAAAACATGCATAACTTTGGCATACGAACTCCGAATTCGATGATCTTGGGCTCGTTTTAAAGCTATGGAAAAGCCCAAGGTCCTAACATAGAGAACCGCCCAAGATCAACAAGAAATAATGATGCAAATTATGCAAAGGTTTGAGCTCTCTTTATACGACGTGATCAAGCCACTCGCCCGAGAGTCCCTCTTGATAGTACGTCTATCAAACCTATAATCCGGTCTCCCACCTAGCACTATGAGATCGGCAAAACTAGAAAACCTAGCTAAGTTATACCTTTCCCTTGCATATTCAACTTGAGCTTGATGATGACTTTAATGCTTGCCTCAAGTTGGAATCCCTTTCTTGTCCACAACCACTTGCTGAAGATACTCGAATTGCTTCCTCATATTGTAATGAGGGAAGCCTTAACTTAAGCCCATCTTCACATGAGGATTATCATGATGTGGACCGCAAGCTTCAAAGCATATAACCTCCGGCTTCTCATCTTGCACTTGGACACCTCGAACCCGATGACCAGCACCACTTGGTGTCATCCTCACATAGGCTACTTGAAATCTTTCCTTTTGATGCAAGCCCATGAGAAACACGTGGTACAAAGTTTTGTGCTTTGAGAGTTGACCACTTAGATATAATCTTCGAGCTTCATCTTGGTCAACCAACATATTTACTCCAAGCTCCATCTTGGTTTCTTGAAAGTCACAATGAACTCTTCATTTCCCTTCATTGCTTCAAGACTATATCACCAAAGACTCTTCCATGACCATATCAAGTTCCACTATGAATATCATCTTGGTCACCACATGCCCTTCTAAAAACTCCATCCAATCTCTTGAGAGGCATAATGAATTCGTCACTCTAGTTGCTTGCTTCAAGACTTGATCAACCGAAACCCAACATATGAGCTCATCATGATCTTGTCTTGAGACCATAACTTGAATTCTTCTATTTGATTACTCTCTCAAGCCTCGATCCTCAGAAGCCCAAATATATCAATCTTTGAGATCTTCCAATGAACTCCATCATGAACATAATTAGATTAGGCATTGAAACCAATCTTGATGGCTTCAATAGAAGTACCCGAAGACCAACTTGAAACCTCACTGGATATGGGATCTCGAGAGCCAACACCTAGGCCCTGTGAGCACGGGGTATCCAGAGAGTTGACACTTGACCCCGTGCGCACGGTACAAGCCCATGTGCACGGGATATTCAGAGAAGGATACCATGAGGACTTCTTCGGATGCTTTGATGGCATACTTCACAAAACAACCCAATGCACTTCAAGCATCACTATGGAACATATCTTCATATAAGATCCAATGCACACGGGATATTCAGAGAAGGATACCATGAGGACTTCTTCGGATGCTTTGATGGCATACTTCACAAAACAACCCAATGCACTTCAAGCATCACTATGGAACATATCTTCATATAAGATTCAATGCACTTGATGCTCCATAAGAATTTTCATTTAATACCAAAGCATAGGGCAAATATATCTTCATATATATGGACTTCATCCTCGATTCCGTCCAATATCCTTGAGGCACTATCTTCATACATATATGCACTTCATCCTTGATTCCGTCCAATATCCTTGAGGCACTATCTTCATATATATGGACTTCATCCTTGATTCCGTTGAATATCCTTGAGGCACTATGTTCATATATATGTATATGGACTTCATCCTTGATTCCATCCAATACCCTTGTGGCACCATCTATGGAAAAAACTTTCAAATATATCTCACTGAAAACATTAGTCCATAGAGATCGTCATTTAATTATCAAAACCACACTTAGGGGCTACATGCCCTTTCAGCAGGTAACGATGAAAACTTCAAACCCTGGTTTTGAATGTGCGTGGAAGTTTTACATGCTAATTCTTCGTAATACTCGCACATGCATCTAATTATTTTGTGGTTTCAAGACACAGATGTCCACAAAGGTGCAGAGCGGGCGCTGTGATGGCTCAACGTTTGAAGGCGGTCATAATGAAGAGGTACATGGTAACAAAATTTCCTTTGATGCAAGTAGAAGGATCATTGGAAACAAAAGCATTGATGTTCAAGGATTCAGTACGGTTTGCACAAACAAGAAGAGCAAAACGACAGAATCTAACATAGGAGGAATAAACTTTACCGTACAGTAGCACGAGAAAGCAATACAGGTGACAACAGATACAAATGTGCAACAACATTTAAAGCAAATGTATTTTTTTGTGAGCAATTTTTTCTTTGTTTTCGCTCGGTATATTTAAATTATAGTTTCTTGCACACGTAGGCGTACGAGCAAGGAAGCAAGTATCACGGTAGTCCACAGTTCACTAAAAACATAAGGCAAGGGCATTTGAAAGGATCACCTATGGCGTTCAACATGAGGGGTCCTTCCAAAGGATCTCCGATGACATTCAGAATTGTCAACGAAATCACCAATTCACGGAGGATGTTGCCAAGATTTGCTGGACAAGAGAGGCATGGGAAAACGAAGGTGGCGTCGGAACTATGCTTTTTCAATTCAACAAACAAACAGTTTTTTGCAAGAATAGTGTAAAGTGCAAAATAGGAGGACGGCTGTCCATCTGGCATGGCTGTATGTGCAGTTGTTCTCCTATATAGGATGCTACCAGAAGCACTATCATTGTGCCTTTCCGGTTGTATGGTTCAAATACAAGCACAACTGTGCCTGTGGTCCAGATGTATGTGTAGCATGGTCACATCTGTGCTGGTGGGTATAATTTGAACAGTGCCTCTGGTATACCACTTATACTTGGAGCAGAGACATGGGTGTGGTTTTGGTATACCAGATGAGCCCTGATGAATCATATAAATCTTTTGTTTAGAGAATAAAAAATGCATATGCTTCAACAGGCTCTGGACATCTAATTTTGTTTCGTGCCATGTGTTCAGGACATGGCGGGGATAATAGATGAGGCAAAGAAATATCATAGTCCTCCATCCATCATGAAGGGAACACAACGTTCACGGCAGCAAGTAGTATACAGCGGCATCACAGATTGCATGGTAGAAGCAGCACAGTCCCTTGGATGCACGAGTGCCGGAGAAACAGGTAGCAGCATTCCACAATGCGACAGTGGAGAAGCAGAATCATTTATGGATTTGACCGTGGCATGCAGAAATGGCACTGCTATATGTGACAAACAATAGAGCAGCAGCAACTCTGTTGTAAGTGGACCTACGGCTGGCGATGAAACTAATGTCGTCAGAAGTGAATGTGATCAGACGAACGAAGACACAGTAGACAACATCATCATGGCGACGCCGACAATTGTGGAGAAAGAAATGGACAACATGTTCAAAGAAGGCATATACCCAACAATTCAGGAGATCACCGAAGCGCTCAAACCAGAGGGTGGCATGGCATTCAGATCATTGGATGAGGCCTTCTTCTTTTTCTACAGATATGCGAGAAGGGTTTACTTTGCTGCCAAGCGATAAACGAGCAGAAGATCGACATATGATGGGCAGCTTGACAAGCAGGTGTTGCAGTGCACCAAGGAAGGGCAGAATAAAACAACTAAGAGACTTGTGAAGGAGAGAAGGAGCAACTGCTTGATCCGGATAGGCTGCCCAGTCCAAATAACAACCAAGAGGGATACATATAGGAGGAAATGGCATCTGAAGAACGTACGCCTAGAGCACAACCACCAACTTCACCCATCTGATTGGATGCTGAAGTTCATGAGATGCTATAAGAAGATGACACCTCAGGAGAAATTCTTTATACAAGTGCTGCAGAAGGCAAGGTTAGAACCAAGGAAGGTTATGCAGATTTTTACTGCCATGGGGAAACCGAGGCGAGAAATTATGTTCGACACGATTGACATAAGCAACATTGCATGCCGGGATAGGGCTGGAGAGTGCAATACTGATATCGAGGACACCATGAAACTGTTTGCCGATATGCAGAGGTAGAGGGCGGGATTCCACCATGTGGAAGAGATAGAGAACAATATGGTGAGGAGCCTATTCTGGACAGGCTCCTTGTGCAAGATGAATTATGATCTATATGGAGATTTTGTGTCTTTTGACATGACATTCTCTATGAATATATATGGCTTGCCATTTGCACCAATTATAGGTGTCAACAACCATGGGTCGACCGTCCTGTTTGGAGTAGGCCTTTCAAAGGATGAGAAAATAGGGTCATTCAAGTGGCTCATAAGCATGTTTGTCGAGGCAATGGGAGGAAAAGAGCCGAAATACATAATAATAGACCAGGACCAGGCGATGAAGACTGCAATAAAGGAAGCTCTTCCGAGAACGAGGCACAGGTTCTGCTGGTGTCATATTAGGAAGAACGTGAAGGAAAATAACGCATCAGTGTTTGCGCAGCACCCAGGGATGTCTGATGATTTATTTCGAATCGTCAAAAACTCACTAGATCAAGACGTGTTTGAGCGTTCCTGGAAAGTAGAAATTTCTGTGCACAAGGCGGAAGGCAACAAACACCTGAACACGCTATGGGAACTCCGAAATTTCTGGGTGCCGGCCTACTTGAAGGACTTCTTCTATCCTTTCTCGTCAACAACCGCTCGCAGTGAGAGCACAAATTTGATGTGGAAGAATTACGTCGACCACAGGGACACTATAACAAGGTTTGTTGGTGCATATCACATGATTCAACAAAATTGCCTTGCGGCGCTTGACAAGAAACGACACCGAACAATCGAGAAGACACCATCACTAGAGACCGTTTTCTCGATTGAAAGACAAGCAAGTGAAGTATACACGAATGAAATTTTCAGGAAATTCCAGCTGGAGCTACAGAACCAGACATACTACAAGTGCTCTGACCTGGCAAAGGGGAGGCAATATTTTTTAAACAGGATTACTGAGCTGGAAGAAAAGTGTGGAAACCATATGAAGGCAAAGAATTTGACCGGTCTGAGTTTAGGGTAGATGTGGATGAGCAAAAGGAAATCTACGATTGCACCTGCAAGAAAATGAGTAGGGATGGCATTCAATGCTGCCATGTGCTTAAGGTGATGGACCAAACAGGCATGGTCGATCATCTTCCAAAATCCTTCGTCATCCCCAGATGGACTAGGAATCTATCACAGAGCGTGAAAGTGCTATCCACAAGTCAAGATAATAGCATGACCACACAAGACGATGAAACTATGAGATTCGGCCTCGCTTACGCAGAGTTGTCAGATATTTGTTCAAATGCTTGCAGAAAAGAGAAAGCATACAGTGTGCTGCGTGAGTGTACGCTAGATATGAAAATAAAAGTCATGGCGGCACTTTTTGAGGACCAGACGCAGGCACTCTTGCCGAAACTCTCAAGAACCCTCCCATGAGTGGCTCAAAGGGCACGAAAAAAGGAGATCGAATAAAAGCTGGTTCTGAGATGAAAGGAAAAGGCAACAAAGCCACATCCAAGTGCGGTCGTTGTCGAGAAAAGGGTCACAGGAAAACAAACTGCCCGGGAAACCCAGAAGTCCAGGAGAGGATGAGGATTGAAGAGGAGAAGAGGAAATTGCAGCAGCAGAAGAGGGCAAGGTCAATGAAATGGTCGACAACACCGATAACACCATCGAGGACATCAAGCGGCTCAGGAGAATGCACTCCAAGCCTAGGAGGAAGACGTCAGATGCCAGCAACTCCAACCACCCCACTAACAACATGTAGCATTTACCGAAGTCTTGCATCTACGCCAGAATCGAACACCACACAAGCCAGGCACACAAAATGCGCGCAGGGAAGCCCGGGACAAGGCCCGGAATCTACGCAGTCCACTTATAGAGAGGAAAGATCCGAGTGGAGACTGTTTGGTACTGGAGAATAGTACGAATAAAAAATTAAAAGGTAATAATGCATCTTAAACAGGACATAAGCAAAAAATAGTGATGACCGCAATCTTTCTCATTGTTTTTTGTTTTTTTTGTATATTAATTTTACAGGTAAATAGGTTGAATAGCTACGCACAAGGGTGGAGACACACAAGGGTGGATAAGGAAGAATGGATCACAGAAGATTCGAAAACAAGGCCGCATGTGGAGCAATGAAATAGCAAGTGACCGGTGAGGAGGGTGGGCGGGTGTTGATTGCTTATTTTTTCATGTTGTGGTTATAAGAACGGCTTGTAAGTTAATTTGCTGCAGTTATAGAAACAAAACAAATTTAAATAAGAACGCCTTTTGCTTCTTAATGTATTTTTACTCGGCGGAGAAAAATATAAGAGGCACAGGTTTCCTTGTTATTTTCCGCGGCCGTGGGTTTCTGAATGTGGATGTTGTAAGCATACAAGCATGCTTCTCTGCTGCTACATAGAGAGATAAAAATAACTGAAGGGCACAGGCAGCCACAGCTATGGCACTAGTGAGTGTTCAACTGTGACTCTCACGGTTGCATGGTCACGCCCATCGTCATTGCATGGAAACATTTTTAAGCACAGAATCTGGGTCGTGCTTCTGGGGGCCGCATAACCATGGTCTTCTTGGTAACTGTGCCTCTCCTATTCTCACGCATGTTCTTCTGTTATGAATGCATGTCTGTAAGTAATTGAAATATAGAGCAGATAACTGTGCTTGCAATGCGTGTCGGACCGTGCCTTATGTGCCTTCATGGCATGCTTGTGTGATGCAAAGATTTCAAACACAACGGTTCATAGTTGTGTTTGTGTTTCTGTTTCACAAATGGATATAGTGCCTGGTAGTAGGTTCACGGTGTTTCCTGTGAGAGAATCACGGCTTTACATGCTACTGAAGCACAAGGAATGGCGGACGTGCCTGTGTGGCATGTAGAACAGTGCGTCTCGTATCACTTCACGACCATTGTGTGGTACGTGACAAACCGTGCCTCTGCCATGGTCGTGCCTATGTGACAGGTAGAACAGTGCGTCTCGTATCACTTTCCTACGAAGGCATGATCGTGTGTGTGGTACGTGACAAACCGTGCCTGTGCCATCACTTCACTTGCTTGCTTTTGTCTATGAGCGTTTCAGCAGAATCATCTGCAAGGCAGAGGCACGGCCTTGAATCCGCCTTAACTTTGAAACTGTCTTTATATGACTTCATCGTTAATGTGCCCGTAGATTTTTTTTGCCTCTCACAGAGGCAAGATGACTGCAGAACCGTGCTTCCGGCGTCGAACAGATTATTCTAATGAATATGTGCGGTAAATAATTAAAACACGGACGGGCGCGCCCGTGCCTGGTCCGCTTGTACAACAGTGCATCTCGTTCGATGAAAGTCGTGGCTCTATTTAATGCTTCAAGCAGCCATCTACCATTTACTTGTTATGAGTAGTAATTAACCCAGAGCCTCCTATAAAAAAAGGTCATTAATCTGGACCCCTCCGCTCCCCATCGGTATTTAAGTCATTTCGTGGATTGACAGGCTGTAATCCATATTTTCAGATCCACCTCACTGAGCACTGGTCGTGGGCGGCGCCACCCAGCAATGGAGGTGGAGATGGAATGCGCTGCTTCTTGTAGCACCAAGAGGGCGAGAGTGGTGCCACCGGCGATGCCGCCTTCTGGTGGTGTGCTGGTCGTCGGAGGGGAGGGAAGCGGCGATCATGCTCTCCCTTGATCCAAGGAGGAAGAAGGGGAGTCTCGTCCAGACCTCATCAGCGACCTCCCGGACGCCGTCCTCGGTGAGATCATCTCTCGTCTCCCCATCAAGGAGGGCATCCGTACTCGAATCCTCGCTCATCGGTGGCGTCCTTTATGGTGCACCACTCCTCTGAATCTCGACTGCCGCGAGATCTCTGTCTGTCCTCTTTTAACAATGGGGAAATAGTTCATATCGAGACCATATCTCAGCAGTCCGCAGTCACCGAGGAGCGCATCCGCAGATGCTATTTTGGAACTCGACGCTCTCGAAATTCTGTCGCTAATGTTGTTAGTCTTCCGGAATCCGTTCTGTCCGGCCATGAGGGATCTGTTAGCCGCCTATCTATCCCGGCGTGCTACCTATGGTGCAGACCCTTCATCGTTGATGCCTGGCTGCGATCCTCAAAGCTGAACAATATTTAGGCTCTTGATTTCTACTACCTCTTCCCATGATTTTTGATGCAATAGGTCACACTAATGGATGTATTTACTTCATCTACGCCCTCGGCACCGGAGTCCGTGTTTCGGTTTTCCTCCTCTCTCCACACCCTCGCCTTTGCTCTTTGCCAAATACCAAACAATTGCGTAGGGACGCTTAAGCTACCACTGGTCAAAAGACTCTCGCTTGTGGAAGTTGACATATCAGACGTCTCGCTGCAAAGCATAATCCACTCTAGTTGCCCTGCTGAGGGAGTCCTGGATTAGGGGGTATCCGGATAGCCTGACTATAACCTTTGGCCGGACTGTTGGACTATGAAGATACAAGATTGAAGACTTCGTCCCGTGTCCGGATGGGACTCTCCTTGGCGTGGAAGGCAAGCTTGGCAATACGGATATGTAGATCTCCTTCCTTGTAACCGACTCTGTGTAACCCTAGCCCCTTCCGGTGTCTATATAAACCGGAGGATTTAGTCCATAGGACAGAAGAACAATCATACCATAGGCTAGCTTCTAGGGTTTAGCCTCTCTGATCTCGTCGTAGATCAACTCTTATAATACCCATATCATCAATATCAATCAAGCAGGAGTAGGGTTCTACCTCCATCGAGAGGGCCCGATCCTGGGTAAAAACATCATGTCCCTTGTCTCCTGTTACCATCTGCCTAGACGCACAGTTCGGGACCCCCTACCCGAGATCCGCCGGTTTTGACACCGACATTGGTGCTTTCATTGAGAGTACCTCTGGGTCGTCATCATCAGGCTTGATGGCTCCTTCGATCATCGATAGCGATGCAGTCCAGGGTGTGACTTTTCTCCCCGGACAGATCTTTGTATTCGGCGGCTTTGCACTGCGGGCCAATTCGCTTGGCTGTCTGGAGCAGATTGAATGTTACGCCCCTGGCCATCGGGACAGGTTTGGAAGCTTAAACTACACGGCTGACATCCGCGGAGACATGATCTTCGACGGATTCGAGCCCCTACCAAGTGCGCCGCATGGTCTCGATGAGCACGATTTAGCTCTGCCGTCGGACAGCGTTCAGGAAATCGCACCCGTCACCGCACCGACCCTCAATTCGGAGCTAACTGCACCGCCCGTGGACGGGTGGATAGACCCCGCCACAGATGCCGCAGCCTTAACGGTGATTGAGCCGAACACCAGCCTTACCCTTCGCGAGGCCCGTGACTCCAAATTGTCAGACGCTCCTCCGGACTCCGGACCACCCGCGCCCCTACCAATCGAATCCGATTGGGCTCCGATCATGGAGTTCACCGCCACGGACATCTTTCAGCACTCGCCCTTCGGTGACATACTGAAATCACTGAGGTCTCTCTCCTTGTCAGGAGAGTCCTGGCCGGACTTGTTGGGGAACGTAGTAATTTCAAAAAAAATCCTACGCACACACAAGATCATGGTGATGCATAGCAACGAGAGGGGAGAGTGTTGTCTACGTACCCTCATAGACCGAAGCGGAAGCGTTGATGCAACGTAGAGGAAGTAGTCGTACGTCTTCCCGATCCGACCGATCCAAGCATCGTTACCCCGGCACCTCCGAGTTCTTGCCACGCGTTCAGCTCGATGACACTCCCCGGACTCCGATCCAGCAAAGCTTCGGGGAGGAGTTCCATCAACACGACGGTGTGGTGACGATCTTGATGTTCTACCGGCGCAGAGCTTCGCCTAAGCACTGCAACGATATGACCGAGGTGGAATATGGTGGAGGGGGGCACCGCACACGGCTAAGGAACGATCACAAAGATCAACTTCTATGTTCTGGGGTGCCCCCTGCCCCCGTATATAAAGGAGCAAGGGAGGAGGAGGCCGGCCCTAGGAGGAGGGCGCGCCAAGGATGTGGAGTCCTACTAGGACTCCAAGTCCTAGTAGGAGTCCACCAAGAGGGGAGGAAGGGAGAAGGAAGTAGAGGAGAAGGAAAGGTGGCCGGCCCCCTTTTCCCTAGTCCAATTCGGACCAGAGGGGAGGGGGGCACATCAGCCCCTTGGCCCTTTCTCCTCTTCCCACTAAAGCCCATCAAGGCCCATTGCTTCTCCCATAACTACCCGGTACTCCGAAAAATACCCGAATCATTCAGAACCTTTCCGATGTCCGAATATAGTCGTCCAATATATCGATCTTTATGTCTCGACCATTTCGAGACTCCTCGTCATGTCCCCGATCTCATCCGGGACTCCGAACTCCTTCGGTACATCAAAACTCATAAACTCATAATATAACTGTCATCGAAACCTTAAGCGTGCGGACCCTACGGTTCGAGAACAATGTAGACATGACCGAGACACGTCTCCGGTCAATAACCAATAGCGGGACCTGGATGCCCATATTGGCTCCTACATATTCTACGAAGATCTTTATCGGTCAGACCGCATAACAACATACGTTGTTCCCTTTGTCATCGGTATGTTACTTGCCCGAGATTCGATCGTCGGTATCCAGTACCTAGTTCAATCTCGTTACCGGCAAGTCTCTTTACTCGTTCCGTAATACATCATCTCACAACTAACATATTAGTTGCAATGCTTGCAAGGCTTATGTGATGTGCATTACCGAGAGGGCCCAGGGATACCTCTCCGACAATCGAAGTGACAAAACCTAATCTCGAAATACGCCAACCCAACATATACCTTTGGAGACACCTGTAGAGCTCCTTTATAATTACCCAGTTACTTGTGACGTTTGGTAGCACACAAAGTGTTCCTCCGGTAAACGGGAGTTGCATAATCTCCTTGTCATAGGAACATGTATAAGTCATGAAGAAAACAATAGCAACATACTAAACGATCGGGTGCTAAGCTAACGGAATGGGTCATGTCAATCACATCATTCTCCTAATGATGTGATCCCGTTAATCAAATGACAACTCATGTCTATGGTTAGGAAACTTAACCATCTTTGATTAACGAGCTAGTCAAGTAGAGGCATGCTAGTGACACTTTGTTTGTCTATGTATTCACACATGTATTATGTTTCCGGTTAATACAATTCTAGCATGAATAATAAACATTTATCATGAAATAAGGAAATAAATAATAACTTCATTATTGCCTCTAGGGCATATTTCCGTCAGTCTCCCACTTGCATTAGAGTCAATAATCTAGTTCACATCGCCATGTGATTGAACACTAATAGTTCACATCACCATGTGATGAACACCCATAGTTCACATTGTCATGTGACCAACACCCAAAGGGTTTACTAGAGTCAATAATCTAGTTCACATCGCTATGTAATTAACACCCAAAGAGTACTAAGGTGTGATCATGTTTTGCTTGTGAGAGAAGCTTAGTCAACGGGTCTGCCAAAATTCAGATCCGTATGTATTTTGCAAAATTCTATGTCTACAATGCTTCGTACGGAGCTACTCTAGCTAATTGCTCCCACTTTCAATATGTATCCAGACTGAGACTTAGAATCATCTGGATTAGTGTCAAAAACTTGCATCGACGTAACCCTTTACGACGAACCTTTTTGTCACCTCCATAATCGAGAAACATATCCTTTATTCCACTAAGGATAATTTTGACCGCTGTCCAATGATCTACTCCTAGATCACTATTTTACTCCCTTGCCAAAATCAGTATAGGGTATACAATAGATCTGGTACACAGCATGGCATACTTTATAGAACCTATGGCCAAGGCATAGGGAATGACTTTCATTCTCTTTCTATCTTCTGCCGTGGTCGGGTTTTGAGTCTTACTCAATTTCTTACCTTGTAACATAGGCAAGAACTCTTTTTTTTTACTGTTACATTTTGAACTACTTCAAAATCTTGTCAAGGTATGTATTCATTGAAAAACTTATCAAGCGTTTTGATCTATCTCTATAGATCTTGATGCTCAATATGTAAGCAGCTTCACTGAGGTCTTTCTTTGAAAAACTCCTTTCAAACACTCCTTTATGCTTTGCAGAATAATTCTACATTATTTCCGATCAACAATATGTCATTCACATATACTTATCAGAAATGTTGTAGTGCTCCCACTCACTTTCTTGTAAATACAGGCTTCACCGCAAGTCTGTATAAAACTATATGCTTTGATCAACTTATCAAAGCGTATATTCCAACTCCGAGATGCTTGCACCAGTCCATAGATGGATCGCTGGAGCTTGCATATTTTGTTAGCACCTTTAGGATTGACAAAACCTTCTGGTTGCATCATATACAACTCTTCTTTAATAAATCCATTAAGGAACGCAGTTTTGTTTATCCATTTGTCCGATTTCATAAAATGCGGCAATTGCTAACATGATTCGGACAGACTTAAGCATAGATACGAGTGAGAAACTCTCATCGTAGTCAACACCTTGAACTTGTCGAAAACCTTTTGCGACAATTCTAGCTTCTTAGATAGTAACACTACTATCAGCGTCCGTCTTCCTCTTGAAGATCCATTTAATCTCGATGGCTCGCTGATCATTGGACAAGTCAATCAAAGTCCATACTTTGTTCTCATACATGGATCTCATCTCAGATTTCATGACCTCAAACCATTTCGCGGAATCTGGGCTCATCATCGCTTCCTCATAGTTCGTAGGTTCGTCATGGTCAGGTAACATGACCTCCAGAATAGGATTACCGTACCACTCTGGTGCGGATCTCACTCTGGTTGACCTACGAGGTTCGATAGTAACTTGATCCGAAGTTTCATGATCATCATCATTATCTTCCTCACTAATTGGTGTAGTAGTCACAAGAACAGATTTCTGTGATGAACTACTTTCCAATAAGGGAGCAGGTACAATTACCTCATCAAGTTCAACTTTCCTCCCACTCACTTCTTTCGAGAGAAACTCCTTCTCTAGAAAGGATCCATTCTTAGCAACAAATATCTTGCCTTTGGATCTGTGATAGAAGGTGTACCCAACAATTTTCTTTGGGTATTCTATGAAGACACATTTCTCCGATTTGGGTTCGAGCTTATCAGGATGAAACTTTTTCACATAAGCATCGTAACTCCAAATTTTAAGAAACGGTAACTTTGGTTTCTTGCCAAACCACAGTTCATATTGTATCGTCTCAACGGACTTAGATGGTGCCCCTTTTTTAACGTGAATGATGTTGTCTTTAATGCATAACCCCAAAACGATAGTGGTAAATTGGTAAGAAACATCATAGATTGCACTATATCCAATAAAGTACGGTTATGACGTTCGGACACACCATTATGCTGTGGTGTTCCAGGTGGCATGAGTTTGTGAAACTATTGCACATTGTTTTTAATTGAAGACCAAACTCGTAACTCAAATATTTGTCTCCGCGATCAGATCGTAGAAACCTTTATTTTCTTGTCACGATGATTTTCCATTTCACTCTGAAATTCTTTGAACTTTTCAAATGTTTCAGACTTATGTTTCATCAAGTAGATATACTCATATTTGCTCAAATCATCTGTGAAGGTCAGAAAATAATGATACCTGCTGCAAGCCTTAATATTCATCGGACCACATACATCAGTATGTATGATTTCCAACAAATCTGTTGCTTGCTTCATTGTTCTAGAGAACAGCGTTTTAGTCATCTTGCCCATAAGGCATGGTTCGGAAGCATCAAGTGATTCATAATCAAGTGATTTCAAAAACCCATCAGCATGGAGTTTCTTCATGCGCTTTACACCAATATGGCCTAAACGGTAGTGCCACAAATAAGTTGCACTATCATTATTAACTTCGCATCTTTTGGTTTCAATATTATGAATATGTGTATCACTACGATCGAGATCCAATGAACTATTTTCATTGGGTGTGTAACCATATAAGGTTTTATTCATGTAAACAGAACAACAATTTATTCTCTTACTTAAATGAATAACCATATTACAATAAACATGATCAAATCATATTCATGCTCAACGCAAACACCAAATAACACTTATTTAGGTTCAACACTAATCCCGAAAGTATAGGGAGTGTGCGATGATCATATCAATCTTGGAACCACTTCCAACACACATCGTCACTTCACCCTTAACTAGTCTCTGTTTAATCTGCAACTCCCGTTTCGAGTTACTAATCATAGCAACTGAACTAGTATCAAATACTGAGGGGTTGCTATAAACACTAGTAAAGTACACATCAATAACATATATATCAAATATACCTTTGTTCACTTTGCCATCCTTCTTATCCGCCAAATATTTGGGGTAGTTCCGCTTCCAGTGACCAGTCCCTTTGCAGTAGAAGTACTTAGTCTCAGTCGTAGGTCCAGACTTGGGCTTCTTCACTTGAGCAGCAACTTGCTTGATGTTCTTCTTGAAGTTCCCCTTCTTCCTATTGCCCTTTACTTGATACTAGTGGTCTTGTCAACCATCAACACTTGATGTTTTTCTTGATTTCTACCTTCGCGGATTTTAGCATCACAAAGAGCTTGGGAATCGTTTCCGTATTCCCTTGCATATTATAGTTCATCAAGAAGTTCTACTAACTTGGTGATGGTGACTAGAGAATTCTGTCAATCACTATTGTATCTGGAAGATTAACTCCCACTTGATTCAAGCGATTGTAGTACCCAGACAATCTGAGCACATGCTCACTAGTTGAGCGATTCTCGTCCATCTTTTAGCTATAGAACTTGTTAGAGACTTCATATCTCTCAACTCGGGTATTTGCTTGAAATATTAACTTCAACTGCTGGAACATCTCATATGGTCCATGACGTTCAAAACGTCTTTGAAGTCCCGATTCTAAGCCGTTAAGCATGGTGCACTTAAACTATCAAGTAGTCATCATATTGAGCTAGCCAAACGTTCATAACGTCTGCATCTGCTCCTGCAATAGGTCTGTCACCTAGCGGTGCATCAAGGACATAATTCTTCTGTGCAGCAATGAGAGTAAACCTCAGATCATGGATCCAATCCGCATCATTGCTACCAACATCTTCAACACAATTTTCTCTAGGAACATATCAAAATAAACACAGGGAAGCAACAACGCGAGCTATTGATCTACAACATAGATATGCTAATACTACCAGGACTAAGGTCATGATAAATTAAAGTTCAATTAATCATATTACTAAAGAACCCCCACTTAGATAGACATCCCTCTAATCCTCTAAGTGATCACGTGATCCATATCAACTAAACCATGTCCGATCATCACGTGAGATGGAGTAGTTTCAATGGTGAACATCACTATGTTGATCATATCTACTATATGATTCACGCTCGACCTTTCGGTCTCTGTGTTCCGAGGCCATATCTGTATATGCTTGGCTCGTCAAGTATAACCTGAGTATTCCGCGTGTGCAACTGTTTTGCACCCGTTGTATTTGAACGTAGAGCCTATCACACCCGATCATCACGTGGTGTATCAGCACGAAGAACTTTCGCAACGGTGCATACTCAGGGAGAACACTTCTTGATAATTAGTGAGAGATCATCTTAAAATGCTACCGTCAATCAAAGCAAGATAAGATGCATAAAAGATAAACATCACATGCAATCAATATAAGTGATATGATATGGCCATCATCATCTTGTGCTTGTGATCTCCATCTTCGAAGCACCGTCATGATCACCATCGTCACCGGCGCGACACCTTGATCTCCATCATAGCATCGTTGTCGTCTCGCCAATCTTATGCTTCTACGACTATCGCTACCGCTTAGTGATAAAGTAAATCATTACAGGGCAATTGCATTGCATACAATAAAGCGACAACCATATGGCTCCTGCCAGTTGCCGATAACTCGGTTACAAAACATGATCATCTCATACAATAAAATTTAGCATCATGCCTTGACCATATCACATCACATCATGCCCTGCAAAAACAAGTTAGACGTCCTCTACTTTGTTTGTTGCAAGTTTTACGTGGCTGCTACGGGCTTAAGCAGGAACCAGTCTCACCTACGCATCAAAACCACAATGATAGTTTGTCAAGTTGATGCCGTTTTAACCTTCGCAAGGACCGGCGTAGCCACACTCGGTTCAACTAAAGTTGGAGAAACTGACACCCGCCAGCCACCTGTATGCAAAGCACGGCGGTAAAACCAGTCTCGCGTAAGCGTACGCGTAATGTCGGTCCGGGCCGCTTCCTCCAACAATACCGCCGAACCAAAGTATGACATGCTGGTAGGCAGTATGACTTATATTGCCCACAACTCACTTGTGTTCTACTCGTGCATATAACATCAAACCATAAAAAACGAGGCTCGGATGCCACTGTTGGGGAACGTAGTAATTTCAAAAAAATTCCAACGCACACACAAGATCATGGTGATGCATAGCAACGAGAGGGGAGAGTGTTGTCTACGTACCCTCGTAGACCGAAGCGGAAGCGTTGACGCAACGTAGAGGAAGTAGTCGTATGTCTTCCCGATCCGACCATCCAAGCACCGTTACTCCGGCACCTCCGAGTTCTTGGCACACGTTCAGCTCGATGACACTCCCCGGACTCCGATCCAGCAAAGCTTCAGGGAGGAGTTTCGTCAACACGACGGCGTGGTGACGATCTTGATGTTCCACCGGCGCAGGGCTTCGCCAAAGCACTGCAACGATATGACCGATGTGGAATATGGTGGAGGGGGGCACCGCACACGGCTAAGGAACGATCACAAAGATCAACTTCTGTGTTCTGGGGTGCCCCCCTGCCCCCGTATATAAAGGAGCAAGGGAGGAGGAGGCCGACCGTAGGAGGAGGGCGTGCCAAGGATGTGGAGTCCTACTAGGACTTCAAGTCCTAGTAGGAGTCCACCAAGAGGGGAGGAAGGGAGAAGGAAGTAGAGGAGAAGGAAAGGTGGCCGGCTCCCTTTTCCCTAGTCCAATTCGGACCAGAGGGGAGGGGGCGCAGCAGCCCCTTGGCCCGTTCTCCTCTTCCCACTAAAGCCCATCAAGGCCCATTGCTTCTCCCGTAACTACCCGGTACTCCGAAAAATACCCGAATCACTCAGAACCTTTCCGATGTCCGAATATAGTCGTCCAATATATCGATCTTTACGTCTCGACCATTTTGAGACTCCTCGTCATGTCCCCGATCTCATCCGGGACTCCGAACTCCTTCGGTATATCAAAACTCATAAACTCATAATATAACTGTCATCGAAACCTTAAGAGTGCGGACCCTACGGTTCGAGAACAATGTAGACATGACCGAGACACGTCTCCAGTCAATAACCAATAGCGGGACCTGGATGCCCATATTGGCTACTACATATTCTACGAAGATCTTTATCGGTCAGACCGCATAACAACATACGTTGTTCCCTTTGTCATCGGTATGTTACTTGCCCGAGATTCGATCGTCGGTATCCAATACCTAGTTCAATCTCGTTACCGGCAAGTCTCTTTACTCGTTCCGTAATACATCATCTCACAACTAACATATTAGTTGCAATGCTTGCAAGGCTTATGTGATGTGCATTACCGAGAGGGCCCAGAGATACCTCTCCGACAATCGGAGTGACAAAACCTAATATCGAAATACGCCAACCCAAAATGTACCTTTGGAGACACCTGTAGAGCTCCTTTATAATCACCCAGTTACGTTGTGACGTTTGGTAGCACACAAAGTGTTCCTCCGGTAAACGGGAGTTGCATAATCTCATAGTCATAGGAACATGTATAAGTCATGAAGAAAGCAATAGCAACATACTAAACGATCGGGTGCTAAGCTAACGGAATGGGTCATGTCAATCACATCATTCTCCTAATGATGTGATCCCGTTAATCAAATGACAACTCATGTCTATGGTTAGGAAACTTAACCATCTTTGATTAACGAGCTAGTCATGTAGAGGCATACTAGTGATACTTTGTTTGTCTATGTATTCACATATGTATTATGTTTCCAGTTAATACAATTCTAGCATGAATAATAAACATTTCTCATGAAATAAGGAAAAAAATAATAACTTTATTATTGCCTCTAGGGCATATTTCCTTCAGGACTATGACCGACAGGATTGGGATGTGGATGACGAAGAAATTCGACGCCCACCCACCACCCACTTCGTAGCCACTGTCGATGATTTGACCGACATACTCGACTTCGACTCCGAAGACATCGACGGTATGGACAACGATGTAGGAGAGGAACATGAACCACCGCCCATAGGGCACTGGACAGCCACCTCATCATATGATGTATATATGGTGGACACACCCAAAGAGGGCAACGGCGACGGAACAGCGGGGGATGACCCCTTGTCGCGACCGGTTTTCCGGGTATTAATTTCCAGAAAATGGCCGTGGTGCTCATCAGCCCCAGGATAACTGTTAGCTGATGAGTATCAACTTGATACTGATATCCCAAGCAAAAATTACAGAATATGTAGTACAAGACCATTGTGGCCTATGAGTACAACAAATGGTTTCTAGTGGTTGAGGGCGGAAGCGGATCGTGGATCACCATGGTCTGTGGGACTCCATTTCCCACGGGAACAGCTGACCAGGTTAACTCCTATCTTCGCGAGGCTGCTATCACCGTTGCTTAGTTCCGGGGCTGTCATCGCAACGCTCCTCTCCAAGCAAGCAATCTGGCCAAGACAATAGCCAGGGACAAGCCAGTGAGTACTTTGAATGTACTCGCAAACATTATGAACATAGGTATAATATAACAAAGATGTGCTGGAAATGTCTCATGTTCATGACGTTAGCCACACAAGATCAGTGAGACTATGATGCATGCAAGCTTGTTATTTATGAATAAGTAGTAGTATAGCAGTAGTAATATTTATAAAAAAATCAACAAGCATGCCGCAGCCGGGCGTCTTAGCGACACCACGAAAAGGGCTTTAAGAGAAATGCCACAGCCGGGCGTCTGAGCGACACCACAGAAAGGGCTTTAAAAGAAATGCCACAGCCGGGCGTCTGAGCGACACCACAGAAAGGGCTTTAAAAGAAATGCCACAGCCGGGCGTCTGAGTGACACCACAGAAAGGGCTTTAAAAGAAATGCCACAGTCGGGCGTCTGAGCGACACCACAGAAAGGGCTTTAAAAGAAATGCCACAGTCGGGCGTCTGAGCGACACCACAGAAAGGGCTTTAAAAGAAATGCCACAGTCGGGCGTCTGAGCGACACCACAGAAAGGGATTTAAAAGAAATGCCACAGCCGGGCGTCTGAGCGAAACCACAGAAAGGGATTTAAAAGAAATGCCACAGCCGGGCGTCTGAGCGACACCACAGAAAGGGCTTTAAAAGAAATAATCATAGTGAATATCCCGGAGGTAGAACCATCCCAGAGATATTCGATGATAACAATAATAATCACGGGTTAGTCAACAATAGTAATAATCATAATCATCACAAGTCACAAGTAGTAATTCCCGTTTTGGTTTAACAGTTTCTCCTCCGAAGACCGACACTAAGACCGATACTTGACCCATCCCAGACTGTAATCCTTAACCATGGACACGGCTATTCGAATAGGTTTAATCTCTGCAGAGGGTGTACTCTTTACCCACGAGTAACGGATTCCTTTAGTCCATCGGGACTAATCCCGTCTATGGTATTTTAATTGAAAACACACCTGACTTGCACCCACCAGCTTAACTCACCGGTGTCTGGAATCACCCACGACACCTGTCAAGCAAAACTCTAAGTGGGGAGGCTACAACCTCAACGTAGCATGGGATCACAAAATTTATACCGCGCGCAAACTAGGGGAGCTACCCCCTTCGGCTACAACCGAAACACCCATGCCCCCGGACCAGGTGGCATGCCTACCGGATGCAGCCGGTATCTTCCACCATGGCCTCTCTGTACGGTGTGTGCCATGACAAGGGTTAACAACTTACTGAACCATACCCTACTTACGGTAGGGACCCGTGGCAGTACGAAACAAGTATGGGGGTTACTGGCACAAGACTCGATCTACGGCCGACTCAGGAGGTTTTAGGTATTCCCTACATGATTAGCATAACGAAAATATTGCATTATACAGACAGACTCACCACTCATCGTATCCTTCATGCCATACCGGACACACTCGTCTCGACGAGGAACTAGGGACAAGCTCGGGCCTACCCAAGACCGAGACTTTCCCGTTTTCCTTCCGGTAAGCATGAACGGCATACGAGGGTGATCATTGTTACCAACCTGTCCATTTCCAACAGCAAGGAAATCACAATAATGCATCCATGCAAATGATCATATCACATGGAATAACAACATTCCGAATTAAGGTGGTGTTATAAACGTGTTATCGAACACACATAAATATTATGCCGGGGTTCAGAATGCTTGCCTTCAGGTCATGGGAAAACAGGGTGAAACCCAACTCTTGAAATAATCCTCCTCTTCAAAAATCCTATTTTGGAAATATAAATGAATTAACACAAAAAAAATAGCACGAAAAATTGTGTTAAATTTTTTTCAAATAAATTTTAAAATAAACTAGACAATATTTGAGAGAGGTAGGAAAAAGAATTAATTTATTTGGAGCTGTATTTAAAAAGATACAGCTGGTCAAAGTTTGGTCAAAATCTGTTATTTAAAACAAAATAGAAAACAAAACGTTTCGGGAAGAATACGCCTTCGAACAGGGGAGACGTACTCGGGGTTTTGCGCTTCCACTTAAACACGTGGAGGCGGGGCTGGGTCTCTGACAGTGGGTCTAGGGGCCCACTGGTCAGGTTTGACCAGTCCCCACTCCCTCCTCTTCTCTGTCCGAGCAGAGGCGGGGCGTCCGGCGATCGCCGCCGGCGAACGGCGGTCCTTCGCGGGCATCCGAGTGCAAGGATGGATCCGCCACTCCTAGGCGGTCCCCTCGGTGGTCGAGGGAGTGATGGGGATGCAGGGAGCCGTCGGCGACGAGCTCCGCGGCGGAGGAGGCTCCGGGGACAAAGTGAATTTGGGGCTGCGGTGGTCTCCGGCCAAAATCGAGCGTGGGGTGGTACTCGCGAGAGGGAGGGAGAGCTCTTGGTGGAGAGAGTGGAGAGGGGAGGGCTCTGGTGGCGCCGTACTGGCCGGGGCAATGGCGGCGGCCGAGGTTGCCGGAGAGGAAGAAGACGACCTTTTTCCTCTTCAATTGACGGCCAATGGGGCTCTAGGAAGGTGGCTTGGGGTCGTCCCTGTGTGGAGATGAGCTTGGGGCTCCTTATATAGGCGGTGGTGGTCGGTCTGAGGTGGCCGGAGATAAGAACGGCGGTGAACCGCCTCTCTGTGCTTGCAGGCCAACGTGGCGGCGACGAATGCTAGGGGACGAAGTTGTGGATGAGCACGCACTGCTCCAGGAGGCAGGTGGCAAGCGCTGGGAGCTTGGGCGGCGTTGGCTAGCGCAGGCGTGGTCGGGCGGCGGGCGCGGTCCCGGGCGTGCCGCCAAATGGCCTCTGATGGCGGTGCTGTAGGGCGCCAGGGAGCGGTCGGGGCTTTTTGGCATGACGCGGCGAGGAGGGGAGTGCGAGGCGAGGTTCTGCCATGCGGTTCAAGCCAGGGGCACGCGACGCGGCGGCTCGGTGCGTGGCTGCAGTTGGCGCGCTCTGGGCGCGCCCAGTGCACGCACAGGACCTGCTCGACGAAATGCCAGGGCGCGCTGGAGGTCTCGGGTGAGACTGGGAATTAGCAGATCCAGGTTAGGAGTAGTGAGGAGATTAATGGACAAGGTGGTTTGGGCAGGTGGTCAAGTTCACAATGTAAACTTGAAATCATGCCAAATCTGGCTAAGCACTCAGGGTGTTCGACAAAATGCCATAGGCACCTAGGCACCTCTTGGGGTGGCCAAAACTTCCAGAGTGGGGTCTTAATGGAAGTATGAGAGGGTGGTGTAGTTAGTTTGCAAAAAGGAGAAAGTTGCTAGTGCAAGTTTTGCAAAACTACACTTCTGGGCAGGAAGCAAATGGCATCCCAACATGAACCTGAAATGTTCCAAAGGGTGCATGCTCCTGGACTTAGGGGTTTGGTAGGGTTGGCTACAAGTAGAAAAAGAAATCATGGGTAAAGGAGCAACTAAAAATGTGGTCGCTGTACAAACCAGCAAGTTGGGCCTGAATGAAGATGAGGTTGATACACTCAAAATTTTCAAATAACATCATTGGGTTTTTGCATAAAGTTGAATTATAGGCTATTTCCAACATCCCATAATTTTGGTGAAGGCTAGAAAGAAATATTTAAATGGGTTGTAGTGCAAAATTGCACTCTAGACCAGAGAAGGAAATAGGGTGTAGAGCTCAAAATATTTTATGAATCAAAGCTATTTTTGCATAAAAGTGATTTAAAAACATCGCCTGACATCTCCAAATCTTGGTTGGAATTTTAAATGAATTTTTCAAATGGTTGTAGTTCAAATATGGCCAATTAACCTTGAAAAACCAATTTCAAGAAAAAAAATCAAGCAACTTATATATTCAATTTGTTTTACTAATAAAGGAAAAGTTTTTCTTGAGTGGTTAAACAGGTCCAATGACCTATTTGGAAAGATTTTCATTTAGGGGAAAACTCCATAATTGCAAGGGAGGAAATGGTAAAAAATTCAAAAAGTAGCTAAGAATCAAGGTTTTAAATCCGGGCAAAAATTTTAATCCATTAAAACAAGGTCAAAAATTTTGGGGTGTCACACCCCTCCAAGAAGCAACCCAAGCACCGGCGTCAGCGGCGCCTCTCTAAGTCTCACCAAAGCAAAAACGACGATACCAGGACAGGAGATAATAACACCCCGGCCAGTGCCGAAGACAACTCCCGCCAGCAAAATTCAGCGCAGGAGGATGGAGAAGCCAGCCCTCCTGAGAGAGCGGCAGATAGAGTGGTAGAGGATGATAATTACATGCCTCCCTCCGAAGACGAGGCAAGCCTCGACGACGACGAATTTGTCGTGCCTGAGGATCCCGTCGAGCAAGAGCGCTTCAAGCGCCGGCTTATGGCCACGGCGAATAGCCTTAAGAAAAAGCAGCAGCAACTTAGAGCTGATCAAGATCTGCTACCTGACAGATGGACTGAAGTGCTGGCGGCCGAGGAATATGAACACGACCGCCCCTCCAAGAGCTACCCAAAGCGAAGGTTGCTACCCCGATTAGAGGAGGAAGCATTAAAACCTACATCACCAGCGTATGACGCGGCTGATCGGCCACCTCGCGGCCGCGATAGAGATGCATTTCAGCCAAAAGCTCAGGCCACACCCCATCGCCATTCAAAGAAAAATGTCAAGACACAGGGAAATACGCTAGACCTGTAAGAGGTATTGGAGGATAAAGCAAATCAAGCAAGATCGATCTACGGAACGCGAAGGCGCCCCACTACGAGAGACGATAGCCGTCATGCCGGATACAGTAAAAGTAAATTTGGCCGGGCCGAACACAGCATACAAGACTCATTCGAGCTACGTCGTGATATAGCCCAGTACAGAGGCGCCGCACACCCCCTATGCTTCACAGACGAAGTGATGGATCATCAAATCCCAGAGGGTTTTAAACCCGTAAATATTGAATCATACGATGGAACGACAGATCCTGCGGTATGGATTGAGGACTACCTCCTGCATATCCACATGGCCCGTGGTGACGATCTAGACGCCATCAAATACCTACCACTCAAGCTTAAAGGACCAGCTCGGCATTGGCTCAACAGCCTGCCAGCCGAATCCATCGGCTGTTGGGAAGATCTGGAAGTCGCATTCCTCGACAACTTCCAAGGCACTTATGTGCGACCACCAGATGCCGATGACTTGAGCCACATAATTCAACAGCCAGAGGAATCGGCCAAGCAATTCTGGACACGGTTCCTAACCAAGAAAAATCAAATCGTCGACTTTCCGGATGCAGAGGCCCTAGCAGCTTTTAAGCATAACATCCGCGACAAGTGGCTTGCCCAGCACCTTGGCCAGGAAAAGCCGAAATCTATGGCAGCCCTCACGACACTCATGACCTGCGTTTGTGCGGGAGAGGATAGCTGGCTGGCTCGCAGCAATGACATATCAAAGAACCCTGGTACTTTGGATACCAAGGACGGCAGTGGTAGGTCACATCACAACAAACACAAATGCCGCATCAATAGCGACAATACATAGGATACAGCAGTCAATGCCGGATTCAGAGGCTCCAAGTCCGGTCAGCGGAAAAAGCCATTCAAACGAAGTACTCCGGGCCCGTCCAGTTTGGACCGTATACTCGATCGCTCGTGTCAGATACATGGCACCCCCGACAAGCCAGCCAACCACACCAACAGGGATTGTTGGGTGTTCAAGCAGGCCGGCAAGTTAAATGCCAAAAACAAAGACAAGGGGCTACACAGCGACGATGAGGAGGAACCCCGACCGCCGAACAACGGAGGACGGAAGGGATTCCCCCCACAAGTGCGTACGGTGAACATGATATACGCAACCCACATCCCCAAGAGGGAGCGGAAGCGTGCGTTAAGGGACGTATACGCATTGGAGCCAGTCGCCCCAAAGTTCAACCCATGGTCCTCATGTCTGATCACTTTCGATCGCAGGGACCATCCCACTAGTATCCGCCACGGCGGATTCTCTGCATTGGTCCTAGACCCAATCATTGACGGATTTCACCTCACTCGAGTCCTTATGGACGGCGGCAGCAGCCTGAACCTGCTTTATCAGGACACAGTGCGCAAAATGGGCATAGATTCCTCAAGGATCAAACCCACAAAATCGACCTTTAAAGGCGTCATACCAGGTGTAGAGGCCCATTGCATAGGCTCAGTCACACTAGAAGTGGTCTTCGCCCCGGATAATTTCCGAAGCGAGGAGTTAATCTTCGATATAGTCCCGTTCCGCAGTGGCTATCATGCACTGCTCGGGCGAACCGCATTTGCAAAATTCAATGCGGTCCCGCACTATGCATTCCTCAAGCTCAAGATGCCAGGACCTCGGGGGGTCATCCCAGTCAATGGAAACACAGAGCGCTCTCTCCGAACGGAGGAGCACACTGCGGCCCTCGCAGCAGAAGTACAAAGCAGCCTTCCAAGGCAATTCTCCAGTCCGACGATCAAATGCCCGAACGCCTTCAAGCGCGTCCGGAGTAACCTGCAAGAAGACCGCTTGGCACGTTCGGAGCTCGCATAGCAATGCGGCCCCTACCCCAGCCCCAGCCAAACGGCGAAATACGTGCCACGTGTACATAATTACGCATTGAAAACACTATCAGGACCGGATTTTCGGGGTACTAATTTTCCCAAAAGCGGCCCTTGTGCTCACCATCCCCAGGATTACTATTAGCTGATGAGGCACCAACTTGATACAGAAACTCCAAGAAAAAATACAAGATATGTAGTACAAGACCATTTTGGTCTATGAGTACAACAAATGGCTTCTAGTGGTTGATGGCGGAAGCGGTTTGAGGTTCATTAGTGGCCATGGGACTCCATTTCCCACAAGAACAGCTGACCAGGATAACTCCTATGTTCGCGAGGCTGCTATCTCCATTGCGTAGGTTCCGGGGCTGTCATCGCAACGCTCCTCTCCATGCAAGAAATCTGGCCAAGACAATAGGCAGGGACAAGCCAGTGAGTACTTTTGAATGTACTCGCAAACATCATGAACATAGGCATAATTTAATAAATGATGATCATGCTCTGAAATATGCCATGCTCACTACGTCAGTCATGAAATAAAATTTATGATGCACGCAAGCAAGTTATTCATATAGAACAAGCATGCCGTAGTTGGGCGTCTGAGCCACACCGCATAAAGGGCTTATAAAGTGAATAAATAACAAGCATGCCACAGTCGGGCGTCTGAGCGACGCCACATAAAGGGCTTATAAGTAATTGAAATAACAAGCATGCCACAGTCGGGCGTCTGAGCGACGCCACATAAAGGGCTTATAAGTAATTGAAATAACAAGCATGCCACAGTCGGGCGTCTGAGCGACGCCACATAAAGGGCTTATAAAGTGAATAAATAACGGTGAATATCCAGGAGGTAGAACCGTCCCAGGGATACTCATTAATTCAAATAATACAAATGGTTAGTCCACAATAATCATAATCATCATATATCACAGGTCATATTCAATGTTCTGGCTTAGTAGTTTTTCCTCCGAAGACCGACACTAAGACCGACACTTCACCCATCCCAGACTATAGTCTTTAACCATGGACACGGCTATTCGAATTGATATAATCTCTGCAGAGGGTGTACTCTTTACCCACGGGTAACGGATTCTTTTAGTTCATCGGGACTAATTCCATCTACGGTCTTTCATTCGAAAACACACCTGACCCACACACACCAGCCTAACTTACCGGTGTCTGGAATCACCCACAACACCCGTCAAGCGAAACTCTAAGTGGGGAGGCTACAAGCTCGAGTAGCATGGGATCACAAAATTTATACCGCGCGCAAACTAGGGGAGATACCCCATCGGCTACAACCGAAAACACTCATGCCCCTGGAATAGGTGGCATGCCTCCCAGATGCCTCCGGTATCTTCCACCATGGCCTCTCTATACGGTGTGTGCTAGGAAAGGGGTTGACAACTTACTGAACCGTACCCTACCTGCGACAGGGACAAGTGGTAGTACGAAAAAAGTATGGGGGTTACTGGAACAAGACTCGATCTATGGCCGACTCAGGAGGTTTTTGTATTCCCTGCACGGTTAGCATAACAAATATGTTTCAGCCAACAAACACAATCACCACTCATCATGCCTCATTATGCCGTACCGGACACAACCGCCTTGACGAAGACCGGAGACAAGCTCGTGTCTACCCAAGACAGAGGCTTTCCCGGCTTCCTCCCGACAGGCACGAAAGGCATGCGAGGGCAATTACTATCAACATATCAAAATTTTCATTTGACGGGGTCATCAATAAGCACTTATGAGTAGGGTCATATCACCTCATAAAGTAACGAAAACTCCAAGACAAGGTGGTGTAGCAACTGTATCAAACAACCCACGATAATATTATGCCAGGGTTCAAAAATGCTTGCCTTCAAGTTGTGGAGAGGCAGGGTGCATTCCAAAACTTTGAAAGTTATAATCTCCCCTCCAAATTCCTCTGAGGTCTACGCCTCCACTTAAAACACGTGGAGGCGGGGCTGTGTCAGTGACAGTGGGTCCCTTGGGCCCACTGGTCAGGTTTGACCAGTCATCCCCCGCCTTCCCTCTCCTTTGGCCGAACGGAGGAGGAGCTCCGGCGATCTTCGCTGGAGAACGACGGCTCCTCCAGGGCATCCGAGGGCAGGGATGGATCCGCCAGTTCAGGGCGGTCCTCCCGGTAGTTGCTAGGTTGGTGGGGTTGGAGGGGGTCGCCGGAGGCGAGCTTCGCGGCGGAGATGGCTTCGGGCACGATTGGGTATTTGGGCTATGGTGGCTTCCGATCATGGCTGAGGGTTTGGGCGGCTCCGCACGATCCAGGGGAGGAGGATGGAAGCACGGGAGGGGTTTGGGGGCCTCGGTTTTGGCCGGATTTCACCGGAGCGTGGTGGTGGCTGAACCCGTCGGAGGTGAGGAAGACGACATTCTCCCGTCGTTCTCTGGCTATGGGGGGCTCTAGAGAGGTGGTATGAGGTTGCTTGAGGGCCTGGACGAGCTCTGGGGCTCCTTAAATAGCGCAGCCATGTCGGTTCCGCGGCCGTGGATAAGGTCGCCGGTGAACCGCCATTCTGTAACGGTCAGGGCGACGTGGCGGAGACGGGCGCTAGCGTACGAGTTCGTGGATGAGCTCGGGCTGTTCCACGAGCGAGCTGGCGTGCTGGTGTGGCTCGGGCGGCGCCGTCCATGGCAGAGGCTGCTGTGGCCGGACGCTAGCCACCATGGCTGACCTGACAATGGCGCTGTATGGTTCCAGCGGCTGGCTTGGAGGGCTCCGACGTGTGGACGAAGGCGGGCGTGGCTCTACAGGCGAGCAAGGGCCAGGGCCACGACGCGGTGGCTCGGGCGCACGCATGTGCGAAACACACGCTCTGGGCGCACCCAGTGCACGCAAGTTATGTGTTTGCCGAAATGCCAGCGTGTGCTAGAGGGCGTAGGAGAGGCTGGTGACCAATAGATCTAGGCTAGTGGTAGCTGGGATGCTAGTGGACATGCTCGTTTGGCTGTTCTGGCAAGTCTGTAATGTGAACTCATGAGCATGTCAATTCTGTTCATGAACTCAAGGTGTTCCACAGAATGTCAGGAGCCTCTAGGCATGCCCTCTAGTGGCCAAAGACTCCAGGTTGGGGTCTCTTTAGGTGATACAGAGGGTAGTAAAGTTAGTTTGGCAAAACTAGAAACTTGTTAGTGCAAGTTTTGCAAAACTTCAGTTCTAGACAGAAGGTAAATGGCATTATTACATGTACCAAGAATGCTCCAATGAGTCCAACCTCCTGGACTTAAGGGTTTGGTATGGTGTACTACAAGCAGGACAAAGCTCGTGGGCACTAGAGCAAAAATAATTAGGGATGCAGTAGAAAACACCCAACTAGGCCAGAATGAAGATGAGGTTGATTCACTCAAATTTTTCAAAGAACATCAATGGGTTTTTTGCATAAAGTTGAATTATATGCTACTACTAACATCCCAAAATTTTGGTGGAAGCTATAAAGAAATATTTAAATAGGTTGTAGCGCAAAATTGCCACTTGGACCAGATTTGAAAATTTGGAGTAGAGCTCAAAATATCCAATGAATGAAAGATATTTTTGCATAAAAGTGATTTAGAAACATCACATGACATCCCCAAATTTTGGTGAAATTTTTAAATAAATCTATCAAAGGGTTGCAGTGCAAATTGAGCTCTGAAACTTAAGAAAATTCATTTTCACAAAAATAAAATTCAGGAAAGATAAATTCATAAATAATTCCACTGATCAAAAAGAAAAGGTCTTGGGAATATAAACAAGTCCAACAATATATTAGGAAAGTTTTCACTTGGGGTAAAAACTCCACAATATCAAAGAAAAGAATGTTTCTGAAATCAAAGAAAATCCAGAAAACGAAAATTTTAATTTCCTCGCAAAAAAATTTTAGTAAACAAATCCTGTCTAAATTTTTGGGTGTCACAACACTACCCCCCTTAAGAAAAATCTTGTCCTCGAGATTTTCTAAAAGTTGTTTTGAAGATATTACTTTTACCATTTCAAAAATAACCACTTTACTCATGCAATAAAATGCAGCTACAGTGAGAGGGCAATAAGTGGTGTAAAACTACAGTGTGGGACACTGGCGCTGCGTGGAGAAATCCATGGTTTGGGGAAAACAAGACATTTCTACGTTGGACATAGCAAATTTAGAATAAATTATAAATTTCTAAAATACGCTGGTCGTACCCAAGAGCATAGTGCTCCTTCTGGCTGACAGGTGGACCCGGGGCCTACTGTCAGTCTCTTCTTCTTCCTCTGGCTCTCTCTTCTTCCTCTCTCTCGTGCGCTTTCCTATGCTCTCTCCACCGGTGACGTCTAGCGCGTAGGGCATCTAGGCCGTACCTGCGGTAGTGCGCGGCGTGCTAGCTGCTGGTGCAGCGTGCACTCACCTCGCGGGCCAGTGCGCTGTCGGCACTACTTGCGGATTCGCCTCCGAACACCGGCGATCGAGCGACGAGCGGCGTTGGTGGACTTCGCCCATTGTACACCGATCTCGAGCTATAAAACGACCGGGGTGCTCCTTTCTTCTTCCTCACGCCTAGCCTCGCTTCTCCTTCTCCTCCCCTCTCCTCCATTTCCGTTTACACAAGCTCGAGGTGAGGCTCTAATGGCGGCGGGGTGCCGGACTTGTACGTGATCCTGGTGTGCGGAGGGCTAGCGGCATTGCTGGGGCTCTCCATGCTCCTGTGCGCGATGATCCTCGATGATCGTCGTGATGCTGCCGCTTGAGTGTTGGCTCTCCACGGTGGCGGTGATCACGAGAATTAGGTGTGGTGTCGGGTGCTAACTGTTGTCGGTGTGCTGGAGGTAACTTGTACCCGGATGACTATCCACTAATATCTCCTTCAGAGACTGTGGTGTGTTAGGGAGGTGATCAGTTAGATGCAACACTATTACGTGGTTTGCAATTTGTGCATGTGTTCAAGTGGTTGTGGTT
This sequence comes from Aegilops umbellulata, assembly GCA_032464435.1. Classification (NCBI taxonomy): domain Eukaryota; kingdom Viridiplantae; phylum Streptophyta; class Magnoliopsida; order Poales; family Poaceae; genus Aegilops; species Aegilops umbellulata. The sequence goes on along the minus strand of CP136055.1, from coordinate 525,841,516 downwards.
GTGAGTCTGCTGTCGTGGTGCTGCGTGAATAAAATCTATGTCGTGAGGAGATATACGTTGTAGCAACTGAGGGAAGAGAAATCTCACCTCATGATTTTCACGAGTAAAAAAAATAGTTAAATCGAAATTAATAGCAGTCGAACCACTCATCTTAATTGAAACAGAATAACTCATTCGCCGCATAAACTCAGGGTACCACGCATAAGTTACAACACATAAATAATTACTGGAACAATAAACATAGCCGTGACGTCTAGAATGAAAATGGTAACTGGACGGGGTCCTGAGAAAACGTCTCTGGTACTGGGACACACTCCTCTTCTATCGAGTAAAGTGGATTGACTAGTCGATGAATACGTCTCTCCTGGTCGGGCCTCAGTGGTCTGCCAATGGCGATCTGAGGATTTAAATCAGCGAGGCTCTGGAGATAACCCATTACTCGCTGGATCAGACGCTCTTGAGCAATGACACACTGGGCAAGGTTGGCCAGTACTGGGTCTCTCTCAATTCGTCCCCCGGGAAAAGATGTTACTTCTCCGGGTGCTGCACGAATCGGGAAGTAATAATACCCTCGATCGCTGGCATAGGGTACTGCAAAACGAAGGCGAGCAAGCGCTTCGTATGCAGTGGCTTCTATGGCCATATGCGGAGTTGGCATAGATTTCCCCACGAAAGAGACTTCCGTTGGGTCTTGGTTAGGGTTTGCGGGAGGGATGTGTACTATTGCCCAGTATTTCGAGATGGAAGGGGTGATCCTCGATTTGAGCTACTCGTACTGGGGTGGATGGGTAGCACTCATGGTACTATAGGTAAAGTCCCACAATATTTTAACAAAACTGCCTGGGGTTGCGTCTGGGGTTCTCAGATAAATACTAGGGCTCGGCATGGCAAGGAATGGTTGTGAGGGTTGTGCACAAGATGAGAGGTACTTGGCAAGGTCACGAGGTGGCCTTTTATATAGCAACTGGGCTGGGTTAATTACCGTGCTGCGGGGTAACTAATTTGTCGGTTCTGCTCCATGGGGTCGGGGTCAAAGGCACAGATACACACATCTCACAAAAGTGACGTGTTATCGTGGGTGTCGTCAGGGTTGGTTTTTGGTAGCTACGCCCGGAATTTAAGAAATGCAACCGTACACCTATGCATGGCTACTATTAGGGGCGCACAAGCAGACAACATTTAATTATGGCGATACAAGATCACAAAATTACAGGGCGTGGGCATACTAAGGCTCAGTACTACTCGAGTGACTTAGTCTACCTCGTCTATATCTAAGCGGGCGTGCCTTGTGGACGCCGAGGCTTCTCCATTGGCTTCACCGTCGGGGTTAGCCGGAGGGGGTTGAGGAACTGTAGGGTCGGGGTAGCGATAATGACCATAGCGGGGATTGTTGGCCACAATCCCGTTGGAGCGTGTTCCCAAAAGGCGACGAAGCACTTCTGGGGACATCAAGGCACCTTGGTCGATGGCTGGGGCAGACCTCGGGGACTCGATCGGCTGTCCGAACAGCACGACTGGGTTGTCAGCGTCGGGCTCATCCTCTCTTCTTGCCGGAGTGTGGACGAGGCGGGCGTGGCTCTGCAGTCGAGCAAGGGCCTGGGGCACGACGCGGCGGCTTGGGCGCACGCACGTGCAAAACACACGCTCTGGGCGCGCCCAGTGCACGCACGTTATGTGTTTGCCGAAATGCCAGCGTGTGCTAGAGGGCGTAGGAGAGGCTGGTGACCAACAGATCTAGGCTAGTGGTAGCTGGGATGCTAGTGGACATGCTCGTTTGGCTGCTATGGCAAGTCTGTAATGTGAACTCATGAGCATGTCAATTCTGTTCATGAACTCAAGGTGTTCGACAGAATGTCAGGAGCCTCTAGGCATCCCCTCTAGTGGCCAAAGACTCCAGGTTGGGGTCTCTTTAGGTGATACAGAGGGTGGTAAAGTTAGTTTGGCAAAACTAGAAACTTGTTAGTGCAAGTTTTGCAAAACTTCGGTTCTGGATAGAAGGTAAATGGCATTATTACATGTACCAAAAATTCTCCAATGAGTCCAACCTCCTGGACTTAAGGGTTTGGTATGGTGTACTACAAGCAAGAGAAAGCTCATGGTCACTAGAGCAAAAATAATTAGGGATGCAGTAGAAAACACCCAACTGGGCCAGAATGAAGATGAGGTTGATTCACTCAAATTTTTCAAAGAACATCTATGGGTTTTTTGCATAAAGTTGAATTATATGCTACTACTAACATCCCAAAATTTTGGTGGAAGATTTAAAGAAATATTTAAATAGGTTGTAGTGCAAAATTGCCCACTGGACCAGATTTGAAAATTTGGTGTAGTGCTCAAAATATCCAATGAATGAAAGATATTTTTGCATAAAAGTGATTTAGAAACATCACATGACATCCCCAAATTTTGGTGAAAATTTTAAATAAATCTATCAAAGGGTTGCAGTGCAAATTGGGCTCTGAAACTTAAGAAAATTCATTTTCACAGAAATAAAGTTCAGGAAAGATAAATTCAGAAATAATTCCACTGATCAAAAAGAAAAGGTCTTGGGAAGATAAAAAAGTCCAACAATATATTAGGAAAGTTTTCACTTGGGGTAAAAACTCCACAATATCAAAGAAAAGAATGTTTCTGAAATCAAAGAAAATCAAGAAAATGAAAATTTTAATTTCCTGGCAAAAAAAATTTAGTAAACAAATCCTGTCCAAATTTTTGGGTGTCACAAACACCATGGGCATAGGGGAAGGGGCATGACTATGGGACGCCCCAAAACGCAGCTCAACCGCACTAGGGGCTTCCTACTTTGTTATTTTTTCTCACTTTCACAACTTTACTCTCTGGAAGCCCTGTCCGGCAGTATAATTGCTGAACACACGACACAAGAATCAAGCGGGTGGAAAGCTACATCGCATCATGGAACTCCCAGGTGGTCTCTATAACGAGCAAGATACCTGCTCTAAATACCATTCCGCAGCTTGCCCCCGGAAGGGACATGTCAAATAGTCCCATTTTTTGCTTATCGCACTACTTGTATCGTTCTGCTTTAATGCACCTTTTCGAATAAAACAAATGCATAGCTTCAGACTATTACTGCATTCTCTATTCCTTCCTTTATATATATATATATGTTCTTTCATGACATCCAGCAACCGTACACTCTGGTACGGCCAATACGCCAGGGGCTTAAGTACCCCATAATACGGCATGAGAAGTCCGAACACTTTCACAAGTGCGGCACCCCTTATAGCACTATATGCATCGGCTCCGAGTCATGTCTTTGGTCAAATGTTGGGTTTGCCCGACTCCCATGTTTTGGTGCCTTACGTTCCGCTATATCGGCTAAGGTAGCATTGGGAGAACTACTGCGATTGTGCCCCGGTTCAGCTGGGCTAAGCACCTCAGCAGAGAAAGCTAAAACTGACTGACATGATAAGGCGAGAGCTGGTCGCTGTTCGAGAGGTTTTCGAGTCCCTAAAGACTTATGTCGCTTAGGGCGAGGAGTCGGCTTTGTCCGGCCTAGGCGTGTATAGCGCCCCGAACTCGGTGTTCCGAATACTAGGGGCTTCGCCAAAATTTAAAATTATAGAATTCTCTGGTTAAGTGAGAGTGATAAAGCTTTATAGTCTGATTGCCTTGTTCATTGCGCTGAGCACTTCCCTTGAAGGACCCAAGAATGGGAAAAAGAGTGCTCAGATTTAGCCCGAACACCCCAGCATTCGTGGCATGGGGGCAAAAGCCGACGACTGGCCATCTCTCAGGTTTGATAAACAGCCGAATAGAAGGTAATATTTTAAATTCAAAAAACGTTGCATAGCGCATATGAACAAGTTTTCAGCGTACAGGATCACACGAGCGAGTTTACTCAAATATTACATCTTTGGAACATTCATCCACCACAAGCCGGGCACCCTTCAGGACGCCCTCATAGTACATTTCAGGGTGGCGATGCTCCTTGCCCTGCGGTGGCCCATCCATCACCAGCTTCTCAGCGTCCCTCTTGCCCCAGTGCACCTTAACACGTTCAAGAGCCCTGTGCGCGCCCTCGATGCAGACGGAGCGCTTGATGACCTCAAGCCATGGACAGGCATCCACAAGCCGCTTCACCAGCCCGAAATAGCTCCCTGGCGTGGAGTCTCCAGGCCACAGCCGGCCTTTAAGACCCTTCATGGCCTGTTCGGCCACCTTATGGAGCTCGACCAATTGCTTCAGCTGGTCGCTTAAGGGCACCGGGTGTTCGGCCTCAGTATACTGTGACCAGAACACCTTCTCCATTGAGCTCCCCTCCTCGGCCCGGTAGTGCTTTGCGGCATCCGACACACTGCGGGGCAAATCTACGAATGCTCCTGGAGAGCTCCGGACTCGGGTAAGTAACAAGTAATTTACTTTCACATGCTTGCTTTGCATAATGAATGCCTTACCCGCCGCTATCTTCTTCATCGCCTCAATTTCCTGGAGGGACTTTTTGGCTTCGGCCTTGGCATGCTTGGCGCTCTCAAGGGCCGAGGCAAGCTCGGACTCTCGCGTCTTCGAGTCAAACTCCAAACTCTCATGCTTTTTCATGAGAGCCTGGAGCTCTTGCTTCACCTCGCCCACACGTGCCTCCTGCTTCTCTCGCTCGGTGCGCTCCGTGGCCACTTTCTTTTTGGCCTCGGACAGCGCCTGCGTTAGGGTCGCCACCTCGGTCGTGGCCCCTGGCACATTCATAACTATCCTATCATTTTTGCAACTGCATCTTTTTCATATACACATAGACAAGGCATCACTTACATTCATTCTCCTCGAGCTGCTTCTTGGCAAGGCTGAGCTCTTTCTCGGACCGCTCGAGGTTCTCCTTCAGCGAATCAACCTCCGCAGTCAGTGCGGCAGAAGTCAGTAGTGAAACCTGCATACGCATATCGACATACTGGTATTAGACTCCTGCGAATGTTATTTTGATCCTCTATCCGGTTTTTCTTTATGAACGCCAAACAGAGCATCAGGGGCTACTGTCTATGCGGTAATATTTTCATATATTTTTAATACATACCTCAAAGCTTGTTAGAAAGCTGGCACAGGCTTCAGTCAGTCCGCTCTTGGTGGACTGAACCTTCTTGATCACCGCACTCATAATAGTGTAGTGCTCCTCGTTGATGGAGGCGCCGTTAAGCACCTCCAGCAAATTATCCGGTGCCTGCGGTTGGACGGAGGTCACCGGCACGGTAGGCTTGATCCCCTTAGTGGGGGGCCGCCCGACGAAGTCCGGAACCACTGGAGGTTCCGATGCGGTATTCGACCCAGGGCCGAACTTGGAGCCCTTGGGAGCCTTGCTCCCTTTGCGCCTGTAGTCCGGAAGGTCGCCTTGTGGTGCCTCCAGGACTACCTCCCCTCAACTTAGTGCCATTTGAGACAACACCTCGGCGTTGTCTGTAGGGCGAGGGGTGGAGGCGGTCGGAAGTGATCCTTCGTTGCTCATGGCCGACGGGTCCAAAGAACCGCTCGACGAGGATACTTTGATACGGGCCCGGGACGGACTGCATAACCGTGTCCGGCGTTAGAAGAAGCTGTGCAATTAAAATGGTGCCACGAGTTTATTCTGGTATCCGAATACATACAATCTCACCAGGGGCTTGGCCCTGGGTTGCCACTCATCTTCGCTATCGGCGGCGGTGGCGGAGTAGTCCGGAGGGAGAGTCCTTCCCTTCTTGGACCCTCCGGCCTCCCCAGTTGGGACGACCTTCCTCTTCTTATCTTCCCCGGCTGGAGGGGAAGAACCTTTATCTGCCTCCTCCTCGTTTCCACAGGAGGAGTGCGTCTCGGAGTTATCAGATGATGAGTCAGATAACACCTGGCGCCGGGAACTCTTTCGGGTTCCCGTGGCCTTCTTCTTGATCTTCTTCTCCGGCACCTCGTAAGGCGCCGGAGTCAGCATCTTCATCAGGAGAGCGTCGGCGGGATCTTCGGGCAGGGGGATGTACAATCAATCTGCCCCGATGTCTCCACCCAGTCCTGTCAAAGGCATGGAAGCTCAGATCCCGCACATAGTTAAACTATGAAAAATGAATACTATACAAGAGATAAAATAGCTTACCGCGCTGGCTTGGCGCTTCGCGCTGAATCTGCGATCCTCGGTAAGGGGAGGGGCAACCTCGGTACCCTTAAATAGCACCTTCCAAGAATCCTCGTGTGTTGTGTCGAAGAGCTCGCTCAGAGTTTGGTGCTGGGCCGGGCCGAACTCCCACAAGTTAAATGCCCGTTGTTGACACAGGAGGATCTGGCGGATGAGCATGACCTGGACTATGTTGACAAGCTTGAGCTTCTTGTTCACCATGTTTTGGATACAGGTTTGGAGTCCGGTCAGCTCTCCCGGACTACCCTAGGGCAGGCCCTTCTCTTTCCAAGAGGTGAGCCACGTGGGGATTCCGGATCGGAACTCGGGGGCCGCTGCCCATTTGGGGTCACGCGGCTCGGTGATGTAGAACCATCCCGATTTCCACCCCTTTATGGTTTCCACGTAGGATCCCTCGAGCCATGTGACGTTAGGCATCTTGCCCACCATGGCGCCTCCGCACTCGGCCTGCTGGCTGCCCACCACCTTCGGTTTAACATTGAAGGTCTTCAGCCATAGGCCGAAGTGGGGCTTGATGCGGAGGAAGGCCTCACACAAAACGATAAACGCCGAGATGTTGAGGATAAAGTTTGGGGCCATATCGTGGAAATACAGGCCGTAGTAGAACATGAGTCCCCGGACGAATGAGTGGAGAGGGAATCCCAGTCCGCGGAGGAAATGGGTAAGGAACACTACCCTCTCGTGGGGCCTGGGGTGGGGATGAGCTTCCCCGCATTTGGGAGCCGGTGTGCGATATCGTCGGGCAGGAGGAGACCATCCACTTGCCTTAGCTTCTTGATGTGTCCCTCCGTGACGGAGGAGACCATCCACTTGCCTCCCGCTCCGGACATGGTTGGAGAAAGGTTGAGGAGGAAAATGTGGGCTTGGGCGCTGGAGCTCGAGTGCGCAATAATGGATGAGCAAGGAGGAAGAAGGCGTGGGTATATAAAGGTGAAGCCTTATCCCTTTATATAGGCGGACAAAACTATGCGCCCCCACCAGCCGGGTAAAACTCGCTTATCCTCAAGCGCCGTGATCAATGGCACGGTTGGGTTACCCACGTCCGTATTGATGAGAATCCCGCGATAATGGGGACACAATCTCTGCTTCGACAAGACATGCCAAGGAAACCGCCTCGCGGAACGCGCTGAGGGTGGTTGTAAAAAACGATTCAAATAAAGGCTTGGTTGTGGTGTGATGTCATGCTACATAATACGTCAGCAGATTAGATTTGTGGAAATGTTATTCTCTCTACGGAGGTATGTGGAAAATTGTTTTGTAGATCCGGACACGACCCTCGTGTTCAAAATCTTCTATGAAGTATTCGGAGGAGGAACCCGCCTTGCAATGCCGAAGAAAATCTGCGCGCCGGACTCATTGTCATTGAAGCCTGGTTCAGGGGCTACTGAGGGAGTCCTGGATTAGGGGGTATCCGGACAGCCGGACTATAACCTTTGGCCGGACTGTTGGACTATGAAGATAAAAGATTGAAGACTTCGTCCCGTGTTCGGATGGGACTCTCCTTGGCGTGCAAGGCAAGCTTGGCAATATAGATATGTAGATCTCCTACCTTGTAACCGACTCTGTGTAACCCTAGCCCCCTCTGGTGTCTATGTAAACCGGAGGATTTAGTCCGTAGGACAGAAGAACAATCATACCATAGGCTAGCTTCTAGGGTTTAGCCTCTCTGATCTCGTGGTAGATCAACTCTTGTAATACCCATATCATCAATATCATCCAGCAGGAGTAGGGTTTTACGTCCATCGAGAGGGCCCGAACCTGGCTAAAAACATCGTGTCCCTTGTCTCCTGTTACCATCCGCCTAGGCGCATAGTTCGGGACCCCCTACCCGAGATCTGTCGGTTTTGACACCGACACCAGCACTTGAGTCTCTGCTGCTTGTTTGCAGTAGAGGAGGTTGTTGCATCACAATAAACTTGTCTAACCTTGTAAGCATTGGCATTTGTTGTGCACACGGCAAACTCATTTTTGAGGATGCCCCTTCGCTTCGACGGTTGATCAACGATGGTCTGGTTGACGACTGTTTGATAATTGTTGTCTCTGCACCTAAATTGGAGACGTTGGATGAATTCGTGTTCGTGTCTCCCTCCACGTGTCTTGAGATACTGACTTTCCTTGATACTGGAACAGATCTGCACTTGTTCCAATGTTTGTTCTATTAATTTGATGATCTGTGTTCTATTCTTCATGCAGAGTTAGGACATCAAGGTAACCGGTGTGTCTGCACCTAAACCGTATCCATGTGGTCTCACCTGTCTTGCGGTATTGAGTTTTCATGATACTTCCAGCTTCATTTTGTTTGTGAGGAAACAAGTTTTATTTAATCCAACCTTTATTCTATTAGTTTTGTGATCCATCTTCTGTTAATTTTCATGAAGGGTTTGGAGGCAGGCAGTCTAACAACAATGTGTCAATCTGTTAAGACCTTTGCTTATCTACATGTATTATGAAGTGGACATCATCGCTGAATTGTTGCAATCCTTTCCAAAACTAGAGAACTTGTTTGCCGAGGTGATGATCTTCAGAAATGTGCATACTGTAGTACTCGTTCCATTTCAAAATGCTTGTCTTAAATTTGACTGGAATTGATGCACCCGTATCTACACATGATTTATTGTTGGATACACATCCATATCTAGACAAGTCTATGTCAAACTTCTTGTTACGGAGGTGGTAGAATTAATTGTTTCGTTTGGTTTTTCGATGGTCTGTATCTCTTTTTATAGACGCTAAGTATTTTCAACCTATCATTTATATTTTAGGGACGGTTGATTTTTCATGGTGAAAAAAAAACAAATGGCGTCTTAAGCACCGACAGTTTGTCAAACATCACGACATTTGTCTGAAGACAGTATCGCTGGAACATTATATTCGCTCCCGGAGTTACAATGAATTTGCTACGTTCTTTGTTCTGAGTGCAAAGGATATGGAGACCATCACCATTAAGTTTATCTCCCCTCCCGCAAAGTTCACGTGAGTATTTTACGAAGAGCAACAAAGGGTTCTGGAGGGGCATAAAAAGGCTTCTAAACGTGCTCGTCTTAGATTATAATCAAGTTGCACCCACATGCGTCCGCATTTAAGAAACATGAGTGTTGATTACCTGGATTTGATGGTTCCGTTCAGGTGTGGATGCTGAAATCAGGTCTGGTGTTAGTTGTTCAGGTGTATGGAGTTATTTGTTGTTGCGATCTTTTGAGCTCGGGTTTTATGTAAACTTTATCAGACAACCATTGTAGTCTTTGCACCGTGTGTAGGCTTGTTTGTTTTTGTGTTGTGTGCAGCCATGAAGGAGCTCCCAACTGCTAAAATCTACCTAGTTTTGTGTCTTTTTGAGTTGATGCTACAACATGTCATGGTCCCCAGTCCCGTGGAAATGTGCGAGAAAATGTGTGCCTCTTTGTGTGTAGTAAATGAGCGACCCCTCCATTTATGGGCACCTTATATTTTTTTAGTTTGTAAGCCCTCGGGCTTTAGTTAAATTTAGAACTTGTAATCCCCTTGTTCATGTTTTTCATTCCGTATGAACTGTACCTGTATTGGATGTTTTTTTAATGAAAAAAAGGGTGTTGGCTGGGTATTTCGTTCGCAGGTAAAAACCCACGACAAGGAGTAAATCCTTGTTACCTTTAAGATAAACGTTTTCTCGCCCGGCAACAGGCCTTGCCATCCCCCCACATCGCTCGACCTTTCTCACGCCCTTGGCGGAGGTAGGGATGAGGTGGGCTTAGGCTCCTCATTTTATTTCCTTGCACTACAAGAAACCTGCTTATCTGTGACGGTTTATGGGTGACGGTACTGTAATCCATCACAGTCTGTGACGGTCCTCACTTTGCCATCACGGAAACTGTCACCGATCAGTGAGCCGTGGATGGGCCTGCGTTGGGCACCCCAGTAATGACGGCCCGACCGAAACTGTCACGCAAATCGTCAGGGATTGAACAATTGGGCCAGATCGGGCTTAGTTTTTATTTTATATATATATAAGTCAGACCGTCATGGATTACCACTTATGCTGACGTGGCATGCATCGCCTTGTGTGGCCCACATGTAAGTTGGATAATACAAGAGGATTAAAAAAATAGTTCGTGTATATTCCTCGATTAGCCTGAGACCAGAAGAACGAAAAGAAAACCACCGCTCAATCCCCTCGGCCCTCGGTGCCGCCAGCGCCGCCGCCGACTGCCCGGGCGAGGTTTCTTAGATCCGGCGAGTTGGGAGTGTGGGCGCCATCTTCCAGGTCTTGTCCATGTCGCCGCCAGCGCTGACGAGCCAATCGCCAACCGCCGCCCACCAATTGTCTCGTGTGTAGGAGTCAGCCACCGGTCGCCGTTTCTGCAACAGTCACTCCTCGTTGCCCTGCCTCAACATCGGCCAAGTTAGGTACATCTCAGATTAAAATCTGAATTTGATCTGTTTCTGAATGCTTGAGCGTACAGAGATAAATAAGATGGTTTTCTCCTTGGTATTGTTATTCCATAGTACTAGTTGATTTATTGAGCCGAATGTCTTTTTGGGTACTGCAAATTCGAGTGGTGTCGTTCAAAAAAATTCCTCTTGCTAATTCCAGTGGTGTTGATAGACTGTAGAATAGGAAAACTACTTTGCAGTCACCATGTTCTCAGTTTCTCACAGATCAGCAATATTGTGTGTTAGTACAGACTAGCCAATTCGTATGAAAGTTTATCGGTTTGAACTAATCTACATGTAAGATGGAGCGATTGTGTCGTAGCTTATAATAATACCACCAGTCAGTTAGTCGTATCTACATGTAAGATGGAGAGATTGTGAAGTTTCAGAAATACACCTACTGGAGTATGCTTCAAAAATACACCTACAGTTTGTTTAATCTCCTTGAGAAATACACCTACAGTTTGTTTAATCTCCTTGAGAAATACACCTACAGAAATACACCTACAGTTTGTTTAATCTCCTTGAGAAATACACCTACAGTTTCAGAAATACACCTACTGGAGTATGCATCAGAAACAAGCAAAATATTTAATCTCCTTGAAGAGGATCCCATTAATTGCCAAATCAATATTAACCTTCAGTACATCATATCCTGGAGGAATCCATCTGTCCTGTAGCAGCATAGTAGTATCCTTCTTTTCCTCAACCAACATAATATCCTATACTGCACTCTTGACTCGCTTGATTACAGTTGTGGCATTTCTCAGTGGCTCGCCAGCGTTCCTTTATTTCTCGTGTCACACCAAGCCCAAAGCATCGTTATGCACTTATAAACATGTAAATTTTAATATACGTTTGTGTTGTGATTTTGTACATTATGTAACAGTAAGTGAACTTGCTTTTCCTCCTCTGTGCAAGTTGTTTTTGTAGGTCATGTATCTTACCGTGAATTGATGTTTTGCAGAGCATGTTTCCTGGGAACTGCTAGTAAACATGTTTCCTCATTGATTATTTACCTTTGATTAAGTTTGTCCTTTTTCTATAATGCAGATGGATAGATCTTGGATTCGTTGCTCACTGTTCTCTCGAGAGTATGTCAATGGTGTCAAAGAGTTTATGAACTTAATTCAAGCAAAATTCAGCGAGGATGAAGAAATACTATGCCCATGTAGAGAATGCCTTAATCGCAAATACTGGTATCAAGCTGTTGTGAACAAGCACATATTGACGCATGGCATGGAAAGTACATATACTCACTGGATATATCATGGAGAAGACTTCAATGCAGATGTTATTGAGCATCCTGTTGGTGTGCATGACTCCGAGGATGGTAACAATGGTGCTGACCGATTTGAAGAGATGTTTGGCGACCTACGCACAACAGTAGAACAAGATCAGAAGGAAACTGAAAATGAAGACGGTAACAATGATGCAAATCCTTCTAAGACAGAGTCCTTTTTAAAGAACGTGAGGAAAGAGGCAAAGGGGCACCTTCATCATGGTTGTACCAAGTTTTCAAGGTTCTCATTTGTGGTGAATCTTCTTCATTTGAAATCATGCCATAGGATCACAAATAGTGCATTTACTGACATTTTGAAGCTACTGGCTGAAGCATTCCCTCAACCCAATACACTCCCAAAATCTTATGACGAAGCAAAGAATCTTCTAAAGGAATTAGGCCTTGGGTATGAGTCTATACATGTGTGCATCAATCATTGTGTTTTGTTCAGAAAGCAATATGCCAAGCATGACAACTGCCCAGATTGTGGCATGTCAAGGTGGAAAGACCCTGCTAGAAAGAAGATACCACAGAAAGTTCTGAGGCATTTTCCATTGGTGCCTAGGCTGAAGAGGATGTTTCTTTCCAAAAAAGCATCAGAAGAAGCACAGTAGCACAAGCTAAAGAGGCAACCTAGTGAGAAGGAAATGAGCCATCCAACTGACGGTGATGTGTGGCAAGATTTTGATAAAAAAATATCCAAAATTTGCAGAAGATGCCACAAACATGAGGCTTGGCATTGCCACTGATGGGTTCAATCCTTTTGGAAACTTTAACACAACCTATAGTATGTGGCCTGTATTTGTTGTGCCATACATCCTTCCACCTTGGGCATGCATGGACCAGTCAAATTTCATGATAGCTCTGTTAATTCCAGGTCCTAAATCACCTGGCAAGCACTTTGATGTCTTCCTACACCCACTTGTAGAAGATTTACTTGAGCTTTGGAAGGGTGTGCGTACATATGATGCTCGTGAAGGAAAAATGTTTGATCTTCATGCTGCAGTTCTATGGTGCATTCACGATTACCCAGCTCTGAGCACTCTTTCAGGGCATACCACAAGAGGCTATGCTGCATGTATTCATTGTGACAAACACCCTCATTCCTATGGCCTAAGGCACAAAATTGGGTATATTGGGCATTATCGATTCCTTCCAAAGGGACATCGTTTGCGAAGAAACAATGAATTTGTTGGTCTTCATGAACGCAATGATGAGCCAGGTAAATTCTCAAAGGAAGAGCTACAAGCAGAATTGGAGAAGGTTAGACCTGGGCGATAAGAAGAAAGCAGGAAAAGAAAGCGTTCTGACTTGGGCAGCAAGAAGGCTCATGTGCCAATTTGGAGTCGGAGGGTTTGTTTGTGGGATTTGGATTATTGGGATAAATTGAAGCTGAGACATAATCTTGATGTCATGCATATCGAGAAAAACATTTGTGAAAACCTCATTGGGACAATTCTCAACATGGAGGGGAAGATGAAGGACACACTTAATGCTAGGCTTGATCTCCAAGATTTGAATATTAAAGAGGAGTTGCATTTGAGGAAGGATGGAAACTCATATGAGATGCCTCGGGCCCGGTATACCTTGTCTAAAGAACAAGTTGTTTCATTTTGTCAATTTTTACGAGAGTTAAAGTTTCCAGATGGGTTTGCTTCCAACATATCCAGATGTACAAGTGCTGATGGAACCAAGGTCCAAGGCCTAAAAACACATGATTGTCACATTCTTTTGCAAAGAATCTTACCTGCTGGCATGAGAGGATTTCTGGATAGTGATATATATGAAGCAATAGCTGAGTTGGGCAAGTTTTTTAGGGAATTGTGCAGCAAAACTCTTAACAGGGATGTGTTGGCTGAAATGAAGAAAGAAATCCCTGTAATTTTGTGCAAGCTTGAGAAAATTTTCCCTCCTGCTTTCTTTGATGTGATGGTGCACCTTGCCGTACATTTACCCGAAGAGGCATTACTCCGAGGTCCGGTACAATATGGGTGGATGTACCCAGTTGAAAGGAGGTTGTATACTTTAAAGCGGTATGTGAGGAATAGGGCAAGACCAAAAGGTTCAATTGCTGAGGCATATATTGCCAATGAATGCCAGACATTTTGCTCCAAGTACATGGATGATTTCGAAACCATATCTTATCAGAAACCAAGAAATGTAGGTTATTCAGATGAAGAAGCCTATGGTGCTGACGTTTTTGGACATGGAGTAAATTTTACTTCAGGATATGAATATCAATATGTATATGACAAAAAAGAATTTGATCAAATGATGTGGTATGTGTTGAACAATTGTGGTCAAGCTCAGAAATATATCGAGTATGTTCCCACTTCTGAACTTGCGTATGTTGCATTTTTGTGGTACACATGTATTCTATTGACTAATATGTTTTATCCTATTTTACAGAATGTTCAGAGATGAGTTAAAAAGAAAACGGGTGCCAAACATTGATAAAGAGCTTCGGAAAGAATTCCAGACATGGTTCAAGAACTATGTTAGTTTTCATTCACATCTAGTTATAATATTTGGTTGTTAGACTTCACTACAGTTTCTAATGTATAAATTTGTGTGGTGTAGATCATTAGGTTGCGGGATGAACATAGCAAAGAAATAGATGAAGATCTCTTTTCCTTGGCATGTGAACCTGATCGGAGAGTCAAAAAATACTCATCATGCATAGTGAATGGTATTAGATATAGCACTGTTGACCGTGATAGCAACAAGAGAACACAGAACTGTGGAGTCATGGCCGAAGGTGAACATGGCAGTAAGGTCATAGATTTTTATGGGACCTTGAAAGAGATCATCCAGTTGGACTATTACTCCAACGATAACTTTGACGGCAGGTCGGTTATTTTTTTAAATGTTACTGGTTTGAACTTGATGGAAAGAAGAAGGAGCTAAAAAATGACCGGTTTTTCAAAAGCATCAATGTTGAAAGTTTATGGTACAAGGATGTTTCTCGTATTCTGGCTACTCAGGCAAGAAAGATATTTTATTTGCCAGACACAAAGTATGGGAAAAATTGGCAAGTTGTGCAAACATTTGACCATAGGCATCTCTTTAATATTAGTGAAACTGAGGGTGCACCTTTTACTAGTCATGCATATCAAGAGGAGGAGTGTTGTGATGAGGAGGGTACGAGAACGTCGGTTTCTGAAGATACTTCTGAGAAGCCTTTGCATAGAGACAATGAGCAAGGAATTATTTTTGAAGCTGATGTAGTTGCACGCTTGATGAAAGAAAAGAACACATAAGTGTATGAAGGTGGCAATGAAGACGAAGATGATACAGGTATGGAGTACTGCAGTGAAGACGCAGGAGGCGGAATGATGGATGTTGACAGCGATGATGAGTAGATGATTTACATTGATTTTGTGCACTTCCGTTTTTATCGAAAGATGTTGTGTCACTTTTGTTTTACTGAAAGATGTTGTGTCACTTTGCAAAACCTGCATGATGTGGATGTTGTTATCTAAACGTTTCTGTTGGGAGATGATTGTTAGCTGCTGCACACTTGAATTTTTTCTGTGTATATTTGAATCCCTTATGTGGTTTATTCAATGCATACAATATGTGTATCTGAATGTGTGTTGTGCATATCTGAATGTGTGCTGTGCTGAACTACAGCAACGCACCAAGTCAGACACGTCTGGTTAGGTGCGCGAGCAGCCGAAATGTTTCTGTTGGGAGATGATACGATATTGACCCAGCATAGTCAACATATGAACTGGTGGCGTAGTGGCAACAGGCTGTTTCTCCCACTTTGAAGACCAGGGATCTAATCCTGCTACCATCGTTTTTCCTCACTCATTTTTCTCACCCACCTCATTCCCGTGTATGTCTTCCTGGGCCGGCCCGCGGGGCGTGGCATCCCTATTTTTTTCATTTATTGACTTTTCTTTTCTTATTTCTGTTTTTTTAAAAAAATTGAATTAATTCGAGATTGACAAATTTTAAAAAGTTGCGACTTTTCGAAAAAAAATGGTCGAGAAATCATAAATTGTCTACTGATTTTAAAATGTTTGAAAAATCATAAAATCTTCGTGGTTTCAAAAAATGTCGATAATTTTACAAAAAAATGGCAAATTATTAAAAAAATACAATTTGGAAAAAAATTGTTGGGAAATAAAACCATGTTCCTGATTTTGAAGAAATGATCATGTATACAAAACATATTCACGAATCTAGAAGTCTTTTATGTCTAGGTTTTGATCATTTTTTGAAAGTCATGTAAGGTGTCGTCACACCAATCCGAAGTGCCAAGGCGTTATCAAGTGATTCTCGTCTTCTTCTTTGACACAACGACAACCACCTCTCCGTACTACAACCTTCGAGTGGTGGGACACCCCAGTATCCTTACCCTTTTTTGCGTTCCTCCTCATCATGCAAGGTGTCGTCACACCAAACCAAAGTGCCAAGGCGTAAACAAGCGATTCTCGTCTTCTTCTTTGATGTTGGCCATAGTAGCTGACGATCCACGATTGTACATGTGTTCTTGTGGGTGGTGAGGAAGATGTGGGTTGATCTGTTACCGCTCGGTAGGTGACACAGCGACAACCACCTATCCGTACTACAACCTTCGAGTGGTGGGACACCCCAGTATCCTTACCACTTTTTTGCGTTCCTCCTCATCATGAAAGGTGTCGTCACATCAATCTGAAGTGCCAAGGCGTAATCAAGTGATTCTCGTCTTCTTCTTTGATGTGGGCCATAGTAGCCGCCTATCCAAGATTGTACATGTGTCCTCGTGTGCGGTGAGGAAGACGTGGGTTGATCTGTGGCCGCTCGGCGCGTGACACAACGACAACCACCTCTCCGTACTACAACCTTCGAGTGGTGGGACACCCCAGTATCCTTACCCTTTTTTGCGTTCCTCCTCATCATGGAAGGTGTCGTCACATCAATCCGAAGTGCCAAGGCATAATCAAGCGATTCTCATCTTCTTCTTCAATGTGGGCCATAGTAGCCGATGATCCAAGAATGTACATGTGTCCTCGTGTGCGGTGAGGAAGACGTGGGTTGATCTATGGCCGCTCAGCGGGTGACACAGCGACAACCACCTCTCCATACTACAACCTTCAAGTGCTGGGACAC
This sequence comes from Aegilops umbellulata, assembly GCA_032464435.1. Classification (NCBI taxonomy): domain Eukaryota; kingdom Viridiplantae; phylum Streptophyta; class Magnoliopsida; order Poales; family Poaceae; genus Aegilops; species Aegilops umbellulata. Next base: position 525,824,618 of record CP136055.1, on the reverse strand, counting down.
CCCAGTATCCTCACCGCCTTTTGTGTTCCTCCTCAACATGCAAGGTGTCGTCACACCAATCTCAAGTCGATTCTCATCTTGTTTTTTGACACGGGCCATAGGAGTTGACGATCCAAGATTGTACATGTCTCCTTTTGTGTGGTTAGGATGTCGGTGTCATGGCGATCGATTTGAGAAGGCGTGTCGGTAACTAACTTCATTGGAGTTGGCTAATACATAGTGTGTAAACAAACATATGCTTTACCAATTCTAGTAACAAATAAGTTGGCGGCAAGAATACCCGTGCGCATGTACAATTTTAGCTCCATCGGCGCCAAGCCAAAAAGTCCACCATCGTAAATTGACCGAATGACCCATCAAGGTGCCTAACAATTGCATAGAACCATTCTTCCACCAGGTGCCATCCGAAGGGCATGTTAGTAATTTGACAAGCAAGAAATACTAAATCCCCACCGCACACCCGCCATTACCCCGCAGTTCGCCAAATCCCCTCCCCATTCCCCTTTCGCCTCCACTGCCGCCGGCCACAGCTTCACCTCCTCCACCGCCGGCCACCGCTTCACCTCTTCCACCGCCAAGCACGACTGTCCTCCCTCTTCCACATCCACGGCCGGTCATGACCCCACCCGCACTGCCGGGTAAGACCCCCCTCCTCCCCACCAGCCGCCTTCATCAAACCCTAGAACACGCCGTCACCTCCTCCACCACCGGCACCGCTTCATCTCTTGCACCGCGCACGACTTTCCTCCCTCTTCCACATCCACGGCCGGTCACGACCCCACCCCCACTGCCGGCCAAGACCCCCCTCCTCCCCACCATCCGCCTCCACTGAACCCTAGAACACGCCGTCACCTCCTCCACCGCCGAGCAAGATTCCCTCTTCCGCATCCACGGCAGGTCACCACCTGTCGGGGGAAATCTGCCTCCACGAACACCTATGGGGACCGAGCCCCTTTCTTGGTTCGGTGGGGGGAGGAGGTCGCGCGAAGAGCGGATCGAGGTGATGCACACAAGGGGTTTACCCAGCTTCGGGCCGCACGGATGCGTAAAACCATACTGCTGCTTTGTGGTTTGTATTGTGTTCTTGTTTTGGGAGCGCTGAGTGCTACAGTACACTCAGGCAACTGATCAGACCAAGCGTGAGTGGCCTCCCCCCCCCTTTCTCGTTGCGCATGGGGCCTCCTTTTATATGTGCAAGGGGTTACCCACAGGTGGCAACGTAGGTGGGGGCAAAACTGGAAAACGTTGTGTTGGGTATAGCTGTTTGCACAGTGCTATCATACCTAACTCTGACGGCAGGGGACAAGGGCATTAAATGCCCATCTGGGTCGCCCGAACAGGGCAGAAAAGGGACCGTCAGGGGCGCCATCGTTTGCCACGACGGCTACCTTGTCAGCGTTGCTTCGCCACCGCATGCCCCTGGCTGCGCAGCCTCTTGCCACGTACGCCTGGAATGGCCCCAGAGCGACGCGTGGGTGGATGAGCTGGAACGCAGGCGCGGGGTGGTGACTTGCCGCGGTTGGTGCCTTGTCGCGCCCGGGAGCTTGTTGCTCACCGGTCCTTGCCGGGACGCGTGGCGCGTCGCAGCAAGTCTCTTGTCGTGCCTCGGTCGGCCTTCTCGGCAAGCTCCTCTTGCCGGGGCCTTGTGCTTCGAGCGGTCGTCCCGGCAAGCTCCTCTTGTCGGGGCCTTGCTCTCTTCGGGTGGCCTTCCCGGCAAGCTCCTCCTGCCGGGGCCTTGCCTCAAATACTTTGTTCTTGGATGGCCCGTGAAGGGACCATGGAGAGATTTGGCGATCACCTGGCAAGCCTTGCCGCGGGGTGCTACGAATGCCCGTGCACAAGTTCGAGGTACTAAGGTACCCCTACTTTAGTACACCGACAGGAGCCCCCGGGTCTGGGCCATACACGGTGCCGAGCGCTGTTGGGCCAGGCCCAAAACAGTGCACGGGCACGCGCGGCCTGGGTCACGCTACATCTGCTTCTGCGTCCACCACGCCCTCCCCGAACGGCACGCGTCGAACGCGGCATCGTGGGGAGAGGCGTGCGTGACGTGGGCGGCGTGCGCGGGGCTGAGCCCCGCGGGCACGCGTCACGTCGCAGGTGATTTGTTTATTCGGAAAGGCGAAACGCCCCCTCCCCCCTTATAAGCAGGGGAAACAGGGGCAGTCCGCCCACCCGCCAGTTGCTATTCCTCGAAAGTCTCCGCCACTTCCCAAGAGAAGCAGCGTTCCGCCCCTTCCGTCGCCACCAGTGCTACCGACGCCGCCGACCTCCCTCCCCGCTTCCGCCATGGCCCCGAAGGGCGACAAGGGAAAAGGGAAGGCTGTGAAGTCGGCCGAGGCGCAGCGACCTGAGGCGCTGCGGAAGGAGCAGGCAACCTTCCCCCCTGAGCTCGAGGCATTGGACCTGAGGGAGGACTTCTACCTCTTCTGGTCGACGGGGACGCGAGCGCATCCGCGCACGAGGGTTCTTCCCGCCGCCTCCCAGAAGGAGTATCCGACCGGGTATCCCTTCTTTCCTCTGTTCTTCTATTGCGGGCTCTGCCCGCCCTTCTCTGAATTTTTCTGCGACATCATGAACACCTACGGGTTCCACCTCCTTGATTTCACCCCCAATGCTGTCCTGACCATGGCAATTTTCGCACATCTTTGCGAAAACTTTGTCGGAGTCTTTCCAAACGTAGCCCTCTTCCGCCGCTTCTTCACGCCTCGAGTAGAGAGAGGAGAGCCCCTCTCCGGCGGAATCGCCTGGATCTCGAAGCCCGGCAAGAAGGATGCTTATCTGGAGGGAGAGCTCCGCTGTAAATGGGAGGAATGGAGAGCAGACTGGTGCCTGATCGTCGAGGAGAACCCGCAGCCATTCACTGTCGTGCGCCGAACTCCTGTGGTGCGCGGCAGGGATTGGAGCGACGTGGCCCCGGACGATGACAGGCTGCAGATTGTCGTTACCCGGATCCTGCGGCTTAGGCGTGCCGGGCTCACAGTTGGCGCCGTTGGCGCAGATTTCCTCCGCCGCCGCATCGCTCCCCTGCAGGAGAAAGGGAGACCCGCCTGGGAGTTCCAGAATGCGGCGGACATCATGAGGCTGCGCCCTAGCCTCAACTTCAATTTCATTGTCTTGGAGCTTGACGGGACGCTCAGGGAGCTGTTCAAGCACGACCCCGACCACCCCGAATGGTTCAAGCTGCCGCGAGGCGTCGTCCCGTTGTGCAACAATTCGTCTCTCAGCCGCATCCTTGCAATGATGCCACTGTGCGACTCGCACGGGATCGACCCCACTTGGCAGGAGCCCGCCGGCGATGTCGTGCGGGCGTTCTTCGACGACTTGGTGGAGGTGCCAGTCGACCCCGCCAAGCAGAAGGGCCTCACCCGGGACACCACCGACGAGGAGTTGGCACGCATCGCCTCCAGGATGGAAGAGGCGGCGGCAGCCGCGGCAGCGGGCGAACTCGGATTCACATTGGCGGAGGCGGACGCAGCGGAGACGGAAAGCCTTGCCGATCGAGCGGAGTTTGTCGGCGAGGAAGAGCCTGCCGGGCACGGCGTCGGGGCGGACAAGCCCACCGAGGGCACGAGCGGCTTGCCGGAGGTTGACGCCTCTTCCTCCCGACCTTCGGGCAGCTCGTCGCAAGCGGAGCCCCCCAGCTCAACAACGGAGGCGTCTCCGCAAGGCTGGGGAGGTGGTACGGCAAGGGAGCCAACAACCGCAGCGCCGCGTGACACGCTCCGCTGTGGCAGCAGGAGCGGGGTCTTCGCGGGCCGCGGCCTCTGCTCCTGCCGCCCCTCGCGCCACGGCGGCAGCCGGGGCAAGGCCGTCTCAGGCTAGCGCCACCACTGCCTCCGCCAAGCGGCCGAGGGAGCCTACTCCTCCGCCTCCTCACACCAGAAGCGGGCTAGTCTTCGACTTCTCCGCGCTTAGCTCCGACGAGGAAGAGGGAGAGGAGTAAGATCCCTGCTGTACTTGTATTTCTTCAATTCTTGCAGTTGTGTCTTGCATCTCATTTGCTTTCCACTGAATTTGCTCCTTTTCAGGACTCTGGCTCAGAGGGCGGCAAAGAGAGCCAAGGTCCCGGTGGTCATCCTTGACGACGAGCCCCCCGTGACGGCAGGGGGTGCGCCTGAGATGACCTTGTTGGACCCGCCAACTAATCCTCAGAGCAGCCCCCAGCGCAGCCCCCAGTGTAAGCATATGATTTGCTTCCTGCCGTTGGGCGCGCCCGGGTACTCTTTGTTTTTTTTTGATATCTGGCTGACGATTTGTGTAGGAGCAGAGGAGCCCCACCAGGAGCGTCCGGAGACCGCCCCCGATGCGCCACCTGCTACAACTACACCGCCAAGGGGGAGTTCCCGGCAAGGGAGGAATCCCCGGCAAGGGAGCAGTCCCCGGCAAGGGAGCAGTCTCCGGCGAGGGAGCAGTCTCCGACGAGGGAGCAGTCCCCGGCAAGGGAGCAGTCTCCGGTAAGGGACAGCACCGGCGACCCCTTGGCGACGGAGATCATGACTACAGACCCTGGCGCAGGTAACTTTCTTGCCTCGAAACTCCCCTGGGGTTCTTCTTCTTTGGATAGTTGCTTGATTTCTCTCCTTCTTTCGGCCCTCGGACCCGTCCGCCACGGACCCGATGGAGACCGAGGTCGTCGTCGAGGAGGAGGCGCGCGGCCATACCGATGACGTGGCCGCCACCGGTGAGAAGGATGGTGCTGAAGATCCGGCCGGCGAAGAGGCCGCCAAGGCTGCCACAGCAGCCGCGGGCGAGGGGGCCGGCGATCGTACTGACGGCCCAGGGGCCGCAGGAGCGCCAAGCACTGCGCCGACCGCCAATCCCGCCTCCGCAGCAGCGTCTGGCCCCGAGGAGCCCCAGCCAGGCGTCTACCTGAAGGCCGGCGATGATATCTTCATCAAGCTCCCCTGGGAGTCGACTTCCAGGGTGCCGGTCGAGGGGGAGACCTTGGATGGAGAGGTGCTCGCCTCCGCCGGGCTGACGCTGGTTGATGCGCCAAGCAGCAGCGGCGGCGAGCCTGAGGAGGCGCGGCTGCTCCAGAAGCTGGTGTCACTCTACCGCGCCCGACAAGCCCAGGTGGAACGCCGGGAAGCGCTTGTCGCGAAGGCGGGAGTGGACATGGAGAAGCGCGTCGAGGAGCTCCGGGAGCTCAACTAGGAGGCCCTCCGATCCTTGGCGGAGGAGCGGAGGCAACTCGACGAGGCGCGGACGGCCTTCATCCTCGAGAAGGCCGAATCCGAAGAGCAGCAGAGGCTTGCCGTCGAGGGGCTGTCCGCGCGGGAGGGCGAGCTGGTGCAGCAGAAAGCCAGCCTCGCCAGCCACGAGGAGGAGGTCGCCGCGCGCGAGCAAGCGCTTGGCGGAGCCCTCAGGGAAGCGCAAGATGCTGCCGCGGCCGCTGAGGCCGCCAAGAAGGAGCTGGAGGGGAGGGTGGCGCAGCTCGACACTGATCTTAAGGCGAGCGGCGAGGAGCTCGCCGCGCTCAAACAAGAGCGCGAGAAGGGTGCTTATACCCTCGGCGAGTTGCAAGGACGCTTCGTCGATAAGATCAGGGAGCTTGACGCCGCCAAGAACTCCAATGCCGATCTCCAGATGAAGCTGGCCACCTTGTCCAAGACGCTGGACAGCGCCAAGGAGCAAGAGGCGACCTTGCGGAAGGGGATAGCGGGCAACGAGGCGCTGTTGGAGAGCGCCGCAGTTACCCGGAACGAGTTCAGGGCGGCGGTGGAGCAGTGGACGGAGGGTCTGGTGGACATCGCCGCCTCCATCGACAAGGAGTTGTCGCTGCTGGGGATGGAGGGTCACGAGTATCCCTCCGACGCGAACCTCCCACCCAGCGCTAAACTCACTTCGTTCTTCAAAGGCGTGGCGACGGCCCTTCAGGCACTCCGGGATGCGATCCCGGAGCGGCTGGCCGACGAGACGCGCGATGCCTGCGTTGGAGCCCTCGAGAAGGTGCTGGTGAAGATCGTCTTCCGCAACCCAGGCCTCAAGCTCACCAACGTCCTCAGATCCCTGCCGGCAGACGCTGACCTCGAGGAGATCAGGGCCCTCATCGCGCCCATTGTGGAAAGGGTGGCTGGGATCAAGAGGATCGAGGGCGACCGCGTGGATTAGGCCGCCTGCCCTTTTCTTTTCTTGCCGCCTCTGGCCGAGTTATGAAAACAATTCATTAGGGCTGCGACAAGCCATCTTGTAATACAACTTTATCTTAGGTAGTGAATGCACTGTTACTTCCTCTATTTGATTCCCTCCTTTGTATGTTATTGCCCTATGCTTTTAGGGAACTTGCCGGCGTAGGCACACTTGATGAGTGTGGGACATCAGCAGCCCGTTGGCGGTGCCGTTGCCGGCAAGAAACCTTGTCGGGACTAGCCGCGGTTCACTTAAGTTGTTGAGCAGGCTCGAAGCGAAATAAGGGCGCAACTGCAGTCGCGGCACGCTCAAGTCGCTGAGCGAGCTCGAAACAAAGTAAGGGTGTGAGTCTGGTCGCAGCATACTCAAATCGTTGAGCAGACTCGAAATGAAGTAAGGGTGCGACTAGCCACGAGCGGGTTCCTCCGCGCACAGGTTTTTCATACAAAGTACGGTCGTTCGAGGAAGATAACCTTAAAATTTAAAAACTCGATTGCTCAAACTTTGGCAGCTTAGCTTTTCCGTGGCTCGCTGCCCGGCAAGGTCGCTTCCTAGCAAGGCGAGACATGGGGCTCGCCATCGCTTACCGGGGGTCAGTGCTGCACAGAGTGTCAGATAATGCATGCAAAGAATAAAGAGCATGAGATCGACAAGATGCGCGGAACACATGAACTCAATCTGTGCACAGGGTCTGCGCCTGGCTCTGTACAAAGGATCACATGCAACAGCGGCAAGACTTTGTACAAAAGGGTGGTTGCCGGACGGGGTCCGACAACCACGCCTTATGGGTGAAACTTACGAAGATGCCCAACGTTCCAGGAGTTGCTCACTGGAGTGGTATCTTCGGTCTCAAGGCGGACAGCGCCAGGCCTAGCGACTTGTTTCACCCGGTAAGGGCCTTCCCACTTCCTCGAAACTTCTGGCACTAACTTTGCGGCTATAAAAGCGGCGCAAAGCTTGCTGGTAGCGAGCAGCTCGCACAGCGGCCTGAAGGCGGTCCTCCTCGAGGAGCAGCACGTCATCTCGTCGCAGCTGCTCTTGCTCGAGCTCAGCGTGAGCGAGCACTCGAGGTGGCCCGTATGCGAGATCCGTGGGGCTAACTGTCCCCGCTCCATGGAATAGAGCGGAAGGTTGCCTGGTCATACCAGGGCTTACCTGCGTCGAGAGGTGTCGGCGTATGTTCGGACGCCGTGGCACCATGAGCTGGCCCGCCGACGCCCGTTCCGCCGCCGGTGCCGTCCCCACCACCCGTTTGCTCCAGGGGCGGTGGGTTCGACGCGGACGGACCAGCCACCTTCGGAGCCTTCTTCTTCGGCGGCATGTCGATGAAGATGATGGAGATCTAGCCTGTGCAGACGCCGGATCAGGTTCACACAACCTCGACGCCCCCTACCTGGCGCGCCAAAGATGTCGGGGGAAATCTGCCTCCACGAACACCTATGGGGACCGAGCCCCTTTCTTGGTTTGGCGGGGGGCGGAGGTCGCGCGAAGAGCGGATCGAGGCGATGCACACAAGGGGTTTACCCAGCTTCGGGCCGCACGGATGCGTCAAACCCTACTGCTGCTTTGTGGTTTGTATTGTGTTCTTGTTTCGGGAGCGCTGAGTGCTACAGTACACTCAGGCAACTGATCAGACCGAGCGTGAGTGGCCTTCCCCCCCCCCTTTCTCGTTGCGCATGGGGCCTCCTTTTATATGTGCAAGGGGTTACCCACAGGTGGCAACGTAGGCGGGGGCCAAACTGGAAAACGCTGTGTTGGGTACAGCTGTTTGCACATTGCTATCATACCTAACTCTGACGGCAGGGGACAAGGGCATTAAATGCCCGTCTGGGTCGCCCGAACAGTGCAGAAAAGGGACCATCAGGGGCGCCACCGTTTGCCACGACGGCTACCCTGTCAGCGTTGCTTCGCCACCGCATGCCCCTGGCTGCGCAGCCTCTCGCCACGTACGCCTGGAATGGCCCAGAGCGACGCGTGGGTGGATGAGCTGGAACGCAGGCGCGGGGTGGTGACTTGCCGCGGCAAGCGCCTTGCCGCGGTTGATGCCTTGTCGCGCCCGGGAGCTTGTCGCTCACCGGTCCTTGCCGGGACACGTGGCGCGTCGCAGCAAGTCTCTTGTCGTGCCTCGGTCGGCCTTCCCGGCAAGCTCCTCTTGCCGGGGCCTTGTGCTTCGAGCGGTCGTCCCGGCAAGCTCCTCTTGCCGGGGCCTTGCTCTCTTCGGGTGGCCTTCCCGGCAAGCTTCTCCTAATGGGGCCTTGGTTCAAATACTTTGTTCTTGGATGGCCCGTGAAGGGACCATGGAGAGTTTTGGCGATCACCTGGCAAGCCTTGCCGCGGGGTGCTACGACTGCCCGTGCACAAGTTCGGGGTACTAAGGTACCCCTACTTTAGTACACTGACACCACCCCACCCAACTATCAGACAAGACAACCCTAGAACCCCGACCATGGGGAAGAAGACCGCAGGGAAGAAACACCGAGGAGGCAAGACATCAGTAGCAGGTATAACGCCTCCCCATGCCTTTAATATTCTCTATTTTTGCTTGTGCTTGATTTAAATTGATAGTGATTCTGGTTCTAATATTGTACTGCTAGTGTTCTGGTTCTAGTAAATGCTGCAATGGCCAAATGGATAGTGCTACTGGTTTTGGCCAAATTGATAGTGCTTGATTTAAATAGACACTGAACATTTTTATGGTGCTAGTGCTTCTGGCCAAATTTATAGTGCTTGATTTAAATTGGTAGTGCTTCTGGTTCTAATACAGTATACAAATTGATAGTGCTCCTGGTTTTAGTAGATATTGCAATGGCCAAACGCCTCTCAGTTTTGCCAATACTGAAGAATACCAAAGTATTTGTATAGTGTGGTATTTCTTGCCTACAAGTTCTAATACTGTGGTTTCTTAATACTATGGTTTTCAAAATATTGTGCATCCAAACATAGCCGAATAAGATCCTTGTGCTTCCAAGTGTAGATTTGGTTCCCATATTGATGCAAACTCAATAAAAACAGTAATTTGTTATTACTCTTATGCACATAGTAATTCGTGTTTACATCTGTACTCGTCTTAGAACGACCACTACATCCTATGGAAGTGTCGCGCCTCAAAACGTTCATGAGGAACAACGCAAGGCTGCAATCACTTGGACTTCCTACATTATCAACATTGTTTGCAAACAAAGCTGTCATTTCACCTGAAAAAGAAAGCCCGAGCACACTAGTGATGAATCTGAAGCTGAGTACCATCCTAACGAGGAGGATACCAGTGAAGGAGACTCGTCTGATGATAGTTTAATAGATGAGATAGAAGTACTGCAAGACTTAAAGTCCACACCATCTCCTAGCTCAAAATTGAAGGTGCTGAAATCCTCCAACTAGTCATTCCTAGATATGTTGCTTGTTTGCTATTGCAACAGAATTTTTGTTACATTTTGTTGATTTAACCATGTTTTCATTTCTATCAGGGGTTGAACGACTGTAAGAAGACCAGTCAGGAAACAAATAAGAAAAGATCTGCTAACATGGCCCCTGGTGGAATCAAGCCTCGACCTCCTAAAAGAATTCATGCTGAGCTTCCAACAAATGCGCGAGTCACAAGGTCAAACAAAAGACCATTACTAGATGTTGATGCAAGACCTCAAAGTGAAGAGGTGTCGGATCCTAAACACCAAACACCAATTGCAATCCAGAAGCCATCTGTTTCTATTCCTGAAGATGAAGAAACCGTTCCCAACTTTGATAACAACACACATGGTCTTGAAGGCAAGTTTTCTATCATACTCATGTTCTGTCTTATGGATCGTTAGCCCTGTTCATTAACATTGATTGCAATATGAGCATACTCTCATCTAATGCCTTTTTTAATAGATGGCGACCGTGCCCATTCTGATGATGACCACTGGATGACTAATGGATCTGATCTCATTGCCCGTCATGATGATGGCAATCAGATGCACTTGGAAGCTGGTGGTAGTGTCGAACCTCGCGAGCAAACACAAAGTGAACCTGATAATGACACTCAAGGCATGTTGTTCTAGTTACTGATTTTGAAATGATGTTCTCCATTTATCAATCCACTTTTCTACTTTCTAATTTTTATTGATATATGTATCCTTTCTTGATTTACCTTCTTTGTAGGGCCACGATCCTATGAGGAGACAAGGGAAAGGGGGGTCAATATTGGAAAAGGCCTTGAAAGGATCAGTCGATGTCGGGGGGGGGGGGGGAACTGTCGCTCGTCATTCCAGAAGGGAGGTTAAGGCCGGAGACACCTCTTCTTGCTGCAAAGTTTGCAACTGAATGCAACGTCACAGTCAGAGGCCATGTGCCTGTGTTTAAACGCTGGAAGGATTACAAGGACCCAGACGGAAATGTCCGAGAAGGGATCTTCCAGAACTTCGTAGGCAAAGTTGGTGTAAGTACATGATCCAACCCTTTCTCAATCAAATCGCTAGTAACCTGTCAATTTTGTGCTATTTTAATTATGTGCAATCATGATTCTTACACATGTTCTTTCATTTTACTAGAACAAGTTTGAGATGGATGTACAAGTTGTACCAGTTGGGAAGGCTTGTACGCAAATGCTGAAAGGTGCGATTCGCCAACAACGATACAGACTCAAGCAGAAGTATTTCGATCCTATCCCACTCAATTTGGTGACGAAAACTTCTCCAGTCTGCTCGATGACTGATAAACAATGGAATGAGCTTGTGGAAAGCTGGAAGGATCCCAAAAAATGGTACATTTCTTCTTAGAGACAAATAATATCTTCGTGCTGCCAACCACCCTTTCTTGCCAGATTCAAAGAAGGAAAAATAGAAACAATAAGCATGTATATCAGCAACTTATTATTGTTTCTTGTACTTCAGTACCGAACACAACACTCCACTACATCCTGTATTAGCTGGTAGCATCAAGATTGGATGGTTCTAACTCATTACTCATGAGTCAGAGGTCCTGCAAGGTACCAGACTTACATTTAGGAAATAATATAAGTCAATATATATGTAAAAGCAAAAAATTATGACATATTTACTTCTTTGCGTGCTTGTCAATTAGCTTTGTCATCCATCTGTTGATTATGACAACTCAACATATGATCAAAATGTCTACTCTTGTGTAACACACTGCCGTAAAGCTCCTGATCTGGAAGTACTTGAAAACAGCCTTCTGTACAATATAGCTCATATTTTAGCATGAGGTTGTCTATCAGAAGATCAGTCAATTAAAGTTACAATGTTATTGTGTGAGCATCAACCTCTGAAAGTTCGGGGCGTGTATATAAGATGAATCCTTCTCGAATGTTCTATTTGTTTCATAATAACTCCTGAATAAATGCATTTAGCTAACCAAATCACTGATCCATGCAGGAGATATGTGGAATTAACAAAAATAACCGTGCTCAAGTCAAGTTTCACCAAACTACTGGTTCGCGCAGCTACCGTGTGCACTGTGATAACCTGGTAAGTTAACATGTGTCTGGATGTGCAAACTGTTTACGTGAAAGTAACTGGCAACTGTTTTCATGAGAATTTTTTGCATGGTCTTGACAAATGTTATTGACCATAAGTTCATGTAAAACTTGCCATTGCAGCTATTGTTCTTCTCTATATTAAATTTTTGATGCTAGCATGTTAAGGTTCAGTGTTTCGGGCTCGAACTATATTCTGACCTCTACTGCTCCTGCTATTGTTAGGTACATTAGGTACGATATTTTCTTAGTTTGCTAGCAGTAATGAATATAAATGTATATGATGCTTCCTTGCCTACAGCCCATACATGCTTTTTCCCCTTGATGGTATATCATATTGAATAAATGAATAAAGTAGAGTTCAATATTGGTACTGTACATGTGTTTCTTCACAAATGTTAGCTTGATGCATATCCGTTGTTTTCAGGGATACAAATACAAGGAGAAATAACCTACTGCACTGGATTTATTCAAGGAGTGCCACTACAGCAGCAAAAAGAAAGGCTACACTGATGCTGTGTAAGCTGCAATTGTAAGTCAGCTTTCAAAGATCACCAACCATCAAAATATTAACCTTTTGCCTTAGATCCAGTAGTAGGATAATAAATAATTGCAAAAAATAAATGTTATTTTGTGTCCTTGTGCTAGAATACTAGCTGTGTTCTGTCCTTGTGCTATAATACTTGCCACATTTTGTCCTTGTGTAAAGTACTTGCTATTTTCAGTCCTTGTGCTAAAATACTTGATGTCCTTGGCCTACAGTACTTGCAGCATACATGTAGTGACTAGAGTATAACTACATGTCTACATCTGTACATGTAAATGTGGCATACCTATAGGCAAATAACCTATTTGTCTCCTGTTTTCCTCACTGTGTTTGTTTGCTTGCATGGCTAGGTTGAAATGGAAAAGAGTGCTTCTCAGCCTACAGAAGATGGCCAACAATCCAACTCTGCAACCAAGGCTGTGGCTGAAGTTCTTACTAAGCACACTAAGAAGCCAATGTTTCTTAAGCATGTGGGGGTCCAACACATGCATGAGAGATCCAGTTGTAGCGACCGTGAGGCAGAACAGGAAGCAGAGAAGAGGGGAACAGCCGAGCTTCGGGCCCTTGTTGAAACCTTGGCAAGAAGAGGAGAACAGGAAAAGGCAAGCGGAGCTGGAAGCTAAATTAGACTTCTTACTAAATCAGATTACTCCAAGATGAGCTCGAGAGTAAGTTGTTTGTCCAAGAAAAATTCTGCTGGAAGCTCTGAATGTGCTGGAACCTGCCTTTTGCTGAATGTTAGTTTATAGTTGAAACTGCTTATGATGTTTCTGGATGCAAACTATTTTGCTAGTAGGTGGAAGTTGCGTTATGTTTGACCGTTAGTGGATTTGGACAGGAAGTATATTTATGTTGGATGTGTAATGCTGGATCAGTACTTATCTTATTGTAATGCTGGAGTTTAATTTGTGTTGTGTGGTGATGTGCATCTTTTCTGTCTATTTGACATTGTTGTTGTACCGAAAGAGAAGTTCTTCATTGTGATGGAGCAAAATTGGTTATTGAGCACTAATGGGTTGGAGTATAAATAGGCTGACAAACAGCATAATGGTCGAGCAGAAACAGGCTACCAGATAGAAGTTTTAAAAAAATATGGGCCCAAAAAAAATTAATGGGCCAAACAGTCTTGTATGCCTTAACTTTTTTCGACTATTCGGCGTGGCTGGACAAATTAACTGGGCCGAAATTATATAGGCCCAAAGGCTAGAGGCCCAGATGATGCCACATCAGATCCACGTGGATGCCACGCAATACATCAGGGCATTCAGATCCATGACGGATTTGTCTGTCACCGAAACCCGGGCCGGGGGCGGGCCGGGCGGGGCCTGGGGCCGGATCAATGACGGTCCGGCACCGTCATAAATTTGTGACGGCTAGGCATTTCCGTCACAGCTTGTGCTATTGGCAAATTATGATGTGCGATACATGACAGATATCATATCCGTCACCGATGCCAAGGCCTGACGTTTTTCTGCTCTGCTGTGACGGTTTGTGTTTGTCACAGATAAGCAGCTTTCTTGTAGTGTTGTTGCCGCGAGCACGACCAAACTCGGTCCCAGGAAACGAGTCCAAGGGTCTAGAGTGAGGGGAGCATGGTAGCCTAAGGAAAAACGAGGTTTCACATTCCTCAGTCCATAACGAAACGCAAGATAAGGGATAGAGAACTTTTCTGAATCTGCAGCCCCCAGCAACCTTGGCTTGATGTGGGTGGATCTTTGCTCTTGTAGCCCCCGGAAATACTGGCTTGCCGGGGCCCAGACGCCGGTCCGTCCCCTTTCTTCCAAAGCGGCTCGGCAAGGATATTCATGTGTCCTGCGAACCAAAGAAGGCGGAGAAGAACAAAGAGACGCGCACTCGACCTCTAAGCTAGGGGGTAGCCGCCGCTAAGAACTATCAACCCTAACCAAGGACGAGAGTCGACCTAGCATGCATGTTATAACTTAGGGCGCTAGCGCTTCATTTATTTATGCTCAGGGTCTGCGCCTGGCTTTGTACAAAGGGTTACATGCCTTGCCGGCAAGGCTTGTACAAAAGGTAGCTTGCCGGGGGGCGGCAAGGCGCGCCTCATGGGTAAAACTTGCGAAGATGCTTGATGTTCTAGGAATTGCTCACCGGAACGACATCTTCGGTCTCCAGGCAGACTGCGCCGGGCCTGGTGACTCGTATTACCCGATAAGGGCCTTCCCACTTTGGCGTCAACTTTTTGGAATTCTTGGCCGATTGAACGCGCCGAAGAACAAGGTCGCTTTCCTCAAAGCTTCAGGCATGAACCTTGCGGCTATGGTAGCGGTGCAAGGCTTGCTGGTAGCCTGCTACTCTCACAGCCGCCCAAAGACGATCTTCCTCAAGGAGCGTTGCGTCATCTTGCCGCAATCGCTCTTGCTCAAGCTCGTCATAAGTGAGCACTCGAGGTGACCCATATATGAGTTCCGTGGGGAGAACTGCTTCTGCCCCGTATACCAGGGCAAAGGGTGTCTGGCCGGTGGCTCGATTTGGCGTCGTCCTGATCGACCAAAGAACCGTCGGCAACTCATTAATCCAACGCCTTCCACTCTTGTGCAGCCTGTCAAAGGTCTTTGTTCTCAGGCCTCGCAGCACTTCAGCATTTGCCCTCTCAGTTTGACCATTGCTTCGTGGGTGAGCAACGGAAGCGAAACAGACCTTGCTGCCGAGGTCTTGGATATATTGCATGAAGGTGTGGCTTGTGAACTGCGTGCCGTTGTCGGTGATGACCCTATTGGGTACACCAAAACTGCACACTAGTCCTTTGAAGAACTTGACAGCTGACTGGGCTGTAACTTTCCTCACCGCCTCCACCTCTGGCCACTTTGTGAACTTGTCGATTGCGCCATACAAGTACTCAAAGCCCCCGAGAGCGCAGGGAAAAGGGCCCAATATGTCGAGCCCCCAGACCGAGAAGGGCCATGAGAGAGGAATGGTTTGAAGGGCTTGAGCTGGCTGATGAAGCTTCTTTGAATGGAACTGACACACTTCACACCTGGTGACTAGTGTCATCGCATCCTGGAGGGCAGTGGGCCAGAAGAAGCCTTGCCTAAATGCTTTGCCGGTAAGGGCTCTTGACCCTATGTGGGATCCACATATGCCTCCGTGTATTTCTGCCAACAGCCCCAGCCCTTCCTCCCGGGGGATACACTTGAATTTCACACCATTCGGTCTTTTCCTGTATAGGACGTCATCGACCAACTGATACATGGCAGACCGACGGGCTACTTTCTTCGCTTCTTCCTGCTCCTCAGGAAGTTCCCCTGTTTGGAGGAATCAGACGGTATGTTGTGCCCATGCTGGATCCTGGGGCTCGACGGCGAGGACTAAAGGCATTTCCTCCGCTACAGGAGCGGCTATCTCCACGGCAAGAGCTTGATGCTCTGCCCGAGCTAGCCGTCCCGTGGCGGGCTCAGTGTCTCCGGCAACAACCTTGTCGGCAGTTCCGGGGAGCTCGGCGGGAAAGTACTTGCTGGGCCTTGATTTCCTCCTCTTGTTCTGCTCTGTTGATGGATCAACGGATGGTTGAGTTAGCCGAAGCACAAAGGTACCTGGTTCCACAGGTAGCTTGAGGGCAGCGCGCTTTGGCAGGTGATCGTCGATGTCGTTCTCCGCTCAGGGAACGTGTTCTGCCTGTATACCGTCAAAACGCTCTTCCAGCTTTCTCACTTCATCTACGTAGGCCTTCATCAACGGGCTCTGGTAATATTTGTTGACTTGTTTGATGACAAGTTGCGAGTCGCCTCTGACGATGAGTTTCTTGATCCCGAGGTCCACCGCGATCCTAAGACCAGCGAGCAGCCCCTCGTACTCGGCAGTATTGTTCGTCGACGCCTCCCTGGGGAAGTGCATTTGCAGCACGTACTTGAGGTGCTCTCCGGTGGGCGCGACAAGCAGTACGCCAGCCCCGGCGCCCTGTAAAGAGAAGGCCCCATCAAAGTACATGATCCAGTCGCAACTTGCTTCCTTGCCGGGGAGGGCAGTCTCCTGAACTTCTTCATCAGGCGTCGCGGTCCATTCCTCAATGAACTCCGCCAGGACTCTGCTTTGAATCGTCTAAGTACTCTCAAACTTGAGGCCAAATCTAGATAGCTCCAGCCCCCACTCTACAGTCCTTCCAGTTGCGTCTGGATTATGCAATATCCGTTGTAGAGGGAGGCAAGTGACGACAATGATTTCGTGCGCCTGGAAGTAATGACGCAGCTTCCTCGAGGCCATAAGGAGGCCGAAGAGCAGTTTTTGCACAACGGAGTACCTTGACCTAGCCCCCTGCAAGAGGGAGCTAACAAAGTAGACCGGGTGTTGCATCATCTTCTTCCTTGGCAACACCTCAGCTGGTCGTATCGTCTCTGCATCAATGGTGTTAGGCTCCGCCGTTGCTATCACCTCATTGTCAACTTCTCTCTGCGCCACTAGCGCGGCGCTGACCACTTGGTTCGTTGCTGCCAAGTACAACAACAACGGTTCTTGCGGTCTAGGCACAACTAGTACTGGTGTGGAGGAGAGGTACCTCTTCAAATCTTGTAATGCTACTTCGGCCTCTGGTGTCCAATCCATTGGGCCCGTCTTTTTCAAAATCTTGAAAAAGGGAAGGGTGCGCTCAGCAGACTTGGAGATGAACATGCTCATGGCGGCAACACAGCCAGCAAGCCGACGCACATCCTTGACCCGCTTGGGTGCCTCAATCTGCTCTATAGCCTTGATCTTGTCCGGATTGGCCTCTATCCCACGCTGCGACACAAAGAACCCGAGAAGCTTGCCGAACGGGACGCCAAAGACGCACTTCTCACGGTTCAACTTGAGGTTGATCTTGCGCAGGTTTGCAAATGTCTCTTCTAAATCCGGTATGAGGGTTGCCCTGTCCTTGGTTTTGACAACTGTGTCATCCATATAAGCCTCCATATTCCTATGGAGCTGGGGTTCAAAACCAATCTGGACCGCCCTTGCAAACGTTGAGCCAACACTCTTCAACCCGAAATGCATCCATATAAAGCAATACGTACCACACGGGGTGATGAACGATGTCTTCTCTTCATCTTTTCTTGTCATGAAGATCTGGTGGTAGCCGGAGTAGGTGTCGAGGAATGATAGCAGATCACACTCAGCCGTGGAGTCAACAATCTAGTCGATGCGCGGAAATGGGAAGGGATCCTTGAGACAAGCCTTATTGATATCTGTGTAATCAATACACAGCCCCCACTTCCCATTTGCTTTGCGCACTACCATCGGATTGGCCAACCACGTTGGATGAACCACTCCCCTCACCAAACCTGCTGCTTCCAGTTTCTAGATCTCCTCCGTAATGAACTCTTGCCATTCCAAAGCCTGCTTTCTGACCTTATGCTTGATGGGCCGTGCATGAGGGCAGACAGCAAGGTGGTGCTCTATCACCTCCCTGGGAACACCCGGGATGTCGGATGCTTGCCATGCGAACACATCGACATTCGCCCACAGGAAGGCGACGAGCGCATCTTCCTATTTGCTGTCAAGGGTGGAGCTTATGGTTAAAGCCCCTCCCGTACCATCCTCTTGGACGGACACCTTCTTGGTCTCCGGCGACGTGGCCTTGGATTTCTTCTTGCTGCCGGTGGAGCTCTCTGGCATGTCCTCGACGGGTGCACTACACTCCAAAGAGGAGCGCTTGCCAGGGTGAGTGCTAGAGGACTCACCGGTCTTCTTCTTCCCCCCCGGAGCTTTAGTGGCAGGAGCAAGTGCTTTGGCGGAAGTGGCTGCCGCATCTGCTTTCTGGTAGAGTTGGTCGGCGCAAATCAGCGCATCTTTCTTGTCAGAGGGGACGGTGATGATCGTCACAGGCCCCGGCATCTTCAGGGTGTTGTAGGCGTAGTGTGACGCCGCCATGAACTTGGCCAGCGCTGGGCGGCCAAGGATCCCGTTGTAAGGCAAGGGGATCTTGGCAACATTGAACATGATCCTTTTCGTCCGGTAGTTCAGATCACTTCCGAAGGTCACAGGCAGCGTGACCTTCCCTTTTGGTTGACTTCTTCCCGGGTTGATCCCCTGAAACGTGCCCGTTTCTTCAAGGTCTCCGTCCGGAATCTGCAGCTTCCTGATCACGGCAGGCGAGATTAAGTTCGGACCGGCCCCGCCGTCAACTAGCATCTTCATCACCTTGAGGTTGCGTATTGTTGGCAAAACCAACAACGGCAAGCACCCGACTGCAGTGGTGCGATCGGGGTGATCCTCAGTGTCAAAGATGTTAGGTGTGCTGGACCACTTCAGCGGCTTTTGGGCATCAAACGACAGCTCTGCTGCTGTAATCTCATGCGCCCACTTTTTGCGTTGGCGGTGAGAAGTATGCAGCGAGGCGCCGCCATCGTCGCAACATGGCCTCTGTAGCTTTCTGAAACTCCTGGTCACCGGACTCGTCGTCCTCTTCATGATCGTCGTCTTCCTGCTTCTTGTCGCGGCCCCGGGCAGGGCTCTCCTGCTGTTTATCCTTACCGCGGCGACCTGCTTGGCCATCACGCTTCTTGTCGGATCCCTCGGCACCATCCTGGCCCTTCTCCTTGTCCTGCCTCTCGTATTCAGCTTTTTGCTTCTCGGCAAGCAGCTCAACCTGTCGGCAGTTCTGGAGGTCATGACCTTTGGTGCGATGGATCTTGCAATATTGCTTGTCAGAGTTGCCTGGCTTCTCGGCGGCCGCCAAGGCCCGGCAAGCGACGCATCCGGCAATTTCCTTGCCGGGGTCATCCGCCTTGGTTTTCCTGGCAGTGCCGGCGTCATCAGATTCCTCGACGGCAAGCACAACTTTACCCTTTCGCTTCCTGTTGCGGCGTCGACTTTTCTTCACCGGGGCGGCGGTATCCTCGTCCGAAGAGTCGGTTTCGACGCCGGCATCTTCACCGGGGTACTTCCTTCCCTCTTCAGCCCGGGCACATCTGTCGGCAAGAACGTAGAGTTTCGCCACATTCTTCACCTTGTTCATTGCCAGCTCTTCGCGCATTTTGCGGTTGCATACGTTTTGATGGAACACACTGATGATGGCGGCGGGGTGAACATCTGGGATGTTGTACTATACCCGGCTGAATCTCTAGATGTACTTGCGCAGGCTTTCACCTTCTTTCTGAGGGATGACATGCAAATCGCTTGCCTGGCCGTGAGCTTGGTGACCCCCATAAAGGCGCCAACAAACTCATGGCACAAATCTAACCAAGAAGAAATAGAATCTACTGGCAAGTGCATTAACCATGGCATAGCGTTGGGCTTAAGGGCCAACGGAAAGTAATTGGCAAGCACCTTGTCGTCGCGGGCTCTAGCAGCTTGCATCACGATGGTGTAGATGCTGAGGAACTCCGACGGATGGGTCTTGCCGTTCTACTTCTCGCCAACGTCAGGGTTGAAGGTGCGGTGAGTGGGCCACTTGAACCGCCGCAGCTCACGGGTAAACGCCGGACAGCCTACCTCGTAAGGTAGACCTCCAGGGCTTGCCGGCGCCAGGTGGTTCACAGCAGGCCTTGCTCCCCTGTCTGACTGGTGGCGTGCTCCGCGCCGGCGCTCGATGGTGGTTCGAGCGTCTTCATGGGCTCGCTCTTGAAGAACTTGACGCTGGTCGCAGCGGGTTCGTGGGTCGGGCGACGCTATGGAGATGTTGTCACACGCATCGTCGCGACGGGTCGACATCCAAGGCGCTTGGCGAGGAGGAGGCGAATGTACCGTGGCCGCAGTGTCACGGGTCCTCCCGCCACTGGCGCGTGGTTCTCCATCGGAGCGTCGATCCGGGTTCCCCGATGGTCTTGGATCGTCCTTGTTGGCGATGGCAACAAGGCTCCGGATGGTAGCTCTACATTCATCGAGCTTCCCCGTAGTGGGAGGAAAGTCGAGGAGCAATTGCGCGCGCGCGCCAGGGCCTCTGCTGGCGTTGGCGACAGTGAAACCTGCACGGACCGCGACGCGCTTTGACTTCTAACCATGTTAGAAGGAGCTCTATCACGGTCCTGCGGTCGCACGCCATTTTCGCCAGTGCTTCGGCGAGCGTGCAGGTCTTCTGCGTCCCGCGAGTGGTGCTCGGGACTCTTCCCGCGGCGGCGTCCGGGGTCTTCGGCGTGATGACGCCGTTCGTCGCGCGTAACCTGAGAGGAGCGCGTCGTGGGCGCCGGCTTGGGAGTCTTCGAGGCAACCGCATCGCCTTCGGGTAGTGCGACGGTGCCTTTGGAGGAGCCCGCGCCGCCCGCGGAGGGCCTGGCTCCGTATTTGGATTTGGCAACGTGTGGCCCATGGTCGGGCACACGAACGTCGCCGCCTTCCAAACTCCGGCTATTGGGGCAGAGTTGGTGTTCGCGAGCCGCGCCCCGAGTCCTTTCTGCGACCGGTCTGCTGCTCGCCCGCGTCGGGACAGGCCGTTCGGCTCCTGACGGGCCGACCACCACCGTCGTCTTATTCTTGGGCGCCATGGCGATGGAGAAGCGCTGGACTAACTGCTAAAGCCGATTCTCACAACTGCGCAGCCCCTACCTGACGCGCCAAAGATGTCGGTGGAAACGACACCTATGGGATCACAAGAATCCCTACTACGGTTGGCGGGGCGCGGGGTTGAGAGAAGAGCAGATCTAACAGAGAGCACGCGGTTCATTTACCCAGGTTCGGGCCGCGGAATGCGTAAAACCCTAGTCCTCCTTTGGTGGATGTATTCTGAGTTCTTGAGCTAGGTACGGGGTGTAACGAGCTCCAAAAAAGCCGAATCCCTCTCCTGGTCGCCTCGGGCCTCCTTTTACAAGGAAAAGTGGTTGCCACAGTGGCACACAGGAGGTGGAAAGGGTACAATGTTGTGAGGTTATCCCTCATATTACAGGACAAGACACATTTAATGCGTAGCTTAGGTGTCCTCTTGATTTATCGGGGGCGGGAACGAAGCCCGTCCCGTCCGTCGCCGCTCCTCGAAGCTTTGACACGCACCCTGGCCAGCGATGCACGCGGTGCCATGTAGGCAAGAAGGCAGCTGAGGTGGCACGGTGGTGGAACCTCCATGAAGGGACGCATGTTGCCACGCAGGTGCCCGCCCAGCTGGTTGGGTTGGCAGCTGCATGCGAACGGCGGCGGAGACTTGGCTGGCGTGGGCCTGACGGTGGCCCTGCTGGCGCGCTTGGCGAGGGCCTTGCCGGGCGACCCGGCAAGGGTCTTTCCGTGGCGCGTAGGCGTCCCCAGCAAGGATCTCTCCAGGGGTCATGCCGTGACGCGTAGGCATCCCCGATAAGGATCTTGCCGGGGGTCTTGCCGTGGCGCTTGCTGTCGTCCCCGGCAAGGCGCTTGCCGGGGGTCTTGTGGTTATCCTTGGCTAGGATCCTGCCAAGGGCCGTCGTCTTCTGGTGCCCATCCGATCATGAATGTTTACGATCTTGACGAATATCTGCATACCACCAAAGAGGTGCCTCCCGAGCCCTTGCCCCAACGTAGTGGGCCACGATGGAGGCTGTGGGCTCAAGGGTGACTCGCTCCGTTGGCGTGGGGCGAGCTGCTATGGCAGGGGTCTTGCCGGGACTGCTAAGGCCGACCCCGGCAAGGATCTTGCCGGGGGAGCCCGCTTCGTCCCTTTGTTTCTTGTGGTTTTTGGCCTTGGCGTCGTCCTTGGCCAACTCGCGCTCGGGTCTTACCTTGGCTCACCTCCCTTGCTCTGCTTGGTGCGCCCGTGGGCGCGGCTCTCACTTCCGGTGCACGGGTGTAGGGGTACAAATAGTGTACCCTTCTTTTTGAACACCGACAATTGTATATATCTTTTATTATTAAGTAGTACTTTGTGTATCGACCGTATTTTAATATTAATAAAATAAATATTCTCACGTATCTTTTGTATGTAAAAAGCTATGTGAAAAATGGGCTAAACGAAATTTTACGTGTGAACATTTGCTCCAAATCGGCTAAGGCAATGTGTAGCTATTTTTTACATTGCCTTAGCCGATTTGGGGCAAATTTCGTTTCACACTAACACACACTCCACTTCGCTTGGGTTTCCGCCGCCACCCTCATTAACCCCCACCACCGCATCTCTAGCTGTCGACGCCCCCGTCGACCTCCTCGGTCGGTGCCGCCGCTGGCGCCGCCCTCGCCCCCTCCCCTTCCGCTTGATCGGCCCCGCCCCCTTCCCGACCCACCGCCCGCGTCGCTGCTCCTCCCATGCCGTCGCACTGCCGGCCACAACCACCTCGACCTCGCCTCCGGCATCTTGGGTTGTAAAGCGTCCGTCGTCGCTCTGCCCAGGCGTGTAGACCGTGATTCTGCCAGTAAGTGATATCTCTCGCTTTTTTTAAGTTCATAGACATATTTGTTACAATTGCTACACATGTGTATTTTAGAGTAAATTAGTTCTAGTTGTAACATTGTGAGTTGTTTTGGACATGGATTTGAGGAAATGTGGTTTAAATAACGAAGATTTAATTGTTCATGGGCAAATTTGTTATAATTCTTGTCGAATTTTAAAGGAAATGTGGTTGAGATCATGTATTATTGGTGATGATTTGTTTGCAGGGACTGTACAAGGTTGCCATTGTTTTGTCGAAACATTGATTAATTTCCGTTTCGTCAAATTTCTGGCAACCAGTATGTTCTACTTTTAGCAAAGGTCATGCCGAAATTTTGTATTTTGTATACGAATTAATTATATGTCCTATTTGTTTGTAGATGACCGACGTGGGCTCTTCTTCAACACATTCGGCCAACGGTGAAGCGGCATTTATGGACGCGCAGGGAAACGACGATTATGATGAAGGTCTTCAATAGGAGGAGATAAATCTGGATGGCTGCTATTTGAGAGGCGGTGGCAACAAAGATATTCCTGATGAGGACAGTAATCCTGATAAGGGCGCTGGTACTGTTGAAGATGATACAGATGACTATTGTGCTGAGGATGAAGTGCAGGTAGAGGATGCTCTCAGAACCAACGAAGCAGCGGAAACCTAGGCGCCAAAATGCTATTGGCACTGAAAGGCTTGTGGTCACTCGACTTAACTCCACTGGTGAGCTTCTTAGTCCCCGGAAGGTCGCGTCTCACTACGACGACGCCCTAGGTGGCATCCTTCAAGAAGTCTGCTCCATCAACAAGTCCATATAAGGGATTTAGGCAAACATAATCTGCGAGAACTCCTCATGAGAAGGGTGCACAGAAGATTTAAGTTTCCTGACTAGTACGGCAAGCTATCGTACCCAAAGAATCAGGTGAACAACCATGCTATCCATAAGTTCTCAAAGAATTTGAGTTCTTGGAAATCAACTGCAAGAAAAGAGGTTCACGAAGATTACTCCATGATCCAGAAGAAGTGGCCTACCATTAGTGAAGATGAACGAAACATTTTCAAGATGCAAAATCAGGAGAACCCTATGGTGCATAGCCAGTCGACATGGGGGAATGACATGCGATCAAAGACATTAAGTAACCACACCCTTGGAAGCCGTGGTTTTGTATGCAAGAAGCCCATGTGGGACAAGTATGATGCTATACTTGCAGCAAAGGGCATCGCAAACCACTTCGAGCAATTCAAAGAACACCTCGAATATTACTATGTCAGGGGCCGGTACCATTATGATTATAAGTCAGGAGAATTCTCGAGCGATCACCAAAAGAGAAGACTTGAAGAAGAACTAGCAAGGCAGCATGCAGAACCTCAGAGCTCTCAAGGGTCCACGGTCAGGTGGAACACTTCTCTTAACCGGTCGATCAATGTGACCCTTGGCAAGGACTCGTTGCATCTGCCGACGAGTGGCTGTGTGACCGGCGCCGGATGCGGAGCCAAATGGGAGCATCATTATGTCGAAGACCATGAGCAGCAATGGTAGAGAAGGAGAGACAACAAGCATACCATCGAACAGAAAATAATTGCAGCCACAGCCACAACAACTATCGACATTGAAGCACGCATCAACACGCAAAGCCAAGCCCATGCCCAAGCCATGTTGCCTTCAATAATCAAGAGCGTCAAGAAATGGACAAAAAATGGTGAACTAGGAAACATTGTCGTCCAAGCATCGCCCAAGGATAACAGCCCTTCTGTCTCTTTCATTGGCAACCCGTCACCAATGGCTGCTCTGGATGCTCTTACAGAAGACACTCCGTGCAGTCTCTTAGCCCATGTGAATGGTGAGCTGATTAAAGTTGCAGTTGGCTCGATCATCCGCCCCAAAGATGCCATCATGCCTGGAGTGCAGATGCCTAAGGGTTCTTCAAAGTTGAGTTGTCTGTTGTGTTAAATGGTTACGATGATATTCCTCCTCCGATACAACCTCCGGGTGCGGATAACCAACTTACCCTTGGATAATGCTTATGTTGGCCAATGATGTGGCCGAAGAATCAAATTCGGCTAGGAAACATCCAAATCCCAACAAGCTCGCAGCAGATGAACAATGGCAAGACGTGTCGAGGACCATCTCTTTTGGGTCAGAGTCAACCTGTCCATAACAACAATGTGGCTGTCATTGAGGACCAAGTAAATAATGTTGAACTACTTGTCAATCGATTCTTCTTGGTTGACGAATATTAGAACTTATCTTCCATGTGCAATCTTGATGGACCTATGCCTGCTGATCCCGTCCAAGAGTTCTCTATGATTCCTGCTATCCAAGCTGATCAGTGTGTTGTTCTTTGCCAGAAGAGTCTGTTCAACGTGTACTTCATGCCACCATACACACAAGTGCCACCATCCAGGGGAGCATTGCTAAGTCCAGACACACTCAATGCGATACTAGCAAATGCACTGTCGGGCGGTGCAGCCAACCAGCCTAAATGCACAGCGTTGTCCCGGTGCACCGGCAGCTCGAAATGCACCAGGAAGTCCTCCAAAATTGTCCCGGTGTGCCGTCAGCTCGAAATGGACCAGGAAGTCCTCCGGGTCGTGGCTCATGACCCACAACAGTTGGGCCGGCGTGCGAACTTGGGCGTCAAAGGCGCGCCCCACCGACATGGGGCTGGGAGCGTGCCTCTCCACCGTCCGGACCAGCATCATGGCATGGCGTCGCAGGAGGAACATCTGATGCTCCATGGCAGGCGTCTTGATCACCACCTTGTGGTTGGACCTTGGGCGCCCCGATGGGTCGGTATGGTAGGACATCTCCAGGGCCGGCACGAGCGGTGGCGGCGTGGGGAAATTAAGGTGCTCCCTGACCGGACCGCGTCCCATGCTAGGTCCTAGCCTCTCCTTCAGAGAACCGCCCCCTCGCCTATTTCATGGATTTTGTTGGGCACTCCTTGCCAATGTGGCCAGGGAGTTTGCACTCGATGCAATGAACTGGGTCTCTACAGTCTACACGCCAGTGCTCGGAGCTCAGGCATCTGAAGCAGATCCCCCGAAAACGCCTTAAGAAGGCCTCCCGCCGGACACCGGCACTGAAGGAGGGTAGATGGCCTCGGTGCTGCCGCCCAGCTCAGCCGCAGTCGCCTTGAACGTGCCTGCTGCCACTACAAGAAATATGTCAACTTGTGACCCTCACTATTGGCCGCTGAAAGGTCATAGTTTTTCATTTGCGACCTTTTTGTGACCAAAAACAGAAGGTCAAAAGCTGGCGGTCATAAACTGAAATTAGCGACCTTTAACAGAAGGTCGTTGAACCCATGACCTTTTGTTTTGGTCACTGGCTGTCTGCCCAGGCCACGTCGGATCCGACGTGGCAATCTGACGTGGATAAGAATCAGCCCGGTCCAGTTCGGTGTTTTACATGGGCCGAGCCCAACAATTCAGTCGGTGCTTTACTTGGGCCAAGCCCAACAATTCGGTCTTCCTATTTATTTTCCTATGAATTATGTTTGGCTATATGGGTCAAGCCCAATAATTTAGCCTTTTGAATTTTTGGACCGTGGCCTTTCTGGCTCAATAGTTTCAGTTTTTTTTCTCATAAGACGGGTCCTAATTGTCAGTTTCTAGTAATGGGTCCCAAGGTCATTTCATATTTCAATTTGACAGTAAATAAGTAACCAATATTTAAATCAGCACCGACAAAAAACATTGTTTGAAATATAACTAGAATGGCAATCACAGTATTACAACGCGGATACATTTTTTATAGGTAAACACAGATACATCATACAACAGAAATACAATGGCAGTCACAGTAATACAGATACATGTATTACAAGCTCTACTACTCCTATCCATGGACCTCCTTTCAATCTACTTTTGCATGGAGCTTCTTTTGCATAGAGCTCCTATCAGAGGAAATCCACATTGTTAGTACTACTAACAATAAAAACAATTAAGAACAAAATACAGAAGAAGTATACAAGCAAGCAGTTGGGTACAGATCACTTTGGAAAGCACAAAATACCATTTAGCTGGACATGAAAATCATAGTACTAACCACATTAACAGTCTTTTACTGCAGGGTCAACAATGAAATAGAAGCATAATTAACAGCTCTAAATCTATAAGAATCATAATTAATAACTAATAGAAGGTACATGTAATTGACAGGAAGCGCATAACTCGACACTCGTTATTAACATGTAAACTGTTTAGAGCATTTAAGTTGGCACATGACAAAATAAACATTCGGTGAACATTGAATATCCAGGAGTGAATGATTTAGCATGTAGTGAACATGGCGGACTTCACAAACACAAAAACTCAAGCTGCTAGTGTACACGTGGTGCTTGAGCTCCTGCTGCTTAGTACATAACTACATACACATGGTAGAATCCTGCTGCTAGTGTTCTAAACCAACAGAGCATGTTATAGGAGCAGAAAAGAGGGAGCTAGGGGTAGGAGATGGAGCCAACTCATCGGAGAACTTCTGGTCGCCACCGTACACAGCCGCCATAACACAATTCACCTCGTTGATCTTGTCCTTGAAGTTCTCTAACTCCAGGGTGTTCCACTACAGCTCGGTATTTGCTCAACCGTGTGTGTACATGCATAAGGGCATACATAAAATATTCAAGTCAATATTCTCAGCTAACTATGATGTAATGAAAATAATTACTCAAGGACTTTGCAGCGCTCATTTCAGCCATGTTTAGATTAACTTGGGGTAAATTAGCAGTAAGGATATTAGTTGCAAGCTAGGTGAAACACAAACGAAGTCCTATTGCATTTATGGATCCCAACTTGTTTAAGCTAGAGCAGATCATTCAACTTGTCCAATCTAGCAGTCTAAAAAGAGAGAAATATGTTCATTCTTAGGTACACATTAATTAGGACAGAAATGAAAGACACTAATGTAAGCAAGAACTTACAACAAAGTATACATTAAGTATTTTGCAGCATCTCTGGAACTTTTGTTGATTGCATATTAATCCATGGACACCACATGACAGAAAAGGTACTAAGATACTTGCTACTTAAAACCACAGCAAGGTACTGAGCACATGCAGGCCAACAATAAATTGGTACCTAATCCAAAAATCACAGTATGAAATGAAGTTAATGAGAAATTTTTGACTCAATTTAACAATTGATAGTAATGTTTGCATTGGACACATCCAGAACTAAAATTATACATACACGCCCAAATTCCGAAGGCCAATGCCTGAGTACAGTAATATTTATGGACGAGGAGTTCAAAAATGCACATGCTTGGTTCAGGTTGAAGTCATGGATGGCACCCATTGGACTGGGACTTCAACATGCATATGTTGTAGCAGCTCGAATCCTCTAGCATATGGTTAACTGTAGAGATGCTTAAAAGTTGATTTTAATTAAGAATTATTGCAGTTTACTGGACTATGAACAACTAATAATACAAATCCTGTCCCCAAAAAAGCTAGTCATGCAAATAACAAATCAACAATGTTTGTAATGGCCGGTGTTGCAAACAACACAAGAAATCAAGAAAACAGAGCATCAGATGGACCATGGGCGACAGAGACAGACGCTGGCAGAGCCGGGTGAGGGGGAAGAAGGGGGTACGTACCTTGTAGGGATCCATGGCCGGGGCCGGCGACCGAGCGCTGGCGTGTCCGGAGGGGAGGGGGCAGGGGATTACAGAAGTCTAAGCACCAGAGTTCACTTGCCAGGTTAGAGGTCTGAAATTTGAATCAGTCAAATATACAGCATTCTTGTTTGGTGCTCAAAAAAAGTTACAAGAACCAATTAGAATTTTGCTGGAAGTACTGGAGCAAGTAGAGGCAATGGGAGGTGGGCAGTGCAGTGACTTTGTACTTGTGCATAGCGTTGTTGTTGCCTTGATTATGGACAAAACCACTACAACTGGTAGCATTAGCTAGCTTTCAGAACAATTATGGCAGGCTGGCATAACTGCACAACTGATGGGGAGGAGTGATGCATCAAACACCAAGTAAACTGGCTGGTAGCTGTAATCTAGGATTCCTTCTACTCGTCCTTTGGATGATGGCTGAAGCTTAATATTTCCAGTGCAAATCTTACTACTTATTATTAATTAAAATTCAAAAGGGAAAACCAAAGGGAAAACATGGACGAAATGTGCACATCTACAACAGAAATAGACAGCACTATCTAGTATCTATAAATCACTGCGAAACATGGCAAGAAAGAAGTCCTCACAGTTCACTTGTCAGATAGGTTTGGTGCTGCTAGCAGCAGAAGCAGACACAGCTTATTATGTTGAAATTTGGCTCAAGCACAAAATCAAGCTTTGACATCTCAGACAACTTTACACTAGAATATTGACTGACTAAGGGTAGAGACAAACAATCGACAGTGAGAACACGACAGACAACTCATCAAACACCTTGCGGGCACTGACGGGCTGATAGCACGACCAATGTAAATCTCGCTAGCTAACATAGATTCCACCCTAAATCATGGCATTCTGATAGACTGGCATCAAGCTTCAGTCATGAAATTTCTAATTGCCAACACAGATCACTGCATAACTTGTAATTATTTCAGAGTAAAAGTGGGGGAAGAAGTAGTACCGAGGCCTTGTTGACGAGGAAGACGGTCTCGCTGTTAGATCAGATGGTGGCATCCTTGTCTTGCATCAGCAGCCGCACCTACACCATCGGCAAGCTGCAGGTGCCTGGCTCAGCGGCCATCGGCGCCGCCCCTGCCGCCTTGCCCTTCTGTTTCTTCGCAGGCGAAGAGCCATTCTGCCCGCTCTTGGACGCCTTTGGGGATTCCAGATCGCCATGCTTCCTCTTGGTGAGCGTGGCCTTGTCCACCCCGTCAGAGGCCTGCTACTTCTTGGCCGACGTGGCCTTCTCCGCTTTGCCGGGGCTTTTCTTGGCGCCCTTTGCTTCCTTCTGGGGTGTCCTGCTAGGGGTGGAGGCCTTCTCAGCACAGCCGGAGGCCTGCTGCTTCCTGGTCGGAGTGGCCTTCTCCGCCTTGCCGGAGCTTTCTCCGTCGCCGGCGATTCGCCCATGCGCTCGCTCCCCGCTCTGCCTCCGGGAGCGGGAGCGGTGGCGGCGATGGGAAAAGAGAGCGGGAGCGGTGGCGGCGATGGGGAAAAGGGAGCGGGAGCGGCAGCGGCGATGGGGATAAGTGATCTAGGGTTTCGTGGGTGGACGAGGATGAGAGGGAGGGGGCGAGAGTGACGAGGGGGGTGTGTTCTGCCGTTGGATCCGGGCGCATCCGACGGTGTTAAGCCATGATCCGCGTGAGATGGTTTTGGACCAATCAGAACGCAGTACCCCTTTGATGATTTTAAGACCATTTAAATTGGTCATAATTGATTGAAAATAAGATGTTAAATCATGTCTGCTATTTGACGGACTAGGAAATTTATAAAAAACAAAAACCTTTGCATTGTGTCACCAGTGTGACCTACTTTTCAGTAAGAATAACAAACTTTGAATAATGCAAATATCATAAAAAAATGTTCTCAGAAATGAGTTTTTTGTAAGAGAATTATTTTTCCAGTGCCCAAAATGATTTTTTTATGAAGAACCTAGCAAATATTTTTTGCAAAATTATACCAAATCAATTCTCTAAAATACTAGGACATATTTAATGAACAATTGACCAAATGGTTGGTTGTAAAAAGTTTTGATCCACCTCTGGTGAAAAACACAAGATTCCGCCGATTCAGAAGGAAGCGGGTCAAATTTGAACTGCAACTACGTCGTAGTTTGCTCTTTATTTTTCCAAGAATCATTTCTAGGTACATAAGTATCTATTTAATCAGAGAAACATCAAAAAAATCCAAGATTCAACCACTAGCTAGGAACGGTCAAGCCCGCCATTTTGACCGCATTTTGAAACAGGCATAAAATATTCGAAAAAATCAAAAAAAATGGAAAACCTTCGCATTGTGCCATTATATGTGGCCAAGTTCCCAGGAAAAATAACAACCTTGTAATACGGCAATTATTTTAAAAAAGTGTTCTCACAAACGAGCTATCACATTCTAGTAGGATTCGCCCCCCCTTTCCTATTCCAACTAGGAGAAGGAAGGGAAGGAGGAAGAGGGGAGAAGGAAGGAGGGGGGCGCCGCCCCCTCCTAGTCCAATTCGGACCAGCCCATGGGGGGCCACACGGCCACCCCTTGAGGCCCTTCTCTCCTTTTCCGTATGGCCCATTAAGGCCCACTACTTCCCCCGGCGAATTCCCATAACTCTCTGGTACTCCGAAAAATACCCGAATCACTCGAAACCTTTCCGATGTCTGAATATAGCCTTCCAATATATCGATCTTTACCTCTCGACCATTTCGAGACTCCTCGTCATGTCCGTGATCTCATCCGGGACTCCGAACAACCCTCGATACATCAAATCACATAAACTCATAATACCAATCGTCATCGAACGTTAAGCGTGCGGACCCTACGGGTTCGAGAACTATGTAGACATGACCAAGACACATCTCTGGTCAATAACCAATAGAGGAACCTGGATGCTCATATTGGATCCTACATATTGTACGAAGATCTTTATCGGTCAAACCGCATAACAACATACATTGTTACCTTTGTCATCGGTATGTTACTTGCCCGAGATACGATCGTCGGTATCATCATACCTAGTTAAATCTCGTTACCGGCAAGTCTCTTTACTCGTTCCGTAATGCATCATCCCACAACTAACTCATTAGTCACATTGCTTGCAAGGCTTATAGTGATGTGCATTACCGAGAGGGCCCAGAGATACCTCTCCGACAATCGGAGTGACAAATCCTAATCTCGATCTATGCCAAATCAAGAAACACCATCGAATACACCTGTAGGGCATATTTATAATCACCTTGTGACGTTTGATAGCACACTAAGTGTTCCTCCGGTATTTGGGAGTTGCATAATCTCATAGTCATAGGAACATGTATAAGTCATGAAGAAAGCAATAGCAATAATCTAAATGATCATAGTGCTAAGCTAACGGATGGGTCTTGCCCATCACATCATTGTTTAATTATGTGATCCCGTTCATCAAATGATAACACATGTCTATGGCTAGTAAACTCAACCATCTTTGATTAACGAGCTAGTCAAGTAGAGGCATACTAGGGACATTCTGTTTGTCTATGTATTCACACATGTACTAAGTTTCCGATTAATACAATTCTAGCATGAATAAGAAACATTTATCATGATATAAGGAAATATAAATAACAACTTTATTATTGCCTCTAGGGCATATTTCCTTCACTCTCCCACTTGCACTAGTGTCAATAATCTAGTTCACATCGTCATGTGATTTCACACCAATAGTTCACATCTTTATGTGATTAGTTCACATCTCCATGTGACTAATACCCAAAGGGTTTACTAGAGTTAATAATCTAGTTCACATCGCTATGTGATTAACACCCAAAGAGTGATCATGTTTTTCTTGTGAGATAAGTTTAGTCAACGGGTCTGCCACATTCAGAGCCGTATGTATTTTGCAAATTTTCTATGTCTACAATGCTCTGCACGGAGCTACTCTAGCTAATCGCTCCCACTTTAAATATGTATCTAGATCAAGACTTAGAGTCATCCAGATCGGTGTCAAAGCTTGCATCGACGTAACTCTTTACGACAAACTCTTTGTCACCTCCATAACCGAGAAACATTTCCTTATTCCACTAAGGATAATTTTGACCGATGTTAAGTGATCCACTCCTGGATCACTATTGTACCCTTTTGCCAAACTCATGGTGAGGTATACAATAGGTCTGGTACACAATATAGCATACTTTATAGAACCTATGACTGAGGCATAGGGAATGACTTTTCATTCTCTTTCTATTTTCTGCCGTGGTCGGGTTTTGAGTCTTCACTCTACTTCACACCTTGCCACACAGCCAAGAACTCCTTCTTTGACTGTTCCATTTTGAACTACTTCAAAAGCTTGTCAAGGTATGTACTCGTTGAAAAACATTATCAAGCGTCTTGATCTATCTCTATAGATCTTGATGCTCAATATGTAAGCAGCTTCACCGAGGTCTTTCTTTGAAAAACTCCTTTTAAACACTCCTTTATGCTTTCTAGAAAATTCTACATTATTTCCGATCAACAATATGTCATTCACATATACTTATCAGAAATGCTGTAGTGCTCCCACTCACTTTCTTGTAAATACAGGCTTCACCACAAGTCTGTATGAAACTATATACTTTGATCAACTTATCAAAGCATATATTCCAACTCCGAGATGCTTGCACCAGTCCATAGATGGATCGCTAGAGCTTGCACACTTTGCTAGCACCTTTAGGACTGACAACACATTCTTGTTGCATGATATACAACTCTACTTTAAGAAATCCATTAAGGAATGTAGTTTTGACATCCATTTGCCAGATTTCATAAAATGTGGCAATTGTTAACATGATTCAAAAAGAATTAAGCATCGCAACAAGTGAGAAAATCATATCGTAGTCAACACCTTGAACTTGTCGAAAACTTTTTTGCGACAATTCGAACTTTATAGATAGTAACACTACTATCAGCGTCCGTCTTCCTCTTGAAAATCCATTTATTCTCAATGGCTTGCCGATCATCGGGCAAGTCAACCAAAGTCCATACTTTGTTCTCATACATGGATCTCATCTCAGATTTCATGGCCTCAAGCCATTTCGCGGAATCTGGGCTCATCATCTCTTCCTCATAGTTCGTAGGTTCATCATGGTCAAGTAACATGACCTCCAGAACAGGATTACCATACCACTTTGGTGCAGATCTTACTCTAGTTGACCTACAAGGTTGGGTAGTAACTTGATCAGAAATTTCATGATCATCATCATTAGCTTCCTCACTAATTTATGTAGGAATCACTTGAACTGATTTTTGTGATGAACTACTTTCCAATAAGGGAGCAGGTACAATTACCTCATCAAGTTCTACTTTCCTCCCACTCACTTCTTTCGAGAGAAACTCCTTCTCTAGAAAGGATCCACTCTTAGCAACAAAGATCTTGCCTTCGGATCTGTGATAGAAGGTGTACCCAACAGTTTCCCTTGGGTATACTAAGAAGGCACACTTCTCCGATTTGGGTTTTAGCTTATCAGGTTGAAACTTTTTCACATAGGCATCGCAACCCCAAACTTTAAGAAACGATAGCTTAGGTTTCTTGCTAAACCACAGTTCACACGGTGTCGTCTCAACGGATTTTTAGACGGTGCCCTATTAACGTGAATGCAGCGGTCTCTAATGCATAACCCCAAAACGATAGCGGTAAATCAGTAAGAGACATCATAGATCGCACCATATATAATAATGTGCGGTTACGATGTTCGGACACACCATTACGCTATGGTGTTCCGGGTGGCGTGAGTTGCGAAACTGTTTCACATTGTTTCAAATAAAGACCAAAC
The DNA here is from genome assembly GCA_032464435.1 of Aegilops umbellulata. Taxonomy (NCBI): domain Eukaryota; kingdom Viridiplantae; phylum Streptophyta; class Magnoliopsida; order Poales; family Poaceae; genus Aegilops; species Aegilops umbellulata. Next base: position 525,790,825 of record CP136055.1, on the reverse strand, counting down.
TCGTAACTCAAATATTCACTTCCATGATCAGATCGTAAAAACTTTATTTTCTTCTTACGATGATTTTCCACTTCACTCTGAAATTCCTTGAACTTTTCAAATGTTTCAGGCTTATGTTTCATCAAGTAGATATACCCATATATGCTTAAATCATCTGTGAAGGTCAGAAAATAACGATACCCACCGCGAGCCTCAACACTCATCGGACCGCATACATCAGTATGTATTATTTGCAATAAGTCTGTTGCTCGCTCCATTGTTCCGGAGAACGGAGTCTTAGTCATCTTGCCCATGAGGCATGGTTCGCAAGCATCAAGTGATTCATAATCAAGTGATTCCAAAAGCCCGTCAGCATGGAGTTTCTTCATGCGCTTTACACCAATATGACCTAAACGGCAGTGCCACAAATAAGTTGCACTATCATTATTAACTTTGCATCTTTTGTCTTCACTATTATGAATATGTGTATCACTATGATCGAGATTCGGTAAACCATTTATATTGAGTGTATGACCATAGAAGGTTTTATTCATGTAAATAGAACAACGATTATTCTTTGGCTTAAATGAATAATCGTATTGCAATAAACATGATCCTATCATATTCATGCTCAACGTAAACACCAAATAACATTTATTTTAGGTTTAACACTAATCCCGAAGGTAAAGGGAGTGTGCGATGGTGATCTTATCAACCTTGTGACCTTGCCCTCAACTTGTCTTTGTTCATTTTGTAATTCCTTTTTCAAATTACTAATCATAGCAACTGAACCAGTATCCAATACCTAGGGGCTACTATGAACACTAGTAAAGTACACATCAATAACATGTATATCAAATATACCTTTGTTCACTTTGCCATCCTTCTTATCCGCCAAGTATCTAGGGCAGTTCCACTGCCAGTGACCATTTCCTTTGCAGTATAAGCACTCAGTTTCAGGCTTGGGTCTAGGTTTGGGCACCGTGGATGTGGTGCGCCACTGCTATATAGCAGTGGCGCACCATAAGCAGGTGCGCCATTACTATTTTTTTACTAGTGGCGCACCTGGTGTGTGGTGCGCCACTAGTAAGTTTGTTCTGTGCACACCCCCCTCCCCAGACATACTAGTGGCGCACCGTGTGGAGGTGCGCCATTACTAGTTTAACTAGTAATGGCGCACCTCCACACGGTGCGCCACTACTAACATTTTTTTTTTAAAAAAAAAAATTCAAAGTTAGTAGTGGCGCACCGTGTGGAGGTGCGCCATTACTAGTTTGAACTAGTAATGGCGCACCTCCACACGGTGCGCCACTACTAACATTTTATTTTTTAAATTTTTTTTCAAAGGTAGTAGTGGCGCACCGTTGCAGAGGTGCGCCATTACTAGTTTTAACTAGTAATGGCGCACCTCTGCCACGGTGCGCCACTACTAACATTTCTATCATTTTTCAGATTTAACGCATTTTCACCAAATGCACCCCCCTGGACCGCCTTTTCAGTTTAAAAAAAATAAAGGAAAATGATAGAAATGTCAAAAAAATAAAAAAAATAAGATTCCAATGTGATTTGTGGTCTAGTTGTTAGCAAAATTTACAAACATGAATTTCGACTTTTTTTGCAAAATCTCTCGAGAATTTGTAAAATGGGCATAACTTTTGCATACGAACTCCGATGAAAAAGTTTTTTATATGAAAAAGAATCTACTCGAAAAGTTACGGGGCTTTTAAGATCTACCCGTTGAAGATTCTTAGAATCCCCAAAAACCTAACCGAATAAAAGATACGGGGCTTTTAAGATCTAGAGGCAAAAAATTCAAAAAGATTCAAAAATAGTAGTGGCGCATCGTGGGTGTGGTGCGCCACTAATATAGTTCTTTTTTTGAATTTTTATTTTTTGAAAAACTATTTTTTTTGGAATAAATATTTTTTTTTTGAAAAAAATTTTTGGGAAAAAAATGGTTTTTTTTGGAAAAATGTTTTTTTTGGAAAAATGTTTTTTTTGAAAAAAATAGTTTTTTTGAAAAAAAATGGTTTTTTTTAAAAAAATAGTTTTTTAAAAAAAAATTCAAAATATGATATGTAAAATGACCGGGAAGTTTGAAATATTTTTTCAAAATTTCATCACACTCATGAACATGAACAAACTCCTAGACATCAACAAGGTTTAATAGGATTGATATGATAGATATATCAACAAGTGCCTGCTAAGTGAGCTGGTGCTGGGGTTGGATAGAACTCAGAAGTTAAGCGTGCTTGGGCTGGAGTAGTGTAGGATGGGTGACCTTCCGGGAAGTTTGACCACGGAGTGCGATTTGACCCGAGATTAAGCCATAGTGACCCGAGATTAAGGAAAAAAAATTCCCGCCAAAATTGAAAAAAAAATTGAAAAAAAAAATTCTGGAAAAAAATTTGAAAAAAAAAAATTGTTACTAGTGGCGCACCTGTAGCAATATCAGTGGCGCACCTGTAGCAATTCTGGAATAAAATTTGAAAAAAAAAATTGAAAAAAAAAATTCTGAAAAAATATCAGTGGCGCACCCTTATACTTAGTAGTGGCGCACCAGCAGGCCACCCCTATACATTATCAGTGGCGCACCCGGGGGGATATCAATGGCGCACCAGGTGGTGCACCACTGATATCTGGATTAGTAATGGCGCACCTCTGGTGCGCCACTAATACACATTACTAGTGGCGTGGTAATAGTGGCGCACCAGAGGTGCGCCACTAATACCCAAAAGTGGTGCGCCACTAATGAGCTTTTTTCTAGTAGTGTCTTCATGGGAGTGGCAACTTGCTTGCCATTCTTCTTGAAGTTCCCTTTCTTTCCCTTGCCCTTTTACTTGAAACTAGTGGTCTTGTCAACCATCAACATTTGATGCTTTTCTTGATTTCTACCTTCGTCGACTTCAACATCACGAAGAGCTCGGGAATCATTTTCGTCACCCCTTGCATATTATAGTTCATCACGAAGTTCCAATAACTTGGTGATAGTGACTAGAGAACTCTGTCAATCACTATTTTATCTGGAAGATTAACTCCCACTTGTTTCAAGCGATTGTAGTACTCAGACATTTTGAGCACATGCTCACTGGTTGAGCTATTCTCCTCCATCTTGTAGGCAAAGTACTTGTCAAAGGTCTCATACCTCTTGACTCGGGCATGAGTTTGAAATATCAATTTCAGCTCTTGGAACATCTTATATGCTCCGTGGCTTTCAAAACATTTTTGAAGTCCCGGTTCTAAGCCGTAAAGCATGGCGCACTAAACTATCAAGTAGTTATCATACCGAGCTTGCAAAACGTTCATAACGTCTGCATTTGCTCCTGCAATAGATCCTCACCTAGAGATGCATCAAGGACATAATTCTTCTGTGTAGCAATGAGGATAATCCTCAGATCACGGACCTAGTCCGCATCATTGCTACTATCATCTTTCAACATATTTTTCTCTAGGAACATATCAAAAATAAACTGGAAGATACATCGCAAGCTATTGATCTACAACACAGATATGCAAATACTATCAGGACTAAGTTCATGATAAATTAAAGTTAATCTTCTATTATATAATTAAGACAAGAGTCAAACAAGCTATTACGTTTGTCCACATATGCTAATATTATTTGCACCGTTTGATGAGAATAGTAATGGCTTAGATTTAATAGTTTTTACGTAACACATATTTAACATGTATATGTGCCAGCACATTGAGTTGTCACGTATATGCATATATAAGGAAAAGAGAATTAAAATCAAGAAGCCGGAAACTATAACAGACTAAGTCTTCTCTGACCTTCTTGCTTCGTGCAGATAAACTTTGAGCCCCCTGTAATACATGGATTGCCATGGAATTCCTCTACTACCTCCACGACGAATTATTCTCAAGGTGGCCTATCAGCTGCTGGAAGAAGATTGGCCGAACTTCTAGCCAGGGTATGGTTGAACTTCTTCCTTCCTTCGGTTTGTTATTTGGCTACAACTATGTGAAGTTCAGGTGGTATGTGAGCCTCAGTCCAGGCTACAAAAGCTTTTTAAAAATCTGCCTGCTTACAACCATGTGAAGTTCTGGTAGTGTGTGAGCCTCAGTCCAGGCTACAAAACAGCATTGTAAAAATCTGCCTGCTTACAGGCATGTGAAGTTCAGGTAGTATGTGAGCCTCAGTCCTGGCTACAAACAATATAAAATCTGCCTGCATTCACATTCACATGTGAAGTTCAACTAGTAAGTGTGCTAGAGTTCAGGTTGGTATGTCTCTGGTTCTGTGCAAAAAAAAATAAAAGGAAAATAAAACATGCACGTGATATGACATGAAGGTCAGGTTGGTATGCACTAGCAGTCCATCCATTCAAACGCATGAAGGTTCAGGTTTTTTAACTGTAGACAGTATTTCCCCTTTGCAAAACAAGAAGTTCAGGTTGTGGACAGTGCTCAGTTCAGGTGCATATAAGTAATAAAATATTGTAGAATTAGAAAATAGGATGTGAAGTTAATTCTGTGAAGGGTGCTCAGTTCAGGTACAAAAGTATTGGCAGATGCTCAGCTCAGTGCATAGTGTGATGGCTCTCACCACTTTTATATGAGAAGTTCAGGCTGTGAATAATGCTAAGTTCAGTTACATAGGTATAGGCAGATATAACTTGTGTGCTAATAGACATTTTTTCCTTTTATGTTAGCAAGACGAGAGACGCATGAAGAAGCTTAGAAGTTCCCAGCAGCAAGTACACAATCCAAAGCCTGTACGCGTTGCACCACCCCCTCAATGGGTCACGCCTTAAACGCACCAACAGCATTACCAACCTGCTCCAGACCAAAAATGGATGACACCCGAAACACACAGATACTTCTAGGATGCTGGGTCATAGCCCTATCCGCACAAGTTTGCGCCTCCACCTAATTGGGTGACGCCGGAAATCCCCCGCGGATTCTTTGTATCCACAAGCAGACTGTCAAGCACGCCGATGGAGGAGGGGGTTAGCTCAAGTCATGCGTCTAACTCTGGAGGTTATCCTGGTGTGCCTCGTCAATGCCAAATAGACGCAACTAAACCGGATCCCAGGACAAATCCAACAGCAACACACACACGGAGGAGAGTGCTCTGCACACTACCGCCGTTGGATCCTGCTGCTGCTGCTACAAGTCAGAATTGTACGGGTGATAAGGTAGATGGATTGCTTCACAAAACAAAAGAGCAAACCAAGACCAGGATCGCAATACCTCCACAACCACCTCAAGAAAAAAGGACGAAAACAAGAGAGAGGCCATCTTTAGCCCTCCTTCCTCCTCGTGATCCACTTCTGCATCCTGCTATGATTACTCCGCCATGCCCCATCCCAGAGGGACAGCAGCCGACACCGGCAGAGTTGCGATCATACACGCACGTAAGTGAAACAAAAAATATTTATATATGCATCTTGTATTATCTACAAATTTTCTGCTCCCTACAGAATAACAAGTTCATAAACTGCATTTTAACGTGCTGTTTGGATTGTTTTTTTCTTTTTCTGCAGACGCCGGATCTACCGGATTATCTAATACCAAGACTAAAGATGTGATTCAAAGATGTAGAGAAAGCAAGGGAATTTTATAACAGATATGCCAGGCACGCTGGTTTTGGAATCAGGAAGACGGGTGGAAATGACAACCACAAGTATTTTGTTTGCGCCTTCCAAGGGATACACACATCTTCTGTTTCAGAGGCCAACAGGAAGCGAAACAAAACATCGCAGAGGACGGGCTGCAACGCAAGAATGAGGGTGAAGGTGCAGGAGGATATCACATGTGTGGCAGTGGACATTGAGTACAATCATAATCACCAGCTCATGCAAACTGATGACATGCTGGTATTCTTGCACTCACACAAGAATTATGACCCCACTATTCTGGAGTATGTAAAGCTCCTACAGCACCATGATGTCAAGCACACAACAATCATGTCCATGCTATCTGAAAATGAAGATGGAAGCTACTTCCTAAGCATGACCGGACGAGACCTACTAAACCAGTAAGTATTCAAACACACACATGTTGCAATGTAAAATAGCATCCTAGCTCACAACCCCTTTGATAGCAAAAATAACAAATGCATGTTGGCGTGTGATTTGCAGGAAAGCCATGAATGCAAGGAAAGATGATTTGGATGATGTATTAAAACTTGTTTCATTCTTCAAAGACATGAAGGCAATAAATGATGAGTTTTTCTATGACATCCAAGTGGACAAGGACAAGTCAATTAAAAACATTTTCTGGTCTAATGCAAGCTGCCGAGGAGCCTATCAAGACTTCGGCGATTGTGTAACATTCGACACGACTTACAAGACCAACAGATTTCATATGCCTCTGGGAGTGTTTGTTGGAACAATCCATCACTTGCAGTCAATGATATTTGCTGTTGCCCTGATAAGAGAAGAAGATGCAAAGTCATTCAAGTGGCTATTCGATACATTTCTACGGTGCGTGAACAACAAGCACCCAACTTGCATTCTAACAGGTGAGTCCAAAAAAAACCCTCTTCAAGTTTCATCATCTTTTCAGTCTATGGGTCTGTGTTGGGTACATTTGTTTTTTCTAAAAAATATGTAAAGAATGTTGTTCAACCACTGTTAGCATAGAAGTCCAACTAGCAGTACAAGAAAGCAAAATTATCTGTCACATGTTTAGAAAAAAAATAGTTATGAATGTGAAGTTCAAGTACATGAATCATAGAAGTTCAAGGACGAACCTGTGAGATAAAAATATGTAGCATGTTCAGAAAAACATAGTTATTTATGTGAAGTTCAATCACTGCTACCACAGAAGTTCAACAACACTGCTGCAAGAAAATTTTTGAGTGTGACACTACTAGTTTGTCCTACTACTAACTGTGAAGTTCAAGCACTGGTACCACAGAAGTTCAGCAACACTGCTGTAAGAAAAAAATACATGTGACATTCTTAGATAGGCATACTACTAGATGTGAAGTTCAATTACTTGTGCAACATAAGTTCACCATCAGTACAAAAAAGAATCAAGTTTCATTTTTTTAATTCATGCAGACCAGTGCCCATCGATGGCGAAAGCTATACCACAATCATTTCCAAACACCGTCCACAAGCTATGTCGTTGGAACATATTGAAGAAGTACAGGGAATGCCTCGCGTTGCTGTACAAAAAGTATAAAACATTCAAAGAGGAGTTCACGGCTATATTAAACTGGCCGCTGATGCCAACAGAGTTTGAAGATGCCTGGGCTGAACTCGTGCACAAGTACCACCTGGAGAACGACCAGATGATGATGCAGCTCTGGAGTGATAGGAAGATGTGGATTTCAGCATATTACAAGAACATTTTCTGTGCTAGAATGACTTCCACACAACGAAGCGAGAGCATGAACCACGTGCTATAGAAAGGGTTTGTCAAGGGGACCTAGAACCTACACAAGTTTGCTAGGCGGGTCAATGCTTGCATACAAACTCGGATGCAGAAGGAGAATGAGCAAACAATGACCAGCATGGTATGATGACAAGTACAAAACACCACCATCATGTTATGTTTACCTTCAACATGTGCACTTTGAATTTTAAAAAATGAAACCTATGATTCTGCTTCGACTAATATCTTACTTTTTGACATGTGCAGACCAATCCTGTGACAAAGACAACTTACGGCTACAAGGAAGACATGTCTATCAAGTACACGAGAGCCATGTACACCGAGATGAGGAATAGGATGAGAAAGGCCACGCTATTTCGCGCAAAGCGTACAACAGAGTCCACTAAGTACCTTGTGTACTACCACAACAATCCTGGCCATGATGATGAAGAAAGATTTTCCTGGTCAAAGCATGAATTCCAGGTTGTAGCTGACCCAGGAAATGAAATATACGAGTGTGAATGCAAGCTCTGTACACACACAGGTGAGCGGGAAAACAAACTCATTAAATAGCTGGACTAGTAGTATCATATCAAAATTTATGAAACTCATTCCTGGCTCACAAACTATGTATTCTGCATTCATCACAAAATGCAGGCCTGTTCTGGCTTCAGATCATGAACATACTGGACTACCTGAAGCCTGACAAATTTCCAAACAAGTATATCCTCAAACGGTACACAAAGACTGCAAAATCACAGCCAACCTTTGATACAAGGGACTACAACACAACCGCATCGGATGGCAGCTCATGGCTATCGAAGCAAGCCATCTTGCTGCAGCTGAATTTGATGGTTAACAAGAAAGCGATGAGATGTGACCAGCAGTATGACAGAGCCTACTATGTTCTCAAGAGGCTCGTGGAAGAGCTTGATGCAATACATTCAGCAAATCGAGCGGATGCTAACAAAAGGATGGCTGAAGAGGACGCTGAAATTGAAGATGACCTTCACTATTATGCAGCTGAAATGCTCAACGCCGCTACTAAAGCCAACCAGTGCAAGCAGGGTGTTGGCCAATAAATGGAGCAGTGACAGCAAGAGACGATGAAACTGCCGCTGTATTCTGAAACAAAGGGTAGGAAGAAAATTACTGCAGCAAAGAAAAGTGACAAGAGAGCGCAAATAAAGGCACCACCTGCAGGAAGAGTCATGGTGCTGGATGAGAATGGAGTGCCACTTGGACACAGGAAATGTAGTGTGTGCAACCAGGTTGCGGGACACAACAGGCTGACCTGTCCAACACTCTTGGAAAGAAACAATGCCAAGGAGGTCAAGCAACCCAAATCTAAAAAACAGCAACCCAAAGTTATGGAACAAAAGAAGGGACCACACCCACAGAAAGCAAGCACCAGACTTTGTAGCATATGCAAGGAGTATGAACCACATAATGCAAGAACATGCCCGAAGCGAGCAGATGCTGAAAAGACAAGCAAAAAGCCAGAGAAGAAACAGAAAGCAAAACCCAGAGCCAGCAACAAGAAAGAGGTGGAAGAGGAAGAGGAAGAGGAAGACGAAGACATCGTCAAAGAAGAGGAAGACGAAGAGGAAGAGAACGATGAAGAGGAAGAGGAAGACGATGATGAAGAGGAAGAGGAAGAGGATGATGAAGAGGAAGATGAAGAGGAAGAGGTACATGTCAAGCAAAAACCTATACAACCAAAGCCTAGGAGGAGCGCAAGGCTGATGAACAGTTAGAATAGGTCAATTAACACAATGCAAACTTATGTCATGTCAATGTCCAGAATATTATGTCATCCCCTTTTATTGTTGAACTTTCAAAGAAGTCCTGGTAACATACAGTGTGAAGTTTACGTAGTATTACTGCAGAAGTCCTGGTATGTTATGAGATGAAGTGTTGTGCTGATGATGTACTGCATGAAAGAGCAAGCAGTAATAAAATGAAAAACATATACTGTGAAGTTCAAGTAAGCTTATTGCAAAAGTCCTGGTATGTTAAGAGATGAAGTGATGTGCTGGTGATGTATTGCGTGAAAGTGCAAGCAAGAACAAACATGAAAATCATATACTGTGAAGTTCAAGTAAGCTTACTGCAGAAGTCCTGGTATATTATGGCAGGAGGTGCTCGTGTTGTATTCCATAAAAGTGCAACCAGCAAATAATCATATAGTATTGAAGTTCACGTCAGCTTACAGAAGAAGTTCTGGTATATAAAATCGATGTAGGAAAAAAATATGCTTAAAAAATAAAGTTTCACCGCATAAACTAAGGTTAGCAAGCCTAAGACAACGCGTTCAAATGTGAAGTTCTGCTTGGATACGTGCAGAAGTTCATGTACAATGCCGACAAAATATAAACAAACGTCAATAGTATCCCTGCACAAAGTTACAGCTGAAATACATTCGCACTTGAAAAAACACAAAAAAATATAGATTCTATGCAAAAGCATACATATTGGTTGGGTGGAAAAATACCAATACATTACACAACACAGATTATCCTATCCATCTGAAACCAGCAGCCCAGCCACATTCTCAAAGCGCTCAAGTCTACAATCATATGTTGGGGCCCAAAAATAAAACACACAAAAAAAATCAAGCAGTTCAACCATAACCAAGGGAGAAGTTCATCTACATCTATTGGGGAAAAAACATGCAACACATGGATACTGAAAAACGACGCAGTACATTGAAATTCAGAAAGACAAATCATTCTTCACACCAAATACATTTGTCCACAAATATCATAAGTAATAGTGTTGCACCTATAGATGTAAAAATCACTAAATCATTCTTGCAACCAAATCTTTACGGAATCGTTCCAATCATTATCAAAACCTAAAAATCTGTACGAAATCAAATCTACAATGAAACTAATGCTTCGAGTTCATGGGCCAAAGGACTGGATCTCTTTAGGGAGCTCTGAACGAATGACTTCATTCTTCTCGCTAAAAATCAGAGTGTGCATGAACTCAGCCTTCCAGTCATCTGCAGCAGCCTACAAACAAAGAAAATCAAACAATGGTTTAGTAACGGATATCTAAAACCACGGCAGGAGCGTCTCAGCAAAAACACACAACAAAAATTAAAGGATGATGAGACAAGAACAAAGACAGAACATACTTCCACATCACCAAAATCTTCAACAATCTCATCACCATCATATGAAGAGTAGAACTTCACGGCAAACAAACCACAATCATTATTCTTCTGCTTTGGAACATCGATAAAAGTCGGCCTCTTTGCAATATTCACCCAGTTAGGCTGCTTGCTCGCTTTGTACGCAGCCTTGCCGTACACCTCCTCGAGCAACCCAACAAATCTCTTGATCTGCCAGAAATAACAAAATAACATGAAGTAAAAAACATGTTAACAAAAATAGTTAATTCAGGTACATAAAAAGCAACACTTGCATGAGATCCAGCTAAACAAAATGGGAGAAGTTCAACTTCCAAATCATAGTCAGTTCAAGCAGTATTACCAAAAATAGAGACAGCAACATATTTTGTCAACACAAGGCATAATAAACTTCATGTCAAACAAGAGAATGTGAAAGGAGGTTTCAGGCTAAGAAAAACACATGATATTTTGGCAGTCCCCGTGGAAACTTGTTCGCGACGTTCCCTTATTGCTGTAAGGAAGTGAATCAAGGATGTCAATGCTCCCACGATATCTATTCAGCACATACACACTGTAGTGCGCCATTGTGCCAAATGGCTTGAATAGTATCAAGAAAACCTGCCAAGAATGAAAGGAACAGTGAACACAAAATATAAAGCATATGTACTGAAGAACCGTGATGAACACAAACTTCTTGACAAACTCAGCAAAAGGATGCACATGAAATTATAAATAGCAAGAGTTATGAAAAAACTAACCAGCTTTGCGTTAAGAAGGTCTTCTTCCTTGCGAACAAACATTGGGAGGAGACCAGCAGATTTTTTTACATCAAACTTTGGAACTGTTGCCGCGAAGAAATCATACTCCAGGCAGTACTGTGCATTCACAAAAACACAATTAAAACACCTCCCAAATGCCACTACAACAAAACTATAGGAGAAAAAGGGAGATAGGGGTGCAAAGAACTAAAACCTGTATGAAGTAGGGACTAAGTATAACCCTGTCAGCACTAGTGAATATCTTAGAGGTCTCCGGCTTATCCTTTCGTAAATTTATGAAATAATCCATTATGTCTCCTTCCATTTGCTGCCCTTCAGCGAAAAGAGTATAAAGGACACGTCCTGTGAGGTCAATCACATTCACAGGGAAGGTAAACATGAAGTAGCTTGTCCTGCAGAATACAAAAGGATGGTAAAAAAATATTAGAAGTTCAGATACAACAACAAACAGAAGTTCAGACACTATAACTCGAAAGGCAAGAGGAGACATAAAAAAGAAATTCAGATACCACAACAATGGCAGGTCAGACAGTATAACAAGAGAAGTTCAGACAATATAACTCCAAGGCAAGGGAGAAATGAACAGAAGTGCACATACTAAAACAACAGAAGTTCAGACACAGAGTAGCATCTCTGGCAACAACAAAGTTAAAGAAGAAAGAAAACTCACTCTAAATACTTCTCCAGACCCTCTTTACTAAACACATACTGTTTCAACTTCCGGGCCTCGGATAGATGAGGGTAACTGTATTTTTTCAGGGGAGCGACAGGAGAACGCCACTTCAAGGCAATCTTGATGCTCGCTTGGAGGTAGTTATGTTGGCAGACTCAACTGCCGGTTTCCTCCTGGTGATGACATCATTCTTCCCACCTCTCCCAGCAAGAGTACCAGAAGCAGATTTACCATTCTTTGGATAAGCAATCTTCTCAAAATCATCATCTGACAAAATCACTTCTACTTCGGCTGCTTCGACTGCACCAACCTTCCTGGAGCAAGGGTTTTTTGGAGTACCACGAATACCATCAGCCTGCTTCCCCAACTTGGAAGGAATAAGGGTTCGAGGTCTATCATCTTCTATAGGAGTTGTACTCATCGATTCCTCCCTAGGTTGGTATTCATGTGACCCGAGGAATGAGTAGTTGTAATCGGTCAAGTCCAACGGATCCACTGCCAAAGAAAAGGAGGAGAAAAAACACCATTAAATATAACTGAAGTTCAAGCATAGCACAAATGTGCAGTCCAACTAAATATAGATGACATGGTTACTACTCAAGCTGATCTAAAAAATTTAGTTGCATTTAAAACCTAAAAGAAGTTCAGGCACAACCAAAGGCACAGTTCAAGGTAAACCAATGAACTGGAAAACATTCAACTACAGCTAACAAAAAGCATAGAAAGGCATCATCTCTGAAGTTCAAGTAGAAAGAAATGCTCATGTCCAAGTAAGCAATGCAAGGAAAGAAATTACTGAAACAAAATACACAAGCAAAATAAAAAAGATAGAAATGAAATTCATGTACAAGAAAATGCTCATCTCCTTCTGAAAGCACCTGCCCAGCCAGATCTCAAGCAGAAGTCCAAGTTCAAAGAAAATATGAAGTTCGGGTAGAATAAAGATGAAGTGCACGTAAGCATTCCAAGTTCCAAGACTTACATGTGTAGTAGCCAATTAGAGCTTGGAATTCTGTCTCAAACAGGTTAGAAGAAGCGATTGAGTACAACCACGTCTTCCTGATATCCGTGATATTTTCATGGGAATAATTCACAAGAACCCCATCATGATACGAATTAACATTCGTAAGCATGAAGAATCCGCAGTCGATATTGCCATCAAACACAGAAAAAGAATAGTGTTAGATCAGAAAAAGAAAGCCAACGAATAAAACACGCCGCAGCTTAAGTACAACTATAGATAAACAGAAGTGATACAGAGAAAAAAGTAGAAATCATACTTGTTTTGCTGCTGGGGGACATCAATCCAATCCAGAGCGAAGTTGTCGATGGAAAGAGGACTGAAGGGTGTCTCCCTGTCATTGCATGCATCGCTCCAAAGCTTCTTGATGTTATCGGTCATCCGCCGAAACAGGCGTACCGCACATTCATCGTCTGGTCCATAGTAGTAATTGAGAAGTTGAAACCTTGAATTCTTCAGGTCTAGGAATATCGACACCCAATGACCGACACCACCCATGGAAGCAGGAACCTCAGGCGGGTCAAAAGTGGGGAAAACAACCTGGAGCAACATAAAACACAAGTATCATTGAAAACTAAAAATTAATAACAAAAGGTACAACGAAAAAAAAGACAATACAAACACAGTGGATCGCAGTGCAAAACTAACACAGAGGCAAATAACAAAGATATTGCATACCGAATCATTTGCATCCATGCTATCTGGACCACTCGCCAAGAAGTACTTCCTCACACGAGAATCAAATTGACCTCTGAAAATCTTATCCTAAAATTGTTGGGGAACGCAGTAATTTCAAAAAAATTCCTACGCACACGCAAGATCATGGTGATGCATAGCAACGAGAGGGGAGAGTGTTTGTCTACGTACCCTCGTAGACCGAAGCGGAAGCGTTGACACAACGTAGAGGAAGTAGTCGTACGTTCTCCTCGCGATCCAACCGATCACAGCACCGTTACTCCGGCACCTCCGAGTTCTTGGCACACGTTCAGCTCGATGACGATCCCCGGGCTCCGATCCAGCAAAGCGTCGGGGAAGAGTTCCGTCAGCACGACGGCGTGGTGACGATCTTGATGTGTTACCGGCGCAGGGCTTCGCCTAAGCACTGCAACGATATAATCGAGGTGGAATTTGGTGGAAGGGGGCACCGCACACGGCTAAGGAACGATCCGTAGATCAACTTGTGTGTCTTTGGGGTGCTCCCTGCCCCCGTATATAAAGGATCCAAGGGGGAGGGGCTGGCCGGCCAGGTTTGGTGCGCCAGGAGAGTCCTACTCCCTCTGGGAGTAGGATTCCCCCCCCCCCCCCCAATCCTAGTTGGACTAGGATTGCTCCAAGGGGGAGAGAGAGAGAGAGAGGGGGCGCCCCACTTCTCCTAGTCCTAATAGGACTAGGGAAGGGGGGGAGGCGCGCAGCCCCTAGGGCTGCCCTCTCACCTTTCCTCCAAGGCCCATGTTGGCCCATTATGCTCCCGGGGGGTTCCGGTAACCCTCCCGGTATTCCGGTAAAATCCTGATTTCACCTGGAATGCATCCGATGTCCAAACATAGGCTTCCAATATATAATTCTTTATGTCTCGACCATTTCGAGACTCCTCGTCACGTCCGTGATCACATCCGGGACTCCGAACTCCTTCGGTACATCAAAATGCATAAACTCATAATAACTGTCATCGTAACGTTAAGCGTGCGGACCCTACGGTTCGAGAACAATGTAGACATGACCGAGACACGTTTCCGGTCAATAACCAATAGCGGGACCTGGATGCCCATATTGGCTCCTACATATTCTACGAAGATCTTTATCGGTCAGACCGCATAACAACATACGTTGTTCCCTTTGTCATCGGTATGTTACTTGCCCGAGATTCGATCGTCGGTATCCAATACCTAGTTCAATCTCGTTACCGGCAAGTCTCTTTTCTCGTTCCGTAATACATCATCTCGCAACTAACTCATTGGTTGCAATGCTTGCAAGGCTTTATGTGATGTGCATTACCGAGAAGGCCCTGAGATACCTCTCCGACAATCGGAGTGACAAATCCTAATCTCGAAGTATGCCAACTCAACATGTACCTTCGGAGACACTTGTAGAGCACCTTTATAATCACCCAGTTACGTTGTGACGTTTGGTAGCACACAAAGTGTTCCTACGGTAAATGGGAGTTGCATATTCTCATAGTTAAAGGAACATGTATAAGTCATGGATAAAAGCAATAGCAATATACTAAACGATCGGGTGCTATGCTAATGCAATGGGTCATGTCAATCAGATCATTCAACTAATGATGTGATCTCGTTAATCAAACAACAACTCTTTGTTCATGGCTAGGAAACATAACCATCTTTGATTAATGAGCTAGTCAAGTAGAGGCATACTAGTGACACTCTGTTTGTCTATGTATTCACACATGTATTATGTTTCCAGTTAATACAATTCTAGCATGAATAATAAACATTTATCATGATATAAGGAAATAAATAATAACTTTATTATTGCCTCTAGGGCATATTTCCTTCAGTCTCCCACTTGCACTAGAGTCAATAATCTAGATTACAAAGTAATGATTCTAACACCCATGGAGTTTTGGTGCTGATCATGTTTTGCTCGTGGAAGAGGCTTAGTCAACGGGTATGCAACATTCAGATCCGTATGTATCTTGCATATCTCTATGTCTCCCACCTGGACCAAATCCCGGATGGAGTTGAAGCGTCTCTTGATGTGTTTGGTTCTTTTGTGAAATCTGGATTCCTTTGCCAAGGCAATTGCACCAGTATTGTCACAAAAGATTTTCATTGGACCCGATACGCTAGGTACAACACCTAGATCGGATATGAACTCCTTCATCCAGACTCCTTCATTGGCTGCTTCTGAAGCGGCTATGTACTCAGCTTCACATGTAGATCCCGCCACGACGCTTTGTTTAGAACTGCACCAACTGACACCTCCACCGTTTAATGTAAATACGTATCCGGTTTGCGATTTGGAATCGTCCGGATCAGTGTCAAAGCTTGCATCGACGTAACCGTTTACGACGAGCTCTTTGTCACCTCCAAAAATGAGAAACATATCCTTAGTCCTTCTCAAGTACTTAAGGATGTTCTTGACCGCTGTCCAGTGATCCACTCCTGGATTACTTTGGTACCTGCCTGCTAAACTTACAGCAAGGCACACATCAGGTCTGGTACACAGCATTGCATACATGATAGAGCCTATGGCTGAAGCATAGGGAACATTTTTCATCTTCTCTCTATCTTCTGCGGTGGTCGGGCATTGAGTCTTACTCAATTTCACACCTTGTGCCACAGGCAAGAACCCTTTCTTTGCCTGATCCATTCTGAACTTTTTCAAAACTTTGTCAAGGTATGTGCTTTGTGAAAGTCCTATTAAGCGTCTTGATCTATCTCTATAGATCTTAATGCCCAATATGTAAGCAGCTTCCCCGAGGTCTTTCATTGAAAAACTTTTATTCAAGTATCCCCTTATGCTATCCAGAAATTCTATATTATTTCCGATCAGTAATATGTCATCTACATATAATATCAGAAATGCTACAGAGCTCCCACTCACTTTCTTGTAAATACAGGCTTCTCCGAAAGTATGTATAAAACCAAAAGCTTTGATCACACTATCAAAGCGTTTATTCCAACTCCGAGAGGCTTGCACCAGTCCATAAATGGATCGCTGGAGCTTGCACACTTTGTTAGCTCCCTTTGGATCGACAAAACCTTCTGGTTGCATCATATACAACTCTTCTTCCAGAAATCCATTCAGGAATGCAGTTTTGACATCCATTTGCCAAATTTCATAATCATAAAATGCGGCAACTGCTAATATGATTCGGACAGACTTAAGCATCGCTACGGGTGAGAAAGTCTCATCGTAGTCAATCCCTTGAACTTGTCGAAAACCTTTTGCAACAAGTCGAGCTTTATAGACAGTAACATTACCATCAGCGTCAGTCTTCTTTTTGAAAATCCATTTATTTTCTATTGCTTGCCGATCATCGGGCAAGTCAACCAAAGTCCACACTTTGTTATCATACATGGATCCCATCTCAGATTTCATGGCCTCAAGCCATTTTGCGGAATCTGGGCTCACCATCGCTTCTTCATAGTTCGTAGGTTCATCATGGTCTAGTAACATGACTTCCAAAATAGGATTACCGTACCACTCTGGTGCGGATCTTACTCTGGTTGATCTACGAAGTTCAGTAGAAACTTGATCTGAAGTTTCATGATCATTATCATTAGCTTCCTCCCTATTTGATGTAGGTGTCACAGAAACAGATTTCTGTGATGTACTACTTCTCAATAAAGGAGCAGATTCTGTTATCTCATCAAGTTCTACTTTCCTCCCACTCACTTCTTTCGAGAGAAACTCCTTCTCTAGAAAGTTTCCGACTTTGGCAACAAAAATTTTGCCTTCGGATCTGTGATAGAAGGTATACCCAATAGTCTCCTTTGGGTATCCTATGAAGACACACTTTTCCGATTTGGGTTCGAGCTTATCAGGTTGAA
This sequence comes from Aegilops umbellulata, assembly GCA_032464435.1. Taxonomy (NCBI): domain Eukaryota; kingdom Viridiplantae; phylum Streptophyta; class Magnoliopsida; order Poales; family Poaceae; genus Aegilops; species Aegilops umbellulata. The sequence continues at coordinate 525,773,370 of CP136055.1, read as the reverse complement.
GCTTTTTCACATAAGCATCGCAGCCCCAAACTTTAAGAAACGACAACTTTGGTTTCTTCCCAAACCACAGTTCATAAGGCGTCGTCTCAACGGATTTTGATGGTGCCCTATTTAACGTGAATGCGGCCGTCTCTAGAGCATAACCCCAAAAAGATAGCGGTAAATCGGTAAGAGACATCATAGATCGCACCATATCCAGTAAAGTACGATTACGACGTTCGGACACACCATTGCGTTGTGGTGTTCCTTGTGGCGTGAGTTGCGAAACTATTCCGCATTGTTTCAAATGTAGACCAAACTCGTAACTCAAATATTCTCCTCCACGATCAGATCGTAGAAACTTTATTTTCTTGTTACGATGATTTTCCACTTCACTCTGAAATTCTTTGAACTTTTCAAATGTTTCAGACTTGTGTTTCATTAAGTAGATATACCCATATCTGCTTAAATCATCAGTGAAGGTGAGAAAATAACGATATCCGCCACGAGCCTCAACATTCATTGGACCACATACATCAGTATGTATGATTTCCAATAAATCTGTTGCTCTCTCCACAGTACCGGAGAACGGTGTTTTAGTCATCTTGCCCATAAGGCACGGCTCGCAAGTGCCAAGTGATTCATAATCAAGTGACTCCAAAAGTCCATCAGTATGGAGTTTCTTCATGCGCTTTACGCCGATATGACCTAAACGGCAGTGCCACAAATAAGTTGCACTATCATTATTAACTCTGCATCTTTTGGTTTCAACATTATGAATATGTGTGTTACTACTATCGAGATTAAGTAAGAACAAACCACTCTTTAATGGCGCATGACCATAAAAGATATTACTCATATAAATAGAACAACCATTATTCTCTGATTTAAATGAATAACCGTCTTGCATCAAACAAGATCCAGATATAATGTTCATGCTCAACGCTGGTACTAAATAACAATTATTTAGATCTAATATTAATCCCGAAGGTAGATGTAGAGGTAGCGTGCCGACCGCGATCACATCGACTTTGGAACCATTTCCCACGCGCATCGTCACCTCGTCCTTAGCCAATCTTCGCTTAATCCGTAGCCCCTGTTTTGAGTTGCAAATATTAGCAACAGAACCAGTATCAAATACCCAGGTGCTACTGCGAGAATTAGTAAGGTACACATCAATAACATGTATATCACATATACCTTTGTTAACCTTGCCATCCTTCTTATCCGCCAAATACTTGGGGCAGTTCCGCTTCCAGTGACCAGTCTGCTTGCAATAGAAGCACTCAGTTTCAGGCTTAGGTCCAGACTTGGGTTTCTTCTCTTGAGTAGCAACTTGCTTGCTGTTCTTTTTGAAGTTCCCCTTTTTCTTCCCTTTGCCCTTTTTCTTGAAACTAGTGGTTTTGTTAACCATCAACACTTGATGCTCCTTTTTGATTTCTACCTCCGCGGCTTTTAGCATCGCGAAGAGCTCGGGCATAGTTTTGGTCATCCCTTGCATATTATAGTTCATCACGAAGCTCTTGTAGCTTGGTGGCAGTGATTGGAGAATTCTGTCAATGACGCAATCATCCGGAAGATTAACTCCCAGTTGAATCAAGTGATTGTTATACCCAGACATTCTGAGTATATGCTCACTGACAGAACCATTCTCCTCCATTTTACAGCTATAAAACTTATTGGAGACTTCATATCTCTCAATCCGGGCATTTGCTTGAAATATTAACTTCAACTCCTGGAACATCTCATATGCTCCATGGTGTTCAAAACGTCGTTGAAGTCCCGGTTCTAAGCCGTAAAGCATGGCACACTGAACTATAGAGTAGTCATCAGCTTTGCTTTGCCAGACGTTCATAACATCTGGCGTAGCTCTTGCACCAGGCCTGGCACCTAGCGGTGCTTCCAGGACGTAATTCTTCTGTGCAGCAATGAGGATAATCCTCAAGTTACGGACCCAGTCCGTGTAATTGCTACCATCATCTTTCAACTTTGCTTTCTCAAGGAACGCATTAAAATTCAACGGAACAACAGCACGAGCCATCTATCTACACAACATAGACAAGCAAGATACTATCAGGTACTAAGTTCATGATAAATTAAAGTTCAATTAATCATATTACTTAAGAACTCCCACTTAGATAGACATCTCTCTAATCCTCTAAGTGATCACGTGATCCAAATCAACTAAACCATGTCCGATCATCACGTGAGATGGAGTAGTTTCAATGGTGAACATCATTATGTTGATCATATCTACTATATGATTCACGCTCGACCTTTCGGTCTCTGTGTTCCGAGGCCATATCTGTATATGCTAGGCTCGTCAAGTTAAACCTGAGTATTCCGCGTGTGCAACTGTTTTGCACCCGTTGTATTTGAACGTAGAGCCTATCACACCCGATCATCACGTGGTGTCTCAGCACGAAGAACTTTCGCAACGGTGCATACTCAGGGAGAACACTTCTTGATAATTTAGTGAGAGATCATCTTATAATGCTACCGTCAATCAAAGCAAGATAAGATGCATAAAAGGATAAACATCACATGCAATCAATATAAGTGATATGATATGGCCATCATCATCTTGTGCTTGTGATCTCCATCTTCGAAGCACCGTCATGATTACCATCGTCACCGGCGCGACACCTTGATCTTCATCGCAGCATCGTTGTCGTCTCGCTAATCTTATGCTTCTACGACTATCACTACCGTTTAGCAATAAAGTAAAGCATTACATCGCGATTGCATTGCATACAATAAAGCGACAACCATATGGCTCCTGCCAGTTGCCGATAACTCGGTTACAAAACATGATCATCTCATACAATAAAATTTAGCATCACGTCTTGACCATATCACATCACAACATGCCCTGCAAAAACAAGTTAGACGTTCTCTACTTTGTTGTTGCAAGTTTTACGTGGCTGCTACGGGCTTTAAGCAAGAACTCATCTTACCTACGCATCAAAACCACAACGATAGTTTGTCAAATAGACTCCGTTTTAACCTTCTCAAGGACCGGGCGTAGCCACACTCGGTTCAACTAAAGTTGGAGAGACAGTCTTCCGCAAGCCATCTCTGTGCAAAGCACGTCGAGGGAACCGGTCTCGCGTAAGCGTACGCGTAAGGTTGGTCCGGATCGTCTCATCCAACAATACCGCTGAACCAAAGTATGACATGCTGGTAGGCAGTATGACTTGTATCGTCCACAACTCACTTGTGTTCTACTCGTGCAAATAACATCAACCATAAAACCTAGGCTCGGATGCCACTGTTGGGGAACGCAGTAATTTCAAAAAATTTCCTACGCACACGCAAGATCATGGTGATGCATAGCAACGAGAGGGGAGAGTGTTTGTCTACGTACCCTCGTAGACCGAAGCGGAAGCGTTGACACAACGTAGAGGAAGTAGTCGTACGTTCTCCTCGCGATCCAACCGATCACAGCACCGTTACTCCGGCACCTCCGAGTTCTTGGCACACGTTCAGCTCGATGACGATCCCCGGGCTCCGATCCAGCAAAGCGTCGGGGAAGAGTTCCGTCAGCACGACGGCGTGGTGACGATCTTGATGTGTTACCGGCGCAGGGCTTCGCCTAAGCACTGCAACGATATAATCAAGGTGGAATTTGGTGGAAGGGGGCACCGCACACGGCTAAGGAACGATCCGTAGATCAACTTGTGTGTCTTTGGGGTGCTCCCTGCCCCCGTATATAAAGGATCCAAGGGGGAGGGGCTGGCCGGCCAGGTTTGGTGCGCCAGGAGAGTCCTACTCCCTCTGGGAGTAGGATTCCCCCCCCCCAATCCTAGTTGGACTAGGATTGCTCCAAGGGGGAGAGAGAGAGAGAGGGGGCGCCCCACTTCTCCTAGTCCTAATAGGACTAGGGAAGGGGGGGAGGCGCGCAGCCCCTAGGGCTGACCTCTCACCTTTCCTCCAAGGCCCATGTTGGCCCATTATGCTCCCGGGGGGTTCCGGTAACCCTCCCGGTATTCCGGTAAAATCCTGATTTCACCTGGAATGCATCCGATGTCCAAACATAGGCTTCCAATATATAATTCTTTATGTCTCGACCATTTCGAGACTCCTCGTCACGTCCGTGATCACATCCGGGACTCCGAACTCCTTCGGTACATCAAAATGCATAAACTCATAATAACTGTCATCGTAACGTTAAGCGTGCGGACCCTATGGTTCGAGAACAATGTAGACATGACCGAGACACGTTTCCGGTCAATAACCAATAGCGGGACCTGGATGCCCATATTGGCTCCTACATATTCTACGAAGATCTTTATCGGTCAGACCGCATAACAACATACGTTGTTCCCTTTGTCATCGGTATGTTACTTGCCCGAGATTCGATCGTCGGTATCCAATACCTAGTTCAATCTCGTTACCGGCAAGTCTCTTTTCTCGTTCCGTAATACATCATCTCGCAACTAACTCATTGGTTGCAATGCTTGCAAGGCTTTATGTGATGTGCATTACCGAGAAGGCCCTGAGATACCTCTCCGACAATCGGAGTGACAAATCCTAATCTCGAAGTATGCCAACTCAACATGTACCTTCGGAGACACTTGTAGAGCACCTTTATAATCACCCAGTTACGTTGTGACGTTTGGTAGCACACAAAGTGTTCCTACGGTAAATGGGAGTTGCATATTCTCATAGTTAAAGGAACATGTATAAGTCATGGATAAAAGCAATAGCAATATACTAAACGATCGGGTGCTATGCTAATGCAATGGGTCATGTCAATCAGATCATTCAACTAATGATGTGATCTCGTTAATCAAACAACAACTCTTTGTTCATGGCTAGGAAACATAACCATCTTTGATTAATGAGCTAGTCAAGTAGAGGCATACTAGTGACACTCTGTTTGTCTATGTATTCACACATGTATTATGTTTCCAGTTAATACAATTCTAGCATGAATAATAAACATTTATCATGATATAAGGAAATAAATAATAACTTTATTATTGCCTCTAGGGCATATTTCCTTCAAAAATAATGAAGACAACACCAACATATGAAAATACAGAATGGGACAAACAAGTTTTAACTAAATAATGATAAAGGTACAAAACGGAAAAGAAATCACTATATGGTTGACTTACACAAACCCAATACTGCAGGATGAGTTTGTCCGATCCCTAGTACTTCGCACGTAGACAGTAGAGTGCACACTCAGCCACATTGGATCGAAGCATTCCATGAGGAGCAAAAGATATTGCGACATCCTCAACAGAAGCTACACACTCCTTGTTTTGGAACATAATATTTGATCTAAAACAAGCAAACAGAAAGTAAAACAAAGTTCAGCATCAGGAACTCAGGAAGTTCATAACACATGTAAGCACATAAGTTCAGGTATATCACAACAGGCAGTACAGTACAAAAGAGGCCAGAAGCTCAGCACCAGAGAAGTAAAAAAAAAGAAGTTCATCAACATAGAGTAAAGAAGTTCAGGTATTAAACAACAGGCAGTTCACAGGGGGTATATGGATTAAAAAATTGAACAGCTGCACTCACCTCTTGGAACGAACATTCTTAAGCCTAGTTAAACTGTAATAAAAGTCATCAACCTTCTTTCGCACGACAGCAAGGTCACTATCTGCTCAGCAAAAACAAAATATCATTTAAGAGGAACACTCAAGCACATATATTCACGACAGTTCCATTAGTAGCAACATTCAAGACCAACAATCAAACACAAGCACATCTCAGCATTACAAACACCTCCCCCCAACATAGAAATAGGTTCACTAAACTTTATTTTACAACCCACACGACAAAGCACTAAACCAGAAGTTCAATTTGCACCACATAGGCAGTTCACAGGGATATCATGGACAGAAACAAAACAACTAAAGGGACGGGGATGGGGAAATAAGAGAGAAGCATGCTCCTGTCTTCATGGATCCTTTCCTAGACCAGTGGCAGCACTGGAATGATCAACCTCCTCTCCATAGCTATCGCGTTCGGTATCTTCATCGTCGTCTCCAGCAGGCGTTGCAACGTTGTCAGGAATGACACCAGCAACAGCTGGAGCAGCTGGAGAATCTGAAACAAGAAAAACTTTTGGTTGTGCCTATACAGCATTAACATCAACTGATGGCTCTGCTGCAGGAGACTTCTCCGGGCTTGCAGCAGCACTACCACCAGTTTCAACAGCAGACTCAACAGCATCTTTCTCCAAAATGATGTCTCCAGTTGTCTTGCCCTGCTCAGCATTAGAAACCTCGGCGACAATGGACGACTGAGGTTCAGTCAGGACCACCCCGTCGGAGCAGCCGGTGCCTGAGACGGACATGTCTGCAACCTTTTTTGGAGGAACACTAACATCATCATTCTGCTGCTGCAAAAAGAAACAGAAAGTCATTACAAAGGGCTGACTGAACCTCATGCACAGGAGCAGCAAGTCCGTCTCAGGGGGCAACAAGACAAATGGACAAGAAAAATGGTACCTTATTTTCACTGCCATGAACCTCATCAACTATTACGCCACTAGCCGGAGCAGGTTCATGCACAGGGCAGCCTCATGCACAGGAGCAGCTTCATGCGCAGGTAAAACATCCTCCTCGACCCTAGAATCATCATCAACAGCCTACAAAATAAAAAAAATCATTTAGAAAACAAATACCTAATCAGCAGAAGTTCAGATTGCACAATCAGAGAAGGTTAGCTATCACAACTGACACATAATGGAAGTCCAAATATAGTAAACATAGCAGGTCACATATCAAACTACTCTAAGATACAAAAGGGAACAAAAAAGGGCTAGTCATCGAAGTCATGGAAGTTCAGATGCTGTAGCAGTTGAAGTTCAGGTTCAATAAACAGATAAGGTCACCTAGGAACACTAGTGCTAAAAAGAAACAGTTTACGACACATCAAATCAACAATGGTCGCCAATGTCCACAAACAGTAATAACTAAAAGCTAACATTGAACATTAGTGCAAAGAAATACCAAAAGCCAACATAAACAAACCTCTTTGGTATGCTCCACGTGGCCTCCTTCATGACCCGAACGAACAGAATCCTGCCTCTGAATCTGTCCCACAACAACACTTGCCTCATCTTCAAAAGTCATGCAACGAGCATCCTGCATTTCCTTGAACATCCCAACGCTATTCCGGAGGTGGGAAGTGCTCTGACGAAGCTCTTCAAAAAAATTAGCTTCAATGCATAAGACCTCCTTCGAAGACTCAGCATCAAACCCGTGCCCGGGAGGAAGAATCCCATCAACATGACTAAGACGCTCAGCAGTCGAAGGAACACGAGCCAACTCCCCACAAATAGTTTCAAGAAGACTGTCAATCCTAACCAGAGAAACATTGGCAGCTTCAAACAAATCCTCGGAAGAAAGGCCACCTAGAGCACTCACACGGGCAGAAGAACCTCCTGGATCTACAGGGGGGCACCGGTATTAACATCCCGGGAGAATTCAAATCTTGGGGAACTTCCACTCCCTAGGCCAGCAGGACGAGGCATAGTTAGAACAGGACGTTCGATAACCCTAAAGAACACAACTTCAGCTTGTGTCTTCCACTGCATACAAAAACAAAAGTCAACGCGTCAGAAAACAAATGAAGGAACATGGGAACAAAAATATACAAGACAATACCAGAAGTTCAAGGTAAACTACACAGGAAAGAATAATGCATAGAAACACTCACAGGCGGTGTCGGTGTACTAAAGTAGGGGTACTCTAGTATCCCGAACTTGTGCACGGGCAGTCGCAGCACCCCGCGGCAAGACCCGCCAGGTGATCACCAAGGCTCTCTACGGTTCCTTTGGAGCCATTCGAGAACAAAGTATTTAAGCCAAGGAGACAAGTCCCCGGCAAGAGGAGCTTGCCGGGAAGGCCATTCGAGGCACAAGACCCCGGCAAGAGGAGCTTGCCGGGAAACCCAACCAGAGCATCTCAAAGAACCTGATTTGTGGTCTAGTTGTTAGCAAAATTTACAAACATGAATTTCGACTTTTTTTGCAAAATCTCTCGAGAATTTGTAAAATGGGCATAACTTTTGCATACGAACTCCGATGAAAAAGTTTTTTATATGAAAAAGAATCTACTCGAAAAGTTACGGGGCTTTTAAGATCTACCCGTTGAAGATTCTTAGAATCCCCAAAAACCTAACCGAATAAAAGATACGGGGCTTTTAAGATCTAGAGGCAAAAAATTCAAAAAGATTCAAAAATAGTAGTGGCGCATCGTGGGTGTGGTGCGCCACTAATATAGTTCTTTTTTTGAATTTTTATTTTTTGAAAAACTATTTTTTTTGGAATAAATATTTTTTTTTTGAAAAAAAATTTTTGGGAAAAAAATGGTTTTTTTTGGAAAAATGTTTTTTTTGGAAAAATGTTTTTTTTGAAAAAAATAGTTTTTTTGAAAAAAAATGGTTTTTTTTAAAAAAATAGTTTTTTAAAAAAAAATTCAAAATATGATATGTAAAATGACCGGGAAGTTTGAAATATTTTTTCAAAATTTCATCACACTCATGAACATGAACAAACTCCTAGACATCAACAAGGTTTAATAGGATTGATATGATAGATATATCAACAAGTGCCTGCTAAGTGAGCTGGTGCTGGGGTTGGATAGAACTCAGAAGTTAAGCGTGCTTGGGCTGGAGTAGTGTAGGATGGGTGACCTTCCGGGAAGTTTGACCACGGAGTGCGATTTGACCCGAGATTAAGCCATATTGACCCGAGATTAAGCCATAGTGACCCGAGATTAAGGAAAAAAAATTCCCGCCAAAATTGAAAAAAAAATTGAAAAAAAAAATTCTGGAAAAAAATTTGAAAAAAAAAATTGTTACTAGTGGCGCACCTGTAGCAATATCAGTGGCGCACCTGTAGCAATTCTGGAATAAAATTTGAAAAAAAAAATTGAAAAAAAAAATTCTGAAAAAATATCAGTGGCGCACCCTTATACTTAGTAGTGGCGCACCAGCAGGCCACCCCTATACATTATCAGTGGCGCACCCGGGGGGATATCAATGGCGCACCAGGTGGTGCACCACTGATATCTGGATTAGTAATGGCGCACCTCTGGTGCGCCACTAATACACATTACTAGTGGCGTGGTAATAGTGGCGCACCAGAGGTGCGCCACTAATACCCAAAAGTGGTGCGCCACTAATGAGCTTTTTTCTAGTAGTGTCTTCATGGGAGTGGCAACTTGCTTGCCATTCTTCTTGAAGTTCCCTTTCTTTCCCTTGCCCTTTTACTTGAAACTAGTGGTCTTGTCAACCATCAACATTTGATGCTTTTCTTGATTTCTACCTTCGTCGACTTCAACATCACGAAGAGCTCGGGAATCATTTTCGTCACCCCTTGCATATTATAGTTCATCACGAAGTTCCAATAACTTGGTGATAGTGACTAGAGAACTCTGTCAATCACTATTTTATCTGGAAGATTAACTCCCACTTGTTTCAAGCGATTGTAGTACTCAGACATTTTGAGCACATGCTCACTGGTTGAGCTATTCTCCTCCATCTTGTAGGCAAAGTACTTGTCAAAGGTCTCATACCTCTTGACTCGGGCATGAGTTTGAAATATCAATTTCAGCTCTTGGAACATCTTATATGCTCCGTGGCTTTCAAAACATTTTTGAAGTCCCGGTTCTAAGCCGTAAAGCATGGCGCACTAAACTATCAAGTAGTTATCATACCGAGCTTGCAAAACGTTCATAACGTCTGCATTTGCTCCTGCAATAGATCCTCACCTAGAGATGCATCAAGGACATAATTCTTCTGTGTAGCAATGAGGATAATCCTCAGATCACGGACCTAGTCCGCATCATTGCTACTATCATCTTTCAACATATTTTTCTCTAGGAACATATCAAAAATAAACTGGAAGATACATCGCAAGCTATTGATCTACAACACAGATATGCAAATACTATCAGGACTAAGTTCATGATAAATTAAAGTTAATCTTCTATTATATAATTAAGACAAGAGTCAAACAAGCTATTACGTTTGTCCACATATGCTAATATTATTTGCACCGTTTGATGAGAATAGTAATGGCTTAGATTTAATAGTTTTTACGTAACACATATTTAACATGTATATGTGCCAGCACATTGAGTTGTCACGTATATGCATATATAAGGAAAAGAGAATTAAAATCAAGAAGCCGGAAACTATAACAGACTAAGTCTTCTCTGACCTTCTTGCTTCGTGCAGATAAACTTTGAGCCCCCTGTAATACATGGATTGCCATGGAATTCCTCTACTACCTCCACGACGAATTATTCTCAAGGTGGCCTATCAGCTGCTGGAAGAAGATTGGCCGAACTTCTAGCCAGGGTATGGTTGAACTTCTTCCTTCCTTCGGTTTGTTATTTGGCTACAACTATGTGAAGTTCAGGTGGTATGTGAGCCTCAGTCCAGGCTACAAAAGCTTTTTAAAAATCTGCCTGCTTACAACCATGTGAAGTTCTGGTAGTGTGTGAGCCTCAGTCCAGGCTACAAAACAGCATTGTAAAAATCTGCCTGCTTACAGGCATGTGAAGTTCAGGTAGTATGTGAGCCTCAGTCCTGGCTACAAACAATATAAAATCTGCCTGCATTCACATTCACATGTGAAGTTCAACTAGTAAGTGTGCTAGAGTTCAGGTTGGTATGTCTCTGGTTCTGTGCAAAAAAAAATAAAAGGAAAATAAAACATGCACGTGATATGACATGAAGGTCAGGTTGGTATGCACTAGCAGTCCATCCATTCAAACGCATGAAGGTTCAGGTTTTTTAACTGTAGACAGTATTTCCCCTTTGCAAAACAAGAAGTTCAGGTTGTGGACAGTGCTCAGTTCAGGTGCATATAAGTAATAAAATATTGTAGAATTAGAAATAGGATGTGAAGTTAATTCTGTGAAGGGTGCTCAGTTCAGGTACAAAAGTATTGGCAGATGCTCAGCTCAGTGCATAGTGTGATGGCTCTCACCACTTTTATATGAGAAGTTCAGGCTGTGAATAATGCTAAGTTCAGTTACATAGGTATAGGCAGATATAACTTGTGTGCTAATAGACATTTTTTCCTTTTATGTTAGCAAGACGAGAGACGCATGAAGAAGCTTAGAAGTTCCCAGCAGCAAGTACACAATCCAAAGCCTGTACGCGTTGCACCACCCCCTCAATGGGTCACGCCTTAAACGCACCAACAGCATTACCAACCTGCTCCAGACCAAAAATGGATGACACCCGAAACACACAGATACTTCTAGGATGCTGGGTCATAGCCCTATCCGCACAAGTTTGCGCCTCCACCTAATTGGGTGACGCCGGAAATCCCCCGCGGATTCTTTGTATCCACAAGCAGACTGTCAAGCACGCCGATGGAGGAGGGGGTTAGCTCAAGTCATGCGTCTAACTCTGGAGGTTATCCTGGTGTGCCTCGTCAATGCCAAATAGACGCAACTAAACCGGATCCCAGGACAAATCCAACAGCAACACACACACGGAGGAGAGTGCTCTGCACACTACCGCCGTTGGATCCTGCTGCTGCTGCTACAAGTCAGAATTGTACGGGTGATAAGGTAGATGGATTGCTTCACAAAACAAAAGAGCAAACCAAGACCAGGATCGCAATACCTCCACAACCACCTCAAGAAAAAAGGACGAAAACAAGAGAGAGGCCATCTTTAGCCCTCCTTCCTCCTCGTGATCCACTTCTGCATCCTGCTATGATTACTCCGCCATGCCCCATCCCAGAGGGACAGCAGCCGACACCGGCAGAGTTGCGATCATACACGCACGTAAGTGAAACAAAAAATATTTATATATGCATCTTGTATTATCTACAAATTTTCTGCTCCCTACAGAATAACAAGTTCATAAACTGCATTTTAACGTGCTGTTTGGATTGTTTTTTTCTTTTTCTGCAGACGCCGGATCTACCGGATTATCTAATACCAAGACTAAAGATGTGATTCAAAGATGTAGAGAAAGCAAGGGAATTTTATAACAGATATGCCAGGCACGCTGGTTTTGGAATCAGGAAGACGGGTGGAAATGACAACCACAAGTATTTTGTTTGCGCCTTCCAAGGGATACACACATCTTCTGTTTCAGAGGCCAACAGGAAGCGAAACAAAACATCGCAGAGGACGGGCTGCAACGCAAGAATGAGGGTGAAGGTGCAGGAGGATATCACATGTGTGGCAGTGGACATTGAGTACAATCATAATCACCAGCTCATGCAAACTGATGACATGCTGGTATTCTTGCACTCACACAAGAATTATGACCCCACTATTCTGGAGTATGTAAAGCTCCTACAGCACCATGATGTCAAGCACACAACAATCATGTCCATGCTATCTGAAAATGAAGATGGAAGCTACTTCCTAAGCATGACCGGACGAGACCTACTAAACCAGTAAGTATTCAAACACACACATGTTGCAATGTAAAATAGCATCCTAGCTCACAACCCCTTTGATAGCAAAAATAACAAATGCATGTTGGCGTGTGATTTGCAGGAAAGCCATGAATGCAAGGAAAGATGATTTGGATGATGTATTAAAACTTGTTTCATTCTTCAAAGACATGAAGGCAATAAATGATGAGTTTTTCTATGACATCCAAGTGGACAAGGACAAGTCAATTAAAAACATTTTCTGGTCTAATGCAAGCTGCCGAGGAGCCTATCAAGACTTCGGCGATTGTGTAACATTCGACACGACTTACAAGACCAACAGATTTCATATGCCTCTGGGAGTGTTTGTTGGAACAATCCATCACTTGCAGTCAATGATATTTGCTGTTGCCCTGATAAGAGAAGAAGATGCAAAGTCATTCAAGTGGCTATTCGATACATTTCTACGGTGCGTGAACAACAAGCACCCAACTTGCATTCTAACAGGTGAGTCCAAAAAAAACCCTCTTCAAGTTTCATCATCTTTTCAGTCTATGGGTCTGTGTTGGGTACATTTGTTTTTTCTAAAAAATATGTAAAGAATGTTGTTCAACCACTGTTAGCATAGAAGTCCAACTAGCAGTACAAGAAAGCAAAATTATCTGTCACATGTTTAGAAAAAAAATAGTTATGAATGTGAAGTTCAAGTACATGAATCATAGAAGTTCAAGGACGAACCTGTGAGATAAAAATATGTAGCATGTTCAGAAAAACATAGTTATTTATGTGAAGTTCAATCACTGCTACCACAGAAGTTCAACAACACTGCTGCAAGAAAATTTTTGAGTGTGACACTACTAGTTTGTCCTACTACTAACTGTGAAGTTCAAGCACTGGTACCACAGAAGTTCAGCAACACTGCTGTAAGAAAAAAATACATGTGACATTCTTAGATAGGCATACTACTAGATGTGAAGTTCAATTACTTGTGCAACATAAGTTCACCATCAGTACAAAAAAGAATCAAGTTTCATTTTTTTAATTCATGCAGACCAGTGCCCATCGATGGCGAAAGCTATACCACAATCATTTCCAAACACCGTCCACAAGCTATGTCGTTGGAACATATTGAAGAAGTACAGGGAATGCCTCGCGTTGCTGTACAAAAAGTATAAAACATTCAAAGAGGAGTTCACGGCTATATTAAACTGGCCGCTGATGCCAACAGAGTTTGAAGATGCCTGGGCTGAACTCGTGCACAAGTACCACCTGGAGAACGACCAGATGATGATGCAGCTCTGGAGTGATAGGAAGATGTGGATTTCAGCATATTACAAGAACATTTTCTGTGCTAGAATGACTTCCACACAACGAAGCGAGAGCATGAACCACGTGCTATAGAAAGGGTTTGTCAAGGGGACCTAGAACCTACACAAGTTTGCTAGGCGGGTCAATGCTTGCATACAAACTCGGATGCAGAAGGAGAATGAGCAAACAATGACCAGCATGGTATGATGACAAGTACAAAACACCACCATCATGTTATGTTTACCTTCAACATGTGCACTTTGAATTTTAAAAAATGAAACCTATGATTCTGCTTCGACTAATATCTTACTTTTTGACATGTGCAGACCAATCCTGTGACAAAGACAACTTACGGCTACAAGGAAGACATGTCTATCAAGTACACGAGAGCCATGTACACCGAGATGAGGAATAGGATGAGAAAGGCCACGCTATTTCGCGCAAAGCGTACAACAGAGTCCACTAAGTACCTTGTGTACTACCACAACAATCCTGGCCATGATGATGAAGAAAGATTTTCCTGGTCAAAGCATGAATTCCAGGTTGTAGCTGACCCAGGAAATGAAATATACGAGTGTGAATGCAAGCTCTGTACACACACAGGTGAGCGGGAAAACAAACTCATTAAATAGCTAGACTAGTAGTATCATATCAAAATTTATGAAACTCATTCCTGGCTCACAAACTATGTATTCTGCATTCATCACAAAATGCAGGCCTGTTCTGGCTTCAGATCATGAACATACTGGACTACCTGAAGCCTGACAAATTTCCAAACAAGTATATCCTCAAACGGTACACAAAGACTGCAAAATCACAGCCAACCTTTGATACAAGGGACTACAACACAACCGCATCGGATGGCAGCTCATGGCTATCGAAGCAAGCCATCTTGCTGCAGCTGAATTTGATGGTTAACAAGAAAGCGATGAGATGTGACCAGCAGTATGACAGAGCCTACTATGTTCTCAAGAGGCTCGTGGAAGAGCTTGATGCAATACATTCAGCAAATCGAGCGGATGCTAACAAAAGGATGGCTGAAGAGGACGCTGAAATTGAAGATGACCTTCACTATTATGCAGCTGAAATGCTCAACGCCGCTACTAAAGCCAACCAGTGCAAGCAGGGTGTTGGCCAATAAATGGAGCAGTGACAGCAAGAGACGATGAAACTGCCGCTGTATTCTGAAACAAAGGGTAGGAAGAAAATTACTGCAGCAAAGAAAAGTGACAAGAGAGCGCAAATAAAGGCACCACCTGCAGGAAGAGTCGTGGTGCTGGATGAGAATGGAGTGCCACTTGGACACAGGAAATGTAGTGTGTGCAACCAGGTTGCGGGACACAACAGGCTGACCTGTCCAACACTCTTGGAAAGAAACAATGCCAAGGAGGTCAAGCAACCCAAATCTAAAAAACAGCAACCCAAAGTTATGGAACAAAAGAAGGGACCACACCCACAGAAAGCAAGCACCAGACTTTGTAGCATATGCAAGGAGTATGAACCACATAATGCAAGAACATGCCCGAAGCGAGCAGATGCTGAAAAGACAAGCAAAAAGCCAGAGAAGAAACAGAAAGCAAAACCCAGAGCCAGCAACAAGAAAGAGGTGGAAGAGGAAGAGGAAGAGGAAGACGAAGACATCGTCAAAGAAGAGGAAGACGAAGAGGAAGAGAACGATGAAGAGGAAGAGGAAGACGATGATGAAGAGGAAGAGGAAGAGGATGATGAAGAGGAAGATGAAGAGGAAGAGGTACATGTCAAGCAAAAACCTATACAACCAAAGCCTAGGAGGAGCGCAAGGCTGATGAACAGTTAGAATAGGTCAATTAACACAATGCAAACTTATGTCATGTCAATGTCCAGAATATTATGTCATCCCCTTTTATTGTTGAACTTTCAAAGAAGTCCTGGTAACATACAGTGTGAAGTTTACGTAGTATTACTGCAGAAGTCCTGGTATGTTATGAGATGAAGTGTTGTGCTGATGATGTACTGCATGAAAGAGCAAGCAGTAATAAAATGAAAAACATATACTGTGAAGTTCAAGTAAGCTTATTGCAAAAGTCCTGGTATGTTAAGAGATGAAGTGATGTGCTGGTGATGTATTGCGTGAAAGTGCAAGCAAGAACAAACATGAAAATCATATACTGTGAAGTTCAAGTAAGCTTACTGCAGAAGTCCTGGTATATTATGGCAGGAGGTGCTCGTGTTGTATTCCATAAAAGTGCAACCAGCAAATAATCATATAGTATTGAAGTTCACGTCAGCTTACAGAAGAAGTTCTGGTATATAAAATCGATGTAGGAAAAAAATATGCTTAAAAAATAAAGTTTCACCGCATAAACTAAGGTTAGCAAGCCTAAGACAACGCGTTCAAATGTGAAGTTCTGCTTGGATACGTGCAGAAGTTCATGTACAATGCCGACAAAATATAAACAAACGTCAACAGTATCCCTGCACAAAGTTACAGCTGAAATACATTCGCACTTGAAAAAACACAAAAAAATATAGATTCTATGCAAAAGCATACATATTGGTTGGGTGGAAAAATACCAATACATTACACAACACAGATTATCCTATCCATCTGAAACCAGCAGCCCAGCCACATTCTCAAAGCGCTCAAGTCTACAATCATATGTTGGGGCCCAAAAATAAAACACACAAAAAAAATCAAGCAGTTCAACCATAACCAAGGGAGAAGTTCATCTACATCTATTGGGGAAAAAACATGCAACACATGGATACTGAAAAACGACGCAGTACATTGAAATTCACAAAGACAAATCATTCTTCACACCAAATACATTTGTCCACAAATATCATAAGTAATAGTGTTGCACCTATAGATGCAAAAATCACTAAATCATTCTTGCAACCAAATCTTTACGGAATCGTTCCAATCATTATCAAAACCTAAAAATCTGTACGAAATCAAATCTACAATGAAACTAATGCTTCGAGTTCATGGGCCAAAGGACTGGATCTCTTTAGGGAGCTCTGAACGAATGACTTCATTCTTCTCGCTAAAAATCAGAGTGTGCATGAACTCAGCCTTCCAGTCATCTGCAGCAGCCTACAAACAAAGAAAATCAAACAATGGTTTAGTAACGGATATCTAAAACCACGGCAGGAGCGTCTCAGCAAAAACACACAACAAAAATTAAAGGATGATGAGACAAGAACAAAGACAGAACATACTTCCACATCACCAAAATCTTCAACAATCTCATCACCATCATATGAAGAGTAGAACTTCACGGCAAACAAACCACAATCATTATTCTTCTGCTTTGGAACATCGATAAAAGTCGGCCTCTTTGCAATATTCACCCAGTTAGGCTGCTTGCTCGCTTTGTACGCAGCCTTGCCGTACACCTCCTCGAGCAACCCAACAAATCTCTTGATCTGCCAGAAATAACAAAATAACATGAAGTAAAAAACATGTTAACAAAAATAGTTAATTCAGGTACATAAAAAGCAACACTTGCATGAGATCCAGCTAAACAAAATGGGAGAAGTTCAACTTCCAAATCATAGTCAGTTCAAGCAGTATTACCAAAAATAGAGACAGCAACATATTTTGTCAACACAAGGCATAATAAACTTCATGTCAAACAAGAGAATGTGAAAGGAGGTTTCAGGCTAAGAAAAACACATGATATTTTGGCAGTCCCCGTGGAAACTTGTTCGCGACGTTCCCTTATTGCTGTAAGGAAGTGAATCAAGGATGTCAATGCTCCCACGATATCTATTCAGCACATACACACTGTAGTGCGCCATTGTGCCAAATGGCTTGAATAGTATCAAGAAAACCTGCCAAGAATGAAAGGAACAGTGAACACAAAATATAAAGCATATGTACTGAAGAACCGTGATGAACACAAACTTCTTGACAAACTCAGCAAAAGGATGCACATGAAATTATAAATAGCAAGAGTTATGAAAAAACTAACCAGCTTTGCGTTAAGAAGGTCTTCTTCCTTGCGAACAAACATTGGGAGGAGACCAGCAGATTTTTTTACATCAAACTTTGGAACTGTTGCCGCGAAGAAATCATACTCCAGGCAGTACTGTGCATTCACAAAAACACAATTAAAACACCTCCCAAATGCCACTACAACAAAACTATAGGAGAAAAAGGGAGATAGGGGTGCAAAGAACTAAAACCTGTATGAAGTAGGGACTAAGTATAACCCTGTCAGCACTAGTGAATATCTTAGAGGTCTCCGGCTTATCCTTTCGTAAATTTATGAAATAATCCATTATGTCTCCTTCCATTTGCTGCCCTTCAGCGAAAAGAGTATAAAGGACACGTCCTGTGAGGTCAATCACATTCACAGGGAAGGTAAACATGAAGTAGCTTGTCCTGCAGAATACAAAAGGATGGTAAAAAAATATTAGAAGTTCAGATACAACAACAAACAGAAGTTCAGACACTATAACTCGAAAGGCAAGAGGAGACATAAAAAAGAAATTCAGATACCACAACAATGGCAGGTCAGACAGTATAACAAGAGAAGTTCAGACAATATAACTCCAAGGCAAGGGAGAAATGAACAGAAGTGCACATACTAAAACAACAGAAGTTCAGACACAGAGTAGCATCTCTGGCAACAACAAAGTTAAAGAAGAAAGAAAACTCACTCTAAATACTTCTCCAGACCCTCTTTACTAAACACATACTGTTTCAACTTCCGGGCCTCGGATAGATGAGGGTAACTGTATTTTTTCAGGGGAGCGACAGGAGAACGCCACTTCAAGGCAATCTTGATGCTCGCTTGGAGGTAGTTATGTTGGCAGACTCAACTACCGGTTTCCTCCTGGTGATGACATCATTCTTCCCACCTCTCCCAGCAAGAGTACCAGAAGCAGATTTACCATTCTTTGGATAAGCAATCTTCTCAAAATCATCATCTGACAAAATCACTTCTACTTCGGCTGCTTCGACTGCACCAACCTTCCTGGAGCAAGGGTTTTTTGGAGTACCACGAATACCATCAGCCTGCTTCCCCAACTTGGAAGGAATAAGGGTTCGAGGTCTATCATCTTCTATAGGAGTTGTACTCATCGATTCCTCCCTAGGTTGGTATTCATGTGACCCGAGGAATGAGTAGTTGTAATCGGTCAAGTCCAACGGATCCACTGCCAAAGAAAAGGAGGAGAAAAAACACCATTAAATATAACTGAAGTTCAAGCATAGCACAAATGTGCAGTCCAACTAAATATAGATGACATGGTTACTACTCAAGCTGATCTAAAAAATTTAGTTGCATTTAAAACCTAAAAGAAGTTCAGGCACAACCAAAGGCACAGTTCAAGGTAAACCAATGAACTGGAAAACATTCAACTACAGCTAACAAAAAGCATAGAAAGGCATCATCTCTGAAGTTCAAGTAGAAAGAAATGCTCATGTCCAAGTAAGCAATGCAAGGAAAGAAATTACTGAAACAAAATACACAAGCAAAATAAAAAAGATAGAAATGAAATTCATGTACAAGAAAATGCTCATCTCCTTCTGAAAGCACCTGCCCAGCCAGATCTCAAGCAGAAGTCCAAGTTCAAAGAAAATATGAAGTTCGGGTAGAATAAAGATGAAGTGCACGTAAGCATTCCAAGTTCCAAGACTTACATGTGTAGTAGCCAATTAGAGCTTGGAATTCTGTCTCAAACAGGTTAGAAGAAGCGATTGAGTACAACCACGTCTTCCTGATATCCGTGATATTTTCATGGGAATAATTCACAAGAACCCCATCATGATACGAATTAACATTCGTAAGCATGAAGAATCCGCAGTCGATATTGCCATCAAACACAGAAAAAGAATAGTGTTAGATCAGAAAAAGAAAGCCAACGAATAAAACACGCCGCAGCTTAAGTACAACTATAGATAAACAGAAGTGATACAGAGAAAAAAGTAGAAATCATACTTGTTTTGCTGCTGGGGGACATCAATCCAATCCAGAGCGAAGTTGTCGATGGAAAGAGGACTGAAGGGTGTCTCCCTGTCATTGCATGCATCGCTCCAAAGCTTCTTGATGTTATCGGTCATCCGCCGAAACAGGCGTACCGCACATTCATCGTCTGGTCCATAGTAGTAATTGAGAAGTTGAAACCTTGAATTCTTCAGGTCTAGGAATATCGACACCCAATGACCGACACCACCCATGGAAGCAGGAACCTCAGGCGGGTCAAAAGTGGGGAAAACAACCTGGAGCAACATAAAACACAAGTATCATTGAAAACTAAAAATTAATAACAAAAGGTACAACGAAAAAAAAGACAATACAAACACAGTGGATCGCAGTGCAAAACTAACACAGAGGCAAATAACAAAGATATTGCATACCGAATCATTTGCATCCATGCTATCTGGACCACTCGCCAAGAAGTACTTCCTCACACGAGAATCAAATTGACCTCTGAAAATCTTATCCTAAAATTGTTGGGGAACGCAGTAATTTCAAAAAAATTCCTACGCACACGCAAGATCATGGTGATGCATAGCAACGAGAGGGGAGAGTGTTTGTCTACGTACCCTCGTAGACCGAAGCGGAAGCGTTGACACAACGTAGAGGAAGTAGTCGTACGTTCTCCTCGCGATCCAACCGATCACAGCACCGTTACTCCGGCACCTCCGAGTTCTTGGCACACGTTCAGCTCGATGACGATCCCCGGGCTCCGATCCAGCAAAGCGTCGGGGAAGAGTTCCGTCAGCACGACGGCGTGGTGACGATCTTGATGTGTTACCGGCGCAGGGCTTCGCCTAAGCACTGCAACGATATAATCGAGGTGGAATTTGGTGGAAGGGGGCACCGCACACGGCTAAGGAACGATCCGTAGATCAACTTGTGTGTCTTTGGGGTGCTCCCTGCCCCCGTATATAAAGGATCCAAGGGGGAGGGGCTGGCCGGCCAGGTTTGGTGCGCCAGGAGAGTCCTACTCCCTCTGGGAGTAGGATTCCCCCCCCCCCCCAATCCTAGTTGGACTAGGATTGCTCCAAGGGGGAGAGAGAGAGAGAGAGGGGGCGCCCCACTTCTCCTAGTCCTAATAGGACTAGGGAAGGGGGGGAGGCGCGCAGCCCCTAGGGCTGCCCTCTCACCTTTCCTCCAAGGCCCATGTTGGCCCATTATGCTCCCGGGGGGTTCCGGTAACCCTCCCGGTATTCCGGTAAAATCCTGATTTCACCTGGAATGCATCCGATGTCCAAACATAGGCTTCCAATATATAATTCTTTATGTCTCGACCATTTCGAGACTCCTCGTCACGTCCGTGATCACATCCGGGACTCCGAACTCCTTCGGTACATCAAAATGCATAAACTCATAATTACTGTCATCGTAACGTTAAGCGTGCGGACCCTACGGTTCGAGAACAATGTAGACATGACCGAGACACGTTTCCGGTCAATAACCAATAGCGGGACCTGGATGCCCATATTGGCTCCTACATATTCTACGAAGATCTTTATCGGTCAGACCGCATAACAACATACGTTGTTCCCTTTGTCATCGGTATGTTACTTGCCCGAGATTCGATCGTCGGTATCCAATACCTAGTTCAATCTCGTTACCGGCAAGTCTCTTTTCTCGTTCCGTAATACATCATCTCGCAACTAACTCATTGGTTGCAATGCTTGCAAGGCTTTATGTGATGTGCATTACCGAGAAGGCCCTGAGATACCTCTCCGACAATCGGAGTGACAAATCCTAATCTCGAAGTATGCCAACTCAACATGTACCTTCGGAGACACTTGTAGAGCACCTTTATAATCACCCAGTTACGTTGTGACGTTTGGTAGCACACAAAGTGTTCCTACGGTAAATGGGAGTTGCATATTCTCATAGTTAAAGGAACATGTATAAGTCATGGATAAAAGCAATAGCAATATACTAAACGATCGGGTGCTATGCTAATGCAATGGGTCATGTCAATCAGATCATTCAACTAATGATGTGATCTCGTTAATCAAACAACAACTCTTTGTTCATGGCTAGGAAACATAACCATCTTTGATTAATGAGCTAGTCAAGTAGAGGCATACTAGTGACACTCTGTTTGTCTATGTATTCACACATGTATTATGTTTCCAGTTAATACAATTCTAGCATGAATAATAAACATTTATCATGATATAAGGAAATAAATAATAACTTTATTATTGCCTCTAGGGCATATTTCCTTCAGTCTCCCACTTGCACTAGAGTCAATAATCTAGATTACAAAGTAATGATTCTAACACCCATGGAGTTTTGGTGCTGATCATGTTTTGCTCGTGGAAGAGGCTTAGTCAACGGGTATGCAACATTCAGATCCGTATGTATCTTGCATATCTCTATGTCTCCCACCTGGACCAAATCCCGGATGGAGTTGAAGCGTCTCTTGATGTGTTTGGTTCTTTTGTGAAATCTGGATTCCTTTGCCAAGGCAATTGCACCAGTATTGTCACAAAAGATTTTCATTGGACCCGATACGCTAGGTACAACACCTAGATCGGATATGAACTCCTTCATCCAGACTCCTTCATTGGCTGCTTCTGAAGCGGCTATGTACTCAGCTTCACATGTAGATCCCGCCACGACGCTTTGTTTAGAACTGCACCAACTGACACCTCCACCGTTTAATGTAAATACGTATCCGGTTTGCGATTTGGAATCGTCCGGATCAGTGTCAAAGCTTGCATCGACGTAACCGTTTACGACGAGCTCTTTGTCACCTCCAAAAATGAGAAACATATCCTTAGTCCTTCTCAAGTACTTAAGGATGTTCTTGACCGCTGTCCAGTGATCCACTCCTGGATTACTTTGGTACCTGCCTGCTAAACTTACAGCAAGGCACACATCAGGTCTGGTACACAGCATTGCATACATGATAGAGCCTATGGCTGAAGCATAGGGAACATTTTTCATCTTCTCTCTATCTTCTGCGGTGGTCGGGCATTGAGTCTTACTCAATTTCACACCTTGTGCCACAGGCAAGAACCCTTTCTTTGCCTGATCCATTCTGAACTTTTTCAAAACTTTGTCAAGGTATGTGCTTTGTGAAAGTCCTATTAAGCGTCTTGATCTATCTCTATAGATCTTAATGCCCAATATGTAAGCAGCTTCCCCGAGGTCTTTCATTGAAAAACTTTTATTCAAGTATCCCCTTATGCTATCCAGAAATTCTATATTATTTCCGATCAGTAATATGTCATCTACATATAATATCAGAAATGCTACAGAGCTCCCACTCACTTTCTTGTAAATACAGGCTTCTCCGAAAGTCTGTATAAAACCAAAAGCTTTGATCACACTATCAAAGCGTTTATTCCAACTCCGAGAGGCTTGCACCAGTCCATAAATGGATCGCTGGAGCTTGCACACTTTGTTAGCTCCCTTTGGATCGACAAAACCTTCTGGTTGCATCATATACAACTCTTCTTCCAGAAATCCATTCAGGAATGCAGTTTTGACATCCATTTGCCAAATTTCATAATCATAAAATGCGGCAACTGCTAATATGATTCGGACAGACTTAAGCATCGCTACGGGTGAGAAAGTCTCATCGTAGTCAATCCCTTGAACTTGTCGAAAACCTTTTGCAACAAGTCGAGCTTTATAGACAGTAACATTACCATCAGCGTCAGTCTTCTTTTTGAAAATCCATTTATTTTCTATTGCTTGCCGATCATCGGGCAAGTCAACCAAAGTCCACACTTTGTTATCATACATGGATCCCATCTCAGATTTCATGGCCTCAAGCCATTTTGCGGAATCTGGGCTCACCATCGCTTCTTCATAGTTCGTAGGTTCATCATGGTCTAGTAACATGACTTCCAAAATAGGATTACCGTACCACTCTGGTGCGGATCTTACTCTGGTTGATCTACGAAGTTCAGTAGAAACTTGATCTGAAGTTTCATGATCATTATCATTAGCTTCCTCCCTATTTGATGTAGGTGTCACAGAAACAGATTTCTGTGATGTACTACTTCTCAATAAAGGAGCAGATTCTGTTATCTCATCAAGTTCTACTTTCCTCCCACTCACTTCTTTCGAGAGAAACTCCTTCTCTAGAAAGTTTCCGACTTTGGCAACAAAAATTTTGCCTTCGGATCTGTGATAGAAGGTATACCCAATAGTCTCCTTTGGGTATCCTATGAAGACACACTTTTCCGATTTGGGTTCGAGCTTATCAGGTTGAAGCTTTTTCACATAAGCATCGCAGCCCCAAACTTTAAGAAACGACAACTTTGGTTTCTTCCCAAACCACAGTTCATAAGGCGTCGTCTCAACGGATTTTGATGGTGCCCTATTTAACGTGAATGCGGCCGTCTCTAGAGCATAACCCCAAAAAGATAGCGGTAAATCGGTAAGAGACATCATAGATCGCACCATATCCAGTAAAGTACGATTACGACGTTCGGACACACCATTGCGTTGTGGTGTTCCTTGTGGCGTGAGTTGCGAAACTATTCCGCATTGTTTCAAATGTAGACCAAACTCGTAACTCAAATATTCTCCTCCACGATCAGATCGTAGAAACTTTATTTTCTTGTTACGATGATTTTCCACTTCACTCTGAAATTCTTTGAACTTTTCAAATGTTTCAGACTTGTGTTTCATTAAGTAGATATACCCATATCTGCTTAAATCATCAGTGAAGGTGAGAAAATAACGATATCCGCCACGAGCCTCAACATTCATTGGACCACATACATCAGTATGTATGATTTCCAATAAATCTGTTGCTCTCTCCACAGTACCGGAGAACGGTGTTTTAGTCATCTTGCCCATAAGGCACGGCTCGCAAGTGCCAAGTGATTCATAATCAAGTGACTCCAAAAGTCCATCAGTATGGAGTTTCTTCATGCGCTTTACGCCGATATGACCTAAACGGCAGTGCCACAAATAAGTTGCACTATCATTATTAACTCTGCATCTTTTGGTTTCAACATTATGAATATGTGTGTTACTACTATCGAGATTAAGTAAGAACAAACCACTCTTTAATGGCGCATGACCATAAAAGATATTACTCATATAAATAGAACAACCATTATTCTCTGATTTAAATGAATAACCGTCTTGCATCAAACAAGATCCAGATATAATGTTCATGCTCAACGCTGGTACTAAATAACAATTATTTAGATCTAATATTAATCCCGAAGGTAGATGTAGAGGTAGCGTGCCGACCGCGATCACATCGACTTTGGAACCATTTCCCACGCGCATCGTCACCTCGTCCTTAGCCAATCTTCGCTTAATCCGTAGCCCCTGTTTTGAGTTGCAAATATTAGCAACAGAACCAGTATCAAATACCCAGGTGCTACTGCGAGAATTAGTAAGGTACACATCAATAACATGTATATCACATATACCTTTGTTAACCTTGCCATCCTTCTTATCCGCCAAATACTTGGGGCAGTTCCGCTTCCAGTGACCAGTCTGCTTGCAATAGAAGCACTCAGTTTCAGGCTTAGGTCCAGACTTGGGTTTCTTCTCTTGAGTAGCAACTTGCTTGCTGTTCTTTTTGAAGTTCCCCTTTTTCTTCCCTTTGCCCTTTTTCTTGAAACTAGTGGTTTTGTTAACCATCAACACTTGATGCTCCTTTTTGATTTCTACCTCCGCGGCTTTTAGCATCGCGAAGAGCTCGGGCATAGTTTTGGTCATCCCTTGCATATTATAGTTCATCACGAAGCTCTTGTAGCTTGGTGGCAGTGATTGGAGAATTCTGTCAATGACGCAATCATCCGGAAGATTAACTCCCAGTTGAATCAAGTGATTGTTATACCCAGACATTCTGAGTATATGCTCACTGACAGAACCATTCTCCTCCATTTTACAGCTATAGAACTTATTGGAGACTTCATATCTCTCAATCCGGGCATTTGCTTGAAATATTAACTTCAACTCCTGGAACATCTCATATGCTCCATGGTGTTCAAAACGTCGTTGAAGTCCCGGTTCTAAGCCGTAAAGCATGGCACACTGAACTATAGAGTAGTCATCAGCTTTGCTTTGCCAGACGTTCATAACATCTGGCGTAGCTCTTGCACCAGGCCTGGCACCTAGCGGTGCTTCCAGGACGTAATTCTTCTGTGCAGCAATGAGGATAATCCTCAAGTTACGGACCCAGTCCGTGTAATTGCTACCATCATCTTTCAACTTTGCTTTCTCAAGGAACGCATTAAAATTCAACGGAACAACAGCACGAGCCATCTATCTACACAACATAGACAAGCAAGATACTATCAGGTACTAAGTTCATGATAAATTAAAGTTCAATTAATCATATTACTTAAGAACTCCCACTTAGATAGACATCTCTCTAATCCTCTAAGTGATCACGTGATCCAAATCAACTAAACCATGTCCGATCATCACGTGAGATGGAGTAGTTTCAATGGTGAACATCATTATGTTGATCATATCTACTATATGATTCACGCTCGACCTTTCGGTCTCTGTGTTCCGAGGCCATATCTGTATATGCTAGGCTCGTCAAGTTAAACCTGAGTATTCCGCGTGTGCAACTGTTTTGCACCCGTTGTATTTGAACGTAGAGCCTATCACACCCGATCATCACGTGGTGTCTCAGCACGAAGAACTTTCGCAACGGTGCATACTCAGGGAGAACACTTCTTGATAATTTAGTGAGAGATCATCTTATAATGCTACCGTCAATCAAAGCAAGATAAGATGCATAAAAGGATAAACATCACATGCAATCAATATAAGTGATATGATATGGCCATCATCATCTTGTGCTTGTGATCTCCATCTTCGAAGCACCGTCATGATTACCATCGTCACCGGCGCGACACCTTGATCTTCATCGCAGCATCGTTGTCGTCTCGCTAATCTTATGCTTCTACGACTATCACTACCGTTTAGCAATAAAGTAAAGCATTACATCGCGATTGCATTGCATACAATAAAGCGACAACCATATGGCTCCTGCCAGTTGCCGATAACTCGGTTACAAAACATGATCATCTCATACAATAAAATTTAGCATCACGTCTTGACCATATCACATCACAACATGCCCTGCAAAAACAAGTTAGACGTTCTCTACTTTGTTGTTGCAAGTTTTACGTGGCTGCTACGGGCTTTAAGCAAGAACTCATCTTACCTACGCATCAAAACCACAACGATAGTTTGTCAAATAGACTCCGTTTTAACCTTCTCAAGGACCGGGCGTAGCCACACTCGGTTCAACTAAAGTTGGAGAGACAGTCTTCCGCAAGCCATCTCTGTGCAAAGCACGTCGAGGGAACCGGTCTCGCGTAAGCGTACGCGTAAGGTTGGTCCGGATCGTCTCATCCAACAATACCGCTGAACCAAAGTATGACATGCTGGTAGGCAGTATGACTTGTATCGTCCACAACTCACTTGTGTTCTACTCGTGCAAATAACATCAACCATAAAACCTAGGCTCGGATGCCACTGTTGGGGAACGCAGTAATTTCAAAAAATTTCCTACGCACACGCAAGATCATGGTGATGCATAGCAACGAGAGGGGAGAGTGTTTGTCTACGTACCCTCGTAGACCGAAGCGGAAGCGTTGACACAACGTAGAGGAAGTAGTCGTACGTTCTCCTCGCGATCCAACCGATCACAGCACCGTTACTCCGGCACCTCCGAGTTCTTGGCACACGTTCAGCTCGATGACGATCCCCGGGCTCCGATCCAGCAAAGCGTCGGGGAAGAGTTCCGTCAGCACGACGGCGTGGTGACGATCTTGATGTGTTACCGGCGCAGGGCTTCGCCTAAGCACTGCAACGATATAATCAAGGTGGAATTTGGTGGAAGGGGGCACCGCACACGGCTAAGGAACGATCCGTAGATCAACTTGTGTGTCTTTGGGGTGCTCCCTGCCCCCGTATATAAAGGATCCAAGGGGGAGGGGCTGGCCGGCCAGGTTTGGTGCGCCAGGAGAGTCCTACTCCCTCTGGGAGTAGGATTCCCCCCCCCCCAATCCTAGTTGGACTAGGATTGCTCCAAGGGGGAGAGAGAGAGAGAGGGGGCGCCCCACTTCTCCTAGTCCTAATAGGACTAGGGAAGGGGGAGGCGCGCAGCCCCTAGGGCTGACCTCTCACCTTTCCTCCAAGGCCCATGTTGGCCCATTATGCTCCCGGGGGGTTCCGGTAACCCTCCCGGTATTCCGGTAAAATCCTGATTTCACCTGGAATGCATCCGATGTCCAAACATAGGCTTCCAATATATAATTCTTTATGTCTCGACCATTTCGAGACTCCTCGTCACGTCCGTGATCACATCCGGGACTCCGAACTCCTTCGGTACATCAAAATGCATAAACTCATAATAACTGTCATCGTAACGTTAAGCGTGCGGACCCTATGGTTCGAGAACAATGTAGACATGACCGAGACACGTTTCCGGTCAATAACCAATAGCGGGACCTGGATGCCCATATTGGCTCCTACATATTCTACGAAGATCTTTATCGGTCAGACCGCATAACAACATACGTTGTTCCCTTTGTCATCGGTATGTTACTTGCCCGAGATTCGATCGTCGGTATCCAATACCTAGTTCAATCTCGTTACCGGCAAGTCTCTTTTCTCGTTCCGTAATACATCATCTCGCAACTAACTCATTGGTTGCAATGCTTGCAAGGCTTTATGTGATGTGCATTACCGAGAAGGCCCTGAGATACCTCTCCGACAATCGGAGTGACAAATCCTAATCTCGAAGTATGCCAACTCAACATGTACCTTCGGAGACACTTGTAGAGCACCTTTATAATCACCCAGTTACGTTGTGACGTTTGGTAGCACACAAAGTGTTCCTACGGTAAATGGGAGTTGCATATTATCATAGTTAAAGGAACATGTATAAGTCATGGATAAAAGCAATAGCAATATACTAAACGATCGGGTGCTATGCTAATGCAATGGGTCATGTCAATCAGATCATTCAACTAATGATGTGATCTCGTTAATCAAACAACAACTCTTTGTTCATGGCTAGGAAACATAACCATCTTTGATTAATGAGCTAGTCAAGTAGAGGCATACTAGTGACACTCTGTTTGTCTATGTATTCACACATGTATTATGTTTCCAGTTAATACAATTCTAGCATGAATAATAAACATTTATCATGATATAAGGAAATAAATAATAACTTTATTATTGCCTCTAGGGCATATTTCCTTCAAAAATAATGAAGACAACACCAACATATGAAAATACAGAATGGGACAAACAAGTTTTAACTAAATAATGATAAAGGTACAAAACGGAAAAGAAATCACTATATGGTTGACTTACACAAACCCAATACTGCAGGATGAGTTTGTCCGATCCCTAGTACTTCGCACGTAGACAGTAGAGTGCACACTCAGCCACATTGGATCGAAGCATTCCATGAGGAGCAAAAGATATTGCGACATCCTCAACAGAAGCTACACACTCCTTGTTTTGGAACATAATATTTGATCTAAAACAAGCAAACAGAAAGTAAAACAAAGTTCAGCATCAGGAACTCAGGAAGTTCATAACACATGTAAGCACATAAGTTCAGGTATATCACAACAGGCAGTACAGTACAAAAGAGGCCAGAA
Organism: Aegilops umbellulata; assembly: GCA_032464435.1. NCBI lineage: Eukaryota > Viridiplantae > Streptophyta > Magnoliopsida > Poales > Poaceae > Aegilops > Aegilops umbellulata. The sequence continues at coordinate 525,744,121 of CP136055.1, read as the reverse complement.
GCTCAGCAACAGAGAAGTAAAAAAAAAGAAGTTCATCAACATAGAGTAAAGAAGTTCAGGTATTAAACAACAGGCAGTTCACAGGGGGTATATGGATTAAAAAATTGAACAGCTGCACTCACCTCTTGGAACGAACATTCTTAAGCCTAGTTAAACTGTAATAAAAGTCATCAACCTTCTTTCGCACGACAGCAAGGTCACTATCTGCTCAGCAAAAACAAAATATCATTTAAGAGGAACACTCAAGCACATATATTCACGACAGTTCCATTAGTAGCAACATTCAAGACCAACAATCAAACACAAGCACATCTCAGCATTACAAACACCTCCCCCCAACATAGAAATAGGTTCACTAAACTTTATTTTACAACCCACACGACAAAGCACTAAACCAGAAGTTCAATTTGCACCACATAGGCAGTTCACAGGGATATCATGGACAGAAACAAAACAACTAAAGGGACGGGGATGGGGAAATAAGAGAGAAGCATGCTCCTGTCTTCATGGATCCTTTCCTAGACCAGTGGCAGCACTGGAATGATCAACCTCCTCTCCATAGCTATCGCGTTCGGTATCTTCATCGTCGTCTCCAGCAGGCGTTGCAACGTTGTCAGGAATGACACCAGCAACAGCTGGAGCAGCTGGAGAATCTGAAACAAGAAAAACTTTTGGTTGTGCCTATACAGCATTAACATCAACTGATGGCTCTGCTGCAGGAGACTTCTCCGGGCTTGCAGCAGCACTACCACCAGTTTCAACAGCAGACTCAACAGCATCTTTCTCCAAAATGATGTCTCCAGTTGTCTTGCCCTGCTCAGCATTAGAAACCTCGGCGACAATGGACGACTGAGGTTCAGTCAGGACCACCCCGTCGGAGCAGCCGGTGCCTGAGACGGACATGTCTGCAACCTTTTTTGGAGGAACACTAACATCATCATTCTGCTGCTGCAAAAAGAAACAGAAAGTCATTACAAAGGGCTGACTGAACCTCATGCACAGGAGCAGCAAGTCCGTCTCAGGGGGCAACAAGACAAATGGACAAGAAAAATGGTACCTTATTTTCACTGCCATGAACCTCATCAACTATTACGCCACTAGCCGGAGCAGGTTCATGCACAGGGCAGCCTCATGCACAGGAGCAGCTTCATGCGCAGGTAAAACATCCTCCTCGACCCTAGAATCATCATCAACAGCCTACAAAATAAAAAAAATCATTTAGAAAACAAATACCTAATCAGCAGAAGTTCAGATTGCACAATCAGAGAAGGTTAGCTATCACAACTGACACATAATGGAAGTCCAAATATAGTAAACATAGCAGGTCACATATCAAACTACTCTAAGATACAAAAGGGAACAAAAAAGGGCTAGTCATCGAAGTCATGGAAGTTCAGATGCTGTAGCAGTTGAAGTTCAGGTTCAATAAACAGATAAGGTCACCTAGGAACACTAGTGCTAAAAAGAAACAGTTTACGACACATCAAATCAACAATGGTCGCCAATGTCCACAAACAGTAATAACTAAAAGCTAACATTGAACATTAGTGCAAAGAAATACCAAAAGCCAACATAAACAAACCTCTTTGGTATGCTCCACGTGGCCTCCTTCATGACCCGAACGAACAGAATCCTGCCTCTGAATCTGTCCCACAACAACACTTGCCTCATCTTCAAAAGTCATGCAACGAGCATCCTGCATTTCCTTGAACATCCCAACGCTATTCCGGAGGTGGGAAGTGCTCTGACGAAGCTCTTCAAAAAAATTAGCTTCAATGCATAAGACCTCCTTCGAAGACTCAGCATCAAACCCGTGCCCGGGAGGAAGAATCCCATCAACATGACTAAGACGCTCAGCAGTCGAAGGAACACGAGCCAACTCCCCACAAATAGTTTCAAGAAGACTGTCAATCCTAACCAGAGAAACATTGGCAGCTTCAAACAAATCCTCGGAAGAAAGGCCACCTAGAGCACTCACACGGGCAGAAGAACCTCCTGGATCTACAGGGGGGCACCGGTATTAACATCCCGGGAGAATTCAAATCTTGGGGAACTTCCACTCCCTAGGCCAGCAGGACGAGGCATAGTTAGAACAGGACGTTCGATAACCCTAAAGAACACAACTTCAGCTTGTGTCTTCCACTGCATACAAAAACAAAAGTCAACGCGTCAGAAAACAAATGAAGGAACATGGGAACAAAAATATACAAGACAATACCAGAAGTTCAAGGTAAACTACACAGGAAAGAATAATGCATAGAAACACTCACAGGCGGTGTCGGTGTACTAAAGTAGGGGTACTCTAGTATCCCGAACTTGTGCACGGGCAGTCGCAGCACCCCGCGGCAAGACCCGCCAGGTGATCACCAAGGCTCTCTACGGTTCCTTTGGAGCCATTCGAGAACAAAGTATTTAAGCCAAGGAGACAAGTCCCCGGCAAGAGGAGCTTGCCGGGAAGGCCATTCGAGGCACAAGACCCCTGCAAGAGGAGCTTGCCGGGAAACCCAACCAGAGCATCTCAAAGAACCTGCCGCAACGCGCCACGCGTCCCGGCCGGACTCGGCGAGCGACAAGTTCCCGGACGCGGCAAGACAACGGCCGCGGCAAGGCACTTGCCGCGGCGCGCAACCACTCTGTACCCGCGCTCCAGCTCACCCACCTAAGTGTCGCTCCGGGACCCTTCCCAGCGTACGTGGCGGGAGGCTGTGCAGCCAGGGGTACACTGTGGCATGCAGCGCTGACAAGATCGCCATCGTGGCGAGCGATGGCGCCCCTGACGGTCCCTTTTCTGCACCGTCTGGGCGACGTAGATAGGCATTTAATGCCTTTGTCCCCTGCTGCCAGGGTTAGGTATGATACACTGTGTAGGTAGCTGTACCTACCACGGCATATTTCCACTTTTGCCCTTACCTACGTTGCCATCTGTTGGAGACCCCTTGAACATATAAAAGGAGGCCCATGCACAACGTAGGGGGGGGATCGGCCCTCGGAGAACGATCTCTTAGAGGAAAACAGAAGAACGCTTGGTCTCGTTAGCTGCTTGGGTGCACTGTAGCACTCAGCGCTCCCGAGCAAGAACTCAATACAATCCACAAAGCAGCAGTAGGAGTGTTATCTCTCCGGAGAGCTCCGAAGCTGGGTAAAAAAACCCCGCGTGCCTCGCCTCGATCCGCTCTTCGCGCGACCTCCGCCCCCCGCCGAACCGAGAAGGGGCTCCGTCCCCATAGGTGCTCGGGGAGCCCAGAAAACCCCGGCATCTTTGGTGCGCCAGGTAGGGGGCGTCGAGGTTGTGTGAACCTGATCCGGCGCTCACGCGAGCTAAATCTTCATCGACTTCATCGACATGCCGCCGAAGAAGAAGGCTTCGGAGGCGGCTGCGCCGTCCGCGTCGAATCCACCGTCGCCGCAGCAAACGGCCGGTGGGGAGGACGCCGGCGGTAGAACGGGCGTCGATGAGGGAGCCCACGGTGCCTAAGGCAGTAATCAAACAATGTATCTCAGAAGTCCAGCCATGTCTACATAGGCAGTACAACCATGTATGAGCACAAGTTAACATGCTTTAAAAATGTTGGAAATTTAAAAAGCAGAAGTTCAAACATGTACACTAAGGCAGTAATCAAACAATGTATCTCAAAAGTCCAACCATGTCTACATAGGCAGTACAACCATGTATGACCACAAGTTAACATGCTTTCAAAAATGTTGGAAATTTAAAAAGCAGAAGTTCAAACATGTACACTAAGGCAGTAATCAAACAATGTATCTCAGAAGTCCAACCATGTCTACATAGGCAGTACAACCATGTATGACCACAAGTTACCATGCTTTCAAAAATGTTGGAAATTTAAAAAGCAGAAGTTCAAACATGTACACTAAGGCAGTAATCAAACATGTATACCAACAAGTTAAGCTTACTTCTTCATGTATATACCCATAAGTCCAACTATGTACACAAAGGCAGAAATACCATAAAAGCAAAGCACGTCGGCTAATTTATTCATCTATATGGAGCAGAAGGTCACCTATGTACGCTAAGGCAGTGCTAAAAACAATAAAACTAGAGCAATAGTGACAAATGATCTAAAAAACAGTAAACATGAGACATTCATACCTAATTAGCGGCAGCAGCATCATCGTCGTCGTCCTCATCATCAGCATTGAAATCAGCATCATCCTTGTCCTCTGGATTAACACGAGAACGCTTCTTCACACCCTTGTTGACCTTTCCAGGTGGAACCTTGCGCTTCACGCCGCATTTCTTCCCCTTACCAGATGCACCAGCACCAAGCGGAGAAGGTGTAGGCGCGGCAGTGGCAAGCACACGAGGGCTACGGCGTGGCGTACCACCAGCGCCTAGCCCTTCATCTTCAACAACTTTTGCAGGCCTTGAAACACATGGGCTCCTCCTAGGAGTAACTTCACCAACTACTAGCTTCCTCGCAGCAGTCTTCTTGATTTTTTTCTTAATAGGGAGAACCGTGCCATCACTGCCACACGGCACGTCTTCCTCAACAATGAGCTCAGCCGCATGAACAGATCCAGGAACATCAGAACCTTTCTCTAGGCAGGCCGCCCTCTTCTTGTCAAAATCTTCTCGCTTCTTCCTCTTACGTTGGTCCTCCAGGAGAAGCTGAAGATGCACATCCTCGGGTTGCGTGACAGGTTTAGTGCCATCAACAGACTGCGACTGCGTCTCTGATATCTGAAGAGAGCACAAAGGATCCGGAACGGAATCACAACCTTTGACTGAAGGAGCCCCCTCCTCAGGTGCAGCAGGGTTTTCTGATAAACCGAACTCAGATAAAACATCGTTGATGGTGTTCACAGCTTCCTCCTCTGTGGACACATCTACAAAGAACACAAAAAATCGAAGCAAAAAATAAAAAAAAAGTCAGGAACAAAAACAAAAACAAACGACATGAACAAGCTAAAAAACATGGCTGAAAACTTGAAAATGAAAAGAAAAGGGGTTTCACATACTAGGTGAATCAAGAGCTGCAGAGGCAAGATCCTCGAGGCTTGAAAAATTCTCAAGGCTCGAAGCAACCTCGGCAGTCAAAGTCAAAGGGATAATGGGTGATTTAGCCGCATCAGATATTGGAGCATCAGTATTAACCTCTGTAGCTCCATCTTGATCGCAGGCATTTTTTTAGAACTATTCAACTCATCACCAACTACAAAAAATGCAAGTAAAAAGGCAGCTGAGTTCTAATGCACAATCTTACACCAAAGGGACTTCTACTTTGACAACAGTGTCCAATAACAAGAAGTTCAACAATACCTAACAAAGCAGTAAACACAACAAACAAACTAAAATCTACACACTAACTATAAAAACAATCTACACCAGAGGGGCTACTACATATAACATGAATGCCCAGAAGTTCAACAATATATAACAAAGTAGTAAACACAAAATGTGCATAACAGAAGTTCAACCAAATTTCATTATGAACAAACAATAATTAAAACCAGAAGTTCAACTATGTGACCCAAGCAAATAGCACATAAAAAATATGTAGCATGACCACAAATAGTATTTCACAGGCAAACTAAATATCAATACCATGAACATGATAACAAAAAAAAACAAAGATATACACTATAAAAATGAATCATTTGGGAAGTCGAACAACACTTGGTGACATAGTTTCACCTGCAAATCATCAACTAAAAAGTAAGCAACACTCTACTAACTCAAACTAAGGGTAAAAAGCATACACATAACCTTTCTTAGAAGTTCACACTAATAAGAATGGCAGTCCAACAAGAAAACTAAGTGAAGATATGGGCAGACATATATAAGAATACTGCTTTAAAATACAAGATCCAACTACATTAAGATACCTAGAGAAGGTTTGGAAGCCATGACAACACAACCCCCTTGATGAATGAAACTCCAAACCCTAGAACAACCTACTAAAAACAGGGGATAGAATGCATATAGTTAGCAGGTAGAAAATCATACAACAAATACAAAAAACAACTAAATGAAACCCTAGGATGAAACTACTAGATAATATCAACAAGTATGAAAATATGAACAGTAGCACATATAGGCAAGCACAAACAAAAAATGAATCCAGAAACTAACTAGCATGTGACAGACACAATCTAGACTTCGAAATCAACAATACTAAGACAATTAGATACATCAGATTCAGCATGAACCATCACACCACACCCTCTCTCACATGCATCTGAATGCTGAAATCACTAAAGGGGAAATGAAATCCAATCAACTCTGAACGGAGAAATAGCACACACAAGCATCTCATAGACAAATCTGACCACGAGGGAATGGAATCCACCCACCACACGCACAAGAACCCTACCTAATCTCCCATCAAACCATCAGAAGAAGGGGGTAGGACGCGGACGCGAGAGCACACAGGAGGCGGACTCCACAGATCTGGTGAAACTAAAAGCAAGCATTAGGGGGGGGCAGCATTTGTACCACTCGAAACAACCCCCGCACACATGAATCCACGGCAGTTCTTCCACTCCACACGACGCCACGCGCACCTTGCAACAGCGCAGGCAGTTGCCGACCTCGCTTCATAGCAGAATAGAGCGGGCTGGGCAAGGGAAAGCGGGGCGTGGGGGAGAAATAGGAGCGGGGGCGTGCGCCGGTTACTCCAGCACGAGGGCAGGGGACAGGGGCGGAGAAATCGGGGGGAGTTGGAGGCGAGGAAGGCAGCGGAACGACGGAGAGGGGGAAGAGAGCGAGCGACAGGGGGAGAGGGGTTTTCTCACAGGTGGTGGCGAGGGAGATGCTCACTTAATGCCTATCTGTAGTGGGAATTGCAGCGCCACTGAATTTACAGTTTTACCCCCCAACAGCTAAAAAAGTAAATACATCTATAGCTAAATGAATGCACCATTCGAATGCATCTATTATAATGAGATAACTTCACACAACAGCACTGCTCATATCCTTAAAACCAAAAATAGATGGCAAATGCACTACCAACGGAAGAAAAATACATACATAAATATGCACCTAAAAAAACAACAGAAAGAAGTTCAAAAAATAAAGACCAGAAGTTCAAGTACTCTAATAAATAAGTAATGGCATAAGAATAAATAAACCCTAAGAAATAAAAAGAAGAAGTTCGAGTACAAAAACAGATGAAGTTCATATCTAACCCTAAACCCTAATAACCCTAAACCCTAAAAACCCTAAGATAGATAGTGGGGTCACAAATGTGACAGACTCGCCTCCGCATGCGACGACACGGCACGCCGCGTCGTCGCCTGCTCTGGCTCGTTCGTCTCTCGGCCTCGCAGGGGGAGGGGAGGGGGGTCCCGACCCCCCTCCCACCCTGCTCGGCCTCGCGCTACCCCATTGCTGCGCGCTAGGATTTGACAGGACGCAATGCGGTTATTCTGTTTCCACCCCCACCGCACGCACCCTAAACCCTAAAAACCCTAAGATAGAGAGTGGGGTCACGGATATGACGGACTCGCCTCTACATGCGACGACGCGGCATGCTGCGTCGTCGCCTGCTCTGGCTCGTTCCTGTCTCGGCCTCGCAGGAGGAGGGGAGGGGGGTCCCTCGCCCCTCCCCCCTGCTCGGCCTCGCGTTACCGCATTGCTACGCGCTTGGATTTGACAGGACAAAATGCGGCTATTTTGTTTCCACCCCCACCGCATGCACCCTAAACCCTAAAAACCCTAAGATAGATAGTGGGTTCACGGATGTGACGGACTCGCCTCCGCATGCGACGCCGCGGCACGCCGCGTCGTTGCCTGCTCAGGCTCGTTCCTGTCTCGGCCTCGCAGTGGGAGGGGATGGGGGTCCCGACCCCCCTGCTCGGCCTCGCGCTACCGCATTGCTGCGCGCTAGGATTTGATAGGACGCAATGCGGTTATTCTGTTTCCACCCCCACCGCACGCACCCTAAACCCTAAAAACCCTAAGATAGATAGTGGGGTCAAGGATGTGATGGACTCGCCTCCGCATGCAACGACGCGGCACGCCGCATCGTCGCCTGCTCCGGCTCGTTCCTGTCTCGGCCTCGCAGGGGGAGGGGAGGGGGGTCTCGACCCCCCTCCCCCCCTGCTCGACCTCGCACTACCGCATTTGTCAATACGCGCAATGCCGATTTCAGTGTCTACAAAATATTTAAATCCAAAAAATAACAATCTCAAATTAACATGTTAAAAAAGGATTATCACACAGAAGTTCAGGATAGTTATTCAATGAAGAACAACAAGTACTATAAGTACAAAAACATACTAGATTTTTTTAAAAAAAATACGCATATCCATCGCCCAATTACATGACTGTTCATGGGACTAAGTCAAAACAAACCAAACCAAATGTTCTAAATAAACATTTGGTTCGAACGTAAGTTAACTAATCAAATGTTCTAAATAAAGGTAAGTTCAAGTTGTAAAAACACAGAAGTTTGGTGTTTTGAAAAAACATCAAATGAACATGTAGAAAGACAAACTTAACAGAAGCAAAAATCTTGTAAGTTCACGTTAAACACATACTGAAGTTCTACCACTGTTTGAAGTATGCAAACATGTTACAAAAAAATAAGTAAGGCATGCATGCATATTTGGGAATAATCCCATAGTTGCCACGGAACAAACTAAAACCCAAATTAGAAAATTGAAAATTACAAAAAAACAAAAAGAAAAAAAAATAGAGCGCGATGTTGCACCACCTTGCAATGTGGAATTCAGGAAGTTCAATCACTGGTACCATAGAAGTCCAACTACTACCACTGAATGTGGATGATCCAAAAAAAACTAGTCCCGAAGACAGAATAAATATAAAAAGGATGATTTGTGTATCTATGGACCAGCTCCACATTTACGTATATGGTGCAGAAGTTCAAGAACAAAAAGCAGAAAACATGCATTAAAATGAGGGAAGTTCAAGCACAAAAGGTGCAGAAGTCCAACTCTGTAACACACACAGTAGAATCACTGAAAAATATGCATTATCGAATTTGCTTTTCAGATTTAATCACTTGGGTGACTACACCTTCTCAGTCCGCGACCCCGAACAATATCCTAATGCGCCCTGACGTCAAACGATACCAGCACGGGCCGACACGAGATCCAATCGCCCGATTTCAGGGATGTATTCGCCTGCCCGATCAAATTAACAACGCATGAACGGTCCAATATCACTACTGCAATCAAATCCGCCCTCTATATTCAAATAAAAATAACAAATCCATAGATGCCGCGGAACCACTCCCGCGGACGAAGAACACAGAGCCCGAAATCAAATCCATTGAAATTAACGACAAATTGTCCATGAAACCCGTACTTACACCAAATTCGCATCATGTTGGAGGTTCTAGAACATCAAGTGAATGCATTAAACTTATAAACAGACAAAAGTGCATCCGCCCCGAGAGTGAATCTGCCAAAATGCAAAATTACGAATCAAAACGAGCATTTAGAAGCAGGTATGAGTATCTGGATTACAGTCACATCCAAGACAACACTACCGACCGGAAAAACTCGCGGGAAAAGCCACAGTTGCAAAGATAGCCCGAAGGTCAGGTTAATTCAGAGGGAAGTTTAGGCCTGTAACTCAGGAAGTTCAGGTTGTGATTAGAATATTATTCTGATCCCGTGATCAGAATAGTGTTTATGTGTGTGTGTGTGTGTGTGTGTGTGTGTGTGTGTGTGTGTGTGTATAGCATATTAAAATGTTTTAATGTTCTAAAACAGATTCCAACCTTATTTAGAATATCATTATGACAAGATTTACACACAAGCGGAGTACATGTATATATATGTGTGGATTGTCTTTAAGATTTTTGACACTCAAACAATATATTCTAAAAAAATCGAGAACTAGGACTCCAAAACAAAATTCCAGTCAAACTCTATCTTCAAAGCAATTAAGATGAATCAACTCATGCAGAATTAGCGGCCAGTCTCTAAAGAAATAATTACCGATGAGAGATAGGTGTCACAGTATCTTAAACACGCAGGGTCATATACTAGGAAGAACGAAAGAGTTTATATATGTATAAGCGTTGCATACACCATATGCATGACATTCTTTAAGAAAGAATAGGTGGATAAACAACAACATGTTACTATTGTAAGAGAGTTCGGAATATATTGTAGGCGAGTGTGGTGGTGAACTTTCTACAACCTATAATGAAACAGAAAATCATTCCACAAGCAGATATAAAATTGATCGAAAGGGACAAATGACCAACATGTAATAATTCAATGTAAACTAATATGAAATTTTAAAAAATAACCATTAGAAATTGAAATTAATGGATATATGATATGGTGAGTACAGAAAAGGAAAACCACTGTTCTTTCATCGCACCAACACTAAATCCCTATTCCTTAAACTATAGGTGAATTTTTTGTTTACAAAAAGTGTAAATTTCATCTTTACGGTACCGTAACTGTTTATCGGGTAATTATTAGTTAACTAATTTTAATTAACAAGTTATTAACCAATATTTTTGATATACTATCTTGGCGAACATGCAAAAACATATCTTAATGGAAAACCATATTGTCAAACAATACCGCTGAAATACACGAGTGGCCTAGATAGAAATTACGTTCTCAACTGAAGTCCAAAAAATCTAAATTAATGAGAAAAATATTATAACATTTATAATAACAAACGTAACAAAATTGGAAATTTAAATTTATATCTATCATATAGTATATATGAAGGTATATACAAAAGAAGCTAGCCGCGCAATTGCGCGGGTCACAAAACTAGTTAATCATATTACTTAAGAACTCCCACTTAGATAGACATCCCTCTAATCATCTAAGTGATCACGTGATCCATATCAGCTAAACCATGCATGTCCGATCATCACGTGAGATGGAGTAGTTTTCAATGGTGAACCTCACTATTTTGATCATATCTACTATATGATTCACGCTCGACCTTTCGGTCTCAGTGTTCCGAGGACATATCTACATATGCTAGGCTCGTCAAGTTTAACCCGAGTATTCTACGTGTGCAAAACTGGCTTGCACCAGTTGTATGTGAACATAGAGCTTATCACACCCGATCATCACGTGGTGTCTCGGCACGACGAACTGTCGCAATGGTGCATACTCAGGGAGAACACTTATACCTTGAAATTTAGTGAGAGATCATCTTATAATGCTACCATCGTACTAAGCAAAATAAGATGCATAAAAGATAAATATCATATGCAATCAAAATATGTGACATGATATGGCCATCATCATCTTGTGCCTTGGAGCTCCATCTCCAAAGTACCGTCATGATCTCCATCGTCACCGGCATGACACCATGATCTCCATCATCTTGATCTTTATCAACGTGTCATCACACGGTCGTCTCGCCAACTATTGCTTTTGCAACTATTGCTATCGCATAGCGATAAAGTAAATCAATTATATAGCGCTTGCATCTTATGCAATAAACAGACAGCCATAAGGCTCCTGCCAGTTGCCAATAACTTTAAACAAACATGATCATCTCATACAACAATTTATATCTCATCACGTCTTGACCATATCACATCACAGCAAGCCCGGCAAAAACAAGTTAGACGTCCTCTACTTTGTTGTTGCAAGTTTTACGTGGTTACTATGGGCTTCTAGCAAGAACCGTTCTTACCTACGCATCAAAACCACAACGATTTTTCGTCAAGTGTGTTGTTTTAGCCTTCAACAAGGACTGGGCGTAGTCAAACTCGATTCAACTAAAGTTTGAGAAACAGACACCCACTAGCCACCTGTGTGTGAAGCACGGCGGTAGAATCAGTCTCATGAACGCGGTCATGTAATGTCGGTCTGGGCCGCTTCATCCAACAATACTGTCGAATCAAAGTATGACATGCTGGTAAGAAGTATGACTATTATCGCCCACAACTCTTTGTGTTCTACTCGTGCATATAACATCTACGCATAGACCTGGCTCGGATGCCACTGCTTGAGAACATAGTATTTTAAAATAATCCTACGATCACGCAAGATCTATCTAGGAGAAGCATAGCATCGAGCTAGGGGAGTGTGTCCACGTACCCTCGCAGACGAAAAGCGGAAGCGTTTAGTAACGCGGTTGACGTAGTCGAACGTCTTTGCGATGCAACCGATCAAGTACCGAACGCACGGCACCTCCGTGATCTGCACACGTTCAGCTCCATGACATCCCTCGAACTCTTGATCCAGCTGAGGCTGAGGGAGAGTTTCATCAGCACGACGGCATGATTACGGTGATGATGAAGTTACCGACGCAGGGCTTCGCCTAAGCACTACAACGATATGACCGAGGTGGAAATATGTGGAGGGGGCACCGCACACGGCTAAACAATCAACTTGTGTGTCTTTGGGGTGCCCCCTCCCACGTATATAAAGGAGGGGGGAAGAGGAGGCCTGCCCAAGGGGGGGCGCCAAAGGGGGGAGTCCTACTTGGACTCCCGGTCCAAGTAGGATCCCCCCCTTTCCTATTCCAACCAGGAGAAGGAAGGGAAGGAGGAAGAGGGGAGAAGGAAGGAGGGGGGCGCCGCCCCCTCCTAGTCCAATTCGGACCAGCCCATGGGGGCCGCGGCCACCACTTGAGGCCCTTCTCTTCTTTCCCGTATGGCCCATTAAGGCTCACTACTTCCCCCGGCGAATTCCCGTAACTCTCCGGTACTCCGAAAAATACCTGAATCACTCGGAACCTTTTCGATGTCCGAATATAGCCTTCCAATATATCGATCTTTACCTCTCGACCATTTCGAGACTCCTCGTAATGTCCGTGATCTCATCCGGGACACAGAACAACCTTCGGCACATCAAATCACATAACCTCATAATACCAATCGTCATTGAACGTTAAGTGTGCGGACCCTACGGGTTCGAGAACTATGTAGACATGACCGAGACACATCTCCGGTCAATAACCAGTAGCGGAACCTGGATGCTCATATTGGCTCCTACATATCCTACGAAGATCTTTATCGGTCAAACCGCATAACAACATACGTTGTTCCCTTTGTCATCGTTATATTACTGCCCGAGATTCGATCGTCGGTATCATCGTACCTAGTCCAATCTCGTTACCGGCAAGTCTCTTTACTCGTTCCGGAATGCATCATCCCGCAACTAACTCATTAGTCACATTGCTTGCAAGGCTTATAGTGATGTGCATTACCGAGAGGGCCCAAAGATACCTCTCCGACAATTGGAGTGACAAATCCTAATCTCGATATATGCCAACTCAACAAACACCATCGGAGACACCTGTAGAGCAACTTTATAATCACCCAGTTATGTTGTGACATTTGATAGCACACTAAGTGTGTCGGTGTACAAAAGTAGGGGCACACCTTTGTACCCCTTTACTTGTGCACGGGCAGTCGGACCTGCGCCCCACGGCCACACTAAGCAGGGCAGAAGAAAGGAGCCAGAGCGCAAGATGGCCAAGGCAACGCCAAGACCAAAGATACCAAGGAACAGAGGGATGAAGCAGGTTCCCCCGACAAGATCCTTGCCGGGGCAGCTCGCCCAACACCATCGGGGCACACCACCCTTGATCCCACGGCCTCCAGCGTAGTCAACCACGTTGAGGCAAGGGCTCGGGAGGCACCTGCTTGGTGACATGCAGATCTTCGTCAAGATCATGAACACACAAGATCAGATAAGGACCAGAAGACGCCGGCCCTCGGTGGGGTCCTTGCCGGGGAGATCCACAAGGCCCCCGGCAAGCGCCTTGCCGGGTACGACTGCAACGCCACGGCAAGACCCTTGCCGAGGGCGTCAGCAGGGCCACAACCAGGCTCGCGTCGACCAAGACTCCACCACCGTCCTCAAGCAGCTGCTAGCTCAACCAGCTGGGCATGCACCTGCGTGGCAACGGGCGGTCTCTAGGCCAACTCAGCAGGCACCCCGCGTGGTGGCATGCAAATCTTCGTGAAGGCCCTACCACTGCGCCACCTCAACTGCGTGCCTGCCTACATGGTGCCACATGCATCACTGGCCTGGGTGCGTGTCGAAGTCAGGCGAGGCGGCAACGGACGGGACGGGCCTTGTTTCCACCCCTGATAAAGCTAAGGGACACCTAAGCAACACATTTAATGCGTTTTGTCCTATAATAGATGTGATTAACTCGCAGCACTGTAGACCTTTCCACCTCTTGTGTGCCACTGTGGAAACCCATTTTTTCCTATAAAAGGAGGCCCGAGGCGACCAGGAGAGGGATTCGGCGTTTTTGGGCACGTTACACCCCGTAGCTAGCTCAAGAACACTAGAACACTCAATACATCCACCAAAGCAGGACTAGGGTTTTACGCATCCTCGCGGCCCGAACCTGGGTAAACGAACCGCGTGCTTCCTGTTAAACACGATCTTCACTCAACCCTGCGCCCCACCAACCGTAGTAGGGATTCTTGTGATCGCATAGGTGTCGTTTCCCTGACATCTTTGGCGCGCCAGGTAGGGGTGCGCAGTTGTGAGAATCGGTTTTAGCAGCTAGTTTAGCGGTTCTTCATTGCCATGGCTCCTAAGAAGAAGGCGACCAAAAGAACGACGCCGGCGTGGCGACAAAAAAGCTAAGTCACGCCGAACCTTAAATATTTCCCTTCTTTTATATAAGGTTATTCCCCTCGGAGATCACATTTCTTTGTATGGAAAATGTGCACACAAAGGGGCCCTCCCGTGATTGGCAACAACTTTGTTCTGTTTCAGTTCGCTCAATAGCTCAACCGGCTGCGTCGAGAGTGGCAGGGTAGCCTTCCGCGATTGACAACACTCTCGATTCTGACTCGAGTCAAGCTCGACAGTTCGAGCGGCCGCGTTAAGGGCGGTAAGGTGGTTCGCCTGGCGGCAAGCGCACCCGGCAGGCCAATGGAGACCCGTCCTCAAGACGCCGACCTGGGTTTACGCGCCGGCGAGCCTACCCAGTTAACGTAGGGTGCATATACAAAGGAAAGTTGAACAGGGAAAATAACATGCATGAAATCAAAAGTACTGCAGGGTTATATTACATCAAATTGTTGCTGCGGTTCTAACTAAAGATAGAAATTGTCTTGGTCATGAACCTGCAGTGGCGACAAGAAATGGGGTGCGTAATCCCGGCGCTGGCCCTCCACCCTTTGGATTCCGTCAATGAGGCTGATGATGGGCTTGATATGCTCCCTGAGCGGCGCGAGGTTAGTACCCTCCGGCAAGCTCTCTAGCGCGGCATCGAAGTCAAGGGTAGGGTTCCAGTACGCCACCTTGGTGAGGACCTTGGTCATGGCGCCCCGACAGAGCTTTCGGTTCTCGTCGGCCAAAGAGGTCGTGCTGTTGGATTGGAACTGCTCCAGGGCCCCGAGAACGCCCTCGAAGAACAAGGCCAGCTTGTCATTGGTGGTCCCGCTGCGCTCTGGGGCGTACCTCACATTTGGCATCCCCATGGCAGCTAGCTGCGCGGTGATCCTGCCAGCGACGTCTTCAAGGCGGCCGACCCAGCGGTTATGGTCGTCCACCACATCTTTGTGGTTGGCCGCCTCGTTCTTCCGCAGCTGCTTCTCCTTCTCTAGATCCTTGGCCAGGTTCTCCTCTCGGGCCTTGCTCTCCGGCAACATCCCCTCAAGACCCTCCAACTTCAACTTGAGGTCTTTGATGGAGTTGTTGGCCTCGGAGAGCTCCCCGGCCTTGCTGATGGTCGTGCCCTGCGCCTCCGTCAGGGCGCCGTTGTGCGTGTCCTTCTGCTCGGACAGCTTCAGGGCCTGGTCCTTCAGCCCGTCCCGCTCCACCTCCAGCTCCATCACCTTGCCGGCGTGAACCAGAGACTGGGTATCGAGTGCCTCTTTGTGTTTCTGCTCCAGCTCTTGGGTCCGCCACACGACAAGGGTCTCGAGCTCCTCATCCTTGCCGCGGAGCGTTGTGGCAAGCTTCTCCTCACGCGCGACAAGGTCCTCCTCCTGGGAGTCCAACACAGCCTGATGCTGGGTTCGGCAGGCCTCGGCCACAGCAGCCCGGTTCTCCGCCATCTCCTGGGCCTTCTCGATGTTGGCTCGCTTCATGGCGAGCTCCACGTCGCGCTTGGTCAGCTCATCCTGGGCGGCATTCAGTTCCTTGCAGGCCTTGCGGAACCAGTCCTGTGTCTCGATGACGCGCTTCTGGAGGTCCACCTCCACTTTCTCTGTCACTGCCATCCTGGACTTGGCCTTGTCCAGGCGGGCGTGGTGGAGCGCCTGGAGCTTCCGGAAGCTGGCGCCCATGGCCTGAAGGAGCCGCTCCTCCTGGGAGCTGTCGCCACCCGCACTCGGCTCGTCAACGACCTCGAGCCCGGCGGTGGCAAGCACTTCATCATCGAACACCTCTCCCTTGACGGGCGCCCTGGTGCTCGACGCGCCTGAGAGGTGGACGAACAAATCGTTGCTCACCCTTAGGTACCTGTCAGAGCCGGAGGCGGCGGAAGATGAAGGCTGGTCATGGACCACCTCCTCCTCGGCAGCAGCCTTGCCGGCCTCCCTGGCAAGCCCCTCGCTGGCCTCCTCAGCTGCGGCCTTGCCGGGATCCCCGGCAGGCCCCTTGGCGGCGTCTTTGGCAGCATACTTGGCGGCCTCCTTGGTGGAGATCTTCTCGGCCTCCGCCGCGGCCTCCTTGGCGACATCCCCGATGACGGTGTCTACATCCTCCATATCCACCAAGGGAGGATCTGGATACCAAGAAGAGGGAAGATGAAACTAGGGCCAAGATTCGAAGGAAAGAAAAAGAACAGAAACGGAAGGCGAGTGACTTACCCACACCGGGCTGGGAAGCAGAGTTCCCCTCCCCGCCAACGTTTGGCGCCGAGGCAAGGCCACCAGCACCAGAGTTCCTCTCCTCCTCCTCCGTGCGCGTGGGCTCGGTACTTGGCGCCCTTGCCGGGGACGCCCTTCGGGGCGGCGTGGTCGATGGGGGCGGCGTGTTGGGAGTAGACCTCGGTGGCTCCTCCTGCTGTTGTCCTCCTCCTGCATACACGGCAAGGTTAGCACCAAAGTATCATGTCCCTGACGCACGTCGACGAGGGGTGGGTGACGAACTTACGCTGCGGGCTATGCCGGGGGCTGCTGTCCAGGCTGCTCAACACCACCAGCGGCGCCCTTGAAGTACCAGCCAGGGGCTGGCCGCCCGCCGAGGCCTTGGACCTTTTCACCCTCTGGGCCAGCGTCTCCGCGTCCCTGCGAAGATAAAAATTAGTCAAGATAAGTGGCACGATCCAGGGGAACGGAGATGACAGTAAGGGATGAGATACTTACTCATCCTCCACCTCCTCTTCTGCTGCTTTCCTCTTCCTCCTTGGACTAAGGGACCCGAAGTAAAAAATGACCTCCGCGTCAACATCTGCCGGAGGAGGGGAAGAGGGCGGAGTCTGGGCACGCTTGGACGAAGAAGGGGCAGTTGTCTTCTTCTTCACCGTGGCCTTCACCAGCTTCTTCGCCGCCACGGCCCTTGTGTGACGCACGGATTCTTCCGGGGGCAGCTGAGGTCGTCCAGCCCTGCCGGGTGATAACCCACAAGTGTAGGGGATCGCAACAACTTTCGAGGGTAGAGTATTCAACCCAAATTTATTGATTCGACACAAGAGGAGCCAAAGAATATTCTCAAGTATTAGCAGCTGAGTTGTCAATTCAACCACACCTGGAAACTTAATATCTGCAGCAAAGTATTTAGTAGCAAAGTAATATGATAGTAGTGTTAACGGTAGCAAAGGTAACGGTAGCAAAAGTAACATTTTTGGGTTTTGTAGTGATGGTAATAATAGCAATGGAAAAGTAAATAAGCGAAGAACAATATAGGAAAAGCTCGTAGGCATTGGATCGGTGATGGATAATTATGTCGGATGCGGTTCATCATGTAACAGTCATAACATAGGGTGACATAGAACTAGCTCCAGTTCATCAATGTAATGTAGGCATGTATTCCGAATCTAGTCATACGTGCTTATGGAAAAGAACTTGCATGACATCTTTTGTCCTACCCTCCCCTTGCAGTGGGGTCCTATTGGAAACTAAGGGTTATTAAGGCCTCCTGTCAGTTTCAAAACCAGCGGATCTCGGGTAGGGGGTCCCGAACTGTGCGTCTAGGCGGATGGTAACAAGAGACAAGGGACACGACGTTTTTACCCAGGTTCGGGCCCTCTCGATGGAGGTAAAACCCTACTCCTGCTTGATTAATATTGATGATATGGGTAGTACAAGAGTGGATCTACCACGAGATCGGAGAGGCTAAACCCTAGAAGCTAGCCTATGGTATGATTGTTGTCTGTGCTACGGACTAAACCCTCCGGTTTATATAGACACCGGAGGGGTCTAGGGTTACATAGAGTCGGTTACAATGGGAGGAGATCTTCATATTCGTATCGCCAAGCTTGCCTTCCACGCCAAGGAGAGTCCCAACCGGACATGGGACGAAGTCTTCAATCTTGTATCTTCATAGTCCTATAGTCCGGCCAAAGGTTATAGTCCGGCTGTCCGGATACCCCCTAATCCAGGACTCCCTCAGTAGCCCCCGAACCAGGATTCAATGACGATGAGTCCGGCGCGCAGATTGTCTTCGGCATTGCAAGGCGGGTTCTTCTCCAAATTCCGAGTACCTGTTAAATAGTGTCTGGTTTCTTGTAAATGATGCGCTCCTTGGCTTCCGCATCCAATAATGGTCACCTTCCACGTGTCAAGCGAATTCGAGGAGCCAGGGTGTTTTTACACTTACCCCCCTAGCTATGCAAATGAACTGTCTATTAAAGAGACGAGGACTCTCATATCCAAACCACACCATCCTCCCTTAGCAAGCATTCATCGGAGCGCGCCTGGAAAAAATATCCATTCCAACATGATCGGTCGGCGCAGCTCCTCCTCTCGTTCCCCCAGCCCCAAGCCTGGAGATTGGGAGAGCTGTTATGTCCCGCACAAGCAATTACTGAAGCTTCAGACCCAGGGATTTCTCCCCCTAGCGTATATGGTCCCGGTCCGAGCCGGGCTCACCACCTATAATGGCGAGGAGCAAGCGGAGAGCTTTCCCAACCCCTCTAAGGGAGAGCGGGTATGCCTTGTCCCTTATTTCTTAACGGGGCTCAAATTTCCAATCCATCCATCTCTCCGAGGGCTCTTGGAGTTCTACGGCCTCCAGTTGCATAACCTTACCCCTGCCTCCATACTTCATATCGCTGGCTACATAGCCCTTTGCGAGCTGCTCTTGGGCTGCGAGCCTCATTTCGCATTATGGAAGAAGTTGTTCTGCCTGGTGCCCCGCTCACAGACGGGGTCGATATATCAGGTGGGCGGAGCCAAAGTGTGGCGCATCGCCGGGACCGGATACCTATCTGGCACCCCGAAGAAGGCGTCCGAAGACTGTCCTTCAGAGTGGTTTTAAATATAAGACATCCCACTTCTGGATCCTATTCGGATTGGCCTTCCCGAGTTTGATAATGCTCCTTTGAAGAAACGCCTGAGCTGGCGACCACAGAGCCCCCAGGGGGAAGATGATAGGGACGTTCTTTGCCTGATGGGCCGGATAAAGATATTGGCTCAATCAGGACTGACCATAACCGTGGTTATGGCGATATGCATTACGCAGGGGGGGTGCAGCCGCTTCAATATCGAGGCCACCCCATGTGGGATTTCAACGGGGAAGACGACGCCACCCGCTGCGGCCGCAAAGGGCCGGTCTCGACTGCTGCCTTAGCAAAAATCTTGTCCGGTTTGTACAAGGGAGAGGAAGAGGAATCCCTTCGCATTAAGCCACAAAGTGGGTTCTCCATGTACAATCCTCCGAGCTGGTTAAGTCGTCGCTTTTTACACCCATCCGTTCCGTATTCCCATATATGAATATTTTACCTTGCAAATTCATCACAGGAACTGTGTAAGGCTGTAAGGGAGATCAACAGCCCACCTGCACAACCCGAGGACCACAAGCGGTCCCTCGATCAGGCCTTTGAAGAGGATTCAGACATATCCGTGGAGTTGATTGCCAGGGTATTTTATCAATTAAGCAGCGATGGCGCCTTGGAGGCCATTACGGCCGACTACCCTGGGCTGCTCCCAGCTTCACAGGTAACTGAGACCAAAGTCCCAACATTTTTGAAAAGGATTCACCTTTACACACTTTACTGACCATATACCAACGGTGTTTTACAGGGAAGTCCCTTGGGACGCCACGCCGAGCCCGCGGCGACTAGCTGACAAGGGGCTTCTAGGCCGGGCAAGCTAAAAAGGAAAGCGGCCCGGACCGAGACGCCGGCGCATAGGTATGATGTGTTACCTCACTCCATGGTGTTCTCTTTAAAGACATAATAACGCCCGTGCTTTCCAGCAAGAAGAGCGCTCGCCGGACTATATCCGGAGAGGCCGCCAATCGCGTCTCAACCAGTGGGGCTCCAGGGCCGGACACGGAAGCGGAAGCAAGCACGAGGCGCACGCCGGATGCTCCTCCGACAGAGGATGCGGATAAAATATCCGACACAACTTCCGAAGTGGAGAGCGCCATGAACCACAGGCGTCGCTGAGCCGTACTCCGTGACGCTTGTTTCTCCCAAGATGCGTTTAACGCCTTCAACTCAGGAGACGCGTACCTCCGTGCTTCTCAAAATGGTCTAGCCAGAGCCACGGACCAGTATGTAAAGGATATACGGGTAAGAACATTTTGATGATTACATATAGCAGTAGCCCCTGAGACTTGAAACAGTTAGAATAACTGATTTAAGGATCATATATTATGCAGGTTCTTTCAGAGAAGAATACCCATTTGTCTCGTGAGCTTGAAGAGTGCAAGGCCCAGCTACGGGCCGCAGCTGCCACAGTGGAGGAGTCAGAGAGGCCTCCTCTGGTAACCTCCCTTATTTTATTAGAGTTATAGGCACCATGTAGAGTGCGGCATAGATGCAAATCTGACAATAAATATTGCAGATGATGCCGGAGCAAATCCGGAAGAGCAACATCTCCTACGCGAGCTAAAGGCTGGCGAGCGCGTGCTTACAAAAGTTAGGCAGGAGAAAAATAATCTCCAGGATGCCGACACCTAGCTGAGCGTGGAACTAAAGGATGTTCGTGCCCAGCTGTCGGACTCTGTGAAGGAGAATCAGCTGCTTTGACGCGGCATTTTGAATAAGTGCTTGAATGAACTTTGAAGAAGAGTTCGGCGAAGAAGCCGGCTAACAGAGTTGTGTCTGTAGGTATGCTGACGGGTCGTCCCGTGGATGAAATGCCCGGATCTGCGGGTGATATTCTACTCGAGCTCTCACAACTACACGAACAAGCTCGAGAGGTGATGCGAGGCATTGCCCAGGCCTTATGGCCATCCGTCTCCCTGCCCGAAGGACTTGGAGAGCTTACGGAGAAGCTTAAGGGAGCGTGGCGGCACTTCCGATTATGGAAGATATCGGCCTGCCATCAAGGTGCCAGGGAAGCCTGGGCCATGGTGAAGACGCAGTATACCAAGGCTGACCCAAACCACATGGCCGAGGTCGGACCTGTGGGGCCCGATGGGAAAGAGATCCCCGTTAGCTTAGTGTATGGGCAAGTAGAATTGGCCGCAAAGTATTCCCAACAGGATTGTAGGCTAGACAGCCTGTTGGATGGTATAAAAGAGGAATTTAGTCAATCAAATTGACTATGTAACTAAAATGACATGTATAATGCCTTCTAGCGGGATTGTAGATCATTTGTCATAGCGGACCTTTTCGCTTCAGCCTCGGGACCCGATAGTCCAGAGTGTGTCCGAATACCCTCTCGATTATGTAAGAATCGGGGCATGCATGGAAACCAGGCGTAGGGGTCATTAGTGCTTGAATAGAACAATGCCCAACTAGTTATGTTATATTACATGGTTAGTAAGAAACATCTTCCAGGGAGAATAGTTCCTTTAGGGGTTCCTTTCCCTGGGTACGATGCCCTAAAGTGCATGTCCGGACTGCGAAAAAGAGTCGCAGGAAAAAACATCTGGGGGCACATATGGAAAATAAATAACAAAAAAGTCATCTTTTGTTCATCGACCGAATATTCCCTTAAGAACGCTAGCTTTCGGCTTCACCCAGTCTGAGGTACACATCCGGCTGACCCGGCAGTAACAATCGCAGAGGTGCTCCCCTTATGCCCTAGCCGAATTAACGGGAACGTAGGGCATAAATACAAGAGCCAGGCAACCTAGCTTGGCCAAAACTTAAGTCATATCGATGCATATCATGGCGAAGAAAAGGTACATGCGGAAGCATGACACATGTGATGGGCATGAAGCCCGGATAAATAAGTAAGCTTCTGTTTAAGAAGCCCCCAGGTATAGTGAGCACGGCTAGCGCGTCAATGGTGTGTAGGCAAGGCACAAGTTAGCCCTTGAAGGCACCGGGAAAAAATAAAAGGAGAAGGAGAGAAATAAAGGACAAATAATGTACATGCAAAAAAGAAATGGACAGAGGAAGGAGACGAACACCGAGTCCGGCGCTAGGCGCAGAATCTTCGGAGCCTGGATGCGTTCCATGGGTTTGCCTCAAGTCGATTATCTGATGCATCCCGCAGACGGTACGCTCCGCCGGTCAGAACCTGGTCAATGATGAAGGGACCCTCCCATTTGGGCTCTAGCTTGGTCTTTTTCTTCTCCGGCAGACGCAGAACTAGTTCGCCAACGTTATAAGTTTTGGCCCGTACTTCTCTGCTTTGGTATCTTCGAGCCTGTTGTTGATAGAATGCAGAAGGGCTTTTGCCACATCGCGCTCCTCCTCTAGAGTGTCCAGATTGTCCTGCCAATCAAGCTCGGCTTCTCTTTCTTCATACATGCGCACTCGAGGTGAGTCATGAATTACGTTGCAGGGCAGAACAGCCTCTGTGCCGTACACCATAAAAAGGGTGTGTATCCGTTAGTACGATTTGGCGTGGTCCGCAGGCCCCAGAGTATGGAGTCGAGCTCCTCTACCTAGTGCATGTTAGATTCCTTTAGGGACCGCACTAATCTGGGTTTGATGCCGCTCATGATAAGACCGTTTGCTCGCTCGACTTGACTGTTTTGTTTGTGGGTGATAGACGGAAGCATAATCGTGCTTAATGCCCATGTTTTTGCACCAGAGTTTTACCTCGTCGGCAGTGAAATTCGTGCTGTTATCAGTGATGATGCTGTGGGGGACGCCATAACGGTGTACCACCCCGGATATGGAGTCTATCACTGGCCCGGATTTGGCCGTTTTAACAGTTTTGGCTTCTATCCATTTGGTGAATTTATCCACCATGACCAGCAGGTATTTTTTCTTGTGGGTTCCTCCTTTAAGGGGTCCAACCATGTCAAGCCCCTAGACCGCAAAGGGCCAGTAATGGGGATTGTGTGGTGGGCGGTGGGTGGCATATGGCTTTGATTTGCAAAGAGCTGACAACCGACGCAACGTTGGACCAAGTCCTGTGCATCTGCCCGGGCCGTTGGCCAGTAAAAACCTGTACGGAAGGCCTTGCTTACAAGTGCCCGGGCTGCGGCGTGGTGACCGCCGAGTCCGGCATGAATTTCTGCCAGAAGCTTCCGCCCTTCCTCTTCGGAGATGCACCTTTGAAGGACTCCGGTGGTGCTTTTCTTAGAAAGCTCTCCCTCATGGACCCTATAGGCTTTAGATCGCTGCACTAAGCAGCGGGCCTCATTTTGGTCCTTGGGGAGTTTCTGCCCAGTTAAGTAGGCCAGGAATGGTTCTGTCCATGGGGCGATGATGGCCATTATTACGTGGGCTGAAGGTGTTACTTCGGTGGCAGAGCCTCCGATTATGTCAAAGTGTTCGGTATTGGGTGTTGTGGCCAGGTCCAGACTATTGTTACCGGTGTCTTCTTCCCATACACGGATGGCTTAAACAGCCTCTCTTAAAAGATGTTTTGGGGGACCGCATTGCGTTTTGCGCCGATGCGTGCGAGGACGTCTGCCGCCTGATTGTTTTCCCGGGCCACATGGTGAAATTCAAACCCCTCGAACCGAGCTGACATCTTAAGGACGGCGTTACGATAGGCCGCCGTTTTCGTATCCTTGGCATCAAAGTATCCGGGATATTGCGAGGTTCGAATCCCCCCGCACCTCCAGGCGTTGAATGCCCATGGATACTGCCATCCGGAGACCATGTAAAAGGGCCTCGTATTCGGCTACGTTGTTGGAGTCTGTATACATTATCTGGAGTACGTATTGAACTGTATCTCCGGTGGGGGACGTTAGAACGACGCCAGCCCCTAGACCAGCCAGCATTTTGGAGCCATTGAAGTGCATGATCCAATTGGAGTATGTGTCGTACTCTTTAGGGAGTTCGGCCTCCGTCCATTCGGCGATGAAGTCGGCCAATGTTTGCGACTTAATGGCTCACCGCGGCTTGTACGTTATCACTACTTGAATCTGGCACTTTGCCATCTGCCATGGCAGATGGCAAAGGCATGGTCGGCGAATGGCAAAGGCTTTGCCATCTGCCAGCAGATGGCAAACAGTTTGTCTGAAACCCTGCCGGCAAACGCTTCTTTGCCGTCTGCTGGTTGATGGCAAAAAGCCTGTGCCTTTGCCATCAGCTGGCAGATGACAAAGCCTCTTAACGGGGTTAGCCCCGTTAGAAGGCTAACGGCATACTTTGCCGTCTGCCAGCAGATGGCAAAGGCTGCAGGCTCTTTGCCATCTACCAGCAGATGGCAAAGGCTTCAGGCTCTTTGCCGTCTGCCAGCAGATGGCAAAGCGCTTTGCCAGAGCAGATGGCAAAGCGCTTTGCCAGAGCAGATGGCAAAGGCTGCATGCTTTACCGTCTGCCAGCAGATGGCAAAGCGCTTTGCCATCTGCTAGCAGATGGCAAAAGGCCCAAATAGGCCAGCCCAAATTTTACATGTAGATGACACGTGGCCTCTTTGCCATCTGCCAGCTGATGGCAAAGCTCTTTGCCATCTGCTAGCAGATGGCAAAGTGCCTATATTGCCCCATTTAAATTTTTTTCTTATATCAATTCATTTTCACAAAAAATCAAACACAAATACATTTATATGACCAATATAGCATATTCAACACATATTACCAATAGTCATGAACACATATATATCGAACACATATCCAACACATATTACCAATAGTATCAAGTTTCATCCATACATATACATAGTTTCATCAATATTACACAGTTTCATCATAGGTAGCAAGTTTCACAAAGTCAAAACAAAAACTAAAGACAAGCAGTCCATTAACCCAAGCTTCCGTGATCTGAAGCAAATCTACAAAATGGGAAAGAAGAAAGTTAGAAGAAGAAGACTAGAAGAAGAAGATTATTATGATGCAACTAAAATGTGAAGATTATTATGATGCAATTTATATCTGTAAAATAGGTCATTTTGGAGCTAAGTATGGTTATTATGTCATTTTTGAGCCACCTTGGAGCGCTTGATTTCTAACGTCTGGTAGCATGTTCATGGAAAAAACAAACATATAGCAAACAGAAATATATGAAACTATACCTTATATATGAAACAACCTAGAAAAAAAACTATAGCTTACAAAGCTTAGTGAACTAAAGTATTAAATTCAATAAACTTTATTTTTAGAAAAGATAAAAATGATTTAGGTTGTGAAATATCATTCAATACTTGGTCCTACCATCCTAAAAATGCTGATAATAGGCAGCCATAGTGTTGTAAAGTACATAATCCTATGGGTATGAAAAATAATCATGTCAGAGAGGTAAAGAAAAAAAATCAAGTAAATTCAGCCTCTTGCACACCAAATCGATCTGTTGTTGCACCTAAGATATGGTTTTTTCTGGATTATAAGAAAACAAAATTGGAAGAGAAACTTCATGGAAAGAGAAGTTTTCTTAAAACTGCTGCATATAGTACTCTTATTTGGCGTCAAAGGTACTCCAAAGTGCAGTACGTATTAGTTAAATGAGTAACCCTTAGCTGAAAATGTAGTTAGAGTGGCCATTTTAAACACTTGCGACATTAGCAATGTGTAGTCTTAATTTCAGGAGCGGTCTAATTATCTCTAGGATGGGCCACAGCAAATTCATACTAATTCAAAATTGAGATATTTTTTCACGGATAAGAATATTTGCTGCTACAATATATTGGACTGAACTCAAACAATGAGTGTTTCTTTCTTCTTTAAATACAATTGGCATTTTCATGAAACATGGATGAAACGATGAATAGATGAAATCAGCCTCTTATAATTACAACATGAAAACATATTAGTTATATGCTTCGTTCCCACACATGTATTCTGAAATATGAAGTGGCACAATGAATCTAGACCTAATTTATCAAAACAACTGTGCAAATGAAATTAAGGGAACTATAGAAGCTTGTTGAGGAAATAGATATTTGGAGATTATATACAACTACATTTGTGTATCCTTAAAATACATAGGAGAAACAAAATTTGGAGATCATATACAATTACATATTTGCTAAAAAGCACGGACACGGTGTATCCTTAAAATACCTAGGAGAAACAAAATTTGGAGATCATATACAACTACATATTTGCTAAAAAGCACGGACACGGGGACGGAAAGTCGGGGATACGCATACGGGGATACGGGATACGGCATTTTCCAAAAACAGCCATTCGGGGATACGGTGAGCATATATAAAATAAAATAAAAATATGCCATGTAATATAGAGTTAATACAGAAAATAAAGGAGAAAAATATTAGAATAGAGATACTGCCCCATTCGGGGATCTACAACACCAGGACCAGACTGCCTTCACTCTCACCCACAGACGATTGGCTATCGGTTGTGCCACTCCCAGATGCCATGCTCTACCTAACCTAACAGCAAGCAGTACAAACAGCAAGCATTCATCATTCATGATCAACAGCGGGCACAAGCATTGAACTAGCAAACATGACATGAGTAGCAAGCAACAGCAGCAACACTACTACTACAATCTACAGGCATTCCAAGAGCAGCAGCTAGCAAGCAGCCAAGCACAACATCCAGCAGCTTAATGGAAGATCAAATCTGAATAAAATAGATCAAGAAGTGGAGGAGAGGCTGCTAGTTCAGGGATTGGGGAGGGTTACCTGCCGTCAGGAGAAGAGGCTGCTGGCTCCTGGTGTGGGGGTAGTGGTGGCCGGTCGAATCCAAGCGTCGCCGCCGGCGGCGGCGGCGACTTTGTCCCAGGAGGTGGCGGCTTTGATCCAGAAGAAAGACTGGGACCTGGGAGCCCCACCTCGTTACGTGGAGAGCTGCGTGCGATCCTGCAAAAATAGGGTTTCGTTTTGGGCCATGGCTGTTTCTGGGCTGTTTTTGGGCCGGGCCGTATCCCGTCCGTGTCACGTACGTGTCCCCGCCGTGTCCCTGGGCTGTGAGTGTGTAATACAAAACCATAGCAATTAATACTGACCTGTGATGTTCACTGTACCAATGCCATCTTAATTAAACTGTAAACAACTAACTATAATGAACACCCGTCAATTTTCATTTTCATATCTAACAAACAATTACCCATGTTTTCTTTAAACAATTTAGTACGTTAGATATGAATTTCTCACAACATGTTGACCAAATATAATATAACATTTTTAATCATATGAAGCTTATAGACATTGCGGGGATAAGATAGGGCGTATGTCTTTGCCATAGCCTCTAGCGTTGTTTCATAGATGATCGTCACCACCAAGTATTTTTTATCTTTTGTGAACATCTATGCTTCTGAAGCTTGCTCACACTACAACATTTTTTAAGAACGAAATGCACCTCAAACTACGATTATGTGAACAAAAATTGAGGAGAAAGGATGCATCTAGATGTTGGCAGATATGCGACAGTTACGGTACTATCAGTATTGAGCATTGATATGTGTACGATGTTCTGCGTCCGATGGGCGTACACCGGCACCATTGAACCATTCATACTCAGATCCAAATCAGAGCACACCACAGGATCAATTCCGTATAGGGATCCGACAGAAAAGTGTTATACACACAGAACATTTCACCTTTAATGTCTACATTAGGGACATGCAATGGACAATTCGGATGATATAATTAAACACATGAATTTTCTAATACTGACTTAGAGGAATGATTTTCCTTAAAGTGCAATTGGCAAGTTACTCTTAGCAAAGATTGTATTCAACATAAACATAGATGATTAATATTCATAGCATGAACAGAGCATACTCTTGATGATGTAATAATTTACAGATTTTGTGCAACGACATGCCTCTTGAATTCACAGGTTTGTAATGAAATATGGAAAACATAATATCTCAGATTGGACTTTTATTAAAAACACATAATTTAATTTGCATTGAACTTTTACGATTGCCTGGTGAAAAAACTGTTTTTTCATAGAGATTCGAGTCGATGGAAATTGCCCTCTAAAATGTTGTTCAGTATAAGTAATCTTTGGAAGTATTTTATTTCAAAACAGTCCTATATATCAAGAAATCCTTATGGTATTTTTATGGATTTATGTCCGCCATAATTCCTACATAAAAACCTCAATCAAGGGGACCATATATTTATTTGTTGGTATCTTCAAAAAAATCTAATACGACCCTGTAAGT
This sequence comes from Aegilops umbellulata, assembly GCA_032464435.1. Lineage (NCBI taxonomy): Eukaryota > Viridiplantae > Streptophyta > Magnoliopsida > Poales > Poaceae > Aegilops > Aegilops umbellulata. The sequence continues at coordinate 525,715,680 of CP136055.1, read as the reverse complement.
GATCCCCAAGTATTGCATAAAGGCCCAATCATGTTAATTCCGTAAAACAGGAACCTAGTTAGGGGAATCAATCAAGATCACCCTTTGTTTTCCCTCAAAAAGATCACCCTTTCTAAATATATATTCCAAAAATAATATAGAATGGTCAGACTGAATTTTAGTTTGTTCTCATTTCTCGGAAGCTCATACTATCTATCCCGGTCACATGGAGACTCCTTAGTAATTTTCAGGCTGAGAAATCCTATAGAACGTTTTTAGAGGTAGAAATCACATGAAACTACCTAGACAATATTCTGCTAATGATTCAATAGATCAATTATATGCTGTTTTGAAGCCTGCATGTTCATACACTCTATGTTGCAATGAGTTGAGGATTATTAACTGCAATATTAATATATTTACCGGAGGATAAATTGATCAATCTTTTCCTCGCGGTACAGTTGTAATAGCCCAAGCTATAAATTGCAATATGACCAGCATGACTCTATTTAGAGAAACGTATACACCGGATTCCGAGAGGCCACATTAGCAGGCTGATACACACATTCTTTTTACTCAACACTGTATGAACTGATTCTCTGATATTAGTGTAGTCACAGGAAGTAAAAAAATGGCTTAGCTTGAGAGTATATATGTTGATGTGTGCATGATCTCACCGAAACTGGAAGATATAATATGTTTGCTTAATTTTAGTCCAGTTACTCAGCCAATCGACCTGAATCCAAGCTCACACTTCAAACAAAATTCATGTACTAATTCCATCCAGGGAGCATCAAGTACCATTAGAATAGAACAGAAAAAGGCAGAAGACAAACCTGAGGGTGAGAGGGGTGAGACGGCAATGTAGTTGCCCAAATTTGGCATCATCCTCATTGTGCATGTATCCATCAAAATCTAAGAAATCTCATGCCGCTTCTGTCCTTCCAGACCAAGATGTGGTGGCGATTGGAAAGCTTGTATCCAATATTGGTGTTGATGCACGGATAGAAGAGCCATTAGGAATGCAGACGACCTGGAAAATCACGTTGGGGAAGGGATTCACAATTCATGATTGAAGCCGTAGCAGAACAGTTTACAGCCACACAGATGGGAAGATAACCCTGATCGTAATGAACACACTTATTTGTAAATTCAATTAGTGCGATGCATCCATAGAAATCATAAATCTGCTGCCTAGAAATCACTCACATACTGGATGGCTAGGTACCCACATAGCAAAATGCATTAACTTGTGATTCCAGAATTAAACAACCAACAACATGCGCCAGGGTAGGATTTTGCACACAACAAGTACTCTGAAAATAACTGCACACATGTACAGAACAGAGAACATGAGCCAGGACACTGATCCATAGGGAAGAAGAGAAGGGGACGAGCTCACCTTGCAGTTTAGGCTTCGGGGGCGTGGTCGTCCTAGTGCCGCTCCTAGCTTGGGAGCGTCGCTCGGGCATCAATGGCGTCGGGGATAGCTCCTCTGAGACATGGGGTCGCAGCTCCTTGAAGAAGGCGCGTCGGACGGCGGCGAAGATGGGATCCGGTGGGAAATATATCGGGCTGACGGGGGCGGGGCGGTGGGCGGCCTGGATCCGGAGCAGCGATCGACGGGGACCGGCGCGGCCGGCCTTGATCCTTTGGGTGGCTGGCGGTGATCGGCGGGGAGGCGCAACTGGTCGGTCTCCTCCCTCGCGGTGGGGCGGGAATGGACCGGCGGGATGGCCTATCCTCCGGCCATGTAGGGGAAACCGACGGCGGCGGCGGCGACCAGTGAGGGCGGTGGCGGCGACCAGTGAGGGTGGCAGGGAACCCTATCTAGCACGCACGGAGTGGGCTGAGACTGATTCGGGGTGGCTGGGATTTTTTTAGGGAGGCTAGGGGTTTTCTTTTCTTTGATTTTTCACTCTTTGCTTTTTTAGCAAGGAGAGAGATAGTCCCATCTCTTTGCCATCTGCCAGCAGATGGCAAAGAATCTTTGCCGTCTGCTGGCAGATGGCAAAGAGGTGGGGCTGGTACACCGTTACACTATTGACGGCCACAGGATTTGCCAACCTCTTTGCCATCTGCTGGCAGATGGCAAAGATTATTTGCCATCCACTAGCAGATGGCAAATAATTGGCTGATGGCAACCATGTTCTTTGCCGTCTGTCAGTTCTTTGCCATCTGTTTTTTATAAGCAGACGGCAAAGACGTTCTTTGCCATCAGCTGGCAGATGGCAAAGAGCTGGCTGATGGAAAATTCCCTGTTTCCAGTAGTGTATGTCGAACGGGAGGAGCTCAATAGCCCATTTGGCAATCCGACCCATGGCTTCGCGGTTGTTTATAATATCATCAAGTGGCACTTCCGAGGCTACTGTTATTGAACACTCTCGAAAGTAGTGTCGCAGCTTCCGGGATGCCATGAATATCGCGTATGCTATCTTTTGATAATGTGGGTACCGTGACTTGCAAGGAGTAAGGACAGTGGATACATAATAGACCGGCTTTTGAAATGGGAATTTGTGTTCGTCTGTCTCTCGTTCGAGGACGAGCACTGCGCTTACAACTTGATGAATTGCCGCATGCAATGTACAACAGCATTGGTTCGCCAATGTTTGGCGCGGCCATGATTGGGTTGGTTGCCAGTACGGCTATTATTTCTTCCAATCCGGCTATGGCGGCATCCGTCCATTCGAAGTGTTCGGTGCGCCGTAGGAGGCGATAAAGGGGTAACGCCTTTTCTCCCAGGCGGGAGATAAAGCGGCTTAGAGCCGCCACACATCCAGTTAATTTCTGGATTTGTTTGAGGTCCGTTGGGATATCCAACTGTGACAGAGCTCGGATCTTGGCCCGATTCGCTTCAATTCCTCTGCTGGATACAATGAAGCCTAGGATCTTTCCGGCTGGCACGCCGAAAACGCATTTTTCCGGGTTGAGCTTGATGTCGTATGTTCGGAGGTTGTCGAATGTGAGCCTCAAGTCGTCTATTAGGGAGTCGACATGTTTGGTTTTGACGACCACATCATCTACGTATGCCTCCACTGTTTTGCCGATCTAGTTCTCCAGACATGTCTGAATCATGCGCTGATATGTTGCGCTGGCGTTTTGGAGCCCAAAAGGCATTATGTTGAAGCAGAAGGGGCCGTATGGTGTGATGAATGCCGTTGCGGCTTGGTCGGGCTCCGCCATCTTAATTTGGTGGTAGCCGGAGTATGCGTCGAGGAAACACAATGAGTCGTGTCCTGCGGTAGCATCGATAGTTTGATCGATGCGGGGGAGGGGGAAGGGATCCTTTGGGCAAGCCTTGTTGAGGTCCTTGAAATCGACACACAGGCGCCAGGATTTGTCCTTCTTTGGTACCATCACCAGGTTTGCTAGCCAGTCCGGGTGTTTTATTTCTCTAATGAATCCGGCCTCCAATAACTTGGCTAGCTCCACTCCCATAGCTTGTCTCGTAGGTTCAGAGAAACGCCGAAGAGCTTGCTTGACCGGCTTGAACCCCTTTAGAATATTGAGGCTGTGTTCGGCCAGCCTGCGTCGGATTCCTGGCATATCTGAAGGATGCCAGGCAAAAATGTCCCAGTTCTCGCGCATGAACTCTCGTAGTGCGGTATCCACGGCGGGGTTTAACTATGCCCCGATGGAGGTTGTTTTTGTAGGGTCCGTTGGATGGACCTGGAATTTGACTATTTCATCCGCTGGTTTAAAGGAGGTGGACTTGGATCTCTTATCGAGTATCACGTCGTCCCTATCCATCGTGGAGCGTAGCGCAGTCAGTTCTTTGGCCGCAAGGGCTTCGGATAATGCCTCGAGGGCCAGTGTGGCTGTCTTATTGTCGGCGCGAAGTGCTGTGTCCGGATCACTAGCGAGAGTGATGATTCCGTTGGGCCCGGGCATTTTTAGCTTCATGTACCCGTAATGGGGTATGGCTTGGAAGATCGTGAACACCTCCCGCCCTAAAAGGGTGTGGTATCCGCTACTGAACGGAGCCACTTGGAACGTAATCTCTTCGGACCTATAGTTCTCTGGTGTGCCGAACACCACATCTAGTGTGATTTTGCCTGCACAGCGCGCTTCCCGACTGTGGATTATTCCTCTAAAGGTTGTGCTACTTTGCTCGATGCGGTTCCAGTCTATTTCCATTTTTAAAGGGTTTCCTCATAGATGAGGTTTAATCTACTGCCGCCGTCCATGAGCACATTGGTGAGTCGAAAGCTGTCCACAATTGGACTGAGGACCAATGCGGCTGGTGCTCGGGCTGTTCGGAATTTAGGTTCATCATCGGCGTTGAAAGTAATAGCCGTGTCACTCCATGGATTTATTGTTGCCACATGGTAGATTTCGGCAATGCTGCGGAGTGTTCGCTTTCGCCTATTATTTGATGTGAAGGTCTCGAATACTGTTGATACCGTATTGTTATGGGATGAGAAGATCCTCGCCACTTTTGGCTACCTGTTGGAGTATCCAACATGCTCTGAGGCTATCTGTTGGTATGGCGCCCTCCGTACTATGAATTTTGCGGGGTCCATTGAGCCATCCCTCCAGTACGGTTCCATGCCCTGTAGAGGGTTTTTGCTTTTTGGTGGTTAACCCGGGTGTCTTGTGATAATGCACCCTTTTGTTCCGGACTGGGTTCGTATTTAGGGCCAGATTGTCCCAAAATTTTATTTCGGTTTTCCAAGCACTTTCCATCGCACAGTACTTTCGTACTATGGACGCCAAGTCGTCAAAGCGTGTAACTTCATGGCGACTTATGGCGTTAAGGATTCCCTTGTCCGTGCAATTATTGCAGAAGAATGAGATCGCGTCTTCCTCGCGACAGTCCTTAACCTTGTTCATGGCAAGGAGGAATCTGGCCCAATAATGATGTACTGTTTCCTTGGGCTCTTGTCTGATATGGGAAAGATCGCTTATGTTTGGGTGGGTGGGTGGAATTGAATCCGAAATCTCACCTGATCTGAGACCCAAGGGCCGAGGAGTTTCCGATGTTGGAAATTCGGGTTCCGGGATGTTGCTCGATAAGTCTGGCCCGCTGCCTAACTCTAGGTTCAGGGCTTGGGTGGTGTCCTCCCTTAAACGGGTATCCGGCTCAGAGGGCTCAGGAATCCGGACATAGCTAGTCCTCAAGATAGAGGAAAGGTCGCCGCATTGTTCTTCCACCACCGCAATGTGATGGGTGACCGGTGGAGAGTTAATCTCCCTTTGATCGGGTTTAAGCCCAATCCGATCGCAGTCCGTAGCGACTCCTAAGGCGGCGATGCGATCCAAGAGCTCGTTTAGGGAAGAGAGCTCCATTGGATCCATCTGCTCGACGAGTGCCGAGTCGACGTGGAGGCTATTTTTGATGACCCTAGAAGTCATCGTCGGCGTAGAGGCCGAACAGGCGGTTATGACGAAACCACCTAGCCAAAGAATTTGGCCAACAACCAAAGCTCCCCAGGCGGTAATGCCGTCTTTAAAGACGAGATGAGACATCCTTCCTTACGGCGACGACACAGCGGAACTCTCAATGAAAGCACCAATGTCGGTGTCCAAACCGGCGGATCTCGGGTAGGGGGTCCCGAACTGTGCGTCTAGGCGGATGGTAACAGGAGACAAGGGACACGATGTTCGGGCCCTCTCGATGGAGGTAAAACCCTACTTATGCTTGATTAACATTGATGATATGGGTAGTACAAGAGTGGATCAACCACCAGATCGGAGAGGCTAAACCCTAGAAGCTAGCCTATGGTATGATTGTTGTCTGTGCTACGGACTAAACCCTCCGGTTTTATATAGACACCGGAGGGGGCTAGGGTTACATAGAGTCGGTTACAATGGGAGGAGATCTTCATATTCGTATCGCCAAGCTTGCCTTCCACGCCAAGGAGAGTCCCATCCGGACACGGGACGAAGTTTTCAATCTTTTATCTTCATAGTCCTACAGTCCGGCCAAAGGTTATAGTCCGGTTGTCCGGATACCCCCTAATCTAGGACTCCCTCACCTCCTTTTAATAGAGTACCAGAACAAAGCATTAACACATAGTGAATACATGAACTCCTCAAACTACGGTCATCACCGGGAGTGGTCCCGATTATTGTCACTTTGGGGTTGCCGGATCATAACACATAGTAGGTGACTATAGACTTGCAATATAGGATCAAGAACTAACATATATTCATGAAAACATAATAGGTTCAGATCTGAAATCATGGCACTCGGGCTCTATTGACAAGCATTAAGCATAGCAAAGTCATAGAAACATCAATCTCATAGCATAATGGATACTAGTGATCAAACCCTAACAAAACTAACTCGATTACATGATAGATCTCATCCAACCCATCACCGTCCAGCAAGCCTACGATTGAATTACTCACGCACGGCGTTGAGCATCATGAAATTGGTGATGGAGAATGGTTGATGATGACAATGGCGACGGATTCCCCTCTCCGGAGCCCCGAACGGACTCCAGATCAGCCCTCCCGAGAGAGTTTAGGGCTTGGCGGCGGCTCCGTATCGTAAAACGCGATGAATCCTTCTCTCTGATTTTTTTCTCCCCGAACATGAATATTTGGAGTTGAGGTCGGTGGAGCACCAGGGGGCCCACGAGGCAGGGGGGCGCGCCCAGGGGGTAGGCGCGCCCCCACCCTCATGGACAGGGTGTGGGCCCCTGGCCTTGATTCTTTCGCCAGTATTTTTCTTATTTTCCAAAAATAAGTTCCGTGGAGTTTCAGGTCATTACGAGAACGTTTGTTTCTGCACATAAATAACACCATGCAATTCTGCTGAAAACAGCGTCAGTCCGGGTTAGTTCCATTCAAATCATGCAAGTTAGAGTCCAAAACAAGGGCAAAAGTGTTTGGGAAAGTAGATACGACGGAGACGTATCAACTCCCCCAAGCTTAAACCTTTGCTTGTCCTCAAGCAATTCAGTTGATAAACTGAAAATGATAAAGAAAAAATTTTACAAACTCTGTTTGCTCTTGTTGTTGTAAATATGTAAAGCCAACATTCAAGTTTTCAGCAAAGATTATGAACTAACCACATTCGCAATAACATTTAGGTCTCATGTTTACTCATATCAATGGCATAATCAACTAGCGAGCAATAATAATAAATCTCGGATGACAACACTTTCTCAAAACAATCATAATATGATATAACAAGACGGTATCTCGCTAGCCCTTTCTGAGACCGCAAAACATAAATGCAGAGCACCTTTAAAGATCAAGGACAGACTAGACATTGTAATTCATGGTAAAAGAGATCCAGTCATAGTCATACCCAATATGAATTAATAGTAATGAATGCAAATGACAGCAGTGCTCTCTAACTGGTGCTTTTTAATAAGAGGGTGATGACTCAACATAAAAGTAAATAGATAGGCCCTTCGCAAAGGGAAGCAGGGATTTGTAGAGGTGCCACAACTCGATTTTGAAACAGAGATAAATAATATTTTGAGCGGCATACTTTCATTATCAACATAACAACCAAGAGATGGCGATATCTTCCATGCTACACACATTATAGGCGGTTCCCAAACAGAATGGTAAAGTTTGTACTCCCCCACCACCAACAAGCATCAATCCATGGCTTGATCGAAACAACGAGTACCTCCAACTAACAACAGCCCTGGGGGAGTTTTGTTTGCAATTATTTTGATTTAGTTTGCATAAAGCATGGGACTAGGCATCCCGGTGACCAGCCATGTTCTCGTGAGTGAGGAGCGGAGTCCACTCCTCTTGAGAATAATCCACCTAGCATGGAAGATGTAGACAACCCTAGTTGATACATGAGCTATTCGAGCATACAAAACAGAATTTCATTTGAAGGTTTAGAGGTTGGCACATACAAATTTACTTGGAACGGCAGGTAAATACCGCATATAGGAAGGTATGGTGGACTCATATGGCATAACTTTGGGGTTTAAGGGATTGGATGCACAAGCAGTATTCCCGCTTATTACAACTGAAGACTAGAAAAAGACTGGGAAGCGACCAGCTAGAGAGCGACAACAGTCATGAACATGCATTAAAATTAATAAACATTGAGTACAAGCATGAGTAGGATATAATCCACCATGAACATAAATATCATGGAGGCTATGATGATTTTCTTTCAACTACATGCGTGAACATGTGTCAAGTCAAGTCACTCAAATCATTCAAAGGAGGATACCGCCCTATCATACCACATCACAACCATTTTAATAGCATGTTGACACGCAAGATAAACCATTATAACTCATAGCTAATTAAGCATGGCATAAGTAACTATAATCTCTAATTGTTATTGCAAACATGTTCATTCATAATAGGCTGAATCAGGAACGATGAACTAATCATATTTACAAAAACAAGAGAGGTCGAGTTCATACCAGCTTTTCCCATCTCAATCAATGCATCATATATCGTCATTATTTCCTTTCACTTGCACGACCGAACGGTGTGTAAAATGATAATCGTGCACGTGCATTGGACTAAGCTGGAATCTGCAAGCATTCAATAAACAGGAGAAAACAAGGCAATATGGGCTCTTGGTTAAATCAATAATAATGCATATAAGAGCCACTTCAATAGTTTAATCATGGTCTTCTCCTATCGACCCCCAAAGAAAAGAAATAAAACTATTTACACGGGAAAGCTCCCAACAAGCAAAAGAAGAATGAGAAATCTTTTTGGATTTTCTTTTAATTATTACTACTACGAGCAGGAAAAGTAAAGTAGCTAAAAGCTACTACTAATTTTTTGGTTTTTCTTAAGGTTTTTCAAACACCCAAGAAGAAAGCATAAGAAGAAAATAAACTAGCATGGATTGTACAATGAAAGAGTATGAGCACCGACAACTAGAATGAGTGTGTGAACATGAATATAATGTCGGTGAGAAATACGTACTCCCCCAAGCTTAGGCTTTTGGCTTAAGTTGGTTTATGGCCACGGCTGACCTGGCAGATATCCAAAATTGTAGTAGGGGTCTTACTTCGAAGAGGAGGACTCCTGCCGGGGAAAAACTGGCTCCAAGAGCACCTATGGGGACGGAGCCCCTTTCGGTTCGGCGGGGGGCGGAGGTCGCACGAAGAGCAGATCGAGGCGGGGCACGCGAGCGGTTTTTACCCAGCTTCGGAGCTCTCCGGAGAGATAATACTCCTACTGCTGCTTTGTGCTTTGTATTGAGTTCTTGCTCGGGAGCGCTGAGTGCTACAGTACACTCAAGCAGCTAACGAGACCGAGCGTTCTTCTGTTCGTCCTCCCCTTTCCACGTTGTGCGTGGGCCTCCTTTTATATGCTCAAGGGGTCTCTAACAGGTGGCAACGTGGGCAAGGGAAAAAATGGAAAGGTGCTGCGGTAGGTACAGCTACCTACACAGTGTATCATACCTAACCCTGACGACAGGGGACAAGGGCATTAAATGCCTATCTACGTCGCCCAAACAGTGCAGAAAAGGGACCGTCAGGGACGCCACCGCTCGCCACGATGGAGATCTTGTCAGCGCTGTTTGCCACGGTGCACCCCTGGCTGCACAGCCTCCCGCCACGTGCGCCTGGAAGGGTCCCAGAGCGACACGTTGGTGGATGTGCTGGAGCGCGGGTACAAAGTGGTTGCTTGCCGCGGCAAGCGCCTTGCCGCGGTTCGTTGTCTTGTCGCGTCCGGAAGCTTGTCGCTCGCCGGGTCCTGCCGGGACGCGTGGCGCGTCGCGGCAAGTTCCTTGAGATGCCTTGGTTGGCCTTCCCGGCAAGCTCCTCTTGGCGGAGCTTGGTGCTTTGAGTGACCTTCCCGGCAAGCTCCTCTTGCCGGGGCCTTGTCTCCTTGGCTTAAATACTTTGTTCTTGAATGGCTCCAAAGGAACCAAGTAGGTCCTTGGCGGTCACCTGGCAAGCCTTGCCGCGGGGCGCTGCGACTGCCCGTGCACAAGTTCGGGATACTAGGGTACCCCTACTCTCGTACACCGACAGGAGCCCCCGGGCCTGGGCCATACACGGTGCCGAGCGCTGTTGGGCCAGGCCCAAAACAGGGCACGGGCACGCGCGGCCAGGGTCACGTCGCATCTGACTCCGTATCCAACACACCCTCCCCGAACGGCACGCGTCAATCGCGGCGTCGTGGGAGTAATCGTGGGCGGTTTCTTCATCTGGAAAGGCGGAACGTCCGCCCCCTCTTTCCTTACACTACTACAAAAAAGGTTTTCAGCAACGACATATGTGGTCGTTAAAAGTCAAATAGTGGTCGTTAAAGTTCATTAACGACCACAATCCGCTGGTCGTAGTAGGCTCCGTTGTTAAAGGTAATGTGTGGTCGTTATTTATCTAACGACGAGGTGATTTGTGGTCGTTGGTTTTGAAGAAATAACAATCACAATTCTAGTATTAACAACCACTTTTTCCATCGCTAATATTCCCATGGTCACTGAGATATGAATAATGATCACTTTATATAATTAATAACCATTATTTTGACCATTTTGATAGCCTTCAACATCCACTCCAAGTTAGTACAGTTATATGTTCAACCACAAGTAAAACCGTTAACCACTTTATGTGGCATCCAACATCTGAATATTAACAATAAACAAATCTGAACAATCAAGGGATTGTGACCCCTATTTATTAATCAGTCATATAGATTAACAAAATCCTTGCATATAATTCTGGAATTAAAACATCATTCAACAAATATGATTCAAAAACACTCTCCAGATGACCAATATATGTAGTTCCTCATCCAACAATTGTAGTCGAGCGACACCATCCTAAGTTTGATGCTTGAATGCATATCAATCTTCATGGGCGATATCAATGCCTCCTCATTCTTTTATATATTACTATATTATATGATGGGCCATCACTCCTGCAAAACACATGAGCAATTTATATAAGTTAGTATATTTAAGAAAAAATGGTTTCATTGAATGTATATCCTATTGGTTTAGCTATGTTATTGCCTTCATCGTCGCTTATCTCATACCTACTAAGATAGTTTGTCATTTGCTACTAATTTGTAGGACCAAATAAGGCATCGTTGTATCATCACATGCACCAAATGGTCCATTGTAGTGCTACCTATTAAATAGATATACATGCTGCAGAACCTGAAGATATAATACGCCAAGGAACAATATATGGAACTACTTACAGTAGTTAGATGTGTATCAAAAGATTATGGTATCTCGATAATTAAATTGATACCATGTTTCCCTTGTACTTATAAAATAAAATCTTGACAGGACACTATTGACTGAACAATGCTACAGACCACACTGATGAGGCAAACAAGCAATGTGCTACAATGAAGTTAAGCTGGTCATGTGATAGATATCTGTATCAATCAATTAAGCTAGAAGTGAACATAAATTGGACATGTCCGAATAGCAAGTAATTTAACTGTCATAGCAATGGAAATAGAGGAATATCACTGACTCAATCTACATGGGCAGGAAACTGTAGAAGAAATTGCAATTATTCATTCACTTCACGATCACCATGCATATAGTCAAAATCGACGAACGACTACATCAGGATAAATAGAGGAATCTGGTAATGACTGCTGACAAACACCGAAGCAATCGTGTGGAGGAGCTACCTGTGTCTACTGTACTTACTGAAGAACCTCAAATCAATGCGTAAAATTAAAATCAATGGGGTAATTACCACGGATCTGACAGTCTGCAGTCGGAAAAGCTATCAGCACGAAATTGAAGTGCATCGGTGGCGGTGATGGAACTTGAGACCCTACCTCTCTCTCCATGCTTGGATCCATGGGGGCACGATAGGGCGCCGTACGTGGTGGGTGGCGGAGATGGATGGAGGGCAGCTGCGGAGGATGGGAAACCACGGCAGCAATATTGGCACTGGCAACAGAGAGTTGGCTTGTCCTTTGCCACAACGATCCCCAACAGCACGCCGCTGAAGGTGTGGTCGGTGTAGGTAGATCACCGCAGCTCTTCCCGAGGCGAGTCCCGGCAGCGGAGGGCGTAGCTGTCCTGCTGCAGCTCCTCCCGTGGAGCTGATCGTCGGCAGATGGCATGTCTTCCGTAGGCATCTAATCCCACATCGAGTCCTGGTGGCTCGCCCTTTTAGGTCCGCCCGTGGTAGCGGTTGGCATCGGCATCTTCCTCCGGCGTCACGACCTGCGTATAGAAAAAAGAAGATAGATCGGGATCGGGATGAGGGAGAAAAAGAAGGGAGATGACGAGAGGATAAAAAGGGCCAGGCAGATTGAATCGCAATAGATCGGAACAATAACAACCTCGACAACCTGGTGGCTGTTTAAAAGCTAATAAAAGCTAATTCGTCCGCGTGATTCCACCCCGCGGAGTCTTGCTCCAAATTTCGACGACCAACAATTCTTAGTCATGGTCGTTATTGACAGGTTTTCTAGTAGTGTTATAAGCAGGGGAAACAGGGGCAGACCGTTTCTAGTAGTGTAGGTAAATCTCCGCCGCTCCCCTTTTTCTCAAAGCCGAAAGAGAGCAGCGCTCCGCCCCCATCGTCACCAGCACCACCAACGCCGTCGCCCTCCCTCACCACTCTCGCCATGGCTCCGAAAGCCGAGAAGGTGAAGTCGGCCGAGGCGCAGCGGCTCGCGGCGCTGCGAAAGGAGCGGGCAGTCTTCCCTCCTAGGCTTGCCGCGGCGGAGCTGAAAGAGTTCTACTACCTCTTCTGGTCGACGGGGACGCGAGCGCACCCGCGCATGAAGGTATTCCCAGCCACTGCTCAGGAAAAGGCTCCCACGGGGTACCCTTTCTTTGCCTTGTTCTTCTACTGCGGGCTCTGCCCGCCCTTTTCTGAATTCTTCTGTGACATCATGAACACCTAAGGGCTCCGCCTCCTTGACTTCACCCCCAATGTTGTCCTGACCATGGCAGTTTTCGCACATCTCTGCGAAAACTTTGTCGGAGTCCACCCAAATGTAGCCCTCTTCCGCCACTTCTTTTCGCCTCGAGTTGAGAAAGGAGAGCCTCTATCCGGCGGAATCGCCTGGATCTCAAAGGCCGGCAAGAAGGAAGCTTATCTAGATGGAGAGTTCCGCAGCAAGTGGGAGGAGTGGAGGGTGGACTGGTGCCTGATTGTCGAGGAGAACCCGCAGCCGTTTACCGCCCAGCGCGAAACTCCAGTAGTGCGCGGCAGTGATTGGAGTAGCCTGGCCCCGGAAGACGACAGACTGAAGATTGACGTCGCCAGGATCCTACGCCTCAGGCTTGCCGGGCTTACTGTAGGAGCGGTTGGCGCAGATTTCCTTCGCCGCCGCATCGCCCCCCTGCAGTAGAGGAGGAGACCCGCCTGGGAGCTCCAGAATGCGGCGGATATCATGAGCCTACGGCCGGGCCTCAACTTCAACTTCACTGTCCTGGAGCTCACTGCGATGCTCCAGGAGCTGTTCAAGTACGACCCTCAGCATCCCGAAGTGTTCAGGTTGCCGAGGGGCGTCGTTCCGCTGTGTAACAACTCCTCGCTCGACCGCATCCGTGCAATGATGCCGCTGTGCGACTCGCATGGAATTGACCCAGCCTGGATAGAGCCTGCAGACGATGTCGTGCGGGCGTTCTTTGATAACTTGGTAGAAGTGCCGGTCGACGCCGATGAGCAGAGGGGCCTCACCCGGGACACCACCGACGACGAGCTCAAGTGCATCGCCACCAGGCTGGAAGAGGCGGCGGCAGCCGCAGCTGCGGGCGAGTTTGGGTTCACCGTGGAGGAGGCGGAGGCAGCAGAGGCGGCAAGCCTTGCCGAGCGAGAGGAACTCGCCGGCGAGGAGAGGTCCGCCAGGCATGACGTCGGGCCGAGCGGGCCCGCCGAGGATTCGAGCGGCTCGTTGGAGATCGGCTCCTCTTCATCTTCGTCTTCGGGCAGCTTGCCGCAAGCAGATCCCCCGGCTCCACAAGCAGAGCCCCCGGCTCCACCAAGAAGGCGTCTTCGCAAGGCCGGGGACGTAGCGGAGCGGCGAACGAGTCAACCCCCGCCGCGCCGCACGACGCGCTCCACTGCGGCAAGTTCTGTTGCCGCGGAAGCACCTCACGCTGCAGCGTCAACTAGAGCGGGGTCCTCCCGGTCCGCCGCTCCAGCTCCTGCCAAGCGGCGAAGGGATCCTACTCCTCCGCCTCCTCGCGCCGGAGGTGGGCCAGGCTTTGACTTCTCCGCGCTCAGCTCCGACGAGGAAGAAGAAGAGTAAGATTCTTGTTGTACTTGTATGTCTTGTCTTGTATCTCATTTGCTTTACTCTGAACTTATTCCTTTTTTAGGACTCTGGCCCAGAGAGCGGCAAAGAAAGCCAAGGTCCCAGTGATCGTCATCGAGGACGATCCCACCGTGTCAGCAGGGGATGCGCCCGAGACAAACTTGCCGGACCCAGCAGCTGCTCTTCAGAGCAGCCCCCAGCGCAGCACCCAGCGTAAGTATACGGTTTGCTTCCCGCTGTTGGTCGCGCATGGATATTCTTTGTTTGCTGATATCTGACTGTTGGCTTGTGCAGGAGCAGAGCAGCCCCACCAGGAGCGCCCGGAGGCCATCCCTGACGTGCCACCTGCTTCGACTACGCCGCCAAGGGAGAGTTCTCCGGCAAGGGAGGATCCTCCGGCAAGGGGGAGCTCTCCGGCAAGGGGGAGCTCTCCGGCAAGGGAGGAGTCTCCGGCAATGGACAACACCGGCGGTCCTCCGGTGCTGGAGACCACAACTGCAGAGCCCGGTGCAGGTAAACCTCTTGCTTCGAAACTTCCCTTGGGTTCTTCTTCTTTTGATCTTCTTTTTGGATATTAGCTTGACTTTTCTTCCTTTTCCGGCCGTCAGATCCATCTACTGCGGAGCCGATGGAGACCGAGGTTGTTATTGATGGTGCCGCCGCCACCGAAGAAGCGGCCGACGCTGATGATCCCGCCGGCGAAGAGGCCGCCAAGGCTGCCGCCGCAGCAGCTGACGAGGGGTCTGGCGATCGTACTGACGACCCTGAGGCCGCAGGAGCGACAGGCGCTACACCGACCGCCGATCCTCCCGCTGCTGCCGCAGCGTCAGGCTCCGAAGAGCCCCAGCCAGGCGTCTACTTGAAGGCCGGCGATGGCGTCTTCATCAACCTCCCCTGGGCGTCAACGTCCAGGGCGCCAGTCGAAGGAGAAAGCTTTGACGTGGAGGTGCTTGCCTCCGCTGGGCTGACGCTGGTCGACGCACCAAGCAGTAGCAGCGATGAGCCTGAGGAGGAGCAACTTTTGCGGAAGCTACTGTCGCTTTACCGCACTCGACAAGCCAAACTGGAGTCCCGCGAAGCGCTTGTCGCGAAGGCGGGGGTGTACATGGAGAAGCGCGCGGAGGAGCTCTGAGGTCTCAACCAGGCAGCTCTCTGATCGCTGGCGGCGGAGCGTGAGTAGCTCGATGAGGTGCAGAAGGCCTTCATCCTCGAGAAGGCAGAAGTTGCAGAGCAACAGCGGCTTGCCGCCGAGGAGCTATCTGCGCGGGAGGGCGAGTTGGTGCATCTGAAGGCCAGCATGGACAGCCACGAAGAGGAGCTTGCTGCGCGCGAGCAAACACTCAGCGGAGCCCTCAAGGAAGCAAAGGACGCTGCCGCAGCTGCCGATGCCGCCAAGAAGGAGCTGGAGACGAAGGTGGCGCAGCTGGAGGCTGATCTCAAGGCGAGCGGTGAAGAGCTTGCCGCGCTCAAGCATGAGCGTGAGAAGGACGCCTACACCTTCGGCGAGCTGCAGGGTCGTCTCGCCGAGAAGATCAAGGAGCTTGCCGCCGCCAAGGACTCCAACGCCGATCTTGAGCTGAAGCTGGCTGCTCTGACCAAGACGCTGGACGGCGCCAGGGAGCAGGAGGCGGCCTTGAAGAAGGAGATCAAGGCCGACAAGGCGCTGCTGGAGAGCATTGCCGCCACCCAGAACGATTTTAGAGGAACTGTGGAGCGGTGGACGGAGGGTCTTGTGAATGCTGCTGCAGACATCGACAAGGAGCTTGCGCAGCTGGGGATGGAGGATCTCGGGTATCCCTCCGATGAGACCCTCCCATCCAGCGCCAAGCTCACCCTGTTCTTCAAAAGCGTGGCGACGGCCCTCCAGCGACTCCGGGAGAGGATCCCAAAGATGCTGGCCGATGAGTCGCGCAAGATCTGCGCAGGAGCTCTTCAGAAGGTGTTGGTGAAGGTGGCCTTCCGCAACCCGGGTCTCAACCTCACCAACGTCCTAAAATCCCTGCCGGCGGAAGCTGATCGGGAGGCGCTCAAGGACCTTGTCGCACCCATTGTGGACAAGGTGAGCGGGATCAAGAGGGTTGAGGGCGATCGCGTGGACTAGGCCGCCCGTTTTCTTCTTTTCTTGTCGCCGCTGATCATGTTATGAAAACAGTCTATTAGAGCCGCGACAAGCTATCTTGTAATATAACTCTATTTCGGGTCATGATTGCAATGTTATTCCCTTTACTTGATTCCTTCCTTTGTATGTTTTTGCCCTACGCTTTTAGGGAACTTGCCGACGTAGGCACCTTTGCCGCGAGCGCTGAGTGCGGGACGTCAGCAGCCTGCTGGCGGTGCCGTTACCAACAATAAACCTTGTCGCGACTAGTCGCAGCTCGCTTAAGTTGTTGAGTGAACTCGAAACAAAGTAAGGGCGCGACTCTAGTCGCAGCACACTTAAACTGTTGAGCGAACTCGAAACAAAGTAAGGGCGCAGCTAGCTACGAGCTGGTTCCTCCGTGCACAGGTTTTCCATACAAAGCATGGTCGTTCAAGGGAGATAACTTAAAAAAATCTGATTGCTCAAACTTTGGCAACTTAGCTTTTCTGTTGTTTGCTCTCCGGCAAGGCGAAACTTTCTTGGACGACGCCTGGTTCACACCATTATCTTCTCCTCCCCCCCGGTAAACTTGTGGGCGAGAGGAACCTTCCTTTCCTTGAGAAAAGAGAGAAGAGAAAATAATGGTATGGAGCCTTATGGCTCGTTATTGCTTACCGGGGTTTGGCGCTACACAAAGTGTTAGATAACTCATACAAAAAATAAAAAGCATGAACTTGACAAGATGTGCGGAGCACATGAGCTTTATTTATGTACAGGGTCTGCGCCTGGCTTTGTACAAAGGATCACATGCAACAGCGGCAAGACTTGTACAAAAGGTGGTTGCCGGAACAGGGTCCAACAACCGCGCCTTACGGGTAAAACTTACGAAGATGCTCGATGTTCCAGGAGTTGCTCACCGGAATGCCATCTTCGGTCTCAAGGCGGACAGCGCCAGGCCTAGTGACTCGTTTCACCCGATAAGGGCCTTCCCACTTCGGCGTCAACTTGTTGGAATTCTTGGCGGAATGGACGCGCCGAAGAACAAGGTCGCCTTCCTCGAGACTTCTGGCGTTAACTTTGCGGCTATGGTAGCGGCGCAAAGCTTGCTGGTAGCGAGCAGCTCGCACAGCAGCCTGAAGACGGTCTTCCTCAAGGAGCAGCGCGTCATCTTCCCGCAGCTGCTCTTGCTGAAGCTCATCATAAGCGAGCACTCGAGGTGACCCGTATACGAGTTCCGTGGGGATAACTGCCTCTGCTCCATAGACTAGAGCGAAAGGTGTCTGGCCAGTGGCTCAATTTGGCGTCGTCCTGATCGACCAAAGAACCACCGGCATCTCCTCAATCCAGTTTCTTCCGCACTTGTGCAGCCTGTCGAAAGTCCTGGTCTTGAGTCCACGTAGCACTTCAGCATTTGCCCTCTCCGCTTGACCGTTGCTCCTAGGGTGAGCAACAGAAGCGAAGCAGACCTTGGCGCCAAGGTCTTGGACTTACTGCATGAAGGTGCGACTCGTGAATTGCGTACCATTGTCGGTGATGATCCTGTTAGGGATCCCGAAGCGGCAAACAATCGACCTGAAGAACTTGACTGCTGACTGTGCTGTCACCTTCCTCACTGCTTCCACTTCCGGCCACTTTGTGAACTTGTCAATTGCAACGTACAAGAACTCAAAGCCCCCGACTGCTCGGGGGAAGGGGCCGAGGATGTCGAGCCCCCAGACCGAAAATGGCCAGGATAAACGGATCGTCTGGAGAGCTTGAGCTGGCTGGTGTATCTGCTTGGAATGAAACTGGCACGCTTCACACTTGGTTACTTGTGCAGTTGCATCCTGGAGGGGTGTCGGCCAAAAGAAACCTTGCCGGAACGCTTTGCCGGCAAGTGCTCTGGCGCCAATGTGGTGACCACATAT
This sequence comes from Aegilops umbellulata, assembly GCA_032464435.1. Classification (NCBI taxonomy): domain Eukaryota; kingdom Viridiplantae; phylum Streptophyta; class Magnoliopsida; order Poales; family Poaceae; genus Aegilops; species Aegilops umbellulata. Next base: position 525,697,566 of record CP136055.1, on the reverse strand, counting down.
GCCTCCATGTATCTCTGCCAACAGCTTCTGTCCATCTTCCCGGTGAATACACTTCAATTTCACACCGTTGAGTCTTCTTCTGTACAGTTCGTTGTCGACGAACTGGTACATACTAGACTGCCGGGCTACTCTTTCCGCTTCTTCTTGCACTTCAGGAAGTTCTCCTGTCTGAAGGAAACGGACGATCTGTTGTGCCCATGCTGGAGCTTGTGGCTCGACAACAAGGACTAAAGGCATATCTGCTGCTGCGGGAACATCCGCTTCTACGGCGAGAACCTGCGGCTCAGCCGGAGCTTGACGTTCCCTGGCAAGCTTGCCGGAGCAAAACTTGTCGGGAGCGTCTGCTTCAACGAAACAAACCCTGGGACTTGTCGGAGCAGACTGCTCCTCAGCACTCTTGGTGTCGATCTTGGGGACCTTTTTGGCGGCGGCTTCGGGAAGCTCTGCCGGAAAATAGTCACCAGAAACCAACTTCGTCTTCTTGCACTATCCAGTTGATGGCGTAACAGACGGTTGAGTCAGCTTGAGCAGAAAGATCCCTGGTTCCATAGGTAACTTAAATGCTGCGCACTTTGACAGGCCGTCGGCGATGTCGTTCTGAGCTCTTGGAACATGTTCCATCTGTAGGCCGACAAAGCGCTCTTCTAGCTTCCTCACCTCATCGACATAAGCTTCCATCAACGGACTCTGATAATTCTTGTTCGCTTGGCGGACGACAAGCTGCGAGTCACCCCTGACAATAAGCTTCTTGATCCCAAGGTCTGCCGCGATCCTGAGGCCGGCAAGCAATCCTTCATATTCTGCGATATTGTTTGTTGCTTGCTCCTTGGGAAAGTGCATCTGGACTACGTACTTGAGGTGCTCTCCGGTGGGTGCGACAAGCAGCACGCCAGCACCGGCACCTTGCAGCGAGAAGGCACCATCAAAGTACATCAGCCACTCTTTGCTTGCTTCCTCGATGGGGATGCTCGTCTCTGGAATGTCTTCATCTGGTGTTGGCGTCCACTCTGCTATGAACTCTGCCAATGCTCTGCTTTGGATAGTTGAAGTGCTCTCAAACTTGAGGCCAAAGCTTGACAGTTCCAGTGCCCACTCAACAATCCTGCCTGTTGCTTCTGGATTTTGCAGTACCCTCTTCAGCGGAAAGCGAGTGACAACTGTGATCTCATGTGCTTGGAAGTAATGGCGCAGCTTTCTCGAGGCCATGAGAAGGCCGAAAAGCAATTTCTGCACACCAGAGTACCTTGACCTAGCCCCCTGCAGAAGGGAACTGACAAAGTAGACTGGGCGCTGCACCATTTTCTTCTGTATCTCTTCGGGCGCTTGCGCAGATCCATCTTTGCCGGGACCAGAGCTTGTCGGGGAAGCCCCCTACTTGTCGCTGGATGCGCTTGCCGTGGTTGCTGGCTCATCATCTGCCTCCCTCTCCGCTACTAACGTAGCACTAACCACTTGATTGGTTGCCGCCAGATATAGCAGCAACTTCTCTTGTGGCTTAGGTGCGACAAGTATTGGAGTGGAGGACAGGTATCTCTTCAAGTCCTGCAGCGCATCCTCCGCTTCCGGAGTCCATTTCATTGGACCTGCCTTTTTCAAAATTTTGAAAAACGGCAGGGCACGCTCAGCCGACGTAGAGATAAACCTGCTGAGAGCCGCCACATAGCCGGCAAGTCTTCGTACATCCTTGACGCGCTTCGGTGCTTCAATATGCTCAATGGCCTTGATCTTGTCGGGATTGGCTTCAATTCCCCGCTGAGACACAAAGAACCCGAGAAGCTTGCCGGAAGGGACTCCAAACACGCACTTCTCGGGGTTGAGTTTGAGGCTGATCTTGCGCAGATTTGCAAAAGTCTCTTCTAAATCTTGGATCAGAGTTGCTTTGTCCCTGATCTTGACCACTATATCATCCATGTAGGCTTCCACATTTCTGTGTATTTGTGGCTCAAAAGCAGTGTGGACTACCCTTGCAAATGTTGAACCAGCATTCTTCAAACCGAAAGGCATCCGTACGAAATAGTACGTGCCACATGGAGTGATGAACGCGGGTTTCTCCTCATCCTCTTCTGCCATGAAGATCTGATGATATCCTGAGTATGCGTCAAGATATGAAAGCAAGTCACATCCGGCCGTGGAGTCAACAATCTGGTCAATGCGTGGCAAGGGGAATGGGTCTTTGGGACAAGCTTTATTGACATCGGTGAAGTCGATACAAAGCCTCCATTTCCCGTTCGCCTTGCGCACGACTACAGGATTGGCCAACCACGTGGGATGGAGCACTCCTCTGACGAGGCCTGCTGCTTCCAACTTCTTGATCTCTTCTGCGATGAACTCTTGGCGCTCCACTGCTTGCTTCCTGACTTTCTGCTTGACGGGCCGCCCATGAGGGCAGACGGCAAGGTGGTGCTCAATTACTTTCCTGGGAACACCAGGGATGTCAGACGGTTGCCATGCAAACACATCGACATTCGCCCGCAGGAAAGTGATGAGCGCGCTTTCATATTTAGGGTCAAGGGTGGCACTGATGGTGAAAGTACCACCAGTGCCGTCCTCCTTGGCGGACACCTTCTTGGTCGCTGGCGGAGCTGCCATCGTCTTCTTACACTTGCCGGTGGAGCTCGATGGTGCGTCCTCGACGGTAGCGCAGCACTCCGAAGAGGTGCGCTTGCCGGAGTGGGCATCAGGACTCTTGCCGGACTTGGTCTTCTTCTTCCCCCCGGGAGCTTCAGCGGCAAATGTCTCGCGATCCGTTGCGGCTGCTGCTTCCCGGTACATCTTGTCGGCATAGATAAGAGCATCTTTCTTGTCGCCAGGGACAGTGATGACACTTATCGGGCCTGGCATCTTCAGCATATTGTATGCGTAGTGAGAGGCCGCCATGAATTTGGCGAGCGCTGGACGGCCGAGAATTCCGTTGTAAGGCAACAGAAAAACGGCAACGTCAAAAGTGATCCTCTCAGTCCTGAAGTTCAACTCGCTGCCAAATGTCACCGGCAGCGTGATCTTCCCCTTTGGCTTGCTCCTTCCCGGGTTGATTCCTTGGAATGTGCCGGTCTCTTCGAGCTCGCTGTCAGGGACTTGGAGTTTTTGGAGCACAGCGGAGGAGATCAGGTTCAAGCCGGCCCCGCCGTCAACTAGCATCTTAGTGACCTTGAGGTTGCGGATAGTTGGTGAGACCAACATCGGCAAACACCCGACAACAATTGTGCGATCAGGGTGGTCCTCAATATTAAAGATGATAGGCGTGCTGGACCATTTCAGAAGCTTGCGTGATTCGACGGGAGGTTCTGTCGCATTGACTTCCCGCACCCACAGCTTGAGTTGGCTGTGTGAAGTATGTAGAGAAGCACCGCCGTCGACGCACAAGACCTCTGTGGCTTTCTGGAACTCCTGCTCGCTGGTCTCGGCATCATCCATGTCTTCGTCGTCGTCGTCATCTTCATCCTTGTCGCGGCCGCGGGGAGGTCTGTCGCCTTGCCGCTTCGTACCGGATCCTCCAGCACCTCCTTGGGCTTTCTCCTTGTCGCGTCGCTCGTATTCGGCTTTTTGCAGCTCGACAAGCTGCTCGACCTTCTTGCAGCTCTGGAGGTCATGGCCCTTGGTGCGATGGATCTTGCAGTACTGTTTATTGGTGCCGTCCTGCTTGTCGGCGGCCGCCACAGCCTGGCAGTTGGCGCATGCGGCAACCTCCTTGCCGGAGCTATCAGTCTTGGCGCCACCTTCATTTCCGGACTGCTCAACAACTAGCACATCTTTGCCTTTCCTCTTCCTGTTGTTCCGCTGCCGGTTTTTGTTTGCCGGGGCAGCATCATCGCTGTCAGATCCTCCTGTTCCTGTATTCTCTCCGGGGAGTTTCCTCCCTTCCTCAGCACGTGCACATCTGTCGGCCAGGGCATACAGCTCACTGACGTCTCTGATCTTGCACATCGCCATCTCCTCTCGCATCCTGCGGTTACGCACGTTCTGGTGGAACGCACTGATGACCGCGGCAGGGTGGACGTCTGGGATGTTGCGTTGCACTTGGCTGAATCTCTGGATGTACTTGCGCAAGGGCTCTCCTTCCTTCTGGGCAAGCAGATGAAGATCACTCTCCTGGCCATGAGGATTGTGGCCCCCGGTAAAGGCGCCGACAAACTGATGGCATAGGTTTGCCCAGGAAGATATGGAGTTTTCTGGCAAGTGCATGAGCCAGGACCTGACGTTGGGCTTGAGCACCAGCGGGAAATAGTTGGCAAGGATCTTGTCATCGCGCCCCCCAACAGCTTGCACCACGATGGTGTATATGCTGAGGAACTCCGACGGATGCAACTTGCCGTCATACTTCGCGGGTACGTCTGGCTTGAAGGTCTTCGTACTGGGCCACTGGACTTGCCGCAGGTCGCGGGTGAACGCAGGGCAACCTACCGCGTATGGCAGGTCGCCTGGTTCCCCTGGCGCATGCATGTCGACAGTGGGCCTAGCGCAATTGTCTGACTGACGCCGCGCTTCTCTTCGGCGCTCGATGCGAGTACGAGCGTCTTCTTGCTGTCGTTCATGAAGAACTTGGCGTTGATCGCGGCGAGCTCGCGGATCTGATGAAGCAGTGGAGGCGCTGTCGTGGCGGACCCGGCGAGTCGGCGATCTTGTGCTTCGGGGCGGAGAGTGCACGGTGGTTGCACCCCCACCGGTTTTGTCGCCATCGGCTCGCACCTGGCTGGCCTGCCGCGGCTGCGATGTGGTCGCCTGTCGTGGAGTGTCGCCGTTGGCGAAGCCGATGAGACTCTGAATGGTGGCCCTCCAGTCGTCGATCTTGTCGGCGTTGGAGGGAAGTCTAGGAGCAGTTGAGCTCGTGCCAAAGCTTCTGCTGGAGTGGCGGGTAGCGGTGGCGAACGGTGCGAGGAGCGGGATATGCTCGGACTTCTAATTGCGTTAGAAGGAGCAGTATTCCGTCCAGGCGACCGTGCCTCGCTCGCGCCAGCATGTTGGCGCGTATGTTGGCCTGGAGCATCCCGAGATCCGCCAGCTCGATCTGGGTCCAGCGAGCGTATGGTACCGTGAGTACCACGACGCTGCCGGTCCTGCGTCTCCTGAGATGGGCGCGGTGCGTCTATGGACGCCCGGTCGTCGTTGGAGCCGGCTACGCCGCCGACGGGCAGCGCAGCCTTGTCCTTGGACTTGGTGACACCGCGGGCTCCATCGTCGACGCCCGTTCTTCCGCCGGCATCTTCCCCACCAGCCGTTTGCTCCGGCGGCGGTGGATTCGACGCGGACGGAGCAGCCGCCTCCGAAGCCTTCTTCTTTGGCGGCATGTCGACGAAGTCGATGAAGATCTAGTTCACGTAAACGCCGGATCAGGTTCACACAACCTCGACGCCCCCTACCTGGCGCGCCAAAGATGCCGGGGAAAATCTGGCTCCATGAGCACCTATGGGGACGGAGCCCCTTTCGGTTCGGCGGGGGGCGGAGGTCGCACGAAGAGCAGATCGAGGTGGGGCACGCGAGCGGTTTTTACCCAGCTTCGGAGCTCTCCGGAGAGATAATACTCCTACTGCTGCTTTGTGCTTTGTATTGAGTTCTTGCTCGGGAGCGCTAAGTGCTACAGTACACTCAAGCAGCTAACGAGACCGAGCGTTCTTCTGTTCGTCCTCCCCTTTCCACGTTGTGCATGGGCCTCCTTTTATATGCTCAAGGGGTCTCTAACAGGTGGCAACGTGGGCAAGGGCAAAAATGGAAAGGTGATGCGGTAGGTACAGCTACCTACACAGTGTATCATACCTAAACCTGACGGCAGGGGACAAGGGCATTAAATGCCTATCTACGTCGCCCAAACAGTGCAGAAAAGGGACCGTCGGAGACGCCACCGCTTGCCACGATGGCGATCTTGTCAGCGCTGTTTGCCACGGTACACCCCTAGCTGCACAGCCTCCCGCCACGTGCGCCTGGAAGGGTCCTAGAGCGACACGTTGGTGGATGTGCTGGATCGCGGGTATAGAGTGGTTGCTTGCCGCGGTCGTTGTCTTGTCGCGTCCGGAAGCTTGTCGCTCGCCGGGTCCTGCCGGGACGCGTGGCGCGTCGCGGCAAGTTCCTTGAGATGCCTTGGTTGGCCTTCCCGGCAAGCTCCTCTTGCCGGGGCTTTGTGTTTTGAGTGACCTTCCCGGCAAGCTCCTCTTGCCGGGGCCTTGTCTCCTTGGCTTAAATACTTTGTTCTTGAATGGCTCCAAAGGAACCAAGTAGGTCCTTGGCGGTCACCTGGCAAGCCTTGCCGCGGGGCGCTGCGACTGCCCGTGCACAAGTTCGGGATACTAGGGTACCCCTACTCTAGTACACCGACAACTCCGATTGCCACTGGTTGGCAGTCATCTCCGGATCCCACTTGTAATTAGACTGTCGTGGAGGGTCGAATTGTGGTTCCGGCTCTGGCTCTGAGGCTGATATAGGGTTCCGGTAGGCGTGAATGGCTGCCAACGGAACGAGATACTGTCCTGCAGATAAATCAAACAAGGAAGGAGCATGCATGGTAATAGTTTCAGGGTGATGTTTATCAATGAACAGTTTGTATTTAAGCGCCCCTTCCCTGTTCTTAACAATAAAATCATGTGCTACCATACTCTTATAATCTAAGTAAACATTAAGCAGCAATTTTTCTTCTTTCTCATAGTGCCTAATAGGTATGTTATAGTATGCAGCGAGGCGTGAAGCATAGGTACCTCCAAAGATGAGGCCCTTTGTACGGTTCAGATTTAACCGTTTGGCAATAATACCTCCCATACTAACAGAGTTATCACAGAATAAACCATGGAACAAAATGATAATATCAGGAACACTAAGGTTTCCACAGTTTCCGTGACCAATTAGGCAACGACAAGCAAATAATGCAAAGCATAAAACAGGAAAATGTATGCTAGTGATTCTTGCATCGGAAACCTTCCTAGTTTTCCCTATAGTAATAGTGTCAATAAACCCTTCCACATCTTTACGCTGTGGTTCCTCTAAGCCATCCTCAAAAGGTATTTGGCAAACCCTACAGAATTCTTCTAGTGACATCTTCTTAACCACATCATATAAATGAAACTCTACTGAAGGAGGTGATTCCTTAGGATAGTAATAGAAGTTTTGCACAAAAGTATTGGTGAGTAAGAGATACTATTTGCGTTGGTCGCGGAGGAAGTTGGTGAGGCCTGCATTCTCAGCCAATTCATAAAAATCATCATAAATCCCGGCTGCTCTCAAGAAATCATCACTGGGCCATTCACACGGCCAAACTTCCGCGATACGAGGGAAATTATATTTGGGCCTCTCCTCTTCTTCACTTTGCTTTGCCTTCGAGCTTCGGCTCGATGAGCCCCTCACAAATCTCTTCATCATTTTCTAAACATTTCTGAAATTTTTAGTAACATCAAATAAAAGTGAACCAAGCTCACCAAAATTGATAGCAACTAGTCCTACAAGTGGCTACAGACTATATCATGCACTAGAACTACTTGGAACCAAATAAATTTGACATGCAAGCTCAAGAACCTGGTCACCTAAGCAGCAAAAATATGCAATGAATAAAGCACTAGAACAAAAACTAATTGGCCCATTGGAGGAGTCACATACCAAGGAACAATCCCCCGAAGCAGTTTTGTGAGAGGTGCTTTGAGCAAGCAGATCGAAAATCGTAGCAAAATGAGCTAGAACTCGTGCTTGAGCTGGATGGTGATTTTTTTGGGAGGAAGGAGTGTGTGGTAGCTGGAATAAGTGGAGGGGAGCCACCATGGGCCCACGAGGCAGGGGGCGCGCCCCAGGGGGGTGGGCGTGCCTTGGACCCTCGTGGCCAGGTGCTTGCTCCCCCTGCTGTGTTCTCAGTGCCAGATATTCTCAAATATTCTAGAAAAAATCATATTTCATTTTCGGGGCATTTGGAGAACTTATATTTTCGAGGTATTTTTATATTGCACGGATAAATTAGAAAACAGTCAGAAAATACTAATTTTACTTTATTTATTCTAAATGACAGAGAGTATAAGGAGGGTACAGAAAGTTGTGCTTTCTAACTTCATCCATCTCATGCTCATCAAAAGGAATCCACTAACAAGGTTGATCAGGTCTTCTTAACAAACTCATTCCGAATCACATGAAACCGGAGAAATTTCGAATAACAGTATGTTACCTCAACGGGGATATGCACATCCCCAACAATAAGAATATCATATTTCTTCTTGACAGTAGGAAGAGGAATTTCAAAACCTCCAATAATAATAGTTGGAATTTTTCCAATAGAATTGATATTGTGAACTTGAGGTTGTTTCCTCAGAAAGTGTACCATATGCTCATTCCCATTAACATGAAAGGTGACATTGCCCTTGTTGCAATCAATAACAGCACCTGCAGTATTCAAGAAGGGTCTTCCAAGAATAATAGACATACTATCGTCCTCGGGAATATCAAGAATAACAAAGTCCGTTAAAATAGTAACGTTTGCAACCACAACAGGCACATCCTCACAAATACCGACAGGTATAACAGTTGATTTATCGGCCATTTGCAAAGACATTTCGGTAGGTGTCAACTTATTCAATTCAAGTCTACGATATAAGGAGAGAGGCATGACACTAACACCGGCTGCAAGATCACATAAAGCAGTTTTAACATACTTTCTTTTAATGGAGCATGGTATAGTTGGTACTCTTGGATCTCCTAGTTTCTTAGGTATTCCACCTTTAAATGTATAATTAGCAAGCATGGTGGAAATTTCAGCTTCCGGTATCTTTCTCTTATTTGTAACAATTTCTTTCATATACTTAGCATAAGGATTCATTTTAAGAATATCAGTCAAACGTATACGCAAAAAGATAGGTCTAATCATTTCAGCAAAGCGCTCAAAGTCCTCATCATCCTTTTTCTTGGATGGTTTAGGAGGGAAAGGCATGGGTTCCTGAACCCACGGTTCTCTTTCCTTACCGTGTTTCCTAGCAACAAAGTCTTTCTTATCATAACGTTGATTCTTTGATTGTGGGTTATCAAGATCAACAACAGGTTCAATTTCTACATCATTGTCATTACTAGGTTGAGCATCAACATGAGCATCATCATTAACATTATCACTAGGTTCATGTTCATTACCAGATTGTGTTTCAGCATCAGAGATAGAAATATCATTTGGATTCTCAGGTGTGTCTACAATAGGTTCATTAGAATCATGCAAAGTCCTATCATTTTTATTTTTCTTTTTCTTAGAAGGACTAGGTGCATCTATAGTATTTCTCTGAGAATCTTGCTCAATTCTCTTAGGGTGGCCTTCAGGATACAAAGGTTCCTGAGTTATTCTACCAGTTCTAGTAGCCACTCTAACAGCATAATCATTATTCTTACTATTTAATTCATTGAGCAAATCGTTCTGAGCTTTAAGTACTTGTTCTACTTGAGTGGTAACCATAGAAGCATGTTTAATAATGAGTTTAAGTTCACCTTTAACTCTAGACATGTAATCACCCAAGTGTTCAAGCATATTAGCATTGCGCTTTAATTCTCTACCAACATAAGCATTGAAGTTTTCTTGTTTCACAATAAAATCATCAAACTCATCTAAGCATCGGCTCTGAAACTTAGTAAGCGGGATTTCAGCTTTATCATATATATAGAGAGAATTTACCTTTACTACCTGTGTAGGGTTATCAAGACCATGTGTTTCTTCAATAGGTGACGAATTAAGACAATGTATCTCTTCCACAGGCAGTAAATTAAGCCCATGTATTTCTTCAATAGGAGGTAAATTCTTAACATCTTCAGCTTTAATACCTTTTTTCTTTCATAGATTTCTTTGCCTCTTGCATATCTTCCAGACTGAGAAATAGAACACCCCATTTCTTCGGAGTTGGCTTAGGAGTTGGTTCAGGAATTGGTTCAGGAGTTGATTCAGGAAGTGTCTAATTATTTTCATTAGTCGACATATTATTCAATAGAATTTCAGCCTCATCTGGAGTTCTTTCCCTGAAAACACAACCAACACAACTATCCAAGTGGTCCTTGGAAGCATCGGTTAGTCCATTATAAAAGATATCGAGTATTTCATTTTTATTGAGAGGATGATCAGGCAAAGCATTAAGAAATTGGAGAAGCCTCCCCCAAGCTTGTGTGAGACTCTTTTCTTCAATTTTAACAAAATTATATATTTCCCTTAAGGCAGCTTGTTTCTTATGAGCAGGAACATATTTAGCAGAGAAGTAATAAATCATATCCTGGGGACTACGCACACAACCAGGAGCAAGAGAATTAAACCATATATTAGCATCACCCTTTAATGAGAACGGAAATATTTTGAGGATATAAAAGTAGCGGGTTCTCTCATCATTAGTGAATAGGGTGGCTATATCATTTAATTTAGTAAGATGTGCCACAACTGTTTCAGATTCATAGCCATAGAAAGGATCATATTCAACCAAAGTAATTATATCAGGATCGACAGAGAATTCATAATCCTTATCAGTAAGAAAGATAGGTGAAGTAGCATAAGCGGGATCATATTTCATTCTAGCATTTAGAGATTTTTGTTTAAGCTTAGCTACTAATTTCTTAAGATCACTTCTATCATTGCAAGCAAGAAAGTCTCTTTTAGTTTCTTCATCCATAACATAACCCTCAGGCACAACAGGTAATTCATATTTATTAGGGGTAGAGCCTTCATAATCACTATCTTCAATATTATCAATAATTTCATTCTCTCTAGCCCTAGCAAGTTGTTCATCAAGAAATTCACCAAGTGGCACAGTAGTATCAAGCATAGAAGTAGTTTCATCATAAGTATCATGCATAGCAGAAGTGTCATCATCAATAACATGCGACATCAGAATTAATAGCAGTAGCAGGTTTAGGTGTCGCAAGCTTACTCAAAATAGAAGGAGAATCAAGTGCAGAGCTAGATGGCAGTTCCTTACATCCCCTCATAATTGAGGGATAGATTTTAGTTTTATCGTCTTTCAAGTTCTTCATAGTGACCGGCAGATATATATCCCAAGTGACACAAAGAATAGAGCTATGCTCCCTGGCAACGGCGCCAGAAATTAGTCTTGATAACCCACAAGTGTAGGGGATCGCAACAGCTTTCAAGGTAGAGTATTCAACCCAAATTTATTGATTCGACACAAGGGGAGCCAAAGAATATTCTCAAGTATTAGCAGCTGAGTTGTCAATTCAACCACACCTTGAAACTTAATATCTGTAGCAAAGTGTTTAGTAGCAAAGTAATATGATAGTAGTGGTAACGGTAGCAGAGGTAACGGTAGCAAAAGTAATATTTTTGGGTTTTGTAGTGATTGTAACAGTAGCAACGGAAAAGTAAATAAGCGAAGAACAATATAGGAAAAGCTCAGAGGCATTGGATCGGTGATGGATAATTATGTCGGATGCGGTTCATCATGTAACAGTCATAACATAGGGTGACACAGAACTAGCTCCAATTCATCAATGTAATGTAGGCATGTATTCCGAATATACACTAGTAGAAAACCGGGAATTTGTCCTGGTTCGTAAGGGCCTTTTGTCCCGGTTCATGAACCGGGACTAAAGGGTCGTTACTAATACCTCTCCCCTCTAGTCCCGGTTCAAACCAGAACCGGGACAGATGGGGCTCCACGTGGCCGCTGCCGGCAGCCCAGGCAGGGGGGCCTTTAGTCCCGGTTGATGACATAAACCGGGACCAAAAGGCTTCCACGCGTCAGCAGCTGGCTGGAGCTGAGTTTTTTTTAAATGTCTGTTTTAGGGGTTTAGGGGGTTATTTTTAGGTTGTTATTAGCTAGCTAGTAGAGTGTCCTCTCTTATATCTTCATCCTTGGTTTACCAACACTACTGCTATGTTCATTTCACCCGCAGATATATAATAACTCATGCATGCTCGCATCATACATCATCATATATAATAACAAGTCCTACTAATCAAGCATCATCATACAACTTCTACTCGTTATTAATAACTAGCAAAAAGGCCCGTGCGTTGCAACGGGAGAAAAAAATACCGCACACTCTTAAATTACAAAAAGTGTTTTATAATCTGAGAATTTGTAGCTATTTCTTAAATACATGAAGAGTTAAAAAGGTTGTTAAAAAGATACAGGATTTTTTATTCATAAAAAAGATTGTTTTCGTCTGGAAAAGAACATTTTTTTATGGCCTCATGTTGACGCAGGTACTTGCGCTCCTATTTCATCACTATTTCTTGTCATACATGTCATAGGTATTGGTCCCTGTTTCACCACTATTTATTTCTTATGAAATTTGTCTTTTATTTTATTTTTTTGTCATGCATGCCTCTTTTTTTTACTTTTTTCATGCATGTCCTCTCTTTTCTTCTTCTTATATATAGGAGAATAGCGCAACATCTCATCTTTATCGGATCTCCTCTGCATTTTCTCTTTTATTTATTTTATAGCAGACATCCCATCTTTATTTGGTCCTTTTATTTCTTGTCATGCATGTCCTTATTTATTGGTGTCTCTAAGAAATTTATTTTCAATTTGTTGTCTAATCCTGATTTTGATGAGGTGTTCATCCCCAATCTGAATCAATACTGGTATGAAAAAAAGACGCATAATGCATTGTTGATTAACATTGCAGTCTAGATATTATTATTTTTAAATTGTTAACATGCAAAATAACATCATATTTAGATTCTACATATTTTTCTAATCAAATTTCATATATAATATGTTAAATTTGGAGTTGCGATTTAAAAGATATGAGTATTTTAAAAAACATTTGATATGTACCGCGGGTTTAATGTTAGAAACATGAGGGGGTTTTCTACAAAATAGCATGACGGACTAAGAATACCTATTTCTTTTATTAGTAGGTATAGATAAGTCATACGATCATCATCCTCATAGTCATCGAACCCAACCCTACATAATTGTTCTTAGCACATGATCATCAGTATTAGGTAGGACCTAAACACACTTCAGGTAAAGTAACATAGAACAATATAGACCCTGACTCTCCATTATGAAGAATGGAGATCATCCTGTCTCCAATTCTTGCGCCTCGCTTCCTTTTGCTTCCAAGAAGCTCCTTACGACTGTCCATACATTTTTTCCATTCTTTGATTGTCATGTCTCCACTTCTTTTAGAAATCCGGTATGGACAGTTGAGATCCGTAGGATGACCTGGATATATGTTCAAAACACGAAGGCCGCCACCATTCTGATACATCAAATGAGGCACACAATCCTCTGGGATTCTCTATTGAAAAACATAGTAATAACTTCGTAGTTAGCAATGATGTACTAGTTTTAGAAGTATGCAAAAAGATACACAGATGTCGTAATAGTAAAAAATCTTACCAGGGTATCTCCATGGTAGTTACCGTAGTTCAACACGTGCACTAGTGGCACGTATTGACCATAACGTTGAGGAGTTCGATTGTAGATATTGTAACTCTCAAGATCTTTACAAAATCCAACCAGATGAGTTTTCTCCTTGTAAGTTAACTCAGAGCCATCGGTGTAGTAAGTTCTATCTACCATCTTCTGCACATTCTTCGATACTTCAAAATAAGCTGTCAATGGAAATAAGCTGTCAACTATTTTGAAATGAACAATATAAATTAGTTAATAATTAACTATGTTTGAGAAACTCACATAGCGGTAGAACTGGAGGAGTATCAACAAGGACCCAAATGTCCATATTGTCTTGCTCGATTTCAGGATCACCAAGATCCATGGTGACAAGCATACCCTCATCAAAACCATACAATTTGCAAAATGCTTCCCAATTTTTGCAACCAAAATGGGTTACGCTCTCAGCATTATGCAACTTTAATTCAAAATCCACATCATGATGGGTCCTTAGGTGAATTTTCTTTGTTTCAAAATTTTCATGGTCTTCAAAATCCATCCTCTCCAAGACATAGCGTCTTGCATGGCATGGGATAAACTATACTCGAATTGTAAAAGATGAAAATTACACATTGAAATAGTTGAAGTCATGCTTAATTATGAAAAAAAAACACTTGTCGTCGTTGCGTACCGTTTCAACTTCGAAGGTCTCCTCGAGATTAATGCTGAAGCGCCGACCATCGTCTAGGTGAGGCCTGTCGCACTGACCTCGATGATGACATTTCCTATACGTTCATAATTCAAAGACTAAATTAGATCATTATTATTCAACTAATCATATGCATATGCCTTGCATAGTGCTCTCCAATTTGAGCATTCAATAAGAAAAATCAAATAGCAAAATAAAGTAGTATTCAAATTAGGATGCATTCAATTATAAGAAAAACTACATCATCTCCATGTGTCCGTACATCGAATATTATCACTAATACACATCGAATACTATCATACATATCGCCAGTACAGCTAGAACCGTAGCGCCCGACGGGTATCGGCGCGGGCGGTGGACACCCAAAGGGAAGGAACCATCACAGGATCATAGCTCTAGTGAGATCCCTGAAGAACCTGCCAGGTATTCTCGAACCTGCCCTCCAACGCAACCATGTAGCGATGGACGTGCTGGTCCTCCTCGCTGACACGGTGGCGTACCACCTCTGCGGTGTCCGAAAGCCTCGGCACCGTCACTGGCCCACGCGACCGCCACCAAACAAGGATCGGGTCAACGACGGGCTGTCTCCTCACCAAGCTACGCCCCCGGAAGGTAACGCCTCCCAGTACCACACCGGTAGAGCCCAGTCCCGGACATGGCCCATCTGGTCAAGCAGGTGTCGTCCTCCGCCGACTCGACGACGAGAATGCGGGATAGGCATCGTCCACGTCGATGCGGGAATAATTGTTTTAACTAAAAAAGTAAACTAGTTCTATTAGTCTTCTTGCTAAAAATAAACTACTTCTCTAGAAAAATAAATCATTTTTATTAAATCAACTAGTTCAACTACTAATAAGCACTTACTATAAATAGAATAATGTAGTACTTACTAAAAATAAACAAGTTTACCTAGTTCTAACTAATTTCATTAAACACTTTCTAAGTAGTACTAATTACTAAAAGTTATCGGGGAGGGGGGGTATATCGACAACGACATACCCGATAACAAAAATAAGAAGAGGAAGAAGAAGAAAAAAAGCGGAGAAGAAGAAAGGAATAGAAGAGGAAGAAGAAGAAAAAAAGAGGAGAAGAAGAAGGAATAATAGAGGAGAAGAAGAAGAATTCTTCTTCTTCTCCTCTATTCCTTCTTCTTCTCCACTTTTTTTTCTTCTTTTTCATCTTCTTATTTATTTCTCCTGTTATTCCTCTCCTCTTCTTCTTATTCTTCTTCTTCTTCTTCTTCTCCTTCTTCCTCTTCTTATTTTCCTTTTTTATCTCCTTCTTTTTCTTCTAAATATGAACATATACGTAAATTGATAAAGATAATTCTATGAACAAAAAAAATCATAAAAATTCTATGAACAAAATTACAACAGAAAAAAATCATAAAAAATCTATGAACAAAATTACAACAGAAAAAAAATCATAAAAAATCTATGAACAAAATTACAACAGAAAAAAATCATAAAAAATCTATGAACAAAATAAAAATTCTATGAACAAAATTACAAAAAAAAAATCATAAAAATTCTATGAAAAAATTGACATATTCTTTGCATATATATGAACACACAAACTTTTGCATATGCAACAATAATATCACCAAAAAAATGTATGAACAGTAAAAAAATTCTAACTTTTGCATCAAAACTATACATCTAAATTAACTACAACAATTCAATTAATTATACATCTAAACTACGCATCTAAATTAACTACAACAACTCAATTAATTCTACATCCTAAATTACGCAGCTAAATTAACTACACATCTAAATTAGGACATTACGCAACGGGCCGGGGCGGCGATCGACGAGGGGGCCGGCAGGACATGGTGGCGACGGTGAGGGGCGCGGCGACGGCGACGGTGAGAGGCGCGGAGACGGCGACGGTGAGGGGGCGCGGCGCGACGGGCGATGAGTAGGCAGGGGGACGACGACAGCAACGGTGAGGGGCACGGCGTCGGCGGCGAGGAGGAAGGGGGGCATGGGGCAGCGACGGCGTCTGCGGCCACGCGGGACGGCGTCAGAGGCATGGGCGACGGCGAGGCGCAGCCTGGTGGCGTCGTCGGGCGGGGAAGAACGAACTGAATGAAAAATTTCACAAGTGCTACTTATATAGATGAAGCATTGGTCCCGGTTCGTGACAAAATCCGGGACGAATGCCCCCTTTAGTCCCGGTTGGTGCCACCAACCGGGACCAAAGGCCACTTTTCGGCAGCCCAAAGGGCGGGAAGCGGCGGCCTTTGGTCCCGGTTGGTGGCACGAACCGGGACTAAAGGGGGCATTTGTCCCGGTTTCTGTCACGAACCGGGACCAATTCGCGGTGGTGGGAGTTTAGTCCCACCTCGCTAGTTGAGAGTGACCAGCACCTGTTTATAAGCTCCGCTGCCTCCTCCCTCTTAAACTCCTCTGAAATGCAGGCTTATGGGCCTAATTGGACACTTCAATGCCTGTGGGCCTACTGGGCCTGCTGCGGGCCTGAATCCTGGCCCATGGTTGGGTTTCTAGTCGTATTCAGGCTGTGCTAGCCCAGTAGGTGGCATAATTGTTCTTATTTCTACTTAGAACTAAATACTTATAATTTTTTAGTGATTTCTTTTTTCTTTTAGGTCACAAAAATTATAAACTTTCTGTTAGTGCCATTAGCTTTAAAATTTGAATAGTTTAAATTTGAATTTTTTTAAATTTGTGTGAATCTCAAGTTTATGAATCACTAGTTTACTAAATTTGTGTGAAAACACTTTGTGTATTATATTTACTATGTACAATCTTTCTGCACAGAGATACCAAAAATTATAAACTTTCTGTTAGTGCCATTAGTTTTCAAATTAGAATAGTTAAAATATGAATTCTTTGAAATTTGTGTGAATCTCAATTTTGTGATTAACTTTACTAGTGCCATTAGTTTTCAAATTAGAATAGTTAAAATTTGAATTCTTTGAAATTTGTGTGAATCTCAAGTTTGTGATTAACTTTACTAGTGCCATTAGTGTCAAATTAGAATAGTTAAAATTTGAATTCTTTGAAATTTGTGTGAATCTCAAGTTTGTGATTAACTTTACTAGTGCCATTATTTTTTCATTTCTACTTAGAACTAAATACTTATAGTTTTTTAGTGATTTCTTTTTTCTTTTCGGTCACAAAAATTATAAACTTTCTGTTAGTGCCATTAGCTTTAAAATTTGAATAGTTTGAATTTGAATTTTTTAAAATTTGTGTGAATCACTAGTTTACTAAATTTGTGTGAAAACACTTTGTAGAATAGTTAAAATTGATTTTTGAGTCAATCTTGTTCCTGCTATTTAATAGTAGGTGGCACTTTTTTTGTTTTTTTTGTTTTGTAGTGATTTCTTTTTTATTTTAGGTCACAAAAATTATAAACTTTCTGTTAGTGCCATTAGTTTTAAAATTTGTGTGAATCACTAGTTTATGAATAACTTTACTCAATTTGGTAATTTTAGGTAGTGATAACAAATATTATCGGCATTTTTTTGCTATTTATTTTCTCATTTCTACTTAGAACTAAATACTTATAGTTTTTTAGTGATTTCTTTTTTCTTTTAGGTCACAAAAAATAAAAACTTCTCTGTTAGTGAACATAGATGCACTTATAGAGAAAATTAAAAATAAATTCGTAATTAATTTCTATCTATGAATTTAGGTCCAATTTCCTCTATAGGTGCATCTATTTTCACTTTGAGAGGAGCCCAACAACGCAGAGAGGGACGGGCTTATAAAGAGGTGTGGGCGCCCTTCGGTTGGCGAGGTGGGACTAAACTCCGGGCCAAACCATTAGTCCCGGTTCATGGAATGAATCGGGACTAAAGGGGAGCCTTTGGTCCTGGTTCATGCCACCAACCGGGACCAATGGTGGTGGGCCAGGAGCCAAGCCCATTGGTCCCGGTTCGTCCCACCAACCGGGACCAAAAGGTCCAGACGAACCGGGACCAATGGCCCACATGGCCCGGCCGGCCCCCTGGGCTCACGAACCAGGTCCAATGCCCCCATTGGTCCCGGTTCTAGACTGAACCGGGACTAATGGGCTAACCCAGCCTGGACCTTTGCCCCCTTTTGTACTAGTGATAGTCATACGTGCTTATGGAAAAGAACTTGCATGACATCTTTTGTCCTACCCTCCCGTGGCAGCGGGGTCCTATTGGAAACTAACGGTTATTAAAGCCTCCTTTTAATAGAGTACCAGAACAAAGCATTAACACATAGTGAATACATGAACTCCTCAAACTACGGTCATCACCGGGAGTGGTCCCTATTATTGTCACTTCGGGGTTGACGGATCATAACCCCTGTTCAAGAATTCATCTGATTAACCAGTTAACTTGCCGATTAATCCCTACTCATAGGGTCACCGAGTAGCCGATAAACTGATAAACCATCCGATTAATTGATTAAATGGCTCATTTACTTGTCGATTAGCCTATTAATCCCCTACTCGCTAGCCAACCAAGCAGTTACCAGTTAATGATTTCCTCAACAATGATCATAACACATAGTAGGTGACTATAGACTTTCAATATAGGATCAAGAACTCACATATATTCATGAAAACATAATAGGTTCAGATCTGAAATCATGGCACTCGGGCCCTGGTGACAAGCATTAAGCATAGCAAAGTCATAGCAACATCAATCTCAGAACATAATGGATACTAGGGATCAAACGCTAACAAAACTAACTCGATTACATGATAGATCTCATCCAACCCATCACCGTCCAGCAAGCCTACGATGGAATTACTCACGCACGGCGGTGAGCATCATGATATTGGTGATGGAGGATGGTTGATGATGACGACATCGACGGATTCCCCTCTCCGGAGCCTCGAACAGACTCCAGATCAGCCCTCTCGAGAGAGTTTAGGGCTTGGCGGAGGCTCCGTATCGTAAAACGCGATGAATCATTCTCTCTGATTTTTTTCTCCCTGAACACGAATATATGGAGTTGGAGTTGAGGTCGGTGGAGCACCACGGGGGCCACGAGGCAGGGGGAGGCACGCCCCCACCCTCGTGGACAAGGTGTGGGCCCCCTCACCTTGATTCTTTCTCCAGTATTTTTCTTATTTTCCAAAAATAAGTTTCGTGGAGTTTCAGGTCATTCCGAGAATGTTTATTTCTGCACATAATAACACCATGGCAATTCTGCTGAAAACAACGTCAGTCCGAGTTAGTTCCGTTCAAATCATGCAATTTAGAGTCCAAAACAAGGGAAAAAGTGTTTGGAAAAGTAGATACGACGGAGACGTATCACCGGGCCGGACCGGTTCGCCGGAGCTGGCCCGCCGCAGGACTCGCCCCCTCCCCATGATAGGTGTCGGGTCGACAGCCTCGGCCTCCCCCTCTGACGACTCATCAACTACATCTTCGACAAGAGGGGCCCCAGTGTCGGCGTTGCTGGCCTCCCCAGCGGATCCGCTCACTAGGCGAGCTCCCTCTCCTCCGCGCCTCCAGTGCTGCCGGCCTCCTCGGCAAGCTTCGCCTCCATCGCCCTGGTGGCGATGTAGTCCAGCTCTGCCTGGGTGATGTCCTTGACGAGCCGCGGCTCGGCGGTGACGTACCCCTCATGCAGGATGTCAAAGAACTCCTGCACTTGAATCTCCTCCAGCTCAACCCAGCTCGGGTCAAGGCCATGCGCGTTCAAGAGCGGCATGATGGCGATGATGTCGGTCTGGCGCGAGTTGTTACACAGCAGGACCAACCCCGCTGGCAGCTTTAACAAAGGCCCCTTGGCGACCTTACCGGCATTCATAGCGGCCCTCGCGGCCTTGCCGGTCTGCTCTACCTCGCCGTTGCGGTTCACATTAAGCTGGAAGAGCCACTGGCAGAAGTGGGCATGCGACATTACCGTGAAGTTGTGGTCGAGGCCGGGGCGGAACCTCATGATGTCGGCGGCGTTCGTGAAGAGCCAGGCCGGCCTACACTTGTTGTGTAGAGGAGAGATACGGCGACGGATGAAGTCTGCCCCGATCATCTCGAGGGTGAGCCCGGCCTCGGTGAGCCGAAGGATCCTGGTGGTGGCAATCGTGAGCTTCTCACCGTTGACATCGACGTCGCTCCAATCGCTCCCGCGGACCGGCGGCACCCGGCGAACCTCACAGAATGCTGACGGATCTTTCTCTTCAATCCAGCACCACCAGCCCCGCCATTCTTCCCACCTCTCCTTCATGGCGCCCTCCGGGTATGCCCCCTTGGCCCGGGGGATCCAAGCGACGCAACCAGAAATAGCGCCCCCTGGTTGGATCCGAGGGGAGAAGTAGTGGCGGAAGAGCGCCGTGTTGGGGTGCACCCCGGCAAAACCTTTACAGAGGTGCGCAAAAAGAGCCATACACGCCATGACATTTGGAGTAAAATCCAGAAGATGGAAGCCGAAGGTATGCATGATGTCGCTGAAGAAATCGGAGAAGGGAGGACAGAGCCCGCAGGAGAAGTAGTCAACAAAGAAAGGGTACCGATTTGAGGCAGCCTCGGCGCAATTGGCAGGGATGACGCGCGTGGCTGGATGACCCATCGTCTCTCCCCCCATCTTCACCCCACACAGGGGTTTGAAGGACTCCCGGAGCTCAAACACATCGACCGTCGAGGGGAAGCAGGCGAGCTGCGTCTGCTGAGCCGCCAGCGCACTCTCCGGCGGCTCCGTTGCTCCGGCGTCCTTGGCCACACCCTTACTCTTGGTGGATTTGGGCGCCATGGCGGCTGGGGGGAGCAAGAGACAGAGGACGGCGGAGACGCAGCAGCGGCGTGCAAAGGCAACAACCCGAGGAGGAGGAAGAAAGAGGGCGACGACTCTGAGATTGGGAAAGGCGCAGGGAAGGGGGTAAAAGTGAGCAGCGCACCTGCGGTTATTCCTTTTTATGGGGAAGGTGCGGGCCGCCTCCTTTCCCATTAACTGCGATGTGACACATGCGTGCAAGAACCACCCACGCATGCGCCCCACGTCACGCACGAACCTCCACGATGCGCGTTCAACGCGGGTCATGGGGAAGCGCAGCGGACGAAAAGTTACTGCGGTGAAAATCCGCCATGCCTGCCCGCGCACCGTTCTGGGCCTGGGCCAACAATGTGTCGCGCTTATGTATGGCCCAGGCCCGGGGGCTCCTGTCGGTGTACAAAATTAGGGGCACACCTTTATACCCCTTTACTGGTGCACGGGCGGTCGGAGCCGCGCGCCACAGCCACACTAAATAGGGCAGAAGAAAGGAGCCGGAACGCAAGATGGCCAAGGCAACGCCAAGACCAAAGATACCAAGGAACAGAGGGATGAAGCAGGTTCCCCTGGCAAGATCCTTGCCGGGGCGGCCTCAGCGGCCCCGGCAAAAGCCTTGCCGGGGCAGCTCGCCCAACACCATCGAGGCACACCACCCTTGAGCCCACGGCCTCCAGCGTAGTCAACCACGTTGAGGCAAGGGCTCGGGAGGCACCTCCTTGGTGACATGCAGATCTTCGTCAAGATCATGAACACACAAGATCAGATAAGGACCAGAAGACACCGGCCCTTGGAGGGGTCCTTGCCGGGGAGATCCACAAGGCCCCCGGCAAGCGCCTTGCCGGGGACGACTGCAACGCCACGGCAAGACCCTTGTCGGGCCCCCGGCAAGGCCCTTGCCAAGGGCTTCAGCAGGGCCACAGCCAGGCCCGCGTCAACCAAGACTCCACTACCGTCCCCAAGCAGCTGCTAGCTCAACCAGCTGGGCAAGCACCTGCGTGGCAACGGGCGGCCTCTACGCCAACTCAGCAGGCACCTACGTGGTGGCATGCAAATCTTCGGGAAGGCCCTACCACCGCGCCACCTGAACTGCCTGCCTGCCTACATGGCGCCACACGCATCACTGGCCTGGGTGCGTGTCGAAGTCAGGCGAGGCGGCAACGGACGGGACGGGCCTCGTTTCCACCCCCGATAAAGCTAAGGGACACCTAAGCAACACATTTAATGCGTTTTTTTCCTGTAATAGGTGCGATAAACTCGCATCACTGTAGACCTTTCCAGCTCATGTGTGCCACTGTGGCAACCCCTTTTTTCCTATAAAAGGAGGCCAGAGGCGACCAGGAGAGGGATTCGGCTTTTTTGGGCACGTTAAACCCCGTAGATAGCTCAAGAACACAAGAACACTCAATACATCCACCAAAGCAGGACTAGGGTTTTACGCATCCTCGCGGCCCGAGCATGGGTAAACAAACCGCGTGCTTCCTGTTAAACCCGCTCTTCGCTCAACCCCGCGCCCCGCCAACCGTAGTAGGGATTCTTGTGATCCCATAGGTGTCGTTTCCCCGACAAAGTGTTCCCTCGGTATTCGGGAGTTGCATAATCTCATAGTCATAGGAACATGTATAAAAGTCATGAAGAAAGCAGTAGCAATAAACTAAACAATCATAGTGCTAAGCGAACGGATGGGTCTTGTCCATCACATCATACTCTAATGATGTGATCTTGTTCATCAAATGACAACACATGTCTATGGCTAGGAAAATCAACCATCTTTAATTAACGAGCTAGTCAAGTAGAGGCATACTAGGGACATTCTGTTAGTCTACGTATTCACACATGTACTAAGTTTCCGGTCAATACAATTCTAGCATGAATAATAAACATTTATCATGATATAAGGAAATATAAATAACAACTTTGTTATTGCCTCTAGGGCATATTTCCTTCATGGACATTCATCCATCCATCGCCATGGCATGAAGAGGAAGGGCTTGCGCAGGGGGTAGGGCGAACTACAATGGACTTAAGGCGCTATTGCCCAGGAAGGGGATCTCGCACAGTGTCCGGAGTGGAGAAGGAAGCTGTAGCGTGGGAGCACCCCCCCGAAGCAATATTCGTGGCAGGGAGCCGGAGTGAGCCGTTGACAAGCCTGGGGGACGTAGAGAGTCCGGCACCTCCAACAGACCGCTGGATCTAGCCAAATATGGGACAGAAGCTGGCTGGCCCCACCCCTCACTGCCCCGCGAGCTGGAGCGGGTGGACCCGATGGAGCGCGTGGAGCGTGAGCGACCCATGGCGCAGGTCGCGCTAGCACTGTACTACCCGCCCGGGCAGTGCTGGGGTTTTTTGGCTGCCGCGATGGGGATGGCCAGCGGCGTGAGAGGGGAGAGGGGAGAGGGGAGAGACATGTACCGAATGGTTTGGGGCGTGTAGGCAAGCCATGCCAGAGATTAGTAGGGCGTGGTTGCTAAACACGCATTTTGAATCAAATAGGAAAAGCAATAGGTGGAAAGGATAAAGTTGTAGATCTCTGCACCTCATGCTTTACAGGGGTAGTCGATAGTACTCCCTCTCTAAAGATAATAGTAGACTGCCAATGCGTTGCCACGGGCTTTGTAAAATTTGTACTGGTTGCATGTCGAATTTAACATGGACAGAAAAAATAGCCAATAACACAAAAAAATAATTTAAAATCCACTTCACTTGCAATGTATTTCGATAAGAAATCAACCGTATAATAGAAAGAACTATCATATCTGATTCACAAAATAAAGAAGGGGCTACAAAACATTGAACTCTTTATTATGCTCTGCATTACAAATGATAATAACACTTGAATGCCTTTACTATTTATGCTTAAGATACCTCTCACAAAAGCACGTGTATTGTTATTATCCATTAATTGAAGAAGAACACATGGAGTATTTTGTTCTCTTTAAACAAATGTTCAAACAAGTTACAACCAGAAACTCAACTCCATAAAAAAAGAACTTGATTGCAATATGCAATTGCCTATATTCTAGAACATGCAATTCACCATTTAGGTACTACTGCATCAAAACACATCTTTTAGAACATGTTACCTATCTTGGGAGAGGTAAACGCATCAATCTTTGATAACATTTATTGTTAAAAAATTGTTTATACATTTATTTGTATTTTTATAATATTGTGATGAATCCATTGATGATTTTCTTCTAGTCTGTTTGAGCGGTATAACGTCTGATTTGGCGTATCAATTCAAAAGTAACTCACATAAGACTCAAAAGGAAATGTGTGTTGTAGTGTGAACTCTAACATAAACTGACCGAAGGGAAAGCCTAATTCGGTATACACTCAGACTTTAAGCTCAAATATAAGGGTGAATCACAGGCAGCATCAATTGTGAACAAGGCTAAAATTTGCACAGAGAATATGTTGTCACAAGTTTACAACATATCTTTTCCCCCTTTTAGCACAAAACTTGAAAAATATAGTCGGATTGAGGAGAACATAAGTCTATAAGATTAGTCTTATCGATCGTTCATTATTCTATTAGCAACTAAAACAGATAGATAGATAGATATATAGAGAAACAATACCTAATCGGACCCCCCAAATTGTTGCCATATGTCAGAGCTATCCCCAAACCCCCAAATATAGAACAAATGTGGGGACATGTCCTCACAAACACATCAGGCTGGACCAGAACTTTCAAGTCTTAACGTGAGGCAATATAAAATGTCCGAAAAAATATAGTTCTCTGAAATATTGCAAGGGAGCCACAAGACATTGACGTTCTAAATTGCTTAGAGCTTAAATGCTTAATACAATCATTCTTCTCCATTTTGAGCTAGTCCACCTAACGTGGACTACTTCATTAATACATGCAATCATTCCAGATAGCCTGCAAAACAAGAGGTAAAAGTCAGTAAATATTGTACAAATAAATTTTTAGTTGAGTTGAAAGGCTCAAATTAAAAATCAACAAATATATGCGGTATTATTTCATACTTCTAGTTTATTGAGCACCATTAACCTCCTTGTCGGCATATAATGTATAATTCAAAATCATATTACCAATTTTGGGGCAACTTTGTACTACTTACAAATATAAAGAATATGATTAACTAACAAATATTGGATTGTAACAGATGTGAAAAAAATACTTCTATGCTTCAAGGAATCATATGGTGTGAGTATCGCCTGAAAGCATGTAGGAGAAATAAGGATAGAGGGCTGTTTTGTTCAAAGAAACAGAATGACTCTCCTTACACCAAGTCTAAGTTCATTATCATTCATCATTGTTACATGTATAAAATGGGAAAATACACAATGAATAAGAGGAATAAGGATAGAGAGTTGTTAACTTCATCGCACTATTCATTTGCTTATACTGAAGAAATAAATAATATCCCCTGTGACAAATCTATTTCTATTGACAAACGAATTTCCTCCATGTGTTAAAAAGATGCCTATTTGGTTGATCTGGAAGGCAAAGGAGAATTTCATAGTATGTACTGTATATGGTACCTTGCTAGAAGGAAAAAGATAACTGATATACTTGTCTCAAAATCAGAATGGGTGATAGAATTACATAGAGCCGTTTGCCCATTTCGAAGATACAACTTCTGTAGGGAACTGTGTCAACGAATTCCCATAGAAAATATAGTGTCTAATTCTAGGAATGTAATAGCACACTAAATTGTATTTATGAATGTGTAGGAATCAGGACTCTTTGGAAGAAATGGACATAGTAAATAAGCATGGTCCAATGCAGGTTGTGTAGGTTCTATTGTACACGTGTTTGTATACAAAATTTATCAAAAATATAGGAACAAAATAAGTTTGAGTAGCTAACAAATTTTTTTTAGAAGATGCCGACTTCCTAATATAGAAGAACATAACTGAACTCTACTGAATAGTGGGAGATGAATCAGATGTACATGAGAAGAATGAAGAGATAGGATTTAATTCTGTTACTCACAAACTACATGTACAACAGTGAGAAGCTCCTCGTGAATCAAGCTTACAACACTGAGCATTGAAAAATTATACTCTCTTCTTGCTAGCCAGTGTTGAGAAAACCTGTGCAACAATAAGTATTGAAATGTTCTCCTTGATAGGTTCATGAAGAATGCCGGCAATGAGAATCAAATCTAGTATTTAGGCCTGTAAATTTCACCATTGGTACTCATGGGAATTCACTACTGAAGGATGCTGCTAATGCGACACTACGATCAGAGACCCTTCGATGAAACTATGTGCGATGCCATAATCGCAAACGGTGGTGTAAAAACCCGTCAAAAAAGGTGCAAAATGTTTGCGATGATGGATGCATCAAACACGGTTCAGATTTTAGTTGCGTGTGCGAAGCAGGGCATACGGTTGATCCACACGAACTGTTTGCGATTAGACAGAACAACAGAAACGGGCAGCCATATTAATGCATGTGCGATATATGGCATACGTTTTGCTCCGATGAACTGTTTGCTATTAGGGAAAGCAACAGAAATGGTCAGCCAGATCAAGGTGTGTGTGATATACGACATATGGTTCAGTCGAATGAACTATTTTCGATTAGGGAAGAGAAGATAAATGGTTCAACTTACGGTTCAGTCGAATGCACACAAACATGCGTGATCGCGCGCCGGCCCCAAACACTGGCAGCACAACTTATAAATTGACGGATGGAGTACTAGTTACAGTGATGCATATAATTAAGCAAATGGATCGCACATTTTTGTATTGACTAGAACGAGAATGCAATATCACAATAAGAATTAAAGCCACGATGATGCGATCGTAGTGGTGGTTACAGGAGGCAAGAAGAAAGATGCATCCATCAACGTATGACCTCCTCCTCTTCAACTCAGTGCGCCGGGCCACCGTTCGGCGACTAAGGAGTGGCGGCTTTTGTGGTGAGGTTGTCGGGGGTTGGGTGCGACATATGCGAAAGGATGGCTTATCATGGTGGGGGCGAGTAGAACATTGCCGGTGCCTGGAAGCGGGATGAGGCGTAGACATGCACGCCGGTGAATCTTACCCAGCTTCAGGGCTCTCCGAGGAGATAACACACCTACTGCTGCTCTGCAGGGTCTCCGCATGATCACTATGGCAAAGTGTATACAAGGTTGCTCCTTGAGCTGTATCCTGGAGGTAGGAGAAGGAAAGGCTAACTCTCTCCCTCCTATATTCTCTGGCCTAGTGTTAAAAGAATCAAACCCTTTGGATGGGTGCCCTGGGGGTTTATATAGGCCTACCCCCCGGGGGTACAATGGTAATCCGGCTGGGCGCGGGTCCTAGCCGTCTGTCTCTCAGGCCGCCGTCTTCTCCGCCGACTGGTGGGCCCCGCCGAATGGTCCGGTACGGAGCCGACAAGCCTTGTCCGCCGCGGGCGGGCCTTGCCGGCTGCGAATTACTCTATCTATGCTTCTAATGATGCTGGCTTGGTCATGGGGTCATGGCAACAGTGCAGCCGCCTAACGGGCGATCACTGTTGCCACTCCCCGTCTTGTCTGGTTAATGGCGTGCAGGGCCCATGGGAAGGGCCGGCCGACTCTTGGAGGCCGACTCCCACGGGGTCCGTCTTGTGGCGCTCTCGCCGTCTTCTGTACCCCCGCTGACAGGAGGGCCCGCCGTCTCTGGGCCGTACAGGAGGGCCGACGTGGGAACAGGGTTCCACCACTAGGGCTGATGTCAGGGCTGGCATGGCAACAGTGCCGCGCCGGACGGAGATCTCCATTGGTACAGCGCACTATGGCCATGCCTGCCCTTTGTAATCGGGGCGGGAGCGGGCCGTACTGCGGCCGTTCCCCGTCCCGTCCCTTCTTACGAAGGCAAAGGGTGGTTGAAGTCGCGGGCCGACTCCCCATAGCAGGCTTCTCTAGAAGCCGCCAGTTAGGAGTCGGCTCATCTTGTAGTCGTCCCTGGGACTCGGCCGTGAGTGGGTAGTCAGCTGCGCCACTGCCGACTCCCAGAGGCGGCCCTCCGTCTTGGGGTTCCTGAGGGGCGTAGCCTGCCCCGATGTCTTGAAAGGTTCTGGGATTTGGGTTAGCCTACCCGTGGCCCATTACTCCGACAGTAGGCCCTGAAGCTGGTGAGGCGCCGAGGGAGACACGTCGAGGAGCCTCAACAGTTTCTTCCCTCCGACTGTTGGATCTGGGCTTTGCCCTCCGTCTTCCTCCAAGCCGACTATCGGAAGCCGGACTCGCTGGATGCCGTCTCGTCTCAAGCCGACTATCGGGAGCCGGACTCGCTGGAGGCCGTCTCGTTTCTTGAAGAATTTGAAAGTCGTAGCGGGATCTAGACGGCGTGCCTGATAAGCTTCCAGGTTGCCGCCCGTTGCGGACCCGCCGTGGGGCGCCACGTGGCCGGGCCAGTCGGCCCGCCCACGCGCGCGACGGGACAGGCCCGCAGGTGGGGCCCGCCACTACTGCGCCTCGGCCTTCGAACGGATCGGTTGCGGCCGTGCGGACGGTTGGGATTCCTGCGCAGTAACTGCGCGCAGTATCTTCGTGCGGTAAATCGTGGGGGTCGTGGGGTCCTGGGCGCAGTTAATCCCACGACGCCCCATCGGCTTCTCAGCCTATGAGCCTATAAGTAGGCGGAGGGAGCAGGGCGGCGAAGCACGCGCGCTCATTCTCCCTTACTCCCCCTTGCTTCCTCTTCCTTCTTCTTCCTCCTCCCGCTGCCGCCGCGCCGAACCACGTCACGCTCGCAGTAATGAGCTCTTCTTCTGCTGCCGCGCCCGCCGCCGTGCGCTCCGGCGTGTGGGATGGCTCTGAGGTCGACGACGACCACATTGAATTCCTCCGCAAGACGCGTCGCCTCCCCGGCGTGAACCTAGTGCAGGCCCGCGCCCCGCCGGGGAAGGAGGTGTCGCCGGCACCGGAGGAGGGTGAGCGGGTCGTCTTCCGCTCGCACCTTATGGATGGCCTAGGGCTGCTGGCGAGCGGCTTCTTCCGCTCGTTCTTGGAGTTCCACGGCCTCCAGCCGCACCACCTCACCCCGAACACGGTGGTGCTGCTGGCTGCCTTCGCCACCTTGTGCGAAGGCTTCCTCGGCGTTCTCCCCACCATCGAGCTATGGGGGGAATTCTTCCAGTCCAAGCTCGGCACGCACGTCGCCGGCGTGCCAGCCCAGTGCGGCGCCTTCATCGCGATGCGGAGATCGGTGGCCGACAACCCATTTCCCGCCATCTCGCTGATTAAGTCGATGAAGATGTGGCAGCGATCTTACTTTTACGTGAAGAACGTCGCCCCAGAAGGCGACTGGGTGAACCTGCCGGCTTACGAAGCTGGCACATCGGCTGGAAGGCTCCCCAGCTGGTCCTACCGAGCCAAGACGCTGACTCCGGCCAGTGCCGCCGCTGTCGCGCGACTCCGAGTGCTGACGCAGTCGGAGGGTCTGACCGGGGCCGACTTGCTGACCGCCTTCGTGGCACGCCGAGTTCTCCCTCTCCAAGGCCGTCCTCATCTGATCTGTCAGATGAGAGGCCACCGGGACCAAGTCGGAT
Source organism: Aegilops umbellulata (assembly GCA_032464435.1). NCBI lineage: Eukaryota > Viridiplantae > Streptophyta > Magnoliopsida > Poales > Poaceae > Aegilops > Aegilops umbellulata. The sequence continues at coordinate 525,668,358 of CP136055.1, read as the reverse complement.
GTGCTCCAAAGACATGCCCCACGCGGAGGTGGCGGACACGGTGAACTACATCGCGAACTGCAATCTCTCGGCGGATTAGCGGTTCGGCAAGGAGCCGTACTCACGCGCCAACCCCCCGCCGGTTGTAAGTCGTCTCTCTTCTTCTTCTGTTTCCTTTTTGTAGCCGAATCCGACTTCTAATCTTTTTTAGTCTTTGAATCAGAACCCTCTCGTCCAGCCCTCGGCCGGCACCGCGGGGCCAGCCCGCCAGTTCGTCCTCGACCGAGCGGAGAGCGACATTGACGACCCCGACCTGGGGGCGGCGGCGATGGAGGCCGACGCCGACGGAGGCGGCGGAGGAGGGGGAGGCGGCCTCAGTCCCTCGGCCACTTTTGCCGACTGGCCCGTTGATGATGATGGGGAAGTCGCCCCGCGCCACCAGCCGAAGGCCGGCTAGCCCAGCGCGAGTTCCTCTGCCGTCTTGGGTGGTCTAGGCGGCGTGAGGAAGCGCCGGGCCGGGCCGAGTTCTCTTGGCGGCCGGGAGAAGAAGTTCAAGGGGGCGGTCGCCGCGACCAAGCGGGAAGAGGCGGTCGCGAAGGCCAACCGCTTCCGCAAGGAAGTGAAGAAGCCGCCACTGGTCTCAGCGTAAGTGCTTCCATCCTTTGTCTTATTTTCTTCTGGTGGATTTTGTCCAAATCTTTTACATGCTGTCTCTGTTCCAGAGCTCCCCTCACCCTTGGAAGGGTTACCGCCGCCTCCATCATGGGGTCGGCATAGGCGTCCGCCACCAATCGGCTGATTGACCTTGCCGCCGACCTCCGGGAGGCGACGGAGCAGAACACGCAGGAGAAGCGCGACGAGGAGGAAGCCGCCCGCCGGGAGAAGGCGGAGGCCGAGAAGGCGGCCGCCTCTGCCCAGAAGAGGCTGGATGATGCCGAAGCCGCCGTCACGGCAAAACGGCAGGCCGAGGAAGTCGCGCGCCGCCAGTCGGTGTTGCTCGTCATCCCGCTGAACTCAGCGCGGCCGCCTCCAGAATTCACAGAGCAGACTGGGGAAGTCGGCGGCGAGCATCCCATCATGGAGAGGGAAGGCGGCGAAGCCTCCGTGTCGGACACAGCCGTGCCGCCACCACCGCCTCCTCCGCCGTCTTGGAGCGCGCGAGGCGAACAGCCGACGGACCCGCCGGTGCCGCCGACTACAGATGAAGCCGTGGTGAAGCTGCTCCTTCAGGTCGCTTCGCCAGCGCGCCGCCGTCTGGAGAAGGCGATTTCGGCGCCACGCCCCCTGGAGACCGGCGCAGCCAGCTCGGCCATCCCAGATGTCGAGGCAACGAGCATCGCGCCTGTCGGGTGGGTGCATGGAGGCGGCATAGGCCCGCTGAACCAGGCGCTTCTGGACGTCCTGGCGAAGTTGCGAGCTGAGGGCGACGCCATCCAGAACTACACCACGGCGCATCTGGCGTCGCGAGCAGCCGTCCGGGTATGTTTTCTTCTGACTTTGTTTTTCTTGTTCTTTTCTGTGGGGGCGCGCCAGCGCACCTAGTGGGTGTAGTCCCCAAGTTCCGGGCCGGCTGCTGAGCAGGTGGCTCGGAACTCTATTGGCAAGTTCTAAGTACTTATTCTTGTTTGAAATACTTATCACAGGATTATCACAACCTCAGGGTCACCGCCTTCAACCGCAATGTTGAGGAGCTGGGCAAGCGGACTGCCGACCTGTCGGAGAGTCAGAGTGAGTCCTCCTTCTTCTTCTCGGGGGCGCGCTGGCGCACCCGCGGGCTGTAGTCCTCGAGATTCGGGCCGACTGCTGTGCAGTCGGGCCGGATCTTCCCGACGACCTTCTTTGTTGACGACTTAACGTCTTTTCTTCTTCTTTTTCATCAGAGGCCAACGCCATTCTTCAGCAGCAGCTGGGCGAAGACAACACCGCCTTGCGTGCCAAGGGGGATGAGTGCAGCAAGCTCGCCACAGAGCGCGACATGCTGGCCGCGCAGTTTGTGGAGCAGAGGGAGCTGCTTAAGAAGGCGCAGGACGAGGCGGAGAAGAAAGAAGCCGCTCTCCTGGCCGATTTCGAAAGCGACCGCTCCTCCTGGACCGACAAGGAGGCAATGCTGACCTCCGGCTTCCATGAGATTGAGGACATCGTCGATGGTGAGTTTCTTTACTCTCTTTCTTTGAGCCGCCGACTGCAGGTCGTCCTGGCTCCTAATTTTCTGACTTGCTTCTTTTTTGTCTTGGCAGACTTCTTCCCTGGCCACACACAAGCTGCCACTCAGGCCATCGAGGCTGATCACGAGGCGCGGAGGGCAAATGGCGAGGAGATTGCCGCCAATGCCCCCGGACCCTTGATGAGCAGCTTTTGAGCATCGAGGCTCGTCTGCGGCCGGCCCATCGGATGCTGCGCCGTCTTCAACGTGTCGCCGCCCAGGCGATTGCTGCCTTGTGGCCAGACATGCCGATTCTACGCACTCCCAGTCAGACTGCCGACTGGCTGGAGGTCACAGCTAGCCGTCTTGAAGCTTGGAAGGGTTCGTCGGCCCGAGCTGGAGCGCGCCAGGCCTTGAATTTGTCAAGGCGTGGTATCTGGGGCTAGACCTAGACCAGCTGGCCACGCTCCGGGCAGAGGCCCAGCCGGAGTTGGCAGCCGCGGAAGACGCCCTTGTCAAGCGCGCCGCGGCAATCGCCGAGTACGCCGATACCAGCGTCTTCATTCCTGAGCGAGCTGAAAACGGCGAGGAGGCACCGCCTGAGTGGTTTGGGATGAACATGGATTATGACGAGGACTCGGCGGAGGTGATCGGTTCCAGCACCGAGGAGAAAGGCGAGGCGGAGGACGGGGATGAGACGGAGGCGCCAGAAGACGGAGCGGGCGGCCAGCCTCAGCTTGACGGCGCCTCCAGCAACGAGCCACGTCCGACCGAGCCGGCTGCCGCCGGAGACGACCAAGCCGAGACTGTCCAGCCGGCCACCCCGGTGCCTGACACCGCCGTCTCCTCCGATCCTCCGAACCCATCTGCTGCTTCCTAGGCTGCCGCCTTTCTTTATCTTATCTGTTTTAGTAGTCTTTGAAGAACTTGTTAATTCACGCAATTCCACCCGCGGGGTGTATTTTGAACTTCTGCTTGAAGATTCGGCCAGGGGCCCATGTTATGTAAATATTTGTCTGAATTCTATCTTTCCTTGCTCATTGCTCCTTTGGCTTTTTTCCTTTGCCGCCTTCCCTTAGTTGCCGCCTTGCCAGTCGGACTGCCGCTGGATCAAGTGCTTGGCTACTTTTGGGAAGGCAAGTACTTAGCCTTTTTAGAGTCTTTTTAACAAGTTGGATAGAAAGCGGCAAGCCGACTACTCAAGAGTCGGTTTTGCGAAGAAAGGCTGGAAGGCGGCTTAAACTATGTTTATGCTTTGAATCCTTGGCCATCTTTCATGTGGGCGCCCATTCTTCCTTACTCCTACCCACAAAACAGTCGCTCTGTGAGCTGTGGCTTCTGACAGCAGACGGCTTAGGCATCGCACACTACTTGTCCGACTGCAGGAAGCATTTCATAGCACAAGGCGGCGAGTCCCCGGGCCGATTAGTCGAGCCCGGTGCCAAGCGGCATAACAAAGAGTAGCATACTCGAAGGCATAATTCTTATCATACATATAACAAAAAGGGCAGTCCCCGAGCTCGTCTCGGGGGGCCCGAAGTCTTAGTACTTTAATACAAAGGGTAGCGTGGTACATACTGCATCAACTGTAAAATCTTCGGAGAAGATTTGCATTCCATGGCCGTTCCATATCTTTGCCGGAGTCGTCCCTCTTGCGTGCTCGGGGCTTCTGAGCGTCGATCAGGTAGTAGGAGTCGTTGCCCAGTACTTTGCTGATGATGAAGGGGCCTTCCCAAGGTGCCGACAACTTGTGCTGGCCGGCTGTTCTCTGGATCAGTCGGAGCACAAGGTCGCCCTCTTGGAAAGATCTCGGCCTGACCTTCCTATTGTATTATTGGTGTAGGATCTGCTATTAGATGCTGGACCGGCTGAGTGCCAACAGCCGGCCCTCTTCCAGCAGATTGACGCCATCTTGTCGTGCTTCTTCTGCTTCCTCGTCGATGTACATCGTGACTCGCGGGGAGTCGAACTCTATATCCATTGGGATGACGGCTTCAGCACCGTAGACGAGGAAGAAGGGCGTGAAGCCGGTTGACTTGTTTGGAGTCATGCGCAGACTCCAAAGGACGGCAGGCAACTCGTCGAGCCAACAGCCGGCCGAACGCTCCAGCGGTTCGACCAGTCGAGGCTTGATGCCGGATAGGATGAGGCCGTTCGCTCGCTCTACTTGGCCGTTTTGACTGCGGATGGGCAACGGATGCTAAGTCCAGTCGGATGCCCTGCGTCGCGCAGAAACGGGCCAAGGCGCCTTTGGCAAAGTTGGTGCCGTTGTCGGAGATGATACTGTGTGGTATGCCGTACCGAATCGTGATGTCGGAGATGAAAGTCATGGTAGTCGGACTTCAACTTCTTGATGGGCTTTACTTCTATCCACTTGGTGAACTTGTCCACTGCGACAAGTAGGTGAGTTAGGCCACCTCGTGCCGTCTTGAATGGTCCTACCATGTCCAGGGCCCAAACTGCAAAGGGCCAGGCGATGGGGATAGTCTTGAGCGCTGATGCCGGCTGATGTGGCTTGGAGCGGAACTTCTGGCACCCTTTGCACTTTTGGACCAATTCCTTGGCCTCTTCTAGGGCAATCGGCCAGAAGAAACCGTGTCGAAAAGCTTTGGCGACGAGTGCTCTTGAGGCCGCATGGTGGCCGCACTCGCCTTGATGGATGTCTTTGAGAATTGCTTGGCCTTGCTCTGGCTCGACGCAACGCTGGTAGACACCAGTGACGCTGCGCCTGACTAGCTCTCTGTTGACTATGGTGTATGCCGCCACTCGGCGTTGTACTTGCCGAGCCAAGATTTCATCAATTGGCAGCTCTTTGTTCACCAGGAATTTGAGGATGGGCTGAGCCCATGAGGGTGCTGTTATTTCTTTGACTGCCAGAACTGTGACCTGGACGAGGGCGGCTGGGCTGGGAGGCGGCGGGCTGGAGTTCGCGGCCTTTTGCTGGATTGATGAAGTCCCCGGGCCGACTGGTGCAGTCCCCGAGCCGAGTTCTGGAGTCTTTGGTCTGGTCGCCGCAGTCCCTGGGCCGGGTTCTGAAGTCCCCGGGCCAGCTTCGACTGTGGCATTCTTGGAGCCATCTGCAAGGGTTCTTGTGCCGTCTGCTTGGGCTCTTGAGTCGAATCCGACTTATTCAAGGGCAGCCGGCACAAAAATGGAGTCTGGCTCCGGTGAAGGCTTAATAGACGGCTTGAGGAGGCGCTGAAGGGCGACGCCGGATGGTATTGCTTGGTGGGTGGAGCCGATTCGCGCCAGGGTGTCTACTTGGTCATTGTCATTTCTTGGTACGTGAAGGAACTCGCACCCCTCGAAATATCCGCTGAGTTGCTGCACAAGGAAACGGTAGCTCGCCATGTTTTCATCCTTGGCGTCCCAATCGCCAGATGACTGCTGGACCACAAAGTCGGAGTCGCCATAATACAGGATCCGACAAATGCCAAGTTCTTTGTCAAGCCGGAGCCCGTGAATGAGCGCCTCGTATTCGGCGACGTTGTTGGAGGCGGCGAAATGGATCTGAAGCGCGTACTTGAGCTTGTCGGCTTTAGAAAAGGTGAGGACGACGCCGGCTGCTAAGCCGGTGCGCATCTTGGAGCCATCAAAATGCATCCGCCAATGGGTGGAGTCGGGCGCTGGTGGCAGGTACTGGGTCTCGGCTCAGTCAGCGAGGAAGTCGGCCAGTGCTTGCGACTTGATGGCGGTGCGGGGCTGGTAGTAGATGGTGTAGGGGGGCAGCTCTATGGCCCATTTGGCCACTCGGCCAGAAGCATCTCAGCTTCTGATGATCTCGGCTAGTGGGGCTGTGCAAACCACAGTGATTGGATGCTCTTGAAAGTAAGGCTTCAGCTTCTTGGCGGCAAAGTGCACGTCGTAGCACATCTTATGGTAGTGGGGGTAGTTCTGCTTGGAGGTCGACAACACTTCGCTTAGGTAATATACCGGTCTCTGGACAGGTAGTGCCTTGCCTTCCTCCTTGCGCTCAACTACAATGACTGTGCTGACTACTCGGCTGGTGGCGGCAATGTACAGGAGCATGGGCTCTTTGGGAGTCGGAGCCGCCAGCATAGGGGGAGTAACCAACATCTTCTTCAGCTGGAGAAAAGCCTCGTCCGCCTTGTGGTTCCACTCCAAAAAAGTGGTCTTCTTCATGAGCTGGTACAAGGGGAGAGCTTTCTCGCCCAGCCGACTGATGAATCGGCTGATGGACGCCTAGCAGCCAGTGAACATTTGCACGTCCAGCAATCGATTGGGTACCTCCATCCTGTCGATGGCCTTGATCTTCACAGGGTTGCACTCTATGCCGCGTTCGGAGACCAGGAAACCCAGGAGTTGGCCGGCTGATACTCCGAAGACGCACTTCTCAGGGTTGAGCTTGATTCGGAATCGGTGCAGGTTCTCAAAGGTCTCCTCGAGGTCTTCCAGCAGTGTTCCATGCTTCTCCGTCTTCACCACCACATCATCCACGTAGACGTAGGCGTTTTGGCCGAGTTGCTTGAGCAGGCACTTTTGCATGCAACTTTCAAAGGTGGCGCCGGCATTCCTCAAGCCAAATGTCATGGTCAGGTAGCAGAAGGCTCCAAACGGCGTGATGAAGGCGGTCTTCAGTTTGTCTGCCGGATTCAGCTTGATCTGGTGATATCCTGAATATGCATCTAAGAAACTCAACAGCTCGCATCCGGCTGTGGAGTCTATCACCTGATCAATTCTTGGCAGAGCAAACGGGTCCTTGGGGCAAGCTTTGTTGAGGGTAGTGTAGTCAATACACATTCGCCACTGCTTGTTCTTCTTCAGCACCAGGACCGGGTTGGCTAGCCATTCTTGAAAAAACACTTCCATAATAAAGCCGGCCGTACGAAGTCGAGCTATCTCTTCTCCAACAACTCTTCTTTTTTTTCTGACAGGCGGCGCAAGGGCTGCCTGACGGGCTTCACATCAGATCGGACATGTAACTTGTGCTCAGCGAATTCTGTCGGTACACCTGGCATGTCTTTAGGGGACCACGCGAAGATGTCCCGATTCTCACGGAGGAAATCGACGAGCTCGCCTTCCTATTTGCTGTCAACGTTTGCAGCTATGACAGCGTACCTCTCTGGGTGCTCCGGGTCCAAGGGTATCTTCTTCGTCTCTTTGGCCGGCTTGAACGAGCCCTCAGCTTCCGACTCCTTGGGGTTGGGTGACATCTCTGGATGCTTGCTAGCCATCGCCACAACCCGATCAAGAAGCCGCTTCTCAGCCACAATCCCCAGGGACACGGCCAGCCGACTGCTCTCTGCCGCGCAAGCGGATGACTTTTTGTAGTTGCCGGCTATGGTCAGAATCCCCTTGGAACTCCACATCTTCATCTTGAGGTAGGCGTAGTGGGGGACCGCCTTGAACTTGGCCAAAGCAGGTCGGCCAAGCAGCGCATGGTACGGGCTCTCAAGGTCCACCACTTCAAACCAGACTGGTTCTCGGCGGAAATGATCTTTGTCTCCAAAGAGGACGTCTATCAGAATCTTGCCGATTGGGGAGCAGGAAAGGCCAGGGACAATGCCGTGGAACACAGTCCGGCTGCTCTGAAGCTGTCTTTGCTTGATTCCTAACTTCTCCATGGTATCCTTGTACAGGATGTTAATGCTACTTCCTCCGTCTATCAGCACTCACGAGAAGCGAGCGGCCCGCCTGTCTGTGGCAAAGGTGGCATCCAGGACCAGGGCGTAGGAGCCCGAATTTGGCATCACCTCTGGGTGACCAGCTCTGCTCCAACTGATAGGCTTCTCTGACCAGTGCATGAACTCTGGAGTGTCCGAGGCCACTGCATTCACCTCTTGCCGCTGCAGCCGCTTGCTGCATCGATCATCGGCCACACTGGTGAACACCACGTAGGCTCCATGCTCTTCTGGGTACTCATCTTGTACTGCGCCGACTGGCCTGCCAGCCGGCTGCTGGGGTGGAGGCGGAGGCGGCTACCCAGCAAGCGGGGGAGGCAGGAGGCCGTCTCCCTTGGTGATCCTCGTAAGCCAGTGGCACTTCCTGGTGGTGTGGTTTGACGGCTTCGCGCCGCGTGGAACTTGCAGGGTCCATCTAGCTAGAGTCTGCTCATAAGAGAAGGTCGGCAACCAGTTTGACTTGCCGCCTTTCTATCGCTTGGGCGGAGGCTGCCCCTCCGGCTGCTGGTCTTCGACTGTCGCAACCTGCCGACTACTGGAAATCTGCTGCGGGGCCTTGCGCTTGTGGTCGTTCTGCTGTTGCCGCTGACTGGCGTCTCCAGCCGGAGTTCTGGGAGCCTGAGGGGCCACTTTGCCAGTCGCACTAACTTAAATCTCCGCCTTCATGCAGGAGTCGGCCGTGGCATACTTGTCTGCTATGATCAGCAGCTCGTCAAGGGTTTCTGGCTCGTCGCAGAGGAGCTTGTGCTTGAGGAGGGTGCCTTCTCTGCACCCGGCGGTGAAGTATTCGATAGCCTGCACCTCGTGCATGCCCTCGCAGGAGTTCCGAAGCTTGGCCCAACGCGTGAGGTAGTCGCGAGTCGACTCGTTGGGGCCCTGCACGCACAAGGAGAGCAGACGAGGCTTGGGAGGTCGCTTGTACGTGCTTGTGAAGTTGTGGACGAAGGCTTCGGTGAAGTTGACCCAGCTGTTGATGCTGCGGGGCTTCAGGCTATTCAACCATGTCCGGGCCGTGCCCTGGAGCATGAGCGGGACATACTTCACGGCGACGCGCTTGTTGCCACTTGCTATGTCGACGGCCGTGGCGTAGTCAACCAGCCAATCTTCTGGCTGCACGGAGCCGGTGTACTTGGGCGTATCTCGGGGAAGCGTGAACCCCTTGGGAAAAGGCTCATCTCGGATGCGGGGTTTGAAGCACGGCGGGCCCAACTCATCTTCTTCTTCCAGCGCCAGGGATCGGTGAAGTCGGTTGATCCGGTGGCGGGCGTCGTTCTCTCCGACTCCCTCCCGGCGGCCGAGGCGGCCGCCGAGAGTCGGATGGTCAACTGGCGGTGGGGAGACTCACCTTTCCTTGCGAGGAGGAGGAGGCGGACAGTCGTCCCGTCGTTCCACTGCTCTTTGGCGGCCGTCTTGGTCGCGCTCAATGGTGATGCGAGTCCGGCCATGGCTGACAGCCGGATCCTTGTCTTTTCCTCTGCGGTCACCGCCAGTCGGCGTCCGAGACGTCGCGCCTTGATCTCGGCGGGGAGGTGGGTCGTCATCTTGTCGTCGCGGCGCCTCTGTGCGGCAGCCGGCTTCGTTCTGCGCGGCAGCCACATCGAAGAGCCGCTGGACTCGCTCCGTCATCAGGCGGCGCTCTTCGCCTTCGAAGTTGTCCAGCTCGTCAGCCTCTGCTTGGGCGGCTCGGATGTTCTCCGCAGGCGTGGCGTATACGGGGCGATCTGCCCCAAATAGGCTGGCGATGGCAACACCGCGCTGCTGGAACGCACCTAGGCGGCTGGGCCCAGCTGGAGCGGGCGAGCCGCCCACAACGCGATCCATCTCGCGCCGGTAGGCTTCTGACAAGCGCCTCATGCTTGCCAGCTTCTTCGCACCTTCGACGAGCTGGAGGCGGCGTGCCTCCAGTGTCTCGACGTCGGCGTCTTCCGGAATAGGCGCGGACAGGTCTTGCAGAGCCGCGTCGAGCGGGTCGTGAGCTCCTCCGCCGGAATGCTCGCCATGATCGATGACGAGCACTTCCGTGACGGTGCTTCCGCCGCTCTCCGCGCGAGGGAGCGGCTCGTCGTAGACTACCACGTTGGTAGGGAACGCGTCGAGTGACGCGGTGTCGGAGTCGACCAGCATCGGGTCGGTGGATCCTACGGACTCCAAATCTACGGCAGGCTCGCCGACGATGTGGAGTTGGTCAAGGAGGCCCGCGAAGAGGATCTCGGGGCCGCCCGTGCCTGCATCAAATGCAGGCTCATCGGAGAGGCGGACCTCGCTCACAAGTTCGGCGAGGCAGCTGGCCGCGCCGGCGATCTCAGTGACGTCCGGCGCGTCGGCGCAAACTCCATCCGGCGTGCCAGGCTGGCTGCGCTCGCCAGGGAGGAAAAGGGTTCCCGTCCAGAGCAGGTCTCCGGACGGCGGTGCACCTCACCCCATGGTGGACGCCAAATGTCGGGGGTTGGGTGCGACATATGCCAAAGGATGACTTATCATGGTGGGGGAGAGTAGAACATCGCCGGTGCCTGGAAGCGGGTTGAGGCGTAGACATGCACGCCGGTGAATCTTACCCAGCTTCAGGGCTCTCCGAGGAGATAACACCCCTACTGCTGCTCTGCGGGGTCTCCGCATGATTACTACGGCAAAGTGTATACAATGTTGCTCCTTGAGCTGTATCCTGGAGGTAGGAGAAGGCAAGGCTAACTCTCTCCCTCCTATATTCTCTGGCCTAGTGCTAAAAGAATCGAACCCTTTGCATGGGTGCCCCGGGGGGGTTTATATAGGCCTACCCCCGGGGGTACAATGGTAATCCGGCTGGGCGCGGGTCCCAGCTGTCTGTCTCTCAGGCCGCCGTCTTCTCCGCCGACTACTGGGGCCCGCCAACTGGTGGGCCCCGCCGACTGGTCCGGTACGGAGCCGACAGGCCTTGTCTGCCGCGGGCGGGTCTTGCCGGCTGCGGATTACTGTATCCATGCTTCTAATGACGCTGGCTTGGTCACGGGGTCATGGCAACAGTGTCGCCGCCTGACGAGCGATCAATGTTGCCACTCCCCGTCTTGTCTGGTTAATGGCGTGCGGGGCCCATGGGATGGGCCGGCCGACTCTTGGAGGCCGACTCCCACGGGGTCCATCTTGTGGCGCTCTCGCCGTCTTCTGTACCCCCGCTTACTGGCGGGGCCCGCCGTCTCTGGGCCGTACAGGCGGGCCGACGTGGGAACAGGGTTCCGCCACTGGGGCTAATGTCAGGGCTGGCATGGCAACAGTGCCGCGCCGGAAGGAGATCTCCATTGGTACGGCGCACCGTGGCCATGCCTGGCCTTGGTAATCGGGGCGGTTGAAGAAGGCCAAGGTCGTAGAGTCCTCACTGGCCTTGAAGATACCTATGTACACGTTTCGCTCGTACACATGGATGTGTAGGTCTATGGTTTCTTGCAGGGCAAGGCGCCTCGCGGCGAGCGCGACCTCCAGGTGGACATTCTTCGTGGCGTTGGCGGGCAGCCGCAGGGCCACCAGCACTTGAAAGAGGTTCTGACCATGGAGGCCGATTAGGGTGGCAGGCAATGAGGAGCCCGAGCGCGCGGGCTGGGGGAGTACGACGATGTCGTCCGCAAGCTTCTTGACGACGGTGAACCTGTTGGTGGTGCGAACGATCATCTGGTCGTACTGAGAGTCGTAGCTAGCATCGATGGGGGCCATCCACCAGCCGGTCGCCAACACCGTGTTGAGACAATCCACGGTGCCATGCCGCAGGCCGGTGTCGTGGACCATCTGGCAGAGCCACCGGCCGCTCGCGGGCATCGCCGCCATGGGTCTGGAGTGAACACTTTTGCGCTTATTAGTGTAGGTTCTTAGGAAAATGCTTAGATGTGTACTATGTGGTAGATGCATTGGAATGGAGGTGCAGCTTTATATGAGTGCAAATTGTGTTGCATTCACATTGTGCTACCTCTTTTCCCGGTCCTCCTCCCATTACTTCCCTCATGCATTCACACGATGCTAATTGAAGGAGGATGCATCCTTGGCCGTTCAACATTTCAGGAACCACTACCCTCTCCCTCGTCTGCATTAAAGCGGTATCGGGAACTGAACACGCCTCCTCGCCTCCATCTATGCTTAATTACTGAATTTTAGTTGCGAAACTTAGATACTGCTAGTGATTTTTAGCTTTATATTTTGACAAATCGCAGTGTTACAAGGTTGGCAAATGGCAATGTTACTAGATCAACAAATGTCAACCTGTCTAGTTTGACAAATGGCAACATACCCAATATGACATATGCAAATTGCACCAAATTGTTTGTAAGTGGTTCACACGAGTCATCCAAAAGAACCGTTTCTGTTCAGGAGATGCACAAATCCTGCTCTCACTTTGCGTACGGGTGTTCTATCTAAAACGTTTGCGATCAAGAGCCATTAAAACCTATAGCCATTAAAACCAAGACACATGGCGTCACGTGAATGGTTAACATAACGCACATGGTTTGAATTATACAAATGTTTGAGCTATTAAACTGGGCAGCTATTTTTTCAAAATGCCTTTGTTGGCTGTTATTCGAGTGCGCCTTCTCTCAAAATGGACACGAAAAATACCACAACATGTTGGGTGCCATTTCATTATAGCATGCCAAGTTTCATGAATTTCATAGGAGTTTTGGATTTACTAGAATTTAAAAACAAAGTATCTCAACGTTATATCGACAATCAACGGTGCCCTGGTGTTTGAAATTCATTCCCATTTCTTGCATTGGACCTGAGCATGCACCCAAGGACAAACATTAGATTTTTCAACCAATTTATATGCACTGGAGCATGTGCATGTAGTTCAAATTTGAATTATGCTCATAAATGCATTGAGAACTCAGTTAATGCATAAAAATGTCCAAACGAACCATGAAAAATCACAAAAAATAACACAACACTCCTGTTGTTCTATGTTGACACGAGAAATTTTTTGAAAGCAATAAGAGGAAATGAATATCGTTTCGTCCCGAAAGGTGGGGTGTTTCCTACCGAAACCATCATGCTTGTTGTGAGAAGCTATGGTTTGTGAGAAGCATATACCCAAACCTGCCCCAAATAGGACAAAAAAATTACCACGACATGTTGATGCCGCTCCATGATAGCATGCCAAGTTTCATGAATTTCATACGAGTTTTCGATTTACTAGAATCTAAAAACCAGGTATCTCAATGTTTGCAGCCGAGTTACGGTGGCAGGGTGTTTGACATTCATTCCCATTTCTTGCATGGGACCTAAGCATGCACCCAAGGACAAAGATTTGATTTTTCAACCAATTTATATGCACTAGAGCATGTGCATCTAGTTCAAATTTGAATTATGCACATAAATGCATCGAAAACTCACTTAATGCATAAAAATGACCAAACGAACCCCGAAAAATCACAAAAAATAACACAACACTCCTGTTGTTCTATGTTGGCACGAGAATTTTTTTGAAAGAAATAAGAGGCAATGGATATCGTTTCGTCCCTAAAGGTGGGACGTTCCCTACCAAAACCATCATGCTTGTATTGAGAAGCTCTGGTTTGTGAGAAGCATATACCCAAACCTGCCACAAATGGGGCAAAAATATTACGACATGATGTTGATGCATTCCATGAAAGCATGCCAAGTTTCATGAATTTAAGACGAGTTTTCGATTTACTAGAATCTAAAAACCAGGTATCTCAATGTTTGCAGCCGAGTGACGGTGGCAGGGTGTTTGACATTCATTCCTGTGACACTCCAAAAATTTTCATTTGGTTTTTAGCAAAATCTTTGTTGGTTTTGAAAAGAGGCCATTTAAAATTATTATTTTTTTCAGAAAAAAACCTTCCTCTCAAAAACGTCCTTTTCTTTGGCAAGGATTTTTAATCTTCATCAAACTATGGTGATTGATCATTTAAAACTTCTCTCTGATGACTCCCCTCTGAAAACAAGGTTTTGGAAGTTAATTATTTTCCTTTTAAAAAGAAACTCCATGAAAATTGGGATTTTTCATATCTGCAAGACCACCCATGATTTTTGTTTTTGCCCATGTGGTAAAACCTCTCCAAAACCTCCCCTCCTCTTTCAAAACAATCTAAGTTATCCGTCCCAACAAGTCCAAACAAGTTTTGGATTTTATTTCAATTTGTTTTTCTCTCAATTCTTTTCTGACTATTATTCTTGAGCCTGAGTGATTTTCAAAGCAAGTACCCTATTGCAATTGAGATTTGACCTCAAACCAATTCCTCTGGATTGTCCTTAGCATCCACAACTCAAAACCATCTTGATCCACTCTTCCTCTTTTCAAAATTTTCAAATTTCAGCCTCTGCAAGTTTGGACCAGATTTGCCAAATTTGGTGAAATTCATATTTTCACTTCTTCAAAAATTCTACCAAAAATCAGGCAGCCTACTGGTGCAATGAGAAGCCACTCCACCAAAAACCAACTCAAGGAAAAATCCCTCCATGCCAGAATCATTTTGTCGAACACCTGGCGTGCACTGTTGCTGTTCATATTCAGTAAAATTCAGAGTTTAGTGTCGTTTATTCGTCAGAGTTTCAGTCATGAGGAAACTGTGCATTTGGCTCGTGCTCGCCGCCTCTTCCTCCTGTCTGGAGCACCACACGCGCGCTTGGCGCCTTCCTGGCGTCGGTGGCGCCCTGGCCCGCCAGCGCCGGCGTGTCCCGCGGCGGCAGAGCCACCGTAGCGGCCGACAGGGGGGGGGCAACACTGCGGCATAACGCCGTTCAGCACCGCCCAAACCTCCTGAGGGCTCCGCGTGGCCACATCCTTGCTAGCGCACGCATGCAGCACCGCCGCCGTGGCCTGGCACGCGCAGAGCGCGTTCTCTGCCGCCGGCATGCCGTGCGGCCGTTCCGTCGAGGGCAGGCCGTAACCCTCCCTCCCGTGCTGAGTTAGACACTGGGATGGCACCAGTGCTCCACCTAGTCGATGATCAAGCCCGTAAGCCGGCCGTCCACCCACAGCTGCGTCGTAGTCGCCCGCCGGACTTATCCGTTCACGGCAACCGCCTCGGACCGCCTATATATAGCCCCCTCGAGCTTGCTCTTATCCCCGCACAACTCCACCACCTCGCCAGACCCCGCCTAGCCACTGGAATGGCCTCGAGGGGCCTTTCTTCCTCGACTCTGGCCACCTCCGCCCGCCTCGGGCTCCGGCAACGTTCTCTTCGGTGAGGCCGTCCCCGGCGCCCAAACTCCGTCAATCACCTCCTCTAGCTACCAGAGGCCTGACCCCCACCTCAATTTGATGCTTGCAGCCCTCTCCGGTGAGCTCCATCCATGCCCGAACCGCCGTCCGCCGGAGCAGGAGCCACCGTCGACGTGGTGCTCACCGATGACCACCACCACCACCACCCGACGCGGAATGGCGCCCTAAGCACGGAGGTACCCTCCGATCCCCGTGCCTCGCCGTGGATCGCCGCCGGCGATCGCCGCGGCCCTCTGGCGCCAAATCTCTGCCTTCGTTTTCAAACCTGACGGGTGGGTCCACCCCGTCAGCGTTTTATTCTTTTTGAACCGTTTTCTAGAAAACGCCTTCGGGCAAAATACGCTTTCTCCTCTGAACTGGCGTATTCGGGACTGAAGCTTCCTACCGAAACCATCCGGCTTGTTGGGACGTTCCCTACCGAAACCATCCGGCTTGTTGTGAGAAGCTCTGGTTTGTGAGAAGCATATCCCCAAACCTGCCCCAAATGGGACAAAAACTTACCACAACATGTCAATGCCGCTCACAATGGCATGCCAAGTTTCATGAATTTCAGACGAGCTTTGGATTTACTAGAATTTAAAACCAGGTATCTCAATGTTTGCGGCTGAGTGACCGTGGCAGGGTGTTTGACATTCATTCCCTTTTCTTGCACTGGACCTAAGCATGCAACCAAGGACATATATTTGAATTTTCAACCAATTTGTATGCATTAGAGAGCATGTGCATTTACTTCAAATTTCAATTATGCACATAAATGCATTGAGAACTCAGTTAATGCATAAAAATGTCCAAACGAACCCCGAAAAATCACAAAAAATAACACAACACTCCTGTTGTTCTATGTTGACATGAGAAATTTGTTGAAAGAAATAAGAGGCAATGGATATCGTTTCATCCCCAAAGGTGGGGCGTTCCCTACCGAAACCATCATGCTTGTTGTGAGAAGCTCTGGTTTGTGAGAAGCATATACTCAAACCTGCCCCAAATGGGACAAAAATTTACCACGACATGTTGATGTCGTTCCATGATAGCATGCCAAGTTTCATGAATTTCAGATGAGTTTTGGATTTACTAGAATTTAAAAACAAGGTATCTCAATGTTTGCGGACGAGTGACGGTGGCAGTGTGTTTCACATTCATTCCCTTTTCTTGCATGGGACCTAAGCATGCACCTAAGGACAAAGATTTGATTTTTCAACCAATTTATATGCACTGGAGCATGTGCATGTAGTTCAAATTTGAATTATGCACATAAATGCATTGAAAACTCAGTTAATGCATAAAATGTCCAAACGAACCCTACATAATTCCAATTCTTTTATGACACACATATAGTTGCATGTTTGCTATAGATAAAAGGTCTAGCAATTCAAACACCGTCCATGGCCGCGGTGACCCCATTATGTAATTCAAGTCAAGAAGAAAAATCAAGTAGATCCCACACAGTTTATTATAACCAACCATGTGAGATGCAACACAAAATATCTTGGAGCACCGTCGGAGTATAGTACGCATACGGCTTACGCGAGAAGGTGCGACGGCTACAGTCCACAGCCCTCTCTGAATAAGGGACCATGTCTGATGACACTTTGCGTGCTAGTTTTTCGCTGAAGTGATTCCAAATTTTCGGCTTCCGCGGAAATATCTACCTCCCCGCCCCCTCCCCCTTACCAAAAGCCACATTTCCCCTGTTCCCGCCTTCGTTTCCAAGTTGAAACCTCCACTCCTTACTTGCAGCGCCGCCTCCTCACTGGCGACCCTCCTTCATGCTGATCGGCCTCGCCTATGTAGGCAGGTAATCCACACCCGACCCCCATCCTCCTCCTTCCACATCCCACATGCCCCGACCGCCGGCGCGAGCGCGACACCTTCCACCCAAATCACCGATCCCTCCACCAAATAAGCTCTGGCTTAAGCCAGGGTGCACGTAGTATAGCCAGGATCTCAAGGAGCATTTGTCAGCAGAGAAGCAAATCGCGGCCTCACGTGCGGATGAGGAAGCGATGGCTGCCATTCGTGCCGACCCCCAGATCTTGGAGGAGCACCTCACCATCGAGGCCACCATTGACGCGTCGCGCGCCGATGCCACGACGCGGTTGGATGATTTAAACGATAGTTCATGGCGTTTTATCGAGGCCACCATCGGTGCCTTCGATGAAGACTACAAGGTCTTTTCTCAGCGTGCACGTTCTTACCTCATCTCGAGAGCCAGCAGGTTGGTGCCCGGAGTGGCTCAGGCAACTCACCACTACAACGAGGGCACCCATGATGCAGAGGCCTCGCCCTATTCCATGTCCAAGGAGCCAATCATCATCGATATCTCCGACAATGAGTAGGTTGTCTTATTATCTCACTATAAGGACCCATGTTCAGTTTGCTAGCTGCATTTCCTTAACAAATTCTAGTGAATTGTGATATCTACTTTTACCATGCAATCTTCTGCTATGGTGTATATGTTCTATGTGTCGTGCGATGTGGTGTTCAGTTAACTATTTGGTTCAATTATGCAAATGTGATGTTCAATTCTTCAGGGTGCAATATTTCCAAGTTGTTAAGCATGCTTGGTTTGGTTAACTGTCTGATCTTCTATTACAGTATGTTATATTGTGCAATGTGGTGCTCAGTTAACGTTTGGTTCATTTCTTGTGTTGTTTAGTTAACTGCTTGGATCAATTCTGCAATGCGATGTTCAATTGTTGTGGCTGCATTCTGTTATTGTATACCATGTGAGGAATAAATCAAATTTGGCTATACTAAATACATGAGAAACAAATACAATTGCTATATTTCCAAGTTGTTAAGGATGGTTGGTTTGGTTAACTTTCTGATCTTCTATTAGGAGTATGTTATATTGTGCAATGTGGTGCTCAGTTAACGTTTGGTTCATTTGTTGTGGTGTTTAGTTAACTGCTTGGTTCAATTCTGCAATGCGATGTTCAATTGTTGTGGCTGCATTCTGTTATTGTATACCATGTGAAGAATAAATCGAATTTGGCTGCACTTAATACATGAGAAACATATACAAGTGCTATATTTCCTAGTTCATAATCATGCTTGGTTTGGATAAATGAGTTTTCAATGTGGCTTGAATTTCTGATGAATCTGCAATGTGCTTATTTATCATCAACATATTTTACTGATAGCATGTGAACCCTTACTTAACCTGATGACTAACTACCTTATATGTGTTGCAGGGAAACAATGGGCAGCACTGAGGTTTACAAGATGGTACTAACTATTTTACCTCGTCTTTTTATTCCTTTGCCCCATTTCCAATATAGAGAAGATATTTATGCACATCCTTGTTTCCTGGCTTCACTGATGATTACCTGTCAAATCACCTCTGTGGTCAGGAGGCGAGGAAAGTTTTCATACAACACCCACGGTTCAATATTGAAGTGTTCCTGAAGAGGTCGAAGGATGGACGGTTAATCATCCACACGCACTGGCCTAAAGTTGCAAAGACCTTCAACATGAATGAAGGCTCAATATTCGCCTTCTGCTTCAGCAGTTTTCCAGATGAGATGCATCTCTCTATGTACCGTCTATGATGCTAATTTCAAAAGGTTCTAGATGTTGCATGTGAAACTTGCTGCTGGTGCAATTGTGTAATGGGCTAGCTGAGTGCTGAAGCTATATCATGTCGTACTCTGATGTATTTCAATTATGAAATCCTACTTCCTTAATATGGAAATGGAATATATTATGTGCTTAATATGAATGTTAATTAGATTAGTAAATGGATTATTAATAATTGGGCAATTAGCCCGCTAATTGGCCAATTAGCAGTTTTCCTATTGCAAACGGTTATTGAGAAAACAACGTGGGCTATGACCTCAGGCAACGCACACAGTTTCGAGGAATAAACCGTGTTGGATCAATGAACAATCACACACGACATTCTCTTCAAAACTGTTTGTGTTACGCCACCTTGCGCAAACGTTTTCCTTGGAGTGACTGTGTGGGATGTATATACGAACGGAAATGTTTAGCGGTGACTGACTTTGTGGGATGTACTTATGACCGGAAATGATTTCGCCTGCATAATTGTTTTTTAGCACTACTGTACGTATTTCTGTATTTGAGTGCTCGTCGGTCGCACACGATCTCATTTTGCCAAGCGTGTGTGCCAGGAGGGCATATCCTCGATGGTTTCTTGGTCGGGTGGGAAGGACCCCCTATCGCCCACACTCACTAGGTGACGGTTCCGAACGCCGTCGCGGAAAGGGGTTAAAAACCGTTTGTATAGCACCGACGCGTACCAGTGATTAGTCAGTACTAAAAAGAATGGTATAGCTCTAGCAAGAAATTTCATATAACTCCACAGCTGGTTCTGCAGTGTCAGAATTTCAGCATATATGTGAATATTAAATCGATCTCACCTACCTAAAGAAATTAGGAAAAACTCTAAGGCTGCAGTACGGCTCCCGTGTCCTTGACAGTTTTGGCACGCCTACCGTGTCCTCGCCGGTTGTGGCGGGACCCCTACATCCTTGGTGGCGGCCACGGTGCCCACATCCACCTGCATCTATGTTTGGGCGGTACTGGGGCATGCGGCGGCACTGGAGCAGCCACACACTTGTACCCGCCACTACTACGTGTCAACGCAGATTAGAGAGATATATAGTTTATAGGATCCAGAGATGGAAGAAGATACCTGGGCCGACACTACTCTCGTTGATTCAAATATCCCTAGGACCATCCCCCAGCAGCGGGCCCACTCATCCTCTTGAAGGGTGCCTACCGCCTCGCGCTACTCCTTTTCTCGCTTATCTCCACCGGTGCTCACCTTTCCGCTGGTGCCATCCGTCGTGCCCTTTGTCTGACAACAAAAATAATTTGTTGCCAATATATATTGCCAATTAGGCATGAACAATCATTGCAAACTCAAAATTCGGTTACTATAAAAGAAGGAGCTCGATATCAGATTACTTGATCATTCATAGAGAAAAACAAAATACTAAACCCAACTTTGCTAGAACAGCAGGAGATCAGCCCAAATAGCTACTCCATCATCATATGCACAATTATAAGATAATTAAATATTCAGATTCATCTGCACAGTCATCAAGCTTCATTATAAGGGTTCAGATTTATTTTAGGTAGAGACTTTAGATGGTTTCTATCTCCCTAAATTCTAAGCCCAATGTGCATCTATGTCCCTATTTCTTACATCCTCACTCATCGACCAAATCAAGAAGAAGCACCCAAATCATGATTCAAGTATTTTGAATTCAAAAGACAAAAAATTAACATCAAAATAATCTCGAATAACAATGGCACCACCAATACCCAAATTGAGAAGTACGCTAGATGGTCTCTCCGAATTTGTGAGATTTCCATATATCTAGATCTTATGTACATGGGCTCATGTCTAGATCACTTTCATCAAATACAAATCATCAACTTAACTTGGACAGTTGGCCACGTGTGCCATGGATAGTTGGCCACATGTGCCATGTGGTACGTCTAGATCACTTGTTTGGCATATTTAGGACTGCTGGCGCCGTACAGGTAGCCACTCCTATATGTACAGGTACCTCACAGTAACGCTCTCGCCGTACAGGTAGCCCCCTCACTGCACAGCAGTTGCTCACACAAGTCGCTTCTCCCCACCACGGCGTTGCTTTGCCGACCTCCTCTCCCACCAGCCTCCATGGCCTCGCGCCCATGTCCTCTCCCCACCATGGCCTCGCGCTGCCCCACCATGGTCTTGCCCCACAACCAACACTGTCGGTATCACATAGATCGACGTGTCGCCCCACCATGGTCTCGCCCCACAACCAACTCCGTCGGTATCACATAGATCGATGTTGTTGCCAGCGTCCATCCTCGGCGACGACGACCTAGCATGGCTCCAGGCCAAGGCGGTTGCCGAGTCAAAGAATCTCTGCCTGGCCATCTGGAAGGGCGTGCAGCCGGCGGCCAAGCTGCCGTCCAAGCACACTCCACCTGCGGTCTTCCTACATGTCGTATTGTGGTTGAAGATAATAAAGATACCTTATTTTGATTTTGAAGAAGTTAAAGCCAATTCTTGCCTGGATGTTCTGAAGATACTGTTATACTGGAATCGGATGCCTCTGTGGTGGTCTCTGCAGTCCTAGACACGAGCCCAAACTTGTCCAGACTCCATGCTATCTACAAGGAAATTAAAGTATATGGTTGCACTTTGATCCCCTGGTCAGTAGCCAAGACAAGGAGAGAACAAAATCATGCTTCTCACATTGTAGATGTTGATCTTATTAAAAATACAGGAGCAGGGGATGTTGGCTGTTAAAACTCCCATGAGTTGCATTGCAATCATGTACTATTATATCCAGTAGAGTCTAAATAAATATTAATTCTACACCTGGACTTACTGTAACAAGCAGGAACACATCGACATTATATGCTTCATGTTATGTTTTGCATGCTAAGCATTTAGAAAGTTGGCATGTGCCAAAAAAATCTTCTCGTTTCCCCTGGTATATTCTTGACCCCTACTAAAATGGATAAAATAAAGGACTGATACTACATATGTAGGCATTCTTCATCTCTACTAAAATATATTCTTCATCATGTGGTTATTCACCTGTAATTAAATCATCCCTACATACCTACCTGCTTTTCTTCTATCATAACTCACAATTCATAAGTAGTCTTACTTCTTAGGCGAGCTCTGTCTTGTACTATTCTCTCTATCTGCATTTATTCTTGACTCGGCACATTTACTTTTTATGGTTATACCTTTGTACTACACTGAATCTAGGAAATATAAAGTAGATGAATGATGTGTTTATTCCTGTGTATACTATGTGACCTTCAATTATGTTTTCTTTCAGGAGTAAGAAGTCAATTGGAGTGAGAAGTGTGACAAGTACCATGAGCTCAAGTGATTCATTCACCAAGCTGGTAAATGCAGAAACTTTAAAATTATCATCTCAACAAGGTATGCAAGTAATTTATTTTGGGTGTTTGAATTGCCACATCTTGGGTTTTGTTTTCAGTCCATTATATATTCTAGGGACAAACTTCATCTCATTTCTTAGACCAAATAATATTTAACTACAGGATCAGATTTGCGTAAGGTAATTTGCAATGTTAATTCGATTTTGTGCATGACAAGGGGCAAGTAGAATTTTTTCAGTATGCACTTAGCAAGATTAAAGTAACAGGCACAAAGTGAATCAAGTGTCTTCAACAAGCAATTTAAAAGTGAAAGTAGATAAACAACTTACTGATCCACATAGAAGAGTGTTGAGTATTGAAATTTGATTTGCCGCATTGCAATGGTCCGCTATGGTCCTGCAGTAATATGTGTATGACAGCAAAAGGATCTTCAAATCAGTATGTACACTAACTTATCCATTATAATTCGATATAGTATATGAGATAACTTGAACATCTCTAGAAACCAGTGTGAAAAAATATAACAACCAAATCGCATTACAATACAATTACGTGTGGATTTTCATATGCACATTCCCAGACGCTACAAACTTGATCAGAGCCGAAAGCAAGGAAATGCATATCAGAGTTGCAATGACCGCTAAGAGAAGCCTTTTCACATCCGCGTGTTGAGAGACTTGTGCTATTAATTTTGTAGACACTCCACACAAGCACATGCATGTTATGTTAGCAGAGTGGACGAGCCATTATCTTAAGTGAGGGTATACATTATCATTTTGGGTATGATCGAATGGAAATACCTACTCATGTCGTCCTCTGATCCACTCATCCAAATCATCCTGCAAAGGTCATGCATAATGGTTTAAGAAATGAAGTATATATGCTCAAAGGAAAAGATTGATAGCTAACAAATAGTTGATGCTTACAATTAGCATGTGGTCTTCTCCTCCAACATGTGTTTCTTGTTTGAGCGTTGTGAAAGGTCAGGGGGTCCAGTCAGGTCAAGGCGATGGCCACCTTCGACTTTGGCAATGCAACCCCCCTCTCGGTAGCCCTCTCCACAGCATCATCCAACATATTGACGTTTAGCTGATCGAAAGGAACTATACACATTTAGCTAGGAAATCTAGGAACAACAAAATAGACCAGTCGACATGTATGATTAAGGATAAATAATGCACTAACTTTCAAACTGTTTTAATGCTATCTTGCATGACCACATATACTGTCAACAATCGAAATTTTGGTTTCTGAAATCAGTTTCCTTGCTCAGTAGAACACCTGTTATGAAATCTATTAGTTCCGGAGCCGAGTGCAAACATCACTTTTGTTAACCGTGATGCTATAATACTCGGGAAAAATTGTGTTATTAGGAAATTGGTCAAGGCATATAGCTCCATCTATGCTCCCACAGACATGAGATGATGAGACTATTATAAACAAATTCATCTTGTTTTCTTCGTTTCTGAAATCTGTAATGCAATGTTTCACTTGTTTGGTCCTCTCTTTTTCATACAATGTTCCTGGTTTGTCTCACAGACATGAGATGATGAGACTATTATAAACAAATTCATCTTGTTTTCTTCATTTCTGAAATCTGTAATGCAATGTTTCACTTGTTTGGTCCTCTCTTTTTCATCTTGTTCTCTTCGACAATGCATGGGCAGTAAACTTCATGCATTACAACCTTAGATTAGTAAGTTTTAACTTTTGCATCCAATAAAAATATAGGTAATTAACGCAATGAACTAATTAGTATTAACCAGAAATAAAAAATCAGTGTGTAGCCGTCTTATACCTCGTCAACAAATTGAAGTGATTGATACCCGTCTATCACTGCAAGAAATATGTCAACTTGCGACTGAGGGAGTCCTGGATTAGGGGGTGTTCGGATAGCCGAACTATATCTTCAGCCGGACTCCAGGACTATGAAGATACAAGATTGAAGACTTCGTCCCGTGTCCGGAAGGTTCTTTCCTTGGCGTAGAAGGCAAGCTAGGCGTGCGGATATTCAAGATCTCCAACTAATGTAACCGACTCTGTGTAACCCTAACCCTATCCGGTGCCTATATAAATCGGAGGGTTGTAGTCCGTAGGAAGAACACATCATAACCATCATCATACCCATAGGCTAGCTTCTAGGGTTTAGCCTCCTTGATCTTGTGGTAGATCTACTCTTGTACTACCCATATCATCAATATTAATCTAGCAGGAGTAGGGTTTTACCTCCATCGAGAGGGCCCGAACCTGGGTAAAATAAAGTGTCCCTTGTCTCCTGTTACCATCCGACCTTGACGCACAGATCGGGACCCCCTACCCGAGATCCGCCGGTTTTGACACCGACATTGGTGCTTTCATTGAGAGTTCCTCTGTGCAGTCGCGATTAGGAAGGATGCCTTTTCCCGTCTTTAAAGACGGCGCCGTCACTGAGGGAGCTTTGGCTATCGGCCAACCCCTCCGGCTGGGTGGTTTTCTCATGACCGCCCGTTCGGCCATTACGCCGAAGGTGACCTCTCGGGTCATCGAAAACAATCTCCGCGTCAGCTCGGAATTGGCTGAGCAGCTAGATCCGATGGAGCTCTCCTCCATAAACGAGCTCCTGGATCGCATCGCCGCCTTGGGGGTCGCTACAAACTACGACCAGGTTGGGCCTAAACCCGATCTAAGGGAAATCAACTCTCCCCAAGCCACCCATCATGTTGCTGTGGTGGAAACACAATGCGGTGACCCTTCATCAATTTTAAGGACCAGTTACGTCCGAATTCCGGAACCCTCCATGCCGGATATCCACGGAGGGGAGGATACAACCCAAGACCTGGGCTTGGAACCAGGCAAACCGGAAAACATACAGGACTCCGGATCTCGGAATCAGGAGGTCGTTCGGCCTCCGAACAGCAAACCGGGCGAAGTATCAGATCTAATGAATTCCGCCCGTCCGAGCTTAAGCGATCTCTCCCAAATCAAGCAGATGCCCAAAGAAACAGTACATCATTACTGGGCCAGATTCCTCCTGCTTATGAACAGGATAAAGGACTGCCACGAGGGAGACGCGATTTCAATCTTCTGTAGTAACTGCATGGACAAGGGGATACTCAACGCCATAAGTCGTCGTAATATTACGCGCTTTGCTGACTTGGCGTCCATAGTACAAAAATACTGTGCGATGGAAAGTGCTCGGAAAACCGAAATTAAATTTTGGGATAATCCGGCCTTGAATAGCAATCCCGTCAAAAGGGCGCACTATAGCAAAGCGCCTGGATTAAATAAAAAATCAAAACCCTCTAGGGGCACGGAACCGTGCTAGAAAGGTGGCTCGATGGACCCTGCAAGATTCATAGTACAGAGGATGCCACCCCAACTCACAGCCTCAGGGCATGTTGGATACTCCGGCAGGTGGCCAAAATTGGCGAGGACCTCCTAAATCCAGAGGTCGAAGGAAACCAGCCCGAGAATTTCAGTACCGTTCTCACAATCTCCGAGACTTTCGCATCGAATAACATGCAAAAAAGAACCTTCGCAGCCTCGCCGAAGTCTACCAAGTAGCGACAATAAATCCGTGGAGCAATACTGCCATCACCTTCAATGCGAGTGACGAACCTAAATTCCGAACAGCCAGAGCGCCAGCCGCATTGGTTCTCAGTCCCATAGTGGACGGCTGTCGCCTCGCAAAGTTACTTATGGACGGAGGCAGCGGATTGAACCTCATCTACGAGGAAACCCTCCAAAAGATGGAAATAGACTGGAACCGCATTGAGCGAAGCAGCACAACCTTTAGAGGAATAATCCCCAGTTAGGAAGCGCGCTGCACCGGAAAGATCACACTAGATGTGGTATTCGGCATGCTGGATAATTACAGGTCCGAACAAATCACGTTCCAGGTGGCCCCGTTCAGAAGCGGATATCACGCTATATTAGGACGAGAGGCATTCACAGTTTTCCAAGCCATACCCCATTACGGGTACATGAAGCTTAAGATGCCTGGGCCAAACGGAATTATCACTCTCGCTAGTGATCCGGACATAGCACTCCGCGCCGAAAACAAGACAGCCGCATTGGCCCTCGAGGCACTATCTGAAGCCTTAGCGGCCGAAGAGCTGACGGCGCTGCGATCCACGGTTAGCAGGGATGATGTGATACTCGACAAGAGATCCAAATCCACATCCTTCAAACCAGCGGACCAAATAGTCAAATTCCAGGTCCACCCAACGGACCCGAATAAAACAGCCTCCATCGGGGCCCAATTGAGCCCTGATGTAAACGCCACACTGCGCGAGTTCCTACGAGAGAACTGGGACATTTTCGCTTGGCACCCCTCAGATATGCCAGGAATCCCATGCAGGCTGGCCGAGCACAGCTTAAATATCCAGAAAGGATTCAAACCTGTCAAACAAACCCTTCGGCGTTTCTCCGAACCAAGGAGACAGGCCATGGGAGAGGAGCTAGCCAAATTATTGGAGGCCGGATTCATTAGAGATATCAAACACCCGGACTAGCTAGCAAACCTGGTAATGATACCAAAGAAGGACAAATCCTGGCGCCTGTGTGTCGACTTCAAAGACCTTAATAAGGCCTGCCCATAGGATCCCTTTCCCCTCCCTCGAATTGATCAAATCATCGATGCCACTGCAGGACAGTATTCCCTGTGTTTCCTAGACGCATACTCTGGTTACCATCAAATAAAGATGGCCGAATCCGACCAAGCTGCAACAGCATTCATCATGCCATACGGCCCATTCTGCTTCAACACAATGCCCTTTGGGCTCAATAACGCCGGCGCGACATATCAGCGCATGATTCAAACATGTTTGGCAAACTAGATCGGCAAAACAGTGGAGGCGTACGTAGATGATGTGGTCGTTAAATCAAGACACGTCGAATCTCTAGTAGACGACTTGAGACTTACATTCGACAACCTGCGAAAATACGACATCAAGCTCAATCCGGAAAAATGTGTTTTCCGCGTCCCAGCCAGAAAGCTCATGGGCTTCATTGTATCCGGCAGAGGAATTGAAGCAAATCCAGCTAAAATCCGAGCTCTGTCACAATTGGATGTCCCAAAAGATCTCAAGCAAATTCAGAAACTCACCGTATGCGTGGCGGCCTTAAGCCGCTTCATCTCCCTCTTGGGAGAAAAGGCACTACCCCTTTACTGCCTCCTTAGGCGCACCGAACACTTCGAGTGGACGGACGCTACCACGGCCGGACTCGAGGAAATAAAGGCCATCTTGGCAACAAACCACGTCCTGGCCGCGCCGAATACCGGCGAACCCATGCTATTGTACATTGCCGCAACCCACCAAGTTGTTAGCGCAGTACTCGTCGTCGAACGGATAACGGACGGACATAAATTACCCCTTCAAAGGCCGGATTACTACGTGTCCACTGTCCTGACACCATGCAAATCACGGTACCCGCATTATCAAAAAATCGCATACGCGGTATTCATGGCATCACGGAAGCTACGACACTACTTTCAAGAGTGTTCTATTACAGTAGCCTCGTAAGTACCACTCAACGATATTATCAACAACCGCGATGCAATAGGCCGGATAGCAAAATGGGCCATAGAGCTCCTCCCGTTCGATATAACCTACAAGCCACGGCGAGCAATTAAATCGCAAGTCCTAGCCGACTTCGTCGCCGAATGGACAGAGGCCGAACTCCCTAAAGAGTACGACACGTACTCAAACTAGATCAAGCATTTCGACGGCTCCAAAATGCTGGCCGGACTGGGGGCTGGCGTCGTTTTGACGTCCCCTACAGGAGATACAGTCCAATATGTACTCCAAATTATGTACACGGACTCCAACAATGCAGCCGAATACGAGGCCCTTCTACATGGCCTCCGGATGGCGGTATCCATGGGAATTCAACGCCTGGAAGTACGCGGGGACTCAAACCTCGCGATATCCCAAATAAATGGCGACTTCGATGCCAAAGACCCAAAAATGGCAGCTTATCGCAATGCCGTACTGAAAATGTCAGCTCGGTTCGAGGGACTGGAGTTCCATCACATAGCCCGAGAAAATAATCAGGCAGCGGACGTCCTGGCACGCATTGGAGCAAAACGAGATGCAGTCCCCCCAACATCTTCTTAGAAAGATTATTCAAACCATCCGTAACATGGGAGGGGGAACCCTTGGATAATAGCCCGGGCATAACCGCACAACCCAATGCCGAACAATCAGACATAATCGGCGGGCCCGCCACCGAAATTACACCCTCAGCCCACGCAATAATGGCGGTCATCGCCCCGTGGACGGAACCATTCCTAGCCTACCTTACTAGGCAGGAACTCCCCGATGACCAAAACGAGGCACGCTGCATAGTGCGGCGATCTATAGCCTATAAAGTCCACGAGGGAGAGCTATATAAGAAAAGCACTACAGGAGTCCTTCAAAGGTGTATCTCCGAAGAGGAAGGGCGGAGTCTGTTGGCTGAAATTCATGCCGGACTCGGTGGCCATCACGCCGCGGCTCGGTCCCTTGTAAGCAAGGCTTTCCGTACTGGCTTCTATTGGCCGACGGCTAGAGCAGACGCTCAGGACCTAGTCAAACGGTGCGTCGGTTGCCAGCTCTTTGCCAACCAAAGCCATATGCCACCCAACGCCCTCCGAACTATCCCCATCACTTGGCCTTTCGTGGTCTGGGGGCTCGATATGGTGGGACCCCTTAAAGGCGGAACCCACAAGAAAAAATACTTATTGGTCATGGTGGATAAATTCACCAAATGGATAGAAGCCAAGCCTGTCAAGACGGCTGAATCCGGACCTGTGATAGACTTCGTATCCGGGGTCGTACACCGTTATGGTGTCCCCCACAGCTTTATCACCGATAACGGCACAAACTTCACCTCTGATGAAGTAAAGCTGTGGTGCAAAAACATGGGCATTAAACTCGACT
This sequence comes from Aegilops umbellulata, assembly GCA_032464435.1. Taxonomy (NCBI): domain Eukaryota; kingdom Viridiplantae; phylum Streptophyta; class Magnoliopsida; order Poales; family Poaceae; genus Aegilops; species Aegilops umbellulata. Next base: position 525,639,600 of record CP136055.1, on the reverse strand, counting down.
ATGCTTCTGTCTATCACCCACAAACTAACAGTCAGGTCGAACGTGCAAATGGTCTCATCATGAGCGGCATCAAACCCAGACTAGTGCGGTCCCTCAAGGAATCTGATATGCACTGGGTAGAGGAGCTCGACTCCGTACTCTGGGGGCTGCGAACCACGCCAAATCGTACCACCGGATTCACGTCATTCTTTATGGTGTACGGCGCTGAGGCGATTCTGCCCTGCGACATAATTCATGACTCACCTCGAGTGTGCATGTACGAAGAAAGAGAAGCCGAGCTTGATCGGCAGGACAACCTGGACGCCTTAGAGGAAGAGCGTGACGTGGCTAAGGCCCGTTCCGCATTCTATCAACAGCAAACTCGAAGATACCAAAGCAGAGAAGTACGGGCCAAAAATTACAACGTTGGTGAACTAGTTCTGCGCCTGCCGGATAAGCAAAAGAACAAACTCAAGCCCAAATGGGAAGGCCCATTCATGATCGACCAAGTCCTAACTAGTGGAGCATACCGCCTGCGAGATGCGTCGGACAACCGACTCGAGCCGAACCCATGGAACGCCACACGTCTCTAAAGATTCTATGACTAGCGCCGGACTCTGTGTTTGTCTCCTTCCTCTATCCATTATTTACATTTATACCCTTTTTTTTACTTTGTCTACTCCTCTTTTCTTTTCTAGCCCTTAAAAGGCTCATTATGTGACGCGCTATACGCGCTCCTTAAACCTGGGGGCTTCTTTAACAGAAGCTTGTCTATATGGGTTTCACACCCAACGCATGCGTCAGACTTCCGCATGCACCTTTTCTTCGCCATTATATGCATCGATATGACTTAAGTTTTGGCCAAGCTGGGTTGCCTGGCTCCTGTGCTTACCCCTACGTTCCCGATTGTTCGGCTAGGCGGTAAAGGGAGCACCTCTGCGATTGTTACTGCCGGATAAGCCGGATGTGTACCTCAGACTGGGTGAAGCCGAAAGCTAGCGTTCGTAAGGGAATATTCGGTCGGTGAACTAAACATGAACCTTTTTATTTTATACATGCCCCCAGATGATCTTCTGCATTTGCAGTCCGGACGTGCACTTTAGGGCACGCCACCCCAGCGAAAGGAACCCTTAACGGAACTATTCTCTCTGGATGATGTTTCTTACTAACCATGTAATATATCATAACTAGTTGGGCACTTGTCTGATAAAGCACTAATGAACCCTACGCCTGGTCTCCATGCATACCCCGGCTTTTATATAGCCGTTATGGTATTCGGACACACTCCGGACCGTCAGGTCCCGAGGTCGAAGCGAAAAGGTCGGCAACGACAAACGATCTACAATCCGGCTAGAAGGCATTACACATGTCAATTATAAATTACATAGTCATCTTGACCGATCGTATTCCTCCTCTATACCATCTAACAGGCTGTCTAATTTACAGTCCTGCTGGGAATACTTTGCGGCCAGCTCTACCTGGCCATACACCAAGCTCACAGGGATCTCCTTCCCGTCAGGCCCCACTGGTCCGACTTCGGCCATGTGATTGGGGTCAGACTTCGTAAAGCGGGTCTTCACCATGGCCCAGGCCTCCCTCGCGGCTCGTCGGCAGGCTGATATCTTCCACAACCGGATGCGCCGCCGAGCTCCCGTCAGCTTCTCCGCAAGCTCTCCAAGGCCCTCGGGCGTGGAGTGGGCAGGCCATAAGGCCCGGGCAACCCCTTGCATTGCCTGCCGAATTCGTTCGTGCAGTTGCAGGAGTTCGGGGAGAAGGTCACTCGTAGAACTGGGCATCTCCTCTGCAGGACGACCTGTTAGCGTATCTACAGACATAATTCTGTTATTCGTCTTCCTCGCCGAACTCCTTTTTTTCAAAGGGTTCGCTCAAGCACTTACTAAATATGCCGCGTCGAAGACGCTGATTCTCCTTCGTGGAGTCAGATAGCTGGCCACGAACGTCTTTCAGTTCAACATCCAGCTTGGTGTTGGCATCCTGAAGATCATTCTTCTCTCGCCTCACCCTTGTCAATGTACTCTCGCCAGCCTTTAACTGGCGTAAGAGTTGTTGCCTCTCCGGATCTAGTCCGGCACCATCTGTAACATTAATTGTCAGATTCGCACATAAGCCGCACAATACTAATCTCTCAAAGTATATCATACCTGAGGGGGTCCCTTTGGGCTCCCCTGTTGCCGCTAGTGCGGCCTCTAGTTGGGCCTTGCACTTTTCCAGCTCTTGGGACAGCACGGTGTTCTTCTTAGTAAGAACCTACATATTATATGATCCTTAAATCAGTTAGTTTAACTGTTTCAAGTCTCGGGGGCTACTGGTATATATATATTTAAATTTTCTTACCCGTATGTCTTTCACATACTGCTCCGTGGCTCTGGCTAAACCATCTTGAGCAGCACAAAGGTACGCATCTCCCGAATTGAAGGCGTCTAAGGCCTCTCGGGAGAAACAAGCGTCGCGTAGAACTGTCCGGCGACGCCTATGGTTCATGGCGCTCTCCACTTCTGAATTTGTGGCAGATAGCCGGTCTGCATCCTCTGTTGGAGGAGCGTCCGGCGCAAGCCTGGTGTTCGTCCCCGCCTCCGGACCAGACGTTGGAGCCTGGCTGGTAGAGGCGCGGTTGGCGGCCCCTCCGGATATAGTCCGGCGAGGCCTCTTCGTCCTGGAAACAGTACAGATGTTAACATGCCCTGACAGAATAACGCCAGGAAGACAGAGGGCGCGTTATACCTTTGTGCCGAACTCTCAGTCCGGACTTCATCCCTTTTTACCCCACGGGGCCCGGCGGCTCCTCGTTGTCTAGCCGCCGCAGGTTCGGCCTCCCTCCTCAGAAATCTCCCATGTAAAATACGGTTGTCGTTAGAAACACCGGAATATGTAAGGACGGAATCTCTCTTGCGGGAATAAACACTCCGGTTTCTGTCACCTGGGAGGCCGGGATTAACCCGGGATGATCAGCCGTAATGGCCACCAAGGTATTATCTCTGCTTAACTGGTGGAACACCCCGTCGATGAGCTCCACCGATATGTCCGGATCCTCTTCGAAGTCCGGATCGAGGGACCGTTCTGGGTCCTCAGGCTGTGGAGGGCAGCTGTTGATATCCTTTACCTCCTGTAGAAGCTCCTGCATTGAAATCACCAGATTACGTATCTAGTCATGGGAGCATTAAATAAGCGGGCAAGTGCAATTGTTCACTTACCCAACTTGGAGGTTCATACATAGTGAATCCGGCCCGCGGGCTGACGCGGAGGAAGTCCTCCTTTTCTCCCTTTTACAAAGATGTTAGAATCTTTACTAGAGCGGCAGCTGTGTCTGGCCCTTTGCGGCCGTAACGGGTGGTCTCATCCTCCTCGTTGAAATCCCACATGGGGTGGCTCCTATATTGAAGCGGCTGCACCCCTCGCATAATACATGCGGCCATGACTCCAATCATGGTTAGTCCGGAATGAGCCAATAGTCTTATCCGGCCCATCAGGTAAAGAACGTCTCTGTTGCTTTCTCTCTGAGAGCTCCGCGGACGCCAACTTAAGCGTTTCTTTAAGGGAGCCATGCTGAACTCAGGGAGGCCGACACGGACAGGGTCCGGCAGCGGGACGTCGTCTATGTAGAACCATTCTCAAGGCCAGTCCTCGGACGCCTTCTTTGGGGTTCCAGATAGGTATCCGGTCCCGGCGATGCGCCATATTTCGGCTCCGCCCACTTGGTATATAGACCCCTTTTGAGAATGGGGCACCAAGCAGAACAACCTCTTCCACAGCGCAAAATGAGCCTCGACGCCTAAAATTAGCTCACAAAGTGCAACGAAGCCTGCAATATGTAGCACGGAGCCAGGCGTGAGGTTGTGCAGCTGGAGGCCGTAGAACTCCAGAAGCCCGCGGAGGAATGGATGAATTGGAAATCCCAGACCCCTTAATAAATAAGGGACGAGGCACACCCGCTCTCCTTTAGAAGGATTGGGGGTGCTCTCCGCTTGCTTGCCGCCGTTGTAAGTGGCGAGTCCGGCTCGGACCGGGACCATATATGCTTGGGGAAGGAATCCCTTGGCCTGCAGTGACACTAGCTCGCTGTGTGGGATGGTGCAACTCTCCCAGTCTCCGGATTTGGGGCTGGAGGGGCGAGGGGAGGAGCTACGACGGCTGGCCATGTTGGAATGGACTTTTGCTGGAGACGCTCTGATGATAACTCGCGGGGAGAAGAAGATGTGGTTTGGATCTAGATCCCATTCCCGTTAAATAGGCGGCTCATTTATATGACCAAGGGTGTGAATATAAAAACACCCCCGGGCTTTTCGCATTCGTTCAACACGTGGAAGACGGCAATTATTGGGCACCAAGACCGAGGAGCGCTACGGACATTATTCATACAGGTACACAAGATTCGGAGGGGGAACACGCCTTGCAATGCCGAAGACAAGTTTGCGCGCTGGACTCGACATCATTGAAGCCTGGTTCGGGGGCTACTAAGGGAGTCCTGGATTAGGGGGTGTTCGGATAGCCGAACTATATCTTCGGCCGGACTCTAGGACTATGAAGATACAAGATTGAAGACTTCGTCCCGTGTCCGAAAGGTTCTTTCCTTGGCGTAAAAGGCAAGCTAGGCGTGCGGATATTCAAGATCTCCTACTATTGTAACCGACTCCGTGTAACCCTAACCCTATCCGGTGCCTATATAAACCGGAGGGTTGTAGTCCGTAGGACGAACACATCATACCCATAGGCTAGCTTCTAGGGTTTAGCCTCCTTGATCTCGTGGTAGATCTACTCTTGTAATACCCATATCATCAATATTAATCTAGCAGGAGTAGGGTTTTACCTCCATCGAGAGGGCCTGAACCTGGTTAAAATAAAGTGTCCCTTGTCTCCTGTTACCATCCGACCTTGACGCACAGAATCGGGACCCCCTACCCGAGATCCGCCGGTTTTGACACCGACAGCGACCATCACTATTAGTCGCTGAAAGGTCATTGTTTTTCATTTGTGACCTTTTTGTGACCAAAAACAGATGGTCAAAAGCCGGCGGTCGTAAACTGCAATTCACGACCTTCTTTGTGATATGTAAAAGGTCGTTGGTTCTTCGACCAAAATTTCGGTCACTAGCAGCCTCCCCAGGCCACGTAGGATCCAGCGTGGCAAGCTGACGTGGATAAAGAATTAGCCCAGTCCAATTCAGTGTTTATATGGGCCGAGCCCATTAATTCAGCCAATTTATATATATATTTCCTATCAATTTTCGCTAGCTACATGGGCCTATCCCAGCAATTCAGCCTTTTTTATTTTATGGGCCATGGCCTTTTACAGGCTATTGATTTTCTATTTTCGTCCATTATATATTCAAGCTGGTCCCACTAGTCAGATGGGTCCCACTTGTCATGTTCATCTCTCAAATTGGTCCCACATGTTAGAAATGAATAAATTAGATAGATTATTTTCATAAGTAGCCCCACTGGTCAAGTTTCCATTTCACCAGTTTCCAAACCACATACATAATCAATATTTGAAATAGAACAATGAACACATAAAATCCATCAAATATACCACTAAATAAATCTATTACAATGTTTACAACACAGATATGCTAGAGTATGCTGCTCTTCACTGAGTAGTACTTCACGGCTTCACACTTGCTTCACACTTCACACTTCGCACTTGAGCTTCTGGAAAAGAGGAACCACCACAATTTTAAGTCTACAATACAATAGTTGATACTAATCAGTGATAAAAAGAAAAAAAAAGTAATAGATTCAAATGTGAAGGCAGCATGAAACTAGTGATACGACAACATGCAGAAAACACTACAATGTAATACTGTTGCAAGTTCATATCGGCTCAAAATCAGCACCAAACGGTAGTGTATGCTAATGAGGGATAAGACTGATATGATGTGCCAGATTGCTAGCAACCGTGCTTACATGCATCTTCATATTTCAAAACGCCCAATAGACTAGTTAGCTGGCAAAACACTAAAGAAGGCATAGACAGAAACAAAGGTAACATGCATGACATCAAAAAATAGTAAGCACTGAACCTACATCATATCTACAGTAACATCACCAATCAGGTTGCATGTGTTATTCTAGAAATCAAGAATCAAAAGGACTTCAGCTTGTTTCAAATATCTTGCCTCTGTTGCTTCCAGTTCAGTAAAGAAATGATCGAGCAGTGAGCGCTTCGGCTCATGGACTTATGATAGCGGCCCATCCAAACAAACAGACAATGTAGGAAAAAACAGGATCTGAGGAGAACAATAGACTAATCAAGAAGCAGAATTTGGCACCTACACAACCTAACTATTAATGCTTGCAAGAACAACCAGGAAATGATGGATAAGGACATATAATCAGCAGATATCCAATAATCCAATCACAGGCATTCACAAACAGTACATGTCACACTCCCATGACATATGGTGTTGTTACCATAGGGTTTACTCATAAACTATTCTCAACAAGATTCCCATGACATTTGTAGCAACAACAAAAGCAAATTCATGTTTACCTTGGGTGAAAGTCTATGGGGAGGTCAATCAGAGGTCCAACTGAAGCCCCTTCTAAGAGGGCTCACATAGCTCTTTACGCTGTATCAGAATTAACACATATTTTAGATGACAGAAACAGAATCCTGGACACACCAGCAATAATCGACTTCTGACTAGCAACGACAAACAGATTCAGACACAAACAATTTTATAGCACGATGAAAATTCTATGTGCAGAATTCAGGAATGAAATTATAGTAGTAGCACAAAGAAACCTCACAGACATTTGTAATAGTACGCAAAGTGACCTTATGCATTGTACATGTAAGGTAAGGTAAATAGAGTTCCCAGCAGACAATGTATTCTAGTTATTAAACAAATGCTCGCCAAGATAATCAGTACAGTGGTGAACGCAACGCAGTAATAATCCAAAGGTGATACTAATAGCAGTAGGAACCTGTCACAGCCCCAGTTCAGGCCTTGCTTGTCTTTGCATCTGCATTCTTGCATCATGATTTAAATTCCATTTAAATTTGAAATGGGGATGACAAACCCTAGCACCAAATGGAATGCAATTAGGATCAAATAAAAATATTTTCAATAATCCCAAATGCCTTTAGAAAAGCTCATGATTTTTGTTAAAGGTGAAAACCTCTGCCAAAAGTCATGCACATATTTCTAGGCCATTCTGGATTTTTGAATTAAATCATATGCTATTTGAATTTGGGCATTTAAATGCTATAAAATATTTTAAATGCTCAGATAATCATGAACTAAAATCTTTATTATTGGAAATATTCCAAACAGTAGCTTTGAGCAGTTTCATGATTTATGGGTTAGTTTTAGTATTTTAATAAAAGCCTAAAGACTACAGAATAATAGAAAACAGAATTAAAAGAGAGAGAGAGGAACTTACCTGGGAAGCCCACCTGGCCTGGCACTGTAGCCGCCCAGCTGGGCAAAGCCAGCCCAGCCCATCTCCACCTCCCCTGTCGTCTTCCTCCTCTTGCCAGGAGGACGAAGGGCGCGTGGCCACCGCTCGCGAGCACGCGCCTCGCCAGCTCCTGCTTGCCGCCGACGCCCTGGACGCGCTGTACGACGCCACGCGGCCCTCCCGACCCCCTCTCACTCTCCCCCGGCCTCGTCCCCTCCTCTGTCTCTCTCCCTCGTTCTTCCCTGTATGCATCCGAGAACGCCGACGAGCACCACCGCGGCCACCGGCCACCCCACGCCACACCGACGCGCCCAGAGGCTCCGCCACCTCGTCCTCTACCTCCCCGATGGGCCACGAGGCCCCGGACGCCCTGCATCACCCTCTGCCCCGCCGTTTTCTTCCGCGGGATCCGGCGATCCCCGTCGTCGCTCCGTCGTCTGCAGGCCTTCCCCGAGCCCGATGAGTACTCCAATCGACGCGATGTGAGCTTCCGATCACTTTTCCCCTAACTCCGCGTCCTTTTGCACACCGTAGCCGTCATGTTCATCGAGGCCGGAGCTCGCCTCCGCTCGAGCTTGTCGCCGGCGTTGTTCCGACGACCATTTGGTCATCCCGTGCCATCTAACATGCTTGCCGCATCGCGTAGTGCCTCGCTAGCGCTTTAGCTCCCGCGTTTGCATGCCGCAGCCCCGACCCCGCATGAGCCCGTACTCCGGCCGCCGCCGCAAGCTCGACTCCGGCGAGTTCATTCCACCCCAGCCCCTCCCCCTTGGCTCTCTGGATGCGCAAGAGCGCGGGCTCCCTCCTGGTGTCCTCAGCGCGACCAGCCGCAGCCTGTAGCACCGTCCCGACAAACTCCGGCGAGCCACCGCCGTGTTTTTGGTCGCCGGCGACGACCGCTGACGCAGATGCTTAATTAAGACTAATCACCACTAATCCCTCCCTAACAGACGCTGACAGACGGGCCCCATCCGTTAACTAACACAGGGTTATTCCCTGTTTAATTTAAGCTAATGACCGTGGCCCCACCGGTCTGTTTGACCATGCCACGTCACCGCTGACCGGCCCCACACGTCAGAGTTGACCTGCTGACGTGTCTGTTGACCCAGCCCCACCTGTCAGCGACACTAACCAGCCCCAGTCACTGACCAGTGGACCCCACTGGTCAGGTTTGACCTGGACCCGCCTGTTGACCTGCTGAGGTCAGCATGACCTAATGCTGACGCAATAACTTATTTTCTGGTTTTATTTTAATTCAGGAAATTCCAGAAAATGCCCAAAACTTCTAAAATTCATAGAAAATCAACCGTAGCTCCAAATCAAATAATTTATATATGAAAAATGATCAGAAAAATTCAAGGAATCCATCTGTACCATTTTCATGCATGTTTGAACAATGTTTGTCCTCTGTTTAGGACAATTCAAATAAATGGCATTTAATAAAGCACATATGGAGTTTGAATTTGAACCTAGTGTTCAAAGCAACTCCATTTAACTTGTTACTAGTTGAATTAGGCCAATCATCAGCATATTGCCATGTCACATTCATGCATCATATTGTTGCATTGCATTGATTGTGTCCTTCTCTGTTTGCCGGTAACCGTCCCCTCTCAGTCAACGATGTTCCGGCGATGAGATCGATGACACCGATGAAGAACTATATTATCTTCAGAAGTGCCAGGCAAGCAAAACCCCCTTGTTCATTCCGATAAAATCCCACTCTCTCGCTCCTGCTCTCTTTTATTGCATTAGGACAACAACGATTCATGTGTTACTTGCTGCGGTAGCTGAACCCCTTTATCCTTTGCATGACCTGTCATTCCACAGTAATTAGATGAAACCCACTAGCATGAGTAGGAGTTGTTTGAGCCCTGTTGTGCCTACTCATTCATGCTTGTTTGTCATGCCTGCTACTGCTTAGAGTTGAGTCGGGTCTGATTCATCGGGAATGAATTGGAATGGTGATGAACATGTTCTACTGTTTGTGAGCTAAGTGTGTGAACACGATTTGGTAAAGGTATTGGTGAGAGGCCATGTAGGAGTACATGGTGGGTTGTCTCATTGAAGCCATCCTCAGGAACTGAGTTCTGTGTTTGTGTTCCATGAAACAGTTACTACCACGCATTGGGCCCGAAACCAATGGACCCTCTCGGCTTCTTGATCACCCTTGTCCTCTGTCCAGGAGTTGCAAAGTAGTTTCTGGTGTTTGTAGTATGCTGGGGGCCACACGCAGCGCTGACCGTAGGGGTGGGCTGTGTTGCGGTAGGCACGTGGCCGGGCAGCCGGGCGCCCGTTTGGTGTCTCGGACCCTGTACACATCGTTTGGGGCTGTGAGCGAAACTCCGGCCGGATCTCCTCATGGATGGAACCAGAATAGGCGATAAACCTGGACTAGAGACTTGAGTGTTTAGGTAGGCCGTGGCCGACACCCTCGCTGGGCTTCCGCTTGAAGGTTGCCGAGTACATGTCGTGTAAACGGCGGTAAGTGGTGAGAGCGTGTGTGAAGAAGTACACCCCTGCAGGGTTAACATCATCTATTCGAATAGCCGTGTCCGTGGTTATGGACTTCTGGGTTGCCTATAATAGTTCATAGACAAGTGAAAGTGGATACTCTAAAATATGCAAGATAAGCGTGAGTGCTATGGATGGCCTTCTCGTAGGGAGACGGAAGTGGATCCATAGTGGTGTATTGTATGGTGAATATGTGGACTCATGTGCGCCACCTCAAAAGAGTCGCTTGCAGTCGTAGTTCAGGATAGCCACCGAGTCAAAGCTGGCTTGCTGCAGTTAAAACTCCACCACCCCCTTTTTGATACTGATGCATATGTAGATAGTTCTGATGTAAGTCTTGCTGGGTACATTTGTACTCACGTTTGCCTATTTTATGTTTTGCAGAGAGACTTCAGTCTCGCTAGTAGTACCGCTTGGACTTCGACGTTTAGCTTGTTACCTCAGCTACGATCTTGTGCCCTCGGCAGGATCTGGTAGATAGTCAGGCTTCTCAGCCTTTTTCATTTGTAGACGTCTGTACCCAGACATGATAAGCTTCCGCATGTGCTTGTTGTTTGTATGCTCTGAATGTTGGGTCTTGAGACCCATGTTTGTAATATCTGGCTCTTCCGAGCCTAATGAATAAATACTTTGAGTCGTAGAGTTATGTTGTGATGCCATGTTGTATTTACTCATATCGGGCATATTGTGTGTATGATTGAAATGCTTGGTATGAGTGGGATCCGACTATCTAGTTGTTTATCCTTGGCAGCCTATCATATGAGGAAATGTAAGTCTAGTGCTTCTGAGCGATAGTAGTCCGCTACAGCCCGGTTCACCGGAGTCCTGCTAGCCCAGCACTACTGCTCGTAACACTTGACTGGCCGGCATGTGTTTCACGTCGTTCCTGTGTCTGTCCCTTCGGGGAAATGTCACGCGCTGTTATCCGGAGTCCTGCCTAGCCTGCTACAGCCCGGGTTACCGGAGTCCTGTTAGCCCAGTGCTATAGCCCGGATTCACACGTTGTTGACCGACATGCTTGACGTGATTCATGTATGCCTGTCCTCATGGGTTAGTGCCGCTTTGGGTTCACGACTAGCCATGTCGGCCCGGGTTCTTTGTCATATGGATGCTAGCGACACTATCATATACGTGAGCCAAAAGGCGCAAACGGTCCCGGGCCAGGTAAGGTGGCACCCGTGGGAATACCGTGCGTGAGGCCGCAAAGTGATATGATGTGTTACATGCTAGATCGGTGTGACTTAGGATCGGGGTCCTGACAGAACCTTCCAATTTTTGAGATATAAAACTAATATCAGTCCAATTTTGTACCAAGTTAAAGTTACTTTAGATTGTGAACAGTTAGCTCGACTAACATTTTCTGAACAACAAAAAGAAAAAGATTGTGAACAGTTACTTAAGATTGTGAACATATACTAATAAGCAGTAGGGACCTCCCTACTTCAAAAAGAAAAAGAACAAACACTCCCAGTTTGTATAATCTGAAATTGAACACTGAAATTTAAGAATGAAAAGATGATTGAACACTGAAAGAGGTTAGCAAGTTGCTTGTTGGTTTCATCACAAGTACCAGGAGTATTTTTAATCCTACGCGAGTCATTTTTAAACCTATACAAGTACCAGGAATATTTCATTCCTTTCAAGTGCAAGTACTCAAAATTTGTTTGAGTAACAAATCTAGGAGTACTGGAGAACTCCTAGATTGAAGTACTCAAAGCAACCACCAAAATCTCTCAATACCGGCCACGACAAGTAATCAGAATACAGTAGCAACAATTGCAGTACCCCAGTCGCACTGTAGGATAGAAAGCACATAATACTGGTAGGCACACTATTTCAGCACGGGAAACAAACAATATATTATATGATTAAAAAGGCATATATATCCTGCTTTCGTAGGGCGACTGCGCGGGGCCAAGGACCATGACATTGAAGTAACACATTCTTAAATTGTGATAGCATTAATACAGGCATTGTGGCAGGCCCCAAACATGTTCAATTGTGAGTTATCCGCCAGCTATATGAAATGTACCACCAGAAGCCAATTCATAAGAACACATCAATTAACAAAGCTGCGGCCACAAGGGAGTGGACCAAGTACCATCTCAAGTACCTAACGAGTGCCTGATGGTGGATTCACAATAAATCACAGAGAAGCTCATCCCCTATTGATTCGGCAAGCTACTCACATCCACACATAATATTAATATCTAACAGCGCAACAGAAAAAACGACGGCAAGCAAGATCATCAAAGGGTGAACCAGTATAGCTGATGCACAACGAAACATGACCTAGAGCTTCATGCGGTAGATCCTAGGATGCTCCTCCGTCGGCGTCAGCAGGCCCCTCCCGACCACCTGGTACTGGTGGAACTGCACGAGCGCGAGCGCCAAATGGTTAGTTCAGATCACACGATGAGAACTAATCCCCGTGATAGCGGTGCGTACGAGTAAGAGGGGCTCACCCTGACCGCGACCATCTTGGCCGGAGTTGCTGAGGTCGTCGTACGTCGGTCTGGGGCGATGGGCTTGCTGCTGTGCGATTCTGTGACGGGCTTCTGTTCGCGGGAGCCGCGCCAGCCCAGGGCCCCGCCGGTGAGCTCCAACGAGGGGAGGGAGGAGGGAGGCGACCCCCATCACCATGGCTGCCAAATCCCTCCCTCCGGATTGAGGCTATGTCCGCCAGATCGGCGTGGCCAAGGCCGCCAATCCTCCTCTCCTGCTCGAACTAGGCCTCGAGGAGAGGAGGTGGTGGCCGTCGATGGTGGGGATGGGGGGCGACGGTGGCGTCCATCTCCGCCTGGATCGCGCGCGTGGGGTGACGAGGATACGTACCTAGGGTAGGGTAACTTATCATACCTGAGGTACCCAATCAAGGACATGACTCCTACAATGAAAGACATTCTAAGAAGTATCAACATTTCAGTCGACCTGGTCAGCCCAGTCGACGGACACGAGCGTACTCGACCAGAAGCACAAGCAGTCGACCATGAAGATAGCCACTCGACTATAAGAAGACCTAAAGGCACTGCCTACAAACGGTCATCTCATAAGTAGCTTTTATGGCCTTCATGGTCCTTTATTACAGGCGTTACCAGTAACCCCCTCTCTTTATGTACATTAAACTCCTTGTAACGTGGGCTGGCTGGGGTCCTGGCGAACTCTATATAAGCCACCCCCCTCCACTAGGACAAGGGTTGGCAACTTTGTAACACACACACACACATAATCCAGTCGACTGCCTCCGGGCTCCGAGACGTAGGGCTGTTACTTCCTCAGAGAAGGGCCCGAACTCGTAAAACTCCTTGCGCATACAACTACTCCATAGCTAGGATCTTGCCTCTCCATACTTTTCGCCCATTCTTACTGTCAGACTTAGAACCACGACAGTTGGCGCCCACCGTGGGGCAGGTGTTCTAGCGATTTGTTGGAGTTGGGATTCTTTCACCCCACATCATGTTTTCGAGCGGAGTCATGGTCGAGAGCCGCGAGATCCGTCTCGGCGCTCTCTCCTTCATCGTTGACAACTCTGCTTGGCTGCAGGAGGCTCCACTCGACGTGGACGCGCTTCCCGCCCGCGGAGCCACGCATTTTCGCACATGCGTCCGCGGCGTCCTCCTGCGGCAACCGTCGACCCAGTACGGGTCGGCATTCGTTTCGCCATCATCGTCATCAGTTTCCCACCGGCGCAAGCGCACCGGTCGGTCGAGACTCCAGCGGTGGGTGAAGCATGCACTGGCCCGCCAGTCGGCCATCCCCCAAGTCGCGGCAATCGAGCCCGACGAGTCACTCTACGGCCTGTTCGACTGGCTCCGTAGAGACTGCGTCCGAGTGCGACAGCAGTGATCCAGCGGCGGAAGTACTAATGGTCGACGGACCATGTAGTCCCCCCGGATTCCCCCACACCGAAGAGGTTGCCGCAGGGGGGATTCCGGTGCGGGGCCACGAAGAGTACAGGACCGAGCCCCTTACCTCAGTGCAGAGGGAGGAACTCCGTCGCCGGAACATGGACGCCCTTCACACTCCTATCGTTGGAGAAACCCCTGAGGCACGAGCCCTGGAGGAGGTGCGCTTGGCCAACTTGGCTGAACGTACTCGACTGGAGAATCTCCAGAGAGCACTCGACAAGCGCGCACGACCGCCCGTTCCCGAGTCCAGTCGTCGTCGCCTCTTCCAGCAGCCGACCCAGGTATACCGTACCACGATTCAGAATTTGGCAGCTGCGGCTCGCATAGCGGAGTCGATCCAGCCTTCACAGTCAGAGGCAGGGAGAGGTCTGTTGCAGATCAGAGATTTGCTCCGTGCAGCGGGTGACCAGAATTCAGCCGTATCTCAGTCGCGCAACAGGATTCACAGTCGATCCGTCGCTGCGAATTCCGTTCAGTCGGCTCATAGTCCAAGGTCACTCCCGAGGCGTGAAGGACACAGAGGCCGGCACGAGGATCAATACCAAGGGCACGAGCGATATGAGCACCGATTCGATCGCAACGATCAACGTCGAGTGCCTTCTCCTGCCCCAAGAGCGGGGTCGTACGTTCCTCGACGGCAAGAGGACAGACGCCAGTTCAGTACTGGGCGAAGGGTCCCAGTCGACCCCAGGGAACCAGGCTTTGATGCGAGATCCATCATCGTTCAAGGTCTGGTCGACCGAAATAGAGCTCACCGAGAAGACCGTCACAGAGGCGCCCCGTCCAGCAGCAGAGTTCACGTCTCAGGTCCCGAGTGTTTCAGTAGAGCAATCAGAGCTGCAGTGAATCCTCCCAACTTCAGGTTGGCGACTAGAGTCAGCAAGTTCACCGGAGAGTCCAAGCCGGACACATGGCTCGAGGATTACCGAGTGGCTGTTCAGATCGGAGGCGGCAATGACGAGGTGGCCATGAAGCATTTGCCCCTCATGTTGGAAGGATCAGCCAGAGCGTGGTTGAATCAGTTGGCTCCCAGCAGTATTTATACTTGGGAAGATCTAGCCCAGGTGTTTGTCAGGACATTTGAAGGGACTTGCAAGCGACCGGCAGGGTTGACAGAATTGCAGTCATGTGTTCTGAAGTCGAGTGAAACCCTGAGGGATTATATCCAAAGGTGGATCACTCTGAATCACACGGTCGAGAATGTGTCCGATCATCAGGCAGTTTACGCCTTCAAGGAAGGCGTCAGAAACAGGGAGTTAAGTTTGAAGTTCGGTCGAACCGGGGATATGACCCTGAGTCGAATGATGGAAATCGCCACCAAGTACGCGAACGGAGAAGAGGAAGATAGACTCCGGAGTGGCAAGTATAAGGCAGCCGCTAATGAGGCCGGCGGAGGACACTCCAGTCGGAAGCAGAAGCGCAAGGCCGAGCCAGTCGCCCCCGGGGAAGCCTTAGCTGTGACCCCAGGGAAGTTTAAGGGGAAACCCAAGGGTCCTTGGAACCCCAAGAAAGTGAAAGACCAGGACGGGAACGATGTGATGGACTTACCATGCCACATTCACACGAAGAAAGATGAAGAGGGAAATCTCATTTACCCTAAGCATACCACTCGACAATGTCGACTCCTGATGCAACAGTTCCAAGGGAAGCAGGCCAAGGACAAAGAGAAAGAGTCAGACAAAGTTGAAGACAGGGAAGACAGCGGTGAAGAATACCCCCAAGTCAATTCCACTCTGATGATTTTCGCTGATGTCGAAAGTAAGAGTCGACTGAAGGTCATCAATCGCGAAGTAAACATGGTCGCTCCGGTGACACCCCATTACCTGAAGTGGTCCCAGACCGCCATCACCTTCGACCAGTCCGATCATCCGACTCATATTGCCACCCCAGGGAGGCAAGCGTTGGTGGTCGACCCAATTATTGAAGGCACTCGACTGACCAAGGTTCTGATGGACGGCGGCAGTGGGCTAAACTTGTTGTATGCAGAGACATTGAAGGGGATGGGCATTCCGATGTCCCGACTCAGCCCCGGCAACATGAGCTTCCACGGAGTCATTCCTGGGAAGAAAGCTGAGTCACTCGGTCAAATCACTCTCGACGTCGTCTTTGGTGACTCGAAGAATTTCCGGAAAGAAAAGTTAACCTTTGAGGTCGTGGATTTTCAGAGTGCGTACCACGCCATTCTTGGGAGGCCAGCCTATGCTCGTTTCATGGCTCGACCATGCTACGTATACCTCAAGCTGAAGATGCCTGGCCCCAAAGGTGTAATCACCATCGTTGGCAATCGGAAGAAGGCAGAGGAGTGCTTCCAGAAAGGCGCCAAAATTGCTGATGCTCAGATGGCCAAGATAGAGATACAAGAGTACCAGAAGACTGCGGATCCGAGTGAGTTGTTACGAGCCAAGAAGCCCGCCACGGAGTCAGCATTTCAGTCGACTGGTGAGACCAAGCAAGTCCACATCCACCCGACCGATCCAAATGCGGCTCCAACCAACATCTCCACTACACTCGACTCCAAATAGGAAGAAGCGCTCGTCCAGTTCCTCCGTGAGAACTGGGACATCTTTGCATGGAAGCCTGCTGACATGCCAGGTGTACCCAGGGGACTGGCTGAGCACCGCCTTCGAGTCGACCCAAAGGTCAAACCAGTCAAGGAGCATCTCCGACGGTCCGACGTTCAGAAGAGAAAGGCCATTGGCGAAGAAGTGGCCCGACTCCTAGCAGCAGAATTCATTCGCGAGATCTACCACTCCGAGTGGCTCGCCAATGTTGTAATGGTCCCTAAGAAGGACAAATCGTTGCGCATGTGCATCGATTTTAAGCATATCAATCGGGCCTGCCCGAAAGATCATTTTCCTCTTCCTCGCATCGACCAAATAGTCGACTCGACTGCAGGATGCGAGAGGTTATCTTTTTTAGATGCTTACTCTGGATACCATCAGATCCGTCTGTATGGACCCGATGAAATAAAAACAGACTTCATCACCCCATTTGGGTGTTTCTGCTATGTTACCATGCCTTTCGGTCTCAAGAACGCCGGAGCTACATTCATGAGAATGATTCAGAAGTGCCTAATCACTCAAATCAGTCGGAATGTAGAAGCATACATGGATGACATAGTGGTCAAGTCACGAAAAGGTTCCGACCTGCTGACTGACCTAGCTGAAACTTTTGCCAATCTCAGGAATTATGATATCAAGCTCAATCCGTCGAAGTGCACATTTGGAGTCCCTGGAGGAAAGTTACTCGGTTTTCTTGTTTCCGAACGAGGAATCGACGCTAACCCCGAAAAAGTTGGCACCATACTCCGGATGAAACGCCCCGTGCGTGTGCACGATGTCCAGAAACTTGCTGGATGCTTGGCCGCTTTAAGTCGATTCATCTCCAGGCTCGGTGAAAAGGCGCTGCCTCTTTACCGACTGATGAAGAAGTCAGACACGTTCGAATGGACTCCAGAAGCTGATGCCGCATTTGCAGAGCTAAAAGCTTTGCTCTCCACCCAGCCGGTGCTTGCTGCTCCTGTCAGCAAAGAGCCATTGTTGCTTTACATAGCAGCCACAGGACAAGTCGTTAGTACCGTTCTTACGGTCGAGCGGGAAGAGGAAGGAAAGACCTTCAAAGTTCAACGCACAGTTTATTATCTCTCTGAAGTTCTGACCCCGTCGAAGCAAAGATATCCCCACTATCAGAAGCTTGTTTACGGGATTTACATGACCACAAAGAAGGTTGCTCATTATTTCTCTGATCACTCTATCACAGTCGTCAGCGACGCTCCATTATCAGAGATTCTTCATAACAGAGATGCAACCGGTCGAGTGGCGAAATGGGCAATTGAACTTCTTCCTCTTGATATCAAGTTCGAGGCAAAGAAAGCTATTAAGTCCCAGGCAATAGCTGATTTCCTCGCCGAGTGGACCGAGCAGGAGCTTCCGACTCAAGTTCACTCGGAGCACTGGACTATGTTTTTCGATGGCTCCAAGATGCTGAACGGATCCGGTGCGGGGGTTGTACCGGTTTCCCCCCGAGGAGATAAGCTCAAGTATGTCCTCCAGATTCACTTTGATTCCTCCAACAATGAGGCAGAGTATGAAGCGCTTCTATACGGATTACGTATGGCCATTTCACTCGGCGTCCATCGCCTCATGGTCTACGGCGACTCAGATCTGGTTGTTAATCAAGTGATGAAGGAGTGGGACGTCCGAAGCCCATCCATGACGGGATATTGCAGCGCAGTGAGGAAGCTGGAGAAACGATTCGAGGGGTTGGAGCTCCATCATATACCCCGACTGAAAAATCAAGCTGCAGATGATCTGGCGAAGATAGGGTCCAAAAGGGAGGCCATCCCTAAAGATGTGTGTTTGGAGCACATTCACACACCATCAGTGCAAGAAGATCCTTTCACAGAAGAGCCTCCACAACCAAAAAGCGCCTCTGACTCGACCGAAGTGGAGGTTCCAGCTGTGGTCGACCTGATTATGGAAGTTATGATCACCACTCCCGATTGGACAGTGCCGTACATTGCGTATATCATGAGAAAAGAGCTCCCAGAAGATGAAGAAGAGGCTCGACAGGTCGTCCGTCGATCCAAAGCCTTTACAGTAATCAAAGGGCATCTATACAGAGAAAGCGCGACTGGAGTTGGTCAGAAGTGCATCACACGTGAAGAAGGACAGATAATTCTCGAGGACATCCACTCGGGGACCTGTGGCCATCATGCGTCCTCTCGGACCATCGTGGCCAAAGCATACCGAGGGGGTTTTTACTGGCCAAAGGCGAACGAAATGGCAAAGGATATAGTCGACAAGTGCGAGGGGTGCCAGTTTTATTCCAACATGTCTCACAAGCCCGCCTCCGCCTTGAAGACCATTCCACTCGTCTGGCCTTTCGCTGTCTGGGGTCTAGACATGATCGGACCACTGAGAACTGGTAGGAGTGGCTTCACCCACTTGTTGGTTGCAGTCGACAAGTTCACGAAGTGGATAGAAGCCAAACCCATAAAGGACCTCGACGCAAGCACTGCCATCAGTTTTATCAGGGGATTGATATTCAGATATGGAGTTCCGCACAGCATCATCGCGGATAACGGATCAAACTTTGATAATGACAGATTCAAAGCCTTCTGCGCCTCTCAGGGCACTCGAGTCGACTACGCTTCAGTTGCTCATCCTCAGTCGAATGGACAGGCCGAACGCGCGAATGGCCTCATCCTCAAAGGACTAAAACCCCGACTGATGCGTGATCTCAAACACGCAGCAGGCGCCTGGGTCGACGAACTTCCGTCAGTTCTATGGGGGTTGAGGACCACCCCTAACCGGTCGACTGGAAGAACACCATTCTTTCTGGTCTATGGAGCCGAAGCGGTTTTGCCGAGCGACCTGCTCCACAACGCGCCTCGAGTCGAGTTATATTCCGAAGCAGAAGCAGAACAGGCCCGGCAAGATGCAGTCGACCTCTTAGAGGAGGAAAGAGAGATGGCTCTAATCCGCTCGACCATCTACCAGCAAGAGTTGCGTCGGTTCTACGCCAAAAATGTGAAGGGTCGAGCCTTTCAGGAAGGAGATTTGGTCCTCCGCGTGGATCAGCAAAAACCTCACAAACTTGCCCCGACCTGGGAAGGCCCCTTCATCATCACCAAAGTCCTGCACAACGGAGCGTATCACCTCTACAACATTGATCGACGGATCGACGAGCCTCGAGCATGGAACGCGGACCTGCTCCGTCCTTTTTACACTTAAAAACTCAATCGACTAAGATGTAATAAAAGTACCTCTGTAGTTCTTTTGTTTCAAGCAAACGACTGCTATTTCTTTTTCTGTTTGTTTAAATTTCCCCCAGTGGGTGACTTAGCTGCGAATCCGCTTCGCCTAAGTTTTCAGGAAATCCTACCGAGTGGAGAGCAAGTCTCCCACTCGGGGGCTTAGCTGCGAATCCAAGCACTCGCCTAAGTTTGAAAAAATCCTATCGAGTGGAGAGCAAACCTCCCACTCGGGGGCTTAGCTGCAGTCCAAGCACTCGCCTAAGTAATTGAAATCCTACCGAGTGGAGAGCAAACCTCCCACTCGGGGGCTTAGCTGCAGTCCAAGCGCTCGCCTAAGTAATTGAAATCCTACCGAGTGGAGAGCAAACCTCCCACTCGGGGGCTTAGCTGCAGTCCAAGCACTCTCCTAAGTAATTGAAATCCTACCGAGTGGAGAGCAAACCTCCCACTCAGGGGCTTAGCTGCAGTCCAAGCACTCGCCTAAGTAATTGAAATCCTACTGAGTGGAGAGCAAACCTCCCACTCGGGGGCTTAGCTGCAGTCCAAGCACTCGCCTAAGTAATTGAAATCCTACCGAGTGGAGAGCAAACCTCCCACTCGGGGGCTTAGCTGCAGTCCAAGCACTCGTCTAAGTAATTGAAATCCTACCAAGTGGAGAGCGAACCTCCCACTCGGGGGCTTAGCTGCAGTCCAAGCACTCGCCTAAGTAATTGAAATCCTACCGAGTGGAGAGCAAACCTCCCACCCGGGGGCTTAGCTGCAGTCCAAGCACTCGCCTAAGTAATTGGAATCCTACCGAGTGGAGAGCAAACCTCCCGCTCGGGGACTTAGCTGCAGCCCAGTGCTCGCCTAAGCCATTTTGATAGACACCATCGCGGCGATGAGCATCGTGCAAACCAGGCAGCCTCTGAGGGAACAACGAATAGCAGCCTCTGAGGGAACAACGAATAGTAGATCGGCGGATCAAGTCACGAAGACATTCAATGTCGAGCCATGTTCGGATAAAATCAAAAGATCCTAGATCGCAAGTAAAAGTACTCGAGCTGAGAGCCCGACGGAGTTTATCAAATACATAAACCACTCGGCATCCCGAGGCAAATTTAAGGTAAAGCACAACAGTTTTTTACTCTTCTGGCGGAGGGCTTGATGGCGCAACGAATTCGTCCAAGTCGATCCCGTCTGAGATTCGAGTGGCAGCAGCGATGAAGGTCTCCATGAAATCCTGAAAATTATGCTTCCTGGTATTGGCAACCTGGAGAGCGGCCAACTTCTCCTCTCGCGCCTCCTTGCAGTGGACACGAACCAGTGACAGAGCCACATCAGCACCGCACCTAGCAGAAGACTTTTTCCATTCTCGCACTCGACCTGGAACATCACTTAGTCGAGTGACCAAGGATTCAAGGTCGTTCTGAAGGGTCTCTTTGGGCCAGAGTGCGGAGTCGATCCGCGACACAGCAGCTTTCAGTCGAGCCAGGTAGTCCACCACACCAGTGATACGGGATTCCAACCGGAGGACATTCATGGCCACTTCATCCTTCACAGGAGAATTGATAGGGTCTAGGCAGGTCTCCACTCGACTGGTCTCTTCCTCAAAATTCCGGCAGAATTCTGAAAGAAGTTTCGACAGAGCAAAACTGTAACCAAATGGTGAGTCGACAACAACAAGATTAATCGCACAAAGGGGGTTACCTTCAAGCATGAGGTATAGCTTCTTGGCAAGACCCCCAAGATAATCCTCCAAGTCCTTGTGCTTCCCCGCCAGCTGGCCGATCTTGTCGTTCAGAGTACTCTTGTCAGTCTTCAGTTGACTCGCTTCCCTATTGGCCGCGTCAAGAGCAGACTTCAGCCTAGCGTTCTCGTTCTCAAGATGGCTGACTGAAGCAAGTTTCTCTTCAGCGAGCTTTAACTTCTCCGCAGCTGCCTTTTGCGCCTCCGCAAGGTTAAGATCTTTCTTCTTCAGGGCCTTCTCTAGTTCGTCTGCAAAGCAACAACAGACACAGAGTTCAGAACGGGCAGAGGAACAGAGATAGACGTCGAGTCCTCACCAGCTATACCTTTTGCTTCATCCTTCGCCTTTTGCACGTTTTCCTGAGCAAACTGTAAATCAAGATTAAGCTGGATCTGCTTATCCTTCAGATCAGCGAGCTGAGCAACAAGCTCACAAGACTTCTGCAAAGAGTCAATCGACAAAGGGTATCAAAGACAAGTTACTCCCGAGTGACTGAAAGAAAGAGCACAACACTTCTAAGACTACAGCCGAATCAAAACATTCGACAGTAGCCTCGGGGACTACACCCAGTGGGTGCACTCAGCGTGCCCCCACCGGTTTTCCTTGATTTCCACTCGACCCAATCCGATCAGTCGAGTGTGGAAGTTTGAAAGCATAAAGACCGCAGTCGACTGCCAGCAGTCGACCGTGGCCTTGGGGACTACACCCAGTGGGTGCACTCAGCGTGCCCCACCGGTTTTCCTTGATTTCCACTCGACCCAATCCGATCAGTCGAGTGAGGAAGTTTGAAAGCATAAAGACCGCAGTCGACTACCAGCAGTCGACCGTGGCCTTGGGGACTACACCCAGTGGGTGCACTCAGCGTGCCCCCACCGGTTTTCCTTGATTTCCACTCGACC
Organism: Aegilops umbellulata; assembly: GCA_032464435.1. Taxonomy (NCBI): domain Eukaryota; kingdom Viridiplantae; phylum Streptophyta; class Magnoliopsida; order Poales; family Poaceae; genus Aegilops; species Aegilops umbellulata. The sequence continues at coordinate 525,617,395 of CP136055.1, read as the reverse complement.
CAATCCGATCAGTCGAGTGAGGAAGTTTGAAAGCATAAAGACCGCAGTCGACTGCCAGCAGTCGACCGTGGCCTTGGGGACTACACCCAGTGGGTGCACTCAGCGTGCCCCCACCAATGAAAAATTTCAGATCAACAGCACCCAGTGGGTGTACAACGCAAGTGAAGACCAACTAACCTAGACGTTCTGCTGCAACGCCGAGCTGATGTCATAGGCCGCTTGACTGGCATCCCGAGCCGCTTTGCTCTGCTCCATCACGAGCCCCGCCTGACGTATAGCCTCCTTAGCAGCACTCGCTTGATCCTCCGGGGTCTGGTAGGCGGCGAAGAACGAGGGCGGGTCGACCAGTGGGGGAGCAGTCGACGACGAAGGCCGGGCAGTCGTCAGTGGTTCAGCAAAAGTCACAGTAGTCCGGGCGGTGTTGTCACCCCCTTGGACCACCGCCTCAGCAGTCGACGCGGTCTGAGGTGCCTTGTCGACCGGGGCCCTCCGGCCTCTCCTCCTAAAAGGTCTGAGCGGCACTTCCGCCTCCTCCTCATCATCCGGAAGGTCAATAATGTTGGTCGGAGCTACAAAAGTTCAGAAATGAATATCCAATTGACTCAGCAGTTAAACAGTCGGATCGTGTCAAAGATTATACCTAAGTTGGAAGTGACGGCGTCCTCCATCATCTCATCGACATTCTGGATGGAAGTCTCGGAAGTAGCGGCGCTGCACGATTCCAAGCAAATAATTTGAAAGTGAATCGACTAAGAATCCGTTCTAGTCGACTCAAGAAAGATAAAAACAGTCACTTACCCAGAGATGACAGGGATGGCGACCCTGATCTTGGGCAAGGCCTTGGGTGGCTTGGTCGGGATGGCTCTGGGCTGCTTGGGTGCCTTCTCAGTTGGGGCCGGCGACGCGGTCCGAGGGCGCTTGGATGACTGGCCCACCGGAGCACTCGACTGACTGCGCTCCACAGCGGGATCCTGAGCGTTCTTGGAGCGTCTCTCGCGTCGAGGAAGGTCGACCTCCACCTCTTCATCTTCATCACCCGAGTCGTCGCTGGCCTCCTCCTCTACTTCACCATCAGATTCCCACTCCTCAACTTCACCTCCATCCTCACTTCCTTCGCCTCCACTCCCTCCTCCTTCAGATACTTGCTCATGGTTCCCATTCGGCATCGAATACATGTCATTGATCTCCTGCAAGACAACGGGCAGAGCAAGGATCAGTCGACTTATCGCAAGCCAGTTACTAGACGGAGTGAAAATTTCAGTCGGAAGAAGTAAAACGTACCTTCTCTGTCTCCATCATCCCATCAAGCGGAGCAATCCTCCTAGAACCCCTGGGGTTGTCCTTATTCCCGGTCATGCTGGTCAGCCAGCTCTCCAGTACAGAAGCCTCGACCGCCTCCGGGTGGATCCGAGTGGAGTCGTCGGACCCGGAATACAACCACATCGAGTGATCCCGAGCCTGGAGAGGTTGGATTCGTCGCTGGAGGAAGACTTCGAGCAAGTCCATGCCGGTCACGCCTTCCCGAACCAACTCAACCACTCGACTGACTAATACCTTCACCTGAGCCTTCTCCTCTGGAACCACTTTCAAAGAAGCGGGTTTCTGCACTCGGTCCAAGATAAAAGGAGGAAGGCCGATCGAGTGGCCAGGGGTCGGCTGGTCCTTGCAGTAGAACCAAGTCGACTGCCACCCGCGCACGGAATCGGGAAGCGTCATGGGAGGAAAACAACTGTTACCCCTCGTCTGGATCCCGAGGCCCCCGCACATCTGGATCACCTGCGTCCTTTCCCCGTCCGGGTTGAGCCTTTTAACCGACTGGGATCGGCAAGTGAAGATATGCTTGAAGAGGCCCCAGTGAGGTCGACAGCCTAAGAATCACTCACACAGAGACACGAACGCAGCAAGATAGACTATGGAGTTGGGCGTGAAATGGTGGAGCTGCGCTCCGAAGAAGTTCAGAAAGGCCCTAAAAAAAGGACTCGGGGGCAGGGAAAACCCCCGGTCGACATGGGTGGCTATCAGGACGCACTCACCCTCGCGAGGTTTCGGCTCCGTCTCCTTCCCAGGGAGGCGAGCAGCCTTGTAGGGAATGAGTCCCCCCTCCACCATGTCGTCGATATCCGCTTGAGTAAGGATGGAGGGCATCCAATCCCCCTGTAACCAGCCGGACGGCAGAGCGGCCCGCGAGGACGACCCGCCTCGGCCAGATTTCTTCCCCTTACCCTTTGTCGCAGCCTTCTTCGCACGTTCCGCCGCCGCCGTCTTGTCCTTCCCCATTGTCTCGAACGAGGTCTTGGCCGAGCGGCGGTGTCGAGATTGCAGCGAAGAGCGAGGCGGAGGCTTACGGAGGAAGGGAGAAGAAAAACAAGGGCGCACAGTGAAAAAAATCGGAATCATTACCTTGTATAAGGCCACACCCGAGTGGCTGATCAGTGGGCCTGCGCCCCCCAGTCAAATCCCGCAGCAGGCGCGCGCGCAGTACGTGGTGAAAAAGGTGGCGCGGAGATCGAGGCGCCCTTGCCTTATCCAGCCGATTCGCGCGATTTTCTCCGTCCGGTGCGCTTCCCAATTTTCAAATCCCGCAAGATCCGCGATCGACAGGACGGTTTGTCAGACGAAAAGATCCGTTTCCTTAAGTCTCCCAAGAGACTCGTCACGTAAACACACTCGACGGTAATATGAAACCACTCGACGGACATCTGAATGGATCAAGGCAACTGAAGAATGGGTTCCCACCGTAACTTCCATTTATCCAAAGACAGATGCAACCGAAGCATGGAGGTTGAGTCGGAAGCATAGGCTCGGCCCCATTCTCACTTAACCCCTGACCCATTCGGGGGCTAATGACGAGGATACGTACCTAGGGTAGGGTAACTTATCTTACCTGAGGTACCCAACCAAGGACATGACTCCTACAATGAAAGACATTCTAAGAAGTATCAACATTTCAGTCGACCTGGTCAGCCCAGTCGACGGACACGAGCGTACTCGACCAGAAGCACAAGCAGTCGACCATGAAGACAGCCACTCGACTATAAGAAGACCTAAAGGCACTGCCTACAAACGGTCATCTCATAAGTAGCTTTTATGGCCTTCATGGTCCTTTATTACAGGCGTTACCAGTAACCCCCTCTCTTTATGTACATTAAACTCCTTGTAACGTGGGCTGGCTGGGGTCCTGGCGAACTCTATATAAGCCACCCCCCTCCACTAGGACAGGGGTTCGCAACTTTGTAACACACACACACACATAATCCAGTCGACTGCCTCCGGGCTCCGAGACGTAGGGCTGTTACTTCCTCAGAGAAGGGCCCGAACTCGTAAAACTCCTTGCGCATACAACTACTCCATAGCTAGGATCTTGCCTCTCCATACTTACCCCCCATTCTTACTGTCAGACTTAGAACCACGACATGGGGTGCGGGGAGCTCACGAGATTTGGTCGCGAGGGGGCGACCCGGACATGAGGGATGGTGGAAGGGAGGATGGCCGGCGCTAGGGGCGATGAGGAGGTCGGCGACGGCGGGGATGGGGGAGGCTGGCGGTGGGGTTAGGATGGCAGAGAGAGGGAGGTGAGTCGGGGAGAGGGGGATCTGGGAGGAGGTGGCTATAGCTGGCCAAATGGGCCGGTTTTTTCGGGCCGGCCCGTGAGCACGCCGGCACGGCACGATCTAAACGGGCCTAGCCCGGCACGCGGCACGCCCTGGGCCGTGCCTGGGCCTGGAGGCTGGGCACGCGGGCCGGCACGGCATGGCCCAATTACGTTTTTTTATTTTTTTATACATCTATATATGGCCCAACATGTAAAAATAGGCTAAAAAACGCTCAGAGCGTCAAATAACAGGCTAAAAAATATGGCCCACCATGCTAAACGGGCCAACGTGCCGGCCTGTTTACTAACTGGGCCGTGCCTGGGCCTGGGGGCGCAGCACGCGGGCCGGCACGTCACGGCCCGTATAGTAATCGTGCCCTGGCGGGCCGTGCCGTGCCAGGCACGATTGCGATGGGCCGGGCCGTGTCGTGCCGGGCCGGCCCGTTTGGCCAGGTATGGAGGTGGCGGCGGCGAGGAGCTGAGGAAGGAGAGGTGGACGGGTGCGGGTTAGGGTTTGGGCTGCGGATGGATGGCTGGATGGAGAGGTGGAGAGTTGGAGGGATGGATGGGCGGCCATGTCATCGATCAGTGTGAAAACTAAACCAGCCAATGAGAATGGAGCACATATAATTGTGTTTTTCCTTTTGTTTTTCTTCTACTTTTACACATGAAACAAATCAAAAAAAATGGTCTCAGATTGTGCACAAGTTTGTATCTTGAATGACAAACAATGTTGACTAAGGAATTTTTCATTTTCTTTGCACAAAAAATTCATTTCCCATTTTTCGAGTGCCTAAAATAAGTTTTTTTGTGAAGAACCTATCAAATAATTGTTGCAAAATTGGACCAAATCAATTTTCTACAATACTAGGCCATATTTAATGCATAATTGACCAAATGGTTGGGTGTCAAAAGCTTTTATCCACCTCTCGTGAAAAAGATAAATTTCTGCCGATTTAGTGGAAGCAGGTCAAATTTGAACTGCGGCTGCCTCATAGTTAGCTATATATTTTTCCAAAAAATCTTTTTAGGTACAAAAATATCTATTTAATCAGAGAAACACTAGCAAGGAACGGTCATGCCCGCCGTTTTGACCGCATTTTGAAACGGGCATAGAAAATTCAAAAAAATAAAAAAGATGGAAAACCTTTGCATTGTGTCATTATATGTGATCAAGTTACCAGGAAAAATAATAAACTTGTAATACGGCAATTATTTTAAAAAAGTGCTCTCACAAACGAGCTATCATGTGTGGAGATCAATGGCTTTCAAGCTAGGTGATCAATCTTATTGCCACATTCATGGCATAGTTTGTTCAAATTATCTCATATTGTGCACAAGGGTGCATATTGGAATGGCAAACAATGTTGCATAAGAAAGTTTTCATTTTCTTTGGACGAAAAAATCATTTTCCATTTTTCGAGTGCCCGAAATGAGGTTTTTTTGTGAAGAACCTACCAAATAATTGTTGTAAAAGTGGACAAATAAATTTTCTAAAATACTAGGCCATATTTAATGCATAATTGACCAAATGGTTGGATGTCAAAAGCTTTTATCAACCTCCCGTGAAAAACACAAATTTCTGCCAATTCAGTTGGAAGCGGGTCAAATTTGAACTGCAGCTCCCTCATAGTTTGCTATTTATTTTTCCAAAAAATCATTTTTAGGTACAAAAGTATCTATTTAATCAGAGAAACGCTAAAAAATTTCCAAGATCCAACCACTAGCTAGGAACGGTCATGCCCACCGTTTTAACCGCACTTTGAAACGGGCATAAGAAATTCAAAAAAATCAAAATATTGGAAAACCTTCGCATTGCGTCATTATATGTAACGAAGTTACCAGGTAAAATAATAAACTTCTAATACGATAATTATTTTAAAAAAGTGTTCTCAGAAACAAGCTAGCATGTCTGGAGATCAATGGCTTTCAAGCCAGATGATCAATCTTACAACCACATTCATGGCATAGTTTGTTCAAATGATCTCTTATTATGCACAAAGGTGCATATTGGAATGGCAAACAATGTTGCCTAAGGAAGTTTCCATTTTCTTTGGACGAAAAAATCATTTTCCATTTTTCGAGTGCCAAAAATGAGGTTTTTTTGTGAAGAACCTAGCAAATAATTGTTGTAAAATTGGACCAAATCAATTTTATAAAATACCAGGCCATATTTAATGCATAATTAACCAAATGGTTGTGTTTCAAAAGCTTTTATCCACCTTTCATGAAAAAGACAAATTTCTACTGATTCAGGTGGAAGCGGGTCAAATTTAAACTGCAACTGCCTCATAGTTTGCTATTTATTTTTTCCAAAAATCATTTATAGGTACAAAAGTTGTTGGGTAACGTAGCAGAAATTCAAAATTTTCCTACGTGTCACCAAGATCTATCTATGGAGAAACCAGCAACGAAGGGAAGGAGAGTGCATCTACATACCCTTGTAGATCGCTAAGCGGAAGCGTTCAAGTGAACGGGGTTGATGGAGTCGTACTCGCCGTGATCCAAATCACCGATGACCAAGTGCCGAACGTACGACACCTCCGCGTTCAACACACGTACAGCCCGGTGACGTCTCCCACGCCTTGATCCAGCAAGGAGAAAGGGAGAGGTTGAGGAAGACTCCATCCAGCAGCAGCAAAACGGCATGGTGGTGGTGGAGGAGTGTGGCAATCCTGCAGGGCTTTGCCAAGCACTGCGGGAGAGGAGGAAGAAGAGATGCAGGGTTGCGCCATCAAGAGGAGAGGAACTCGTGTTCTGTGGGCAGCCCAAACCTCAACTATATATAGGGGAAGGGGAGGGGCTATGCCCCCTTTAGGGTTTCCACCCCTAGGGGTGGCGGCTAGCCTAGATCCCATCTATGGGAGGCGGCCAAGGGGAGGGGGAGAGGGAGGCGCACCAGGATGGGCCTCAGGGCCCATCTGCCCTAGGGTTTGCCCCCTTCTCCTCTCCCTTGCGGCTTGGGCCCTTGTGGGGGGGCGCACCAGCCCACCTGGGGCTGGTCCCCTTCCACACTTGGCCCATGCAGCCCTCCGGGGCTGGTGGCCCCACTTGGTGGACCCCCGGACACCTCCGGTGATCCCGGTACACTACCGGTGAAGCCCAGAACACTTCCGGTGGCCAAAACCATACTTCCTATATATAAATCTTTACCTCCGGACCATTCCGGAACTCCTCGTGATGTCCGTGATCTCATCCGGGACTCCGAACAACATTCGGTAACCACATACAAACTTCCCTTATAACCCTAGCATCATCGAACCTTAAGTGTGTAGACCCTACGGGTTCGGGAGACATGCAGACATGACCGAGACGTTCTCCGGTCAATAACCAACAGTGGGATCTGGATACCCATGTTGGCTCCCACATGTTCCACGATGATCTCATCGGATGAACCACGATGTCAAGGACTTAATCAATCCCAAATACAATTCCCTTTGTCTATTGGTACGATACTTGCCCGAGATTCGATCATTGGTATCCCAATACCTTGTTCAATCTCGTTACCGGCAAGTCTCTTTTACTCGTTCCGCAACACATCATCCCGTGATCAACTCCTTGATCACATTGTGCACATTATGATGATGTCCTACCGAGTGGGCCCAGAGATACCTCTCCGTTTACACGGAGCGACAAATCCCAGTCTCGATTCGTGCCAACCCAACAGACACTTTCAGAGATACCTGTAGTGTACCTTTATAGCCCCCTAGTTACGTTGTGACGTTTTGCACACCCAAAGCATTCCTACGGTATCCGGGAGTTGCGCAATCTCATGGTCTAAGGAAATGATACTTGACATTTAGAAAAGCTTTAGCATATGAACTACACGATCTTTGTGCTAGGCTTAGGATTGGGTCTTGTCCATCACATCATTCTTCTAATGATGTGATCCCGTTATCAATGACATCCAATGTCCATGGTCAGGAAACAGTAACCATCTATTGATCAACGAGCTAGTCAACTAGAGGTTTACCAGGGACATGGTGTTGTCTATGTATCCACACATGTATCTGAGTTTCCTATCAATACAATTCTAGCATGGATAATAAACGATTATCGTGAACAAGGAAATATAATAATAATCAATTTATTATTGCCTCTAGGGCATATTTCCAATAGTCTCCCACTTGCACTAGAGTCAATAATCTAGTTCACATCGATATGTGATTAACACTCAAGGTCACATCCTTATGTGACTAACACCCAAGAGTTCTGGGCTTGACCATGTTATGCTTGTGAGAGAGGTTAGAGTCAACGGGTCTGAAACATTCAGATCCGTATGTACTTCGCAAATTTCTAAGTCATCTTGTAGATGCAACTATTATGATACATTTGGAGCTATTCCAAATAACTGTTCTACTATACGAATCCAGTTTACTACTCAGAATAATCTGGATTAGTGTCAAAGTTTGCATCGGCGTAACCCTTTACGACGAACTCTTTTTACCACCTCCATAATCGAGAAAATTCCTTAGTCCACTAGTTACTAAGGATAACTCTGACTGCTGTCCTGTGATCCATTCTTGGATCACTCTTGTACCCCTTGACTGACGCATGGCAAGGCACATTTCAGGTGCGGTACACAGCATAGCATAATGTAGAGCCTATGTCTTAAGCATAGGGGACGACCTTCGTCCTTTCTCTCTATTCTGCCATGGTCAAGCTTTAAGTCTTAACTTCGTACCTTACAACTCAGACAAGAACTTCCTTCTTTGACTGATCTATCTTGAACACCTTCAAGATCATGTCAAGGTATGTGCTCATTTGAAAATACCATTAAGCGTTTTGATCTATCCTTATAGATCTTGATGCTCAATGTTCAAGTAGCTTAATCCAGGTTTTCCATTGAAAAACTATTTTCAAATAACCCTATATGCTTTCTAGAAATTCTACATCATTTCTGATCATCAATATGTCAACAACATATACTCATCAGAAATTCTATAGTGATCCCACTCACTTCTTTGGAAATACAAGTTTCTCATAAACTTTGTATAAACCTAAAATCTTTGATCATCTCATCAAAGCGTACATTCCAATTCCGAGATGCTTACTCCAGTCCTTATAAGGATTGCTGGAGCTTTGCATACTTGTTAGCATCTTTGAGGATTGACAAACCCTTCTGGTTGTATCACATACAACCTTTCCTCAAGAAAATCGTCGAGGAAACAATGTTTTGACATCCTATCTGCAAGATTTCATAAATAATGCAGTAACTGCTAACATAATTCCAACAGACTCTTAGCATCGCTACGAGTGAGAAAATCTCATCGTAGTCAACTCCTTGAACTTGTCGGGAAACATCTTAACGACAAGTCGAGCTTTCTTAATGGTGACATTTACCATCATTGTCCGTCTTCCTTTTAAAATCCATCTGTACTCAACAGCCTCACGACCATCGACCCGTTCTGCCAAAGTCTACACTTTGTTTTCATACATGGATCCTTTCTCGGATTTTATGGCCTCGAGCCATTCATCGGAATCCGGGCCCACCATCGCTTCTCCATAGCTCGTAGGTTCATTGTTGTCTAGCAACATGACGTCCAAGACAGGATTACGTACCACTCTGAAGTAGTACGCATCCTTGTCATCCTACGAGGTTTGGGAGTGACTTGATCCGAAGTCTCATGATCACTATCATAAGCTTCCACTTCAATTGGTGTAGGTGCCATAGGAACAACTCCTGTGCCCTGCTACACACTAGTTGAAGTGATGGTTCAATAACCTCATCAAGTCTCCACCATCCTCCCACTCAATTCTTTCGAGAGAAACTTTTCCTCGAGAAAGGACCCGATTCTAGAAACAATCCCTATTGCTTTCGGATCTGAGACAGGAGGTATACCCAACTGTTTTGGGTGTCCTATGAAGATGCATTTATCCGCTTTGGGTTCGAGCTTATCAGCCTGAAACTTTTTCACATAAGCGTCGTGACCCCAAACTTTTAAGGAACAACAGCTTAGGTTTCTCTAAACCACAGTTCATACGGTGTTGTCTCGACGGATTTGCGTGGTGCCCTATTTGAAGTGAGTGCGGTTGTCTCTAATGCCTAACCCATGAACGATAGTGGTAATTCGATAAGAGACATCATGGTTTGCATCATATCCAATAGGGTGCAGTTATGATGTTCGGACACACCATCACACTATGGTGTTCCAGGCAGTACTAGTCGTGAAACAATTTCCACAATGTCTCAATTGTGTACCAAACTCGCAACTCAGATATTCATCTCTATGATCATATCATAGATATTTTATCCTCTTGTCACGACGATATTCAACTTCATTCTGAAATTACTTGAACCATTCAATAATTCAGTCTTGTGTTTCATCAAGTAAATATGCTCAGTATCTACTCAAATCATCTATGAAGTAAGAGCATAACGATATCCACTGTGTGCCTCAGCACTCATTAGACTGCACACATCAAAATGTGTTACTTCCAACAAGTTGCTTTCTTGTTCCATTTTACTGAAGCCGAAGCTTTCACTCATCTTGCCCATGTGGTATGATCTGCATGTCTCAAGCGATTCAAAATCAAGTGAGTCCAAAAGGTCCATCTGCATGGAGTTTCTTCATGCGTATATACCAATAGACATGGCTCACATGTCTCAATCCTTTTCAAAATGAGTGAGTCCAAAGATCCATCAACATGGAGCTTCTTCATGCGTTTTATACCAATATGACTTACATGGCAGTGCCACAAGTAGGTGGTACTATCATTACTATCTTATATCTTTTGGCATGAACATGTGTATCACTATGATCCAGATTCAATAAACCATTCATTTTAGGTGCAAGACCATTGAAGGAATTATTCAAATAAATAGAGTAACAATTATTCTCCTTAAATGAATAATCGTATCGCGATAGACATAATCCAATCAAGTCTATGCTCAACGCAAACACCAAATAACAATTATTTAGGTTTAACACCAATCTCGATGGTAGAGGGAGCGTGCGATGCTTGATTACATCAACCTTGGAAACACTTCCAACACATCTCGTCAGCTCACCTTTAGCTAGTCTCCGTTTATTCCGTAGCTTTTATTTCGAGTTACTAACACTTAGCAACCGAACCGGTATCTAATACCCTGATGCTACTAGGAGTACTAGTAAAGTACACATTCACATAATGTATATCCAATATACTTCTATCGACAGCCTTCTCATCTACCAAGTATCTAGGGTAATTCTGCTCCAGTGGTTGTTCCCCTTATTACAGAAGCACTCAGTCTCGGGTTTGGGTTCAACCTTGGGTTTCTCCACTAGAGCAGCAGCTGATTTGCCGTTTCATGAAGTATCCCTTCTTTCCCTTGCCCTTCTTGAAACTAGTGGTTTCACTAACCATCAACACTTGATGCTCCTTCTTGATTTCTACTTTCGCGGTGTCAAACATCGCAAATATTTCAGGGATCATCATATCTATCCCTGATATGTTATAGTTCATTACGAAGCTCTAGCAGCTTGGTGGCAATGACTTTGGAGAAACATCACTATCTTATCTGGAAGATCAACTCCCACTCGATTCAAGTGATTGTTGTACTCAGACAATCTGAGCACAAGCTCAACGATTGAGCTTTTCTCCCTTAGTTTGCAGGCCAAGAAAATCGTCGGAGGTCTTATACCTCTTGACATGGGCACGAGCCTGAAATCCCAATTTCAGCCCTCGTAACATCTCATATGTTCCGCGACATTTCAGAAAATGTCTTCGGTGCCTCAATTCTAAACCATTCATCATTACCGAACTATCATGTAGTCATCAAAACGTGTATGTCAGATGTTCGCAACATCCACAGACCACGTTCGAGGTCCAGCACACCGAGCGGTGCATTAATGACATAAGCCTTCTATTGTCCGCATAATTGCTACTATCAACTTTCAACTATATTTTCTCTAGGAACATATTTAAAACAGTAGAACTAAAGCGCGAGCTACGACATAATTTGCAAAGATCTTTTGACTATGTTCAGGATAATTAAGTTCATCTTATGAACTCCCACTCCGATAGACATCCCTCTCGTCATCTAAGTGATTACATGATCCGAGTCAACTAGGCCGTGTCCGATCATCACGTGAGACGGACTAGTCATCATCGGTGAACATCTTCATGTTGATCGTATCTACCATACGACTCATGCTCGACCTTTCGGTCTTCTGTGTTCCAAGGCCATGTCTGTACATGCTAGGCTCGTCAAGTCAACCTAAGTGTTTGCATGTGTTCCGAGGCCATGTCTGTACATGCTAGGCTCGTCAACACCCGTTGTATTCGAATGTAAGAATCTATCACACCCGATCATCACGTGGTGCTTCGAAACGACGAACTTTCGCAACGGTGCACAGTTAGGGGGAACACTTTCTTGAAATTTTAATGAGGGATCATCTTATTTACTACCGTCGTTCTAAGCAAATAAGATGCAAAAACATGATAAACATCACATGCAATCAAATAGTGACATGATATGGCCATCATCACTTTGCTCCTTTTGATCTCCATCTTCGGGGCTCCATGATCATCGTCGTCACCGGCATGACACCATGATCTCCATCATCGTGTCTTCATGAAGTTGTCCCGCCAACTATTACTTCTACTACTATGGCTAACAGTTAGCAATAAAGTAAAGTAATTACATGACGTTTGTGTTGACACGCAGGTCATAAATAAATTAAAGACAACTCCTATGGCTCCTGCCGGTTGTCATACTCATCGACATGCAAGTCGTGATTCCTATTACAAGAACATGATCATCTCATACATCACATATATCATACATCACATCCTTTGGCCATATCACATCACATGGCATATCCTGCAAAAACAAGTTAGACGTCCTTTAATTGTTGTTTGCATGTTTTACGTGGTTGCTATGGGTTTCTAGCAAGAACGTTTCTTACCTACGCAAAACCACAACGTGATATGTCAATTGCTATTTGCCCTTCATAAGGACCCTTTTCATCGAATCCGATCCGACTGAAGTGGGAGAGACTGGCACCCGCTAGCCACCTTATGCAACTAGTGCATGTCAGTCGGTGGAACCTGTCTCACGTAAGTGTACGTGTAAGGTCGGTCCGGGCCGCTTCATCCCACAATGCCGCCGAATCAAGATTGACTAGTAACGGTAAGCATATTGAACAAAATCAACGCCCACAACTACTTTGTGTTCTACTCGTGCATAGAATCTACGCAATAGACCTAGCTCATGATGCCACTGTTGGGTAACATAGAAAAAATTCAAAATTTTCCTACGTGTCACCAAGATCTATCTATGGAGAAACCAACAACGAAGGGAAGGAGAGTGCATCTACATACCCTTGTAGATCGCTAAGCGGAAGCGTTCAAGTGAACGGGGTTGATGGAGTCGTACTCGCCGTGATCCAAATCACCGATGACCAAGTGCCGAACGGACGGCACCTCCGCGTTCAACACAGGTACAGCCCGGTGACGTCTCCCACGCCTTGATCCAGCAAGGAGAGAGGGAGAGGTTGAGGAAGACTCCATCCAGCAGCAGCACAACGGCGTGGTGGTGGTGGAGGAGTGTGGCAATCCTGCAGGGCTTCGCCAAGCACTGCGGGAGAGGAGGAAGAAGAGATGCAGGGCTGCGCCATCAAGAGGAGAGGAACTCGTGTTCTGTGGGCAGCCCAAACCTCAACTATATATAGGGGAAGGGGAGGGGCTGCACCCCCTTTAGGGTTTCCACCCCTAGGGGTGGCGGCCAGCCTAGATCCCATCTAAGGGAGGCGGCCAAGGGGAGGGGGAGAGGGAGGCGCACCAGGATGGGCCTCAGGGCCCATCTGCCCTAGGGTTTGCCCCCTTCTCCTCTCCCTTGCGCCTTCGGCCCATGTGGGGGGGCGCACCAGCCCACCTGGGGCTGGTCCCCTTCCACGCTTGTCCCATGCAGCCCTCCAGGGCTGGTGGCCCCACTTGGTGGACCCCCGGACACTTCCGGTGGTCCCGGTACACTACCGGTGAAGCCCAGAACACTTCCGGTGGCCAAAACCATACTTCCTATATATAAATCTTTACCTCCAGACCATTTCGGAACTCCTCGTGATGTCCGGGATCTCATCCGGGACTCCGAACAACATTCGGTAACCACATACAAACTTCCCTTATAACCCTAGCGTCATCGAACCTTAAGTGTGTAGACACTACGGGTTCGGGAGACATGCAGACATGACCGAGACGTTCTCCGGTCAATAACCAACTGCGGGATCTGGATACCCATGTTGCCTCCCACATGTTCCACGATGATCTCATCGGATGAACCACGATGTCAAGGACTTAATCAATCCCGTATACAATTCCCTTTGTCTATCGGTACGATACTTGCCCGAGATTCGATCATCGGTATCCCAATACCTTGTTCAATCTCGTTACCGGCAAGTCTCTTTTACTCGTTCCGCAACACATCATCCCGTGATCAACTCCTTGATCACATTGTGCACATTATGATGATGTCCTACCGAGTGGGCCCAAAGATACCTCTCCGTTTACACGGAGCGACAAATCCCAGTCTCGATTCGTGCCAACCCAACAGACACTTTCGGAGATACCTGTAGTGTACCTTTATAGCCACCCAGTTACGTTGTGACGTTTGGCACACCCAAAGCATTCCTACGATATCCGGGAGTTGCACAATCTCATGGTCTAAGGAAATGATACTTGACATTTAGAAAAGCTTTAGCATACGAACTACACGATCTTTGTGCTAGGCTTAGGATTGGGTCTTGTCCATCACATCATTCTTCTAATGATGTGATCCCGTTATCAATGACATCCAATGTCCATGGTCAGGAAACAATAACCATCTATTGATCAACGAGCTAGTCAACTAGAGGTTTACCAGGGACATGGTGTTGTCTATGTATTCACACATGTATCTGAGTTTCCTATCAATATAATTCTAGCATGGATAATAAACGATTATCATGAACAAGGAAATATAATAATAATCAATTTATTATTGCCTCTAGGGCATATTTCCAACAAAAGTATCTATTTAATCATAGAAACCCAAAAAGTTTTCCAATATTCAACCACTAGCTAGGAACTGTCATGCCCGTCGTTTTGACCTCATTTTGAAATGGACATAAAAATTCAAAAAAAACAAAAAATTAGAAAACCTTCGCATTGTGTCATTATATGTGACCAAGTTGCTAGAAAAAATAATAAGCTTGTAATACGGCAATTATTTTAAAAAAAGTGCTCAAAGAAATGAGCTGTCATGCGTGAAGATTCATGGCTTTCAAGCCAAATGATCAATCTTATGGCCACATTCTTGGCGTAGTTTGTTCAAATGCTCTCATATTGTGCACAAGGGTACATCTTGGAATTCCAAACAATGTTTCCTAAGGGAGTTTTCATTTTTCTTTGCACGAAAATTTCATTTTCCATTTTTTGAGTATCCGAAATGAGTTTGTTTTGTGAAGGACCTACCATATATTTGTTGCAAAATTGGACCAAATCAATTTTCTAAAATACTAGGCCATATTTAATGCATAATTAACCAATTGCTTTGGTGTAAAAAACATTGATCCACCTCTGGTGAAAAAGACAAATTTCTGCGGATTCATTAGGAAGCGGGTCAAATTTGAACTGCAGCTGCCTCATAGTTTGTTCTTTATTTTTTTTCAAAAATCATTTATAGGTAAATAAGTATCTATTTAATCATATAAACATCAAAAGTTTTCCAAGATTCAACCACTAGCTTGCAACCGTCAAGCCAGCCGTTTTGACCGCATTTTGAAACAAGCATAAAAAATTCATGACATAGTTTGTTCAAATGATCTCATATAGTGCACAAGGGTGCATCTTGCTATGACGAACAATGTTTTCTAAGGGGGTTTTATTTTCTTTGGACAAAAAATCAATTTTTCATTTCTTTAGTGCCCAAATTAAGGTTTTTTATGACGAACCTACCATATATTTGTTGCAAAATTGGATCAAATCAAATTTCTAAAATACTAGGGCATATGTAATGTACAATTGACCAAATGGTTGGGTGTAAAAAGTTTTTATCCACATCTCGTGAAAAATAAAATTTACGCATATTCATTTTTCCACTTTTCGAGTTCCCTAAATGAGT
This sequence comes from Aegilops umbellulata, assembly GCA_032464435.1. NCBI lineage: Eukaryota > Viridiplantae > Streptophyta > Magnoliopsida > Poales > Poaceae > Aegilops > Aegilops umbellulata. The sequence continues at coordinate 525,601,721 of CP136055.1, read as the reverse complement.
TCTTTTTGTGAAGAACCGAGCAAAAATTTTTATAAAAAAACTTCTTCATTTTCAAGAATATTAGACCACATTTTATGAACAATTTTGTGTGCACTAGAAACATTTTTTATAGATATTAAAAGGTTTTTAGTTACATCATTAACATTTTTTATAAATATTTTGATGTCAAATGTTTTGAACACATGTCTACATTTTTAAGACACATTGTACATATTGTTTATATATGTTTAACTTTTTTCAAATACATGATTAACATATTTTTATATATTTCCAACAAAAAAACATATTTTCATACATACGTTTTGATGTCTATATTTGTTTTGACACATCGTACATTTTTGTATACATATAAAACATTGTTGATATTGGTTAGTAAAATTTAGATACATGAAAAACTTGCTATTTTTCCATTTTCGTTCTGCCGAATATATGTTTTTTGAGTAATATGAGGGCATCCCATTTCTTCCTGGATGGGCCGAGGCCTACATGGCACACATTTTTTCAAAAGAAGGTGGCCTCGTCCCACCGAGGTCCAAGCCCACCTTGAGCGACACCTTAAGTACCAATGCATCCACGTTCACAACCTCATGACCATTTATATTGGTCGTAATCAGGTAGAAATAAGGTCGTTGACCACTCTTGTCTGCTTTATGACCATTTGGTATAAGGCAATTTCAGGGTTTGAGCCCTTCCAAGCGAAATGGCCGTGGTTTTACGACCAATTCAGTCGGGATCACTGAGAGAAGGTCACAAGTTGACATATTTCTTGTAGTGTATCTCTGTTGCTGCAGCTTTTTGGGTCCAATGTCTGCACCCATTGTTCATACCTATAGTCAACCAAAAGGCTTAGAAAGGGGTCAAAACCGGCGGATCTCGGGTAGGGGATCCCGAACTGTGCGTCTAGGCCGGATGGTAACAGGAGACAAAGGACACGATGTTTTTACCCAGGTCCGGGCCCTCTCGATGGAGGTAAAACCCTACTCCTGCTTGATTAATATTGATGATATGGGTAGTACAAGAGTAGATCTACCACGAGATCAAGGAGGCTAAACCCTAGAAGCTAGCCTACGGTATGATTGTTGTATGATGGAGTTATCCTATGGACTAGAACCCTCCGGTTTAGATAGACACCGGATAGGGTTAGGGTTACATAGAGTCGGTTACAATGGTAGGATATCTTGAATATCCGCATCGCCAAGCTTGCCTTCCACGCTAAGGAAAGTCCCATCCGGACACGGGACGAAGTCTTCAATCTTGTATCTTCATAGTCCTGGAGTCCGGCTGAAGGTATAGTCCGGCTACCCGAACACCCCCTAATCCAGGACTCCCTCAGTAGCCCCTGAACCAGGCTTCAATGATGGCGAGTCCGGCGCGCAGATTGTCTTCGGCATTGCAAGGCGGGTTCCTCCTCCAAGTTCTTCATAGAAGATTGTAAACACCCAGAATAGTGTCCGGCTCTGCAAAATAAGTTTCCACATATTGCCATAGAGAGAATAATATTAACACAAATCAAATCTGCTGACGTATTCCGCAGTGTGTCATCACACTACGGCCAAGTCTTTTACTCGAGTCGTTTTTACTTTTCCACCTCAGCGCGTTTTGCGAGGCGGTTTCCTTGGCACGTCTTGTCAAAGCAGAGATCGTGTCCCCCCTTTTACGGGATTCTCATCAATACGGACGTGGGTAACCCAACCGCGCCATTTATCACGGTGCTTAGGAGGCAAGCAAGTTCTACTAGGATGGTGGGGACGCACAACTGCATCCGCCCATATAAGGGGATAAGGATCCACCTTTTTACCTACGTCTTCTTCCTCCTTTGCCTATCCAACTCCTGCGCACTCGAGCTCCTGCGCCCAAGCCCGCACTTCCCACCTCAACCTTCTCCAGCAATGTCCGGAGCAGGAGGCAAGTGGATGGTCTCCTCCGTCACGGAGGGCCATGTCAAAAATCTAAGGAAGGCTGGATACTTGTCCAAAGACATCGCGCACCGGCTTCCCGAGGAGGGGCAGCTTCTCCCCACCCCAAGGCCCCATGAGAGGGTGGTGTTCCTCCCCCACTTCCTCCGTGGACTGGGTTTTCCACTCCACCCATTTGTCCGGGGGCTCATGTTCTACTACGGCCTGGATTTCCACGATCTGGCCCCGAACTTCATCCTCAACATCTCGGCGTTTATCGTCGTGTGCGAGGCTTTCCTCCGCATCCGCCCCCATTTTGGCCTTTGGCTCAAGACCTTCAACGTCAAGCCCAAGGTGGTGCGCGGCAGCCAGGCGAAGTGCGGAGGCGCCATGGCGGGCAAGATGGCCAACGTCATATGGCTCGAGGGCTCCTTTGTGGAGACCCTAAAGGGCTGGCAATCCGGGTGGTTTTACATCACCGAGCCACGCGATCCGAAATGGATCGCGGCCCCCGAGTTCCGATCCGGGCCCCCCATGCGGCTTCTGTCCTGGAAAGAGACGGGCCTGTCGTGGGGTGACGAAAAAGAGGTGACCGGACCGCAGACATGCATCTAGTCCCTGGTGAACAAGCCAATCAAGCTTGTTAATGTAGTCCAGGTTATGCTCGTCCGCCGGATCCTCCCGTGTCAACAACGGGACTTTAATCTGTGGGAGTTCGACCAGACGCAGCACCGAACCCTTAACAGGCTCTTCGACACGACGTATGAAGACGTCTGGAAGGTGCTAATCAAAGGCGCCGAGGCTCCCGCATCCGCTTCCGAGGACCGCGGATACAGCTCGCAGCGTCACGCTAGCGAGGTAAGCTATTTCCACCTTTTACAGGACGTTATGTTTTTTCATAGTTTGACTCTATGCGGGATCTAAACTCCCTTACCTTTGACAGGCTTGGCAGGCGAAGTCCGGAGCGATCAACTGTCCGGCTCCCTTGCCCGAAGACCCAACCCCTGCTCTCCTAGTGAAGCTACTGGCTCCGACGCCTTATGTGGTGCCGGAGAAGAAGGCCAAGAAGAAGAAGGCCACGAGGACTCGGAAGAGTGCCCGTAACATGGTGGTGTTGGACTCGTCGAAGGGTCTAGGAAGAGGAAGACCCCTCCGTCGGACTACTCCCCCGACGCCGAAGAGGACGAAGAGGAGTGGCCAGACAAGGCCAAGCGTCCAGCGAAATCGTAAGTTCGGATATCAGAGTAAGTCATGATGTTCCTTTGTTGCACTGCTTTCCCTAATGTCAATCATAATTATGCAGCCTGCCCCGGACCGGACTCGAGGAGTCGTCGAGCGGCTCCCTGGATTCATCGGAAGTGAACTCAGTTCCGCCCGCTGTCTCCCCCCGCACTGCGGACGACGCCGAAGTGGCATCGCGACAAGCTCCGGGGAAGGAGGAGGTGGTCCCGGAGGAGCCGCAAGGCGACCTCCCGGACTCCAGGAGTAAAGGGTACAAGACCCCCCAGTGCTCCAAGTCTGGCTTTGAGCCGGACACTGCGGCGGAATCTTCAACAGTTCTGGACCGTGGTGGGCGAACTCCTTCCAAGAGGAGAAAGCCTTCTGAGCCGGCGGCCTCCGTCCAACCGGAGGTGCCGGACAATCTGCTGGAGGTGCTTGACGGCGCCTCCATCGACGAGGAGCACGCACCATACTATTATGAGTACGGTGATCCGGAAGGTTCAGTCCGCCAAGAGCGGACTGACTGAAGCTTGCGCTAGCCTTCTAACAGGCTTCGAGGTAAGTAAAAATATGTAAAAATATTACCGCATAGACAGTAGCCCCTGATGCTCTGTTTAGCGTTCGGAAAGAAAAGCCGAATAGAGGATCTATTAAAATTCGCAGGAGTCTAACAAAAAAGAGTCGATATGCGTATGCAGGCTTCGCTGCTAGCCACCGCCGCACTGACTGCGGAGGTGGGTGTCCTAAAACAGAGCCTCGAGCAGACTGAGCAAGAGCTCGGCCTTGCCAAGCGGCAGCTCGAGGAGAAAGAAGGTAAGAAATACCTTACAGAAAAAGTGCCTACAAAAAGATGTGATTGCAAAAAATAACAGGATTGTACTGCTTATTATAGGGGCCACGACTGAGGTGGCGACCCTCAAGCAGGTGTTGTCCGAGGCCGAAAAGAAAACGGCCGCGGCGCGCACCGAGCGAGAGAAACTTGGGGCTCAGGTCGGCGAGATGCAGCAAGAGCTTCAGGCTCTCATGAAAAAACATGAGAGTTTGGAGCTTGAGTCAAAGACACAAGCGTCCGACCTCGCGGCAGCCCTCGAGACTGCCAAGTCTGCCAAGGCCGAAGCCCAAAAGGCCCTCCAAGAGTTGGAGGAGATGAAGAAGATAGCAGCGGGTAAGGCATTCTTTATGCAAAGCAGAAATATAAAAGTAAACTACCTGTTACTTACCCGAATCCGGAGCTCTCCAGGGGCATTCGCAGATCTTCTCCGCAGCGTATCCGACGCCGCCGCATTCTACCAAGCTGAAGATGGAAGCTCGATGGAGAAGGTGTTCTGGTCTCAGTATGCTGAGGCCGGACACCCTGTGCCCTTGAGCGACCAGCTGAAACAGCTGGTCGAGCTCCACAAGGCGGCCGAACAGGCCATGAAGGGCTTCATAGTTCGGTTGTGGCCCGGAGAGGCCCTTCTTGGGAGCTACTTCGGGCTGGTGCGGCGGCTGGTGGAGGCCTGTCCAAGGCTCGAGGTCATCAAGCGCTCCGTCTGCATTGAAGGTGCCCGTCGGGCCCTTGCCCGTGCAAAGGTGCACTGGGGTAAGCTGGACGGTGAGAAGCTTGTGAGGGACGGGCCGCCGCCGGGGAAGGAGCATCACAAGCCCGAGAACTACTACAAGGATGTTCTTGCAGGTGCCCGCCTTGTGGTGGATGAATGTACCAAGGATGTAATTTTTGAATGAACTCGCTCGTGTTTATCCTGTGCGCTGAAAACTTGTTCATATGCGCTAAGCAATGCTTGTTGAATTTAAAATATTACTTTCTGTGCGTCCGTTTATCAAAAAATTGAGAGATGGCCAGTCGTCGGCTTCTGCCCCCATGCCACTAGTGCTGGGGTGTTCGGGATAAACCTGAGCGCTCTTTTTCCCATAATTGGGTCCTTCGAGGGAGGCGCTCAGCACAACGAACCAGGCAATCGGACTATAATGCTTGAACACTCTCACTTAGCCATAGAACTCTATAATTTTAAATTTCGGCGAAGCCCCTAGTTCGGAAGACCGAGTTCGGGGCGCTATCCACGCCTTGGCTGGACAAAGCCGGCTCCTCGCTCGAAGCGGCATAAGTCTTTCGCCTCATCATGACAGTCAGTTTTAGCTTTCTCCACTAAGGTGCTTAACCCAGCTCAACCGGGGCACAATCGCAGTGGTTCTCCTAGTGCTACCTTAGCCGATATAGCGGAACGTAAGGCACCAAAACATAGGAGCCGGGCAAACCCAACTATTGACCCAAATCATGATTCGGAGCCGATGCATATAGTGCTGTAAGTTCGGGGTGCTGCACTTGTGAAAGTGTACGGGCTTCTCACACCATATTGAGGGGTACTGAAGCCCCTGGCGTGTTTGCCGTACCATGGTGTACGGGTGCAACATGTCATTTAATAAACATATATATGAAAAGAGGATAATGCAAAAAATAGACAAAAAGCTATGCGTTGTTTATAGAGAGGCTGCTATCAAAGCTGAACGATACAAGTAGTGCGATAAGCAAAAGATATTGGACTATTTAACATGTCCTGGCCATGGGCAGGCCGTGGAATTGTATTCAAAACAGGTATACTGCTCGTAACAGAGACCACCTGGGAGTTCCATAATGCGGCATGGCTTGTCTGCCTCCCTGATGTTGCATCGTTTGTGCGGCAGTTGAATTGCCGAATAGGTCGTCCGAAGTATGGAGTCTTGAAAGTAAGAAAAAATAAAAAAAGGAATTCGGCAGCCCCTAGTATGTTTTAAGCCGTATCTTGGGCTTGCCGTTATTGTGCCCCTTCCCCTGCGCCCATGGTATTTCAAGAGCGTAGTTATGTACGCGAGGCACTGCTACGCCTACTCAGAATGTGCCAGGCACTAGTAGAAAACAGGCCTATTGTCCCGGTTCGTAAGGGCCTTTAGTCCCGGTTCCTGAACCGGGACTAAAGGGTCGTTACTAATACCCTCACCCTTTAGTCCCGGTTCAAACCAGAACCGGGACAGATGGGCCTCCACGTGGCCTGTGCGCCGAGCCCAGGCAGGAGGGCCTTTGGTCCCGGTTGGTAGCACCAACCGGGACCAATAGGCATCCACGCGTCAGCGTTTCTGTGGCTGGGGTTTTTGGTTTTTTTTGAAAGGGGGGAGGGGCGTTGGGGGATTTCGGGGGGTTAATTTAGGTATTTCATATATTGTGTTAGCTAGATAGCTAATTAATAGAGAGAAGTGTCCTCTCTTATGTCCGTGCTTGGTCAACGTTACGTACTAAACATACGTATAGAGAAGACTAGGCATATGCTAGCTAGTAAGCAAACGAAGGAAACAGAAGATCGTCATGAACATATACGCATACAGAGAGAAGTGATATCGACCACATCTCCTTCTCCGAGAGATTGGTCGAACAACAAGTTCTCGTATATCTATCGTCCGACACTACCGGCTACATATATACAATAATTATCTTTTACAAATATAATCTCTTAAATTACGGACGCCTGGTCCACATAGTATTCTCCGTCTTCAGCGATCACGTGGTCAAGAAAGAATGCCGCCAATTCCTCTTGAATTGCTCGCATGCGATCTGGTCCTAGGAGTTCATTCCGCTGCTGAAACATCTAATTTGAAGAAGGGGGTCAAAACACACACACACACACACACACACACACACACACACACACACACACACACACACACACACATATATATATATATATATATATATATGAATGAATGAAACTCAACACAAATGATGGTAATAAACAAAAATTGTGAATATTATTTCTTACGCACTTCATATTGTTTCTCAGAGTACCCGCCCCGCTCACAGGTCGTGTGGCGGATGGACTCGCAGACGTAGTATCCACATAAATCATTCCCTTGTTCCTGCCACAACCACTTTACAAGAAATAGAGGTCAATTAAACAGATAAGCAAGAATGCCAAATGGTATTGATGAAACTAGCGCTTGAATCAATAGCTAGGAAACGCGCGGAACATGGTACTATAGTACTTACTTTCGGGTATCTAAATTCCAGCTCCTTTGGGAGTCCCGGGGAATTTGTGCTGAATTTTCTCCAAACATTGCTAGACAAAAGAAAACAATTACTTGATATCACGAAATGAACAAATTTGCTTATATGGTGGATAATGATCGATTTAACTTACTTCTTTAGGATTTTAATCATGTCCGCATACTCCTCGGGATCTTTTCGTCTCGAGTCCAAGACAGTTACTACTCCCTTCTCAAGCCTAATCTCCAGGAGAATATAGTGGAAACTGCGCACGCATGCATAACTCATCAATTACAGTACTATACCTGGACTAATATACAAGGGAAACCGAATATGCACAAGACAACACTCACTTGAAGTTGTAAGGAAAGAGTATTATATCTTTGTGTTCATTTATTTCGAATGATCGTAGCAAGTTGGCCTCGGTTTCTGCGGCATGATCTTTAACCTGAACTGCATCTATGAGATTTGTGTTAATGAACCCAATATCACCGATTTGTCTTTTCTTCAATTCGGCGATCTTCAATCTGCATAATATAGTGAGGATAATTATAAATACATGCAATGAAAGAGCTGAGCTATATAGAGAGACTTAATGACAGAAGTAGTAGTAGTAGTACTTACAGACAGTAGCAGGTGACCGTTGTTTTATCGAGGGCCAATTGATTGAAGAACTGATAGAAATCCTCAAATGGAAAATGCAACAGTCCAATTCCAACGAGGTCATGCTCCGGTTTAACTCTCACATACAAAGTACTCCTCCCTCCTGACTCTCTGCAGGTTTTCATGTACCAATCATGCAATCTTCGCATCATCGTTGTTAGAGATCTTTCATCTTCGATGAGAGGCTTCCCGTACTCGTATCTTTGTATCTGCATGTCCAGGAAACCATAATCTACATCGTCGGGCAGGTAATCGTCAGGATTGTTATAACCGGGCGCCATCCTCGGATCGATGCTAGGCACCTTGAGCGAGGGGCACGATTGCTTTGCTTGTTCGCCAAGCTGGGCAATTTGTTTCCCAGCTCCTCGTCGTTCTTTCAGCCTTTTATCACTGACTGTACTTCCCGACCGCGACGCTTCGGCCCATGTCTTTGCAATAATGCGCTCATAGTTGCCTTCCGGCGGAGACTTGGGTGGTTTTGCCAGGGCAGCCAGAGTGCGCTTCACTTTCACCCGATCTAGCTTCTCCTTCGAAGGTGGATTTCTCTTTGCTTTCAACCCTTCAAACCAGTCATCCACCTCGGTTTGCGCGATCCTCGCGTTCTCCTCCGGGGTCCTCTCGTATGGTAACTTCTCTGGAGTCTTGAGAGAAGGACCGAATCTGTATTTGCTCCCGCCTCTGGCTGTACTGCTAGACGCTGGCAGAGCAGACGGAGCGGCAGTCTTCTTGACTTTCTTACGAGGCGGAGGAGAAGGACTACGACGCCCGGAGCAGCTGCCGGTGCGGCGGCGGGTCTCTTCCGCCCTTGATGACGAGGCGGAGAAGGAGGAGGCTGGCTGCTCGGGCGCACCGGCGCAGGCGGAGGAGGCGGAGTGCCGCCATGCGCCGGAGAAGGAGCCGGCCGAGGGCCCTGGTCGTCACTCGTCGGAGGAGGAGGCGGTGGAGGAGGCGGAGTGCTCTGACTCGCCGGAGGAGGAGGAGGAGGAGGAGGCGTCCAGTTCGGAAGGTTGATGAGCTCCTTCCGCCATAGGCATGGAGTCTTCAGAGCAAAACCCAGCCGAGTCTCCCCTTCTCCGGTAGGGTGGTCAAGCGAGAGGTCCTCAAATCCCTCAGTTATTTCATCCACCATCACCTTAGCATATCCTTCTGGAATCGGCCGGCAGTGAAAAGTTGCGCCGGGTTCATTAGGAAAAACAGAGCCAACAGCCGCCTTGACCTTCAAATTCATCCATTGCGTCATAAGGTGGCAAATTTGAGCCTCCGTGATAGCATCCACGGGATAGCTGGCAGGAGCCGTCAAGACAAGCTCCGGCTGAAGCAGCTCGGTGGAAGCCACGCTGCTTCTCCGCTGAGATGGCGGGGTAGCTTCAGGGGAAGCTTCAGCAGGTCGGTTGCTGCAATTTGCTTCTCGTTCCTCTATCCCGAGTACCCTTGCTTTAAGCGCCTGCAGTTCGGACTGTTGCACTTGCTTCCTCCTCTCCTGGCTTTTGTAACCGCCTGCGTCCGGAAACCCAACCTTCCATGGAATGGAGCCTAGCGTGCCTCGTGTCCGTCCAGGGTGCTCAGGATTCCCGAGGGCCTTTGTGAGCTCGTCGTTCTCTCCGTCTGGAAGGAACGTCCCTTCCTGCGCTACTTTGATATAGTACCGAAGATTCTTCAAGGGAATGTCACGTTGCTCGTCCGTCCAAATGCACTTCCCTGTTACAGGGTCCAAGGTTCCGCCAGCCCCGAAGAACCAAGTCCGGCAACGGTCTGGCCAGCTCATTGTCTCTGGTTCGATCCCTTTTTGAACCAGATCATTCTCAGCCTTGGCCCACTTAGGCCGGGCTACCAGGTAGCCACCTGACCCCGTGCGATGGTGATGCTTCTTCTTCGCAGCATTTTTCTTGTTTGTCTCCGACATCTTCTTACTCTTTTCCGATGTCTTGTGGGCCACAAATGCAGGCCAGTCATCTCTGATCTTCTCATATATGCCCTTGAATTCTGGTGTCTCTTTTTACAAACCTATTTAGGTCTTTCTTCCACCTCCTGAATAGGTCTGCCATCCTCTTAAGAGCAAAAGACTTGATTAATTCCTATTTAACTGGCTTCTCCGGATCATCCTCTGGCGGTAGGGTGAAATTTGTCTTCAGCTCATTCCAAAGATCATTTTTCTGCATATCATTGACGTAAGACACCTCAGGGTCTTCAGTAGCCAGCTTGAACCATTGTTGGATGCTGATCGGGATCTTGTCCCTAACCAGAACCCCGCACTGAGCAACAAATGCCTTCTTTGTTCGGATGGGTTCAGTAGGTTGGCCGTCGGGCGCGATTGCTATGATCTCAAACCTTTCATCCGACCTCAACTTTCTCTTCGGGCCTCGTCTCTTTACCTCAGTTGTGCTCGATCCGGAGGGCTAGAAAAAAGAACAAAGACTTAATTAATATGTGTACATACCAAACAATGAATGCATCAATTAGCTAGTCAGCACAGGATTAACTAATATATATACCTGGCCGGACTCCGTTCGGTCACGGGACTCGTTTCGGTCACCGGAGCTGTCCTCACGTTCTTCTTCTTCTTGCACCGGCATTAGGTCACCAGAGCCAGCTTCTTCACCCTCTCCTTCCAGACTACCATCGGTGTCGTTGAGATACAACGAGACGACATCACTTCCTTCTGCGATTATGTCCCTCAATATCGCTTCTCTTGCTTCGTCTCGGGCGATAGTGTCCATAGTTTCTACAAATATTTACAACATGGCAATTATTATTCAAACATGACAAATGGATATATTAGTGGCAAACGTAGAACTAGCTAGCTAGCTAATCATAGTAAGGAATCATATATATCGGAAACGAGGGTCGTCGAGGGTCGCCGAACGGTAGAGGAAACCCTAAATAGCAAGTATCGTGGGTGTGAGATACAAGTGGCCGTCGGTGTCGGACACTACATCCACGTCCCACAAGTGACGTGGGCGTCGAAGCCCGCGTCACTTGTGGGACGTGGATGTAGTGTCCGACACCGACGGCCACATGTATCTCACACTGACAATACTTGCTATTTAATTAGGGTTTCCTCTACCGCTCGGCGACCCTCGTTCACGATAAAAAAAGAGGAAGAAGAAGAAAAAAAAAGAGGAGAAGAAAAAAAGAGGAGAAGAAAGAATAGAGGAGAAGAACTCCTCTATTCTTTCTTCTCCTCTTTTTTTCTTCTTCTTCCTCTTCTTTTTTTATCGGAAACGAGGGTCGTCGAGGGTCGCCGAACGGTAGAGGAAACCCTAAATAGCAAGTATCGTGGGTGTGAGATACAAGTGGCCGTCGGTGTCGGACACTACATCCACGTCCCACAAGTGATGTGGGCGTCGACGCCCACGTCACTTGTGGGACGTGGATGTAGTGTCCGACACCGACGGCCACTTGTATCTCACACCCACGATACTTGCTATTTAGGGTTTCCTCTACCGTTCGGCGACCCTCGACGACCCTCGTTTCCGATAAAAAAAGAAGAGGAAGAAGAAGAAAAAAAGAGGAGAAGAAGGAATAGAGGTCACTTGTGGGACGTGGATGTAGTGTCCGACACCGATGGCCACATGTATCTCACACCGACGATACTTGCTACTTAATTAGGGTTTCCTCTATCGCTCGGCGACCCTCGTTCACGATAAAAAAAGAGGAAGAAGAAGAAAAAAAAGAGGAGAAGAAAAAAAAGAGGAGAAGAAAGAATAGAGGAGAAGAACTCCTCTATTCTTTCTTCTCCTCTTTTTTTCTTCTTCTTCCTCTTCTTTTTTTATCGGAAACGAGGGTCGTCGAGGGTCGCCGAACGGTAGAGGAAACCCTAAATAGCAAGTATCGTGGGTGTGAGATACAAGTGGCCGTCGGTGTCGGACACTACATCCACGTCCCACAAGTGACGTGGGCGTCGAAGCCCGCGTCACTTGTGGGACGTGGATGTAGTGTCCGGCACCGACGACCACATGTATCTCACACCGACGATACTTGCTATTTAATTAGGGTTTCCTCTCTACAGCTCGGCAACCCTCGTTCATGATAAAAAAAGAGGAAGAAGAAGAAAAAAAAGAGGAGAAGAAAAAAAAGAGGAGAAGAAATAATAGAGGATAAGAACTCCTCTATTCTTTCTTCTCCTCTTTTTTTCTTCTTCTTCCTCTTCTTTTTTTATCCTCTTCTTCCTGTCATGTTCGACGACCCTCGTTCCCGACAAAAAAAAGAGGAAGAAGAAGAAAAAAAAGAGGAGAAGAAAGAACAGAGGAGAAGAAGCTCCTCTATTCCTCCTCCTTCTTCTCCTTCTTTCTCTACTTATTTTCCTTTTCCTCATTTTACTTTTTCCTCTCCACTAACATAAAATGCACTAACCTAAAATGCAACAAACATAAAATGCACTAAATCGATCAACTAACCTAAAATCAGTGATAAAATGCACTAACCTAAAATCGATATCTACTAACAACCTAAATAAAAAATTAATACATATATGAAAAAACATATATAAACAAAAAACTGCTATGAACATTATATTCATACATACATATATAGTCACATCCATTCATCATATAGCTATAAACAAAAAAATTAATACATATATGAAAAAACATATGAACACAGAGCCTCGACGGCGGCGGCTCACAACGGGGGCGGCCGGCGAGGGCGACGGCGGCGGCGGCGAGGGCGTCGGCGACGACCACGGCGGGCCGGGGCAGGGGCGTGGCCGGCGACGACGGCGACAGTGGGGGGCGGGTCGTGGGGCAGGGGCGCGACCGGGCGCGCTCGGGGGCAACGACGACGACGACGACGGGCGCGGTCGACAACGACAGCGACGGCGTTGGCGGGGGCGGGCGGCGGGCAGCGTCGGGGCAGCGCCTGGCGGCAACGGGGCAGGGGCGACGACGGGGGCGCGTGGACGGCGTCTGGGCGGCGGGCGGCGTCGGGGCAACTGGCAATGTGTTCGTCAAATTTTCACAAGTCCTGTATATATAGCAAGAGCATTGGTCCTGGCTCGTGGCACAAACCGGGACTAATGCCCACCTTTAGTCCCGGTTGGAGCCATGAACTGGGATCAAAGGCCTCTTTTCAGCAGCCCAAAGGGCGGGAAGCGGCGGCCTTTGGTCCCGGTTGGTGGCACCAACCGGGACTAAAGAGGGGGCATTGGTCCCGGTTGGTTCTACGAACCGGGACCAATGCAACCTTTGGTCCCGGTTCGTCCCACCAACCGGGACCAAAGGCATGTGCTGCCCCGAACCCAAATGTTTAGTCCCACTTCGCTAGTTGAGAGGGAGGCGCACCTGTTTATAAGGTGCGGTGCGCCATCCCTCTCGAGCTCCTCTCTAAAGCAGGCTTTCGGGCCTAACACTGCAATCTATTCCTGTGGGCCTACTGGGCCTCCCTCGGGCCTTAATCATGGCCCATGGTAGGGTTTCTGGTCGTATTCAGGCCGTGGGGCCCAGTAGGTGGCATTTTTTTGTTTTTTTTGTTTCTACTTAGAACTAAATACTTATAGTTTTGTAGTGATTTCTTTTTTATTTTAGGTCACAAAAATTATAAACTTTCTGTTAGTACCATTAGTTTTAAACTTTGAATAGTTTAACTTTGAATTTTTTAAAATTTGTGTGAATCACTAGTTTATGAATAACTTGACTATAAAAAATTCCTGCTATTTAATATAATTTTTTTTAGCTTTTAAACTTTTTTAGTTTTAGAAAAATTATACACTTTTAAACTTTCTTGCTTTATAGTTTTAGAAAAATTATAAACTTTCTGTTAGTGCCATTAGTTTTCAAATTTGAAAACACTTTTTTAGTTTTTTTGTTTTCTTTGTTGCTTTATTTTGTTTTTGCTATATTTATAATTATTTTTGCTTTTAGGTCAGCAAAATTATGAACTTTCTGTTAGTGCCATTAGTTTTCAAATTTGAATAGTTAAAATTTGAATTCTTTGAAATTTGTGTGAATCACAAGTTTGTGATTAACTTTAATAAAAAAAATTAACATAGATGCACCTACTCGTCTGTTTTCAAATGAATTCTAAAATACTTGGCATAACATACTCGTCTGTTACAAATTTGGCATGGTATCATCATAATAGTTGCGGGAGAAATTCTTCACTTTTTCTTCGCTTGTGTCATTTGCTTATTGCGCCGTAACCATGGATAATCTTCAGCGTTTATCAGGATGCTTGGGTCAGCCTTGACATTGAAGGGAGGAATTTCATGAAACCTTTCATAATCTTCAGACATGTTTGTCTTGCCATCCACTCCCAGGATATCCCTTTTTCCTGAAAGAACTATGTGGCGCTTTGGCTCATCGTATGATGTATCCGTTTCCTTATCTTTTATTTTTCTCGGTCTGGTAGACATGTCCTTCACATAGATAACCTGTGCCACATCATTGGCTAGGACGAACGGTTCATCAGTGTACCCAAGATTTTTCAGATCCACTGTTGTCATTCCGTACTGTGGGTCTACATGTACCCCGCCTCCTGACAGATTGACCCATTTGCACTTAAACAAAGGGACCTTAAAATCTTGTCCGTAGTCAAGTTCCCATATGTCCACTATGTAACCATAATATGTGTCCTTTCCCTTCTCGGTTGTTGCATCAAAGCGGACACCGCTGTTTTGGTTGGTGCTCTTCTGATCTTGGTCAATCATGTAAAATGTATTCCCATTTATCTCGTATCCTTTGTAAATCAATACAGTCAAAGATGGTCCCCTGGACAACAAGTACAACTCATCACAAACAGTGTTGTCACCTCTGAGACGTGCTTCCAACCAACTGCTGAAAGTCCTGATGTGTTCACATGTAATCCAGTCGTCGCACTGCTCCGGGTGTTTGGAGCGCAGACTGTTCTTGTGTTCATCGACATACGGGGTCACCAAGGTAGAGTTCTGTAGAACTGTGTAGTGTGCTTGAGACCAAGAATGCCTGTCCCTGCATATTATTGAGTCTGATCCTAGCGTGCCTTTTCCAGTCAGTCTCCCCTCATACCGCGATTTAGGGAGACCTATCTTCTTAAGGCCAGGAATGAAGTCAACACAAAACCCGATGACATCCTCTGTTTGATGGCCCATGGAGATGCTTCCTTCTGGCCTAGCGCAGTTACGGACATATTTCTTTAGGACTCCCATGAACCTCTCAAAGGGGAACACATTGTGTAGAAATACGGGCCCCAGAACGACAATCTCGTCGACTAGATGAACTAGGACATGCGTCATGATATTGAAGAAGGATGGTGGGAACACCAGCTCGAAACTGACAAGACATTGCGCCACATCACTCCTTAGCCTTGGTACCATTTCTGGATCGATCACCTTCTGAGAGACTGCATTGAGAAATGCACATAGTTTCACAATGGCTAATCAGACGTTTTCCGGTAGAAGCCCCCTCAATGCAACCGGAAGCAGTTGCGTCATAATCACGTGGCAGTCATGAGACTTTAGGTTCTGGAACTTTTTCTTTGGAATATTTATTATTCCCTTTATATTCGACGAGAAGCCAGTCGGGACCTTCATACTGAGCAGGCATTCAAAGAAGATTTCTTTCTCATCTTTCGTAAGAGCGTAGCTGGCAGGACCTTCATACTGCTTCGTAGGCATGCCGTCTTTTTGGTGCAAACGTTGGAGGTCCTCCCGTGCCTCGGGTGTATCTTTTGTCTTTCCATACACGCCCAAGAAGCCTAGCAGGTTCACGCAAAGGTTCTTCGTCACGTGCATCATGTTGATTGAAGAGCGGACCTCTAGGTCTTTCCAGTAGGGTAGGTCCCAAAATATAGATTTCTTCTTCCACATGGGTGCGTGTCCCTCAGTGTCATTCTGAACAGCTAGTGCGCCGGCACCCTTTCCAAAGATTACGTGTAAATCATGGACCAAAGCAAGTACGTGACCACCGGTACGCATGGCGGGCTTCTTCCGGTGATCTGCCTCGCCTTTGAAATGCTTGCCATTCTTTCGACATTGATGGTTGGTCAGAAGAAATCGACGATGGCCCAGGTACACATTCTTCCTGAATCTGTCCAGGTATATACTTTCAGTGTCATGTAAACAGTGTGTGCATGCGTGGTATCCTTTGTTTGTCTGTCCTGAAAGGTTACTGAGAGCGGGCCAATCGTTGATGGTCATGAACAGCAACGCCTTTAGGTTAAATTCCTCCTGTCCGTGCTCATCCCAGGTACGTACACCATTTCCATTCCACAGCTGTAAAAGTTCTTCAACTAATGGCCTTAGGTACACATCAATGTCGTTGCCGGGTTGCTTAGGGCCTTGGATGAGAATTGGCATCATAATGAACTTCCGCTTCATGCACATCCAAGGAGGAAGGTTATACATACATAGAGTGACCGGCCAGGTGCTGTGATTGCTGCTCTGCTCCCCGAAAGGATTAATGCCATCCGCGCTTAAAGCAAACCATACGTTCCTTGGGTCCTTTGCAAACTCATCCCAGTACTTTCTCAAGATTTTTCTCCACTGCGACCCGTCAGCGGGTGCTCTCAACTTCCCGTCTTTCTTACGGTCCTCACTGTGCCATCGCATCGACTTGGCATGCTCTCCGTTTCTGAACAGACGTTTCAACCGTGGTATTATAGGAGCATACCACATCACCTTCGCAGGAACCCTCTTCCTGTGGGGATCGCCGTGAACATCACCAGGGTCATCTCGTCTGATCTTATACCGCAATGCACCGCATACCGGGCATGCGTTCAGATCCTTGTATGCACGGCGGTATAGGATGCAGTCATTAGGGCATGAATGTATCTTCTCCACCTCCAATCCTAGAGGGCATACGACCTTCTTTGCTGCGTATGTACTGTCGGGCAATTCGTTATCCTTTGGAAGCTTCTTCTTCAATATTTTCAGTAGCTTCTCAAATCCTTTGTCAGGCACAGCATTCTCTGCCTTCCACTGCAGCACTTCCAGTACGGTACCGAGCTTTGTGTTGCCATCTGCGCAATTGGGGTACAACCCTTTTTTGTGATCCTCTAACATGCGATCGAACTTCAGCTTCTCCTTTTGACTTTCGCATTGCGTCCTTGCATCGACAATGACATGGCGGAGATCACCATCATCGTGCACATCGTCTGGTTCCTCTTGATCTTCAGCACCTTCACCCATTGCAGCATCATTGGGCACATCATCTGGTTCCTCTTAATCTTCACCAGCTCCCCCCGTTGCAGCATCACGGTATTCAGGGGGCACGTAGTTGTCATCGTACTCTTCTTCGTCGTCGTCTTCCATCATAACCCCTATTTCTCCGTGCCTCGTCCAAACATTATAGTGTGGCATGAAACCCTTGTAGAACAGGTGGGTGTGAAGGATTTTCCGGTCAGAGTAAGACTTCGTATTCCCACAATCAGGGCATGGACAACACATAAAACCATTCTTCTTGTTTGCCTGAGCCGCATCGAGAAACTCATGCACGCCCTTAATGTACTCGGAGGTGTGTCTGTCACCGTACATCCATTGCCGGTTCATCTGCGTGCATTATATATAATTAAGTGTCCAAATTAATAGAAGTTCATCATCACATGCATTAAAACAAAAGTACATACATAGTTCTCATCTAACAACATATAGCTCTCCAGAGAATATAATTAATTAAACCATACATTAATTAAAACAAAGGCGATCATAATCGCAACCAAGGTAACAATTGATCCAACGGCATAATGATACCAAGCCTCAGTATGAATGGCATATTTTCTAATCTTTCTAATCTTCAAGCGCATTGCATCCATCTTGATCTTGTGATCATCGACGACATCCGCAAGATGCAACTCCAATATCATCTTCTCCTCCTCAATTTTTTTTCCTTCAAGAAATTGTTTTCTTCTTCAACTAAATTTAACCTCTCGACAATAGGGTCGGTTGGAATTTCCGGTTCACATACATCCTAGATAAATAAAATCTATGCCACGTTGGTCCGCATAATTATCATAAACAATAAATGAACCAATAGTTATAAAGATTAATATATATACCACATCCGAATCATAGACAGGACGAGGGCCGACGGGGGCGGATACCAAAACCATCGCACTATATAAGATGCAATAATAAAATTAAGAAAATGATACAAGTATCTATCTAAACATACATGTAAGAATATTTTTCCTTTCAGAAAGAAGATAAGAGCAAGAGGCTCACCACGGTGGTGTCGGTGATGAGATCGGCGCGGGTGATCGACGGCGGTGAAGACAGGGGTGGGGCGTGACGGACCGCTAAATCTAGACAAATCTCGAGGAAAATGGAGCTTTGAGGTCGAGCTTCGAGAGGAGAAAGCTTAACTAGTGTGGCTCGGGCATTTCATCGAACACCTCATGTGCATAGGAGGTGAGCTAGAGCACCTAAAGCCCCTCCTCTCATCGGCCCAGAAAAACAGAGCACTGAGTGCTCTGCTCCGGCGCGAGGGGTATTTATAGGCTGCACCACTGGTCCCGGTTCGTGGCATGAACTGGGACTAAATGGGTACCTTTGGTCCCGGTTCATGCCACCAACCGGGACCAATGGTGGTGGGCCAGGAGCGAGGCCAATTGGTCCCGGTTCGTCCCACCAACCGGGACCAAAAGGTCCAGACGAACCGGGACCAATGGCCCACGTGGCCCGGCCGGTCCCCTGGGCTCACGAACCGGGTCCAATGCCCTCATTGGTCCCGGTTCTAGATTGAACCGGGACTAATGGGCTAACCCACCCTGGACCATTGCCCCCTTTTCTACTAGTGAGGCGGTCTTGTTGTAGTTTACTCCGGGCGCGCTTGGCAGTGTATGGCTTTTTAACGGCCGGCTGGAGAATTGCCTAAGAAGGCTGCTTTTTTACTTCCGCTGCGAGAGCCGCCGTGTGCTCCTCCCTACGGAGGGAGCGTTCGGTGTTTCAATTGACCGTAATTACTCCTCGAGGGCCTGGCATCTTGAGCTTGAGATATGCGTAGTGCGGCACCGCATTGAACTTTGCAGATGCGGTTTGCCCGAGCAGGGCGTGATAGCCACTGCGAAACGGGACTATATCGAAGATTAACTCTTCATTTCGGAAATTGTCCGGAGATCCTAAGACCACTTCAAGTGTTACTGAGCCCGTACAGTTGGCCTCTACACCTGGTATAACGCCTTTAAAGGTCGTTTTCGTGGGCTTAATCCTTGAGGGATCTATGCCCATTTTACGCACTGTATCCTGGTAAAGCAGGTTCAGGCTACTTCCGCCGTCCATGAGGACTCTTGTGAGATGAAATCCGTCGATGATTGGGTCGAGAACCAATGCGGCGAAGCCGCCATGACGGATGCTAATGGGGTGGTCCCTTCGATCAAAAGTGATCGGGCAGGAGGACCATGGGTTGAACTTTGGGGCGACTGGCTCCATCGCGTATACATCCCGTAGCGCACGCTTCCGCTCCCTCTTGGGAATGTGGGTTGCGTATATTATGTTCACCGTCCGCACTTGTGGGGGGAAACCCTTTTGTCCATTGTTGTTCGGCGGCCTGGGCTCCTCCTCGTCATGGCTATGAAGCCCCATGTCTTTATTTTCGGCTCTTAGCTTGCCTGCCTGCTTAAACACCCAACAATCCCTGTTGGTGTGATTGGCTGGCCTTTCGGGGGTGCCATGCATCTGGCACAAGCGCTCGAGTATTCGGTCCAAACTGGACGGGCCCTGAGTATTCTTTTTGAATGCCTTTTTCCGCTGACCGGATTTATAGCCTCTGAATCCGGCATTGACTGCCGTGTCTTCGTTGCTGTCGCTGCTAACGCGGCGCTTTTGCTTATTCCGACGTGTCCTGCCACTTTTGTCCTTGGTATCCGAATTAATAGGGTTTTTTGCTAAGTTGTTACTGCGAGCTAGCCAGCTGTCTTCTCCCGCGCAAAAGCGGGTCATGAGTGTCATGAGGGCTGCCATGGATTTCAGCTTTTCCTGTCCCAGGTGCCGGGCAAGCCACTCGTCGTGGATATTATGCTTGAAGGCTGCTAGGGCCTCTGCGTCCGGACAGTCGACTATCTGGTTTTTCTTTGTTAGGAACCGTGTCCAGAATTGCCTGGCCGATTCCTCTGGCTGCTGAATTATGTGGCTTAAGTCATCGGCATCCGGTGGTCGCACGTAAGTGCCGTGGAAGTAGTCGAGGAATGCGGCTTCCAGGTCCTCCCAAGAACCGATTGAGTCTGCTGGCAAGCTATTAAGCCAATGCCGGGCCGGTCCCTTAAGTTTGAGCGGGAGGTATTTGATGGCGTGTAGATCATCGCCGCGGGCCATGTGGATATGAAGGAGATAGTCCTCGATCCATACCGCCGGATCTGTTGTGCCATTGTATGATTCGATGTTTACGGGTTTGAAACCCCCTGGGATTTTATGATCCTGTCGCAACCGGTTTTTGGGACATTAATTTCCAGAAAGTGGTCGTCGAGCTCATCAGCCCCAGGATTACTATTAGCTGATGAGGCATCAACTTGATACAGAAATTCCAAGCAAGAGTACAAAATATGTAGTACAAGACCATTGTGTCCTATGAGTACATGAAATGGTTTCTAGTGGTTGAGGGCGGAAGCGGTTTGTGAATCACCACGGTCTGTGGGGCTCCATTTCCCACGGGAACAACTGACCAGGTTAACTCCTATCTTCGTGAGGCTGCTACCACCGCTGCTTAGGTTCCGAGGCTGTCGTCACAACGCTCCTCTCCAAGCAAGCAATCTGGCCAAGACAAAAGCCAGGGACAAGCCAGTGAGTACTTTGAATGTACTCGCAAACATTATGAACATAGGTATAATATAACAATGATGTGCTGGAAATATTTTATGCTCATGGCGTTAGTCACGAAAGGTAAATAAAACTATGATGCGTGCAAGCATGTTATTTATGAACACGCAATAACATAGTAGTATTAGAATTTATGAAATAAACAACAAGCATGCCACGGTTGGGCGTCTTAGAGACACCACGTAAAGGGCTTTAAAATAAATGCCGCAGTCGGGCGTCTTAGCGACACCACCTAAAGGGCTTTAAAAGAAATGCCGCAGTGGGCGCCTTAGCGACACCACCTAAAGGGATTTAAAAGAAATGCCACAGTCAGGCGTCTTAGCGACACCACCTAAAGGGCTTTAAAAGAAAAGCCGCAATCGGGCGTCTTAGCGACACCACATAAAGGGCTTTAAAAGAAATGCCACAATCGGGCGTCTTAGCGACACCACATAAAGGGCTTTAAAAGAAATGCCGCAATCGGGCGTCTTAGCGACACCACATAAAGGGCTTTAAAAGAAATGTCGCAGTCGGGCGTCTTAGCGACACCACATAAAGGGATTTAAAAGAAATCACAGCAAATATCCAGGAGGTAGAACCGTCCTAGGGATATTCGATAATACCAATAATATCACGGGTTAGTCAACAATAGTAATAATCATAATTGTCATAAGTCACAAGTTGTGATTCCTGTTCTAATTTAATAGTTTCACCTCCGAAGACCGGCACTAAGACCGACACTTGACCCATCCCAGACTGTAATCCTTGACCGTGGACACGGCTATTCGAATAGGTTTTAATCTCTGCAGAGGGTGTACTCTTTACCCACGAGTAACGGATTCCTTTAGTCCATCGGGACTAATTCTGTCTACGGTCTTTTAATTGAAAACACACATGACTTGCACACACCAGCTTAACTTACCGGTGTCTGGAATCACCCATGACACCTGTCAAGCAAACTCTAAGTGGGGAGGCTACAACCTCGCGTAGCATGAGATCAAATTTCTCTCGCGCGCTCTAAGGGGTATCCCCTCTCGGTCCCAACCGGATACACCCATGCCCCCGGACCAGGTGGCATGCCTACCGGATACAGCCGGTATCTCCCACCATGGCCTCTCTGTACGGTGTGTGCCAAGACAAGGGTTAACAACTTACTGAACCATACCCCACCTACGGTAGGGACCAGTGGCAGTACGAAACAAGTATGGGGGTTACCGGAACAAGACTCGATCTATGGCCGAGTCAGGAGGCTTATCAATGTTCCCTGCATGGTTAGCAGAACAAAAATACTTCAACCAACAAATCACCACCCATTATACCTTACCATGCCATACCGGATGTAACCGTCCCAACGGAGACCGGCGACAAGCTCACGCCTACCCAAGGCAGAGGCTTTCCCGGATTCCTTTCCGGCATGCATGTAAGGCACATGAGGATGATTGCCATCACATGAGTATTGCTCATTTCCAACAGCAAGGACATCACAATAATGCACCCATGCAAATGATCATATCACATGAAATAACAATAGCCGAAATAAGGTGATGTTATAAACGTGTCAACTAACACACCAAAATAATTATCCCGGGGTTCAGAATGCTTGCCTTCAAGGAGTGGAGAGGAGGGGTGCTCTCCAAAACTTTTGAAAGCTTTCTACTTCTCTCCAAAAATCCTATTTTCAAAAATATGCACATAACACATATTTCAAAAACAGTACAAAAAAGTTTTTGGAAAATTTTCAAATAAATCTTAAAATAAACTAGACAATATTTGAGAGAGGTAGGAAAAAGAATTAATTTATTTGGAGTTGTAATTAAAAAGTTATAGCCAGTCAAACATTTGGACAAAAACTGTTTTTAAAATAATTAAACAAAAAAAAGAAAAACGTTTCGAACTGACCACGTCGAAGGCGTATTTTGAAATTACGCCTCCACTTATCGAGCGTGGACGCGCGTGGTGTCATTGACAGTGGGCCCGCCTGGCCCACTGGTCAGGTTTGACTAGTCCACTTCCCTCCTCTTCCTCTGTCCCGAACCGAGGCGGAGCTCCGGCGATCGTCGCCGGCGACTGGCGGCTCCTCGCTGGGCTCCGAGGGCGGGGATGGATCCGCCACTCCAGGGCGGTCCTCCCGGTGGTCGCCGGGCAGGTGGGGACGGAGCGAGCTGCCGGCGGCGAGCTTCGCGGCGGAGGAGGCTTCGGGAGCAGAGTGGTTTTGGGGCTACGGTGGTTCCCAATCAAAATCGAGTAGGGGGTTGGGTTCATGGGAGGAAGGGGAAGTTCCTAGTGAAGAGAACGGAGAGGGGGAGGCCTTGGTGGCGCCGGAACGGCCGGGGCAGTGGCGGCGGCTGGAGTTGCCGGAGACGGGGAAGAAGGCCTCCCTGGATCGATTTGCGAGCTGGGGAAGCTTCATTGGGGTGGCCTGAGGTTGCCTGCGTGCGGGAACGGCTCGGGGCTTCCTTAAATAGGTGAGGCAAGGCGGTTCTGCGGCGGTGGGGATAAGATCGCCGGCGAACCGACGTTCTGTAGCTTCAAGGTGGCGTGGCGGCGACGAGAGCTAGGCGACACCCTCGTGGATGAGCTTGCGAAGCTCCAGGGGACAGGTGGCGAGCCGGGGTGGCTTGGGCGGCGCTGCCGTGGCAGAGGCGCACTGCCGACGCCTGCGTGCCACCAAGAGCGCCTTGACAGCGGCGCTGTAGGGCGCCAGGGAGCGGTCGGGGCCTTTGGCGTGACGCGGCGAGTAGGTGAGCGCGTGGCGCGGCTCTGCAGGGTGGGTAAAGACCAGGGGCGCGACACGGCGGCTCGGGCGCACGTGCGTGCCAAACGCACGCACTGGGCGCGCCCAAAGCACGCACGGGATGTGTTCGACGAAATGCCCATGCATGCTAGGGGTCTCGGGTGAGGTTGGCAAGAAACAGGGCCAGGTCTGGGATAGTGGGGAGGTCAAGGGACAAGGTGGCTAGGTCGGGGGACTAAGTTCACAATGTAAACAAAATCTCATGGCAAAACTGATCATGCCCACAGGGTGTTTGTTAAAATGCTAAGGGCATTTAGGTAGTTCTTGGAGGGGCCAGAAACTCCAGATGGTGGTCTCTTTAGACGCATAAGAAGGTGGTGATGTTAGTTTGTGAGAAGCACAAACTTGCTAGTGCAAGTTTTGCAAAACTCCAGTTTTGGACAGAAAGAAAAGGGCATGGTTACATGAACCAAAAGTGATCCAAAGGTTGCATGCTCTTGGACTTAGGGGTTTATAAGGGAGGACTATAAGCAGGAGAAATCACAAGGTCATTGGAGCAAAATTAAATGGGGTTGCAGTAGAAATCACAAGACTGGACCAGAATGAAAAATAGGTTGTTTCACTCAAAATTTTCAAAGAACAACACTTGGTCTCTGCATAAAGTTGAATCATATGATACTACTAACATCCCATAATTTTGGTGGAGGCTAGAAAGAAGTATTTAAATGGGTTGTAGTGTAAAATTGCCCACTGGACCAGAGAAGAAAATTGGGTGTAGAGCTCACAATATTTCAAGAACAAAATATATTTTTGTACAAAAGTGATTTAAAAACATCACATGACATCTCCAAATTTTGGTGGGATTTTTTAATAAATTTTTAAAAAGGTTGTAGTTCAAATATGGCCATATATTCATGGGAAATCATTTTTCAAGAAAATAAGGACCAAGCAAATTAATTATGAAATTGGTTCTACTAATAAAAGAAAAGTTTTTCTTGAGAGGTTAAACAAGTCCAATAACATGTTTGAAAAGTTTTCATTTTGGGGAAAAACTCCATAATAACAAGGGGGAAAAATGATTCAGAAATAAAAAGGGAGCCCAGAAAATAAAAGTTTTAATTCCTGACAAAATTTTAATTAATAAAACAAGGTCAAAAATTTTGGGTGTCACAACACTACCCCCCTTAAGAAAAATCTCGTCCTCGAGATTTGCTAAGGGTTGTTTTGAGAAACAACTACTCTCCGGGATTTTCGCGAGGGAAAACGGTTAAAATAAAGGAGCATAAGTCACAACAAAACTATACATATTAGTAGAAGCCAAATAATTGACTCGTTGCACAAGCTCAGGGTATCACGGATAAGTTACAATACACAATTAAATGTTGCAATAATGAACACAGCAGCGACGTCTAAAATGGAAATGGTAACTGGACGGGGTCCTGAGAAAACGTCTCTGGCACTGGGACACATTGCTCTTCTATCGAGGGAAGGGGATTGACTAGTCGATGAATGCGTTTCTCCTGGTCGGGCCTCAGTGAACTGCCGATGGCGATCTGAGGATTTAAATCCGCGAGGCTCTGGAGATAACCCATCACATGTTGGGTCAAACGCTCTTGAGCGATGACGTACTGGACAAGGTTGGCCAAGACTGGGTCTCTCTCAATTCGTCCACCGGGAAAAGATGTTACTCCACTGGTTGCTGCACGGCTCGGAAAGTAATAATACCCTCGTTCGCTGGCATTGGGTACCGCGAATCGAAGGCGAGCAAGCGCTTCGTAAGCAGCAGCTTCTATGGCCATGAGTGGGGTTGGCACATATTTCCCCACGAAGGAGACCTCCGTTGGGTCTTGGTTTGTGTTTATGGGAGGATGTGCACTGCTGCCCAATACCTCGAGGTGGAAGAGGTGATTCTTGATTTGAAAAAGTCGTACTGGGGTGGCTGGGTAGCGCCCATGGTACTGCAGGTAAAATCCCACAATATTTTGACAAAACTACCCGGGGTTGCATCTGGGGTTCTCAGGTAAATGCTGGGGGTCGGCATGGCTAGGAAATGGTTGTGAGGGTGGTACACAAGATGAGAGGTGTTTGGCAAGGTCACGCGGTGGCCTCTTTATAGCACTGGAGCTGGGTCACTTTTACCATGGTGAATGGTAAAGAAACTTCCAGCTCTGCTCCAAGGTTCGGAGTCAAGCCACAGATACACATATCTCACTAAAGCGACGTGTTACTGTGGGGGTTGTCGAGGAGGTTTTCGGTATCTGTGCCCGGGATAGAAATGCTGGCATATCCCTGCAAGGCTACAGGGGCTCAACGACAGGCGGCGTTTATTTACAAGGTCACATGATTACAAGCGAGAATACACTGGAACTCGATACTACTCGGGTGACTTAGTCTACCTCGTTTACATCCAAGCGGGCGTGCCTTGTGGATGTTGAGGCTTCTCCGCGGGTCTCACCGTCCGAATTAGCTAGATTCGGTTGAGGGGCTGCAGGCTCGGGGTAGCGATGATGACCATCTCGGGGATTGTTGGCCACAACCCCGTTGGAGTGTGTTCCCAAAATGCGACGAAGCACTTCTGGGGTTATCGCAACACCTTGGCCGATGGCTGGGGCTGTCCTCAGGGACTCGATCGGTTGTCCAAACATCACGACTGGGTTGTCGGCGTTGGGCTCGTTCTCTTCTCTTACCGGGGCTCAACAAACCAGCTCTCCACGAGCTGCGATAAGATCAATGGTGACCTGATCGCACAGTTCCTCTAGTGCACTTACATAGCGCACCAGGTGCAAAAATGCAGGATCTGTCTCGTGATCTCCGTTGACAACTTGGGGTGGTCTACCATACCCTTCACGCCTTGGGTAGTAGTGGAACGAGCGACAGTTAACTCTGGGCGACAAGTGCTGGAGATGAACTATAGCTTCTCGAGCAGCTAGTTGGATGGCTTGTGGCTCAAAGGAAGTCGTCCTTCCCGTGAACCTGTAGGGGCGCTCGGGTGCTAGACCCCTACCATAGATGTGTACAGTGGCCCAGAATTGACGGCTTTCACCGCCTAATGGTCCTTGGTACACAACACATTCTAGGGTCTCTTCTAACGCATAGGCCCGACGGGTGAGGTTTGCGAGTATGGTCACAAAACCTCCAAGGTTGGTTGCCGTGGTCTCATTGTGCACGACAGGACCAGTCATTGTGGCTTGGTTTGGGTAAAGGTTGTGCTGTGCTGGGTTGAGGCTAGCGTGCCCTTTTATAGAAAAGGGAACGGAGTCTTCCTTCGCACGCTTGCAAGGACTATTTAGGGGGCCGGTCACTGGCGCGTGATTGATGGCTAGGTTGGTAGGTTTGGCACCAACTGCTAAAAGGTGTCGGGTCACTGTGTGGCTATCTTGCAAGGGAAGCTTGGCTGGGGTTCAGTTATGGCTTGGTAGGTTGGTCTGCCTAGGTTTATTGATCTGGCTAAGATAGGATTAGCCAATGGTCAGCCTGGCTCTGATACCAAGTCTGTCGCGACCGGTTTTCTGGACATTAATTTCTAGAAAATGGTCATCGAGCTCATCA
Organism: Aegilops umbellulata; assembly: GCA_032464435.1. Classification (NCBI taxonomy): domain Eukaryota; kingdom Viridiplantae; phylum Streptophyta; class Magnoliopsida; order Poales; family Poaceae; genus Aegilops; species Aegilops umbellulata. Next base: position 525,574,947 of record CP136055.1, on the reverse strand, counting down.
GCCCCAGGATTCCTGTTAGCTGATGAGGCATCAGCTTGATACAGAAATTCCAAGCAAGAGTACAAAATATGTAGTACAAGACCATTGTGTCCTATGAGTACATGAAATGGTTTCTAGTGGTTGAGGGGGGAAGCGGTTTGTGAATCACCTCGGTCTGTGGGGCTCCATTTCCCACGGGAACAGCTGACCAGGTTAACTCCTATCTTCGCGAGGCTGCTATCACCGCTGCTTAGGTTCCGAGGCTGTCGTCACAACGCTCCTCTCCATGCAAGCAATCTGGCCAAGACAATAGCCAGGGACAAGCCAGTGAGTACTTTGAATGTACTCGCAAACATTATGAACATAGGTATAATATAACAATGATGTGCTGGAAATATTTCATGCTCACGGCGTTAGTCACAAAAGGTAAATATAACTATGATGCGTGCAAGCATGTTATTTATGAACACGCAATAACATAGTAGTATTAGAATTTATGAAATAAACAACAAGCATGCCACAGTCGGGCGTCTTAGCGACACCACATAAAGGGCTTTAAAAGAAATGTCGCAGTCGGGCGTCTTAGCGACACCACCTAAAGGGCTTTAAAAGAAATGTCGCAGTCGGGCGTCTTAGCGACACCACCTAAAGGGCTTTAAAAGAAATGCCACAGTCGGTCGTCTTAGCGACACCACCTAAAGGGCTTTAAAAGAAAAGTCGCAATCGGGCGTCTAAGCGACACCACATAAAGGGCTTTAAAAGAAATGCCACAGTCGGGCGTCTTAGCGACACCACCTAAAGGGCTTTAAAAGAAAAGTCGCAATCGGGCGTCTTAGCGACACCACATAAAGGGCTTTGAAAGAAATGCCACAATCGGGCGTCTTAGCGACACCACATAAAGGGCTTTAAAAGAAATGCCGCAATCGGGCGTCTTAGCGACACCACATAAAGGGCTTTAAAAGAAATGCCGCAGTCGGGCGTCTTAGCGACACCACATAAAGGGCTTTAAAAGAAATCACAGTAAATATCCAGAAGGTAGAACCGTCCTAGGGATATTCGATAATACCAATAATATCACGGGTTAGTCAACAATAGTAATAATCATAATTGTCACAAGTCACAAGTTGTGATTCCTGTTCTGAGGTAACAGTTTCACCTCCGAAGACCGACACTAAGACCGACACTTGACCCATCCCAGACTGTAATCCTTGACCGTGGACACGGCTATTCGAATAGGTTTTAATCTCTGCAGAGGGTGTACTCTTTACCCACAAGTAACGGATTCCTTTAGTCCATCGGGACTAATTCCGTCTACGGTCTTTTAATTGAAAACACACCTGACTTGCACACACCAGCTTACCGGTGTCTGGAATCACCCACGACAGCTGTCAAGCAAACTCTAAGTGGGGAGGCTACAACCTCGCGTAGCATGGGATCAAATTTCTCTCGCGCGCTCTAAGGGGTATCCCCTCTCGGTCCTAACCGGATACACCCATGCCCCCGGACCAAGTGGCATGCCTACCGGATGCAGCCGGTATCTTCCACCATGGCCTCTCTGTACGGTGTGTGCCAAGACAAGGGTTAACAACTTACTAAACCATACCCCACCTACGGTAGGGACCAGTGGCTGTACGAAACAAGTATGGGGGTTACCGGAACAAGACTCGATCTATGGCCGACTCAGGAGGCTTATCAATGTTCCCTGCATGGTTAGCAGAACAAAAATACTTCAACCAACAAATCACCACCCATTATACCTTACCATGCCATACCGGATGTAACCGTCCCGACGGAGACCGGCGACAAGCTCACGCCTACCCAAGGCAGAGGCTTTCCCGGATTCCGTACCGGCATGCACGTAAGGCACATGAGGATGATTGCCATCACACGAGTATTGCTCATTTCCAATAGCAAGGACATCACAATAATGCACCCATGCAAATGATCATATCACATGAAATAACAATACCCGAAATAAGGTGATGTTATAAACGTGTCAACTAACAGACCAAAATAATTATCCCGGGGTTCAGAATGCTTGCCTTCAAGGTGTGGAGAGGAGGGGTGCTCTCCAAAACTTTCGAAAGCTTTCTTCTTCTCTCCAAAAATCCTATTTTCAAAAATATGCAAATAACACATATTTCAAAAACAGTACAAAAAAGTTGTTTGGAAAATTTTCAAATAAATCTTAAAATAAACTAGACAATATTTGAGAGAGGTAGGAAAAAGAATTAATTTATTTGGAGTTGTAATTAAAAATTTATAGCCAGTCAAACATTTGGGCAAAAACTGTTTTTAAAATAATTAAACAAAAAAAAGAAAAACGTTTCGAACTGACCACGTCGAAGGAGTATTTTGAAATTACGCCTCCACTTATCCAGCATGGACGCGCGTGGTGTCACTGACAGTGGGCCCGCCTGGCCCACTGGTCAGGTTTGACTAGTCCACTTCCCTCCTCTTCCTCTGTCGCGAGCGGAGGCGGAGCTCCGGCGATCGTCGCCGGCGACTGGCGGCTCCTCGCTGGGCTCCGAGGGCGGGGATGGATCCGCCACTCCAGGGCGGTCCTCCCGGTGGTCGCCGGGCAGGTGGGGACGGAGCGAGCTGCCGGCGGCGAGCTTCGCGACGGAGGAGGCTTCGGGAGCAGAGTGGTTTTGGGGCTACGGTGGTTCCCGATCAAAATCGAGTAGGGGGTTGGGTTCATGGGAGGAAGGGGAAGTTCCTAGTGAAGAGAACGGAGAGGGGGAGGCCTTGGTGGCGCCGGAACGGCCGGGGCAGTGGCGGCGGCTGGAGTTGCCGGAGACGGGGAAGAAGGCCTCCCTGGATCGATTTGCGAGCTGGGGAAGCTTCATTGGGGTAGCCTGAGGTTGCCTGCGTGCGGGAATGGCTCGGGGCTTCCTTAAATAGGTGAGGCAAGGCGGTTCTGCGGCGGTGGGGATAAGATCGCCGGCGAACCGACGTTCTGTAGCTTCAAGGTGGCGTGGCGGCGACGAGAGCTAGGCGACACCCTCGTGGATGAGCTTGCGAAGCTCCAGGGGACAGGTGGCGAGCCGAGGTGGCTTGGGCGGCACTGCCGTGGCAGAGGCGCACTGCCGACGCCGGCGTGCCGCCAAGAGCGCCTTGACAGCGGCGCTGTAGGGCACCAGGGAGCGGTCGGGGCCTTTGGCGTGACGCGGCGAGTAGGTGAGCGCGTGGCGCGGCTCTGCAGGGTGGGTAAAGACCAGGGGCGCGACACGGCGGCTCGGGCGCACGTGCGTGCCAAACGCACGCTCTGGGCGCGCCCAAAGCACGCACGGGATGTGTTCGACGAAATGCCCATGCATGCTAGGGGTCTCGGGTGAGGTTGGCAAGAAACAGGGCCAGGTCTGGGATAGTGGGGAGGTCAAGGGACAAGGTGGCTAGGCCGGGGGACTAAGTTCACAATGTAAACAAAATCTCATGCCAGAACTGATCATGCCCACAGGGTGTTTGTTAAAATGCTAAGGGCATTTAGGTAGTTCTTCGAGGGGCCAGAAACTCCAGATGGTGGTCTCTTTAGACGCATAAGAAGGTGGTGAAGTTAGTTTGTGAGAAGCACAAACTTGCTAGTGCAAGTTTTGCAAAACTCCAGTTTTGGACAGAAAGAAAAGGGCATGGTTACATGAATCAAAAGTGATCCAAAGGTTGCATGCTCTTGGACTTAGGGGTTTATAAGGGAGGACTATAAGCAGGAGAAATCACAAGGTCATTGGAGCAAAATTAAATGGGGTTGCAGTAGAAATCACAAGACTGGACCAGAATGAAAAAGAGGTTGGTTCACTCAAAATTTTCAAAGAACAACACTGGGTCTCTGCATAAAGTTGAATCATATGATACTACTAACATCCCATAATTTTGGTGGAGGCTAGAAAGAAGATTTTAAATGGGTTGTAGTGTAAAATTGCCCACTGGACCAGAGAAGAAAATTGGGTGTAGAGGTCAAAATATTTCAAGAAAAAAAGATATTTTTGCACAAAAGTGATTTAAAAACATCACATGACATCTCCAAATTTTGGTGGGATTTTTTACTAAATTTTTAAATAGGTTGTAGTTCAAATATGGCCATATATTCATGGGAAATCATTTTTCAAGAAAATAAGGACCAAGCAAATTAATTATGAAATTGGTTCTACTAATAAAAGAAAAGTTTTTCTTGAGAGGTTAAACAAGTCCAATAACATGTTTGAAAAGTTTTCATTTTGGGGAAAAACTCCATAATAACAAGGGGGAAAATGATTCAGAAATAAAAAGGGAGCCCAAAAAATAAAAGTTTTAATTCCTGGCAAAATTTTAGTTAATAAAACAAAGTCAAAATTTTTGGGTGTCACAGATCCATTACTTCATCTGTGAAGCATAGTGGGTGTGCGGCGCCTCTATACTGGGCTATATCACGACGCAGCTCGAAGGAGTTGTGTCTGTTGTGTTCGACCCAGCCGGATTTGTTGTATCCGGAATGAAGATCACCGTCACGTGCCGTGGGGCGCCTGCGCGATCCGTAGATCGATCTTGTTTGTCTTGCCTTATCCTCCAGTACGTCTTGCAGGTCTGGCGCATTTTCCCGTGCCTTAGTTGAACGGCGCCGGGGCATGGCTTGGGTGGAGGGCCGAGAGGCCTCTCTGTCGCGGCCGCGAGGTGGCCGGTCGACCATGTCGTGCGCTGGTGATGTAGGTGCTTCCTCCTCTGATCGGGGTAGCGGCCTGCGCTTTGGGTAACTCTTGGAGGGCGGTCGAGTTCATACTCTTCGGCCGCAAGGACTTCAGTCCATCTGTCAGCTAGCAAGTCTTGATGAGCTCTAAGTTGTTGCCGCTTTTTCTTGAGGCTGCTTGCTGTGGCTAAAAGCCTGCGTTTGAAACGCTCTTGTTCGGCGGGGTCTGATGGTATGACGAATTCGTCGTCGTCGAGGCTTGCCTCGTCTTCGGAGGGAGGCATATAGTTATCATCCTCAACCTGTCGGTCTGCCGCTCTCTCATGAGGGCTGGCTTCTCCATCTCCTGTGCCGAATCTTGCCGGAGGGGGTGTTCTTCGGTGCTATCCGGGGTAGTATTAACTCCCGTGCTGGAATCACCGTTTTTGCTTTGGCGGGATTTAGAGCGGCGCCGCTGACGCCGGCGCTTTGGCTGTTTCTTGGAGGTGTCATCCCCCGCTGTCCCATCGCCATCTCCATCTTTCGGAGTATCCATCATGTATATGTCATATGACGAGGTGGCCTTCCAGCGCCCTACAGGTGCTGGTTCCTGTTCGTCTCCTGCATCGTCGTCCATACCGTCGATGTCTTCGGAGCCGAAGTCAAGCATGTCGGTTAAATCGTCGACAGTGGCTACAAAGTGGGTGGTGGGTGGGCTTTGAATTTCTTCATCGTCCGCATCCCATCCTTGCTGACCGTAGTCCGGCCATGTCTCTCCTGATAAAGAGAGAGACTTTAGCAAGTTCAGGATGTCGCTGAAGGGCGAGTGCTGAAAGATGTCCGCTGCGGTGAACTCCATTATCGGCGCCCAATCTGGTTCGATCGGCCGGTGCGCGGGAGGTTCGGAGTCCGGAGAGGAGTCCGGATCCTCGGAGTCACGGGTCATGCAGAGTGCGGGGCTGGCGTTCGGCTCGATCGCCTTTGAGATCGCAGCTCCCAAGGTGACGTCTAACCGCTCATCCTCGATTGGCGCAGCAGGCTCCGAATTAAGGGTCGGAACCGGAGCGTTTGCGGCCTCCAGGGCACTGTTCGGCGGCAGAGCTAGATCATACCCACAAGACAGTGTGGCGCGCTTAGCTGTGGCTCGAATCCGTCGAAGATCAAATCTCCGCGGATGTCTGCCGTGTAGTTTAGGCTTCCAAACCTGACCTGATGGCCAGGGGCGTAGCTTTCGATCTGCTCCAGGTGGCCAAGTGAATTGGCCCGCAGTGCGAAGCCGCCGAAGACGAAGATCTGTCCGGGGCGAAAAGTCTCACCCTGGACTTCATCGTTGTGGATGATCGAAGGAGCCATCGAGCCCAAAAGTGACGACACAGAGGAACTCTCAATGAAAGCACCAATGTCGGTGTCAAAACCGGCGGATCTCGGGTAGGGGGTCCCGAACTGTGCGTCTAGGCCGAATGGTAACAGGAGACAAGGGACACGATGTTTTTACCCAGGTTCGGGCCCTCTCGATGAAGGTAAAACCCTACTCCTGCTTGACTAATATTGATGATATGGGTAGTACAAGAGTAGATCTACCACGAGATCAAGGAGGCTAAACCCTAGAAGCTAGCCTACGGTATGATTGTTGTATGATGGAGTTGTCCTACGGACTAGAACCCTCCGGTTTATATAGACACCGGATAGGGTTAGGGTTACATAGAGTCGGTTACAATGGTAGGAGATCTTGAATATCCGCATTGCCAAGCTTGCCTTCCACGCCAAGGAAAGTCCCATCCGGACACGGGACGAAGTCTTCAATCTTGTATCTTCATAGTCCTAGAGTCCGGCTGAAGGTATAGTCCGGCTACCCGAACACACCCTAATCCAGGACTCCCTCAAGGGCTGTAGAGAGCACGAACGCCCAAGAACCAAGCACGAAGGCCCAGGAACAGAACATGAAAACATATCAAAGCATACGTACGGATGAGGCTACGACGGAACTGAATCGGGGGACGCTCCCGTGTGTGTCCACGTCCCAAGCGGCGGCAACTCCCGCATGCGCACGCATCCCCGGCGGCGCATCGTCAACAGTCAGCACCCTTCGACAGCTGAGTCGTGGCATGAAGAGTGTTCGGGCCAGATGGCGTGGGTGGGGCGGCGGACGAGCGTGCGCGTGGAGGGTCAGCGGCTCGCCCGTAGGACCCCGGAGGGAGGGGGTAGGCAGGTGTCCGAGGAGGCAGGTGGGGCGGAGGGGGCGTCGTATCCTGGACGGGATCGATTGCTCCCGTCGAGGTAGCGCAGGGATCGGCGGCGTCTTGATATGTGAGGGCGGCATCGAAGGAATGGATCGGCAGCGGCTTGAGGACACGAGGGCGGCGGCGAAGGGATTTGATGTGCGTGTGGTTCTCGCTCGAGGGCACGAGGCCTCGCTCGGTCGTGTGATTTTCTTACGTGGGTGCGATTCGTTTCGCGTTTGTTTTTCGCTGGTTTAATTTTGTAGTTTTTTTTTCGTCCGTTTCTCTTTTCTGCGATTTTCTTCCGTGCGATGGGAGTACATGGGAGGTGGGAACAGAGACGAAAATAAACCAGAGAAAGGTGGGACGAAAAAAAAAACCGTGAAACGGAGACTATCAAGTCGTCCCTTAGGAGTAGAGATATAAGAACGTTTAACGTAGTGGAGTATTTCTTTACGGAAGATATATAAGAACGCTTATAGATAACTAAAGTACTGGAGTGTTTTTTATGGAGCTAAATAAAATCCCCTTCCACGCAAAAAGAAAAGAAAAGGATACCTAAACTAGGGCACATGCCGTTCGGCCACACAGATCAGCTGCGATCTTCACACCTGCCCCCTCCGTCCACAACGACCCACGTCGCTGGTTTCGCACCGGCACACTCCATGATCCCCTTGTTGCTAAGTTGAAGTCCCTCCGATTCATAATAATAAGTTTCATAGTTTAGTTCAAATTATAACTATAACCACGACACTTATTATGTATCAGAGGGAGTATGGTATTTTTCTAATAGAAAATTAGCAAGAACGAAAACACAAAGCTCGTCTATGTCCAGATCCACGGACAAATCAACAGCTATCCAAACAACAAATGCAAAGCTAAAAATGCCAAAGTAAACATAACTAGCTTAAGACATAACAGCAGTATCATACTGTATAATACGCTAGACAGGAACAAGTAGCTAGCACAAAAGTTCACGATGAAACATTACAAAAATATAAGTAGCAGATAAGTTAACTGAAGGGACAAAGTGTGTAGTTCGCATCAGATGCATGACTTAATTTGCACCAAGTGAACATGCTAACCCATCTTCAAAAAGCGTCTTCCTCGAGTTTCATCCGAGGAGTACATGGATTTAATTCATGTTCGTAAGGGTCTGCAGATCCCTTCAGCTCTATAACATGCTGGCTTTCAACAAGAAGGGACCAAGCAACAGTTATCTCCACTTCACATCCACCAATGGAACAGCTTTCTTGACTCACGTTGCTGGATTTGGGTATGAAGGCAACACTTCCACTGATTTCTCCACATGCTGACAAGGCCTTTATAAAAATGGTAAGCGTTCCCATTGATTTTACAGAAACAACTTGCCTTGACAGCTCTAGATTACCCTCTTCATCAATGGGCATTTTTCCAGCTTGTGAATCAAGCAACAAAATGCCTTCAGTTTTGTCCTCAAGAAGTGCATAACAAACAATGCCATTTTCACAAGGCAATGAGCCATGTACTACACTGACACTGAGGATAGTGGCTTGGACTGATTGTTCAAGATGCTGACACTGTAACTCTATTGTGCAAAGGCCCTTAAGGAGAAGTGTATCACGACGATCACCATAATTATCACCATGAGAAGGGAAGGCTTTACTGATCAGTACTCTATCTTTAGACCTTACTGTGCCCTTTAGCTTTAGATCAGCTTCAATTGTAACAGTGTCCCCAGACATAATTGCACGAGACGGGCCAGTCAAGTGCAAAAAGGGATTCTGCAAGTATTATTAGCTTGTCAAAAAGGCTGCAGGCAGTAAGAAATAGAAGAACAGGAAAGTACCATTGCGTACCTCTTTCGTAAGGATTTGGCAGTCATCCCTAGTGCGAAGGAAGAGAAGGTTGCGACGGTAGTCCATCATGTCTCGGGCAGCGACCACGCCGTATACCTCCAGAGGCCACTCGAGGGCGAAGCCTTCGGTTTCTGTGACATTGATGGAGTAGATCTGCATGGTCCTCAAGAATCTAGCACCCATTGGGGTTTGGCCAGAGTGGCCTGGCATGTAGTGGGTGAAGTGCATGGAGCTGAATATTGCTGCACACAACCAAGTATGTATTAGAAATCTAACGTGAACTAATTAACTTAAGAGCTCACAAGTTACTTTTACAGTCCATTCAAGTTTGTTAAATCAACAAGAACAAAGATTAATCAATATGGTAACATAACAAGTAAATCGCTACACTTACAGGACGGATTAGCTTGCTTGAGATATGCAGCAAGTACAAGAAGAAAAGAAAACTAATTTAAGTATCGCTAGCAGGCATCAATATTTTACTCTTCATCAACATTTTCTATTTTCTATTTTTCAGCAACAAATAATTGAATTTGAATGTCACAAGGGAAACATGCATCGACCCTCCATTTACCTCTAGGTTATCTACCGTTCATATGACCAGAATGCCACCAAGTATTATTCTCATATGCACCCTCCATTTACCAAAGTTTTCTACCATTCATATGGCGAGACTTATTTTCGAACTATTCTAATTTTATTTTCAATAATTTCATTGCTATAAATTCTCGCAGCAACATGTTGGGTGTTATCTAGTTTCATATGAGTTTCGTGTATTATTATACCACATGCAAATGAACTACGAGAATTAAATCTACATCTACGTCATGCACACACACACATATATAAAGGGAAAATTTTCTATCAATAGTTACCATGGAACTCATTTAAGGTATCGACATTGTAGAAGGAAAAAATACTATAGCAATGGAAAAATACGATTTTATGTGCCCTGCACAAAATAAACAAATGGTTGAGTTCCTATACATGTTGCAGCAAGCTGAAATGTTCTTTTTTACCGAAGAGGAAGCAAAGAGTCTTATTTTCCCAATCCTTGTGCTGGATATCATTGGAATGATGTTCCAGTATTTGTTCCATATTTTTTGAGATGTTAAACAGTTAAAAACTTAAAACCTTAACGAACCTTAACAAGACAACATTAATACATACAATTTTTCCTATATATAATTCCTACGCAATGCACTTGTACCTTATTTGTACTAGGTAGAAAAAGAAGAGCGAACTAACTGAAGTATCGCTAGCACACATGCATGTTTACTCACTTGGATCTTCAAAGCTGCGACCCTTGCTGTATATACTTTCCCAGCATCTACGATGGGCAGCGAAATAATACTCCTCAGCCTTCTTCTTCTCCTCATACTCGTCCACATCTCCATCCTCATCCACATCCCCGTCTTCATCCACATCCACCGCCTCTTTGGGGACATCTTCCTTTATAGATTTCATTGCCACTGACAATTCTGGGACCCAATTACCAAGCCTGTTGATAACTGCAGAGATGAACTTCAATGTGGAGCAGCAGCGTACGAAGGACTCACAGGAAAACATGCATATCGCTAGAAATTTCGATTCTGTTGAGGCTAGATGGCGCATGTCGTCCCACAGGTCATCGAACTGCCCCGCGAGTACACCATATTTGAAGCTGCCACCGCCGCCAATATTGCTTTGCATCAGCACCAATTTGCCCTCGTCGCCGACTCTCGCTGGCCGGATTATGCCCTGTGCTTCAGACCCTTCCATCTTCCGAGTCTCAGAATCGGCAAGACGGGTGATCTTTTCCGACAACTGGAGCATATCCGATTTCAAGTCCAACAGATTATCGTGATCCGCCGAGTTCTCCCCGGCATGGATCCGGCGTATACTCTCAAGCACGAAGATTGCAGCCTCATAGAGCTCCTCTCTTAAGCACGAATACTCGCCACTGCTTGCCTCGGAAATCCCTGCGGTCGCCATCTCACCGTCCGTCCTTTCTTCTCCACACCGCCGCCGCCGCTTTTTTTTTTTAGGGGAAGGTGAAGGCAAAGGTAAAACCTAGGGTTTTCCAGATACGGTTCAAAGGGGCGAGTGCTCATTATATAGTCTCTCAGGCTCAGCCCGGCCGAGTAGATCGAGAATTCTAGACGCGCCGCACCTCATAGCCAGCATACAACACCGGGACCGAGACCGTCTCTTTGGCGGAGATATAAGTCCGTTTTCCCCTCTAAACTATTCCGGTTCCAATTCTCCAAAAAAAAAAAAAAAAAAAAAACTTTCCGGTTTAGCTTTGGCCGCTTCTCGCCTTAATCTATCTTTTGCGGAAAAGCTATTGGTGAACGGTCGGTGGGGTGAGATTCCAGTGAACGTACCCTTAAATTAAAGAATATCCCCTTAAATTAAGGGTCGTGCTAACTGTCACACGTGTGGCGTGGAGGCCAACCCGCCCGCACGCATCGTGTGGCATGGACGGGAACCGCCCCGCACGACCCTGTCCGCGCGCACAAAAGCGCGCCCGCACATCCGGTGCGTGGCAACCCCGCCCGCACTGCCTCGTCCGGGCCAGACGAGCCGCTGCCCGCACGACCTAGCCGTTCCCGGCCTCCGATACGTCCCCTCTCTCGTCTGCCGCCCTCGTCCCCCGCCTGTCGAACCCCGACCTCCGTCGCCGGCCATCTCTGGTTGCCATGACAAAAAGGGAGGATCCGTAGGGCGCTCCCACCGCAATCCACACCACTTATCTCCCCCCACCCCATCCCACCCCCCAACCCCCACTCCAACAACGCCCTCCAAAGACGACCAGCTAAAAGCAGGTGAATCTCCCGATCTCCCTACTGCTTCTCATCCTCCTTCTGGGCAGAAAATTGCAAAATTACCGACGAAGTTGGCAACTAGATCCATCCTACAGGGTTAAAACACTACATACGTTGTGTGTCTTCGCAGTTGCCAAGCAGAATACACTAGATCTGCCATGTAGTACGCTAGAGATAACCGTGAGTTCTTAGTAGATTGATGCACGTAGTTGGTGAATGAATGGATGTGCAAGAATCCATAAAAAGGGAGAGAGAATTGATAAATTTGGAATAATGGGGTGTGTGAAAATTAATTGCCATTGGTGTCTAACGTCAGTCGCCACCTGTCATTATCGTCAACTGCCACCATGTCAACTTATTGCTTGCCATCCTAATGTAGAGCCTGATGCCGTCGAATCAAACGGATAGCTAGCACCCAGATTTTAGAAAAGATAGTGGATGTGCATGTCCTACTAGCCATGATATGTTGGTTGCCAACGCATGAAAATGTGATTAACATGTTGGAAATATGCCCTAGAGGCAATAATAAAAGCATTATTATTATATTTCCTTATTCATGATAATTGTCTTTATTCGTGCTATAATTGTGTTATCCGGAAATCGTAATACATGTGTGAATAACAGACAACAATATGTCCCTAGTGAGCCTCTAGTTGACTAGCTCATTGATCGACAGATAGTCATGGTTTCCTGACTATGGACATTGGATGCCATTGATAACGAGATCACATCATTAGGAGAATGATGTGATGGACAAGACCCAATCCTAAACATAGCATAAGATCGCATAGTTCGTCTGCTAGAGTTTTCCAATGTCAAGTATCCTTTCCTTAGACCATGAGATCGTGTAACTCCCGGATACCGTAGGAGTGCTTTGGGTGTGCCAAACGTCACAACGTAACTGGGTGACTATAAAGGTATACTACGGGTATCTCTGAAAGTGTCTGTTGGGTTGACATGGATCGAGACTGGGATTTGTCACTCCGCTTGACGGAGAGGTATCACCGGGCCCTCTCGGTAATGCATCATCATAATGAGCTCAATGTGATCAAAGTGTTTGATCACGGGATCATGCATTACGGTACGAGAAAAGTGACTTGCCGGTAACGAGATTGAACGAGGTACTGGGATACCGACGATCGAATCTCGGGCAAGTAAAATACCGATTGACAAAGGGAATCGTATACGGGATTAATTGAATCCTCGACATCGTGGTTCATCCGATGAGATCATCGTGGAGCATGTGGGAGCCAACATGGGTATCCAGATCCCGCTGTTGGTTATTCCCCCAAAACCGTCTCGGTCATGTCTGCATGTCTCCCGAACCCGTAGGGTCTACACACTTAAGGTTCGGTGACGCTAGGGTTGTGAAGATATGTATATGCAGTAACCCGAATGTTGTTCGGAGTCCCGGATGAGATCCCGGACGTCACGAGGAGTTTCGGAATGGTCCGGAGGTAAAGAATTATATATAGAAAGTGCTGTTTTGGCCATCGGGACAAGTTTCGGGGTTATCGGTATTGTACCGGGACCACCGGAGGGTCCCGGGGGTCCACCGGGTGGGGCCACCTGCCTCGGAGGGGCCCCATGGGCTGTATGAGGAAGGGAACCAGCCCAAAGTGGGCTGGTGCGCCTCCCCCCAAGGGCCCATGCGCCTAGGGTTGGGGGGGAACCCTAAAGGGGGCGCCCCCCTTGCTTGGGGGGCAAGTCCCCCTGGCCGTCGCCCCCCTAGGAGATTCCATCTCCTAGGGCCGGCGCCCCCCCCAATGGGCTATATAAAGAGGGGAGGGGAAGGGGGGCTGCGCACCCTTTGCCCTGGCGCCTCCCTCTCCCTCTCCAACACCTCCTCCTCCTCCGTAGAGCTCGGCGAAGCCCTGTCGGAGTACTGCGGCTCCACCATCACCACGCCGTCGTGCTGCTGCTGGAGTCTTCTTCCCCAACCTCTCCTTTGCCTTGCTGGATCAAGAAGAAGGAGACGTTACGCTGACCATACATGTGTTGAACGCGGAGGTGCCGTGCTTTCGGTGCTAGGATCTCCGGTGATTTGGATCACGGTGTGTACGACTACTTCATCCCCGTTCGTTGAACGCTTCCGCTCGCGATCTACAAAGTGGTATGTAGATGCAATCTCTCTCTCCCATGACTCGTTGCTAGATGAACTCATAGATGGATCTTGGTGAAACCGTAGGAAAATTTTTAATTTTCTGCAACGTTCCCCAACAGTGGCATCATGAGCTAGGTCTATGCGTAGTTCTCTATTGCACGAGTAGAACACAATTTGTTGTGGGCGTAGATGTTGTCAACTTTCTTGCCGCTACTAGTCTTATCTTGCTTCAGCGGTATTGTGGGATGAAGCGGCCCGGACCAACCTTACACGTACGCTTACGTGAGACCGGTTCCACCGACTAACATGCACTAGTTGCATAAGGTGGCTGGCGGGTGTCTGTCTCTCCCACTTTAGTTGGAGCGGATTCGATGAAAAGGGTCCTTATGAAGGGTAAATAGAAGTTGACAAATCACGTTGTGGTTTTCACGTAGGTAAGAAAACGTTCTTGCTAGAACCCTAATTCAGCCACGTAAAACTTGCAACAACAATTAGAGGACGTCTAACTTGTTTTTGCAGCAAGTGCTTTGTGATATGATATGGCCAAAGTTGTGATGAATGATGAATGATCTATATGTGATGTATGAGATGTTCATGCTATCGTAATAGGAATCACGACTTTCATGTCGATGAGTATGACAACCGGCAGGAGCCATAGGAGTTGTCTTTATTTTTTGTATGACCTGCGTGTCATTGAGAAACACCATGTAAATTACTTTACTTTATTGCTAAACGCGTTAGCCATAGTAGTAGAAGTAATAGTCGGCGAGCAACTTCATGGAGACACGATGATGAAGATCATGATGATGAAGATCATGGTGTCAAGCCGGTGACAAGATGATCATGGAGCCCCAAGATGGAGATCGAAGGAGCTATGTGATATTGGCCATATCATGTCACGTTTATTATTTGATTGCATGTGATGTTTATCATGTTTTGCATCTTGTTTACTTAGAACGACGGTAGTAAATAAGATGATCCCTCATAATAATTTCAAGAAAGTGTTCCCCCTAACTGTGCACCGTTGCGACAGTTCGTTGTTTCGAAGCACCACGTGATGATCGGGTGTGATAGATTCTAACGTTCACATACAACGGGTGTAAGACAGATTTACACACGCAAAACACTTAGGTTGACTTGACGAGCCTAGCATGTACAGACATGTCCTCGGAACACAGAAGACCGAAAGGTCGAGCATGAGTCGTATAGAAGATACGATCAACATGAAGATGTTCACCGATGTTGACTAGTCCGTCTCACGTGATGATCGGACACGGCCTAGTTGACTCGGATCATGTAATACTTAGATGACTAGAAGAGGGATGTCTATCTAAGTGGGAGTTCATTAAATAATTTGATTAAATGAACTTTATTATCATGAACTTAGTCTAAAATTTTTACAATATGTCTTGTAGATCAAATGGCCAACGTAGTCCTCAACTTCAACACGTTCCTAGAGAAAACCAAGCTGAAAGACGATGGTAGCAACTATACGGACTGGGTCCGGAACCTAAGGATCATCCTCATAGCTGCCAAGAAAGATTATGTCCTATGAGCACCGCTGGGTGACGCACCTATTCTCCCTGCAGAACAAGACGTTATGAACGCTTGGCAGTCACGCTACGATGATTACTCCCTCGTTCAGTGCGGCATGCTTTACAGCTTAAAGCCGGGGCTCCAAAAGCGTTTTGAGAGACATGGAGCATATGAGATGTTCGAAGAGCTGAAAATGGTTTTCCAAGCTCATGCCCGGGTCGAGAGATATCAAGTCTCCGACAAATTCTTTAGCTGTAAGATGGAGGAAAATAGCTCTGTCAGTGAACACATACTCAAAATGTCTGGGTTGCACAACCGCTTGACTCAACTGGAAGTTAATCTCTCGGATGAAGCGGTCATTGACAGAATCCTCTAGTCGCTTCCACCTAGCTACAAGAGCTTTGTGATGAACTACAATATGCAGGGGATGGTAAAGACCATTCCTGAGGTATATGCTATGCTGAAATCAGCAGAGGTAGAAATCAAGAAGGAGCATCAAGTGTTGATGGTGAATAAAACCACTAAGTTCAAGAAGGGCAAGGGTAAAAGGAACTTCAAGAAGGACGGCAAGGAAGTTGCCGCGCCCGGTAAGCAAGTTGCCGGGAAGAAGCCAAAGAATGGACCCAAGCCCGAGACTGAGTGTTTTTATTGCAAGGGAAGTGGTCACTAGTAGCGGAACTGCCCCAAATACTTAGCGGACAAGAAGGCCGGCAAAACAAAAGGTATATGTGATATACATGTAATTGATGTGTACCTTACCAGTACTCGTAGTAGCTCTTGGGTATTTGATACTGGTGCAGTAGCTCACATTTGTAACTCAAAGCAGGAGCTGCGGAATAAACGGAGACTGGCGAAGGACGAGGTGACGATGCGCGTCGGGAATGGTTCCAAGGTTGATGTGATCGCCGTCGGCACGCTGCCTCTACATTTACCTACGAGATTAGTTTTAAACCTCAATAATTGTTATTTAGTGCCAAGTTTGAGCATGAACATTGTGTCTGGATCTCGTTTAATTCGAGATGGCTACTCATTTAAATCTGAGAATAATGGTTGTTCTATTTATATGAGAGATATGTTTTATGGTCATGCTCCGATGGTTAATGGTTTATTCTTAATGAATCTCGTACGTGATGATACACATATTCATAGTGTAAATACCAAAAGAGTTAAAGTTGATAACAATAGTCTCACATATTTGTGGCACTGCCGCCTTGGTCACATAGGTGTCAAACGCATGAAGAAGCTCCATGCAGATGGACTTTTAAAGTCTCTTGATTATGAATCATTTGACACTTGCGAACCATGCCTCATGTGTAAAATGACCAAGACTCCATTCTCAGGAACAATGGAGCGAGCAACCAACTTATTGGAAATCATACATACTGATGTGTGCGGTCCAATGAGTGTTGAGGCTCGCCGTGGCTATCATTATGTTCTCACCCTCACTGATGACTTGAGTAGATATGGGTATGTCTACTTAATGAAACACAAATCTGAGACCTTTGAAAAGTTCAAGGAATTTCAGAGTGATGTTGAAAATCAACGTGATAAAAAGATCAAGTTTCTACGATCAGATCGTGGAGGAGAATACTTGAGTCATGAATTTGGCACACACTTAAGAAAATGTGGAATGGTTTCACAACTCACGCCGCCTGGAACACCTCAGCGTAATGGTGTGTCCGAACATCGTAATTGCACTCTATTAGATATGGTGCGATCTATGATGTCTCTTACCGACTTACCGCTATCTTTTTGGGGCTATGCTTTAGAGACTGCCGCATTCACTTTAAATAGGGCTCCGTCGAAATCCGTTGAGACGACACCATATGAATTATGGTTTGGGAAGAAACCTAAGCTGTCGTTTCTAAAAGTTTGGGGATGCGATGCTTATGTCAAGAAACTTCAACCTGAAAAGCTCGAACCCAAGTCGGAAAAATGCGTCTTCATAGGATACCCTAAAGAAACTATTGGGTATACCTTCTACCTCAGATCCGAAGGCAAGATCTTTGTTGCCAAGAATGGATCCTTTCTAGAGAAAGAGTTTCTCTCGAAAGAAGTAAGTGGGAGGAAAGTAGAACTTGATGAAGTGTTACCTCTTGAACCGGAAAATGGCGAAACTCAAGAAAACGTTTCTGAGGTGCCTGCACCGACTAGAGAGGAAATTAATGATGATCAAGATACTTCTAATCAAGCTCCTACTGAAATTCGAAGGTCCACAAGGACATGTTCCGCACCAGAGTGGTACGGCAACCCTGTCTTGGAAATCATGTTGTTAGACAACGGTGAGCCTTCGAACTATGAGGAAGCAATGGCGGGCCCGGATTCCGACAAATGGCTGGAAGCCATGAAATCCGAGATAGGATCCATGTATGAAAACGAAGTATGGACTTTGACTGACTTGCCCGTTGAGCGGCGAGCCATAGAAAATAAATGGATCTTTAAGAAGAAGACAGACGCGGATGGTAATGTGACCATCTATAAAGCTCGGCTTGTCGCTAAAGGTTATCGACAAGTTCAAGGGGTTGACTACGATGAGACTTTCTCACCGGTAGCGAAGCTGAAGTCCGTCCGAATCATGTTAGCAATTGCCGCATTCTATGATTATGAAATATGGCAAATGGACGTCAAAACGGCATTCCTTAATGGTTTCCTTAAGGAAGAATTGTATATGATGCAGCCGGAAGGTTTTGTCGTTCCTAAGAACGCTGACAAGGTGTGCAAGCTCCAACGCTCGATTTATGGGCTGGTGCAAGCATCTCGGAGTTGGAACATTCGCTTTGATGAGATGATCAAAGCGTTTGGTTTACACAGACTTATGGAGAAGCCTGCGTTTACAAGAAAGTGAGTGGGAGCTCTGTAGCATTTCTCATATTATATGTAGACGACATACTTTTGATGGGAAATGATATAGAACTCTTGGACAGCATTAAGGCCTACTTGAATAAGAGTTTTTCAATGAAGGACCTTGGAGAAGCTGCTTATATATTAGGCATCAAGATCTATAGAGATAGATCGAGACGCCTCATAGGTCTTTCACAAAGCACATACCTTGATAAGATATTGAAGAAATTCAATATGGATCAATCTAAGAAAGGGTTCTTACCTGTGTTACAAGGTGTGAAATTGAGCTCAGCTCAATGTCCGACCACGGCAGAAGATATAGAAGAGATGAGTGTCATCCCCTATGCCTCAGCCATAGGTTCTATTATGTATGCCATGCTGTGTACCAGACCTGATGTAAACCTTGCCGTAAGTTTGGTAGGAAGGTACCAAAGCAATCCCGGCAAGGAACACTGGACAGCGGTCAAGAATATCCTGAAGTACCTGAAAAGGACCAAGGAAATGTTTCTCGTTTATGGAGGTGACGAAGAGCTCGTCGTAAAAGGTTACGTCGACGCTAGCTTCGACACAGATCTAGATGACTCTAAGTCACAAACCGGATACGTGTATATTTTGAATGGAGGGGCAGTAAGCTGGTGCTGTTGCAAGCAAAGCGTCGTGGCGGGATCTACATGTGAAGCGGAGTACATGGCAGCCTCGGAGGCAGCACATGAAGCAATTTGGGTGAAGGAGTTCAGCACCGACCTCGGAGTCATACCCAATGCGTCGGGGCCAATCAAGCTCTTCTGTGACAACACTGGAGCTATTGCACTTGCAAAGGAGCCCAGGTTTCACAAGAAGACCAGGCACATCAAGCGTCGCTTCAACTCCATTGGTGAAAATGTTCAAGATGGAGACATAGAGATTTGTAAAGTGCACACGGATCTGAATGTCGCAGATCCGTTGACTAAACCTCTCCCTAAGGCAAAACATGATCAGCACCAGAACTCTATGGGTGTTCGATTCATCACAATGTAACTAGATTATTGACTCTAGTGCAAGTGGGAGACTGTTGGAAATATGCCCTAGAGGCAATAATAAAAGCATTATTATTATATTTCCTTATTCATGATAATTGTCTTTATTCGTGCTATAATTGTGTTATCCGGAAATCGTAATACATGTGTGAATAACAGACAACAATATGCCCCTAGTGAGCCTCTAGTTGACTAGCTCGTTGATCGACAGATAGTCATGGTTTCCTGACTATGGACATTGGATGTCATTGATAACGAGGTCACATCATTAGGAGAATGATGTGATGGACAAGACCCAATCCTAAACATAGCATAAGATCGCATAGTTCGTTTGCTAGAGTTTTCCAATGTCAAGTATCCTTTCCTTAGACCATTAGATCGTGTAACTCCCGGATACCGTAGGAGTGCTTTGGGTGTGCCAAACGTCACAACGTAACTGGGTGACTATAAAGGTATACTAAGGGTATCTCTGAAAGTGTCTGTTGGGTTGACATGGATCGAGACTGGGATTTGTCACTCCGCTTGACGGAGAGGTATCACCGGGCCCTCTCGGTAATGCATCATCATAATGAGCTCAATGTGATCAAAGTGTTTGATCACGGGATCATGCATTACGGTAAGAGAAAAGTGACTTGCCGATAACGAGATTGAACGAGGTACTGGGATACCGACGATCGAATCTCGGGCAAGTAAAATACCGATTAACAAAGGGAATCGTATACGGGATTAATTGAATCCTCGACATCGTGGAGCATGTGGGAGCCAACATGGGTATCCAGATCCCGCTATTGGTTATTCCCCCAAAACCGTCTCGGTCATGTCTGCATGTCTCCCGAACCCGTAGGGTCTACACACTTAAGGTTCGGTGACGCTAGGGTTGTGAAGATATGTATATGCAGTAACCCGAATGTTGTTCGGAGTCCCGGATGAGATCCCGGACGTCACGAGTTTCGGAATGGTCCGGAGGTAAAGAATTATATATAGAAAGTGCTGTTTTGGCCATCGGGACAAGTTTCGGGGTTATCGGTATTGTACCGGGACCACCAGAGGGTCCCGGGGGTCCACCGGGTGGGGCCACCTGCCTCAGAGGGGCCCCATGGGCTGTATGAGGAAGGGAACCAGCCCAAAGTGGGCTGGTGCGCCTCCCCCCCAAGGGCCCATGCGCCTAGGGTTGGGGAGGGGAACCCTAAAGGGGGCGCCCCCCTTGCTTGGGGGGCAAGTCCCCCTGGCCGCCGCCCCCCTAGGAGATTCCATCTCCTAGGGCCGGCGCCCCCCAAGGGGCTATATAAAGAGGGGAGGGGAAGGGGGGCTGCGCACCCTTTGCCCTGGCGCCTCCCTCTCCCTCTCCAACACCTCCTCCTCCTCCGTAGAGCTCGGCGAAGCCCTGTCGGAGTACTGCGGCTCCACCATCACCACGCCGTCGTGCTGCTGCTGGAGTCTTCTTCCCCAACCTCTCCTTTGCCTTGCTGGATCAAGAAGAAGGAGACGTTACGCTGACCGTATGTGTGTTGAACGCGGAGGTGCCGTGCTTTCGGTGCTAGGATCTCCGGTGATTTGGATCACGGTGTGTACGACTACTTCATCCCCGTTCGTTGAACGCTTCCGCTCGCGATCTACAAAGTGGTATGTAGATGCAATCTCTCTCTCCCATGACTCGTTGCTAGATGAACTCATAGATGGATCTTGGTGAAACCGTAGGAAAATTTTTAATTTTCTGCAACGTTCGCCAACATAACACTGACGTGTTAACTTCTACATGCAAGCAGCACAATGATGAATTTTTTTGGATTGTTGATGCCTTCTTGTTCATCCAGTGATTGAGAACACATCGGAATAGAAGCGAGACACGGAAAAGAATGAATCACGAAGATGGCGCTGATGATTGGGGTTCTCAAAGGCCAGAAATGCCGCCACCTTTGGATGCATCAGAGTACAGTCAGCTCATCTCTGCAGGGCCGTTGCTGCCGCTGCTAGAACAGTATGCAGGCGTAGGTATGATGCGTGCTAAACAATGAAGAGAAAATATTTGCCATCTTCGTGACGATGGACATGACATTCTACTTATGTCGTGCACTGCCATTTTTCTTGCAGGTTCTTATGACCAGAACACTCTTAGGGGGCACCCGTGGCAAGTTCAGTCACAAGGCGCTAACGCTGACAAATGTACGGGCAGCCAACTCAACCTAGCTAGTATGGCTAATCAAGGTAATGCAAAAACGAAAAAAGAGCACATAATGCTGTGGACATGAAAAAAATGAACATGAAAAAAAGATGGCAAAAGGACTCACGAGTTATCACGGGTGTAAAATGCAGAGCCTTCATGCAGCACGTGGCATCGGGCAGCACCCATGTACCTGCCATCGACGTCATACATAGGTGAGTCCATAAACATAGTGAAGTTGCGGATGCTTAGTTAGCACAAGGAGCATAGTTGGCAACTACAAAAATTGCCATGACTGGACATCTACGGTTGCCATGTATTAAGGACAACATTTGCCATCTCTGCACACCTGTAGTTGCCATGTAGGGAAAGCTGCAATTGCCATGTCATGACAACTGCAACTGCCATCTAGGAACAAACTGCGATTGCCATACCGATGCAACTTCAGTTGCCATGCAAGCAAAACTGCATTTGCCACATAAGGGCAACTGCAGTTGCCGTGCTAGCACGAAATGCGTTTGCCGCGAATTGACCAACCACTACTATGCTTGCAGGTTATTACGCTGGCGGTGACCCGGCAAATGTCTCCTGGCAAGCTTCATAAATTCCAGGTGGATCACGTCATTATGGTGCCACAGACCACACAAGATGGTCAAATACAGCACAACAAGGTAGAGGGAAAAATATCTGAACCACAAAAAACAGTGCTACATTTGCTATTTGTAGTTATTTGTAGAAAAAACAATGGTTGCCATGTTTCTTGAACAGTAGCTGCCATGTCTGCACACCTATAGCTGCCATAAAAATGTCCACCCACAGACTGACGACTTGCTGTCTATAAATGATGTCATGGAAAATCACTCGAAGATGGTGTGATCCGTTGCGATGCACATGTTATCCAACACAAAAATCTTAATCTCGTACCTGTTTTTTCCTGTTACAGAACCTACAACTACAATGCACAGCGGCGCAGGCACATCCACTGCGGGGAGCTCTGAGCGCACGAAAGACGCGTTCCACCAGCCAGCAGACAAACATGTCGCAAACAATTTCGAGTCAGAGTCGGGAATGGCAATCATTCCGGCAATGCCGGCAAGCACCCCTTTGAACACAAGCACTGGCAACACTCAGGTAGATGGGACTGCCGCCCATACTGAAGTGAATGATGAAACTGACGACGACACGCAAGGGGATGAAGATGGTGGGCAACCAGAGATCATGGTGCCTCAGCCACCGTACATTTGGCAGAGATTTGAGTCGTTCGAAGCAGCAAAGGAATACTACCAGACATATGCAAAGTTCCATGGATTTGCGGTCAACACCGAGTACCATAGGAAAATTAAGAAAACTAACGAGTACAGCAGCGGTGAGATGAGGTGCCACAAGGCACGCAGGAACAAGAAGGGGAAAGGCGATGCGCCTGTCGTTCCGGAACGAAAGAGAGGTATCATTCAGAAGACTGAGTGCCCTGTCCGGTGTAAGCAAAACGTAGATGGAGCACAGTGGGTGGTCAACGAATATTTTGATGAGCACAGCCACCAACTGATAAAGAAGTTCGACCTGGTGAAATTTCTGACCGCCCACAGAGGGTTCACCCCCGTCGAAAGGCAATTCATAAAGCTGCTACATGATTGTAACGTCGGTCCATCGAGAATGGTGCAGATAGTATCTCTCATCCACAACAAAAAGGGGACTCTGAGTAGCATGACGTACATACCAGCTGACGTCACAAACCTACAGGCCAGGTACCGTAGAGAGAGCAAGTTGGCAGACATAGAGGCCACAATTGCCTACTTCGATGAGAAAGCCAAAGAAGATCCAGATTTCTTCTACAGGATAAGGTTGGACGATGAGGACCGTGTCAGGAACATGTATTGGGTGGATGGCGCTGCAAGGAGAGCCTACAAACATTTCCGAGTTTGCATTTCATTCGACGCGACGTACCTCACCAACATGTACAAGATGCCGTGCGCTCCGTTCATAGGAATAAATAACCACAACCAGTCGTTGCAGTTCGGCTGCGGGCTCGTCCGGAACGAAGACACGGATGGGTACGTTTGGCTGTTCAAGACCTTCTTGGAGTGCATGGATGGACTTGCTCCGATGAACATAATAACGGACTAGGATTTCAGCATGCGTGCAGGCATAGACCAGGTCTTTCCGTTGGCAGTGCACAGGCACTGCAGGTGGCACATTATAAGGAAGGCTGAGGAGACGCTAGGACCGTTTTTTGCTGAACATCCAGATCTGCACAAGGAATTCGAGCTGTGCGTGGACCACAGCTTGACAGTGGAGGAGTTTGAAAGGAGCTGGATGGCCATGACTGAAACACATAAAGTCCAAGACAACGAGACTCTTGTAAGCCTGTGGGAGAAGCGAATGTACTGGGTGCCGGCCTACTTCATGCAGTGCTTCTTCCCCTTTCTGCAGACTACGCAGCGCAGCGAGGGATTCAATGCTGTTTTGAAGCGGTACGTCAGTCCTGGCAACTCATTGCTACAGTTTGCCAAGCAGTACACAACTTTGCAACAAAAAATTCTGGGATCTGAGCTGCAGCAAGAAGCGAACACCGCACTAAAGCAGCCAAAATTGCTAACGTACTTACCGATGGAGAGGCAAATGAGCAAGATATACACCAACAAGATCTTTAACAAGTAAGTCAGTTGCGTTACAGTCTTATTTGCAGAAAAAGCACCGAGTCAGTATGTGCCTTATAGAGTGCGATGCAGTTGCCATGATTTTGCGGTTGCCATGTTTAATAAAGTACTGTTTGCCATGCTTACTCAGATGCAGTTGTCGTATTCAATAGAAATTCGGTTTGCCATGCTCACCCGGATGCAGTTTCCATGTTCAATGAAATGCAGTTGCCATGTGTAATGCAATGTACTTCCACTGGGCATGTTGGTGTGCAAATGCCAGTGTTAAATGAATAATGTTATGTTGTTGCCATGTCTACTGAAATGCAATTGCCATGCTTACTAAAATGCAGCTGCCATGTTTGCTGAAATGCAATTGCCATGTTCACTCAACTATAGTTGCCATGTTTAATAAAATGCAGTTGCCATGTTTAAATAAGATGCATCTGCCATGTTTGTTGAAATGCAGTTGACATGTTTACTCAACTGTAGATTCCATGTTTAAATAAAAGGGCAGTTCCCATGTTTTATGCAATGTGCTTCCATTGGGGAATGCTGCTGTGTGAAAATAGCGATGTCACGTTGAAAATGTACTACAGTTGCCATGTCTAGTGTACTGCATTTGCCATGTCTAGTGTACTGCATTTGCCATGTATAGCGTACTGCATTTGCCATGTTCAATGTACTATATTTGCCATGTTCAATGAATTACGTTTGCCATGTTCAAACAAAATGTATTTCTACTTTCCATGAAAACATAAGGTGGTACAAGAAAAAAGCGCACGATAGTTTAACAGAAAACACACAAAATTTGCAGATTCCAGGAAGAAATAAAGCGTGCCAGCATGTTCACGGCTTTCCAGGTGGACGAACGTACGTTCAAGGTGTGTTCTATTTTGGGTATGTCAGATTCGGAACCTGAAGACCCGGACAAAGGAAGGAACTACTTCGTCACAGCCTTGATAGGCGAAGGCGAGTTCTACTGCCAATGCTGCAAGTTCGAACGGGACAGCATTGTGTGTTGTCACATGCTAAAAGTAATGGACGTGAACGCTGTGACACGGATGCCCCACCATTTCATAAGGCAGCGATGGACTTGGGACGCTGACGACGCGTTGGCGCCGCAAACAACACACGCAGTTCTGGCTGTGCATGACGAGAGACCAGAGTCAACCATGGAAGCCGTGAGGCACGTTGTGCTGACAAAGAACTATGCTGAGCTAATTGATGAAGTGTGCAAGAGTGATGACACAGCAAGAGTCGCAGAAAAACACAGGAAGGCGCTGAAAAGAGAGCTTGATGAGATCAAGAAGAGGAAAGCCGAGGAAGCCTTACACCGGTTCCCCCGCACATCAAGCGTGCCTTCATCCACGGGGCCGTCGTCTGAAAACTCGGAGATAGGATCTGGAACAACAAGCACACAGACCCAGGTCAGGAACCCACCCCGTTCCATCACAAAGGGTTGTCCAAGAGAGATAGGGTACAAGTCGGGATTGGAGATCCAAGGAAAACACAAGAAAACGAAGAAAGGGGCGGCCAATCCATGAGCAAAAATTGTGGCGATGTGGCATGGTCCTTGTGGACATTTTGTTTTGTACCCTAGATGTTGAGAATTATTTTTTAAAACAATTGGGGGAATCACTCTTCAGGGGCATCAGAAGTGCAAGGGGATATTCATTAAATGGTTAAATGCAGTTGCCATGTTATGGGTACTTAATCGGCCATGATGTATGCTATTAATTTGCCATGTTATGTGTAGTTAGTCTGCCATGCTTTTTTATACTGAACATGCCATGCTATTTTATGCTAAATATGCCATGCTATTTTATACTGAATATGCCATGCTAGTTGTAGTGGATCTGCCATTTTAATTGTACTGGATCTGCCATCTTAGTTGTGATGTATTTGCCATGTTAATTATGCTGGAGCTGCCATGTTGTTTGTACTATATCTGCCATGTTAGATATACTGGACATATGCCATGGTATTCCTGATGACTCTGCATGGCATATATTCACATGACAAATACGACGCGGTTTACGGACACGTAGTGTGTTGTGTGCAAGTGTATGGGAAACAGGTTGGAAAACAGCGTAACGTGCATAAACCCCAGCAAAACGTTTGTGGCTGCTTGATCAACCTACCCATGCTAGCCGGTGCAGTTAGCGATGAAAATGAAGAAGGAAAACAGCCAAAAATGTAAAACGACGATGACTTCCACTACCCATGTCTGATGAACTACATTTGCCATCGTTTTTAAAACATCATAGACGCGTTCGAAGCATCAAACCGGTGCTAGAAACAACGAAACCATTGTAATAATTACGCCTAAAAGTAGGTTCACGTCCACACATATATTACAGGAAACTATTCAAATGTCGCTCACACAGCACCACTACATAGTAGCCTACGCGGGGTTGTAGCCACAACATAGCACACAAACATAGTTTTCAACGAGAAACAAGGAGATAATACCTTACATTCCTTGGCAACAGAATGTAAGGTATGCGTCCGGTCTGTAACGCCACGTGATCACTTGTACTTCTTGGTGACTTTCTTGACAGCTTCCTGCACAAACTCGCGTGCTCCCGACCGCTTGTTGAAATCTTCATTCGTCAACCAGTTCCATGTGTGGATTTTCCGGAGCTCAACGACCGTTGCAGCTGTGATAGCGGGGACAATTCTGCCTTCCCACTTTGCAAGGTACTCCAGCGCGTGAAAGCCACAGTCCGTCCTGCACGAGGAAAAAGAGTCACATGACCACGCAAAGAGGACAAACGTAACAAAAGATAGACTTCAATTTCAGATCTGACAAACAAAACAGGGATTGGATTGATGTAAATGGCAGAGGAAAAGGGAGGAAGAAATTACGTGTTCCCTTGCTTCGCAGTCGCCACATACTCAGTCGGGAAATGCCTGATCTGGACCTTTGAGTGTTCGTAGTGACGGTGCCATGTCTCTTTGAGGTTCTTAATTAAGAATTCAGCATGCGTGGTGAGGTCTGCATCATCTTCCGAACAGATTGAATCAAGCACCTCAACACGTTGGTTCTTCAGGCCAAGACAGATCGCGTAGTGGTGACCACACTTGTCGTGTGGGTCATGTGGTGCAAGCTCCTGGAACATGGGGACCTGCATTTAAAAAAGTGAGGAAAATGAGAATCATCGTTCGCGTAAAGAACAACAGAGGGACAAAAAAATTAGAATCACGTAGAAAAACTCTGGTTATGGGTGGGGGTAGTTGAAATAAAGTTGCCGTCCATGTGTGAACAAAAGTATGCCATGTATTATACTGTCAAGTTGCCACATAGTTTGCACGGCATGCAAAAATCAATAAGTCAGTGTGCACGGCAGCTGTTGCCACATGAAAACAGCTGCCACATAAAACACAAATGCAAATGATGGCAACAAAAAGCACACCTTGTGAAAAAAACAGTGCAGGCAGTGAAGGAGTACTCACGTATTTCTTCATTGTGAGCTTGAAATCACCGTGTTGGGCAAAGTTCTTCCTCAGGATTTTGTGGTGGAAGTCACCATCCCATATTTTGCAGGTCCCACTGTAATGCATGATTGTCTTGTCGGTGCACACATCAGTGTGGTTGTTGATGTAGTCAATCCCGCATGCAACTACGTTCGTCGACATTTTGCCATTTGGCCTCACGGACTCAGCAAGATCACCAAGGTCGACGTACGTTGCTCCGCATTGAATGAGTTTGGTTCTGTCCAAACATGAGCTGTATGAAAACAATATAACATGGAAGGATCATGCCTACTAAGTAAAAAAATTATGAAAGAACTAAAACAATATAACATAGAAAGTACAAAGGAGGTGCATGGTAAAAAAGGAGCAAAGAAAAATGAGATGTTATGGGGTGTGGTCGTTTACGCTTTCATCTCCTTCATGTGCTTGCCGCTGGACCTCGCATTTCCAACCGCTTGACGATCTCGTACAGCTGGGTCTGTTCCTTAGTGGCCCAGAATTCGGGCTCGTAGTCTTCCGCGGGAGGTGGGTGCACTACCCTCTGCTGCCTCACAGAACCAGGAGTGGCACTCCTAATGGTATCCTCAGATACCGTGTCTGCAGGCACGTTGGAACTTGATTGCCCTTGCCCTCGTGAGGACTTCCTTTGCAATGCTGCCTCCACAAGCATGCGGTAAGTTTCGTCAAGTGACGGTGAAATCTCCTCGGGTGTGGCTGTAGTGATAAAAAGAAAAGTCGGTTAGGATACCTAGAAAATCAAAAACAGATGGATTGTGAGAAAAGATGGGGTGCATGATGTGATTTGTAGGTAGGAAAAAGTGGGTGAGGGAGTCCTGGATTAGGGGGTGTTCGGATAGCCGAACTATATCTTCAGCCGGACTCCAGGACTATGAAGATACAAGATTGAAGACTTCGTCCCATGTCCGGAAGGTTCTTTCCTTGGCGTGGAAGGCAAGCTAGGTGTGCGGATATTCAAGATCTCTTACCAATGTAACCGACTCTGTGTAACCCTAACCCTATCCGGTGCCTATATAAACCGGAGGGTTGTAGTCCGTAGGATGAACACATCATAACCATCATCATACCCATAGGCTAGCTTCTAGGGTTTAGCCTCCTTGATCTCGTGGTAGATCTACTCTTGTACTACCCATATCATCAATATTAATCTAGCAGGAGTAGGGTTTTATCTCCATCGAGAGGGACCGAACCTGGGTAAAATAAAGTGTCCCTTGTCTCCTGTTACCATCCGACCTTGACGCACAAATCGGGACCCCCTACCCGAGATCCGCCGGTTTTGACACCGACATTGGTGCTTTCATTGAGAGTTCCTCTGTGTCGTCGCCTTTAGGCCCGATGGCTCCTTTGATCATCAACAACGATGAGGTCCAGGGTGATACTTTTCTCCCCGGACAGATCTTCGTCTTCGGCGGCTTCGCTCTGCGGGCCAACTCGCTTGGTCATCTGGAGCAGATCGAGAGCTACGCCCCTGGCCATCAAGTCAGGTTTGGAAGCCTAATCTACACGGCAGATATCCGCGGAGACTTGATCTTCGACGGATTCGAGCCACAGCCAAGCGCTGCACTATCTCGAGGGGCATGATATAGCTCTGCCTCTGAACAGTGTCCTGGAGGCCGCATACGCTCCGGCCCCGATCCTCGATTCAGAGCCCGCTGCGTTCTTTGAAGATGAACGGTTGGACGTCACCTCGGGGGCTGCGATCTTAAAGGCCATTGAGCCGAACGCGAGCCCCACGCTCCGCATGGCCTGTGACTCCAAGGAGGCGGACACTTCTCCGAACATCGGGTCGTCCGTGCTCCCGCCGATCGAATCAGATTGGGCGCCTGTAATGGAGTTCACCGCCGCGGACATCTTTCAGTATTCACCTTTTGGTGATATTCTGAATTCTCTCAAGTCTCTCTCTTTGTCAGGAGAGCCCGGGCCGAACTATGGCCTGCGAGGTTGGGATTCGGACGACGAATAAATTCAAAGCCCACCCACCGCCCACTTAATAGCCACTATCGACGATATATCCGACATGCTCGACTTCGGCTCCGAAGACTTCGACGGTATGGACGACGAAGGAGGAGACGAGCAAGAACCAGCACCTGTAGGGCGCTGGACCGCCACCTCGTCATACGACATATACATGGTGGATGCTCCAAAAGATGGAGATGGTGATGGAACAGCGAAGGATGGCACTTCAAAAAAGCCTCCAAAACGCCGACGTCAGCGGCGCCGCTCCAAATCCCGCCACTGCAGAAACGGTGATTCCGGCACGGGAGATAATACTACCCCGGACAGCGCCGAAGAACACCAAAACCAGCAGGATTCGGCACAGGAAGATGGAGAAGACCGCCCTCATGAGAGAGCGGCAGAGCGAGAGGTCGAGGACGATAACTACATGCCTCCCTCCGAAGACGAGGCAAGCCTCGGCGACGATGAATTCGTCGTACCATCAGACCCCGCCGAACAAGAGCGCTTTCAACGCAGGCTTTTAGCCACGGCGAACAGCCTAAAGAAAAAGCAGCAACAACTTAGAGCTGATCAAGATTTGCTAGCGGACAGATGGACTGAAGTCCTTGCGGCCGAAGAGCGCGAGCTCGGACGCCCCTCCAAAAACTATCCTAAGCGCAGGCCGCTACCCCAATCAGAGGAGGAAGCCCAAGACATGGCAGATCGGCCACCTCGCGGCCGCGACAGAGAAGCCCGTCGAACATCCAAACAAGCCATGCCCCGCAGCCGCCTTACCAAGGCACGGGAACACGAACCAGACCTACGAGACGTCCTGGAGGACAAAGCAAGGCAAACAAGATCGATCTATGGATCGCGCGGACGCACGACGGCACGTGATAGTTTTCACTCCGGACACAATAAATCCGGTCGGGCCGAACACAACAGGCACAGCTCCTCCGAACTGCGTCGAGACATAGCCCAGTACAGGGGCGCCACACACCCACTATGCTTCACAGACGAAGTAATGGATCATAGAATGGATTGAGGACTATCTCCTCCACATCCACATGGCACGTGGCGATGATTTGCACGCCATCAAATATTTACCCCTTAAGCTTAAGGGACCAGCCCGGCACTGGCTTAACAGCCTCCCCGCAGATTCAATCGGCTCTTGGGAGGACCTGGAGGCCGCATTCCTCGACAACTTCCAGGGGACCTACGTACGACCACCGAACGCCGATGACCTAAGCCACATAATCCAGCAGCCAGAAGAATCGGCCAGGCAATTCTGGACATGGTTCCTAACAAAGAAAAATCAGATAGTCGATTGTCCGGATGCAGAGGCCTTAGAAGCCTTCAAGCATAGCATCCATGACGAGTGGCTTGCCCGGCACCTGGGACAGGAAAAGCCGAAATCCATGGCAGCCCTCACGACACTCATGACCCGCTTTTGCGCGGGCGAAGATAGCTGGCTAGCTCGCAGCAACAACTTATCGAAGAAGCAAGGTAATTCAGATACCAAGGGCAAAAGTGGCAGGTTGCGATGGAATAAACAGAAACGCCGCGTCAGCAGCGACATCAATGAAGAGACGGCAGTAAACGCCGGATTCAGAGGCCATAAATCCGGTCAGCGGAAAAAGCCATTCAAACAGAATACCCAGGGCCTGTCCAGTTTGGATCGAATACTCGACCGCTCGTGCCAGATTCACGGCACCCCCGAAAGGCCAGCCAATCACACCAATAGGGATTGTTGGGTGTTCAAGCAGGCAGGCAAGTTAAGAGCCGAACACAAAAACAAGGGGCTAGACAGCGATGACGAAGAGGAGCCCAGGCCGCCGAACAACAACGGACAGAAGGGGTTTCCCCCACAAGTGCGGATGGTGAACATGATATACGCGACTCATATTCCCAAGCGGGAGAGGAAGCGTGCGCTACGGGACGTATACGCGATGGAGCCAGTCGCCCCAAAGTTCAACCCATGGTCCTCTTGCCCGATCACCTTCGATCGAAGGGACCACCCCACTAGCATCCGTCACGGCGGTTTCGCCGCATTGGTTCTTGACCCAATCGTTGACGGATTTCACCTTACAAGAGTCCTCATGGACGGCGGCAGTAGCCTGAACCTGCTCTACCAGGATACAGTGCGGAAAATGGGCATAGATCCATCAAGGATCAAGCCCACAAGGACGAACTTTAAAGGCGTCATCCCAGGTGTCGAGGCCAATTGCATAGGCTCCATAACACTTGATGTGGTCTTCGGATCTCCGGACAACTTCCGAAGCGAAGAGTTAATCTTCGACATAGTTCCGTTCCGCAGTGGCTATCATGCTCTGCTTGGACGAACCGCATTCGCTAAATTCAATGCGGTGCCGCACTACGCATATCTCAAGCTCAAGATGCCAGGCCCTCGAGGTGTAATCACGGTCAGCGGAAACACTGAACGCTCCATCCGTACGGAGGAACACACGGCGGCCCTCGCAGCAGAGGTAGAAAGCAGCCTGTTAAGGCAGCTCTCGAGTCCGGCCGCTACAAAGCAGGACAAAGCAAAACGCGCCCGGAGTAACCCGCAGCAAGACCGACTGGCGCGTCCAGAGCACGCGTAGCAATACGGCCCCAACCCCAGCCATCGCTACATAGCGGAGCTAGTACCTCAAGTACACAATTACGCCCTTACAATTCCATGGGCATAGGGGAAGGGGCAGATAAAACGGCATGCCAACAATACGGCGTCAAACGTACTAGGGGCTGCCGGATTCTTCTTTTCTTTCAGGACTCCATACTCTGGATACAGTGTTCGGCCTCGCTGCCGCACAGACAATAAAGGACCCAGGAAAGCAGACAAAACAACGCCGCATCATGGAACTCTCAGGTGGTCTCTATTTCGAGCGATATATCTGTTTCTAAATTCCGCGGCCTGCGCCTGGTCAGGACATGTTAACTAGTCTAATTTTTTTTTCGCACTACTTGTATCGTTCGGCTTGAATAAACAACCTCCTCATAAATAATGCATAGATTTTCGTCTATTTTTTGCATTATCTTCCTTTAATATAAATATGTTTACTCAAATAACATGATCGCACCCGTACACCATGGTACGGCAAACCACGCCAGGGGCTTTATTACCCTTCTATCTGGTGTGAGAAGTCCGTCCACTTTCACAAGTGCGGCACCCCGAACTTATAGCATTATATGCATCGGCTCCGAGTCATGATTTTGGTCATATGTTGGGTTTGCCCGGCTCCTATGTTTTGGTGCCTTACGTTCCGCTCTATCGGCTAAGGTAGCACTAGGAGAACCACTGCGATTGTGCCCCAGATCAGGTGGGTGAGCACCTCAGTGGAGAAAGCAAAAACAGACTGTCATGATAAGGCGCGAGACCGGTCGCTGTTCGAGAGGTTTTTCGAGTCCCTAAAGGCTTATGCCGCTTCGAGCGGAGAGCTGGTTAAGTCCGGCTAAAGGCGTGGATAGTGCCCCGAATTCGGCCTTCCGAACTAGGGGCTTCGCCGAAATTTAAAATTATAACGTTCTATGGCTAAGTGAGAGTGTTCAAGCATTATAGTCCGATTGCCTGGTTCGCTGTGCTGAGCGCCTCCCTCGAAGGACCCAACTATGGGAACAAGAGCCCTCAGGTTTATCCCGAAGAACCCTGCACTAGTTGCATGGGGGCAGAAGCCGACGACTCGCCATCTCTCAGTTATTGATAAACGGCCGCACAGAAAATAATATTTTAAATTCAGAAAGCATTGCTTAAGCACATATGAACAAGTTTTCAGCGCACAGGATACAAACGAGCGAGTTCATTGAAATATTACATCTTTGGCACACTCATCCGCGACAAGGCGAGCTCCAGCGAGAACTTCCTTGTAGTAGTTCTCGGGCTTGCGATGCTCCTTCCCCTGCAGCGGTCCGTCCTTCACCAGCTTCTCTCCGTCCAGATTGCCCCAGTGTACCCTTACACGGGCAAGGGCCCTCCGGGCACCTTCTATGCAGACGGAGCGCTTGATGACCTCAAGCCGTGGACAGGCCTCCACCAGCCGCCGCACCAGCCCGAAGTAGCTCCCAGGCAGGGCCTCTCTAGGCCACAGCCGAACTAGTAAGCCCTTCATGGCCTGTTCGGCCGCCTTGTGGAGCTCGGCCAGCTGCTTCAGCTGATCGCTTAAGGGCAAAGGGTGTCCGGCCTCAGAATACTGAGACCAGAACACACTCTCCGTCGAGCTGTCCTCTTCAGCTCGGTAGAATGCGGCGGCGTCGGATGCGCTGCGGGGAAGATCGAAGAACGCCCCTGGAGAACTCCGGATTCGGATAAGTAATAGGTATTTCACCTTTACATTCCTACTTTGCATTAAGAATGCCTTACCCGCTGCTATCTTTTTCACATCCTCCAACTCTTGGAGGGCCTTTTGGGCTTCGGCCTTGGCACTCTTGGTGGTCTCAACAGCCGACGCGAGCTCGGATGCTTGCGTTTTTGCCTCAAGCTCCAAACCCTCATGTTTTTTCATGAGAGCTTGCAGCTCTTGCTGCACCTCGCCTAATTGGACCCCAAGCTTTTCTCGCTCGGCGCGCTCCTCGGCCGCTTTCTTCTCGGCCTCAGCCAGCACCTGCTTCAAGGTTGCCACCTCGGTTGCGGCCCCTACAATAAGCAGTACAATCCTGTTATTTCTTTTTGCAATCAAGCCTCTCTATATGCACCTTTTTTTCTTTTTTTTCTTCTAAGGGGTATTTCTTACCTCCCTTTTCCACGAGCTGCCCTTTGGCAAGGCCGAGCTCTTACTCGGACTGCTCGAGGTCCTTTTTCAGGACTTCCACCTGCGTAGTCAGTGCGGCGGTGGACAGCAGGGAAGCCTGCATATGCATATTAGATTTTTTATTAGACTCCTGCGAAAATTGTTGGATCCTCTATTCGGCTTTTCTTTCCGAACATCGAACAGAGCATCAGGGGCTACTGTCTATGCGGTAATGAATTTAGCATATTTTTTGCTTACCTGGAAGCCTTTTAGAAGGCTAGCGCAAGCTTCATTCAGTCCGCTCTTGGCGGACTGAACCCTTTGGACCACCGCACTCATAACAGTACGGTGCTCCTCGTCGATGGTGGCGCCTTCAAGCGCCTCCAACAGACTATCCGGCGCCTCTGGTTGGACAGAGGTCGCCGGCTCAGACGGCTTACTCCTCTTGGAAGGAGTTCGCCCACCGTGAGCCAGGACGGTTGAGTCCGGCGCGGTGTCCGGCACAAAGCCGGACTTGGAGCCCTAGGGGGTTTCATCCCCTTTACTCCTGGGGTCCAGAGGATTGCCTTGCGGCTCCTCCAGGACCACCTCCTCCTGCCCTGTTCAGCGGGACGCCGCTTCGGCACCGTCCGCCCCGCTGGGGGAGACTGCGGGCGGGACAGAGTTCATGTCCGAAGAATCCAGGGAGCCGCTCGATGAATCATCGAGTGCGGCTCGGGGCGGGCTGCGCAAATAGCATTCGACATTAGGGTAAGCTGCGCACTTGAAGATACTATGAGTCATTCTGGTATGTGAATACTTACGATGTCGCCAGGCGCTTGGTTCTGTCCGGCCACTCCTTTCCGCCCTCTTCGGCGTTGGGGGAGTAGTCCGGCGGAGGGGTCTTCCTTTTCCTCGACCCCTCGGCCTCCCCTGTTGGGGCGGCCTTCTTCTTTTTTCGCTCCCCTCGCTAGAGGGGGAGAGCTTCCTTGTTCCTCCTCCTCGTTTTCACGAGAGGAGGGCGTCGCAGACTCGCCAGATGACGAGCTCGACACCACCACATTGCGGGCACTCTTTCGAGTCCCGGTGGTCTTCTTCTTCTTGACCTTCTTCTCCGGCACCACATAGGGCGCCGGAGCCAGCAGCTTCTCTAAGAGAGCTGGGGCTCGGTCTTCGGGCAGAGGAGCCGGACAGTTGATTGGTCCGGCTATCTTCAGCCACACCTGTCAAGGGCAAAGGGAGTTTTTAGATCCCACATAGAGTTAATCTATGTAGAAAAGCTTAACGAACCTGTGAAAGGTATAAATAGCCTACCTCGCCAGCGTTGCGCTGCGAGCTGTATCCGCGGTCCTCGGAAGCGGATGTGGGGCACTCGGCGCCTTTGGTTAGCACCTTCCAGACGTCTTCATACGTCGTGTCGAAGAGCCTATTGAGGGTTTGGTGCTGCGCCGGGTCGAATTCCCACAAAGTAAACTCCCGTTCTTGGCACGGGAGGATCCGGCGAACGAACATGACCTGGATGATGTTGACATGCCGGATGGGCTTGTTCATCAGGGACCGGATGCAAGTTTGCAGTCCGGTCACTTCTTCTTCATTGCCCCACGATAGGCCCGTCTCTTTCCAGGACATGAGCCGTGTGGGGGGTCCGGATCGGAACTCACGGGCCGCGACCCATTTCGAGTCGCGTGGCTCGGTGATGTAAAACCACCTTGCCTGCCACCCCTTTAAGGACTCCACAAAGGAGCCATCGAACCAGAGTGCGTTGGCCATTTTGCCGGCCATAGCACCTCCGCACTCCGCCTGGGTCCCGGACACCACCTTAGGCTTGACGTTGAAGGTCTGGAGCCAGAGGCCGAAGTGGGGGCGGATGCGGAGAAAGGCCTCACACACGATGATAAACGCCGAGATATCGAGGATAAAGTTCGGGGCCAGATCGTGGAAGTCCAGGCCGTAGTAGAACATGAGCCCCCGGACAAAAGGGTGAAGTGGAAAACCCAGTCCGCGGAGGAAATGGGGGAGAAAAACTACCCTCTCATGGGGCCTTGGGGTGGGAAGAAGCTGCCCCGCCTCGGGAAGCCGGTGCGGGATGTCCTTGGACAGATATCCGGCCTTCCTAAGCTTTTTGATTTGACCCTCCGTAACGGAGGAAGCCATCCACTTGCCACCCGCTCCGGACATCTCCGGAGCAGGTTGGGGAAGAAAGAGCGAACTTGGGCGTTGGAGCTTGAGTGCGCAGGAGATGGATGGGCAAAGGAGGAAGAAGGCGTAGGTGAAAGAGGTGGATCTTTATCCCCTTATATAGGTTGATGCCGTTATGCGTCTCCACCTACCTAATAAAACTCGCTTGCCGCTCACACGCCGTGGTAAATGGCACGGTTGGGTTACCCACGTCTGCATTAATGAGAATCCCGTTAAAAGGGGCACACGATCTCTGCTTCGACAAGACGTGCCAAGAAACCCGCCTCGTTGAACATGCTGCGGTGGAACAACAAAAAATAATCCATACAGAAGGCTTGGTCGCAGTGTTATGATGCACTGCGGAATACGTTAGCAGATTTGATTTGTGTTTGTATTATTCTCTATATGGCAATATGTGGAAACTTGTTTTGCAGAGCTGGACACTATTTTTTGGTGTTTATTATCTTCTTGAAGAATTTGGAGGAGGAACCCGCCTTGCAATGCCGAAGACAATTTGCGCGCCGGACTCGTCGTCATTGAAGCCTGGTTCAGGGGTTACTGAGGGAGTCCTGGATTAGGGGGTGTTCGGATAGCCAAACTATATCTTCAGTCGGACTCCAGGACTATGAAGATACAAGATTGAAGACTTCGTCCCGTGTCCAGAAGGTTCTTTCCTTGGCGTGGAAGGCAAGCTAGGCGTGCGGATATTCAAGATCTCTTACCAATGTAACCGACTCTGTGTAACCCTAACCCTATCCGGTGCCTATATAAACCGGAGGGTTGTAGTCCGTAGGACGAACACATCATAACCATCATCATACCCATAGGCTAGCTTCTAGGGTTTAGCCTCCTTGATCTCGTGGTAGATCTACTCTTGTACTACCCATATCATAAATATTAATCTAGCAGGAGTAGGGTTTTACCTCCATCGAGAGGGCCCGAACCTGGGTAAAATAAAGTGTCCCTTGTCTCCTGTTACCATCCGACCTTGACGCACAGATCGGGACCTCCTACCCGAGATCCGCCGGTTTTGACACCGACAGTGGGGCAGTTGCCATGTGTGGTCTAGCTATAGTGACCATGTCATATCAACTACAGTTTCCATGTAGTTGGAATGTAGTTGCCATCTAGTTGGACTGTAGTTACCATGTCATAGCAACTACAGTTGCCATGTTGTGTCAACTCCACTTGCCATGTGATTGCCATATGAAAAAATGCAGCATGGAAACAAAAAGTGCAGGTGACATGGTGTTGAATCAATTCCAGTTGCCATGTGTGATGCACTGTGTTTGC
Source organism: Aegilops umbellulata (assembly GCA_032464435.1). NCBI lineage: Eukaryota > Viridiplantae > Streptophyta > Magnoliopsida > Poales > Poaceae > Aegilops > Aegilops umbellulata. Next base: position 525,537,564 of record CP136055.1, on the reverse strand, counting down.
CATGTGACAGAGACTACAGTTGCCATGTTGAATCAACTTCAGTTGCCACGTGGTTGCCCAAATGTAAGATGCAGCATGGCAGAAAAAAAATGTAGGTGGCATGGTGCATCAAATCCAGTTGCCATGTCATCGCATGTCAATTGCCATCACAAGTGAGAACCCCCAAGAAAAATATGATTGGGACAACAGTGAAACTACAAAGACGTATACAAGAAAAATCATAAGGACATGGCAAGTGTACCTTGCACAATCGGCTCTGCAAACTTGACAGCCTTCCCGCCCTCGACCATTGGCTGCGCCATCATTGCAGGCATGCCTCCTGGGAAAGCAAAGGCAACTGGCATAGGATCTTGCACAACCGGTTGGTCTTGACTGATGCCAAGGCTGAAACTCGGTGGGGTAAACGCCATTGGGTGCCTCTCATTCCTGCTGGCCAGACCACGAACGACTTGCGGGGCAGAATCCAAGGGTGAAAGATCAACAAACATATCTGAATCGGCCGCTGCAGAATATCGTCCTTATTTGCAGGGCGGGGCGTGTTGTCAGCGGTATCAGCCATAGCTTTCATGACAATCTTCTTGTTCGGGCTGTAGGGGACACCGAAGTTGACTGGGAGCCTGGAAGTGCGCAGATTTATGTTGGGGATTTCCACTGTAGGAAAAGGCGCAGTCGGCTCGGGGTGTTCACCTGCGTCGCTCGTGCCCGGCTTGACACCTGCATCAATTGTGCTCTGGTCTTCCGGTTTCTCTGTCACATTGCTTTTGGCAGGTGGCGGGAACAGTGTGGACGCAGGAACAAAACCAGACTCGTCTCTCCTGCTCCTGGCTACTGCCGGTGGCGGGAACAGTGTGGACGCAGGAACAAAACCAGACTCGTCTCTCCTGCTCCTGGCTACTGCCGGTGCGTTCGGTATGTCTGTTGGTTGCTTGCGGGGGCTACGACACCTAGGTGGTAGACCAGCACGCGAAACGGTCGCCTTAGCAGTATCTGCACCGTCGGGAGCTGGAGCTGTTGTGCCAGGACTCTCACCTGTAGATGGCATGTCCTCGTGAACTGCCGCCTCAACCGCTTCTGTCGTGGACAGAGGAGTGCCACCCCGCACGCGCTTGGAATCAGTGTCAGATGAGCGGAAATCTTCCTTGCCTAGGTTTGTCTCGGGAGCGTCCACTTCAATGCTTGCTGATGGGGTGGCATGGCTCACAGGAGCGTCCTTCATTGCCAGAAGGGTTGGCAGTATTTCAGCTGTCCTGGCAGATACCGACTCATCACTCCCCGATGTACGGATGCCTGTTGTTGTAGGCTGCACATCTGCAGCCGGCGGAGATGGTCGGCCACTTGCATCAGAGTTGGTGGGAGCGGTCAACAACTTGTTGTCGACTGGTGCCTCATGTACATCTGAGTTGCCCCCTGTTGACAACTTTGAATGCAGGCGTTCAAGCGGGTCCTTACTGATATGCTTGGACCCACGCGTAGTAGTGTTCTTCACCCTGAAAAAAAAACAAAGCACATGAAAATAGGTATTTACAAATGAAACAAAATTATGTTTGCCTTGGTAGAAATCTTAAAAAAAATGTAAAACAAGGTGGAAAAGCTGGTAGTTGCCATGTAAGGGGACGTAAGTTGCCATCTGTAGTAGTTAGCAGTTGCCATCCAGCAGCAGTTGCCATCCAGCAGCAGTTGCCATGTTAGCAACCTTGAATAATGATAAAAATGTCTGATCTTCCATGAATGCAATTTCAACCTATGGGTGGGATGAGCTCACAAGCCAACGGTAAAAAGATGGCAGTTGCCATTAGGTACATTAAAGTTACCATTTGGCCTACATTCCACCTGCCATGTGAAAAACAAATAGGAGTTGCCACACGATTGGAAATCAAAGAAAGAACCATTTGGTAAAACAACGGTTGCAACGTGGGGGGCGATGACAGGAGACAATGTGACAAGCTAAACGAATGCATTGGGAAATCAAGAAAATATAGCGCTATGTCAATGAAAGCGGATGAAAAAACCTACTTCCTGACTGCCTTCCTAAGGTCTGGCAAAACGATAGGATCCCCGGTGTTGGTTTTCGTCGTGTGAGGAGATGTCCTGGTGGAGGTGGTGTCACCGGCAATGGGGGCACCTTTGTTAAACCGAGTAGAAACACGGGTTGGCGTTGACGCCTGTTTCTTCGTAACTGCTCATCCACCAGTTGTCGGCTCACTGCACGTATGAGATGGAGGTAAAAAAGGTGGCAATTGTTAGTCAGCAATCTCGTTGCCGCGTTTGACAGAACACAAGTGCCAAAAAGAGGATGGGTCTGTTCGAAGAAAATAGACAAAGCAAAAAACTAAGATGAAAGTCGAACCTCTTCCTGGCAGCTACAGGGTCGGTCCTAGACCTCTTGCCAGCAGAAACTTGCCCAGCACCCTCTGGAGTCATCCCCCTCTTTGATGGCAAAACCCCCTCGCCTCTCGCAGCCGTGTGTTGTTTGACTTTATCCGGTTGGGGGACATCTGTTGCATCCTTGCCCTTGTTACCACCTGCGCGAACTTCAGCATGTTCATCGTCATCGGTGTCCTCTTGCACATTATCCATGACATCGTCGTCATCCTTGCTGAGACCAGCGTCTCCACCTAGTTCATCTTGTGTGTCAGCGGGCTCCTGGGAACTGTTGTAGTCATACCGGCCACGGCAACCGGTTGGCCGATGTGTACGTTCTGGGACAAATGAAGTGAATTGCCTCGCAACCGCGTCGCTGTCAGAGCCACTGAGGGACGTCCACCCCTCAACCAACTTCCCGAGCAAGCCGGTCATTCCAGATGCAAACTGCCCTATCAGCTGCTCAACAGGTGCCCTCGCTTGTACACGAAACAAAGAGGCATCAATGACAACCCCGTATTGCAATCACTTGCACGACATCGAAAAAAACTCCACGGCAACCATATATGTAGATCTTCTGATTACCTCTGCAGGGCAAGACGGAGCTGAGTGCACGTCCATCCACTTTCCAAAGTTTTGAGGCCCCCCAAACATGCTGTAGTCTATAGCATGCTTGGCCATCAGCTAGGGAGAACAAAAAAAAATAGGTACGATATAAGAGAGAGAATGATGAACACTGACTGGCAGTTCATGTGTTGCAAAAAAGCAGAACTAACCTACAGTTTTCCATATTTGGTATCAGTTACCCTGTCTGCAGCAAGCACAGCCTTGACAGCATCGATAGTCCACGCAGAAACAACAAACTTGTGCGTAGGCGGCGGGCCTCCTGTCCCAGTGAAATCCACAGTGGATAGATCAAGGCAGTCGACGTACATGAGCTGATGTACAACAATTTTAAAAGAGAAAGAAAAATCAGTTGCGATCATGGTATTTTGCAAAAAAAAACAGGATAATATATGTTCCTGCGATCATCAAGTTGAAGTGCATGAAAAAGAGAAAGAAGAAGAAGTTGCCATCTGCATGTGCTAGTTGCCATCATAGTGTGATGGCAGTTGCCATCATAGTATGATGGCAGTTTCCATATTGTCATGATGGCAGTTGCCATCATAGTATGATGGCAGTTGCCATATTGTCATGATGGCAGTTGCCACATAATCAACATGGCAGTTGCCATCTTGTTATGATCATGTTGCCATGCATGAATAAAAAGGTGTTAAAAAGAGTGTTCATAGAAAGGACCGGTAAAAAAATACCATTAAATGCAGTCGACAACCCTTCTGGTACACCTTGCTTGCGAATGCATCATGCAGGAAGTCGGCAATGAACTTACACCAATTCATGTTCTTCACATCTTTCAGTTTCGCCTACACCGCACAAAATTCAGGACAACGAGTTGCCGCGTCAGAAATCCAATGGAAAAAACATCAAAACAAACTGGCAGTGACTAGCTTGCACATGACATCGGAGCAAAAAAATTGAAGGAAAAATAATGTAGTAAAGATAGATCATTCACCAGGATGGGGAAGCGTTTGTTGCTTGGGCGAAGAGAAGTTGTCGGCGCGAAAACGGCTGAGATGAGGTACATGAGTAGCTTCATCTTGAAAACATCTCCATGCGTCGTCATGGCCTCCAGCGAATCTGCCACTGCAGACGTGTTCGGCATGGATTCCAACCCAGGAAACAAATGGGGGAACAACGCTCCCTCGATCTCATTGTTGACCTCGTACGGGACTTTGATATGTCCACGAGGCACACCCAAAGTGCAGAACACGGATTCCTCATTCAGCGGTAGTCTTCCACGTCCCGGAATCACGAATTCCCTGGAGGCGGGGTCATAGATCTCACCAAGCCAATCGCGTACAGGGTTGACAAGGTTCGTGCACCGGACAGCCATCATAGACTGCATACCAATCTCAGTAGCAGCCCCCTTCTGATTGTCGCTGAATTTGTCAGTCAACGCGGTCAGTCATTCTTGGGAGGCTCTGTTGCGAATACGTTTCTTCTTCTGCAAAAAACAGACATAAAGTGATCAGTTGTTGCCATGTTTTTGCAAAAAGAGATCAGTTGTTGCCGCGTTTTGCAATGTCATGAAATTTTAGTTCGTGTCAGACGACTGCAAGCTCGAGGTGTCAACCATTAACATACAGCAGGAGGAAGGGGGGATGTGTGAACATTTACCTCATCACCCTCTTTTCTCCGCCCAGTTGCCCGATTACGCTGTGGTGGATCCATGAAATCATCATCGTCGTTTTGACGATCGCCACGAGCCATTCTCCTGAGATGGGAACAGACCAAATTGTTATGGTGGAAATGTAAATGCAAGGAGGTCAGCAAAAACTGGCCACATGCAAAGCATATGTATGGCATCTGATACATTTGATATGAAAATTCGGTTGCCACATTATGCAGCCAATTTGCCACACTGTCTTATATGCAGAATGGCAATAGATAGTGTGTTCACACTCTATTTGCCACATGAATATGCTATCCAGATGGCAACAAGCACACTTTAAGTGCACAGTAGTTGCCATCCAGTGCACTTGGCTCCTGAATGTACACTGACTACCGACTGTGGCAACTGTCACAGTGTGGTTACTATAACATATCATTCGGGAAAACACTGGCCGCAATGAACATAGCAAGATTGTGGCACCTATCACAATAATTCAGCAATTTTTAGTTGCCACACAGGGAAAGAGCGTGTGTGTGGCAACTATCACAGTACTTCAGTAAATTTAGTTGCCACATGGAAGAGCGTGTGTGTGGCAACTATCACAGACACTGAATGAAAAAATAGTTGCCATGTGCGAAAGCTTACATGTGGCAACTAACACATTCGTTCAGTAATTTGTTGCCGCAAGGGGAAACACATTTGTGGCAACTATCAAATTTGTTCAGGGAGTTAGTGGTCGCACAATCATGATAGTTAGTCTAACTATCAAGTTCGCCTCATACCGCATTTTCAAAACCAAACTAACTAGATCTAGGATTCAATGGGAACTACTTCGACTTCAAATTCACCCTCGAAATTCTCCCACAAACTGACTGCAAACACGAAATCGAACCAACGCGCACCAAAAACAACCCGGAAGACACCTGCTCACTCCATAGGCAAGACTAGTGCGTGCCTACGAACAAGCAGAACCACGCCGACGATGCCGCTGCCGCGGCCGCGACGAAACTGACCAATGCAACCAAAAACGTCTAGCAGACGACTTCGGCGCCGGCGGGAACGCCGACGCATCGACGAATCGCCTGAATCTCAATGAATCTCGATCGAGGAATCGAACAGGGAGGGAAGGGGAGGAAATGCAGGAAGGGATTGCGAGGGTTGCGGAGAGCAGTACCTTCAACCCGCAGGCGCTCCGGCGAGCCGCTCCGTTCCGGCGAGCACCACCGACGGTCCCGAACACCGTTGATTCTTCCGCCTTCGCCGTCGCCTCCTCCCCTCGCCTTCTCCTTCGATGGTTGGAAATGCGAGTGGGTTCTGCCAGTAACTGCGGTGCGAGTGAGTAAATGGAAGCGTGAGGGAGAGGGGGCAGAGGCGTGCGACGTGTTTGACGTCAACCGCAGTCGAAGCATGGCGTGCGGGCGCATTGCAGTTCCACCGCACGACTCCAATGGCAACCGCTGACCGCGGGGTGGCAACCAACGTGCGGGCGAACCTACTCTCACATCGCACACGCGCCTCGTCCTACGTGGCACAAAAAACCGCTCGGTTTGTTCCAAGATTCATGCACACACCTGCCAATGGTGATGCTTGCGTGTAGTCGGGGTGGTTAACGCCCACACGTGCGGGCGTTAACATTTCCGTAAATTAAACAAAGTATCATGGCAGTTTTGTAAAATGTCACCCCTACCACATAAACTTCCAATCCAGTGTTCGCAGTTGCCGGCCCTGCTGCCGAACAGCGATTTGCGTCCATCTTGTGCGCATATAGCCCCCAATATAAGGATAACTTCAACACCTTGCATCAAAAGGACACGTCGAATATCCACAAACCCATATGAACGTGTTCGCACACAACACATGTCGCCCATCCAGCCGTAATCATCAAATCAGGACATCAAAAGTGGGCCAAATGGATACGGACGTGTCTGATTTGAGGGTTATCCCTTGAGACTAAGGATAGCCACTTTTAAAGTGGTTGCCATGTGTTTGGTTAATGATTTTGGACGACTGGGGATAGCTTGATTCGAAGAATATTCACTCAAAAAGGGGTTGAAAGGAGTAGCGAAAAGCTGGCGAATACGGGCAAGCCTCAGACGAAGCGGTGCACATTATCTCACCTTGCCCCGATGCTGCATATCTCACCCCTCTCCATCTCTCTTGCATCCAACGGTGGCGGTCGCCGCACAGGCCAGTAACACTATGGCTATGGGTGCCAGCGTCCAGCTGGCTAGCGTGTGTCATGAGCGAAGAAAGGGAGCACATGTGGCTCAACTGGGTGAGGGAGTTGGGGGCAGCGGCGAGGGGCGCAATTGCGGGGGTGTTGAGGGGCATGGTTATGCAGCAGACTTTGGGGACGAAGGCGAGTGAAGTAGGCGGACATTAGGTTGAGGACTTGTTACTCCGAACTCCCAGAATGAATCTAGGCTCTAACGGTCCTGAACTTGGAGGAACGAGTATGAATGCGGAACTTATAATGGACAGTTGGAAGCACCCCACAGTTAAAATCTTTCAGAAAGTTGTGCCCGAGGTTACGGGCGACCTGGAAATTTATAATGCTAGGCATAGAACAACGTCGACAAATAACTAAAACTTGCTTAACCATGTTTGTAACCATGATTGTCTCTTCTTGTGGGACTGCAAGCAAGTAAAGGACACCGTGGGATTATGAATGACTCATAGGCAGGTGTTCAGGAGCACTTCTTGATCAACTAGTTGCACAACTGCTTGCAGCAACCTCAACACTTAACCATATCTTACCCCTAAGTAAGGTTAGTTTTGTTGGGAAACGTAGTAGAAAACAAAAAAAATCGTCCGACGATCACCCAGGAATAATATGAAGATGCATATAAGGTTTGGATCAACAAGCATTACCGACTTCGGAGTGCAGCGGAAGTAGATGAGTCGGTGTATATCGTACTTGGAGTCCCTCGCACCATAGATGAACGATCCCTCGAACAGAAGATCGAAAACAAGACCTCTCTACTTGGTTGCAAGCGTACGGTCTTCACGATCCGGCAGCACTTCGCCATCAAGAGCTAATCGTCACCAGAGAATTAGAGGAAGGAGATTAGAACCACACCGGGCTTCTTATTATGAGGATTAGAGGAACTAGTTCTAGCACTAATTAGATCAAATAGGATCAACTAGAATTAGAACTAGATGAACTAGCAGAGGTTCCAAAACTCGTGTCTCCAAATGGCCAAAGTCGTCAAGTATATATAGGTCAGAGGGAGGGGAGAGGCGGACCCACAAGGGGTGGAAAACCTCCCCCTTCACTACAAAAAAAGACACATTCGTGACATTTTGGGCCGAACGAATTTTTTCATGTCATGCTTATGACACTTCTATGACGATAATTGTGACAAAAACCCGGTATCATCATAGATGTGGTGGGCTCCTAATTCTATGACAAAAAAACATGACAGAAAATGGGATTTTTGTCCTGGGCGGGCCGGAGACGCAGCTGCATGACATTCTTTGGGCCGTCCATGACGCAAAAAACTGTGATAGAAGCGAGGGCGAGGAAAATATCGGGGAGTTCCCGGTTACAGTGGGTGGTCGGGGCCGAGCGATGCGCGTTTCTCTCGTACACATATGCGCCTGGGTGCGAGGCGTTGAGCTCTAACTGAACCCGAGCGAGGCGTTCGCCTACTGAACCCGAGCGATTGCACTGCAGGCTACGCGTTACTAAACCCGAGCGATCGATCGATCCCTGGATGTTAACTGAACCCGATTGAGGGATTCCTTCGCTACTGCTGCTAACTGAAGCCGATCGAACCTGCTGCCTCTTGATGAATAGTGAGCGTTGTTGGGGGGGTTGGATGAACTGTTCCCGGTGGGGGTTGGATGAACAGGACCCCGTGGTAGTAGAGGTCGTTGCCGCCGGATGAACAGGACCCCGATCGAGCCGGTTGGGTGTGGATGAACAAGACCCCGTGGAGGGTTGGATGAATAGTAGCCGTTGGAGGGATGGTTGAACAGTAGCCGATGGAGGGCTGGATGAATAGTACCCCGTGGAGGGGTGGTTGAACAGGACCCCGTGGATAGGGCTGGTTGAACAGTAGCCGGTGGAGGATTGGTGGAGGCTGGATGAACAGTAGCCTATGGATGAACAGTAGCTGGTGGAGGAAGGAGGGAGACGCCATGGATGAACAGTCGCAGGTGGAGGTTGGAGGAGGTCGACGGTGGATTAACAGTAGCCCGTGGAGGCTAGAGCGAGGCAGTAGATGGTGGATGAACAGTAGCCCGTGGAGTCCCGTTTTGCGGTACGCCACACCCCTTCCGATGAACAGGACCCCCGTTTCGACCGTAGGAGGTCAAAGAGAAGTCCGTTTCCTTCGTTTTGCGGTACGCCAAACCCCTCCCGATCAACAGGACCATGCTTTGAACGTAGGCACTCGAACACAAGTCTGTTTCCTCCGTTTTGTGGTACGCCGGACCCCTCTCGGTAAACAGGATCCCGTTTCGACCGTAGGCGGTCGAACACAAGGCCGTTTCCTCCGTTCTGCGGTATGTCAGGCCTCATTTCGGCTGCTCCGTCCAAGCCGATTGGCTCCCGATGAACACGGCACATTCCGTTGCCTCCCGATGAACACAACGACACATTTTCTCTGTTATGACCCAGCCGGTTGGCTGCCGATGAACATGAAGCTGTCGCTGCCTCTCCATGTACACGAGCCATGGCCATACGTACGCGCGAGTAGGCGTTCGAGACCCCGCCCGTATGTACATACATGGTCGTATTTATTTTATTGCACCCTAGCTGTACGTACGCGTACATGATATTGACGGGACCACGTGACATGCTACGTGCGCGCCTCTACTATGACACGTGCCCTTCCTTACTCGGCCACGGTTCATCGCTGCAACCTGTAGACAGACCGTTCGTATGTATGTACACGTTCGCGACGAGAATGACAACGCTACGTACTCTTCGACCAGGTGGGTCCTGGCTGTCAGGGAGCACAAGGAGGTACTTCCTTGCGTGCGAAGATATAGCTGGTGGGTCCCAGCTGTCGGGGGGAGAATCATATTTTTTGACCGTAATATGGACGCACTTCCTTGGGTGCGAAGATGTAGCTGGTGGGTTCTAGCAGTCAGGGGGAACCTTTTTTTCGCGAAATACGGTGGCTCGTCCGTTGGGTTCCTGCTATCAGGTGGAGTAATAATTATTTTACGCGTGATAAGGTTGCACTTCCTTGCTGCGGCCGTGGACCCAGTTGTCAGCCTCCCTACGTAAGCACTCTTCCGATGGAAGTCGTTTGACCACGCCGCGCCGAGAGCACCAAGTCGGTGGACGACGGCGATGAAGGAAATATGCCCTAGAGGCAATAATAAAGTTGTTATTTATATTTCCTTATACAATGATAAATGTTTATTATTCATGCTAGAATTGTATTAACCGGAAACTTAGTACATGTGTGAATACATAGACAAAACAAAGTGTCCCTAGTATGCCTCTACTTGACTGGCTCATTAATCAAAGTGTTGGGGAGCGTTGCAGAAAATTAAAATTTTCCTACGGTTTCACCAAGATCCATCTTTGAGTTCATCTAAGCAACGAGTCATGGGAGAGAGATTGCATCTACATACCACTTGCAGATTGCGTGCGGAAGCGTTCAAGGGGATGGTGATGACATAGTCGTACTCGTCGTGATTCGAATCACCGATGACCAAGTGCTGAACGGACAGCACCTCCGCGTTCAACACACGTACGGGACGATCGACGTCTCCTCCTTCTTGATCCAGCAAGGGGAAGGAGAGGTTGAGGAAGAAGACTCCAACGGCAGCACGACGGCGTGGTGTTGTTGGTGCAGCAGAACTCCGACAGGGCTTCGCCAAGCACGTACGGAGGAGGAGAGGTGTTGGGGAGGGGAGGGGCTGCGCCTTGGCTTGTGTCTGCAGCCCTCCCCTTCACCCCTCTATTTATAGGGGAAGGGGCAAGGGGGGCCGGCCCCCTCTAGATGGATCTAGAGGGGGGGCGGCGGCCAAGGGGGAGGGGGCTTGCCCCCCAAGCAAGGGGGCGCCCCCTTTAGGGTTCCCCCAAACCCTAGGGCGCATGGGCCCTTGGGGGGAGGCGCACCAGCCCACTTTGGGCTGGTTCCCTTCCCCTTTACAGCCCATGAGCCCTTCCGGGAGAGGTGGCCCCTCCCGGTGGACCCCCGAGGCCCCTCCGGAGGCCCCGGTACAATACCGATATGCCCCCGAACTATTCCGGTGTCCGTATGACAACTTCCCATATATAAATCTTTACCTCCGGACCATTCCGGAACTCCTCGTGACATCCGGGATCTCATCCGGGACTCCGAACAAGATTCGGTAATCACATCCAAGTCTTCCTAATAAACTTAGCGTCACCGAACCTTAAGTGTGTAGACCCTACGGGTTCGGGAGACATGCAGACATGACCGAGACGACTCTCGAGCAATAACCAATAGCGGGATCTGGATACCCATGTTAGTTCCCACATGTTCCTCGATGATGTCATCGGATGAACCACGATGTCGAGGGTTCAAGCAACCCCGTAAACTATTCCCTTTGTCAATCGGTAGGTTACTTGCCCGAGACTCGATCGTCGGTATCCCAATACCTCGTTTAGTCCCGCTACCGGCAAGTCACTTTACTCGTACCGTAATGCATGATCCCGTGGCCAAACACTTGGTCACTTTGAGCTCATTATGATGATGCATTACGGAGTGGGCCCGGTGATACCTCTCTGTCATACGGAGTGACAAATCCCAGTCTTGATCCATGTCAACCCAACAGATACTTTCGGAGATACCTGTAGTGCACCTTTATAGTCACCCAGTTACGTTGTGACGTTTGGTACACCCAAAGCACTCCTACAGTATCCGGGAGTTACACGATCTCATGGTCTAAGGAAAAGATACTCGACATTGGAAAGCTCTAGCAAAACGAACTACACGATCTTGTGCTATGCTTAGGATTGGGTCTTGTCCATCACATCATTCTCCTAATGATGTGATCTCGTTATCAATGACATCCCCATGTCCATAGTCAGGAAACCATGACTATCTATTGATGAACGAGCTAGTCAACTAGAGGCTTACTAGGGACGTATTGGTGTCTAGTATTCACACATGTATTACGATTTCCAGATAACACAATTATAGCATGAATAAAGACAATTACCATGAACAAGGAAATATAATAATAATACTTTTATTATTGCCTCTAGGGCATATTTCCAACAGTCTCCCACTTGCACTAGAGTCAATAATCTAGTTACATTGTGATGAATCGAACACCCATAGAGTTCTGGTGCTGATCATGTTTTGCCCTAGGGAGAGGTTTAGTCAACGGATCTGCGACATTCAGATCCGTGTGCACTTTACAAATTTCTATGTCTCCATCCTGAACATTTTCACGGATGGAGTTGAAGCGACGCTTGATGTGCCTGGTCTTCTTGTGAAACCTGGGCTCCTTGGCAAGTGCAATAGCTCCAGTGTTGTCACAGAAGAGTTTGATCGGCCCCGACGCATTGGGTATGACTCCTAGGTCGGTGATGAACTCCTTCACCCAAATTGCCTCATGCGCTGCCTCCGAGGCTGCCATGTATTCCGCTTCACATGTAGATCCCGCCACGACGCTCTGCTTGCAGCTGCACCAGCTCACTGCTCCACCATTCAACATATACACGTATCCGGTTTGTGACTTAGAGTCATCCAGATCTGTGTCGAAGCTAGCATCGACGTAACCCTTTACGACGAGCTCTTCGTCACCTACATAAACGAGAAACATGTCCTTAGTCCTTTTCAGGTACTTAAGGATATTCTTGACCGCTGTCCAGTGTTCCTTGCCGGGGTTACTTTGGTACCTGCCTACCAAACTTACGGCAAGGTTTACATCAGGTCTGGTACACAGCATGGCATACATAATGGATCCTATGGCTGAAGCATAGGGGATGACGCTCATCTCTTGTTTATCCTTTGCCGCGGTCGGGCATTGAGCCGAGCTCAATTTCACACCTTGTAATACAGGCAAGAACCCTTTCTTGGACTGATCCATTTTGAACTTCTTCAAAATCTTATCAAGGTACGTCCTGTGCGAAAGACCTATGAGGCGTCTTGATCTATCTCTATAGATTTTGATGCCTAATATATAAGCAGCTTCTCCAAGGTCCTTCATTGAAAAACACTTGTTCAAATAGGCCTTTATGCTTTCCAAGAATTCTATATCATTTCCCATCAATAGTATGTCATCCACATATAATATGAGAAATGCTACGGAGCTCCCACTCACTTTCTTGTAAACGCAGGCTTCTCCATAAGTCTGCATAAACCCAAACGCTTTGATCATCTCATCAAAGCGAATGTTCCAACTCCGAGATGCTTGCACCAGCCCATAAATGGATCGCTGGAGCTTGCACACCTTGTTAGCATTCTTGGGGTCGACAAAACCTTCCGACTGCATCATATACAGTTCTTCCTTAAGATAGCCGTTAAGGAATGCCGTTTTGACGTCCATTTGCCATATCTCATAATCATAGTATGCGGCAATTGCTAACATGATTCGGACGGACTTCAGCTTCGCTACGGGAGAGAAAGTCTCGTCGTAGTCAATCCCTTGAACTTGCCGATAACCCTTAGCGACAAGTCGAGCTTTATAGATGGTGACATTACCATCCGCGTCCGTCTTCTTCTTGAAGATCCATTTATTTTCTATCGCTCGCCGATCATCGGGCAAGTCTGTCAAAGTCCATACTTTGTTTTCATACATGGATCCTATCTCGGATTTCATGGCTTCTAACCATTTGTTGGAATCCGGGCCCGCCATCGCTTCTTCATAGTTCGAAGGTTCACCGTTGTCCAACAACATGATTTCCAGGACAGGGTTGCCGTACCACTCTGGTGCGGAACGTGTCCTTGTGGACCTACGAAGTTCAGTGGGAGCTTGGTCCGAAGTATCTTGATCATTATCATTAACCTCCTCTCTAATTGGAGCAGGCACCACAGGAACATTTTCCTGCGCTGCGCTATTTTCCGTTTCAAGAGGCAGTACTTCATCAAGCTCCACTTTCCTCCCACTTACTTCTTTCGAGAGAAACTCTTTCTCCAGAAAGGTTCCGTTCTTGGCAACAAAGATCTTGCCCTCGGATCTTAAGTAGAAGGTATACCCTATGGTTTCCTTAGGGTATCCTATGAAGACACATTTTCCGATTTGGGTTCGAGCTTTTCAGGTTGAAGTTTCTTGACATAAGCCTCGCATCCCCAAACTTTTAGAAACGACAGCTTAGGTTTCTTTCCAAACCATAATTCATACGGTGTCGTCTCAACGGATTTAGACGGTGCCCTATTTAAAGTGAATGTGGCTGTCTCTAGAGCGTACCCCCAAAATGATAGCGGTAAATCGGTAAGAGACATCATAGATCGCACCATATCCAATAAAGTGCGATTACGACGTTCGGACACACCATTACGCTGAGGTGTTCCAGGTGGCGTGAGTTGTGAAACTATTCCACATTTTCTTAAGTGTGTGCCAAATTCGTGACTTAAGTACTCTCCTCCACGATCTGATCGTAGAAACTTGATCTTTCTGTCACGTTGATTCTCAACCTCACTCTGAAACTCCTTGAACTTTTCAAAGGTCTCAGACTTGTGTTTCATTAAGTAGACATAGCCATATCTACTCAAATCATCAGTGAGTGTGAGAACATAATGATATCCTCCGCGAGCCTCAACGCTCATTGGACCGCACACATCAGTATGTATAATTTCCAATAAGTTGGTTGCTCGCTCCATTGTTCCGGAGAACGGAGTCTTGGTCATTTTGCCCATAAGGCATGGTTCGCATGTGTCAAACGATTCATAATCGAGAGACTCTAAAAGTCCATCAGCATGGAGCTTCTTCATGCGCTTGACACCAATGTGACCAAGGCGGCAGTGCCACAAGTATGTGGGACTATCGTTATCAACTTTACACCTTTTGGCATTCACACTATGAATATGTGTATTATCACGCATGAGATTCATTAAGAATAAACCATTAACCATCAGAGCATGACCATAAAACATATCACTCATATAAATAGAACAACCATTATTCTCGGATTTAAATGAGTAGCCATCTCGTATTAAAGGAGATCCAGATACAATGTTCATGCTCAAACTTGGCACTAAATAACAATTATTGAGGTTTAAAACTAATCCCGTGGGTAAATGTAGAGGTAGCGTGCCGACGGCGATCACATCGACCTTGGAACCATTCCCGACGCGCATCGTCACCTCGTCCTTCGCCAGTCTTCTCTTATTCCGCAGCTCCTGCTGTGAGTTACAAATATGAGCAACAACACCGGTATCAAATACCCAGGAGCTACTACGAGCACTGGTAAGGTACACATCAATTACATGTATATCACATATACCTTTAGTGTTGCCGGCCTTCTTATCCGCTAAGTACTTGGGGCAATTCCGTTTCCAGTGACCATTTCCCTTGCAATAAAAACACTCAGTTTCAGGTTTGGGTCCATTCTTTGACTTCTTCCTGGCAACTGATTTACCAGGCGCGGCAACCTCCTTGCCGTCTTTCTTGAATTTCTTCTTACCCTTGCCTTTCTTGAACTTAGTGGTTTTATTCACCATCAACACTTGATGTTCCTTTTTGATCTCCACCTCCGCGGATTTCAGCATTGAATACAACTCGGGAATGGTCTTTTCCATCCCCTGCATGTTGTAGTTCATCACGAAGCTTTTGTAGCTAGGTGGGAGCGACTGAAGGATTCTGTCAATGACCGCCTCATCCGGAAGATTAACTTCCAGCTGAGTCAAGCGGTTGTGCAACCCAGACATCTTGAGTATGTGTTCACTGACAGAGCTATTTTCCTCCATTTTGCAGCTAAAGAACTTGTCGGAGACTTCATATCTCTCGACCCGGGCATGAGCTTGGAAAATCAATTTCAGCTCCTCGAACATCTCATATGCTCCGTGCTTCTCAAAACGCTTTTGGGGCCCCGGTTCTAAGCTGTAAAGCATGCCGCACTGAACGATGGAGTAATCATCAGTGCGTGACTGATGGGCGTTCATAACGTCCTGGTTTTCTGGGAATGGTGCATCACCTAGCGGTGCATCTAGGACATAATCTTTCTTGGCTGCTATGAGGATGATCCTCAAGTTCCGGACCCAGTCCGAATAGTTGCTGCCATCATCTTTCAACTTAGTTTTCTCTAGGAACGCGTTGAAGTTGAGGCTGACATTACCGTGGGCCATTTGATCTACAAGACATATTGTAAAGATTTAGACTAAGTTCATGATAATTAAGTTCATCTAATCAAATTAATGAATGAACTCCCACTCAGATTAGACATCCCTCTAGTCATCTAAGTGTTACATGATCCGAGTCGACTAGGCCGTGTCCGATCATCACGTGAGACGGACTAGTCATCATCGGTGAACATCTCCATGTTGATCGTATCTTCTATACGACTCATGTTCGACCTTTCGGTCTCCGTGTTCCGAGGCCATGTCTGTACATGCTAGGCTCGTCAAGTTAACCCTAAGTGTTTTGCATGTGTAAAACTGTCTTACACCCGTTGTATGTGAACGTATGGATCTATCACACCCGATCATCACGTGGTGCTTCGAAACGACGAACTTTAGCAACGGTGCACAGTTAGGGGAGAACACTTCTTGAAATTTTGTAAGGGATCATCTTATTTACTACCGTCGTTCTAAGTAAACAAGATGTATAAACATAATAAACATCACATGCAATTATATAGAAGTGACATGATATGGCCATCATCATATAGCTCCTTCGATCTCCATCTTGGGGCTCCATGATCATCTTGTCACCGGCACGACACCATGATCTCCATCATCATGATCTCCATCATCATGATCTCCATCATCGTGTCTCCATGGAGTTGCTCGCCAACCATTACTACTACTACTATGGCTAACACGTTTAGCAATAAAGTAAAGTAATTTACATGGTGACACGCAGGTCATCAAAGAATAATGACAACTCCTATGGCTCCTGCCGGTTGTCATACTCATCGACATGCAAGTCGTGATTCCTATTACAATAACAAGATCATCTCATACATCACATGATTCATCACAACTTCTGTCCATATCACATCACAAAGCACTTGCTGCAAAAACAAGTTAGACGTCCTCTAATGTTGTTGCAAGTTTTTACGTGGCTGTTATAGGTGGCTAGCAAGAACGTTTCTTACCTACGTTAAAACCACAACGTGAATTTGTCAATCTCTATTTACCCTTCATAAGGACCCTGTTCATCGAATCCGATCCAACTAAAGTGGGAGAGACAGACACCCGCCAGCCACCTTATGCAACTAGTGCATGTCAGTCGGTGGAACCGGTCTCACGTAAGCGTACGTGTAAGGTTGGTCCGGGCCGCTTCATCCCACAATACCGCTGAACCAAGATAGGACTAGTAACGGCAAGAAGAATTGACAATTCGACGCCCACAACTACTTTGTGTTCTACTCGTGCAATAGAGAACTACGCATAGACCTAGCTCATGATGCCACTGTTGGGGAACGTTGTAGAAAATTAAAATTTTCCTACGGTTTCACCAAGATCCATCTATGAGTTCATCTAAGCAACGAGTCATGGGAGAGAGATTGCATCTACATACCACTTGCAGATTGCGTGCGGAAGCGTTCAAGGGGATGGTGATGACGTAGTCGTACTCGTCGTGATTCGAATCACCGATGACCAAGTGCTGAACGGACAGCACCTCCGCGTTCAACACACGTACGGGACGATCGACGTCTCCTCCTTCTTGATCCAGCAAGGGGAAGGAGAGGTTGAGGAAGAAGACTCCAACGGCAGCACGACGGCGTGGTGTTGTTGGTGCAGCAGAACTCCGACAGGGCTTCGCCAAGCACGTACGGAGGAGGAGAGGTGTTGGGGAGGGGAGGGGCTGCGCCTTGGCTTGTGTCTGCAGCCCTCCCCTTCACCCCTCTATTTATAGGGGAAGGGGCAAGGGGGGCCGGCCCCCTCTAGATGGATCTAGAGGTGGGGCGGCGGCCAAGGGGGAGGGGGCTTGCCCCCCAAGCAAGGGGGCGCCCCCTTTAGGGTTCCCCCAAACCCTAGGGCGCATGGGCCCTTGGGGGGAGGCGCACCAGCCCACTTTGGGCTGGTTCCCTTCCCCTTTACAGCCCATGAGCCCTTCTGGGAGAGGTGGCCCCTCCCGGTGGACCCCCGAGGCCCCTCCGGTGGCCCCGGTACAATATCGATATGCCCCCGAACTATTCCGGTGTCCGTATGACAACTTCCCATATATAAATCTTTACCTCCGGACCATTCCGGAACTCCTCGTGACGTCCGGGATCTCATCCGGGACTCCGAACAAGATTCGGTAATCACATCCAAGTCTTCCTAATAACCTTAGCGTCACCGAACCTTAAGTGTGTAGACCCTACGGGTTCGGGAGACATGCAGACATGACCGAGACGACTCTCGAGCAATAACCAACAGCGGGATCTGGATACCCATGTTGGTTCCCACATGTTCCTCGATGATGTCATCGGATGAACCACGATGTCGAGCGTTCAAGCAACCCCGTAAACTATTCCCTTTGTCAATCGGTAGGTTACTTGCCCGAGACTCGATCGTCGGTATCCCAATACCTCGTTTAGTCCCGCTACCGGCAAGTCACTTTACTCGTACCGTAATGCATGATCCCGTGGCCAAACACTTGGTCACTTTGAGCTCATTATGATGATGCATTACCGAGTGGGCCCGGTGATACCTCTCCGTCATACGGAGTGACAAATCCCAGTCTTGATCCATGTCAACCCAACAGATACTTTCGGAGATACCTGTAGTGCACCTTTATAGTCACCCAGTTACGTTGTGACGTTTGGTACACCCAAAGCACTCCTACAGTATCCGGGAGTTACACGATCTCATGGTCTAAGGAAAAGATACTCGACATTGGAAAGCTCTAGCAAAACGAACTACACGATCTTGTGCTATGCTTAGGATTGGGTCTTGTCCATCACATCATTCTCCTAATGATGTGATCTCGTTATCAATGACATCCCCATGTCCATAGTCAGGAAACCATGACTATCTATTGATGAACGAGCTAGTCAACTAGAGGCTTACTAGGGACGTATTGGTGTCTAGTATTCACACATGTATTACGATTTCCAGATAACACAATTATAGCATGAATAAAGACAATTACCATGAACAAGGAAATATAATAATAATACTTTTATTATTGCCTCTAGGGCATATTTCCAACACAAAGATGGTTAAGTTTCCTGACCATAGACATGTGTTGTCATTTGATGAACGGGATCACATCATTAGAGAATGATGTGATGGACAAGACCCATCCGTTAGCTTAGCATAAATGATTGTTTAGTTTTATTGCTATTGCTTTCATCCTGACTTATACATGTTCCTCTGACTATGAGTTTATAGAACTCCCGAATACCGGAGGAACACCTTGGGTGCTATCAAACGTCACAACGTAAATGGGTGATTATAAATATGCTCCAAAGGTGTCTCCGATGGTGTTTGTTGAGTTGGGATAGATCAAGATTAGGATTTGTCACTCCGATTGTTGGGGAGGTATCTCTGGGCCCTCTCGGTAATGCACATCACTATAAGCCTTGCAAGAAATGTGACTAATGAGTTAGTTGCGGGATGTTGCATTACGAAATGAGTAAAGAGACTTGCCGGTAATGAGATTGAACTAGGTATGATGATACCGACGATCGAATCTTGGGCAAGTAACGTACCGATGACAAAGGGAACAACGTATGTTGTTATGCAATTTGATCGATAAAGATCTTCATAGAATATGTACGTAGGAGCTAATATGAGCATCCAGGTTCCTCTATTGGTTATTGACCGGAGATGTGTCTCGGTCATGTCTACATAGTTCTCGAACCCGTAGGGGTCCGCACGCTTAACGTTCGATGACGATTTGTATTATGAGTTATGTGATTTCATGTACTGAAGGTTGTATAGAGTCCCCGATGAGATCACGGACATGACGTGGAGTCTCGATATGGTCGAGACATAAAGATTGATATATTGGAAGGCTATATTCGGATATTGGAAAGGTTCCGAGTGATTTGGGTATTTCTCGGAGTACCGGAGAATTATGAGAATTCGCCGGGGGAAATAGTGGGCCTTAATGGGCCATACGGGAAAGGAGAGAAGGGCCTCAAGGGTTGGCCACCCCCCCATGGCAAGTCCGAATTGGACTAGGGAGGGGGCGGCACCCCCCTCTCTTTCCTTCTCCCTCTCCTACTCCCTCCCTCTCTCCCCTCTTGGAAAAGGAAGGGGACTCCAACTAGGATTGGGAATCCTAGTTGGACTCCTCCTATAGGCGCGGCCCTCCTAGGACGGCCTCCTCCTCCTCCCTCCTTTTATACGTGGGCAGGGGCACCCCAAAGGCACTCCAATATTTGTCTTAGCCATGTGCGGTGCCCCCCTCCACAGTTACACACCTCGGTCATATCGTTGTAGTGCTTAGGCGAAGCCCTGCGCCGGTAACTGCATCATCACCGTCGCCACACCGTCGTGCTGACGGAACTCTCCTTCAGCCTCAACTGGATCAAGAGCCCGAGGGACGTCATCGAGCTGAACATGTGCTGAACGCGGAGGTGCCGTACGTTCGGTACTTGGATCGGTTGGATTGCGAAGACGTTCGACCACATCAACCGCGTTACTAAACGCTTCCGCTTTCGGTCTATGAGGGTACGTATACACACTCTCCCCTCTCGTTTATATGCATCTCCTAGATAGATCTTGCATGATCGTAGGTAATTTTTTTGAAATACTGCATTCCCCAACAGTGGCATCTAAGCCAGGTCTATGCGTAGATGTTATATGCACGAGTAGAACACAAAGGAGTTGTGGGCGTGGGTATATACATATTGCATATTGTCACTAGTTGTTTCTTGATTCGGCGGTATTGTTGGATGAAGCGGCCCAGACCGACATTACATGACCGCGTTCATGAGACTAGTTCTACCGACGTGCTTTGCACACAGGTGACTGACGGGTGTCTGTTCCTCCAACTTTAGTTGAATCGGATTCAATGAACAAGGTTCTTTCTGAAGATCAAAAAGCAATCACTATACCATGTTGTGATTTTTATGCCGTAGGTAAGAACGGTTCTTTCTAAGCCCGTAGCAGCCACGTAAAACTTGCAACAACAAAGTAGAGGGCGTCTAACTTGTTTTTGCAGGGCATGTTGTGATGTGATATGGTCAAGACGTGATGAGATATAAATTGTTGTATAAGATGATCATGTTTTGTTAAAGTTATCGGCAACTGGCAGTAGCCTTATGGTTGTCTCTTTATTGCATAAGATGCAAGCGCCATATAATTGCTTTACTTTATCGCTATGCGATAGCAATAGTTGCAAAAGCAGTAGTTGGCGAGACGACCATGTGACGATCGTTGATAAAGATCAAGATGATGGAGATCATGGTGTCATTCCAGTGACGATGAAGACCATGACGGTACTTTGGAGATGGAGATCAAAGGCACAAGATGATGATGGCCATATCATGTCACATATTTTGATTGCATGTGATGTTTATCTTTTATGCATCCTATTTTGCTTAGTACGACGGTAGCATTATGAGATGATCTCTTACTAAAATTTCAAGTTATAAGTATTGTCCCTGAGTATGCACCGTTGCGACAGTTCGTCATGCCGAGACACCACGTGATGATCGGGTGTGATAATCTCTACGTTCACATACAACGGGTGCAAGCCAGTTTTGCACACGCGGAATACTCGGGTTAAATTTGACAAGCCTAGCATATGCAGATATGGCCTCGGAACACTGAGACCGAAAGGTCGAGCGTGAATCATATAGTAGATATGATCAACATAGTGATGTTCACCATTGAAAGCTACTCCATCTCACGTGACGATCGGACATGGTTTAGTTGATATGGATCACGTGATCACTTAGATGATTAGAGGGATGTCTATCTAAGTGGGAGTTCTTAAGTAATATGATTAAGTGAACTTAAATTTATCATGAACTTAGTCCTGATAGTATTTGCATATCTATGTTGTAGATCAATTGCTCGCGTATAGCTTCCCCGTTTTTAATTTTTTATATATTCCTAGAGAAAATTAAGTTAAAAAATGATAGTAGCAATGATGCGGACTAGGTCCGTGATCTGAGGATTATCATTGCTGCACAGAAGAATTATGTCCTTGATGCATCGCTAGGTGAAGGACCTATTGCAGGAGCAGAGGCAGACGTTATGAACGTTTTGGCAAGCTCGGTGTGATGACTACTTGATAGTTTAGTGTGCCATGCTTTACGGCTTAGAACTGGGACTTCAAAAACGTTTTGAATGCCACAGAGCATATAAGATGTTCCAAGAGTTGAAATTAGTATTTCAGACTCATGCCCGTGTCGAGAGGTATGAGACCTCTGACAGTACTTTGCCTAAAAGATGGAGGAGAATAGCTCAACCAGTGAGCATGTGCTCAGATTGTCTGTGTACTACAATTTCTTGAATCAAGTGGGAGTTAATCTTCCAGATAAGATAGTGATTGAAAGAGTTCTCTAGTCACTATCACCAAGTTACTGGAACTTCATGCTGAACTATAATATGCAAGGGATGACGAAAACGACCCCAAGCTCTTCGCGATGCTGAAATCAGCGAAGATAGGAATCAAGAAAAGCATCAAGTGTTGATGGTTGACAAGACCACTAGTTTCAAGTAAAAGGGCAAGGGAAAGAAAGGGAACTTCAAGAAGAATGGCAAGCAAGTTGCCACTTCCATGAAGAAACCCAAAGCTAGACCCAAGCCTGAAACTGAGTGCTTCTACTGCAAAGGAAATGGTCACTGGAAGCAGAACTACCCCAAATACATGGCGGATAAGAAGGATGGCAAAGTGAACAAAAGTATATATGATATACATGTTATTGATGTGTACTTTACTAGTGTTCATAGTAGCCCTGGGTATTTGATACTGGTTTAGTTGCTATGATTACTACCTTGTAACAGGAGTTACAAAATGAACATAAACTAGTTGAGGGCGAGGTGACGATGTGTGTTGGAAGTAATTCCAAGGTTGATAAGATCACCATCGCACACTCCCTTTACCGCCGGGATTAGTGTTGAACCTAAAATAAATGTTATTTGGTGTTTGCGTTGAGCATAAATATGATTGGATCATGTTTATTGCAATACGGGTATTCATTTAAGTCAAAGAATAATTGTTGTTCTATTTACATGAATAAAACCTTCTATGGTCATACACTCAATATAAATGGTTTATTGAATCTCGATCGTAGTGATACACATATTCACAATACTAAAGCCAAAAGATGCAAAGTTAATAATGATAGTGCAACTTATATGTGGCACTGCCATTTAGGTCAAATTGGTGTAAAGCGCATGAAGAAACTCCATGTTGATGGACTTTTAGAATCACTTGATTATGAATCACTTGATGCTTGCGAACCATGCCTCATGGGCAAGATGACTAAGACTCCATTCTTCGGAACAATGGAGCGAGCAACAGACTTGTTGGAAATAATACATACTGATGTGTGTGGTCCAATGATTGTTGAGGCTCGCGGTGGGTATCGTTATTTTCTGACCCTCACAGATGATTTGAGCAGATATGGGTATATCTACTTGATGAAACATAAGTCTGAAACATTTGAAAAGTTCAAAGAATTTCAGAGTGAAGTGGAAGATCATCGTAACAAGAAAAGAAAGTTTGTATGATCTGATCGCGGAAACAAATATTTGAGTTACAAGTTTGGTCTTCATTTGAAACAATGTGGAATAGTTTCGCAACTCATGCCACCTGGAACACCACAATGTAATGGTGTGTCCGGACGTCATACTTGAAAGGATCAAGAAGAGGTGTCTAGAGGGGAGGGTGAATAGACTCTAATCAAGAAAAGTTGCAGTTTTTTAATTCTTTATGTTGATGTGGAGTTTTAGCACAAGTTCAAGCATTCACAATACATATCAAGCAAGCATGACAAGAGTATATGAGCAGCGGAAAGTAAAGCATGCAAGTTGCAAGAATGTAAAGGGAAGGGATTGGGGTGTGCAAACGCAATTTGAAGACACGGAGATTTTTTATCCGTGGTTCCGATAGGTGGTGCTATCGTACATCCACGTTGATGGAGACTTCAACCCACGAAGGGTAACGGTTGCGTGAGTCCACGGAAGGCTCCACCCACGAAGGGTCCATGGAGAAGCAACCTTGTCTATCCCACAATGGCCATCGCCCACGAAGGACTTGCCTGACTCGGGTAGATCTTCATGAAGTAGGCGATCTCCTTGCCCTTACAAACTCCTTGGTTCAACTCCACAATCTTGACATAGGCTCCCAAATGACACCTAGCCAATCTAGGAGACACCACTCTCCCAGAAGTAACAAATGGTGTGTTGATGATGAACTCCTTGCTCTTGTGCTTCAAATGATAGTCTCCCCAACACTCAACTCTCTCTCACGGGATTTGGATTTGGTGGAAAGAAGATTTGAGTGGAAAGCAACTTGGGGAAGGCTAGAGATCAAGATTTATGTGGTTGGAATGGGATATCTTGACCTCAACACAAGTGTAGGTGGTTCTCTCTCAGAAAATATGTGTTGGAAGTGTAGGCATGTTCTGATGGCTCTCTCCACGAGTGAAGAGTGGGTGGAGGGGTATATATAGCCTCCACACAAAATCTAACCGTTACACACAAATCACCAAACTCGGTGGGACCGATTCAGAGAACTCGGTCGGACCAATTTGGTTCATAATGTGACCGTTAGGCATTTCGGTGGGACCGGATGGATCAACTCGGTGGGACCGATGTGCTAGGGTTAGGGTAAAGCCTCATCTCGGTTTGACCGACTACTCAAACTCGCTGGGACCGATTTGGGTAATAAGCGAAAACAGAAAGTTGGCCAAGCAAACTCGGTGGGGCCGATTGCATATTTCAGTGGGACCAAAATTATTGCAATAGGCAATAGAGAGTTTGCAAGCCCATCCCGGTGAGACCGAGATTCCATCGGTGAGACCGAATTGATTAGGGTTTCTGGCAGTGGCTATGTCATGTGAACTCGGTGGTGCCGGATAGAAAGTTTCGGTGGGGCCGAGTTTGACTTTTGGTTTGGGACATATGTGGATGTGAGAAAGTAGTTGAGGGCTTTGGAGCATATCACTAAGCACTTTGAGCAAGCAAGCCATTAAGCAACACCTCATCCCCTCTTAATATTATTGGCTTTCTTATGGACTCAATGTGATCTTGGATCACTAAAATGAAAAATGCAGAGTCTTGAGCTTTGAGTTTGAGCCAATCCTTTGTCCTTATCATCTTGAAGGATGGATCAACTCGGTGGGACCGATGTGCTAGGGTTAGGGTAAAGCCTCATCTCTGTTTGACCGATTACTCAAACTCGGTGGGACCGATTTGGGTAATAAGCGAAAACAGAAAGTTGGCCAAGCAAACTCGGTGGGGCCGATTGCATATTTCAGTGGGACCGAAATTATTGCAATAGGCAACAGAGAGTTTGCAAGCCCATCTCGGTGAGACCGAGATTCCACCGGTGAGACCAAATTGATTAGGGTTTCTGGCAGTGGCTATGTCATGTGAACTCGGTGGCGCCGGATAGAAAGTTTCGGTGGGGCCGACTTTGACTTTTGGTTGGGGACATATGTGGATGTGAGAAAGTAGTTGAGGGCTTTGGAGCATATCACTAAGCACTTTGAGCAAGCAAGCCATTAAGCAACACCTCATCCCCTCTTAATAGTATTGGCTTTCCTATGGACTCAATGTGATCTTGGATCACTAAAATGAAAAATGCAGAGTCTTGAGCTTTGAGTTTGAGCCAATCCTTTGTCCTTATCATCTTGAAGGGGTTCCACATCCTCTAGTCCATGCCACTCCAGTATTAGACTTTTCTGAAATATGCTAGATAAAAGTATTAGTCCAACAAGAGATATGTTGACATTAATTACCAAAATCACCCAGGGAGCACTTGTGCTTTCAGTACTTTATTAGATATGGTGCAATCTATGATGTCTCTTACCGAATTACCACTATCGTTTTGGGGTTATGCATTAGAGACAACTGCATTCACGTTAAAAAGGGCACAGTCTAAAAATTTGTTGAAACGACACCGTATGGACTGTGGTTTAGCAAGAAACCTAAGCTATTGTTTCTTAAAGTTTGGGGTTGCGATGCTTATGTGAAAAAGTTTCAGCCTGATAAGGTCAAACCAAAATCGGAGAAGTGCGTCTTCATAGGATACCCAAAAAGAAACTGTTGGATACACCTTCTATCACAGATCCGATGGCAAGATCTTTGTTTCTAAGAGTGGATCCTTTCTAGTGAAGGAGTTTCTCTCGAAAGAACTTGATGAGGTAATTGTACCTGCTCCCTTATTGGGAAGTAGTTCATCACAGAAATCAGTTCCAGTGATTCCTACACCAACTAGTGAGGAAGCTAATGATGATCATCATGAAAACTTATGATCAAGTTACTACCAAATCTCGTAGGTCAACCAAAGTAAGATCCGCACCAGAGTGGTACGATAATCATGTTCTGGAGGTCATGTTACTTGACCATGACGAACCTACAAACTATGAGTAAGCGATGATGAGCCCAGATTCCGCAAAATGGCTTGAGGCCATGAAATCTGAGATAGAATACATGTATGAAAACAAAGTGTGGACTTTGGTGGACTTGCTCGTTGATCGGCAAGCCATTGAGAATAAATGGATCTTCAAGAGGAAGACAGACGCTGATAGTAGTGTTACTATCTAAAAAGCTCGAATTGTCGCAAAAAGGTTTTTGACAAGTTCAAGGTGTTGACTACGATGAGATTTTCTCACTCTTAGCGATGCTTAAGTCTGTCCGAATCATGTTAGAAATTGCCACATTTTATGAAATCTGGCAAATGGATGTCAAAATTGCATTCCTTAATGGATTTCTAGAAGAAGAGTTGTATATGATACAACAAGAAAGTTTTGTCAATCCTAAAGGTGCTAAAAAAGTGTGCAAGCTCCAGCGATCCATCTATGGACTGGTGCAAACATCTCGGAGTTGGAATATATTCTTTGATGAGTTGATCAAACCATATAGTTTATACAGACTTGCGGTGAAGCCTGTATTTACAAGAAAGTGAGTGGGAGCACTACAACATTTCTGATAAGTATATGTGAATGACATATTGTTGATCCGCAATAATGTAGAATTTTCTGGAAATCATAAAGGAGTGTTTGAAAGGAGTTTTTCAAAGAAAGACCTTGGTGAAGCTGCTTACCTATTGAGCATCAAGATCTACAGAGATAGAACAAGACGCTTGATAAATTTTTTCAATGAGTACATACCTCGACAAGTTTTTGAAGTAGTTCAAAATGGAACAGTCAAAGAAGGAGTTCTTGCCTGTGTTGTAAGGTATGAAGTTGAGTAAAGACTCAAAACCCGACCACGACAGAAAATGGAAAGAGAATGAAAAGTCATTCCCTATGCCTCAGTCATAGGTTCTATAAAGTATGATGTGTTGTGTACCAGACCTATTGTGTACCTCACCATGAGTTTGGACAGATGATACGATAGTGATCCAGGAGTGGATCACTGAACAGTGTTCAAAATTATCCTTAGTGGAATAAGGAAATGTTTCTCGGTTATGGAGGTGACAAAGAGTTCGTCGTCAGGAGTTACGTCGATGCAAGCTTTGACACCGATCTGGAAGACTCTAAGTCTCGATCTAGATACATATTGAAAGTGGGAGCGATTAGCTAGAGTAGCTCCGTGCAGAGCATTGTAGACATAGAAAATTTGCAAAATACATACGGCTCTGAATGTGGCAGACTCGTTGACTATACTTCTCTCACAAGCAAAACATAATCACTCTTT
The DNA here is from genome assembly GCA_032464435.1 of Aegilops umbellulata. Lineage (NCBI taxonomy): Eukaryota > Viridiplantae > Streptophyta > Magnoliopsida > Poales > Poaceae > Aegilops > Aegilops umbellulata. The sequence continues at coordinate 525,510,108 of CP136055.1, read as the reverse complement.
GGTTGTTAATCACATAGCGATGTAAACTAGATTATTGACTCTAGTAAACCCTTTGGGTATTAGTCACATGGAGATGTGAACTAATCACATAAAGATGTGAACTATTTGTGTTAAATCACATGGCGATGTGAACTAGATTATTGACTCTAGTGCAAGTCGGAGACTGAAGGAACTATGCCCTATAGGCAATAATAAAGTTGTTATTTATATTTCCTTATATCATGATAAATGTTTATTATTCATGCTAGAATTGTATTAACCGGAAACTTAGTACATGTGTGAATACATAGACAAAACAAAGTGTCCCTAGTATGCCTCTACTTGACTAGCTCGTTAATCAAAGATGGTTAAGTTTCCGGACCATAGACATGTGTTTTCATTTGATGAACGGAATCACATCATTAGAAAATGATGTGATGGACAAGACCCATCCGTTAGCTTAGCATAAATGATCGTTTAGTTTTATTGCTATTGCTTTCATCATGACTTATACATGTTCCTCTGACTATGAGATTATGCAACTCCCGTATACCGTAGGAACACCTTGTGCGCTATCAAATGTCACAACGTAACTGGGTGATTATAAAGGTGCTCTACAGGTGTCTCCAATGGTATTTGTTGAGTTGGCATAGATCGAGGTTTGGATTTGTCACTCCGATTGTCAGAGAGGTATCTCTAGGCCCTCTCGGTGATGCACATCACTATAAGCCTTCCTAGCAATGTGACTAATGAGTTAGTTGTGAGATGTTGCATTACGGAACGAGTAAAGAGACTTGCCAGTAACGAGATTGAACTATGTATGATGATACCCACGATCGAATCTCGGGCAAGGTAACATACCGATGACAAAGGGAACAATGTATGTTGTTATGTAGTTTGACCGATAAAGATCTTCGTAGAATATGTAGGAGCCAATATGAGCATCCAGGTTCCTCTATTTGTTATTGACCGGAGATGTGTCTCGGTCATGTCTACATAGTTCTCGAACCCGTAGGGTCCGCACGCTTAACGTTCAATGACGATTTGTATTATGAGTTATGTGATTTGATGTACCAAAGTTTGTTCGGAGTCCCGGATGAGATCACGGACATGACGAGGAGTCTCGAAATGGTCGAGACGTAAAGATCGATATATTGGAAGGCTATATTCGGACATCGGAAAGGTTCCGAGTGATTCGTGTATTTTCGGAGTACCGGACAGTTACAGGAATTCGATGGGGGAAGTAGTGGGCATTAATGGGCCATACGGGAAAGGAGAGAAGGGACTCAATGGTTGGCCACGCCCCCCCATGGCAAGTCCGAGTTGTACTAGGGAGCGGGCGGTGCCCCCCTCTCTTTCCTTCTCCCTCTCCTACTCCTTCCCTCTCTCCCCTCTTGGAAAAGGAAGGGGACTCAAACTAGGATTGGGAATCCTAGTTGGAATCCCCCTGTAGGCGCGCCCCTCCTAGGCCGGCCTCCTCCTCCTCCCTCCTTTATATACATGGTAAGGGGGCACCCCAAAGGCATTCCAAGATTTGTCTTAGCCGTGTGCGGTGCGCCCCCTCCACAGTTACACACCTCAGTCATATCGTCGTAGTGTTTAGGCGAAGCCCTGCGCCGGTAACTTCATCATCACCGCCGCCACGCCGTCGTGCTGACGTAACTCTCCTTCAGCCTCAACTGGATCAAGATCCCAAGGGACGTCATCGAGCTGAACGTGTGCTGAACGCGGAGGTGCCGTACGTTCGGTGGTTGGATTGGTTGGATCGCGAAGACGTTCGACTACATCAACCGCGTTACTAAACGTTTCCGCTTTCTGTCTACGAGGGTACATGGACACACTCTCCCCTCTCGTTGCTAGGCATCTCCTAGATAGATCTTGCGTGATCGTAAGTAAAATTTTTGAAATACTGCGTTCCCCAACAGGCGAGGCCTAGGAAGGGGACGACACGGAGTCGGGGAAGACGCGGCAGTGGATGCCCACGTGGAGAGAGTAGAGGGTTGGTTTGTTGTGGTGTGAGGCTGCCGTCGCCGCAAAATAACAGGGGGTGTGTGTGAGTAGAGGGATGGCCTGACCAGAGGTTGGAGTTGGGTGGGGCAGTCAGGCCTCCGCGGCGGCACAACCAGCCATGGGAGGCAGGAGCAGGCGGCACGACCAGCGGTCGTTTGGGCGGCTTGAGCAAGAAGACCAGAGGTTGAAGAAGCACTACGGCCGTTGGATGGACATCGTACGGTCATTGGAGGTAGAATCATTTAGATTGACTAAGTTGACAAAGCCCTCCGCCTGCGTGAACTTCGTAGGCCCACATGTCAGCCTCCCACTATGGTGGGTCCCAGCTAGCAGGGGGAGTATTCATTTTTTTGTGCGTAATAAGGAGACACTTCCTTGTGTGCGAAGATATAGCTGGTTGGTCCAACCTGTCAGTGAGGGGAACGTTTTTTCACGAAATACAGAGGCCCTTCCGGTGGGTCCCAGCAGTCAGGTGGAGGAATCATTATTTTGCGGTTAATAAGGAGGCATTTCCTTGTGTGCAGCCATGGACCCAGCTGTCAGCCTCTCCACAGTCCTCTTCCGATGGATGTCGTTCGTTGACCACATTGACCACGCCGCGCCAAGAGCACCAGAGCGGTGGACGACGGCGAGACCTCGGAAGGGAACGACACGAAGCCAGGGAAGACTCGGTGGTTGTTTCCCGCGCGGAGGGGAGTACGAGGGTTTACTGGTTCGTCTGTCATCGCTGGAGAATAATAATAGGTGTTGGTGAGTAGAGGGATGGCCAGGCCAGCGATGGGAGTAGGGTGGGGCGGTGAGGCCTGCGCGGTAGCACAGCCGGCCACGGGAGGGAGCAGGCAGTCCCGCCGATGCTTGTTTGAGCGGCTGAACAGGAAGAGCAGAGGTTGAAGAAGCACGACGACCGTTGGATGGACATCCAACAATCACTGCTCTCGTGTGTTGACTAAGTTGAACGGTGTTGCGTGTGCATCAACCTTTTTTTAGGAAAGCGTATGCGTCAACCTATAGTAGGCGCACAAGTCAGCCTCAAATCTCTGGAAAACAGCATACAACCCATTTGCCATTATTTATAGTAATTTACAGTCCATTTGCTAATTCTTATGGTTTTTTTGGAGCCCATATTCTTTTTGTTAGCATTACAGCCCATATTGTGGCCACGGTTAAAAAATTATACGAATTTTTGCATATTTCGGTGCGGTTCGAACTGTTTTTAATCCCAAAATTTTGAGTCACATTCAAACTAATTTTAAAAATAAATTTATATCAATATAAAATCCAAAAAAATGTCCATGCATAAAAATCAATGGAATTTAAAATCTCGAAATGAAAAGAAGAAATTTGAAGCTAATTGCGGTTTGATGAGTTTTAAAAATGTACAACCCATTTCTCATTACTGATAGCCCATTTTCTAGGAAAGCCGAATGAAGCTCTCATCGTCTTGAAAGATTTGCATCCCAGCAGGGCTGACAAAGCAAGTAGGCCTTGGTTAGGTATTCTGCAAAACAAAAAAAAATTGGGCTAGCCATTTTCAGAAAGAAAAAACTACGGGGTTGATCTTGTTGTAAACATAAAAGAAAAGGCTGGCTAGACAGGCCAGAGTGCCCCGCACAACCCAGTTGACACCCTGCTTCCAACTAAAAAGCAAAAATAATTGGGCGAGCTTCTGGGTCCCTGCTGTCAGCCGCTCGTTGTGCAATTCTCTCGTTTATTGACTACGTTGACAATGGCATGGGACCCAGATGTCAGAAATTCATTAGGAGGAATCATTTGTTTGGCTTGAAATAAGGAGGCACTTGCTTGCGTGCTGCCATGACCTTGGTGGGTCCCAGCTGTCATCCTCTCCACGTACAATCATCTCCTGATTCTGTACGCGTCAACCTACTAGGCCCACAAGTCAGCCTCTAAACCCGTGGCGGACAAATACAACCCATTTAGAAAATAACAGCCCATTCCATACGTTCAAACGGGAAGTTCAACATTCAGAGCAAAGTAACAGGTCTGATCCAGATATAGAGTACTAAACTTCCACGTCGACAACCATCATAGCCAAGTTAACTATCTACTCCCACTAATACTCTAGTAGTGTACAAGTACTAGAGGTGGATTAGTGGTAGAGTAGTTTATATTTTCTTTGCATATAGTACCAGTTAGTCATGCTTCAAAACTGAACGGCACGCCATTAAAAAAATAAACTCGAGAAATAATGCTGCACCTTGGGCCAACACGGCCAGATCGCATTTTGCACAAGAAATGACACACCATGTTTCGTTGACATGTGGTTCCGTTCCAACATGTCATGTCAGTGAGATGACGACGAGTCCTTTTGTACAATCTCTGAACGGACGTCTATGTAGGCCGGGGCGCCTCTTCCTGTACCGTGGCAACCGTCCACCGCCTCTTCGCCTTTCCCTCTTGATTTGGAACTGCTGTCGCACGCTCTTCCTCCATCCATTTTCCTTCACCCTTCCTTCTGCCCTTGTTCGATCGTCTTCTCCATGGAGGGAATAGGCCAGAAACGACCCCTTTATTCTTGCCCCGATCTGAAAGATGACATGGTGGAGGAACCCATTGATCGGTGTGACTTCATCACCTCGGCTAGCATGACAGGTTCGTTCAAGACCATTCTCGATTCAACAAATAACATCATTACAAAAAACTCAAGGGTCTAGGAGCAGTTTGATCTCCCTATCTTCGTCACCGTGACCCTACTCACTGGCGTGGGGACGACGGAAGCCTCGCCTTGTGCAAGTTCATGCCGCTTGATAATTATACATGTGATGTTAAGATGCCATGCATCGCTTAAAGGTAAGGCTTGGGCAGGCGCAAATGGAGATTGGGTTGTTTATATTGGGTACAACTGCGAGTGGGAACTTGTGAATGTGTACACTCATCACCGGGTTCCACTTCAAAAATCTCAGACTACCCTGAGGTTGAGCACACAGGTATTCTACGTATGTTCAAATACGACCATGGTGACGGTCGTCTACAAAAGATACAATTTGTCGAGTTCCCACTCGCTCTTGGGGTTATAGCAATGCTTGTGTTGTCGCTATCTTCGACAAGTTTGTTGTCGTCCTTAATACTTCGACTCAATGGATATTGCTCAAAAATCAATTTCTGTACACGGATGAGTATTGTGATGCAATTCAACACGAGGGTCTTGTGATAGCTGCCACCAATTCTGGCACTGTTTTCGCATGGAATCCTTATGGTGTCAATACATTTTTCTTCCATCGTAATTATAATTGTTTCATCCACATGCATGAGGGTTAGCTAGTTTCCCTTTACTAATTAACCTTCTTGTGTTTTCAAGGTCCTGTGAACATTCCACCACCTATACTTGCATATTTTTATAACCAAGGGGGAGATGACGATGGTGATGATCATGAGCATGAGAACGAGCAGGACCTATATACTCAGTGGCGCCTGGAAACTTATTCCGATGGATCACCTCTTCTTTTATGTATACAGGGCACTGCTGATGTTACTAACAAAGCAGGTGTTGTCTCCCATGGTTGCACTCTCCGGGCCTATTCCAACATCCGTTGCAGGGTATTCAGGATGGATACTAGTGTGCTAGCGCCAACACCTTCTCCCTGGTTCAGTATTGATAGTTTTGGAGAAAACTCGCTCTTCCTTGGACAAAACTATCCAATGATGGTGAAAGGTGATCCAGTTGCTGTTGACACAACATTACTACCATTTATGAGAAGAAACTGTATCTATACCTCGGACATTGCTATGGTTTCCTACCTGGCCATCACAATATGCGTCCTAATATAGGACGCTTCAGCGTGGATGATCAGTCCTGCATTGGTCTCGAGATTGATAATAGTTGACCCTTCCCAGAGACTCGCTTCTGTTTCGAAGCAAGCGTTTCCAACGCCAAGGATTGGTTGGCCTGAAGTTTATTTCATCGCTTCGTTATTTGTTGTGTGAGAAAAACTTTAGTATTTATAATGTATCCTCGTTGTCGTTGTGGGTTAATGACCTATTGTATGTAATGCTAAATGATATGCCTGTGATAAACTTACTAAATTTATGAATGGCTTTCGAGTCGCATCTCAGAGTGGGTGCTGCGACGAGGCAAAAAAAAACATTCCCGAATACATAATTGTACGTGCATTGCAACAGGTTATCGGATGAGTCCAATCAACAATAGTACTACTACTAGTTGTACTAGCTTCACATGCTTCGCGCGTCGGACGGGTGTTTTTACTGTAGCTGCGAATCCCATCATCCTCGGTCCTCAGATGAGTCCAATCAACTATAGAAATTGCACTCTCATGTTTGGGTTCAAACTTTCAAAACTGCTGCACTATCTCTACGTCTACGTATACGTAATACAACAAGTTTTAAACTTGAGACTAGCCATCCACCCTCACAAAGAACACTTTTTAAACTAGCACAAACTTCAGGAAATATGGCCATAGTGTGAGGCGGGCCATATGTTAATATGTTCGCTATACGTAACCAGCACCTCGAAACCTTGATATAGTAGGGTGGCATGGGCCAGAACAAGCATTCACGTCCAGGAGTACGACACATGCCACCCGCTAGTTGTTTGGGCATTGTAGACACGTAGCCCAAGACCTTCTTTGGGCAGTCGTCGCACGTAATGAGTGGCAACGGTGCGCCGACGAGCTTTTGGGCCAGCACCGAGCCCGGCCGACCGCATTCATGTATCTGCTGGCGGACCGCTGACGGTGTAGATCCGAGCGGCTATAGGAGGAGTCAGTACATGCATGCGGCCTTGCCGGGGCCTTCCGGCCCGGTCCCCGGCCAGTCCATGGCGCGGTGCGGCCTCCCACAGCCGGGCGAGCTCAAGCCCGACCGGATCCACTCCAAATCCAGCCGCCGGGTGCGCAAAACAGGTAGCCATGGTTGGGTAGCTCGGGGTCATCGAGGGAAAGGGGGCTGGGTGAGCGTGCGTCCGAGCTGCACGCGCTGGAGTTGGCCTAAGCGAAGATGTAAGACATCACGAGTTTCCCTAGCGACATGGTGGACCAACCTTGTGGGGGTGCAAAGTGGCTTCGCTCGTGTGGGGGACGGAGGCCATCCCACGCGGGTGCTAGGTCTGACAGGACGGCCTTGTCGTCAGCGTGTGACCTCTGTGGCAACTGTCCGCTCACCACTAGCCTCTTCGTGTACCATGGCAACCGTCCACCACCTCTTCACCTTTCCCTCTCGATTTGGAACTGTTGTCGGTCGTTCTTCCTCCCTGCTCCATTTGCCTTCACCCTTCCTTCTGCCATTGTTCGATCGTCTTCTCCATGGAGGGAGCAGACCGAAAACGACCCCGTTATTCATGCCCCGATCTGAAATACGACGTGGTGGAGGAAATCATTGATCGGTGCGACGTCATCACCTCGGCTAGCATGGCAGGTTCGTTCAAGGCCATTCTCGACTCAACTAATAACATCATTACAAAAACCCAAGGGTCCCGGAGCGGTTTGATCTCCCCTATCTTCTTCACAATGACGCTGGTCGACAGTGTAGGGACGATGGAAGCCTCGCCTTGTGCAAGTTGATGCCGCTTGAAAATGATTCGTGTGATGTGAAGATGCCATCGCGTAAGGCCTGGCACTACAAAAAAAGACACATCCGTGACATTTTGGGCTGAACGATTTTTTTTCTGTCATGCTTACGACACTTCTATGATGATAATTGTGACAAACCCGGTATCATCATAGATGTGGTGGGGTCCTACTTCTATGACAAAAAATCATGACCGAAAATGGGCTTTTCATCCTAGGCGGGCTGGAGACGTAGCTGCATGACATTCTTTGGGCCATCCATGACCAAAAAAACGGTGGTAGAAGCGATGGCGAGGAAAATATTGGGGGAGTTCCCGGTAACGGTGGGTGGTCGGGGGCCGAGCGATGCACATTTCTCTCGTATGTATGCGCATGTGTGCGAGGCGTTGGGATCTAAATGAACCCGAGCGAGGCGTTGGGCTCTAACTAAACCCGAGTAATTGCACTGCAGGCTACGCGTTACTGAACCCGAGCAATCGATCGATCCCTTGCTGTTAACTGAACCCGAGAGATTCCTTCGCTACTGCTGCTAACTGAAGCTGATCTATGCTGCCTCTAGATGAACAGTGAGCGTTGTTGGGGGGGGGGTTTGGATGAACAGTTCCTGGTGGGGGGTTGGATCAACAGGACCCCGTGGTAGTAGAGGTTGTTGCCGCTGGATGAATAGTACATCGATCGATCGAGCCGGTTGGGGGTGGATGAACAGGACCCGATGGAGGGCTGGATGAACAGGGCGACCCCATGGAGGGCTGGTTGAACAGTAGCCGGTGGAGGGCTGGATGAACAGTAGCCCGTGGAGGGGTGGTTGAATAGGACCCCGTGGAGAGGGTAGTAGGATCGAAAGTATGTCTAGAGGGGGGTGATTAGACTACTTGACCAAGTAAAAATCTAGCCTTTTCCCAATTTTAAGTTTTGGCAGATTTTAGCAACCTAGAACAAGTCAAGTAATCAACCTACACATGCAAGTCTAAGAGTATAGCAGCGAAATGTAAAACATTGCATATGAAGGTAAAGGGAGGAGTTTGGAGGGAGCAAACGTAATGTAGACGCAGAATTTTTTCCATGGTTCCGATAGGTGGTGCCATCGTACATCCACGTTGACAAAGACTTCAACCCACGAAGGGTAAAGGTTGCGCGAGTCCACGGAGGGCTCCACCCACGAAGGGTCCACGAAGAAGCAACCTTGCCTATCCCACCATGGCCACCGCCCACGAAGGACTTGCCTCACTAGGGGTAGATCTTCACGAAGTAGGCGATCTCCTTGCCTGTACAAACTCCTTGGTTCAACTCCACAATCTTGTCGAAGGCTCCCAAGTGACACCTAACCAATCTAGGAGACACCACTCTCCAAAAGGTAATAAATGGTGTGTTGATGATGAACTCCTTGCTCTTGTGCTTCAAATGATAGTCTCTCCAACACTCAACTCTCTCTCATAGATTTGGATTTGGTGGAAAGATTTGAGTGCAAAGCAACTTAGGCAAGGTTAGAGATCAAGATTCTTGTGGTTGGAATGAAATATCTTGGTCTCAACACATGAGTAGGTGGTTCTCTCTCAAAAAATGTATGCTGGAAGGGTAGGCACGTTCTGATGGCTCTCTCCATGAATGAAGAGTGGGTGGAGGGGTATATATAGCCTCCACACAAAATCTAACCGTTACACACAATTTACCAATCTCGGTGGGACCGAATCAAAAAACTCGGTCAGACTGATTTAGTTCAAAATATGAACGTTAGGCTTTTTGGTGGGACCGACATGTCAACTCGGTGGGACCGATTTCTGTAGGGTTAGGGCATAACGTAATCTCGGTGAGACCGATCACATAAACTCGGTAGGACCGATTTCTGTAATAGCCAAACAGAGAGTTGGTCAGGCAAACTCGATGGGACCGAATCGCTCATTTCGGTGAGACCAAAACTTTACGAAAGGAAAACAGAGAGTTTGCATTGCGAACTCGGTGGGACCGATCGCTCATCTCGGTTGGACCAAAACCTTACGAGGGGAAATAGAGAGTTTGCAATCCCATCTTGGTGAGACCAAGATCCCTATCAGTGATACCGAAGTGACTAGGGTTTCTGGTAGTGGCTATGTGAAATGAACTCAGTGGCGCCGGATAGATGAAATCGGTAGGGCCGAGTTTGACTTTTGGTTTGGGACATATGTGGATATGAGAAAGTGGTTGAGGGCTTTTGGAGCATATCACTAAGCATTTTGATCAAGCAAGCCATTAAGCAACACCTCATCCCCTTTTAATAGTATTGGCTTTTCCTATGGACTCAATGTGATCTTCGATCACTAAAATGAAAATGTAGAGTCTTGAGCTTGAGGCAATATGAGTCCTTAGCATTTTGAGGGGTCCACATTCCTTATTCATGCCATGCCAATCATTGAACTTCCTGAAATGATCATCTTGAAATAGCATTAGTATAATGAGCTATATGTTGTTAGTAATTACCAAAACCACTCAGAGATAGCTGCACTTTCAATCTCCCCCTTTTTGGTAATTGATGACAACATATAGATCAAAGCTTCGACAAATGATAATAAGATTGAAATACATCGTCGCTTTTAGAATTATGTGATAAGCAAGAGCTCCCCCTAAATTTGTGCATTATTTAAAATTTGCTTTTGAATGCAAATGCACAATCGATTAGGATCATGGGTTACTATTCCATGTCACATACATCTTGTTGGAACGCTCAAAATGATAGTAATTAAAACGTGAACTCATCACCAAGCCAAGTGAGTGATCATATATGATATATAAAAGAGAATATCATCCAAGCAAACATTAAAGTTGAATATGATCAAACACACGATCATACAAGTATCTCACACACAGACATAAAGAGTATCAAACGAGCACACACAAAAGTATCAAGCAAATAGCAAGAGAGATAAAGAAGAAAAACACTCTCTCTCGAAGCCTATGATCTATACATTTCTCCCCCTTTGGCTACAAGTTACCAAAAAGCTTGAAACTGCATAGTACTATCACTGGTGTGCGTCCGTCCTAAACAAACGGTTTTAACCCCTTTCTGCGACGGCATTTGGAACCGTCGCCAAGTGAGTGTAGGCGATAGGGGGTCCTTCCCACACGACCTAGAAACCGTCGGGGATATGCCCTCCTAGTACGCGGGTTCGGAAAAATGAGAACGTGTGCGACCGGCGAGTGCTCAAATACGGAATACATACAATAGAGCTAAAAAATACAACTATACGGCGAAATTGTTTTCGGACGCAAGTACATCCCACACAGTCAGTCCCCGCTAAACGTTTCCGTTCGTATGTACATCCCACACAGTCACTCCAAGGAAAACGTCTCCGTTCACAGGTACATCACACACAATTTTTCCCGTTAAATCGTTTGTGTTATAGAATGTATCACACACGGTCCGTAGAAGAAACTGTGTGGCAAAGGCTATCCATCACACACAATTTTTATGTGATAAACGTTTGCGCAAGGTGGCCTAACACAAACAGTTTTCAAGAGAAAGTCGTGTGTGATTGTTCATTGATCCAATACAGTTTATTCCTAGAAACTATGTGCGTTGCCTGAGGTCATCACCCATGGTATTTTTTCAACAACCGTTTGGAATAGCAAAACCAAATTAGCAGGCTAATTATCCGATTATTCATAATCCATTTATTAATATAATTGACATTTCATATTAAGCACACAATATATTTCATTTCCATATTAAGGAAGCATAATTTCATAATTGAAATACATCAGAGTACAACATGATATAGCTTCAGCACTCAGCTACCCCATTACACAACTACACCAGCAGCAAGTTCCACATGCAACATGTATAACCGTTCGAAATTAGCATCATAGACGGTATATAGACAAATGCATCTCATCTGGAAAACTGCTGAAGCGGAAGGCTAATATTGAGCCTTCATTCATGTTGACCGTCCATCCTTCGTCCTCTTCAGGAACACTTCAATATTGAACCATGGATGTTGTATGAATACCTTCCTCGCCTCCTGACCATAGAGGTGGTTTGAGAGGTAATCATCAGTAAACTGCTTTGGAAAGGCCTGAAAACAAGGATGTGCATAAATATCTTCTTTATATTGGAAATGGGGCGAAGGAATAAACAAAAAGGCAAGGTATAACAGTTAGTACCATCTTGTAGTGAACTGATGTCTTCTTCATTGTGCACACAAAGATCTTGTTGTTTTTGTTGCTAATTTCTTTATCCTAAAAATCTTTCCGAGTTTCTTGATTTGATTGATATTCATGGACAACTCATTTCCCCATATGCAAAAAGGGTCGAACAGTGGGTCAAAACCTCTAACAGCAGGACCTACATGTGCAAGACCAAAATGTTAAAAACCAAAATATTAGAATGGTTCCTGCAATTGCACAATAATGTGCTATTAGAGAATGGACCATGCACGTGCTAACCTCGATTGTAAACCTCAGTGCTTCCCATTGTTTCCCTGCAACACATATAAGGTAGTTAGTCATCAGGTTAAGTAAGGGTTCGCATGCTATCAGTAAAATATGTTGATGAAAAATAAGCACATTGCAGATTCATCAGATTAATTCAAGCCACACGGAAAACCCATTTACCCAAAGTAAGCATGATTAAGAACTAGGAAATATAGCACTTGTATATGTTTCTCATATATTAAGTGCAGCCAAATTCGATTTATTCCTCACATGCACAACAATACAAAATTCTACCCACGACAATTGGACATCGCATTGCAGAACTGAACCAAGCAGTTAATTAAACACCACAACAAATGAACCAAACATTAATTGAGCACCACATTGCACAATATAACATACTCCTAATACAAGATCAGACAGTTAACCAAACAGTTAACTACAGCCAGTTGTAGCAATTGTATTTGTTTCTCATGTATTTACTACAGCCAAATTCGATTTATTCCTCACATGATATACAATAACAGAATGCACCCACAACTATTGAACATCGCATTGCAGAATTAAACCAAACAGTTAACTAAACACCACTATACAAATGAACCAAACGTTAACTGAGCACCACATTGCACAATGTATAACCAAACCAAGCATGCTTGACAACTTGGAAATATAGCAATTGTATTCGTTTCTCGTGTATTTTGTAAATATAAATTCGATTTATTTCTCACATGGAAGACAATACAAAATTGCAGTCTGAAGAATTGAACATCACATTTGCAGAACTGAACCTAACAGTTAACTGAAGACGACAACTAATTAAAAGTCCTCGGAGGATGGGATGCTCTCAAATGACAAGTGTCAGTTTCTCGCGGAGCAGCCAACCAGCTAGTGGTTGAAGGGGGCGGCTATTTATAGCCTAGGGAGCAGCCCGACATGATAAGACATAAATGCCCTTCAGTGATATGACCATTGGATGGATAAGATATTTTGGGACAGCTGGCACGTAGCACAGCAACGGTCGGAAATTTGAGGTTCAAATTCCTCAGGGCTATCATGTTCCTCACAGTGTAGGCAATTCGCACTGGCGAATTCCTAACTCCTCAGTCAGAACAAAGTCCTCAGTGACCAGAAGAACCGCGTCTCTGTCACTGAAGAAATTGACTGAACTGTATGAGATTTCCAATGGCTTCACTCGAAGGGATTGGTAGGTGTAGGATTTTGAGTTGAGCATCACATGGAAATTTTCTCCTTAGTATTTCCTCGACCCCCTTTAACAGTACGGTGTTTCCTATGACTCAAGAAAGAGAAAATAAAACTGTCAAAACAAGAGTCTTCATGCTCCATGTTCCTCAAATGAATACCAAGTCTTCAAGGTCACACCAATTTCTTCACTTTCAAAGTCTTCAGAAAGTCTTCAGAATATCAAAGTCTTGAGTCAAAGAACTTCCTTTTTAGGGGTCGACTTTCTCTGTAAATATCAAACTCCTCATAGACTTATAGACCTGTGTACACTCATAAACGCATTAGATCCTTAACCTATAAGTCTTGAATACACCAAAATCACTAAGGGGCACTAGATGCACTTACAACACCTCTATCTCTAAACATGTGGACATATTTATCGATTTCGGCTTTCGCTTAAGGACAAGCGAGGTCTAAGCATGGGGGAGTTGATACGTCCATTTTGCATCATGCTTTGATATTGATATTTATTTCATTATGGGTTATTATTACACGTTATGTCACAATACTTATGCCTTTTCTCTCTTATTTTACAAGGTCTACATGAAGAGGGAGAATGCCGGCAGCTGGAATTCTGGGCTGGAAAAGGAGCAAATATTAGAGACCTATTCTGCACAACTCCAAAAGTCCTGAAACTCCACGGAAGTTATTTTTGGAAAATATAAAAAAATATTGGATGAAGAAAGTACCAGAGGGGGCCCACACCCTGGCTACGAGGGTGGGGGGCGCGCCCTACCCCTTCGGCGCGCCCCTGCCTCGTGGGCCCCCTGTTGGCTCTCCAGTGCCCATCTTCTACTATATAAAGTCTTTCATCTGAGAAAAAATCATAAGCAACCTTTCGGGACGAGACTCCGCCGCCACGAGGCGGAACCAATCTAGGGCTCCGGCAGAGCTGTTCTGCCGGGGACACTTCCCTCCGGGAGGGCGAAATCATCGCCATCGTCATCACCAACGCTCCTCTCATCGGGAGAGGGCAATCTCCATCAACATCTTCACCAGCACCATCTCCTCTCAAAACCCTAGTTCATCTCTTGTATCCAATTCTTGTCTCCAAGTCCGGGATTGGTACTAGTAGTTTGCTAGTAGTGTTAATTACTCCTTGTAGTTGATGCTAGTTGGTTTATTTGGTGGAATATCATATGTTCAGATCCTATATGCATATTAATACCCCTCTGATTATGAACATGAATATGCTTTGTGAGTAGTTACGTTTGTTCCTGAGGACATGGGAGAAGTATTGCTATTAGTAGTCATGTGAATTTGGTATTCGTTCGATATTTTGATGATATGTATGTTGTCTATCTTCTAGTGGTGTTATGTGAACGTCGACTACATAACAGCTCACCATTATTTGGGCCTAGAGGAGGGCATTGGGAAGTAATAAGTAGATGATGGGTTGCTAGAGTGACAGAAGCTTAAACCCTAGTTTATGCGTTGCTTCGTAAGGGGCTGATTTGGATCCATATGTTTCATGCTATGGTTAGGTTTACCTTAATACTTTTGTTGTAGTTGCGGATGCTTCCAATAGAGGTTAATCATAAGTGGGATGCTTGTTCAAGTAAGAACAACACCCAAGCACCGGTCCACCCACGTATCAAATTATCAAAGTGCCGAACGCGAATCATATGAACGTGATGAAAAACTGCTTGACGATAATTCCCATGCATCCTCGGGAGCGTTTTCCTTTATATAAGAACTAGCAGGTCCACCCGCGCATTTACGCGGCTAGATCTTTATTATTTACTATTTATGTATTTTAGCCAACCATTTGTTTTCGTTTGAGTATTTATTTTTCCGCATAGTGAAAGCAACATATATAGTATACGTTAAAAGTTGATTAGTTGTGTGCAACCAAAAAATGGTTCAACAATAACGGGCCTTACATTAGCTGGTAATTAGAAATTGAAGTTTAAATATGTTATTTTTAAAAGACAGACAAATTTTCATTTTATTGATGTATGCAGTTAAGTGCTACCTTGGTGTAGTTACATTGTGTAAATACATGCACAATTTGTTTTCTCTTCTTTGCTCTTCTCCAAACCTCTTTAACCATGAAGCTATATAATATTCTCCTAGAGTGTGGTGTTTCAACGATAATCGTCACTACGAATCAATAGTGGTTGTAGTCTCATGTCACTTGGTTTTCTTGTGTTTGTCCAATCTTTTTCCCTTCAATCAGTGCAGCAACCCTGATTTTGTGATCTTACTTTGTTTGTTTCCCAAACCCAAATCTTTCAACCTATTTCTTGCACGGTTTCTCTCCTACCAATATGTACAATTTATCTGGCCTCTAGCAAAACATATAGATTTACCCAGTTAAAGATCGCTATGTAGAAACAATTAATGGACGGAAAATGTTCTTCTATAAATTCACAAAAAGTGGATTGCTTGCAAGGTGTACATATTCACACTGAGGCACGTGTAAACTTATACCAAAAGATCTTTTTGTGCCTGAAAAAATTGAATGCTCTAGAAAAAAACATTGTAATAAAAAATGGATCTTAAATCGTCGCACAAATCTCATCAAATTTTCAATGAAAATTTACGCGCACACGGACACACACAAATAAATCGTATTCATGACTTAAAATGCTAAAAGTGTTGACAATTGATTTTTTTTACCTCGGGGCTCATCCACATGTTTGACAATTTTCCACTATAAGTACCGAGAAGAAAAGGTTAATCACGTCTGGGCAGCACATGCAGGTTCATGCAGCAATAGTACTATGGAGTCGCTCCTTCCTTTTGACGCTTCGGCTAAGCTCCGGTGGCACTAAACGGGGCCGATGCCATCTGAGAGCTTTCTGCATTCCATATCAATGCCCACACTCCTACTTGAGATTCAACCGCTGCAAGTGGTACTCACGGTCACGGTGCTCGTACGCCACCAGCTGCTCGTCCAGCTCCATCATCCGTCGAAGCATCTACCACAACACCAGCTTCTGTTTGCCGCGGCGGACGGCTGATGGCCCTTCCTTGCCCAGCCATAGCCCGAGAGAGCGCTTGTTCCCATCCTCCTCTTTCTCTGGGCTGCTCTCCCCCCAAAGCTTGTGATACCTAATGTTTTGTCTGTGGAAGCGGTCGCTGTCCAAGCTGGACCAAACCCTATTGGAGCCGGTGGCGCTGAGGCAGGAGCCCATGAGCTTCTGCTGCCTGACGTCAATGATGACATGGCATTGAGGTGAAGGAGCCGACGGGAAGGCAGAGCTTGTTGTCGCCAAGAGCGAGCTGCATCGGGGTGGCCAGCCTGACCGTCCCGAGTGTTCTGGAGCATGTTATCGGGAAGATTATGCTTCTCTAACGCGGACGGCAATAATGGGTCGTATGGGATGGCGAGCGTGCTTCGCGGAGTTAGAGCCGACGCAACTTTTGGATCACCTGTACTTTTTACCATCAGCGATGATAATCATGATTTGGTTCAATCTTATGTACGTGTACAATGGAAATCTTATGTTCCTTCTATTCTATTCTATTCAATCTTTTTCTGTTGCACACATGTGTACGACCGAAACCCTCCAATGACTGTTCAGTTTGAATTAGATACGGATGAGCGTCTGCTGGAAACTAATCCGTGTGCTTCCAAGTTTGTACGTGTGTCCTTGCCTGATGTATAACGCTGCACGTGCATGCTTATTTGGCTTGTATACGCGTATTGCCGATGGAAACTAATGCGTACATGTGTCCTTGCCTAATCTTCGTTGCACATTTAATAGTATAAATATCCCTGCAAAAAAAATTAATAGTATACTAGCAAAAAGGCCCGTGCGTTGCAACGGGAGAAAAAAATACCGCACACTCTTAATTTACAAAAAGTGTTTTATAATCTGAGAATTTGTAGCTATTTCTTAAATACATGAAGAGTTAAAAAGGTTGTTAAAAAGATACAGGATTTTTTATTCATGAAAAAGATTTTTTTTCGTCTGGAAAAGAACATTTTTTATGGCCTCATGTTGACGCAGGTATTTGCGCTCCTATTTCATCACTATTTCTTGTCATACATGTCATAGGTATTGGTCCCTGTTTCACCACTATTTATTTCTTATGAAATTTGTCTTTTATTTTATTTTTTTGTCATGCATGCCTCTTTTTTTACCTTTTTCATGCATGTCCTCTCTTTTTTTCTTCTTATATATAGGAGAATAGCGCAACATCTCATCTTTATCGGATCTCCTCTGCATTTTCTCTTTTATTTATTTTATAGCAGACATCCCATCTTTATTTGGTCCTTTTATTTCTTGTCATGCATGTCCTTATTTATTGGTGTCTCTAAGAAATTTATTTTCAATTTGATGTCCAATCCTGATTTTGATGAGGTGTTCATCCCCAATCTGAATCAATACTGGTATGAAAAAAAGACGCATAATGCATTGTTGATTAACATTGCAGTCTAGATATTATTAATTTTAAATTGTTAACATGCAAAATAACATCATATTTAGATTCTACATATTTTTCTAATCAAATTTCATATATAATATGTTAAATTTGGAGTTACGATTTAAAAGATATGAGTATTTTAAAAAACATTTGATATGTACTGCGGGTTTAATGTTAGAAACATGAGTGGGTTTTCTACAAAATAGCATGACGGACTAAGAATACCTATTTCTTTTATTAGTAGGTATAGAAATATAGTCCTTGCCTAATCCGCCGCAAAAGAAGTCGTTTTGACCTGTATTTTTATAGGCCTATTGCCCGAGGAAACCAATGCGTACGTCTATGTCCTTGCCCAATCTTAGCTGCACGTGCAATAGTATAAATCTAGTCCTTGCTAATCCCCTGCAAAAAAAAATCCTGGCCAAATCTTTGCCGTTGATACATCTTACTTTTTAGAGTGCCAAATCATCATCGTTAGTTTTCTATCGTTTTAAGTATATAATAGATAGATTTGTCCAGGCTTGTCCTTTGTGCTATAAAAAGGATTGGGCCACGTTGCTGCACCTTATTTACTTTTATTACTTGTTGCTCGTTACCATTTACCTTATCACAAAACTATCTGTTACCTATAATTTCAGTGCTTGCAGAGAATACCTTACTGAAAACCGCTTGTCATTTCCTTCTGCTCCTCGTTGGGTTTGACACTTTTACTTATCGAAAGGACTATGATAGATCCCCTATACTTGTGGGTCATCAGCTGGCGTCGCCGCAGCAGCAAGGGTAGCTGGGGGCTCTGGAGCCCCTGAACCCACCCCCCCCCCCCCCCCCCGCGGGTGCGACGGGGACGGATGGCTCCGAAGCCTGCTGGCCCATGAAGGTGGTCTTCTCCTAGGGCCCTACCACCATGCTCTGAGGGTCCCACTTCATTATGGGGGAGCGCGAGGCAATCTTCTCCGACTGCACCAGGGTCACCGCGGCCGTGGCGGACGGTGTGGCCTCAAGGGTTTTGGCTTCCTCCTTCCTCTTCTTCACCACGGTCTCCATCCTGGTTGCCGTGAGGGGAGCATTGTGGGCACGACATCAAGGATGGCAAACAAAAAAGGGGCAAGATACTTACTCATTAGCGGGGATGTACACCCTTTTTCTGGACAGGGCCAGGGCACCCCCAATCTTCCTGAGCACGGGCTTCGTCGTGCCCTAAGGGTTGGCGGGGCGCACGTCGGCTGGCCTCGGTGCGGCGGCGACGGGCGGCAAGGCGGAGGCGTCACCTCGTGGAAGGGATGCCACCTCGCCCTTCTTCGGAGTAGCTCGTCTCAGCCTCCGCAAGGGGGTGCCCGGTCCTCGTGATGACCCCGGTGGAGCGTGGGGATCCCTCGACCAGGGGCTCGGCAGCGTCCTCGTCATCGGAGAGGCCGTGGAGAAGCTCACACTTTGACGAAGGAGAGGCCTCCCCCACGTCGTCCATAATCGCTTCCGAGTCCTCCTTGTCGGTGTCAAAACTGGTGGATCTCGGGTAGGGAGTCCTGAACTGTGTGTCTAGGATCGATGGTAACAGGAGACAGGGGACACGATGTTTACCCAGGTTCGGGCCCTCTCTATGGAGGTAATACCCTACTTCCTGCTTGATTAATCTTGATGAATATGAGTATTACAAGAGTTGATCTACCACGAGATCGTAATGGCTAAAACCCTAGAGGCCTAGCCTGTATGACTATGGTAATGTGTATCCGCCTATCCGGACTACGCTCTCCGTTTTATATAGACACCGGAGAGATCTAGGGTTACATGGAGTCGGTTACATAGAAAGGAGTCTTCAAAATTGGTCGCCAAGCTTGCCTTCCACGCCAAGTAGAGTACAATCTGGACACGGGTACACAGTCTTTGGCCTTCATGTCTTCACAACACATCAGTCCTGCCCATGGATAACAGGTCAGACGCCCGAGGACCCCTTAGTCCAGGACTCCCTTAGTAGCCCCTGAACCTGGCTTCAATGACGAGGAGTCCGGCGCGCGAATTGTCTTAGACATTGCAAGGCGGGTTCCCCTTCTCCCAAACTCCAAGATAATCTTCGGATGCGATGATTGTATCCGGACCTGTCACACATACCACACACAACCGCAGAGAGATATTTTTACACGAGTTCCATCCGCTAACAACCCTTTTTTGCAGCACGACATTACGTTTTATGTTCGACGCCCCACGTCCCGAGACGCGGTTGCCATTGGCACGTCTTGTCAAAGCAGAGATCGTGTCCCCTAATCACAGGATTCTCATCAATGCGGGCATGGGTAACCCAACCGTGCCGTTTACATGGCCCTTGGGGATAAGCGAATCTCAAGGCGAGCGAGGAGGCGTTCAATATTTGCTGCCTTTATAAGGGGATAAGGATTCCATCTTCCTCTTTTACGCCCCATCTTGGTCTTCGCCTTTCCAATCTCGAGCTCCAGCGCTCAAGTTCTCGTCTCCTTTCCACTCAAGCTAGCACTCAACCATGTCCGGATCCGGAGGTCAGGGCAAATGGATGGTCTCCTCCGTCAAGGAGGAGGAAATTACCGAGCTTCGGGCGGCTGGATATTTGGCGAAGGAGATCGCCCACCGTCTACCGGCCGAGGGACAGGTTGTCCCCACGCCAGAGCTCAACGAGAGGGTAGTATTCATCCCCCATTTCTTCCGCGGGCTAGGGTTTCCACTCCACCCTTTTGTTTGCGGGCTGATGTATTATTACGGGATAGATTTCCATGATCTGTCCCCAAATTCCCTTATCAACATCTCGGCGTTTATCGACGTGTGTGAGGCCTTCCTCCGCATCCAACCCCACTTCGGGTTGTGGCTCAAAGTCTTCAACATGAAGCCGAAGGTGGTGGACGGCCAACACACGGAGTGTGGAGGAGCCATGGTGAGCAAGCTGCCCAACGTCTCCTGGCAAAAAGGCACGTTCGTGGAGATAGTAAAGGAGTGGCTGAGATAGTGGTTCTACATCACAGAACCCCACGGCACCACCTGGGCCGCCGCTGCCAGATTCTGCTCCGATGCTCCCAGGCGACTCACCTCCAAGGTCGAGAAGAGTCTGGACTGGTGTTCGCCTGACGAGCTAATAGCGCTGTAGACGCGCGTCCAAATCATGATAACCAAGAACGTCAAGCTCGTCGATGTAATCCAGGTGATGTTAGTTCTCCGGATTCTCCCATGCCAGCGCCAAAGCCGTCCTCTGTGGGAGTTCAATCCGAAGAAGCACCAGACCTTGGTGAGTCTCTTCAAGACTACTCATGAAAATGCATGGAAGTCGCTCTTGAAGGGCAATTAAAAACCGCCGCCGGCGGATTCAGATCGCGGGCACGACGCTGAGCATCTCGCTAGCGAGGTATGTCTTTTTTAACGTATTCCCTGCTCTTTTGTTTCAAGGATGATGCCTGAGCTTTTATAATTCCCTTTTCAGGACTGGATGAAGAGGGTGAAGCGGATCCAGTCCGGCTCCGCTGCCTGAAGAACCGGTCATCCCGCGTCTAGCGAAGATGCTGGTGCCGGCGCCGTATAAGGCGCCGGAGAAGAAGGCCAGGAAGAAGGCCAGGAAGAAGGCCACGGGGGCCAAGAGTGGTCCCCGTTGCAAGGGCACTTCGGAGGTGATGTCCGAAGACGACGAAGCCCGTTCCTCCGTCCCTGAGGACAATGACAAGGAAGAGGAAGAGGAGGAGGAGGAGGAAAACAACCCTCCCCGTGAGGAGAGGAAGAAGAAGAGGGCGGCTTCGGCGCCTCTGGAGGCGGAAACGCCGAAGAAGGGCAAGGGCGTCCCAGCGGTCAACACCGCGTGGGACATTGCCAACAGTCCGGAACGACGCCCCCGCACTAAGCCCCAGGCCGCATCATAAGTGACATGGCTTGCTCGTGCGCACTTCTGGCCCTTTCTATCCATTATCTTGACATAGTCAGCTATACTATTGCAGTCCGGCCCGCGGCCTTATCCAGCGATCCTCATCTGGAGGTTCATTGGCTCCGTCGGAGATGGCGAGCATGTCGCCACCTCCTGCTTACTCTCCCTGGGCCAGGGATGACATCGAAGTGTTGTCCCAGAGGACTGTTCCGAACCGGGGAGGAGCCCAGGACGCTGTCTGGGAGGCGCCACAAGGCGAAACCTCCACTGCCAGACACATGGGGGAGCAGATCCCCATGAAGACTGGCCAAGAGGGTCGTATTCAGTTTGGCCCTCAGCCGAATACGATTCCAAGGACCAATAAGGCTCTAGAATCCGGTGAGCAACCTCCTTCGAAAGAGGGGGGCGCACCAATTCCGCCGGTGACCCCTGTCCAGCCAGGGGCACCGGATAATCTGATGGAAGCGCTATGAGGCGCCTCCATTGTGGACGAGCACCTTGTCCTTATGGGTGCGGTGATCAAGAAGGTTCAATCCGCCAAGTGCGGACTGAACGAATCCTGCAGCAACGTGTTGACAGGTTTCGAGGTAAGAAATAGAAAAACCCCATGTGTACAGTAGCCCTTGAGACACTATCCGGTGTTCGAAAGGAAGGTCGGACAGAGGATCAAACCGTTATTGCAGGAGACTAATTGATTATAAATACGCATGCATCATTGTTGGCCACGACATCGCATACTGCCGAGGTCTCTGAACTGAAGTAGTGACTAGAGCAAGCCGAGGAAGAGCTCGGTGAGGTGAAGTGGCAGCTCCAAGAAAAGCAAGGTATGTAATGACTTGCTGTGTATTCAGAAAGAATAAGCGGTGTGTATTGACCGGATTGTCATAATATGTGTAGGAGCGGCGACCGAGGTCGATGCCTTGAAAAAGGCTCTGGCCGAAGCCGAGGGGAAGGCTGTCCAGCAGCAAGCCGCCCGTAAGAAGCTCAAGGCCCGGGTCGGCGGGTTCAGAAGGAGCTCCAGGACGCGGCGAAGAAATGCGGGGACCTAGAGCGTGATGCTTCGGTCCGAGAGACTGAGCTCGCCAAAGCTCGTCAGAGCGCGGAGACCGCACGGAATGAGGCCCAGGCCGCCCTCCAGGAGATCCAGGAGGCCAAGAAGATTACGGTGGGTAAGGCATTTAAGATGCAAAGCAAGTATGCGAAGAAGCAGTACCTTTTACTAACCCGGATTCGGAGTTCCCCAGGGGCCTTTGCGGATCTGCCACACAGTGTATCGGACGACGTAGAGTTCTACCGAGCCGAAGGAGGAGGTTCTACGGAGAAGCTATTCTGGTCGCAATATGCGGTGCCAGAGCATCACGTGTCCTTCACCGATCAGCTGAAATAGCTGGTGGAGCTGCATAGGATGGCCGAACTAGCCATGAAGGATGTGATAATCCGGCTATGGCCAGCCGAAGCTATGGCTGGCAGCTACTTCAAACTCGTGAGGCGGATGGTGAACGTCTGTCCTCGGCTGGACGTCGTCAAGCGCTCGGCCTGTATTGAAGGTGCGCGAATGACCTTCGCCCGTTGCAAGGTGTGGTGGGCGAAGATGGATGTCGTCGAGGTGACCAGAGGGCCACCAGAGGGCAAGGAGCACCGCAAACCCGAACGGTATTTTGTGGATGTCCTGGAGGGTTCTTGTCTTGTGGCAGCACAATGTTCGCAGGACATTGTATTTGAATAAATGTATTCATGGTGCTTTTGCCTTGTATTATGAAAACAAAGCATGTTTGTAATATAATTTTGTTATGCTTGAATTGTTTCCTCCTATGCGGCTGTATCATATGTAATCTGAGGGTTGGCCAGTCGTCGGCTTCTGCCCTCACGTAGGTAGTATGGAGGTGTTCGTGAAGGAATCTAAACAATCTTGATCCAATTATATGGTCCTTGAAGGAGTTGTTTAGCGCAACGAACAAGGCAATCAGACTATGCGGCTTAAACGCCCTCACTTAGCCATAGGAGTTTTATAAGAAAGCATGGGCGCAGCCCCTGGTGTGAACCAGAGTGCTGTCAGCATCCGATCGGGAATCACCGATCCTTTGCATAACGCGGAAAAAATATCCAATGATTTGTAACCCTCGAACAGCTGACCGTATCTCGCCGTATCATGACAGTCAGTTTTTGGCTTCCTGTACTGAGGCACTCATCTGGTCAAAGCCAGTGCACAATCGCAGTAGTTCTCCCTTTAATACCCTAGCCGATTTAGTGGAACGTAGGATAGCAAGCACAGGAGTCGGGCAACCCAACTATTGACCAAAGACATGATTCAGAGCCAATGCATATACTGCTAAATTCGGGGTGCCGAACATGTCTACAAGGAGTGTTCGGACTTTGTTTGCCGTGTTATGGGGCGATGGGGAGCCCCTGGCGAATATGAGACGTACCAAAGTGTACGGATGCGGTCGATAAGCAAATCGAAATAGAATGAAGTAAGAAGCGAAAACCACAGAAACTGGGCCGCAAACTATTTTCATTATAAATGTATGGATACGTCAATGTGTATCTTGTACAAATAGTGCGATAAGCATCCGGGCTATTTAACATGCCGGAATCAAGAGGGCGCAGCATGCGGGCCCTGAGAAATAAGTAGAAATATCGTCCAGAAGAACGTATAGAGGTTACCCTACACACCTATGCTGCTTGCCGTCTTTGTATGTGGGTCCTTCGGGAGGACCGGTGATCGGGCCCATGGGAAAAGGAACCTGAAACAAATAAGAAGAAATTTTTTGAAAGTAAGTGTGAGTCCGGGGTCGGTCAAGCCGTACTGTGGATCACAAGCTGTGCCTCCGTCGATGCCCATGGGATTTTGAGTGCGTAATTATGTACGCGTGGTATGAGTGCCACTACTTGATTAGGGCTGGGACGGAGGCCGAATTGCTAGTCAAGCTCTTGACGAGCCGAGTTGTTCTGTTGCAGCGTAGTCCGGATCTTCTTAACGTTGTCTAGGGGCTCGGCAACCGGATTGCGGTTCTGCTTGAAAAGGCCGCTTTGTACTTCTGCTGCTAGGGCGGCTGTGTGCTCCTCTGTACGGAGGGAGTGTTCCGTATTTCCATTGACTTGGATGACGCCCCGTGGACCGGGCATCTCGAGCTTGAGGTAAGCATAGTGTGGCACCGCGTTGAATCTAGCGAACGCGGTTCATCAGAGTAGTGCGTGATAGCCGCTGCGGAAGGGGACGTTATCGAAGATTAGTTCTTTGCTTTGGAAGTTATCCGGGGAACCGAATACCACCCCCAGCGTTATTGAGCCCGTACAATGGGCCTCTACGCCTGGTATGAATCCTTTAAAGGTAGTCTTGGTGGGCTTGATTCATGAGGGATTGATGCCCATTTTACGTACTGTATCCTGATAGAGCAGGTTGAGGCTGCTGCCACCGTCCATTAGGACTCGTGTCAGGTGAAATCCATCGATGATTGGGTCGAGGACCAATGCGGCCGAACCACCATGACGGATACTAGTTGGATGATCTCGACGATCAAAGGTGACCGGGAATGACGACCATGGATTGAATTTAGGGGCGACTGGCTCTACCGCGTAGACGTCCCTGAGTGCACGCTTGCACTCCCTTTTGGGGATGTGTGTAGCGTATATCATGTTCACCATTTTGACTTGAGGGGGAAATTTCTTCTGTCCTCCAGTGTTCGGCTGCCGGGGCTCTTCGTCCTCGTCCTGACTTTCTGATCCATTTTCTTTTTTTTCAGCATTTAACTTGCGAAACTGCTTGAAAACCCAACAATCTCTGTTGGTGTGGTTGGCTTGTTTGTCTGGGGTGCCATGTATCTGGC
This sequence comes from Aegilops umbellulata, assembly GCA_032464435.1. Lineage (NCBI taxonomy): Eukaryota > Viridiplantae > Streptophyta > Magnoliopsida > Poales > Poaceae > Aegilops > Aegilops umbellulata. The sequence continues at coordinate 525,484,858 of CP136055.1, read as the reverse complement.
ACGGACGGTCGAGTATGCGGTCCAGGCTGGATGGTCCCTTGCTATTCCTTTTGAAGGGCTTCTTCTGTTGGCCGGGCTTGGAGCCACTGAATCCATCGTGAACCGTTGTGTCATCGGTATTATCGCCATTGCTTTGTCGTTTGTGTCTATTGCGCTGGAGATTGCCGGTGCTGTTTTTGGCCTCGGAGGGGCCTGCATTGCTGGCCGTGTTTTTACTATGGGCCAGCCAGCTCCGCACAAAAGCGGGTCATGAGTGCCGTGAGGGTTGCCATAGATTTCGGCTTTTCCTGGCCGAGGTGACGGGCGAACCATTCATCAAGGATGCTACGTTTAAAGGCCGCCAGGGCTTCGGCATCCGGACAGTCGAGTATCTGGTTCTTTTTAGTTAAGAACCTACTCCAGAATTTCCTGGCTGACTGCCCAGGTTGTTGAACTATGTGACTTAAGTCATCGGCATCTGTTAGCCGGACTTATGTACCTTGGAAGTTGTCAAGGAAAGCTTCTTCCAAGTCCTCCCAGCAGCCAATGGAATTTTCAGGTAGGCTGTTTAACCAGTGCCGAGCTGGCCCTTTAAGCTTTAGTGGGAGGTATTTGTTGGCGTGGAGGTCATCTCCGCGGCCCATATGGATGTGGAGAATAAAATCCTCGATCCGCACGGCGGGATCAGTTGTTCCATTGTATGATTCGATGTTGACGGGTTTGAACCCCTTGGGGAATTTGTGGTCCAATAGTTCATCTGTGAAGCAGAGAGGGTGTGCAGCACCTCTATATCGAGCCACATCACGCCGTAGCTCTGATGGAGTTCGTCTGCGGCATTCGGCCCGGGCGTGGTTATGGCTATCACGTCCCAATAGGTAGCCGTCGTCGTGTCTCGAGGCACGTCCTCGTGATCCATAGATTGATCTGGTGTGACCTGCTCTTCTATCCAGGTCATGCCGAAGGTCGTATGTATAGTCCCGAGCAGTTTTGTCTCAGTTTTTACGAGGCGGTGGGGTAGGCTGCTGCTCGGTCTGGGTTGCCGCTTTGTCCCGACCGCGGGGTGGTCGGTCCGCCGCACTGTCTCGACCATGTGGTGGTCGTTCCGCATTGCGCGAGGGAGATATGGGCTCCGACGCCTCCTCGTCGAACTGAGGTCTTAGTCTGCATTTCGGGTAGCTCTTGGCTGGGCGCTTGAGGCCGTATTCTTCGGCTGCGAGGACATACGTCCATCTGTCGACGAGCAGATCTTGTTCAGCTTGAAGCTGTTGCTGTTTCTTTTTCAGGCTCCTTGTAGTGGCTATGAGCTGAAGCTTAAAGCGCTCCTGCTCCAGGGGATCCTCGGGCACGATGAAGTCTTCGTTGTCGAGGCTCGTGTCCTCCTCGGAGGGCGGATGGTAACTATCATCCTTCGAGTCTTCTTCAATGGCCTGTTTGTCTGGGCTGGCATGCCCTGATTCCTGATTGTCTCGTTCGACGATTTGTTCATCGGGTTCTTCTGTATCTTCGGCACCATCCGGAGTGTTGTCGTCTCCTGTGTCGGTGTTGCTGTCCCTGCTGCGGCGTGGTTTAGAGCAGTGCCACTAACGCCGACGCTTTGGTTGTGCTTTAGGAGGGTCCTCCTTTGGGTTTTCTTTGTCGTCGTCGCTGTTATCTTTTGGTGTGTCAACCATGTCTACGTCATATGAGGAAGTGGCCGTCCAGCGTCTGGTGAACGGCGGGTTTTGGGCCTCCTCTTCTCCGGCATCGTTGTCCATACCGTCGACGTCTTCAGAGTCGTAATCGAGGTCGTCCATTAGGTCTTCGACAGTGGCGATGTACTGGGTGGTGGGTGGGGAACAAAATTCTCCGTCATCAGCCTCCAGTTCGAACCAGACATAATTCGGCTGAGGATTGCCCGCCAAGGAAAAGTTCTTTAATGAGTTTAGTACATCGCGCAAGGGTGAGTGTTGAAAGATGTCCGCGGCGTTGAACTCGAAAATCGATAACCGATCAAGTTCGGTGTTCGCAGGCGCACGTGGTTCAGAACTCGCAGCCGGATACGAGTCCGGCGTTCCGTTAACACAGATGTTGCATGAGGCTGAGTCTATGTGCGGCTCCCATGCCGCGGACTCTGTGGCCTCGGAGGGCGCAATCTTCTCTGGCCTTAAGGTCGTTGCAGCGACAGGAACCATCTCCTGGATGTGATCCGATGACAGATTTAAGTCATGTTCATTGGGGTGAGCGATCGCCGCGGTCTTGAATCCGGTGAAGATCAAGTCTCAACGGATGTCCGCGACGTAATTGAAGCTTTCGAATCTGACCTGATGGCCAGGGGCGTAGCTGTCGATCTGCTCCAAATGGCCAAGTGAGTTGGCCCGCAGTACGAAGCCACCGGATACAAAGATCTGTCCGAGGAGGAAGGTTTCTCCCTGGACAGCGTCACTATCGACGATTGAAGGGGCCATTGAACCTTTCGTCGACGGCATAGTGGAACTCTCAATGAAAGCACCAATGCGGTGTCAAAACCGGCGGATCTCGGGTAGGGGGTCCCGAACTGTGCGTCTAGGATAGATGGTAACATGAGACAGGGGACACGATGTTTACCCAGATTCGGGCCCTCTCTATGGAGGTAATACCCTACTTCCTGCTTGATTAATCTTGATGAATATGCGTACTACAAGAGTTGATCTACCACGAGAGCGTAATGGCTAAAACCCTAGAGGCCTAGCTTGTATGACTGGTAATGTGTATCCGCCTATCCGCACTACGCTCTCCGGTTTATATAGACACCGGAGAGATCTAGGGTTACATGGAGTCGGTTACATAGAAAGGATTCTTCATAATTGGTCGCCAAGCTTGCCGTCCACGCCAAGTAGTGTCCAATCCGGACACGGGTACAGTCTTTGGCCTTCATGTCTTCAGATCCCATCAGTCCGGCCCATGGATAACAGGTCGGACGCCCGAGGACCCCTTAGTCCAGGACTCCCTCACTCCTCCCCTTTCTACTCGGCATCATCGACGGAAGACACCATCACAAGGGAGTTGGGGAGCTCAGGTGGCATGAGCCCTAGCTCATTGAAGACAGGCATGGCAGCGACCATCTCTGCCCCGTCGCCACGACAATACAGTGGGATCCTTCTCATGCAGGGTGTGCACAACCTTGTCCAGCTCTTCGCCTGTCGAGCTCCCTGGGCGCAACCGGATGTCATCCTCCGCGCCCTTGAAATCCCACATGTGATGCGAGTGTGCCTAGAGAGGGGCCAGACACTGCGCCAGGAAGTCCTTAACAAGCATGGCCCCCGTCAGCACCCCGGACTCCATGTCCGCCTTCATCTTCCTCAGGACCGGTGCCGCCCGTGGGTCGGTGATATTCTCATGACCCCACTGATCAAGCTTCTTTGGCAGCTCGGTCGGCAATTCCAGCCGCATGTGAAGGCCCCTGGCATCCATGAAGACCCACTTGCGCCGGAAGTTCTCCACCTTCTTCTCGACCCTCATGCGCGCGTTACCGCTGTGGACTGCGGCGAAGGAGACACAACAGGAACACTGAAGGAAATATGCCCTAGAGGCAATAATAAAGTTGTTATTTATATTTCCTTATATCATGATAAATTTTTATTATTCATGATAGAATTCTATTAACCGGAAACTTAGTACATGTGTGAATACATAGACAAACAAAGTGTCCCTAGTATGCCTCTACTTGACTAGCTCATTAATCAAAGATGGTTAGGTTTCCTAGCCATAGACATGTGTTGTCATTTGATGAATGTGATCACATAATTAGAGAATGATGTGATGGACAAGACCCATCCGTTAGCTTAGCATAATGATTGTTTATTTTTATTGCTATTGATTTCTTCATGAATTATACATATTCCTCTGACTATGAGATTATGCAACTCCCAAATACCAGAGGAACACCTTATGTGCTATCAAACATCACAACGTAACTGGGTTATTATAAAGATGCTCTACAGGTGTCTTCGATGGTGTTTGTTGAGTTGGCACAGATTGATATTAGGATTTGTCACTCTGATTGTTGGCGAGGTATCTCTGGCCCCTCTCGGTAATGCACATCAATATAAGCCTTGCAAGCAATGTGACTAATGAGTTAGTTGTGGGATGATGCATTATGGAACGAGTAAAGAGACTCGCCGGTAACGAGATTGAACTAGGTATGAGGATACCGACGATCGAATCTCAGGCAAGTAACATACCGATGACAAAGGGAACAACGTATGTTGTTATGCGGTTTGACCGATAAAGATCTTCGTAGAATATGTAGGAACGAATATGAACATCCAGGTTCCGCTATTGGTTATTGACTGAAAGTGAGTCTCGGTCATGTCTACATAGTTCTCGAACCCGTAGGGTCCCCACGCTTAACGTTCGATGACGATCGGTATTATGAGTTTATGTGTTTTGATGTACCGAAGGTTGTCCAGAGTCCCGGATGTGATCACGTACATGACGAGGAGTCTCGAAATGATTGAGACATAAATATTGATATATTGGATGACTATATTCGGACACCGTATGAGTTCCGGGGGTCACCGGATATATATCGGAGTGCTGGAAGGTTTATCGGAACCACCGGAGAAGTAATGGGCCTTATTGGGCCTAGGGGAGAGAGAGAGAGGGGATACCTAGGGCTGGCCACGCGCCCCCATGGGCCTAGTCCGGATTGGACTAGCGGGAGGGGCGGCGCCCCCTCCTTCCTTCTTCTCCTAGTAGGACTAGGAAAGGGGGGTCCTACTCCTACTAGGAGGAGGATTCCTCCCTCCTTGGAGCGCCTATGAGGGCCGGCCGGCCTCCCCCTTGCTCCTTTATATACGAGGGCAGGGGGCACCCTAGAACACAGAAGTTGACAGTTGTCTTAGCCGTGTGCAGTGCCCCCTCCACAGATTTCCACCTCGGTCATATCGTTGTAGTGATTAGGTGAAGCCCTGCGTCGGTAACTTCATCATCACCGTCATCACGCCGTCGTGCTAATGAAAATCTCCCTCGACCTCAGCTGGATCAAGAGTACAAGGAACGTCACCGAGGTGAACATGTGCAGACTGGGGAGGTGCCGTGTGTTCGGTACTTAGATCGGTTGGATCGCGAAGATGTTCGACTACATCAACCGCGTTACTAAACGCTTCCGCTTTCGGTCTACGAGGGTACCTAGACACACTCTTCCCCTCTCGTTCCTACGCATCTCCTAGATAGATCTTGGGTGATCGTAGGAATCTTTTTGAAATACTGTGTTCCCCAGCAAACACTGGTTTGGGTCGTGCATCCGGAGATAGAAGAAGTGGCGGAGGAGCGCAACGGAGGGCATCACGCCACAAATGCCTCACAGTAGAATGCGAAGATGGACAAGAGAAGGATGGAGTTGGGTTGCAGATGCAGGGCCTGAACCTGGTAGTGGTCGAGGACGACAGTGAAGAACTTGGAGAAAGGCGGGACAAGCCCCGCGAAGACGCTGTGGAGGAAGAAGGGATAAAACGTCTCCGCCAAGGTCCGTGGGTTGGTGGAGCCAGCCAGGAGAACCGTCTCCTTCCGCTCGTTGTGGTCGCTCATCGTCAATGGGAGCGCGGCGGTGAGGTGTCTCTCCTCGGTTATGAAGGACATGCCGAGGGCCGGCGCATGAGAGGAGGAAGAGATCGCGGCCTGCGCGGCCGACTTCGCCTTCCCGGACGCCATTTGCGAGGTACTTGGGGGGAGAAGTTTGGCAGATCTGGAGGTGTTCTCGGCGGGAAGAAAGGGGATCTGGAGCAAGGCGAGGAGAAGGCAATGAAGGCTCGGGGGTGGGCGCCAGACTTTTGCCGAGGCAGCGTGGGGAAGCAGAGACGCCCACGTCCCATCAAGCGCCACAAGTCGACTTAGTCCACAGGCGATTGGGACCTGCGCCGCTTCGCCCTTGCCCTTTGGCTTCGCCTCAAAGCCAAGTTCGAGCGCGCCTTGGGCACGAGGGCTACTGTCGGCATTCTGGGAACCAGGGTACCCAGACATGCCTGCTTGCGGCCCACAACATGGCTCCATCGACATCCTGGTACGGCCCATCTACAGCACCTTCAGGGCAAGACCCTCGTGAGGGGCTAAGCCTCGCGAGGCGGGCGACATCAAGACCTCCGGAGGCTGCGACCTCCTTGTCGGCGTTCTAGGAACGGGGTCCCCAGACTTGCCTACCTGCGGCCCACGGCGTGGCTCCACCATCGGCCTTGTACGGCCCATCTTCCCCAGCAAACACCCAAGACCCTCGTGAGGGGCCCAGCCTCGCGAGGCGGACGGCACAAGATCTCCTCAGGGGCGGCCTCACCAGGCAAGCTCACGAGGAGCGGAGAGATCAAGGCAAGGGGCACCTCGCGAGGTACCTGTGACGCAAGCCGTGACGACCATGACCAGGCAGGCGCCAGCGCACACAGTGTCCTCGTTTCCTCTTTGGTGCTAAAGGGGGGAAAGCGCAGGCGAGGAGTCCCGAGGCATCAAGCAAAGGTTTCCATATCGGTGCAACGAGACCAAGACCAGCAGGACGGCAGGACGGAGGTCACCGTGGAACCCAAGACGGTGTCACCACCAGAGCCTTTGGCAGGCGGAGACTACTTATGTCAGTATAAGCTGTACTAGCTGTCCCCCTTCAAACTTGGCCGTTGTGGGATCCCTTGACGCTCAATATTTGGGAAGAGGACCCGGGCCCCTATAAATAGGACTAGCCACCTCCATAGCAGGGGACGGATCATTCGGATCAGTCTTGCATTCACCAGCTCACCAAGCACAAGGACACCTCTCCTCAGGAGGCTGTTCTTCCCTTGTAACTGTTCATCCTCAGCCCAAGAGGCAATTGAAAGGATCGAGAGGAGGTGTCTAGAGGGGGGGGGGGTGAATAGACTCTAATCAAGAAAATTTGCAGTTTTTAATTCTTTATGTTGATGTGGAGTTTTAGCACAAGTTCAAGCATTCACAATACATATCAAGCAAGCATGACAAGAGTATATGAGCAGCGGAAAGTAAAGCATGCAAGTTGCAAAAATGTAAAGGGAAGGGATTGGGGTGTGGAAACGCAATTTGGAGACACGTACATCCACGTTGATGGAGAGTTCAACCCATGAAGGGTAACGGCTGCGCGAGTCCACGGAGAGCTCCACCCACGAAGGGTCCACGAAGAAGCAACCTTGTCTATCCCACCATGGTCGTCGCCCATGAAGGACTTGCCTCACTCGGGTAGATCTTCACGAAGTAGGCGATCTCCTTGCCCTTACAAACTCCTTGGTTCAACTCCACAATCTTGACGGAGGCTCCCAAGTGACACCTAGCCAATCTAGGAGACACCACTCTCCAAGAAGTAACAAATGGTGTGTTGATGATGAACTCCTTGCTCTTGTGCTTCAAATGATAGTCTCCCCAACACTCAACTCTCTCTCGCAGGATTTGGATTTGGTGGAATGAAGATTTGAGTGGAAGGCAACTTGGGGAAGGCTAGAGATCAAGATTTATGTGGTTGGAATGGGATATCTTGACCTCAACACAAGTGTAGGTGGTTCTCTCTCAGAAAATATGTGTTGGAAGTGTAGGCATGTTCTGATGGCTCTCTCCACGAGTGAAGAGTGGGTGGAGGGGTATATATAGCCTCCACACAAAATCTAACCGTTACACAGAAATCACCAAACTCGGTGGGACCGATTCAGAGAACTCGGTCGGACCGATTTAGTTGAAAATGTGAACGTTAGGATTCTTAGTGGGACCGACATGTCAAGTCGGTGGGACCAATTTCATTAGGGTTAGGGCATAACGGAATCTCGGTGAGACCGATTACGCAAACTCGGTGGGACCGATTTGGGTAATAAGCGAAATAGAAAGTTTGCCAAGCTAACTCGGTGGGGCCGATTGCATATTTCGGTGGGACCAAAATTATTGCAATAGGCAACAGAGAGTTTGCAAGCCCATCTCAGTGAGACCGAGATCCCATCGGTGAGACCGAATTGATTAGTGTTTCTGGCAGTGGCTATGTTAGGTGAACTCGGTGGCGCCGGATAGAAAAAATCGGTGGGGCTGAGTTTGAATTTTGGTTTGGGACATATGTGGATGTGAGAAAGTAGTTGACGGCTTTGGAGCATATCACTAAGCACTTTGAGCAAGCAAGCCATTAAGCAACGCCTCATCCCCTCTTAATAGTATTGGCTTTCCGATGGACTCAATGTGATCTTGGATCACTAAAATGAAAAATACAAAGTCCTGAGCTTTGAGCTTGAGCCAATCCTTTGTCCTTATCATCTTGAAGGGGTTCCACATCCTCTAGTCCACGCCACTCCACTGTTAGACTTTTTTGAAATATGCTAGATAAAAGTATTAGTCCAACAAGAGATATGTTGACATTAATTACCAAAATCACCCAGGGAGCACTTGTGCTTTCAATCTCCCCATTTTTTGTAATTGATGACAACATACATCAAAGCTTTAGATAAAGATATAGAGAATAACAAGTAAAGCTTTGGAAAGACATGTAACATGCATAGGCTCCCCCTACATGTACGCAATTATGTAAATATGGAGTAGGAGCATGTGAATACATAAGCATGACAGAGTAAGCAATGTGTTACATGTATCTTGGCTATATGTGTCAGAGAAAATGATGTGAGTATAGGAAATGTACCTTCATGCTCACGAGTCCTTCTTGCAAATAGTATGTACATCAGCAAGAGATCCTCACGCACATGACTGTGATGCATATACTTACCTTGTCATCTTGAGCTAGGTTTGGAAGAGATGAACCTGGGTAAACAAGGTTAGATAACACAGATACATCTATTGAGCAGAGCAAGAACAACAAACCACAAGAGTACCAAGACTGGGATGACATGTAGAGAGTGAGTACTGAGTACTCTATTGGATATAGACATGTCCCCAAAGATAAAGATATGCAATGAATTCAAGGATTTCCTTCCCTTAGATGTCTTGCTCCCCCTGAATCTAGCATGGGATGCTGGGAGAAGATAGGAACAGAAAATCAGAGCACAGAAAAGAAACAGTGCTAATGAAAACAATCAAATATGAACATGTCTTTCCCCTCTTAAAGACATGTGACTTCTCTCCTCCTGAATGCCAAGTATTCGGGGTCTTTGATGTGATATTACTATCTCCTTGATGAGAAACTCTCTCCCCCTGTGTATTCTCTCTTTCTCCCATTATAGAATTGATTAAGCTTTGATGTGATCTCTCTCTCCCCCTTTGACTTCAATTTCCAAGAAGGGCGCTTCTGGATTTTTGTTACAAATGGGTTTGGTCCTTGAGTCATAGAGCAAAGAAGCATGTCGAAGCTGATGACAAGAATCATTGAGTGGAGCTGGAGCAGAAGAAATGCAGGAACAAGTGGAAAGCTGTCTTTTCTGAAGTGAAATCGCTAGAACCGAGTTATGTGCTTTGGTGGCACCGAAAGAATTCGGATGGACCGAAGGAAACAAACCGGTGTGACCGAGTTCATCACAGTGAAAACACTTGTCACCTCAGCTCAGTAGACAAATAAGATCTCACAAGGATTTGCAAGAAATTAGCTGAAAGATCTGCAATGAATTGGATGCAGAGAATGCAGAACACAAAATAAACAGAAAAAGAATCTAGAAGAAGTTTTTTTTGAAAAGGGAAACAGATATGCATGAGACAAATGCAAGAGCACGGAGAAATACAAGAGAACTTCATCTAGAATTGGTCGGTGACAAGGTCACCTATGTTAGAGTATATTGACTTAGGAGTCAAGTGAGATCACTTGATCATAGGTGATACTCATCGTTTAAGCTCAAAATGGGGTTACCATTTTTCGTTTAAGCATCTTGATGTATTCTCATCTTGTTGAGTTTCTTTAACCCATGTCTTGGAGTAAAGCTTCTCTAAGATGGAATAACATACCTTGGGTGGTGGTGTTGATCTTGATCATGTAGTTGAACTTGTGTGGGTTTCTCAAGGTTGATGTATCTCATCAAGAGTTGGGAGCACCACTTGGAGTTTGAGTTCATCTTCCTACATGGGTTAGTTTTGCAAGGAAGGGCACTTGTGTATCCAAAATGACAATCATAAATTTTAACATAGAATTTTTCAAAGGATATGTTTGAGGTGTTTTGTGCTTCCTTGTCGTCAAACACCATTGTGTAGAAACTTGGTAATGTAGAGATTGCTCAAGATATGAGTGAGTTGTAATATCATGGATTTAAATTTATCCAAGTACCTACAAGGGTTAGATAGCATGCAAGGGTGCAAATATATCCAAGACATATTAATAGCATCATGAAAGAAATATCAAGGATTAGTCAAAGGCTCATGCCTTGCATGTATCCAAATGGAGTTCCAACTCCAAGTTTGAAGCATCAATGATGTTCAATTCACCTCCCAAACGGCAAAAGACTTTCTCATCAAGCGGTTTGGTGAATATATCCGCTAATTGCTTGTCGGTGCGAACATGCTTAAGATCAATGTCCCCTTTGGCAACGTGATATCGAATGAAATGATGACGAACTTCAATATGCTTAGTTCGAGAATGTTGTACGAGATTGTGAGCAATCTTTATAGCACTTTCATTGTCAAAAAGCAATGGAACATGTTTCACATATATCCCATAATCTTTAAGAGTTAGGGTCATCCAAAGTAACTGAGCACAACATGAACCAGCGGCAATGTATTCCGCTTCGACGGTGGATAAGGATACCAAGTTTTGTTTCTTGGAGGACCAAGACACAAGATATCTACCAAGAAATTGGCAAGTACCCGAAGTGGACTTTCTATCAACCTTGTCTCCGGCATAGGCCGAATCGGAGTAGCCGACAAGATCAAAAGAGGACCTCTTAGGATACCGAATGCCAAAATTTGGTGTATGTATTAAGTATCTCACTATCCTTTTCACAGCCTTAAGATGACATTCTTTAGGGGCCGCTTGATATCATGCACACATGCACACACTTAGCATAATATCGGGACGAGAGGCACATAGATATAACAATGAACCAATCATGGAGCGGTAAACCTTTTGATCAACCGGTTCACCATCTTTGGTCAAATCAAGATGTCCACTAGTAGGCATGGGTGTAGTCATACCCTTGCATTCTTGCATATTGAACTTCTTGACTAAGTCCTTGGTGTAATTTGTTTGAGATACAAAGGTACCTTCCTTAGTTTGCTTGATTTGCAAACCGAGAAAGAATTTGAGTTCACTCATCATAGACATCTCAAACTTCTCCGACATTAGCTTTCCAAACTTCTCACTAAAATGAGGGTTAGTCGAGCCAAAATATAATATCATCAACATAAATTTGGCACACAAATAGTTCTCCATTAACCCTTTTAGTAAAAAGAGTAGAATCTATTTTTCCAATTTCAAAGCCTTTTTCAATAAGGAACTTGGTCAAACATTTATACCACGCTCTAGGAGCTTGTTTAAGACCATAAAGGGCTTTGTGAAGTTTGTAAACATGATTAGGTTGCTTAACAAAAACGTCCTCCTCAATTTCACCATTTAGAAAAGCACTTTTAATGTCCATTTGGTACAAAGTGATATCATGGTGATTAGCATAAGCAAGTAAGATGCGAATGGACTCAAGTCTAGCAATGGGGGCATATGTCTCACCATAGTCCATACCTTCGATTTGAGTGTATCCTTGGGCTACTAGGCGTGCTTTGTTGCGGACGACTTGACCATGTTCATCTTGCTTGTTGCGAAACACCCATTTGGTACCAATGATGTTGTGGTTGTTGTCGGGCTTCTCGACCAATGTCCACACTTGGTTTCTCTCAAAGTTGTGTAGCTCTTCATGCATCGCGTTTATCCAATCCGGATCTTCCAATGCTTCTTCAACCTTCATAGGTTCAATGCTAGAGATGAATGAGTAATGTTCAAAAAAATTAGCCAAACGAGTTTTAGAGCGAGTGATTCTCCCGATTTGGATATCATTGTAGATTTTCTCGACGGGATGGTCTTTGGCCATTCTTTCTCGAACTCGTCGGAGCATTGGCTTGGCTCGGGGTGGAACATCCTCTTCATCTTGTTCTTCTTCTTGGCCATCTTCATTGTTTTCACTGTCGTTCTCTTCTCGTGGTGGAGAAGGAGGTTGTTGATGTCCATCTTGGTGTACTTCCTCGTTTTCTTCGTCCTGGTGTGTCCAACTTGTGGATGCTTCCGTATTAATTCTTGGTTCACCTTGTCGTGAGGTGGAAGCTTCCACTTGGACGGATGAGGTACTCTCCTTCACCTCCGTTGGACGAATCTTGCCAATAGACAAGTCTTGGATAGCTTCCGAAGGGTCTTTGTCTCCTACATCAATTGGCAATTGCTCTACTTGCGAGCTGTTAGATTCATCAAACTTCACATCTACCGTCTCTTCAACCTTTCGGGTGAAATTTTTGTAGACATGGTAAGTGTGAGAGTTTGAGCCATAAACAAGTAGGAAACCTTCATGAGATTTAGGAGCAAATTTATAACGATGATGTTTATCAAGAATGTAGCACTTTGGGCCAAATACTCGAAAGTATCCAACTTAGGGTTTGTTACCGGTGAGGAGCTCGTATGCCGTCTTGCCGAGTAGCTTGTGAAGATACAATTGATTTGTTGCATGACAAGCTGTCTCAACCGCTTCCGCCCAAAACTGTTTTGGAGTCTTATACTCATCAAGCATCGTTCTTGCCATCTCAATAAGAGTCCGGTTCTTTCTCTCAACAACTCCATTTTGTTGAGGCGTGTACGTAGCTGAGAACTCGTGTGAAATCCCTTCTTCATCAAGAAAGGTATCCACATTTGCATTCTTGAACTCCATTCCGTTGTTGCTCCGAACCTTCTTGATCTTCACTTCAAATTGATTTTGGGCCTTCCTAGCAAAGTTTTTGAAGATCTTTTGGACCTGCGATTTGTCATCAAGAAAGAACACCCACGTAAATCTTGAAAAATCATCAACTATGACTAGACCAAATGAGTTACCACCGAGACTCTTGTAGGCATTGGGACCAAAGAGATCCATGTGAAGCAGCTCGAGTGGTCTTCTCGTGGTCATGATGTTCTTCACGGGGTGACTCCCTCCAACTTGTTTTCCTGCTTGACAAGCACTACAAAGTCTATCCTTGTCAAATATGACATCTTTTACTCCAAGGATATGATCACCTTTAATAAGCTTATCAAGATTTCGCATGCCCACATGACCTAGCCTTCTATGCCACAACCAGCCTTTAGAAGATTTAGCAATTAAGCAAGTTCGAGGTTGAGCCTTTTTAGTGAAACAACAATGTAAAGATCGCCTCTACGTATACCGGTAAAGACCATTTTAGGATTGTCTCTTCGAAACACTTGGCAATCTACTTCAGTAAATATGACATTGAAACTGAAATCAACAAGTCTAGATACTAAAAGTAAATTGTATCCAAGAGATTCAACGAGCATGACATTTTGTATGGAGCTATCATGTGAGATGGCCACCTTACCGAGGCCAATCACCTTACCCTTTGAGTTATCACCAAAAGTGACATACTTTCGAGGGCCGTTGTTTTCAGCAAGCTCACGAAACATATCTTTGTCTCCGGTCATATGATCAGTACATCCACTATCAAGGACCCATTCCTTTCCTCCAGCCATGTAGCCGCGAAGATTTGCCATAAGACCAAGGTGTCTCATTGCATCATCAAGATCATAGTCACTATCATCATCCTCATCATAGTATCCATGTTCAACATCGTCTTGTGACTGATCAATTCCTTGAGAGGGTAATTCATTAGATAAATGATCATAACACTGGTCATCTTTATGAATTCTAATAGCTTCGGATATGATATTGCTAATGATTCCAACATCTCCTTTGGCACGCATGAGATTTGTAAGCTCAAATAGACAATCACCAAAACTAGGACCACTAGAATTCATCTTACTCAAGGCAATAGACTTATGGAGAATTTCATCCAAGTTTTGCAAGGAATAGTTTGGAAATCTTTCCTCAAGAAATCTCCATATAGTATAAGCACAATCAAGAGTAGGCAAACATCCAATCAAGTTTCTAGGCAAGCCTCTCGTGATAATATTAATAGTTCTAAGGTTGCGGATCATGTCAATATCTTCATCTAGGGTGGGATGCAAAGGATCAACATGAGGTGCACAAGGGATAGTAATGTACTTGTTCAAATGATATTCATTGAAAATCTCAAGCATCTCATTTTTCGACTCATGAAAGTATTCTCCATCAAGAATAGGCACTCTACGTCTAAGACTCCCCAATGTAGACACATCCATCTTCCTCCAATGGTGATTAAACCAAAGCAATGGAGACCAAGGCTCTGATACCAATTGAAAGGATCGAGAGGAGGTGTCTAGAGGGGGGGGGGTGAATAGACTCTAATCAAGAAAAGTTGCAGTTTTTAATTCTTTATGTTGATGTGGAGTTTTAGCACAAGTTCAAGCATTCACAATACATATCAAGCAAGCATGACAAGAGTATATGAGCAGCGGAAAGTAAAGCACGCAAGTTGCAAGAATGTAAAGGGAAGGGATTAGGGTGTGCAAACGCAATTTGGAGACACAGAGATTTTTTATCCGTGGTTTCGATAGGTGGTGCTATCGTACATCCACGTTGATGGAGACTTCTACCCATGAAGGGTAACGGTTGCGCGAGTCCACGGAGAGCTCCACCCACGAAGGGTCCACAAAGAAGCAACCTTGTTTATCCCACCATGGTCGTTGCCCATGAAGCACTTGCCTCACTCGGGTAGATCTTCACGAAGTAGGCGATCTCCTTGCCCTTACAAACTCCTTGGTTCAACTCCACAATCTTGACGGAGGCTCCCAAGTGACACCTAGCCAATCTAGGAGACACCACTCTCCAAGAAGTAACAAATGGTGTGTTGATGATGAACTCCTTGCTCTTGTGCTTCAAATGATAGTCTCCCCAACACTCAACTCTCTCTCACAGGATTTGGATTTGGTGGAAAGAAGATTTGAGTGGAAAGTAACTTGGGGAAGGCTAGAGATCAAGATTTATGTGGTTTGAATTGGATATCTTGACCTCAACACAAGTGTAGGTGGTTCTCTCTCAGAAAATATGTGTTGGAAGTGTAGGCATGTTCTGATGGCTCTCTCCACGAGTGAAGAGTGGGTGGAGGGGTATATATAGCCTCCACACAAAATCTAACCGTTACACAGAAATCACCAAACTCGGTGGGACCGATTCAGAGAACTCGGTCGGACCGATTTAGTTCAAAATGTGAACGTTAGGATTCTCGGTGGGACCAACATGTCAACTAGGTGGGACCGATTTCATTAGGGTTAGGGCATAACGTAATCTTGGTGAGACCGATTACACAAACTCGGTGGGACCGATTTGTGTAATAAGAGAAACAGAAAGTTGGCCAAGCGAACTCGGTGGGGCCGATTGCATATTTCGGTGGGACCAAAATTATTGCAATAGGAAATAGAGAGTTTGCAATCCCATCTCGGTGAGACCGAGATACCATCAGTGAGACCGAATTGATTAGGGTTTCTGGCAGTGGCTATGTCAGGTGAACTCGGTGGTGCCGGATAGAAAGTTTCGGTGGGGCCGAGTTTGACTTTTGGTTTGGGACATATGTGGATGTGAGAAAGTAGTTGAGGGCTTTGGAGCATATCACTAAGCACTTTGAGCAAGCAAGCCATTAAGAAACACCTCATCCCCTCTTAATAGTATTGGCTTTCCTATGGACTCAATGTGATCTTGGATCACTAAAATGAAAAATGCAGAGTCTTGAGCTTTGAGCTTGAGCCAATACTTTGTCCTTATCAACTTGAAGGGGTTTCACATCCTCTTATCCATGCCACTCCACTGTTAGACTTCTCTGAAATATGCTAGATAGAAGTATTAGTCCAACAAGAGATATGTTGACATTAATTACCAAAATCACCCAGGGAGCTCTTGTGCTTTCAGCAATCCACCACGCCACACTTGAGTAGGGTATTACACCACATCGGTGGCCCGAAGCAGTATAAATCTTGTGTCTCTCTGTTCTTTGGGCTTGTCGAGCTAGGCTGTGAGATCCTTGAGCGAGCGAACCATCAAGGGAGAGAGAGATCTTCATGCGCACCCCAGTGTTCGAACCTTGAGGGTTTTGCCAGAACCCGTGATCCGACATTTGGCGTGCCAGGTAGGGGTGCACCGAAGCTTCACTCCCTCGACGGCTTCGCATCTCTGACCAGCTCTCATGGACGGCGCCGCTTCTCCCACTGGATCGACGGGCGCCCCAGGCAGCACCATGGGGCTCCGGGCCCTCACCCCCGCCTTGCGGTGGACACAGTGGCCGCACAAGTTCAGGCCGGAGATGCCGCCTCACTACGACAGTGCGGCAGATCCGGTGGCCTTCCTGCTAGCGTACGAGGAGGCCGTTCTGGAGGTCGGCGGTGATGATAAGGTCATGGCCAACTAGCTCCCCATGGCCCTCACTAGCGTGCCGCGCGCTTGGATACTCCATCTACCAGGATCTTCTGTTGCCTCCTGGGGGGAGCTGCGCGACCTCTTCATCGCGCGCTTCAGGGGATCAGCCCTCCCATCGTCGTGGCCCTCACTACTAGAAAAAGGGCTATAGATGGGATTGACACTAATGGCTCACCAGATAAGAGGTGCGCCATTAGTATATACTAATGGCGCACCACCTTCTGATACGCCATTAGTGTTGAAACTACTAATGGCGCACCAGGCCTAGGATGCGCCATTAGTATCAATTTTTTTTTGAAATAGCGCGCCAGTCCAAACATACTAATGGCGCATCCAGACATAGTGCGCCATTACTAGTTGTAACTAGTAATGGCGCACTAGTCCCAGAGTGCGCCACTAATGTTGTTTT
This sequence comes from Aegilops umbellulata, assembly GCA_032464435.1. Lineage (NCBI taxonomy): Eukaryota > Viridiplantae > Streptophyta > Magnoliopsida > Poales > Poaceae > Aegilops > Aegilops umbellulata. Next base: position 525,468,088 of record CP136055.1, on the reverse strand, counting down.
TTTAATTATATTTTTTATTCCTTTTGTTGCAAAACTACTAATGGCGCACTCTTCCACCGTGCGCCATTACTAGTTCAAACTAGTAATGGCGCATTGTGAAACAGTGCGCCATTAGTATGTTTTTTTTGCAAAACTACTAATGGCGCATCGGATGTAGGTGCGCCATTAGTAACCTGGATTACTAATGGCGCATTTATTGTTGGTGCGCCATTAGTAAGTGGGCAGCAACAAGATATTTTGGGCAGCCTCTCCTACCCACACTCACTTTCTCCCCACTTCGTTCTCTCCACCTCCTCCTTGTCTCAGGTGCCTCCTCTTTTTCACCTCATTTCCACCATAGATTCATTCAAATTAAGTGGTTAAATTACCTTGTTTTGATAGGTAAGTAAGGGGGAAGCTATATTTATGTTGTTCTCCCTACAACAATGTGCACATGCACTTTAATGGCCTAGCTAGATCTATCTATGTTCGTGGTGTTGCATATGTTTGTGGTGTTGCATATGTGTTTGTGTTTGGAGGTGTACCGGTATTTGAAATGCGATAGTTGCCAATATTTGGCCGGAATGTTGATTCATTTCCGTTTCGGCGATAATTTTGGCATTAAGCATTCTTTTTGGTCCTATTTTTAGGGAAAGTCATGCCAAATTTTTTCTTGGTTCTAAAATATCGTTTTGCTCTACCCCGCAGGCGACCATGGTCCGCACGATGACCGAAGGCATCGTGAATAGGTTTTTGAGGTCCGCGAAGGCCGAGATGCTTCAAAAGAACGAGACGGAGATAAGATGTCCGTGTCGAAGATGCAACCTGGAGAGCCTTATTGCGGACCCGGATTCCGGGCAGGTGTGGGACCACCTGCTCTTGCGTGGTTTCATGGATGGCTATCGGTGGCAAGGTGATGAAGATGACTACGAAGTCGTCCATGGGGGCCGGGCAAGAAATGAGGAAGGGCAGCAAGACAACCACCGTGGCTCGGGCGGGCGAGAAGACGAAGAATCCCTAGGAGATGATCACGACGGTGATGCTGTACACAGTCATCATGTAGAAGATACAGTACATGATGATGAGGAAGATACCGGAGCAGATGACGGGCATGATCATGAAGAAGATGATGCCGGCGGAGCAGACGGTGGTGGACCATCGATGGGCTGGGTGCAGGACCCTTATATTCATGAGCTGCTTCTCAAGCAGACGGATAACGCAAGAGCTGCCGCCCGAGAGAAAGCCAAGGTCGATCAACTTGAGTTAGACGCGGTTACTCCATTGTATGAAGGATGCAGGCCCGAGGATACCCGCCTGAATTTAACGCTCATGGCTCTGGAGATGAAGGAAAAACACAAAATGACCGACGCATGCTTCGACGAGAACATGTCATTCTGGCACGAACGTCTTCCAAAGGGGAACAAGTGCCCGACCAGTTTGGAGGAGGCGAAGAAAATCGTGCATCCTCTGGATTTACCGCACGTGAAATACCATGTGTGCATGAACAATTGCATCATTTATCGGGACGAGCATGCGGAGTCTACCATATGTCCGATGTGCGGCGTCACTCGATACAAGAAGAGGAAGAAAGCTCCTCAAAAAGTGGTGTGGTACTTTCCGATCACTCCTTGTCTGCAGCGGTATTTCGCGGATCCTAAGGTAGCAAAGCTCCTGCGTTGGCACGCGGATAGGGAGGAGAAGAAGCGAGAAGATGACGCAAATGATCTGGAGATAGATAAAAAAGACAAGATGCTGAGTCACCCTAAGGATGAGAGCCAGTGGCAAGCGTTGAATTTTGAATACCCAGAATTTGGGAAGGATCCAAGGAACATCGTGCTGGGCGCGAGCACCGATGGAGTCAATCCGTTTGGCAGCCAGAGAAGCACACATAGCACCTGGCCTGTGTTTGTGTGGATGTACAACCTTCCCCCCTGGTTGTGCATGAAGAGGAAGTACATTCACATGAGTATGCTAATTGAAGGGCCGAAACAACCAGGGAACGACATCAATCTGTACCTGGGGCTGCTGAAGGAGGAGCTAGACATGCTGTGGAAAATGCCAGCCAATACGTGGGACACCGCAGAGAAAGAATATTTCCCTATGAGAGCCGCACTGCTCACGACGGTGCATGACTATCTCGGTTACGGATATCTCGCGGGGCAGGTAGTCCATGGATTTTCTAGATGCGTAAGGTGCATGGATGACACAACGTATCGCCAGCTAGATAGAGATCCCGGGTCTTCGAAAACCGTGTTCATGGGACATCGAAGGTGGCTTCGTGACGATGACCCGTGGAGGAAACGCAAGGATCTGTTCGATGGTGAAACCGAACCCCGAAAACACCCGTGTACGAGGAGCGGCGAGGAAATAGACAAGCTGTTAAAAAATTGGAAAGACTGCCCACTGCTGGGAAAGAAGCAAAAGGCGCCAGAGCTGGGAAAGAAGCGAAAGGAGCCAGAGCCGCTGCTGAAGGTATGGAAAACGAGGTATGTTTTCTGGGACTTGCCGTACTGGAAGATCCACCGTGTGCCTCACAGCCTTGATGTCATGCATATCACGAAGAACGTGTGCGAGAGTCTGCTTGGTACCCTGCTCAACATGCCAGAGAGGACCAAAGATGGGCCGAAAGCAAGGGCAGACTTGAAATCAATGGGCATCAGGCAGGAGCTTCATGCTATATATGATGATGATGATGATGATGATGATGATGATGATGATGATGATGATGAGGCGAAGCAGGACACAAAAAGTCATCGCAAAGGCAAAAAGGCCAAGAAGACTGGAAATGACTACCGTCTCGCGTGCTTCACTCTAAGTCAGGAGGAGATCGAGCAGTTTTTCACCTGCCTCCTAGGAGTAAAACTTCCTTATGGTTACGCGGGGAAGATAAGCAGATACCTAGACCCAGCGAAGCAGAAGTTCAGCGGGATGAAGTCTCACGACTGTCACGTGCTGATAACGCAGATACTTCCAGTTGCAATCCGTGGGATCATGGACGCGCACGTCCGTGCAACGCTATTTGGCCTATGCAACTTCTTCGACATCATCTCTTGGAAGTCGATTGGCGTGAGGCAACTCAGAAGGCTACAGGAAGAGATCGTGGTGATACTATGCGAGCTTGAGATGTACTTCCTGCCCGCATTCTTCGACGTTATGGTGCATCTGCTGGTCCATATAGTGGAGGATATCATCCAACTCGGGCCGACGTTCCTGCACAGCATGATGCCGTTAGAAAGGATGAATGGTGTCATCAAAGGATACGTTCGCAACATGTCACGTCCAGAGGGAAGCATAGCCAGGGGCTTTCTGACCGAAGAGTGCATCTCCTACTGCACGAATTATCTAGGCATCGAGAACCCCGTTGGTCTGCCCGTCAACAGGCACCTCGGCAGGCTCGCTGGATGGGGTCACCTTGAGGGTCGGCGCGAAATGCATGTCGACTTCGAGGGTCGACTTGCCGACTTTGAAAGAGCAAACCTAGTCGCGCTACAACACATAGACGTGGTCGATCCTTGGGTGGTAGAGCACAAAACCTTTATTAAGAAGACGTACAATGATCGAGGCCAACAGAGGACAGACGGAGATATACTCAAAGAGCACAACTCATGTTTCACGCGTTGGTTCAAGCAGAAGCTTCTGTCGTACCCTTTACATGAGGATTCTTCCGCGGAAGAACAACTCATATTCGCCTTGTCACAGGGCGCCGAGCACAACCTGATGACCTATGAGGCGTACGATATCAACGGCTACACATTCTACACCGAGTCCAAGGACATGAAGAGCGATGGTTATCAGAACTCCGGGGTAATGATGGAATCCTACACAGGTAACGACAAGGACAGATACTACGGAAGGATCGAGGAGATCTGGGAGCTGAGCTACGCTGGATTGAAGGTCCCGATGTTCCGTGTCAGATGGGCCAAGAACGTCATAAAAGAAGACCGGTATTTCACCACCATGGTTATACCCGAAGCCAAATCCAAGACCGCGGGCGCAAACGTCACCGCGAAAAATGAGCCATGGGTACTGGCTTCCCAAGTGGACCAATGCTTCTTCATTACCGACCCGCCAAAGCCCAGTCGTGTTGTCGTGAGGAGAGGCAAAAGGAAGATCATCGAAATGGATGGAGTAGCCACTGAGCAAGACTTCGACAAGTACGGCGACCCGAGGATCGAACATGATGACGATGATGAAGTAGCAGCATACACCACAAGAAGAAGCAGGACCACCCTACCTAAAGGACGTCCATTCCACAGAAGAACTCCATTTGCGAAAAAGAAGGGCAAGAAGATTGTATTTAATTAAATCGTTGCCTTCATTTCTCGATTGTATTTCATGGGCACTTTTTGAACTATCATGAATATTTTTAAATTTCATGGACACTCGATCTCGATCCCCCTCCATCTCGATCGCTATCCCACCTCGCCAGATCCGGTCCCACTCACCGCCGAGCACCCCCCAGTCCACCAGCCGCCGCCGCCAACCCCCTGCACCCTCGATTCCCCTACTCAACCGCAGCCGCCGACCCCCCGCACCCCCCGCACCCTCCCCCGCTCCACCGGCATTACTGTTTGATGATATTTTTAAAAAAATATTACTGTCTTATAAAAAAAATATTACTGTTATGATTTAAACAAGTTTGAACATATTTAAACACAAGTAAGTATCAAACAGCATTTTAAATGCATAAAAAAATTGTGGAGCCTAGGAATTGAACCCAGGACCTCCTGGTGTGAGAACTGGCTGCTGACCAGTCGAGCTAATAGAGGAACTTGATGTGGATCAGGTTAGGTGGGAGATAAACCTGTTGGGTCGAGCAGAAAAAAATACTAATGGCGCACCAGGGTGAGGTGCGCCATTAGTATAGATGTACTTATGGCGCACCGAGGGGTGGTGCGCCATTAGTATTGTGCCGCCCCATCCATACTTCCTCCCGGGCCCACACCTATCCCCTCTCTCTCCCTCGCCCTCGCCCTCGATCCCCTTCCCCTCTCCTCTCCCGACGCCGCTGCCCTGCTGCCTCGACGCCGCCCCGCCGCCTTGCCCCTGCGCCCACCGCCGCCTGAGGCCCCGATGTCGACGCCGCTCTCCCCGCGGGACTCCACCCCCGCCACCCCCGCGCCCTCCGAACGGGATCGGCCGAGCGCGCGCCGCCCGCTCCTCTCCTCTCCTCCTCCCTCCGACAAGCAAGGGCCTCCTCCGGCCCATGGAGTAGCCGGCGAGTGTGGCCCCGACACACCGACCTCTCCGCTCCCCCTCATCGACCGACGCCACCGCCCCTCCTCCTCCTCCTCCTCCTCTCCGCCGCTTGCTGCCTACGGTACGTCTCCCGTCTTCTCTCCCCCTCTCCCCCCTAAACATCTCCCCATCATCGCAAATTCAGTTGATACTCAAATCGCAAAATGCATGGTACATGGTCCAAACTAGTTTCACTCAAATTGTCACCATATTTCCTTTTTCATATGCAACAAAAATAGGATAGCTTTTCGCAAATACTACCTCTGTAAACTAATGTAAGATCTTTTAGATCACTACTTTAGTGATCTAAAATATCTTATATTAGTTTACAGAGGGAGTAACAAATAAATAAATAGGATAGCTGTTACCTATTGGCATTTACAAGAGTTGGAGCCCACAAGCACTGAAATAGATGTGATTGCAAGACTACATGGTTAAATGGGCAAGTTGTGTTTAAAGGTACAAATAACACTGTATGCATTGGAAATGCAGTTTACACTGATGCAGCTTCAGGGTATGTCCGGATTGTGACCAAAGTCTACCCGATTAATTTTCTGGCATGAAAAAAAAGCCTGGACTTGTCTGATGGTTGCCAACCTTTTTGGAATGCCCACGTTTTTTTGCCCACTCTAGTTTATTTTTCTAGCCAATTTTGGCCAACTCATGGGCAAGCAAAACCTCAACCAAAATTTTGGCTGGCCAACCTTTTAGTAGGGCAACCTTGGGCATAAACCAAACATGCCCTTAGATTGTCTTGCTGATTTGATAACAAATCTTTCCCTGGTAACTATAAGACTTGTTTTGTTTGCTCACATTTCTATAATCTAAATCATGTTACTCTTCCAGTGAGAAACAAGAGTGAAGATATCCTAACCTAACTCTGCTAAGGAAAATTAAGATGATCATGCCAGGAAATTACCACTATGTGTGCCAATCATTCATTTGCACAATCTTAAGAGCCTGTTTATTTCAGATATCTACTGATCAAGATTAAAAAAAACTAATGTGCACATAGTACACAATATTCCATACACAACGAGAACATCATGAAAAATGTACTGTCTGAATGATCCTTTGATCTACAATGCCAGCGTCTTTTAAATCTCTTTTTTTTCTTTCAAAGAGAAGGCATTCTATGGCAAGTAGGAAGAAACTATGAAACAAAGTAGTTATTTGCTTACTTAATGATCAGAAACTTATCAGAATTGACATAGAAGAAAGGTATTACATATGGCTGTGTAGAAGTGTGAGAAGTCGGTACCTGGGGTCCATGAACGGTCCAAGATGAAGAATCTCCTTAAAGCTCACATGCACTCTCAGTTTAGAAAGATCATTGCTGTATCTCTTGAATGGAATGATTAATACAGCTGGTAGCTTGTTAATCAACTGTGTTTGAATTGCACAACTGTTGCCATCTTTCTGCTCATTTTGGTTTTCCTCCATTTGTTGGGCAATATGATCATCCAGCATTGCCTGCTTCGATCAGGAGAAGAGGTAGCATCACGTAATTTAGTTATGTTGGCATGACATTACTTGTAAGTTATAACTTGTAAGCACCAAAGATGCCCTGTCCTGTGCTAGTAGTAGATACTGACTTATTCTCATTTGTTGCTTCCTAATCTAAACTAGATTAATGATGGCAAGAGAGAATTTTGTGTTTTTTTCTTCCAAGTACAATTTGACCAGCCACATGACCAGATCAGTTAGAAGATTGTTAGGCTTATCTTATGAATGAATCCACTTTAGACACACATTAGAAGATTGTTCCTGCCATCATCACATCACATGAATGACATGGCCAATTCTTAACAGTTTATTTTCAAAGTACAATTTGACCATATTATGTACAGTAATTATATGACTTTTACTGTAATTATCTTTTTACTAGATGATTGGTTTAGTGGAGCTGATATAAGTGAGAGAAAAAAATTTATTCCATGTATAACCATTGATTATACCTTTGAGGCAGTTAGTTAACCTCTCACCTATGTTCATGCAGGTATATTATTCTTGGAAAAGCCACTGTTGGTGACGGAATAGAAAGATAAGCAGGTACCTATCTTCAGTCCCAATCTAACAGGGTAGTCCATGGATCCAAACTAGCTAAAGGAGATTCAAACTGCCGAACCTTTAGGTTAACAACTCAACACAAACCAATCCCTGAAAGCAAAAACTCAACACAAACCAAGTGCATTATTTTTGTGACTGTTTTCATGTTTGTAGAACCAATATTTTTGTGCCAACAATTAGTTTACTCCCTCATGCCAACAATCACTCATTTTTCAGTTAACTCCTTACAGTTCAGATAATATTTTGATTGTCAACAATAGTGGATTTTTAAGGCTTTTTTAGAGGCAATACTAGTGGATATTAGGCCTTTTTATAGGCAATAATAGTGGAATTTTAGGCTTTTTTTGGAGGAGTGTGTTTCATGCTGGCCTACAGTGATGAATTAGTCAGAATTGTGTATGATTGTGCCTAAAGTAGATAATCTAAAGATATAGACAAAATAATTAGGGGAGCATGTGTGAATCTATGTTTAGCTATATTTGTGTAATGCACAAAATGCATGCTTCTGTTCAACATAACACTGTTTAGCTATATTTGTGTAATGCACAAACCAGACTTTGTGTACAAGCCCTGAAGTGGAGATATATTTCTGGTTGTTAGACTGTTCAGCTATGCAGAGTGAAATGCAAGTTCAGCATATCGATAATGATTTTGGCAGTAGTGTGAGGCAGCAGTGTGCGGCACAATTCCTTCATTGGATAATGATTTTGCAGGTACCCCGAGAGGCCCTTGAGTTTGCCGGAATGTCGATTAACTTCCGTCCCGGCAAATTCGGGTACTCCATATGTCCTATTTTCAGCAAAGGTCATGCTGAAATTTTCCGTGAATTTTAGCATGACTTTGCTAAAAATAGGACATATGGGGTACTTGTGACTAATGCATGGGCCGGGGTATCTTAGTAGTTAATTAAGTAGGATCAAGTGCCCCGGCGTACTTGTGACTAATGCATGGCTTTCAGGGAGCCTCGGTGTCAATAAAAACCGAAATGATGAAAGCTTAGGCTTTTAGGGTGCCTCGGCGTCGAAAAACCCTCATTGATAAAAGCTTAGATTTTAGGATGCCTCGGTGTCGACAAACCCTAAATGATGAGACCATGATCTTGTTCCTTGACAATAACCAACTTTTTGACCAAACTTTGTTTCTATTTAGAGAGAAACATGGCCAACAACGATGAGGCCGGGGGTTCGGGCGGCAAGGCATTCTGGGAGCTGTCCCAGGAGATGGAGGAACAACCTCACTTGTATGAGGACGCCGCCTTCCCCACCGATCCTGAGAGGACTTATGGTGCCGCCGAGGATGACCCCACTGATGCCACCACTGATGATGCCGCCGAGGATGCCACCACTGATGATGGCAGCGCACGCACAGATGGCAGCCAGAAGAGGCAACGGAAGGACCGGCGCCCGACCGTGCTCCGCACCCTCAAGGAGGAAGTTACTAAAGTGGACTCCGACGGGAATCCAACGGTGCCCGAACGAATAGTCAAGGGGTACTCGCTTCAGCTCGGGTGCATTCCACGGAGCACCGTCTCGATCAACACTGAGAACCTGAGGCATCCTGACCGAGGGAATTTGCGCAACCTCCTCTTCACGAAGCTGCACGAACGATACAAGTTCCCCGCTGAATTTGAAAACACAAGCCTCAAAGGGAATAAAGTGAACAATGCTTCCCTCACGAAGATGAGCAAGGCCCTGTCTACTTGGAAAAGCAATGTGAAGAGAATGATCGAGAAAGGTGAGAGTTATGAGAAGATCAAGGAGAAAAATCCTTCGATCACCGAAGATGACTACAACGACTTCAAGATCAATTGCTCGAGCACCGCACACTCCGAATCAAGTAAGTGGGGGAAAGAAATGCAGGAGCTGAACTTAGGGGAACACACACTCGGTCCCGGCGGTTACAGAGTAGCGGAGCCTATATGGGACAAGGAGGAGGCGGACCGTGCCGAGCAAGGCCTACCGCCCCTCTTCGATAAATACGGTGACAAGCAGACCAGGAACTATGTCAGGGCCCGGTACAAGAAGGACCCGAAAACAAAGGAGCTTACCACGGATCCGAAGACCAGGGCGCTTGAGCTTGTTCTGGTAAGGAATACACCCCCGCGTAATTAGCTCCATATGGTTGCATTCTAATTAATGAAGCCAAATTTCTAAATGGTTCACATTCCTTCCGCAGGCGACAGAAAGCAGTAGCGCGGGGTCGACTAAGAGCAACCCTTGGGACACCACTCTAAATAGGGTGTTGAATGTAATGAAGAACAAGGATAAGCTTAGTAAGCCGACGTCAGCTGGTCGTGTGGCCGGCAAAGGCTTGTCGACAAAATGGGGGTCATACTATAACACTGGTGGACGAAAGGAGAAAAAGACCAGCTCGGAAAGCCAGGCGCGCGAGGTTCAAGAACTCAAGGCACAGGTGGCGCGGATTCCGGAGATTGTCCAAGAGCAAGTGCAACAAAAACTCGGAGCGACGATCACCGCCATTGTGCCTACCTTGATCCAGGGGTTGAGTGCGTGGATTGCGGGCGGCCAACAGGGGCCGCCCCCGATTCCTAGCTTCACGGCCAGCAACTCGCAGAACGCGATGGCGGGGCCATTGGTGTCTCCGACGGAGGCGGCATTGGTGTCTCCGACGCCGGCACGGGAGCTTAATGCACCCGGGTGTACGCCGGCCGGCACCTCTGCAGCAAGCGGCCCCTCCGTCAACTGCACGCCCGCCGTTGGCGGTGCCTCAACATTAGCCGAGCTCGACGCCATCATCACGGTAACTAATTAAGCCTCTCTCGGCCGAGAACTTCATCTCCTTGCCTTTGACTGGGCATCCCTGACGCCCTACATGTTTTCGCAGGGCGCCGCCGACGTTCCTTGCACTCTCCTGCACTTCGTGAACAATGAGTTGGTCGATGTCGCCAAGGGCAAAATCGTTCAACCGGGCAACCCCTTGTTCCACGGTACCCAGATGCCACCCAACTTGTTTAAGGTTCAACTGGTTCGGGTGCTGCCAGGCTGCGACGAGTTGTTACCTCCGATTCGACCCGTCAGGGCCGATGATGATGACGTGATGACCCTCAGCGCCTGCCTGAGCTGGCCCCTGCTTTGGCCGAAGAGCCAGATTCGTTTGGGGGCGGGGGACACCACCCCAAAGACAACACCGCCAGTTGTGCCGGCGCCAAGTCGGCCCCATGGCAAGACCGCCGCAACGGTGCTGGAAATCCCTATGCCACTGGATCCAAACATGCATATGGCACAAGATCAGAACGACGACGACGACGATACATTTGGCAACGTCGATCGGCACTTTGCCGATCATGGGTACGATGGCGACTTCATGGGGCCTCCTTCTCAAGAACCCAACCCAACAAAAGACGTGCGCGATCTAGCTGGTACCGCGGAGAAGCCAAGTTGCAACAGGCATCGTGTGCCGTTCAGCTCTCAGGAGACGCCTCCAGCTGCCGACTTCACCGAGCCTCTGATAGGCGAGGTGCGAAATATTCTCAGCCCCAACACACTCAAGAAGGCGGTCTGTGAGCAGAACTCGGTCCCATTACAGGAGAAGAAGAAGGCACGCAAAAGAAAGACTAACAAGGGTGCGGGCCAGCCGGCACCGAGTACGATCCGTGCTCAGGACGGGCCACCTTCACCTGAGGATTTAATGAGGAGGGTGCATGTGGCGGGTAGGCCGATGCTACCGAGAAATATGCTCGATGTTGCAGCCGGTGCTATGCGGAGTCTGCATGACAGTGTTCTTTCTTTGGAGAAGCGGCGTCTCAGAGAGAAGGATGTGGCATACCTGGTTTTCGTGGCCAAGGTGCCAGAGGGCAAGGGCTTTGTGTATAACTCCATCGGGGGTACGATCGTCCTGCGGTTTGATGACATCCACGCTATGTTGAACCTTCATCCGCTGCACTACACCTTCGTTCGGCTATTTTCGCTGAGTATGGAGATACGGATCATTCACGACAAGACCCCGGACATCGTGATAGTCGACCCCTTCTACATGCGTGCCAAGATCTTGGGCAGCGCTGGGGACCGGCAAGTCGCGAGTTCTTACCTCGAAGGCGTCATTCTGGCAAACCCAGATAAGGATAACTTCCTCGTGCCTTACTTTACCGAGTAAGTCCTCCCCTCAACCGCCCCGTAACATACGAACTCTTAGATTTCGATCGTTTTTCTTTTGACATTCCGTGTTTTCTGCAGTGACACACATTGCACGCTCATCCTCCTAAGCCCCCAATATTCCATGGCCACGTATTTCGACCCGGACCGTCAGCCGAACGTAGACTACACAAATGTCAAGAAGGTTCTTGATGATGTTCTCCCCGGCTACGCCCAATCTGGAGGCACCTTCAACAGGCCTATTCGTAATTACGGCAAGCACGTGTTCTCCCACAATACGATGTTCTGCTGCGTCAAGCAGCCGCCTGGCGGTCAGAAGGGTGCCTACTACGCCATCCATCACATGCGGGCGATCGTACGGGACCATCATCAACTTCTGCTACCGAGTAAACTCAAAGATTGGGCCGCGAGCGTGTCGGCAATCCAGGACGCGGACATCAGACAAGAATTCTTTCGCATCCTGTCGGAGCGTGCGGAAATCATCCATCAAGATGTTCTTCGTACCTCGGGGCAGTTCAACCTCAGAAATCAACCGTCCAACAGTGACATCGACACAATGCTACAAATGCAGGCTGACAACGCCCGTAATTTCATGACTCCCACGATAGACGGCGGCTTCATCCACGCTCCGGTCCCTTGAGTCGAGTCGAAAGCAGTGATGCTGTGTCTAGTTCTGAAACATTGATTGGCTCATGTTGTAATTAAACTTTAATGAACTTATAGTATGTCTCTTTGGTTTCGAGAGTCGTTCAACTTACATGTAATTGATGCTATTATTGTCTTGCTATCGTTCTGTTGCATACTTATATATTGCTTATGTATTGTCTGTGAATTGGTACTAACGTTTCGTTTGGCTAGTGCATAGCGATGCCGTCGTATGTCGTGTACAAGGGTAAGGTTCCCGGAGTCTACGACGACTGGGAGGAGTGTTGGAGACAGGTTCACCGATTTAGCGGTAACAGTTACAAAGGGTACACCACTAGGGACGAGGCCGAATCTAGATACGCCCGCTATCTAGAGGGAGAGGGGAGGGAGCGTTGGAGGAACCGTATGAAGACGAGCTTCATCATGATGATGCTCATCGTGATGACCGCAGCTCTCTTCTATGTGATGGTAGTTTAGATGATCGATATCGACTTGTAATCTGAAGACAAACTCGCTACTCGCAGTCTTGAGACTTGTAATATAATGTTCTATCTTTGTTCGGTCTTTTCAATTCAGAGACTAATATGATGAATTGTATTCGGAGACTAATATGATGAATTGTATTCAGAGACTAATCTTCTATTGTATTCAATGAATCTGTTGTTGATGTGTGCTGTCTATATTTTGTCCAATTATACATTTTGTAACCTGTGCAAAAAAAACAGAAAATAAAAAAATAAAAAAAACCTAATATTCATACTAATGGCGCATCACATCACAGTGCGCCATTAGTATGCCAGAGGAAACTAATGGCGCATCTTTAAGCAGTGCGCCATTAGTATGCCGAGGTTACTAATGGCGCATCCTCTTGTCGTGCGCCATTAGTATGCCAAAGCACCTGGCTATACATGGCCCCTGGGAGGCATACTAATGGCGCACCAGCGGTGCGCCATTAGTATACCAGATACTAATGGCGCACCAGTGGTGCTACATTAGTAAATATTACTAATGGCGTGCTAGTAATGGCGCACCAATAATGCGCCATTAATGGCCAAATTAGGTGCGCCATTAGTAGCCCTTTTTCTAGTAGTGCCTCCTTGGTGGCTCGCAAGCGCCGCCCTCGGACCGTCATACCAAGTCGTTCTTTCGCCAGATCAGCGCCGCCTCCACGCGGTAGGGGGCTCCCCCGGGTTGGGTGGCGCCCAAGGCCGACTTAACCTTCGACTCGGGGGATCACCCTGCCACCACCATCGGTTCGGGCGTGCTCCCAATGCTTTGCGCGCCCACCATCTGCAGCGTAGCCATCACCAAGACCCTCATCAACAGCTGCGCCGGCCTCAACGTGCTCTCTGTGGAGGCTTTTAGCCTCCTCCACGTACCGCTTTAGCGGCTCCGCCCCAGCAAGCCCCTCTCCGGGGTCGGTGGCAGCTCCTCCAACCCCCTGGGACAGATCCGTCTCCCTGTGACCTTTGGCAACCCCCTGGGACTAGGGTCTCCACAAAGGAGCCCTCGAACCAGAGGACGTTGGCTATCTTGCCAGCCATGGTGCCTCCACACTCCGCTTGGCTGCCGCGCACCACCTTGGGCTTGACGTTGAAGGTCTTGAGCCAAAGGCCGAAATGGGGGCAGACGCGGAGGAAGGCCTCACACACGACGATAAACGCCGAGATGTTGAGGATGAAGTTCGGGACCAGATCATGGAAATCTAGGCCGTAGTAGAACATGAGCCCCCGGACGAATGGGTGAAGTGGGAAACCCAGTCCGCGGAGGAAGTGGGGAAGGAAAACTACCCTCTCATGGGGCCCTGGGGTGGGGAGAAGCTGCCCCTTCTCGGGAAGCCAGTGCAGGATGTCCTTGGACAAGTATTCGACTTTCCTTAGCTTTTTTACTTGAGCCTCCGTGACGGAGGAGACCATCCACTTGCCTCCCGCTCCGGACATGGCTGGAGAAGGTTGAGGTGGGAACAGCGGGCTTGGGTGCTGGAGCTTGAGTGCGCAAGAGATGGATTGGCGAAGGAGGAAGGAGGCGTAGGTAAAAAGGTGGATCCTTATCCCCTTATATGGGCGGATGCGGTTATGCGTCCCCACCTACCTGATAAAACTCGCTTGCTTCCCAAGCGCCGTGGTAAATGGCGCGGTTGGGTTACCCACGCCCGTATTCATGAGAATCCCATTAAAAGGGGCACATGATCTCTGCTTTGACAAGACGTGCCAAGGAAACCGCCTCGCAAAACGTGCTGAGGGTGGGAAAGTGAAAACGATTTGTAAAAAGGACTTCGCCATAATGTGGTGACGCACTACGGAATACGTCAGCAGATTTGATTTGTGTTAATATTATTCTCTCTATGGCGATATGTGGAAACATATTTTGCAGAGCCGGACACTATTCTTTGTGTCTACAATCTTCTATGAAGGACTTGGAGGAGGAACCCGCCTTGCAATGCCGAAGACAATCTGCGCGCCGGACTCGTCGTCATTGAAGCCTAGTTCAGGGGCTACTGAGGGAGTCCTGGATTAGGGGGTGTTCGGGTAGCCGGACTATACCTTCAGCCGGACTCCTGGACTATGAAGATACAAGATTGAAGACTTCGTCCCGTGTCCGGATGGGACTTTCCTTGGCGTGGAAGGCAAGCTAGGCGATACGGATACTCAAGATCTCCTACCATTGTAACCGACTCTGTGTAACCCTAACCCTATCCGGTGTCTATATAAACCAGAGGGTTCTAGTCCGTAGGACAACCATCTTCATACACAATCATACCATAGGCTAGCTTCTAGGGTTTAGCCTCCTTGATCTCGTGGTAGATCTACTCTTGTACTACCTATATCATCAATATTAATCAAGCAGGAGTAGGGTATTACCTCCATCGAGAGGGCCCGAACCTGGGTAAAAACATCGTGTCCCTTGTCTCCTGTTACCATCCGGCCTTGACGCATAGTTCGGGACCCCCTACCCAAGATCCGCCGGTTTTGACACCGACAAGCGTCTATTCAAGCCCTCAGAAAACCCACCAACCGCTGAACCTGCACCACCTCGGGAGGATCTCCCCTCGCCACCAACTTCAGGAACCCCTGCCTGCGGCCCGACCTCCGGAGAGCGTCTGCTCCTAGCACTCGAGCCTCAGGAGGGCTGCTGGACCGGGGAGTTCAAGGCATACCCGACACAAGGCACGTTCCCAGAGAAGGAAGAGGACGCGGAGCGTGTGGCCCGACAGGCTACGGCGTACTGCATTCGGGACGGTGAGCTATACAGGAAGCGGCCAAACGATGTTTCTCTATGACACATCTCTAGGGAATAGGGGAATGAGTTGCTGGCCGACATACATGGCGGAGACTGCGGGCACCACTCATCATCGCGCACCCTAGTCCGCAAGGTTTTCCGCAGCGGGTTCTACTGGCCCACAGCACTCAACGACGCGGCCGAGCAGGTGAAATCTTGTGAGGCATGCCAATTCCACACCAAGCAGATCCATCAGCCAGCTCAGGGCCTCCAGACTATCCCGCTCTCGTGGCCATTTGCAGTCTGGGGGCTTGATATCTTAAGCCCGTTCCCTCAAGCGCCAGGCACTACTAGAAAAACAGCTACTAATGGCGCACCTATTTTGGCCATTAATGGCGCATCACCGGTGCGCCATTACTAGCACGCCATTAGTAATTTTTACTAATGGCGCACCATTGGTGCGCCATTAGTATCTGGTATACTAATGGCGCACCAGTGGTGCGCCATTAGTATAGGCCACGGTGCGCCATTAGTATGCCTCCCAGGGGCCATGTATACCCAGGTGCGTTGGCATACTAATGGCGCACGACAACGAGATGCGCCATTAGTAACTTTCGCATACTAATGGCGCACTGTTTAGTGATGCGCCATTAGTGATGCGCCATTTTGAATCTAGATCTGGATCGTGATTTTTTGCCCATTTTTTGCTCGTTTTTTTTGCTCGTTTTTTGGCACGACATTATTTCAAATTTTGTTCCTGTTTTTGGATCTTGTATGTTCTTTTGTCGTGTTCTTTTGCCGGAGAGGAGGGAGGAGGAGCTCACCGGAGAGAAGGGAGGAGGAGCTCACCGGAGAGGAGGGAGGAGGAGCTCACCGGAGAGGAGGGAGGAGGAGCTCACCGGAGAGGAGGGAGGAGGAGCTCACCGGAGAGGAGGGAGGAGGAGCTCACCGGAGAGGAGGGAGGAGGAGCTCACCGGAGAGAAGGGAGGAGGAGCTCACCGGAGAGGTGGGAGGAGGAGCTCACCGGAGAGGAGGGAGAAGAAACCATGAGGGGAGGGGAGGGGAGGAGAGGAGGGAGGAGGAGGTCGCCGGAGAGTAGGGAGGAGGAGGTCGCCGGAGAGGAGGGAGGAGGAGGTCGCCGGAGAGGAGGAGGAGGTCGCCGGAGAGGTCGCCGGAGAGGAGGAGGAGGAGGTCGCCGGAGAGGAGAGGAGGAGGGTAAGGGAAGATGGAGTGGAGGAGAGGAGGAGATGGAGTGGAGGAGAGGAGAGGAGGAGATGGAGTGGAGGAGAGGTGGAATGGAGGGGAGGAGGTGCGCCCAGCCATATATACGACATACTAATGGCGCACCACGGGCAGGTGCGCCATTAGTAACTTTTTTTTTTATTTTGTTGACTTATTTTGAATTTTGAAGGCGGGAAGATACTAATGGCGCACCACGGGCAGGTGCGCCATTAGTAACTTTTTTTTTATTTTGTTGACTTATTTTGAATTTTGAAGGCGGGAAGATACTAATGGCGCACCATGGGCAGGTGCGCCATTAGTAACTTTTTTTATTTTGTTGACTTATTTTGAATTTTGAAGGCGGGAAGATACTAATGGCGCACCGTGGGCAGGTGCGCCATTAGTAAGTTTGAATTTTTTTGAATTTTTTTGCCTCTCGAGATCTTAAAAGCCCCGTATCTTTTTTTCTGTTAGGTTTTTGAGGATTTTGGAAATGTTTAAGTTAAATTTGGATGTAACTTTTCGAGTAGATGATTTTTCATATAAAAAACTTTTTCATCCGAGTTAGTATGCAAAAGTTATGCCCATTTTTACAAATTCTCGCGAGATTTTGCAAATGAAGTCGAAATTCATATTTGCAAATTTTCCCAACAACTAGACCACATATCACATGGGAAACTTATTTTCTTTTATTTTTTTGACATTTTCATCATTTTCTTTTATTTTTTTTAAAACTGAAAAGGCGATCCACGGGGGGGGGGGGGGTGCATTCGGTGGAAGTGGTGGCCAAGTTACTAATGGCGCACCGTGGCATGGTGCGCCATTACTAGTTTGAACTAGTAATGGCGCACCACCCCCACGGTGCGCCATTAGTAGTTTTGGAAAAAAAATCAAAAAAAAGTTTTACAATTTTTTTTTACTAATGGCGCACCGTGGATGTGGTGCGCCATTACTAGTTCAACTAGTAATGGCGCACCATGCCACGGTGCGCCATTAGTAGTTTTGAAAAAAAAATTAAAAAAAATATTTTTACTAATGGCGCACCGTGGATGTGGTGCGCCATTAGTATTTGGACACTAATGGCGTACCAACACATGGTGCGCCATTAGTATATAGTAATGGCGCACCACATGTCTGGTGCGCCATTAGTGTCAATTCCATCTATAGCCCTTTTCCTAGTAGTGAGGGGGCTACCGCTACCTCTACGTCGCCATCGACAAGTTCACCAAATGGGCGGAAGTGGAGGCCGTCCGCACCATCCCAACAGGGTCAGCAGTTAAGTTCATCAAGGGCCTCGTAAGCCGCTTTGGGGTCCCCAACCGCATCATCACCGACAATGGCTCACAGTTCACTAGCAATCTCTTCAAAACGTATTGTGCTAACCTTGGAACGCAGATCTGTTACACTTCCATGGCACACCCCAGGAGCAATGGCCAAGCCGAACGCGCCAACGCGGAAGTCCCGAGGGTCCTCAAAACCAGGACCTTCAAGAAGAAGCTCGAGGCCTGCGGCAGGGGATGGCACGACGAGCTCCAGTCCGTGTTGTGGTCCATCCGCACCACCGCCACCAAGCCTACAGGCGAGACACCGTTCTTCCTCGTCTACAGAGCAGAAGCGGTTCTCCCACATGAGGTCAGGCATCGCTCCGCGTGGGTCCTGACGTTCGATGAAACACAGCAGGATGCCATGCGGGGGATGGATCTCGTGCTAGGGGAGGAACGCCGCGTGAAGCCTCGCTCCAATGTACCAACAGGCGTTGCGGCGGTACCACTGCCGCAGCGTCCGCTCCAGGACGCTCGAGGTGGGTGATCTCGTCCTGAGGCGGGTGCTCTCCAAGGAAGGGCTACACAAGCTCTCACCCATGTGGGAGGGCCCGTTTCGGGTCGCCCATGTCTCCAGGCCTGGCGCCGCGCGCCTAGTGACGCAGGACGGGATCCCCATCGAGAACGTCTAGAACATCCAGCACCTCCGGAAGTTCTACCCATGAAGAAAGGCCCAGCGCCTGTGAAGCAAGGCCTAGTGCCTGTGAAGGCCTCCGCTCGTGACACTCTCACGTGATAATGAGTGGGGTTGTACACGCCCCGGAGTCTCAGGAGTGCCACGCCTCGGGGGCTCCCTCCCACGTACAAGTGGCAGCACTTAGCTCCGCGCTGGTGAGAAGACTAGAAGACTACACTAGGTCCCAGACACAGCTTTTCATTTGCTTTCCGCAGTTGGCTTGCCCCTCTTTAATGAAATCTGCTTTCTGGTGTTCCTTGCTGGATTGGTTCCTTCGCCTTTTGCCTCCTTTTTCCGCCCTCGGTTCCTCCTCTTGGCCCGTACTCTCCCTCGCATGCCTCGCGAGGGGGCTGGACGAGTGCCTTCATGAGCGTTTTTCCTGTTCTTCGCGAGGCACCCTCACTCGAGCTCGCAAACTGGCGCACCTCTCTCAATCCGTGCCCCTCGGGTACCGCGATGTGAGGCGCTGGGTCGCGCCTACGACCAGGGCTTGGTAGGGCTCGGAGAATAAGATCTTTCTAACGAATTTTTGCAGTCCCCAGACGCCTCTCAAGCCACAGAACCCTCGCCAGGTACTGGGAAATGCGCGCCTCACGAGGCGGAAACTACTACTTCGAGCGCACCAAGCTAAGTTATTTATACATGTCTACATAAAATGTTGATGCTGCAACATAACACATGAACAATAAACATAGCATAGCGACTTAGAGATCACGATTCGTTTCACGCCCCTGCAGGGCCCCATACATGTCTTTTTAAAAAAACACAGAAAGAAAGAAAAGGACAAACAAAAGTGGCGCATGCACCCGCAGCAGCTCGCGAGGATGGGCCCATGGCGCTCTGCCGGACTCAGCCAGACTCCTCCTCACGCTTCACTGGGGCGCGACGACGAGACGACCCGCTGCCGCCCTCGAGGCGGGCGCGGTGGCGTGGAGGCTCGTCGTAGCCGCCGGTGCTGGAGCTATCACCGGAGGAAGAGCCGCCGTAGCTGGACAAACTACGGCGGGCACCAAGGGCGAGCTCTCCCTCGTCCTCATCACGGCTGTCGCCAAGACCGAGCACCTCGTCGCCGTCGTTGTCCTCTGGGCCGCACCCGACGCGGCGACCATCTTCCCCGAACACCCTCACGAAGAGGATCGCGTCGCCATCGTATTTGAGATGGAGGGTGCACCGCCTGCTGAGACCGCGAGCGCGGGCGAACGTCTACCAACCACGGGCCAAGGCCACGTTCCCCACGGCGGAGATCTCCACCACGACCCACGAAGCCTTGCTGCAGCAGCCGTCAGCCTGCAGCCAGAGCCCGCCTGGACCCATGGCTGGCAGCTCATTAGCGAAAAAGTGCGGGAGCTGAAGCCAGGTGCTGGCCGATTTCTCCGCCCAAACGATGAACTCCGGCAGCACTTCCGCCGAGTGGAAGCACGGCCAGGGAGGCTGCGCGACCATAGCGCGCATCCCTCCATCGGCAGGGCTGTCACGACACGGGCGAGTCCCGCTGCGTGAAGAGGCACCGCCGCGGCTGCGAGGGGCCACAATAGGGGTCGCAGTGCGCTTGCGTGGGCTGCCGCGCCCCCTCTTGGGTGGCGGTGAGCCGGGCCCCTCCTGGCAGGCCTTCCCCTTCTCTGCGGCTGAGAACCTCTTCGTGGGGGCCATGGGTGCTACTACTAGAAATGAAGCGAGGAAGAATAGGGGCTCATCAAGTCGGGCGGTTGACAAGGCAGTGTGGGGAAGTGGAGACGCACACGTCCAATCAATCACCACGCGTCAAGCAGGCCCGCAGGTTGTTGGGGCCCGCGGCGCTCCGCACTTGCCCCTTGTCTTCGCCTCGGAGCCAAGCCCGAGCGCGCCTTTGGACCAGGGGCTACTGTCGGCGTTCTGGGAATGGGGGTCCCCAGACTTGCCTGCCTGCGGCCCACGGCGTGGCTCCACCAGCGGCCCTGTATGGCCCATCTTCACCAACAAATACCCAAGACCCTCGCGAGGGGCCAAGCTTCGTGAGGCGGACGACACAAGATCTCCTCAGGGGCGGCCTCACCAGGCAAGCTCGCGAGGAGCGGAGATATCAAGGCAAGGGGCACCTCGCGAGGTCCCTGTGACGCAAGCCGTGACGACCATGACCAGGCAGGCGCCAGCGCGCACAGTGTCCTCGTTTCCTCTTTGGTGCTAAAGGGGGGCAAGCGCAGGAGAGGAGTCCCGAGGCATCAAGCAAAGGTTTCCATATCGGTGCAACGAGACCAAGACCAGCAGGATGGCAGGACGGAGGTCACCATGGAGCCCAAGACGGCGTCACCACCAGAGCCTCTAGCAGGCGTAGACTACTTTTTTCAGGATAAGCTGTACTAGTTGTCCCCCTTCAAACTTGGCCGTTGTGGGATCCCTTCCCGCTCAATGTTTGGGAAGAGGACCCGAGCCTCTATAAATAGGACTAGCCACCACCATAGCAGGGGACGGATCATTCGGATCACTCTTGCGTTCACCAGCTCACCAAGCACAAGGACACCTCTCCTCAGGAGGATGTTCTTCCCTTGTAACTATTCATCCTCATCCCAAGAGGCAATCCACCACGCCACACTGGAGCAGGGTATTACACCACATTGGTGGCCCGAACTAGTATAAATCTTGTGTCTCTCTGTTGTTTGGGTTCGTTGAGCTAGGACGTGAGATCCTTGAGCGAGCGAGCCATCGAGGGAGAGAGAGATCTTCATGCGCACCCCAGTGTTCGAACCTTGAGGGTTTTTTCGGAACCCGTGATCCGACACTCCCCAGGATGGCTCCTGAGGAGCGGAGATCTCTACGCAGGTGCCCACATCATGAGGTTGAGGTGACGCAAGCCGTGACGACCAAGGTCAGGCGGGCGCCAACGGGGGCAGAGCAGTAGTTTTCCCCTTTGGTGCTAAAGAGGCAAGCACAGGCGTGGGGTCCCAAGGAATCACCCAAAGGTTTCCATTGTCGTGCAATGAGACCAACACTACTGCAGGATGCTGCTAACGCGACACTACGATCAGAAACCCTTCGACGAAACTATGTGCGATGCCATAATCGCAAATGGTGGTGTAAAAAACGTCAAAAAGGTGCAAAACATTTGCGATGGAGGATGCATCAAACACGGTTCAGATTTTAGTTGTGTGTGCGATTGAGGGCTTATGGTTCAGTTCAGTTAACCATTTGCAATGAGGAGTAACAAAAGAAACGGGCAGCCAGATGAAGGTGTGTGCGATGTACAGCATACGGTTCACTTGGATGAACTGCTTGTGATTAGGCAACACAAAAGAAACGGTTAGCCAAATCAAAGGTGTGTGCGATATACGACATGCGGTTCACTCGGATGAACTGTTTGCGTTGAGACATGAGAACAGAAACGGTTCAAATGAACAAGATGTGTGTGATACGAGGCAAACATGCCTGTAATCGGAAACGTGTGTGAAGATCGATAACAACACAGACGATTACTGCTAACAAGCCGTGTGTGTTGTGAGCAAACGATTGCTGGTATACAATTGTGAGTGATTGATGAAAACATCACCGACGGATTCCATTGTTTAGTCCGTGTGCGATGTGATTTTCCTTGTCGGCACAACATCTTCGCTCTGTCTATAGAGCATCAGCATATATACTTAAAATGACAGCATTGCATAACCAAATTAAGCATACAATTACATAAGTGACTACACACATAACATTTCCACACACCAAAGAAAGCAATTACATGCATACTAAAGTAGGAGAAACGAGGATCTAATCATCTACTTATTGTTGCGACGACGCTCGCCATTGCTCTTCTTCCAGCTGGATCCCTGGCCGTTTTGGGGAAGGAGACACTTCCTCATGTCAATGATCCGCCTGTACATGTAGTAGCTCGTGTACGCCTCCTTGGCCGCGTACACGACGTGAGCTTTGTCGAGTTTCTCCATCCAGGCCGAGTGCCAGGCACGCTTGTCCTTGTTGCACGAATCCTTCATGTCTCTGTAGTAGGGGTCGATGATGGCCTCGGCGAGGTGAACCAGTGAGTCCTTCTCATGCTCCTTGCTGCCCCAGATCTTGTATTGGCCCTGGATGTCGACAAGATTCTGGCAGGTGATTCCCGAATTCTCGAGCGCCTTTACATCTGTTGGGGAACGTAGTTATTTCAAAAATTTCCTACGCACACGCAAGATCATGGTGATGCATAGCAACGAGAGGGGAGAGTGTTGTCTACGTACCGTCGTAGACCGAAGCGGAAGCATTGACGTAATGTAGAGGAAGTAGTCGTACGTCTTCCCGGTCCAACCGATCCAAGCACCGTTACTCTGGCACCTCCGAGTTCTTAGCACACGTTCTGCTCGATGACGCTCCCCGGGCTCCGATCCAGCAAAGCATCGGGGATGAGTTCCGTCAGCACGACGGCGTGATGACGATGATGATGTTCTACCGACGCAGGGCTTCGCCTAAGCACTGCAACGATATGACCGAGGTGGAATATGGTGGAGGGGGGCACCGCACACGGCTAAGGAAAGATCACGAAGATCAACTTGTGTGTTCTAGGGTGCCCCCCTGCCCCCGTATATAAAGGAGGGGAGGGGAGGGCGCGGCCGGCCCCCATGGGGTGCGCCAGGAGGAGTCCTACTCCTACCGGGATTAGGACTCCTCTCCCTTGCCTTGTAGGAGAAGGAAGGAGAGAGGGGGAAAGGAAAAAGGGGGGCGCCGCCCCCCCCCTTCTTTGTCCTATTCGGACTAGGGGGGAGGGGGCGCGCGGCCTGCCCTGGCCGCCCCTCCTCTTTTCCCTTAAGGCCCATATGTTGGGGAACGTTGCAGAAAATTAAAATTTTTCCTATGGTTTCACCAAGATCCATCTATGAGTTCATCTAAGCAACGAGTCATGGGAGAGAGATTGCATCTACATACCACTTTATAGATCGCGAGCGGAAGCGTTCAACGAACGGGGATGAGGTAGCCGTACACGACTTGATCCAAATCACCGGAGATCCTAGCACCGAACGGACGGCACCTCCGCGTTCAACACATGTACAGTCAGCGTAACGTCTCCTTCTTCTTGATCCAGCAAGGCAAAGGAGAGGTTGGGGAAGATGGCTCCAGCAGCAGCACGACGGCGTGGTGATGGTGGAGCTACATTACTCTGGCAGGGCTTCGCCGAGCTCTACGGAGGAGGAGGTGTTGGAGAGGGAGAGGGAGGCGCCAAGGACCAGGGTTCGGCTGCCCCCCTCCCCTCCCCCCTTTATATAGCCCCCTAGGGGGGGCGCCGGCCCTAGGAGATGCAATCTCCTAGGGGGGCGGCGGCCAAGGGGTGGGGGGCTTGCCCCCCAAGCAAGGGGCGCCCCCTTTTAGGGTTTCCCCACCCTAGGCGCATGGGCCTCTTGGGGCTGGTTCCCCTTGGCCCATGTAGGCCAAGGCACACCCCCTAGAGCCCATGTGGCCCCCCGAGGCAGGTGGTCCCACCCGGTGGACCCCCCGGGACCCTCCGGTGGTCCCGGTACAATACCGATAACCCCAAAACTTGTCCCGATGGCCAAAACAGCACTTCCTATATATAATTCTTTACCTCCGGACCATTCCGAAACTCCTCATGACATCCGGGATCTCATCCGGGACTCCGAACAACATTTGGGTTACTGCATATACATATCTTCACAACCCTAGCGTCACCGAACCTTAAGTGTGTAGACCCTACGGGTTCGGGAGACATGCAGACATGACCGAGACGGCTCTCGGGCAATAACCAACAGCGGGATCTGGATACCCATGTTGGCTCCCACATGCTCCACGGTGATCTCATCGGATGAACCACGATGTCGAGGATTCAATTAATCCCGTATACGATTCCCTTTGTCAATCGGTATTTTACTTGCCCGAGATTCGATCGTCGGTATCCCAATACCTCGTTCAATCTCGTTACCGGCAAGTCACTTTACTCGTACCGTAATGCATGACCCCGTGATCAAACACTTTGATCACATTGAGCTCATTATGATGATGCATTACCGAGAGGGCCTAGTGATACCTCTCCGTCAAGCGGAGTGAGAAATCCCAGTCTCGATCCGTGTCACCCCAACAGATACTTTCAGAGATACCCGTAGTATACCTTTATAGTCACCCAGTTACGTTGTGATGTTTGGCACACCCAAAGAACTCCTACGGTATCCGGAAGTTACACGATCTCATGGTCTAAGGAAAGGATACTTGACAATGGAAAACTCTAGCAAACGAACTATGCGATCTTATGCTATGTTTAGGATTGGGTCTCGTCCATCACATCATTCTCCTAATGATGTGATCTCGTTATCAATGACATCCAATGTCCATAATCAGGAAACCATGACTATCTGTCGATCAACGAGCTGGTCAACTAGAGGCTTACTAGGGACATATTGTTGTCTGTTATTCACACATGTATTACGATTTCCGGATAACACAATTATAGCACGAATAAAGACAATTATCATGAACAAGGAAATATAATAATAATGCTTTTATTATTGCCTCTAGGGCATATTTCCAACACCATATGGGCCCATTAACCCCTGGGGGGGCTCCGGTAACCCCCCGGTACTCCAGTAAAATGTCGATTTCACTTGGAACCATTCCGATGTCCAAATGTAGGCTTCCAATATATCGATCTTTATGTCTCAACCATTTCGAGACTCCTCGTCATCTCCGTGATCACATCCGGGACTCCGAACTAACTTCGGTACATCAAAATGCATAAACTCATAATAACTGTCATCGTAACTTTAAGCGTGCGGACCCTACGGTTCGAGAACAATGTAGACATGACCGAGACACGTCTCCGGTCAATAACCAATAGCGGGGCCTGGATGCCCATATTGGCTCCTACATATTCTACGAAGATCTTTATTGGTCAGACCGCATAACAATATACGTTGTTCCCTTTGTCATCGGTATGTTACTTACCCGAGATTCGATCGTCGGTATCCAATACCTAGTTCAATCTCGTTGCCGACAAGTCTCTTTACTCGTTTCGTAATACATCATCTCACAACTAACATATTAGTTGTAATGCTTGCAAGGCTTTATGTGATGTGCATTACCGAGAGGGCCCAGAGATACCTCTCCGACTATCGGAGTGACAAATCCTAATCTCGAAATACGCCAACCCACCAAGTACCTTTGGAGACACCTGTAGAGAACCTTTATAATCACCCAGTTACGTTGTGACGTTTGGTAGCACAAAAAGTGTTCCTCCGATAAACGGGAGTTGCATAATCTCATAGTCATAGGAACATGTATAAGTCATGAAGAAAGCAATAGCAACATACTAAACGATCGGGTGCTAAGCTAATGGAATGGGTCATGTCAATCAGATCATTCAACTAATGATGTGACCTCGTTAATCAAATAACAACTCTTTGTTCATGGTTAGGAAACATAACCATGTTTGATTAACGAGCTAGTCAACTAGAGGCATACTAGTGACACTCTGTTTGTCTATGTATTCACACATGTATCATGTTTCCGGTTGATACAATTCTAGCATGAATAATAAACATTTATCATGAAATAAGGAAATAAATAATAACTTTATTATTGCCTCTAGGGCATATTTCCTTCAGTCTCCCACTTGCACTAGAGTCAATAATCTAGTTCACATCGGCATGTGATTTAACAGCAATAGTTCACATCACCATGTGATTAATACCCATAGTTCACATCATCATGTGACCAACACCCAAAGGGTTTACTAGAGTCAATTATATAGTTCACATCGCTATGTGATTAACACCCAAAGAGTACTAAGGTGTGATCATGTTTTGCTTGTGAGAGAATCTTAGTCAACGGGTCTGTCACATTCAGATCCGTATGTATTTTGCAAATTTCTATGTCAATAATACTCTGCTCGGAGCTACTCTAGCTAATTGCTCCCACTTTCAATATGTATCTAGATTGAGACTTAGAGTCATCTAGATTGGTGTCAAAACTTGCATCGACATAACCCTTTACGACGAACCTTTTTGTCACCTCCATAATCGAGAAACATATCCTTATTTCACTAAGGATAATTTTGACCGCTGTCCAGTGATCTACTCCTAGATCACTATTGTACTCCCTTGACAAAATCAGTGTAGGGCATACAATGGATCTGGTACACAGCATGGCATGATTTATAGAACCTATGGCCAAGGCATAGGGAATGACTTTCATTCTCTTTCTATCTTATGCCGTGGTCGGGTTTTGAGTCTTACTCAATTTCACACCTTGTAACACAGGCAAGAACTCTTTCTTTGACTGTTACATTTTGAACTACTTCAAAATCTTGTCAAGGTATGTACTCATTGGAAAAACTTATCAAGCGTCTTGATCTATCTCTATAGATCTTGATACTCAATATGTAAGCAGCTTCACCGAGGTCTTTCTTTGAAAAACTCCTTACAAACAGTCCTTTATGCTTTGCAGAATAATTCTACATTATTTCCAATCAACAATATGTCATTCACATATATTTATCAGAAATGCTGTAGTGCTCCCACTCACTTTCTTGTAAATACAGGCTTCACCACAAGTCTGTATAAAACTATATGCTTTGATCAACTTATCAAAGCGTATATTCCAACTCCGAGATGCTTGCACCAGTCCATAGATGGATCGCTGGAGCTTGCATATTTTGTTAACACCTTTAGGATTGACAAAACCTTCTGGTTGCATCATATGCAACTCTTCTATAATAAATCCATTAAGGAATGCAGTTTTGTTTTATCCATTTGCCAGATTTCATAAAATGCGGCAATTGCTAACATGATTCAGACAGACTTAAGCATAGATACGAGTGAGAAACTCTCATCGTAGTCAACACCTTGAACTTGTCGAAAACATTTTGCGACAATTCTAGCTTTGTAGATAGTAACGCTACTATCAGCGTCCGTCTTCCTCTTGAGGATCCATTTATTTTCTATGGCTTGCCGATCATCGGGCAAATCCATCAAAGTCCATACTTTGTTTTTATACATGGATCATATCTCAGATTTCATGGCCTCAAACCATTTCGCGGAATCTGGGCTCATCATCACTTTCTCATAGTTCGCAAGTTCGTCATGTTCTAGTAACATGACTTCTAGAACAGGATTACCGTACCACTCTGGTGCGGATCTCACTCTGGTTTACCTACGAGATTCGGTAGTAACTTGATCTGACGTTACATGATCATCATCATTAACTTCCTCACTAATTGGTGTAGAAGTCACAAGAACAGATTTCTGTGATGAACTACTTTCCAATAAGCGAGATGGTACAATTACCTTATCAAGTCTTTCTACTTTCCTCCCACTCACTTCTTTTGAGAGAAACTCCTTCTCTGGAAAGTATCCATTCTTAGCAACGAATGTGTTGCCTTCGGATCTGTGATAGAAGGTGTACCCAACTGTCTCCTTTGGGTATCCTATGAAGACATATTTCTCCGATTTGGGTTTGAGCTTATCAGGATGAAACTTTTCACATAAGCATCACAACCCCAAACTTTAAGAAACGACAACTTTGGTTTCTTGCTAAACCACAGTTCATATAGTGTCGTCTCAACGGATTTAGATGGTGCCCTATTTAACGTGAATGCAGCTGTCTCTAATGCATAACCCCAAAACGATAGTGGTAAATCGGTAAGAAACATCATAGATTGCACTATATCCAATAAAGTACAGTTATGACGTTTAGACACACCATTATGCTGTGGTGTTCCAGGTGGCATGAGTTTGTGAAACTATTCCACATTGTTTTAATTGAAGGCCAAACTCGTAACTCAAATATTTTACCTCTGCGATCATATCGTAGAAACTTTTATTTTTGTTACGATGATTCTCTACTTCACTCTGAAATTCTTTGAACTTTTCAAATGTTTCAGACTAGTGTTTCATTTAAGTAGATATACTCATATCTGCTCAAATCATCTGTGAAGGTCAGAAAATAATGATACCCACCGCGAGCCTTAACACTCATCGGATCGCATACATCAGTATGTATTATTTCCAACAAGTCAGTTTCTCGCTTCATTGTTTCGGAGAACGGAGTTTTAGTCATCTTGCCCATAAGGCATGGTACGCAAGCATCAAGTGATTCATAATCAAGTGATTCCAAAATCCCATCAGCATGGAGTCTCTTCATGCGCTTTACACAAATATGACCTAAACGGCAGTGCCACAAATAAGTTGCACTATCATTATTAACTTTGCATCTTTTGGCTTCAATATTATGAATATGTGTATCACTACGAACGAGATCCAACGAACTATTTTCATTGGGTGTATGACCATCGAAGGTTCCATTCATGTAAGCAGAACAACAATTGTTCTGTAACTTAAATGAATAACTGTATTGCAATAAACATGATCAAATCATATGTATGCTCAACGCAAATACCAAATAACACTTATTTAGGTTCAACACTAATCCCGAAAGTATAGTGAGTGTGCGATGATGATCATATCAATCTTGGAACCACTTCCAACACACATCGTCACTTCACTCTTAACTAGTCTTTGTTCATTCTGTAACTCCCGTTTTGAGTTACTACTCTTAGCAACTGAACCAGTATCAAATACCGAGGGGTTGCTATGAACACTAGTAAAATACACATCAATAATCTGTATATCAAATATACCTTTGTTCACTTTGCCATCCTTCTTATCCACCAAATACTTGGGGCAGTTCCGCTTCCAGTGACCAGTCCCTTTGCAATAAACGCACTCAGTCTCAGGCTTAGGTCCATACTTGGGCTTCTTCACTTGAGCAGCAACTTTCTTGCCATTCTTCTTGAAGTCCCCCTTCTTCCCTTTGCCCTTTTCTTGAAACTAGTGGTCTTGTTAACCATCAACACTTGATGTTTTTCTTGATTTCTACCTTCGTCGATTTCAGCATCACGAAGAGCTTGGGAATTGTTTCCGTTATCCCTTGCATATTATAGTTCATCACGAAGTTCTACTAACTTGGTGATGGTGACTAGAGTATTCTGTTAATCACTATTTTATCTGGAAGATTAACTCCCACTTGATTCAAGCGATTGTAGTACCCAGACAATCTGAGCACATGCTCACTAGTTGAGCGATTCTCCTCCATCTTTTAGCTATAGAACTTGTTGGAGATTTCATATCTCTCAACTCGGGTATTTGCTTGAAATATTAACTTTAACTCCTGGAACATCTCATATGGTCCATGACGTTCAAAACGTCTTTGAAGTCCCGATTCTAAGCCGTTTAAGCATGGTGCACTTAAACTATTAAGTAGTCATCATATTGAGCTAGCCAAACGTTCATAACGTCTGCATCTGCTCCTGCAATAGGTCCGTCACCTAGCGGTGCATCAAGGACATAATTCTTCTGTGCAGCAATGAGGATAAACCTCAGAATACGGATCCAATCCGCATCATTGCTACTAACATTTTTCAACACAATTTTCTCTAGGAACATATCAAAATAAACATATGAAAGCAACAACGCGAGCTATTGATCTACAACATAGATATGCTAATACTACCAGGACTAAGTTCATAATAAATTAAAGTTCAATTAATCATATTACTTAAGAACTCCCACTTAGGTAGACATCCCTCTAATCTTCTAAGTGATCACGTGATCCAAATCAACTAAACCATAACCGATCATCACGTGAAATGGATTAGTCTTCAATGGTGAACATCATTATGTTGATCATATCTACTATATGATTCACCCTCGACCTTTCGGTCTCCGTGTTCCGAGGCCATATCTGCATATGCTAGGCTCGTCAAGTATAACCTGAGATTCTGCGTGTGCAAAACTGGCTTGCACCCGTTGTAGATGGACGTAGAGCTTATAACACCCGATCATCACGTGGTGTCTGGGCACGACGAACTTTGGCAACGGTGCATACTCAGGGAGAACACTTCTTGATAATTTAGTGAGAGATCATCTTATAATGCTACCGTCAATCAAAGCAAGATAATATGCATAAAAAGATAAACATCACATGCAATCAATATAAGTGATACGGTATGGCCATCATCATCTTGTGCTTGTGATCTCCATCTCTGAAGCACCATCATGATCACCATCGTCATCGGCGCGACACCTTGATCTCCATCGTAGCATCGTCGTCGTCTCGCCAATCTTATGCTACTACGACTATCGCTACCGCTTAGTGATAAAGTAAAGCATTACAGGGCGATTGCATTGCATACAATAAAGCGACAACCATATGGCTCCTGCCAGTTGCCGATAACTCGGTTACAAAACATGATCATCTCATACAATAAAATTTAGCATCATGTCTTGACCATATCACATCACAACATGCGCTGCAAAAACAAGTTAGACGTCCTCTACTTTGTTTGTTGCAAGTTTTACGTGGCTGCTACGGGCTTAAGCAAGAACTAATCTCACCTACGCATCAAAACCACAACGATAGTTTGTCAAATAGACTTCGTTTTAACCTTCGCAAGGACCGGGCGTAGCCATACTCGGTTCAACTAAAGTTGGAGAAACTGACACCCGCCAGCCACCTGTGTGCAAAGCACGTCAGTAGAACCAGTCTCGCATAAGCGTACGCGTAATGTCGGTCCGGGCCGCTTCATCCAACAATACCGCTGAACCAAAGTATGACATGCTGGTAGGCAGTATGACTTATATCGTCCACAACTCACTTGTGTTCTACTCGTGCATATAACATCAAACCATAAAAACCTAGGCTCGGATGCCACTGTTGGGGAACGTAGTAATTTCAAAAATTTCCTACGCACACGCAAGATCATGGTGATGCATAGCAACGAGAGGGGAGAGTGTTGTCTATGTACCCTCGTAGACCGAAGCGGAAGTGTTGACGTAACGTAGAGGAAGTAGTCGTACGTCTTCCCGGTCCAACCGATCCAAGCACCGTTACTCCGGCACCTCCGAGTTCTTAGCACACGTTCAGCTCGATGATGCTCCCCGGGCTCCGATCCAGCAAAGCTTCGGGGATGAGTTCCGTCAGCACGACGGCGTGATGACGATGATGATGTTCTACCGACGCAGGGCTTCGCCTAAGCACTGCAACGATATGACCGAGGTGGAATATGGTGGAGGGGGGAACCGCACACGGCTTAGCAACGATCACGAAGATCAACATGTGTGTTCTAGGGTGCCCCCCTGCCCCCGTATATAAAGGAGGGCAGGGGAGGGCGTGGCCGGCCCCCATGGGGTGCGCCAGGAGGAGTCCTACTCCCACAGGGAGTAGGACTCCTCTCCCTTGCCTTGTAGGAGAAGGAAGGAGAGAGGGGGAAAGGAAAAAGGGCGGCGCCCCCCTTCCTTGTCCTATTTGGACTAGGGGGGAGGGGGGGCGCGGCCTGCCCTGGCCGCCCCTCCTCTTTTCCCTTAAGGCCCATATGGGCCCATTAACCCCTGGGGGGGTTCCGGTAACCCCCCGGTACTCCAGTAAAATGCCGATTTCACTCGGAACCATTCCGATGTCCAAATGTAGGCTTCCAATATATCGATCTTTATGTCTCGACCATTCCGAGACTCCTCGTCATGTCCGTGGTCACATCCGGGACTCCGAACTAACTTCGGTACATCAAAATGCATAAACTCATAATAACTGTCATCGTAACTTTAAGCGTGCGGACCCTACGGTTCGAGAACAATGTAGACATGACCGAGACACGTCTCCGGTCAATAACCAATAGCGGGACCTGGATGCCCATATTGGCTCCTACATATTCTACGAAGATCTTTATCAGTCCGACCGCATAACAATATACGTTGTTCCCTTTGTCATCGGTATGTTACTTGCCCGAGATTCGATCGTCAGTATCCAATACCTAGTTCAATCTCGTTGCCGGCAAGTCTCTTTACTCGTTTCGTAATACATCATCTCACAACTAACATATTAGTTGTAATGCTTGCAAGGCTTTATGTGATGTGCATTACCGAGAGGGCCCAGAGATACCTCTCCGACTATCGGAGTGACAAATCCTAATCTCGAAATACGCCAACCCAACAAGTACCTTTGGAGACACCTGTAGAGCACCTTTATAATCACCCAGTTACGTTGTGACGTTTGGTAGCACACAAAGTGTTCCTCCGATAAACGGGAGTTGCATAATCTCATAGTCATCGGAACATGTATAAGTCATGAAGAAAGCAATAGCAACATACTAAACGATCGGGTGCTAAGCTAATGGAATGGGTCATGTCAATCAGATCATTCAACTAATGATGTGACCTCGTTAATCAAATAACAACTCTTTGTTCATGGTTAGGAAACATAACCATCTTTGATTAACGAGCTAGTCAAGTAGAGGCATACTAGTGACACTCTGTTTGTCTATGTATTCACACATGTATCATGTTTCCGGTTGATACAATTCTAGCATGAATAATAAACATTTATCATGAAATAAGGAAATAAATAATAACTTTATTATTGCCTCTAGGGCATATTTCCTTCAACATCGTTGGTGATGTCCACCGTAGCGAACATGTAGTGGAGGCTGTTAACAAACCTGGCGAAACGCTCGCAAGGACTTGTGGCCAGGCAGTAGTGGTAGACGAGGACGTGGTGGCGCACGCACATCTGGGTGACGATGATCTTGGGACGAGACCCGACACGACCGCGGGTGTACTCGAGGTCGAACCCGACCACCTTGTACTTCTCCGCGGCAAGCAACAACTCCATGATGTGTATGGAGTGCTCCACCCAGACCAGGTCGTTGGTGTACACCACCGAGATGTCCATGAACCTTCTGTGGGTCTCCACCACGGCACGCATGGTGTCGGGGATATACCCCGCGGTATGACCCGGCCAGAGTTATAACCCGGCTGGGACTTGGTAAACCGGCAGATGGTAAACCGGCAGACATTTAAGACAGATGTTAATTCAGATCATAACCCGGCAGATGTTAAGTCCGATGATAACCCGGCAGATGTTAAGTCAGATGATAACCCGGCAGATGTTAAGTCAGATCATAACCCGGCAGATGTTAAGTCAGATCATAACCCGGCAGATGTTAAGTCAGATGATAACCCGACAGATGTTAAGTCAGATCATAACCCAACAGACAGAGTCGCCTGGGTTTAATAAGCCTGAGACGTTAAGAAGCCAAAGATGTTAAGAAGCCCATGAAGAGAAGTCAGAATAGCTTAAGTCCTAGTCCGAGATGGACTCTACATGTAACCCGTCCCTTCAACTTATATAAGGAGGGGCAGGGCACCCCAAGAGGGGAGAGATAATCTTATGGCTAGACATAACTAGGAGAGCTGGTTTACGGCGACTCCCTCGTGATGATAATAAGACCTAGCCACAAACAACATGTAGGGTTGTTACCAGATGATGTTTCCCGGGGCCCGAAGCTGTCTAAACCCTTGTCTTGTATTACGTTTCTCGAATCCGCTCAACCCCTCTCAAGCTACCACACAAATGAGTTGGCCTCACGACTAAGTCCTCACACTAGAACATCTGTGACAAGTGAGGAAACCCATATTTGTTTTGCCGTGCCTCTTCACAGGGGAAACCCATGATTTGTTTTGTCGAGTCCCTTTTGTAGTGTAGTGAGAATATGTCTAGTTTTAATTGTTATATCTGGTTGTTTGCAGTATGCCTTGTTTATTTTAGTTGTTCACAGTGTGATGCTCTATATGTGCAATTATTTACTGTGCAATACATTTCATCAATCCAGTTTTAAACATACCGATAGGAATGCTTATATTTGCTTGTTGTTAAGCCTGTTATAGCTAGCATATGCATCTTTTAAAGTTTTTTGATTGTTCGATTGTTTGTAGTTAGCATATGTCCAGTTTCAAATGCTATCTTTGGTTGTTCGTACTATGCCATTTTTATTCTAGTTATTCACAACATGAAGTTCTATATGTGTAAGTATGAACTGTTGTGCTTAACATGCTTCTCGATGTACCTACACAGGACAATTTTGGGAACGACTGTTGTTTTCCATCGATGTTAGTTTCATCCCATGGCTTATATCTGCTCACTGTTCAGAATATCGGTAGCTGGTACCATATAGGCCGGAGGCTGATAAGGGACCAAACGGTGAATCGGACTTTTAACTGAATATAACTGCAACCCATTTATTGTTAGGTTAACTAGGGCCATATGTAATATATCTGAGGCTACATAGCAACATGCACTGTACTTAATCTCTAAATATGCAATCCTAGGATACATAGCAACAAGGAGGAGTGTTACATTAATGTTCTAATGATGTCTAGATATACGTAGAAGAGCAGCAGCAACAACAACAACACAACCCTGTTTGGATACTCAACTTAGCTAGAGGTTAGAGTTAGTTTCTAGCTCATTACTAACCCTGAACTAACTCCATCGAAAGAGTTGTTTGGATGGCAGGGTTAGATTGACAATAAATGCACTAGGAGAACTAGCTCCAATTAGCAGCTCTTGGGTTGGATAGTTTGTTGGGTGGGTTATAGATGCAACTAGCTCAAACTAGCCCTCATGTTTAGATATACTTTAGGGCTATTTGAGCCCGAACTAGCTCAAACTAACTGTAACCCCTGGATACAGCAACAGTTAATCAACCGATAATTTGTAAGAATGCACTAAACTCCTTCCGGCCCATAATATAAGATGTTAATTTATCTAATATGTGAGTATATTGGATGTTATAAGATACTCGCTCCATTCCTAAATATTTGTCTTTTTAGAGATTTCAAATGGACTACCACATACAGATGTATATAGACATATTATAAAAGAGTGTTGTGCTACATCATTGTGCAATTTCTGGTTAGCTTCTAATATTAACTTGGTGCTTTTAGGTACATATGTCATTGGTAAAGATCCGCGCTTCGACCCTTTCTGCGTATGGGGCAATGAGATATCGATGAACCATCATCAAGTGAGCAAGCTGATAAAGATTGTTAGTAAAATGGCTCCAAAGATGGCAATTAAACTATTTGTTTACACTTTATCTTATACAACAGTGAACTGCAGGATGGTAAGTAAGAACTCTGCAGCCTTCTTTTTACTGCCCATAATGAGTTGAGTTAGATGACAATGTCTGAATCTTTTTCCTTTGCAGTGGTTGCCAAAGCAGTTTATTCAAGATTACCTTTCAAACTACATTATTGGTGGGCATGCAAAGGTTAAAGTATTTCTACCAGAACACGATGATTATCTAGATGTTTTCATGAAGAACGTGAAGGATGGGCGGTCGGCCATCACAAGGGGTTGGACTAGAGTCGTGCATGCCTTCTGCATGGAGGAGGTCACAATATGGGCATTCCACTTCACCTTGTTCAGCAACCAGAATATATTTCGCCTCTTTCTTTACCGTCTTTAATAGTACAAGTATACAACTGTGGTTCATCATTCTTTATTTGGGTCTTATGTAATTCTTGAACATATGTTCCTATGAATCGAATAATCCATTGGTTGTTTGAACCTGATGGATATGAATAAAGCTGTAGAATACATTCAAATTCAAATCCAAATCCGGTACAATTTGGAAAAGCAGCAATTAAATTAGGGTGAAATTACGCTCTCCAGGTTGTTACGGCACCCACGGTTGGTAAAACACAATTGTTTGCGATATGCACCATAATCCGAGACGGTTCACAGAGAGGAAACGTGTGCAAGCATGCACATAGTTGTCGTTTGCAAACCGTGTGCGATGTCAGACAATATCACAAATGGTGCGGACAAACTAGACGTTTGTGTTAGTTGCCTTATCGTACACGATTCACAACCATGAATTGTTTCTGATGAAGTATGCATCGTAAACGTTACACCACAGCATAGCGTGTGCGATAGTTATCGTGTACGACGATGTTACGACGGTTCGATGTTTCGGAATCCTGTCTGACACTCGTACGACGATTAGCTAATCTTCTTAACGGTGTACCATTTGTGATGGGCCGCGCATCATACATGTTCTATAATAGTGAACCATTTGTGATGGGTCGCGCGTCGTAAACGTAGCACCACAAAATACCGACTGCGATGGCAATGCGAGCAGAAACGAGTAGGAGTACTGTAGGGGCCCTATCCCCGACGGTTTCGGGGTCGTGTGGGAAGGCCCCCTATCTTCCACACTCACTTGGCTACGGTTCCAAATGCCATCGCGGAAAGGGTTAAAAACCGTTTGTTTAGGACCGACGCGCACCAGTGACTATTAAAAGGGGATGAGGTGTTGCTTAATGCCTTTTTTGCTTGCTCAAAATGCTTAGTGATATGCTCCAAAATCCATCAACCACTTTCTCATATCCTATGTCCCAAACCAAAAGTCAAACTCGGCCCTACCGATTTGATCTATCCGGCGCCACGGAGTTCATTTGACATAGCCACTGCCAGAAACCCTAGTCACTTCGGTCTCACCGATAGGATCTCGGTCTCACCGAGATGGGATTGCAAACTCTCTGTTCCCCTTCGTAACGTTTTGGTCCAACCGAGATGAGCGATTGGTCCCATCGAGTTCGCAATGAAAACTCTCTGTTTCCCTTTCATAACGTTTCGGTCTCACCAAAATGAGCGATTCGGTCCCACCAAGTTTGCCTGACCAACTCTCTGTTTGCCTATTACAGAAATTGGTCCTACCGAGTTTATGTGATCGGTCTCACGGAGATTACGTTATGCCATAACCCTAATGAAATCGGTCCCACCGAGTTGACATGTCGGTCCCACCGAAAAGCTTAACTTCACATTTTGAACTAAATCGATCTGTTCGAGTTTTCTGATTCGGTCCCACTGAGTTTGGTAAATTGTGTGTAACGAATATATTTTGTGTGGAGGCTATATATACCCCTCTACCCACTCTTCATTCATGGAGAGAGCCATCAGAACATGCCTACACTTCCAGCATACA
This sequence comes from Aegilops umbellulata, assembly GCA_032464435.1. Classification (NCBI taxonomy): domain Eukaryota; kingdom Viridiplantae; phylum Streptophyta; class Magnoliopsida; order Poales; family Poaceae; genus Aegilops; species Aegilops umbellulata. The sequence continues at coordinate 525,430,828 of CP136055.1, read as the reverse complement.
TTTTCTGAGAGAGAACCACCTACTCATGTATTGAGACCAAGATATTTCATTCCAACCACAAGAATCTTGATCTCTAGCCTTCCCCAAGTTGCTTTCCACTCAAATAATCTTTACACCAAATCCAAATCTATGTGAGAGATTTGAGTTTTGGGGAGACTATCATTTGAAGCACAAGAGCAAGGAGTTCATCATCAACACACCATCTATTAACTTTTGGAGAGTGGTGTCTCCTAGATTGGTTAGGTGTCACTTGGGAGCCTCCGACAAGATTGTGGAGTTGAACCAAGGAGTTTGTATGGGCAAGGAGATCGCCTACTTCGTGAAGATCTACCCTAGTGAGGCAAGTCCTTCGTGGGTGATGGCCATGGTGGGATAGACAAGGTTTCTTCTTCGTGGACCCTTCGTGGGTGGAGCCCTTCGTGGACTCGCACAACCATTACCCTTCGTGGGTTGAAGTCTCCATCAACGTGGATGTATGATAGCACCACCTATCGGAACCACGGAAAAAATCTCCGTGTCTACATTGCGTTTGCACCCTCCAAACTCCTCCCTTTACCTTCATATGCAATGTTTTACATTCCGCTGCTATACTCTTAGACTTGGAGGTGTAGGTTGATTGCTTGACTTGTTCTAAGTTGCTGAAATCTGCCAAAACATAGAATTGGGAAAAGGCTAGATTTTTATTTGGTCAAGTAGTCTAATCACTCCCCTCTAGACATACTTTCAATCCTACAAGTGGTATCAGAGCTTTGGTCTCCATTTTCCTTGATTTCCATAGCTTTTGGTGATCATAGCCTTGGTTTCACAACCTAGGAGAGTATGGCGTCTAGCAAGGGAAATTACCACCGTAGAGGTCCTTACTTTGATGGTACTAATTTTGCTAGTTAGAAACATAAGATGAAAATGCATATTCTTGGACATAACCCTGTCATTTGGGCTATTGTGTGTATTGGCTTGCAAGGTGAATTCTTTGATGGGAGGGAACCGAACCATGAAGCTACCACGAAAGAGTTGAAGATGCTGCAATATAATGCTCAAGCTTGCGATATCCTGTTCAACGGATTGTGCCCCGAGGAATTTGACAAAATCAGTCGTCTTTAGAATGCAAAGTAAATTTGGGATACTTTGATTGATATGCATGAGGGTATTGACTCCGTCAAGGAATCCAATTGGATGTGCTTCAAACCCAACTTGACAAGTTCAAAATGAAGGATGGTGAAGGTGTCGTTAAAATGTACTCTAGGCTTGCTCTCACCACAAATGGGATTGCTGGCTTAGGAAGTGAGGAGATGACCGATAGATTCGTCATCAAGAAGATGCTAAGAGCCTTGGATGGAAAATATGATACCGTGTGCACATTGATCCAGATGATGCCCAACTACAAAGATCTCAAGCCAACGAAAGTCATCGGAAGAATTGTTGCTCATGAGATGTCACTTAAGGATAAGGAAGAGCTTCACAACAAGTCAAGTGGTGCTTACAAAATCCTCATGTGATGCTCCTACATCATCAAGTGAGAAACAGGCCTTCAATGAGGAATTGAGCCTAATGGTGAAGAACTTCAACAAGTTCTACAAGAGTAGAAGCAAGGACAGAAGTTCCAAGTCAAGGTCGTACAATGACAAAAGATCTTCAAGTCGCGAGCGTAATTGCTACAATTGCGGAAGACCTGGACACTACTCCAATGAGTGTATGGATCCCTACAAAAGAAGAGAAGATTCACCCAAAGGAGAAGTAGAAGAGAAGAATCACCACCAAGAGAAAGGAGGAGTAGAGATGATTGTTATGAACGAAGAACTTCTCGGAGAAGCAAGGATTCGGAAAGGAAAGGAAAATCATCAAGGAGCTACACAAAACAAAGACATCAAGCTCACGTTGGTGAATGGGTATCCGGCTCCGACTCCGACCATCACTCCGAAAGAAGTTATCATTCCGACTGCGAATATACTCAAGATGAAGGTGTTGCCGGTCTAGCACTAGTGTCAACCAACTCCTATGACATATTTGACTCACCAAATGAAGGAATTGGGAGATGCTTAATGGCTAAAGGCCCAATGGTATCACACCCCGAGTATGTTGATTTTAATAGTGATTAAGATGATTTGGTAGGTGATGATGATTTACTTGTTGACAACTCTAGTGATGAAAACTATGATGAATTTGCTGTTAATCATGCTAATCAAGATAAAACGAATGATGATGGTAAGAAGGAGATTGAGCGTGTAACTAAAGAATTAAACACTCTTAAGTTAGCTCATGAAACTACCTTGGAAGATCATTGAGAACTTTTAAAGACTCATGAGAAGTTACACTTTGAAAAGCTCAATCTTGAGCAAGAGCATGGGTTCTTAAAAGCAATCAATGATGATCTTCGCAAGAAAAGTTCTTCTTACATTGCCAAGCGTTTACTCTTGTCTACTTACATGCCACAGGTTAAATCTAGCAACAAGAGTAAGAAAGATTCTTCCTCTAGTAGTAATAACAATCATGTTAAATCCAATGTTGTTGCCTCTAGTAGTTCTCTTGATTCCACTAATGATTCTCTTAGCAAAGTTACACTTGAGCAAGAAAATAGCTTATTGAAGGGAATTATAGAGAAAGGTGTTTACAAGAGCCTTGCCGGGAGTAAGCAATTTGAGGAAATTGTACGCAAGCAAGGAAGGCACCGGAAGAATCAAGGTATTGGTTTTGAACGGAAGTTCAATGCCAATGGAGTTGAGTGGGAAGAAGATCTATACCCCAAGACAAAATTTGTTCCTCAACAAGATAAGTATGATCCTACTTCTTTTCAAGGGACACAAGATCAAGATGATCTTCCACCACAAGACCACAAGCAAAAGGGCAAGGACAAGCTTCAAGAGTAGATTGATGCATTTAAAGAAGCTCCTAAGGCCTTGGTCAAGTGGGTTCCCAAGACTACATCAAGTTCTACTTCATAAAGTACGACTACAACCCCAAGGATTCCCATCAAGATGATGTGGATCCTGAAGAAGAAGGACTAGAAAGTGATGACGGCAAAAATGGCGGGCGTGAGAATACGCGTCCACGTCATTGATACAGAGTGAATAATTTAAATGCATAAAATAAAAATAGAATCAAACATTGCAGGTACTTTATTTCCAGAACTCTTACATTTACATAAAAATTCTGTTAATTGCATCTCCGAAGAGAAAACCCCTGATCAAGAATTCCAACATAGCTATTACATAAGATTGCAACACATTCCTATTACAACATGCTACAAAAAAATCCTTCTCGCGATCGTCGACGCCGGCATGCTCGGGGGAACCTTCGACTTTGTTGATATTATCATATGCGATGACTTTCATTTATATTTGCTTTCATTTGACTCGTACTGGTATTAGCAGTATGTGTGTGCATGCTTGAATGACTTCACTTACTTTTCCTTGTTGATTAACCAATATATAGACTTTGATTTATTTTCTTTCCTTTGTATGAGAAAGTCATTTTAATGGTTAACCAATCTGTTAAATGAGTCTTCAAACTTCATGATGCATGCGTATGGGACATATAGTCATGCACGTGTTCTGTGCAATGCAACTACTTTAGTACTAACAATTGTAGTACTCTTTGTTTTATGAGTAGATGACTTCTACGTTTTCTTAATATTTGCAAGCCGTATGGGGGATGCACGATCTAACTTTCATCTTATGCGAAGATAATCTAGATGCGACCTTTTTGAGCATACACATATATGGAGCAGAGAAAAGATATTTAATTTCTTTTGGTGGCATATGCAAGTGCACTACAATATTTCGAGTGCGATCAAACTCAGATTATGACTCTGGTCATCTTTTAGTTTTTTTAATGTATGTATGTCCATATGAAGGGACCATACAATTTATTTTAGTTGGGTGGATGTACACCAATTAACCTAGAATTAGCTAGGTACGACGTGTCCATTTTACTCTGCATGCGCCTATACTAGATTCGCCAATATCTAGTTATTTATCGATGATGACGGCTAGCATTATTTAGGGCCAACGCATTTTTATAAAGTGCACCCATTTAGTCTATTTTAGAGACATTTGGTTAATATAATAGCATTTATGATTTAGGCGGCATTTTGTTTATGCACCATGAAGTGGGATGTCAATTTTCTAGGCACCCAACTTTGAACATGGTTAATTAAGTTTTGCTACATGACTCAATTTTAGCATATCATGCACACATGTGATCATCGAACATGCGACTAAGTATGGTGTCTTTTGACGAGCACTTATGGTTTTGCAATCTTTTTATATGCAGCTTATTGTATATAGTTTGTTCCTCATTTTTTTATGTTGATTTTCCCCCAGTCATACCTTTGCCGTGATTTTGTTGAGAACAAAGTCTTCACTCTACATAAGGGGAGAAATACCTTGATTTGTGTCAACATGACCAAACCATAGGAGCTCATCATGCAACTTGTATTTCTTGACATGTGTCAACATGACCATGGCAAGAACAAACTATCAAATTTATGAGGATGCCTCTTGACATGTGTCAATATGACCGTGTCAAGGGTAAGATATTAAACTTATGAGAATACTACTTGACCTGTGTCAATATGACCATGCCAACAGCGACATCTGAAATATGGTGAAAATATTACTTGACATGTGTCAATATGACCATGCCAAGAGTAGAATGCCGAATTTGAGGAGGATGAAGTTTACTTGGGATGTGTCAATATGACCAAGCCAAGAGCAAGAATCATGTCACTTGGAGAAAAATTTGAGATCCGTGTCAATATGACCAAATCAAGAACCATCATATGGAGGAAAAAAGCAAGGATCATGCTACTTGAAGAAAAAGTTCTAGATCTGTGTCAATATGACCAAATCAAGAACCATCATATCAAGCAAAAAGCTACTAGACTCATGTCAGTATGACCAAGCCAAGAGCAAAAATTGGGCAACATGGAAAATAATTCATGATCTGTGTCAATGTGACCAAATCAAGAATTATCATATGGGGAGAAGCTATTTGGCTCATGTCAATATGACCAAACCAAGAGCAAAGATTGAGCAAGCATAGAGAAGAGCAACAATCAAAGAAGCCAAAGGATTAGGAAAGAATCATGATTCTCACCTTCTTGCTCCACTGCTCCCAGCCTCCCTTGCCTCACGTATGCGTGTGTGGAATTTTTCTTGTAGCAATATATGTGTGTAACAGCAGCAGAACAAGAGAGAATGAACAGTCCAACCTCCTCTTTCCTGTATATAGCATGACAGTATTTATAGGCAGTGGCGGAGGCACCGCCCAGCGACCCTGGGCACTTGCCCGGGCTCGCTAGTCCTTGATAGCCGCGATCGATCCAAATTAATGAAGCGCTAAACATGTTCGACAGCTTGTTTACCCGAGCAAAAAACAATTGGGCCTTCGGTTTTAATAGGTTCATAGCCCAACAGCAGTCAGCAGCCCAGGCCGATACAGAAGTAACCTAAAAAAACAAGGGAATTCGTAGGTTGTACAGATGGATCGCTCGAACTCCCTGTCTCTTCGTTTCCACACAGGCGGGACTGGCGGCTGGGGCTAGAGCCCTAGACGGCTAGACGCACGGCCGGCGGGCGGCAGCGAGCGGACGCAAGGTGTCCAGACAGTCTACTCGTCCGGTCGTCCCTCAACCCCCTCCTTCTCATTCCGCCTCGGCTCTGTACGGTAAGAAACTGAGAATTCTCAATTACAATTAGGGTTAGCCGGCTAGGGATCCCTTGTCTTCGTCTCTGAATTATTTGTTCTTGCATAACTAATTGGAAGGAGAGGGAGAGCTTCTTGCACCAGCTCACATCACTGAACTTCTTCAAGTAGAGAAGATAAAACAGATTACAGGTTACTCTGTGTTTATTTTCAGGTCAGGGTCTCCGAAACTTTTGATCCTCATATGATTTTCTCATGTATAAGTATTTATTTTCAGGTCAACTAGTCTGTACAAGAACTAACTAACTAGCAAATGTTTTGTAAATGTGATTAGTATTTGAGAGCTTTGTTTGTCGTGTTCGTTGAACCCTAACTTAAATTTAGGGAATTTTTCATTTGGAACGATCATGACTTCATGACTAGAGATAAATTGAATTTGTTGTCTTCTGGAAACTAGAAAATCAAAGTATATAAGAAGAGGGAACTTGTATTAATGCGATATATATTACTTTCTAGTTGCTTACTCAGAATACAATATTTCTTTGATGCAACTAGTTCTGTACTATGAACTTCTTACTTGTAGCTCATTTACTTGTTTAACAACTAACTTCAAACTTTATATTAAATTTCAGAGATGAGGACTTTTTTGGTTAATAGAGCAAGCACTAAAAATGTGAATAGTGTGCAACCGGACATAGAACTGGAGGCACACCTACCTCCTAACATTGCCAATGAGGAGGTTTTCTACTTGTGATGATGTTCAAAGTTTGGCCGTGAAGATGGTTGAAACTGAGAAACATTCGGTATTTTCACTGGTATACAAACTTATTGAGTTGGCCTTGATATTGCCGGTGTCAACGGTATCTGTTGAAAGAGCTTTTTCAGGAATGAAGATTATCAAGACTAAACTGCGTAGCAAGACCAATAATGAATGGTTCAATGACTTGTTGATGATAAGGATATTATTTGAACATTTACTGTAATGAGCTCTCGGAAGGGGCATTTGCCTCGTGATTTTGTTTATGGAGTGTCGGTATGTTCCATTTGACCATCTCTATTCTTACAAGCTTTCGATTTTGAATATATTCACATCTTGCAACTTAATTTATTTTAATTGCAAATCCATTTTTTATATCTTTGCCGAAAAGGGCATAAACAAGGGAATTCATAGGTTGTACAGATGGATCGCTCGAACTTTCTGTCTCTTCGTTTCCACACAGGCGGGACTGGCGGCTGGGGCTAGAGCCCTAGACGGCTAGACGCACGGCCGGCGGGCGGCAGCGAGCGGACGCAAGGTGTCCAGACAGTCTACTCGTCCGGTCGTCCCTCAACCCCCTCCTTCTCATTCCGCCTCGGCTCTGTTCGGTAAGAACTTTGGCAACATGGCGAGTTTGCCTCTATACAAAGGTTGTTTGTATGTCTTTATTTTGGCAAAAAATTAACGAGTAAGAGATGCTTTCCTTTTGTTGACATGTCTCAACTTTATTTGGTTTATGAAGCGGATATTGATATATTAGCTCACTTTAAAAACAATTTTTGTGTCACTGTTATGGTTATGTTTTCACTTCATTATTAATGCAGATTTGTGATTCAGAAGTTTGGCGATATATTATATGTTATTTATCCGAATCCCGAATTTTGATTTCAAGATTATACACTTAGCCTCAACTTGCCGAGGCTCCAGAAAAATTCTGGCTCCGCCACTGTTTATAGGGGCAGATAGCGACGGAGCGCTGTTGGACGCACGCCTACGTTGCCAGATCGTGGGCAGTGCTCGTGCGATCGTGGGAGTATCTGGCTCTTTCTTCATTTCTATATTTCTTAATCACAAGTTGACCGAGCTTTGAACCGGCCATTGGCCTAATTAGCCCATCTATTCCCAATCACCGTATGGGCTTGATTATTTTAATCAATTAGTGGGCCTTGTCACTATTGAGCATGCATGCATAAGCCTGCAGCCATGCAACGTGGCCGTATTTCTTTTAATGGGCTAAGCATGATCAGCTATTAAATGGCTCATTAAGGCCTAGGGTCAGGGTGTGCACGTTAATTATTTTTGCATGCAACTTATGATCAAGTGACATATGTATTATCAGATGAATATTTGACCAAGTACACCGCGCGTATATTTCATTAGCGCGATGTATTTTTTATGCGCCATTTTAATATTTCATTTCGTCGATGGAACAAAGCCGAACATTTTCATATAGTCAACATTTTGGTGATCTTAGCATCCCTCGTGACAATTTTATGTTTGTATTTTTTTTTGCTAGTGGTGGCGGCATGCATGCGATCCTTGTGTCCTCTATATTTTCTTCATGACAAAATCTAATGTGTTTCATCACATTTTATAATTGTCGGTTTAATGTGTGCGTTATCGACATTCAAAAATATATCATCTGCCTATTTTTTCAATCCTTTATTTGAGCGGTTGATTATATTTTAAATTCATTTTTTAATGATAAAATAGAATTTTACTGTTTTGTATTTATATTTTAATATTTTATATGGTTTATGCATTTTATTTTATCTTGGTTAAAATCCATGTCAACAGATGCCCCTCGAGGTCTGGGTTCGAAGAGAATTTTTTTTCAACTCGGGCCTAGAGCTCGAAACTTGATTATACATATTTCTTGTGTTTATGGCACTGCCCGTGAGTATATGGGCTCGTGATTTTTTAGTCAATTGTGTGCCAGCTAAGTGGTTGTGCAATTTTATCCACACAATGAATTTTTTTTAATTTCAATTTAGGCTCGGAACTTTTCTTGGAGCACACAGTTTAACACTTAGGAGTTTAAACTCATGAAGGTTGGATCAAATTTAACATTATTAAAACATGCTTAGAGTTTAGCATCATATAGCATTAGAGCATTTTGTATGTGCATAAAAATGTTTCACATGACGCTTATAGTTTAGGCTCGTATAGCATTGGAGCAGTATGAGGTTTCAGTTTATCCTCATGAGGCAAATGATTTGTGCTCATAGCTTAGAGCATTAATTTTCCGAATGTATGAAACTAATAGTTTATTCTCATATAGCTTGGAGTGTTAGGTTTTTTTCATGAGGCTAAAAGTTTATACTCGTATAGCTTGGGAGTATTATATTTATTCCTCTTAATCAAATGAGGCTACTAGTTTATACTCATCTAGCCTGGGAGTGTTTTACGCTCACATTATGTGTTGGCAGAGCGCTCGAGCATTTGGGCTATTCTATTTTTTGCTCAGTTGCAAAGCTCATTATTCAGGCTGCACTAACCAATTTAAATTGTCATTTATGTTTTCAGCTCGTAAAGTATGGAGCTACTTCATTTTTTTTCATTTTGGTGCCTAGAGTTTATACTCATGAGGGTATGGTGTACATTTGATGATTTTTCTTTTGCATCACAGTTTATACTCATGAGGGTATGGTGTACATTTGATGATTTTTCTTTTGCATCATAGTTTATACTCATGAGTCATTGGAGTAATTGTTTGTGCCCCAGTTTATACTCGTGAGGGTATGGAGTATTTTAGATGATTTTTTTGCATCACAATTTATACTCGTAAGTCATTGGAGTAAAAAAATTTTGTGCCCCAGTTTATACTCGTGAGGGTATGGAGTATGTTTGATGATATCTTTTTCTGCATCACAGTTTATACTCGTAAGTTCTTGGAGTAAATTTTTTTGTGCCCCAGTTTATACTCGTGAGGGTATGGAGTATTTTAGATGATTTTTTTTACAACAACTAAATTAAGTGTGTAGTGACAACTAATGTGGCAATGTTTGTATTGCAAGCATTGGCGTGAAATCAGTATCGTTTCTATTCAGATTTCACTCGTCTCCTACAAGGATTTTTTTATGATGATACCAGAACATTTGTTTCCTTACATCATCATATTAAAAATGCACCTAGTGAAATAGGCATAACCATAATATATAGAAATGACGATCGTGTACATCTTTTTCCTTTGATAAAGACTAAACGACATTTCCTTACATATTTCACCTAGGAACAAACCTTTCAACGAGTTCTAAGATAACTGGTTATGTTGGAATGTCGCCTGTAAACCTCGAAGCTCGCATAGGCATCCAAGCATGCATACTTGATCTTGTCATGATCCAGGTTGGACTTCTCCCACTGACCGACAGTGATGCTTTTGTCCTTGTTAAGACTTATGTTTGCAACCTTCTTTGCTAGCTTATCCAATGAAGCCAAGTTGCCAGCTTTTTGATTATGAACCTTGATACCCAGTCCCTGCACATCGACGGGTTTTCTGATACCCAAGTTATATAACTTGAGTTTTGCGATGTCATTGCCAATGGCGGCACCCGCAAATTCAACTGTGTCATTGTCAAGGAAGCTGCGAAGAAGTGGAGGGATAAAACTCCTGGCCTGAGCTTGGTATAGCTGGTAAATTAGGCAATGCTTGCCCACACAAAGCTGCAAGAAAGCAGCGCGTTGTGGCTCTTGAGTAGAGAGAGCAACTTGTTGCTCAAGTGGAAGCTTCTTACGCTCTTTGCTGTGGACATATCTAGTGTATTCACAGTCAAGGCCAACAACACGGCACTTGGCGTGATTAAGATACTTTTTCCAGATGAACCTGATGAAGGCAACAACTGTTGAAGGGTTTCTAGTCACCGTAGTATGAATTTTTATACCGCCCTTGCCGATATGAAAAAGGCGGTCTGGATGATGGTTGTCCACACTCTTGGGGAATTGGACACGGACTTTGCCGACCTTAATATTGTGAAGGTTGACATGGCGAACATTTCTTCGCCGAGGTTGATGGCACATTGACTCAAACGAAGTTAGAGAGGAATCATATGTGACAGGTGTGGACGATGACAAGGGACTTGACAATGTTGATGTTGGGTTCACATGACATATTTCACAGCCATGGGAATTGGGGTACTTTTTCTTGCGTTCAAGGGGAAACTTGAGAACCGTCTCAGAGCATTCTCCAATGGATTTATCATCCAGCGAAAGAATAGGCACTGAAGCATAAATTTGAACTTTATTCTAAACCTTTGACGTCCTTCCATGCAGAAATGATGAGGAGGGAAATATAATCATGCCCCTGTTCATAGGCTGCTCACAGTGGAATTTGTCCATTGTCTTCCCTTTTACCACTTCTATTCCTCGGTCATATTCAGTTGGCGATGCAGTCATAGTACCCAGGTGTTGATTCATTGAAGTCGTACTTGGACCAACTGGCACATCAAGCCAAATGTCTCCAATGCGGAGTGTCACTTACTGGGGCACTTGGCCTTCCATGCCTTCGAAATAAAGAAAACCATATATTAGTTTTCTTTGACTTTTTTTGTATATGGGTACATAATATTTTATGCTTTATGTACTATATATGGAATTCATATGTTGCAATCCTATGTTGGATTTAGAAGATGAGGGGAGAAATATGTCGCACTAGGCGTGCCAGAATCTGATGACGGGAAAAATGGCGGGCGTGAGAATACGCGTCCACGTCATTGATACAGAGTGAATAATTTAAATGCATAAAATAAAAATAGAATCAAACATTACAGGTACTTTATTTCCAGAACTCTTACATTTACATAGAAATTCTGTTAATTACATCTCCGAAGAGAAAACCCCTGATTAAGAATTCCAACATAGCTATTACATAAGATTGCAACACATTCCTATTACAACATGCTACAAAAAAATCCTTCTCGCGATCGTCGACGCCGGCATGCTCGGGGAGCCTTGGACTTTGTTGATATTATCATATGCGATGACTTTCATTTATATTTGCTTTCATTTGACTTGTACTGGTATTAGCAGTATGTGTGTGCATGCTTGAATGACTTCACTTACTTTTCCTTGTTGATTAACCAATATATAAACTTTGATTTATTTTCTTTACTTTGTATGAGAAAGTCATTTTAATGGTTAACCAATCTGTTAAATGAGTCTTCAAACTTCATGATGCATGCGTATGGGACATATAGTCATGCACGTGTTCTGTGCAATGCAACTACTTTAGTACTAACAATTGTAGTACTCTTTGTTTTATGAGTAGATGACTTCTACGTTTTCTTAATATTTGCAAGCCGAATGGGGGATGCATGATCTAACTTTCATCTTATGCGAAGATAACCTTGATGCGACCTTTTTGAGCATACACATATATGGAGCAGATAAAAGATATTTAATTTCTTTTGGTGGCATATGCAAGTGCACTACAATATTTTGAGTGCGATCAAACTCAGATTATGACTCTGGTCATCTTTTAGTTTTTTTAATGTATGTATGTCCATATGAAGGGACCATACAATTTATTTTAGTTGGGTGGATGTACGCCAATTAACCTAGAATTAGCTAGGTACGACGCGTCCATTTTACTCTGCATGCGCCTATACTAGATTCGCCAATATCTAGTTATTTATCGATGATGACGACTAGCATTATTTAGGGCCAATGCATTTTTATAAAGTGCACCCATTTAGTCTATTTTAGAGACATTTGGTTAATATAATAGCATTTATGATTTGGGCGGCATTTTGTTTATGCACCATGAAGTGGGATGTCAATTTTCTACGCAACCAACTTTGAACATGGTTAATTAAGTTTTGCTACATGACTCAATTTTAGCATATCATGCACACATGTGATCATCGAACATGCGACTAAGTATGGTGTCTTTTGACGAGCACTTATGGTTTTGCAATCTTTTTACATGCAGCTTATAGTATATAGTTTGTTCCTCATTTTTTTATGTTGATTTTCCCCCAGTCATACCTTAGCCGTGATTTTGTTGAGAACAAAGTCTTCACTCTACATAAGGGGAGAAATACCTTGATTTGTGTCAATATGACCAAACCATAGGAGCTCATCATGCAACTTGTATTTCTTGACATGTGTCAACATGACCATGGCAAGAACAAACTATCAAATTTGTGAGGATGCCTCTTGACATGTGTCAATATGACCGTGTCAAGAGTAAGATATTAAACTTATGAGAATACTACTTGACCTGTGTCAATATGAACATGCCAAGAGCGAGATCTGAAATATGGTGAAAATATTACTTGACATGTGTCAATATGACCATGCCAAGAGTAGAATGCCAAATTTGTGGAGGATGAATTTTACTTGGGATGTGTCAATATGACCAAGCCAAGAGCAAGAATCATGTCACTTGGAGAAAAATTTGAGATCCGTGTCAATATGACCAAATCAAGAACCATCATATAGAGGAAAAAAGCAAGGATCATGCTACTTGAAGAAAAAGTTCTAGATCTGTGTCAATGTGACCAAATCAAGAATTATCATATGGGGAGAAGTTACTTGGGTCATGTCAATATGACCAAACCAAGAGCAAACATTGAGCAAGCATAGGGAAGAGCACCAATCAGAGAAGCCAAAGGATTAGGAAAGAATCATGAATCTTACCTTCTTGCTCCACTGCTCCCAGCCTCCCTCGCCTCACGTATGCATGTGTGGGATTTTTCTTGTAGCAATATATGTGTGTAACAGCAGCAGAACACGAGAGAATGAGCAGTCCAACCTCCTCCTTCCTGTATACAGCATGACAGTATTTATAGGGGCAGATAGCGACGGAGCGCTGTTGGACGCACGCCCACGTTGCCAGATCGTGGGCAGTGCTCGTGCGATCGTTGGAGTATCTGGCTCTTTTTTCATTTCTTTATTTCTTAATCACAAGTTGACTGAGCTTTGAACCGGCCATTGGCCTAATTAGCCCATCTATTCCCAATCACCGTATGGGCTTGATTATTTTAATCAATTAGTGGGCCTTGTCACTATTGAGCATGCATGCATAAGCCTGCAGCCATGCAACGTGGCCGTATTTCTTTTAATGGGCTAAGCATGATCAGCTATTAAATGCCTCATTAAGGCCTAGGGTCAGGGTGTGCATGTTTAATTATTTTTGCATGCAACTCATGATCAAGCGCCATATGTATTATCAGACGAATATTTGACCAAGTACACCGCGCGTATATTTCATTAGCGCGATGTATTTTTTATGCGCCATTTCAATATTTCATTTCGTCGATGGAACAAAGCCGAACATTTTCATATAGTCAACATTTTGGTGATCCTAGCATCCCTCGTGACAATTTTATGTTTGTATTTTTTTTGCTAGTGGTGGGGGCATGCATGCGAGCCTTGTGTCCTCTATATTTTCTTCATGACAAAATCTAATGTGTTTCGTCACATTTATAAATGTCGGTTTAATGTGTGCGTTATCGACATTCAAAAATATATCATATGCCTATTTTTTCAGTCCTTTATTTGAGCGGTTGATTATATTTTAAATTCATTTTTTAATGATAAAATAGAATTTTACTGTTTTTTATTTATATTTTAATATTTTATATGGTTTATGCATTTTATTTATCTTGCTTAAAATCCATGTCAACAGAAAGTTCTTGAGGGTGACTCCGCCAACATACTTCACCCATATCATTTTGGCGAGGACGAGTGCAAACAACTTCCACATCTAGCACTAATTCAAGGAGTCACAAACCTTCTTGTTGGTAAGACAAGGGACAAGGTAACCTAATATTTTTATGGACATCATCTTGCGTGTGTACATCACTCTATATCTATGGATATCCTTGTTTGTTCCTTGTGGGACTAACCCGTTTAGGTATTGAAAGTGCAACTCACTCCAATGGATTGCTCCAAATGATCTACATCAACATTGAGCATCCACATCTTCAACATCTACATGAAGTCATCATCGACAAAACCCAAGGTTAGTTCATCCCTCTTAGGCGGGATATCACATCTAGGGGGAACTTTACTCTAATCAATTGAGCTAAAGCAACTCTAATGGTGTGAACACAACAATGCTTTATGTAAAAGTGGTAACCCCACTTGTGCTTAAATGATGAGTATGACCAACGATCAAATGTTTTCATTTGACTCCTAAGTCAATATACTCGCATATAGATGACCTAGTCATCGCCAATTGCTTGATAGATGCTAGAGTGTTTGTTCATGCTTTGTCACGTATTTCATTTGCCATTTTATTGTGTGAGCGTGTTGATTGCATATTTTACTCATTCGAGGACATCCACTTGTTGCTTTGATTGTTTGGCTTTTTCTCTTTTGCCAAGTGGATGGACAAGAATGCCTAAGAACTTCATCTAGCTATCTATGCTTTTCTCGTCTCAGACTCTATTCATGCTACATCACAAAGTTTGATCAAGTCAGATTTGAACCACTCGATGTGAGGAGCTGTCACATCCCTAGTTCGGGTCTGGCCTAGACTAGCTAGTCAGGTGTGCATCATGTTTAAATTTCATTTAAATTTGAAATGGGGATTTGTGAAATCCTCATAAATCATTTCTGGAAATAACCCAGATAAAAATTGCTCCAAAAAGGTCCAAGAAAATGTTCATGCTACTCTCTGAAAATATTGGTCAGAGTTAAAATTCAAACCAATACTTTTAGGAGCTCATAGATATTTATTCTGGGCCACCTCCTGCTTCCACCTCCTGCTGCCTCCCCCGTCCTCACTCGAGCGCCACGGAGACGCCCGCAACCCCCTGGTCACTTTCCCCCTCTCTCCCGTGCTTATCCCTCGTCTGTCCCCCTTTCCCGAGCACCACCGAGCGAAGCTCGTCACCGCCGCATCTCCCGCCGGACTTCGCCCGTCGATCTGCATCGTCCAGTGCCTCCCCGAGCTCAATGACGGCGCCGTTTGAATCTCTGTGAGCCCATCCGTCATATCCTCCTACCCCTGGTCATGCCCGTCCGCTAACTGACCTCGCCGTCCTCCCCGTGTGCTCCGGCCACCACCTGAGCTCGCCGCCGCCGCTGCTAGAGACCACCTCGGCACCCGCCGCAGACACCCCTCGACGCGCCGCGTCGCGCTGAGCACGTAGAGCCCAGCCCCGCTCGCTCCCGTCGCCGGAGTCGCCAGAACGGCTAACGCCGCCGCGCCTGGGTTAGCGCCGGCTTTAATCGCTGACATGGCCATCTTAATTAATGCTAACGACACCGCTAATTAAACCCCCTAGGTCACTGACTAGTGGGCCCCAGGCCCCTAATGTTTTAGATAGGTTTTAATTAAACCTCTTTGCCCACTGTGCCACTGACGTGCGGGACCCGCGCGTCAGGTTTAACCCTACACCAGGTCAATTGACCTGCTGACTCAGGGATGACACAGTGCTGACGTCATAAATGTTTTCTGGTTATTTAATAAATCAGAAATGATTTATAAATTCCAGAAAATTGCCTAAACTTATAAAAATGATAGAAAATCAACCGTAACTCCAAATGAAAAGATTTATATATGAAAAATGATCAGAAAAATCCAATCTATCCATTTATGCTACTTTAATGCATGAAAAACCGAATTATACCTGCTGTATATGTGAAAATATTCAAATGACATTTTAAATGCTCAAACTAGAGTTTGCATTTGAACCTTTGGTTCAAATGGACTCCCTTGCACTTGTTGCTAGCTGCATTAGCTCAATTCACAGCATATTTCCATGTCACATTCATGCATCATATTCCTGCATTGCATTGATTGTGTTTCCTCTCTGTTGCCGGTGTTTGTCCCCTCTCAGTAGACGACGTTCCGACGATTTGATTGATGACACCGATGAAGAACTATACTATCTTCAGAAGTGCCAGGCAAGCAAAACCCCCTTGGTCATTCCGATACAATCCCACTCTCTCTCTCCCGCTCTCTTTTACTGCATTAGGACAACAACGTTTCAACTGTTACATGCTGCTGTAGCTGAACCCCTTTCCTCTGCATGACCCGTCATTGCCACAGTAAATAGATGAAACCCACTAGCATGAGTATGAATTGTTTGAGCCATGATGTGCCTACTCATTCATGCTTGTTGTCATGCCTGCTACTGCATAGAGTTGAGTCAGGTCTGATTCATTGGGAATGAATTAGAATGTGGTGAACATGTCCTACTACTGAGAGCTAAGTGTGTGAACACGATTTGGTAAAGGTAGCGGTGAGAGGCCATGTAGGAGTACATGGTGGGTTGTCTCATTGCAGCCGTCCTCAGGAACTGAGTCCTATGTTTGTGATCCATGAACAGTTACTACCACGCATTGGAATGCTTAAGTGCCCCTCTCGACTTATTAATCAACCTGATCTCTGTCCAGGAGTTGCAACTAGTTTCTGGTGTTTGTAGGTTGTGTTAGTAGTCTACCAAGTGGCACCCGGTACAGGTGGGCTTGGGACAGACTAGGCACAGTGGCACGGTGTACCAAGTGGCACCCGGTTGGTGGGCTTGGGAACCCTGCACACATCGTTTGGGGCCGTGAGCGACACCCCGGCCGGATCTCCTTGCGGATGAAACCCGAATAGGCGATAAACCTGGACTAGAGACTTGTGTGGTTAGTCAGGTCGTGGCCGACTCCCTTGCCAGGCTTCCGCTTGAAGGTTGCCGAGGTACATGACGTGTACATGGTGGTAAGTGGCGAGAGCATGTGTGAAGAAGTACACCCCTGCAGGGTTATCATTATCTATTCGAATAGCCGGATTCCTCAGATATGGAAACTTGGACCCCTTGCATAGTTCATAGACAAGTGAAAGTGGATACTCTAAAATGGGCAAGATAAGCGTGAGTGCTATGGATGGCGTTCTCGTAGGGAGACGGGAGCGGATCCATAGTGGTGTATTGACATGGTGACTATGTGGACTCGTGTGCGCCACCTCAAAAGAGTTACTTGCAGTCGTAGTTCAGGATAGCCACGAGTCAAAGCTGGCTTGCTGCAGTTAAACTCCACCATCCCTTTTGTTGATACCGATGCATATGTAGATAGTTCTGATGTAAGTCTTGCTGGGTACATTTGTACTCACATTTGCTTATTTTATATTTTGTAGAGAGACTTCAGTCTCGCTAGTAGTTCCGCGTGGACTTCGACGTTTAGCTTGTTACCTCAGCTACGATCTTGTGCCCTCGGCAGGATCTGGTAGATAGTCAGGCTTCTCAGCCTTTTTCATTTGAAGATGTCTGTACTCAGACATGTTAAGCTTCCGCATGTGCTTTAACTTGTATGCTGTGAATGTTGGGTCATGAGACCCTTGTTTGTAATATCTTGGCTCCTCGGAGCCTAATTAATAAATACTTGAGTCGTAGAGTCTTGTTGTGATGCCATGTTGTATTTACACATGTCGAGCATATTGTGTGTATGATTGAAATGCTTGGTATGTGTGGGATCCGACAATCTAGTTGTTTATCCTTGGCAGCCTCTCTTATGGGGAAATGTTGTCTGGTGCTTCCTTGAGCCATAGTAGTCCGCTACAGCCCGGTTCACCGGAGTCCTGCTAGCCCAACACTACTGCTCAGGACACTTGACTGGCCGGCATGTTTTTCACTTCGTTCCTGTGTCTGTCCCTTCGGGGAAATGTCACACGGTGACATCCGGAGTCCTGCCTAGCCTGCTACAGCCCGGGTTACCGGAGTCCTGTTAGCCCAGTGCTACAGCCCAGATTCACACGCTGTTGACCGACATGCTCGAAGTTGATAGATGTATGCCTGTCCCCATGGGTTAGTGCCGCTTTGGGTTCACGACTAGTCATGTCGGCCCGGGTTCTTTGTCATATGGAAGCTAGCGACACTATCATATACGTGAGCCAAAAGGGGCAAACGGTCCCGGGCCAGGTAAGGTGGCACCCGTGGGAATACCGTGCGTGAGGCCGCAAAGTGATATGATGTGTTACATGCTAGATCGGTGTGAGTTAGGATCGGGGTCCTGACAGCTTTGGTATCAGAGCCTGACTGCCTGTAGGATTACCAAGCCAATCTGGTCGAAGTTGAGTCTGGAAATGCTTTAGTTATATAAGGGAATTGATTGCGGAAGGGAACGTATGGCTCTTTTTACTCCTTTACCTTATGCCCTTATGCTCTGAGTCAACCTCTTCTTTTCTACGGGGGTTAAGAACTAGGCTTCTCTTCTATCTCTCAGGATGACGTGTTACTAAACCGTAGTTGCCTAGGATTGTTGAGTTCAAGCCTCAATTCAGTTCCTACTACTTCCATATGTTCATAGCTGGCCTCAGAACCTTGATATCGTGATGTTGAGTGGCTATGCCACCATTTTTTGCAGGTTGTCTCAAATCATTTTGAGCATTTACAGCCGTTATGCTGTCCGAGTCATCCCAGATTTCTAAATAGTCTGATGCATTTGCAAGTCCTTTCTTTTCGTTCCCGATGTCCTTTTTGGTCAGAATAAGCACTAATCGGTCTGTTGAGGTACTCCGTTGCCTTGACATATATGTTGGAGTTAGTATTATGACCCTAGGTGTCTTTGAGAACTACTTAGCAATCTACCAATGTTCTATATTCCTAGTATGATGATTCTGGCCACCATTCTCGAAAGCATCCCGTGATGCCATTAGTAGTAGGTATTCTACTCCTGGGTTTTCGAACCCATGATTCACCCTACTGCGTGTTGATAGTGCTGCTCGTACCTTTAGAATATTAGTAACCTTGCGATAGCCCTCGAGGTCCGTGGTATTTCCTTCTTCTGAATACCATGAACTTCTTATGGCAGAAGTTCCTCGTTGAACCAAAAGATCAAAACAAGAGTGCTCTCGATGAGTTCTCCACTCTATTTTGTGAATCTGCCAGTTCTACCTTTCTGCATGGGTTATCCCGAAGAAATGATGAGCTTTGCTCGACATACTAACCTATGCATCCACAACTCAGAAAATTATTTGTTCCTTGAGTTGACCCTCCTCAGTTGTATTCCGACCCTAGTCTATCAATTGATAGTCAGGAGTATGTGTGCATTCGTGTTCATCGATGCCTAGTATTCTTGTGGTCCGTCAAGCCGTTCTATTTTGGAATGACTAGGAGAAACAAACTCCAGTACCTCATCCATTTCTAGGATTGGGTCAAAGTTGTTGTGTTCTGCAGATCAAATGCCAATCCAGCCTTTTATCTGTTCTACCCTGGAGTATTACCCTCGTTATGTCGAGAATATCATGGGAATTGCACCAACTCTTATGAATTCTTGATGCAGTGATACTTCTCACCATCATCATTCATTCGTCGGTCCTCGTGTTGTTATAACCGGAATGCCGACAAGTGAATTGTGATGTGCGAAATCAATACTCCTAGCAACTAGTTGCTTGGTAGTAAATGGAAAATATTCTCATTCCTAGCGTGTTGGTTATTGAATCACCATCCTTGGATTGATCGTGCTACCTAGTCCAGTTTTGTTGGCGCACCCTTCGATCGATGAGTTAGGATTTTGTCAATCCCTCACTCTTTTGATCATATCATCTTGCCCTGAAAAGCAAGGTTGTTCTCGAGCTTAGTAACATATCGGTGGTTCGTGATTTTCCGAATATCTTCTCGGAAGTATTACCAGGTTGTCACCTGACCGCTATGTTGAGTTCGTGATCATGTTGGTTTTACTCCAAACCACCCATTCTCCAAGAATCTGTGTTGGATACCCCTGAACTAGTTGGTTAAGCCAAACAACAACTTGGAAAGTTGGAAGATAAAAGCTTAATCCACTTAGTTCATCGCTAAGGGATATCTTTGTGTGTGTGTGTGTTGAAGAAAGATGATATCTCCATCGATTGGTCCTCGTGATCAGTTGTTGGATCTATTGCCTTGTCAAAACTTTGACTTGAGTATGGGCTATCGTCAAGTCAAATCAGAACCAACGATGTTCATAATGGTGTCTTACTCGTGGTTGATCCCTCGAGCATACACCATTACATCTTTTGGTCTGACCGATGCTATCACTGTGTTCACATGATGGTGGAAGTCCAGTGATATGGAAATTCCGAGGAGTTGTTGTGGAACCCATCAGCAGCATTTTGTCTTCCCCATGATTCATGTTGAACATCCAGCTAGTGTTGGAAACTTTGTAAGCAATGCCTTCGTGTTTCGCTCATGAAGCTTATGCTTGGATGAAAGAAGTGACTTTCTCCAAGTTCACGTACATTAGGTGTAAGCTGCCGCCATGAATTTGAGAAAGATTTGTTTTGATTCCCTCAGAATCATCTCAAATCAGTCATGCATACGTGCGAAGTATTCTATGGTTTGATAGGTTGGCTGCCTCCACTCCATATGTGTTCCTAGCACACCAAGCCACTGATTGATTTGTTCAAGGAAAAGGTGCGTGTTGTGCTAATTCTAGATCATGCACAAGATTCCATTATCCTCGATGATGGTTCCCAACCAGCACTCGGTAGTATTTTTATTATAAGACTACTATGTGGTCATGCTTGTCTGGGACAGCATGTTCACATGTGTGTAGCAGAACCAGCTTATGTTTTGGAGCTTGCTATCGTAGTTCATCTCCCGAGAGTCTCGCAAGGTTATCTCGTCGACTTGTGTTGCAACCTTTCTTTTCTGGACATCATGTCTGAAAAATCCTGTTACCAGCCAGATCTGAATCTCAGGCAGATATGATGGATGGAACATTTCCAAGATATATGATGTAGGTCCCGACAAGGTTGATGTTCTGGCCGACACACCTAGCCAGAATATCTATTATTGTAGCACCTTGACTGATCAATTTGACCATCTTCCCCATGAGGATTTCGAGTGACTTATTATAAAAGTTGTTCCTTATGGATCCTTTGTCTTCCCGAAGTCCGACCTATACTTGATGGCCACGTTAATGCTTTAAGTATGACTATGGTATGTAGAACGTCAAGGAGAACATTAGAAGCGGAGTGCTAAATGTCTCTCGGTCGATCATTCGGATTTCGTTTCCTTGGCCTCGCTATGGTGAAATATGAGAAAGTGTCGTCCTACTTTGCATCTGCATTGTCCATCACTATTCATCATGGTAGTAAGATGTGTTGCCAGGATCCTCGACACGGATGTTGGTAAGACCTTGATGAGTATGGAAATGCTCAAGTTCTTGCGAGCACACTCAGTCACTAGGTTATATCCTCGATATCAATTGGGATGTGCCTTCCGTTTGTCGAGTTGTTCTATAACCATAGTTCCCTTTCTGAACTAAGTATGCCATTACCTCGAACTCCTTCGAACGATCATCGTGAATTGCTCGATCTCTGAGGAGATCGTTTCCTATGGAATATCCTTTCGTCGTCATTGAGTTGAGTGAAGATATCGAGAGCAAGGCTATTAAGATCAACATGAAGCATGGAATCAATGTTTCTATGAAGGGAAGTTGGATCATGAAGATTCTAATAGTTCGAGTCCCCTCTTCCTTTTACCCTACTCTAGAATCTCGGGACGAGATTCTAGTTTAGTGGGGGTGAGTTGTCACATCCCTAGTTCGGGTCTGGCCTAGACTAGCTAGTCAGGTGTGCATCATGTTTAAATTTCATTTAAATTTGAAATGGGGATTTGTGAAACCCTCAGAAATCATTTCTGGAAATAACCCAGATAAAGATTGCTCCAAAAAGGTCCAAAAAAATGTTCATGCTACTCTCTGAAAATATTGGTAAGAGTTAAAATTCAGACCAATACATTTAGGAGCTCATAGATATTTATTCTGGGCATTTGGAATTAATTCAATAACTATTTGAATTGGATTTATATTTATTATATATATAAATATATGTTCAATAATTCTGAAAATTGTTGTGTGGCTTTGTATAAGTCCACTTAGTTGACACAATTATTTTCATGAAGTTTAAAATTGATTTAGTATTTTACTAAATCAGAAACAAATGTCAGAAAATAGAAAATAGAAATAATAGATAGAGGAGAGAGATACGGCTTACCTGGTGCTCACCTGACACGGCCCAACACGGCCCAGCCCACCCGAGCCAGGCGCCAGTCGTCCCCTTCCTTGCCAGGAGGACGACGGCGTGGCGCACGCACAGGAGGCGAAGCCACCTCCTGCTTCCACCTCCTGCTGCCTCCCCCGTCCTCACTCGAGCGCCATGGAGATGCCCGCAACCCCCTGGTCACTCTCCCCCCTCTCTCCCTTGCCTATCCCTCGTCTGTCCCCCTTCCCCAAGCACCACCGAGCGTAGCTCGTCACCGCCGCAGCTGCTGCCGGACTTCGCCCGTCGATCTGCATCGTCCAGTGCCTCCCCGAGCTCAACGACGGCGTCGTTTGAATCTCTGTGAGCCCCGCCGTGATTTCCTCCTACCCCTGGTCACGCCCGTCCGCTAACTGACCTCGCCGTCCTCCCCGTGTGCTCCGGCCACCGCCTGAGCTCGTTGTCGCCGCTGCTAGAGACCACCTCGGCACCCGCCGCAGACACCCCTCGACGCGCCGCGTCGCGCTGAGCATGTAGAGCCCAACCCCGCTCGCTCCCGTCACCGAAGTCGCCGGAACAGCGAACGCCGCCGCGCCTGGGTTAGCGCCGGCGTTAATCGCTGACGTGGCCATCTTAATTAATGCTAACGATAGCGCTAATTAAACCCCCTAGGTCACTGACTAGTGGGCCCCAAGCCCCTAATGTTTTAGTTAGGATTTAATTAAACCTCTTTGCCCACTTTGCCACTGATGTGCGGGACCCGCGCGTCAGGTTTGACCCTAGACCAGGTCAATTGACCTGCTGACTCAGGGATGACACAGTGCTAACGTCATAAATGTTTTCTGGTCATTTAATAAATCAGAAATGATTTATAAATTCTAGAAAATTGCCTAAACTTCTAAAAATCATAGAAAATCAACTGTAACCCCAAATGAAAAGATTTATATATGAAAAATGATCAAAAAATCCAATCTATCCATTCACTAGTAGAAAATGGGTCAAACGTGAAGCACATTAGTGCCGGTTTGAATTAGAGCCGGCACTAATGTGTATATTAGTGCCGGTTCGTGGCGGCGATCAATAGTACTGGTTCGTGGAGAACCTTTAGTACCGGTTCGTCCCACGAAACGGTACTAACGAGGATGTGTCAGCCTGCGGTCAGGCTATGGCCTCACCATCACCATTTAGTGCCGGTTCGAACCACGAACCGGTACTAATGACGTTGTGGCAGGCTGTTTTTAGTCCCACCTTGCTCCCCTAACAAGCCTTTTACCATCTTAAATATGTTATTTCTCAAACTATTACAAGCACTTAGTCTTCATTGAACTCTATGTGTAGAATTTGTGGCCGCAATATGAGTCTTCATCGGTTTATAAATCGTTGATGACTCATATTGACAATTCAGATTGTACACACAAAGATCATTGATGATCAAAGTATTTTTTATGTTATAAGATCATATTGACAATTTAGACTGTAAAGAAATATAAGATCATGATGTAAATGCTCTTATATTTTTTGCGTTCAGTATGCATCATTCAAAGCGACGCCATCAACTTTCAACCATTTCTGCCTTCATTTGCTATTTTTCATGCATTCAATAATTTGTTTTGAGAACTAAATGACCTGGAAATTGAAAAGCACTACAAATGAACTCTGAAAAAGTTGAAACTTGGCATGGTATCATCATTTCACCCACATAGCATGTGCAAGAAAGTAGAGAGGCTTACGGCTAAAACTGGATGCACTTCGTTTACAAAATGGACAATCTCTTTCGAAGTATTCAAGTTTCTAACGAAATAAAACTCATCTGTTACAAAGGCATTTCATTTTTTTAAACTTATTACAACTCCAGAATTTTTGTGCATTCAGTATGCACCATTCAAAGCTACGCCATCAACTTTCAACCATTTCTGCCTTCATTTGCTATTTTTCATGCATTCAATGATTTGTTTAGAGAACTGAATTACCTGGAAATTGAAAAGCACTACAAATGAACTCTGGAAAAGTTGAAACTTGGCATGGTATCATCATTTCACCCACATAGCATGTGCAAGAAAGTAGAGAGGCTTACGGCTAAAACTGGATGCACTTCGTTTACAAACTGGACAATCTCTTTCGAAGTATTTAGGTTTCTGACGAAATTAAACTCATCTGTTATGAAGGCATTTCATTTTTTTTAAACTTATTACAACTCCAGAATTTTTGTGCATTCAGTATGCACCATTCAAAGCGACGCCATCAACTTTCAACCATTTCTGCCTTCATTTGCTATTTTTCATGCATTTAATGATTTGTTTTGAACTAAATGACACTAAATTTTTTGCAGGCATAGCACCACCTTTAGTACCGGTTGGTGGCTCCAACCGGTACTAAAGGGTGACCAGCACTACAGTTTCTTAGTAAGCTGTTTTTTAGTCCCGCCTCGCCAAGAGAGAGGGACTAGGAGCGGTTTATAAGCCCTGAGTGCAGAGACGATGAAGAAGAAGCTCAATGCTCACGTTGCTTAGCTTCAAGTCTTCAGGAATATGGTAGATTGCACGGAGCTACGCGCAGTGCAGTTTACATTATTCCGAAAGGCTTGAAGCAAATTAACGAAGCATTGCACCTCTTTTTTATTTTTAATAACTTATTACAACTCCGGACTTATTACACTACACGTCGGCATTTCTTTTTTTAAAACTTTGGTTATAACTCCAGACTTTGACCATCAAGTTTTGCAGAAAAGAAAAAATAGCAGAAAAGAAAAAATTATATAAAAAAACTACTCAGAAATAAATAGAAGAAAATAAATATAGCAGAAAAGTAAAAACTACTCAGAAATAAATAGAAGAAAAAATAAAGCAGAAAAGAAAAAAAAATATTTGCTATTTTTCAATCGTTCACAAAATGACCGTGAAATTGAAAATCACTACAAAATGAACTCTGAAAATGTTGAATTTTGGCAAACTAGATGAAAAACTACTCACAAATAAATATAATACAAAATAAAAAAACTATACAAAAAACTACGAAGAAATAAATAGAAGAAAATAAAGTAGAAAAGAAAAACAAATAGAAAAAATTGGGGCGCTGCCCTGTGGGCCTGCTAGGCCACGTGCGTGCAAGTACAGGCCTTAAAGGCCCAACAGACTCACAGGGCAGCGCACAGAGTTTAGGCCCACAAGCTTGCTATACAGTGGAGTTTGAAAGGGCAGCCGCGGTTGGGTTTATAAACCAGTGCGGCTGCCCTTCGCCCGGCGAGGTGGGACTAAACTTTGTGCAGGCAGCGCGAGGCCTTTAGTACCAGTTGGTGGCTCGGTGGCTCCAACCGGTACTAAAGACCACCCTTTAGTACCAGTTGGAGCCACCAACCGGTACTAAAGGCCTTGTCTTCCCGTCTCCTGGCCTGGCCAAAGTTGGCCTTTAGTACCGATTGGTGGCTCCAACCGGTACTAAAGGCTCACCCTATATATACAACACTTACGAAATTTCAGTTACATCTCCACTTCTTTCTCGTCAACCCCTCGCGCGTCGCTCCCGTCGTCGCATCCCGTCGCCCGTCGTCGTCGTCGTCGTCCCCGTCGCCGCCCCGAACGTCGCCGCGCCGCCGTCCGTCGTCGTCCGCCCCGAACGCTGCTGCGCTGCCGTCCGTACGTATCTCGCTCTCTCTCCTCGCGGGTACCCGGCCGCCGCGCCGCCGTCCGCCCCGAATGCCGCGCGCCGCCTTCCGTCCCCGCCGCCGCCCCGAACGCCGGCGCCCCCGCCCCGTACGCCGCCGCCCCCGCCCCGTACGCCGGCGCCCCCGCTCATACGTATGGGGCGGCGGCCGGCGTACAGGCCGGCGGGCCGCACACACACACATATACCACACACGCATACACACACATACACACATACGTACTAGATTAATGTCGAACTAGAGATTAGAACTAGTTCAATAATTAATATAACTAGTTCATAGAATTTTTTCATAGAATTTTTATGAATTTTTTTTTTTGTAATTTTGTTCATAGAATTTTTATTATGTTCATATTTTTGTTATCGGGTATGTCGTTGTCGATATACCCCCCTCCCCGATAACTTTTAGTAATTAGTACTACTTAGAAAGTGTTTAATGGACTTAGTTAGAGGGCAACTTGTTTATTTTGAGTAAGTATATACTACATTATTCTATTTATAGTAAGTGCTTAGTAGTTGAACTAGTTGAAGTAGTTTATTTTTAGCAAGAAAATTAATAGAACTAGTTTCTTTTTTTAGTTAAAGTAATTATTCCTGCATCGACGTGGACGATGCCTATCCCGCATCCTCGTCGTCGAGTCGGCGGAGGACGACACCTGCTTGACCAGATGGGCCATGTCCGGGACTGGGCTCCGCCGGGGTGGTACTGGGAGGCGCTACCTTCCGGGGGGCGTAGCTTGGTGAGGAGATAGCCCGTCGTTGACCCGATCCTTGTTTGGTGGCGGTCGCGTGGGCCAGTGACGGTGCCGAGGCTTCCGGACACCGCGGAGGTGGTACGTCACCGTGTCAGCGAGGAGGACTAGCACGTCCGTCGCTACATGGTTGCGTTGGAGGGCAGGTTCAAGAATACCTGGCAGGTTCTTCGGGGATCTCACTGGAGCTATGATCCTGTGATGGTTCCTTCCTTTGGGTGTCCACCGCCCGCGCCGATACCCGTCGGGCGCTACGGTTCTAGCTGTACTGGCGATATGTATGATATATAGTATTCGACTTGTATTAGTGATAATGTTCGATGTACAGACACATGGCGATGATGTAGTTTTTCTTATAATTGAAGGCATCCTAATTTGAATACTACTTTATTTTGCGATTTGATTTTTCTTATTGAATGCTCAAATTGGAGAGCACTATATGCAAGGCATATGCATATGATTAGTTGAATAATAATGATCTAATTTAGTCTTTGAATTATGAACGTATAGGAAATGTCATCATCGGATGACGAAAGTCTCCCGGGGGAGTGCGACTGGTGCCACGACGATCGAGGTGAGTGCGACAGGCCTCACCTGGACGATGATCGGCGCTTCAGCATTAAGCTCGAGGAGACCTTTGAAGTTGAAATGGTACGCAATGACGACAAGTGTTTTTTTTCATAATTAAGCATGACTTCAACTATTTCAACGTGTAATTTTCATCTTTTACAATTCGAGTATAGTTGATCCCATGCCATGCAAGACGCTATGTCTTGGAGAGGATGGATTTTGGAGACCATGAAAATTTTGAAACGAAGAAAATTCACCTAAGGACCCATCATGATGTGGATTTTGAAGTAAAGTTGTATAATGCTGAGAGCATAACCCATTTTGGTTGCAAAAATTGGGAAGCATTTTGCAAATTGTATGGTTTTGATGAGGGTATGCTTGTCACCATGGATCTTGGTGATCTTGAAATCGAGCAAGACAATATGGACATTTGGGTCCTTGTTGATACTCCTCCAGTTCTACCGCTATGTGAGTTTCTCAAACATAGTTAATATTAATAGAACTTATATTGTTCATTTCAAAATAGTTGACAACTTATTTCCATTGACAGCTTATTTTGAAGTATCAAAGAATGTGCAGAAGATGGTAGATTGTAGCGACCCGACCACAGATGGTCAAGTCTCTGTGCTCCGGTGTCATCCCTGGATCAGTAATGCTGAGATCACACAGTACTTCGAAGGATTTATAGCAGAGTAGCAATCACACACTTATTACATCGATGTCTCAAAGAGAACTTATTACAATAAATATGGCTTAAGGCCATCTAATAACGATAACAGCGGAAGACTTGGAAGATAAGTGAGTCCATCAACTCCAACGGCATCACTGAGTATAGAACCACGACCTAAAAGCACCTTACTCATCGTCTGAAAAGTCTGCAACATGAAAGTTGCAGCCCAAAAACGGGTCAGCACATGGAATATGCTGGCAATGTAACACATAGAGAATAATGAATGATAAGCCTATACTACATGCATATATGGCTGGTGGAAAAGCTCTATGGTTACTGTTTTGCGTAAAGCCAATTTTTCCCTACTGCAAAGGAATAGATTTTATTTAACTATCATGGTGGTTGAAACATCGACAATGGTTGACAGCATTCCGATCCCAATTAAGTGAACAATTAAAACCCAACCATATTAATTAGAAGTAACATGATGAGATTCACATGATATTCAAGTACTAGATACTCAAGATGTCCATAACCGGGGACACGACTAATCATGATTAGATTGTACACTCTGCAGAAGTTTGCGCACTTTTCCCCACAAGACTCGATCACCTCCATTTGGTTTCTCGCACTACAGGGTGTTTGAGAAACGGATGACCGAGACATAGTCTTTCAGAAGCACTCACACCTTACGTTGTGATAGACCGTACCAACCTACATCCCCTACATCTGCTAGTCTACCACTGTAAGAGTTCGCACGACTTAGTCAGCTATGCCAGAGCCCATAATGGCTTGTGGCTGCGCACGGAAGTTACCAACATGAATGATCTTATGATCCCTTTGAGCCTGGGTGGCGGTCCAAAGAAAAACATGCAAGTCCTGATAGAAACCAGGGGCCTCAAATCCACCCAGATGTGTGTTTAAGTTGCCACCTTAGATAAAACCATTAATTAACAATACTCACATCTGTCATGGATATCACTCACCCAATCCACGTCTACTAGCATAGCATGGCATAATAAGCAAACGTAGAAGTAACTCCCAAAGGTTTCATAAGTAAAACAGGTAATAGGTACTACCTCAACTACTTCCCATCCCACAGTTTAATTAGATCCTAATCATGCAATGTTTGAGGATTTGATCTAATGCAATAAAAACTGGGCAATGAGAAGGTATGATCAAAGTGTTACTTGCCTTGCTGAGGATCCGCGAAACCTAAAGCTTCGAAATAACAGGCGGCGCACTCCGGGTGATCTATCGCAGACAAACAACAAGCAAACGATAAGTACTCATCTAATGCACAGGTAAAACTCGAACAAAAGATCGAACCAGAAAGTTCAACTTAAGAACTCCGGTTGCAAAAGAATCGAATCGAACAAAGCAACGGAAAACAAACGGCGGAACAAAACAACTCGGTTCTAGCAATTTGAAACTAAGTCAAATTTTACAGTAAGAAAAACTTGTTTAAGTTGATTAGTCGGAACGGCGGTTTCGAAACGAAACTCCGGGCGCTTGAATCACCTGATTCAGATAAACGAGCGAGAAGATAAACTAGAAAGAAGATCGGATCTGAAATCGCGATCAGAAAAATCGCGGAATAAAATCCGACGAAAAAAGAAAAACGACGAACGGTTAAACGAACGGACGTTCGTTAACCGAGACTAACCGGTGATCGCGTTCGTTAAAACGAACGGTCCGGCGAACGCTCGCTAACAATTAAACCGAAAAAAACCGATCTAGGGTTTCAAAATAAACCGAAACAAAATAAACCGGAACGGTTTTTTTTAAATAAAAACGAAATGAAGCGAGGGGGCGGTGCGGCGCGGGTCTACCTCGTCGGCGAGGGGCTCCGGCGAGGCGGCGGGCTGCGGCGGGACGAGGCGCGGCGGCGGCGGCAGGCGGCGGCGGCGCTGGCGAGCGGCGGCGGCGGGGCGAGCGGCGGCGGCTGCGGCTGCTGCTGCTGCTGCGGGCGGCGGCGGGGCTGGGTGGGGAGGAGAGGGGGAGGGGGGAGGCGGTATATAAAGAGGGGGGGCTGACTTGGGGGAAGGGCAAGAAAGGTGGCGGCGGCGCGGAGTCTGGCTCGACTAGGCCTTTGGCCCAGTCGGGCGCTGCGATTTTTTTTAAATAGTTTCGTGCGTAGAAAAATTACGAAAAGAAAAATCTAAACGAACTCCAAAATTTACGAAGTAAATTTTCCCCGACTCCAAAAAATGAGTCGAACAAAATGAACTTTTACTCGGGGCCTAAATGCAATATTTTTAAAACACGCATTTTTACCTAATGCAAATAAAATGCAAATAAGCTTCGGAAAAATCCAAAATTTGAGTTATTTATTAAATCTTCATTTTTCCTAAATTTGGGAAAGTCATATTATTCCTCTCTCATGTTTGATATTGGAAAAATAATTGAGGATGAAATAAATAAAATCAAATGATCCTCTTTTCAAAATTTGAGAAAACTCAAATATGAAAATAACGAAATCTCCAACTCTCTCCGAGGGTCCTTGAGTTGCGTGAAATTTCTAGGATCGATCAAAATGCAAGAAAATATGATATGCATGATGATCTAATGTATAACATTCCAAATTGCAAATTTGGGATGTTACAAACCTACCCCCCTTAAGATGAATCTCGTCCTCGAGATTCGGGTTGGCTAGAAAATAGGTGAGGGTGGTCCTTGAGCAAATCTTCTTCTCTCCCCCAGGTGGCTTCATCCTCTGAGTGGTGGTTCCACTGAACTTTGCAAAACTTGATAACCTTGTTGCGGGTAACTCTGCTGGCATAATCGAGAATCTTGACTGGTTTCTCTTCATACGTTAAGTCATCCTTCAACTGAATCGCTTCAAGCGGCACTGTATCTCTTAGCGGTACCTCCGCCATCTCGGCGTGACATTTCTTCAGCCGAGAAACATGGAATACATCATGAACTCCTGACAGTCCTTCTGGTAATTCCAACTTATAAGCAACTTCTCCCATACGTTGCAAAATCTTATACGGTCCAACGAAACGCGGTGCTAACTTTCCCTTAACTCCAAAGTGCTTAACTCCTCGAAGTGGGGATACTCGAAGATAAACTCTGTCTCCTGTTTCGTAAACTGTCTCCTTGCGTTTAGAATCTGTGTAGCTCTTCTGCCTGGATTGGGCTACCTTGAGCCTATCGCAAATCAACTTAACTTTCCATTCAGACTCCTTAATCAAATCTGGTCCAAAGAACAGACGGTCTCCAACTTCGTCCCATGACAACGGTGTCCTGCACCTCCTTCCGTATAAAGCTTCGAAAGGTGCCATCTTCAAACTGGTTTGATAACTGTTGTTATAAGAAAACTCCGCATATGGCAAGTTATCGTCCCAACTAGATCCATAGTCTAGTGCACAGGCTCTCAGCATATCTTCCAAAATTTGATTGACTCTCTCAGTCTATCCATCCGTCTGTGGGTGAAAAGCTATGCTGAACTCTAGTCTGGTTCCTAAAGTTTCATGTAACTGATTCCAAAACTTTGAGGTAAATTGGGTTCCTCTATCTGATACGATACTCCTCGGAACTCCATGCAAACAAATGATCCTGGTCATGTATATCTTTGCCAACTTAGCACTGGTGTAAGTGGTCTTAACTGGGATGAAATGTGCTACCTTCGTCAAACGATCAACTACTACCCATATCGAGTCATAGCCTGCCTTTGTCCTGGGTAGTCCTATGATAAAATCCATGCATATCTTATCCCACTTCCATTCGGGTATCGGCAATGGTTGTAACAATCCGGCTGGCTTCTGATGTTCTGCCTTCACTCTATGACACACATCACAAACTACTACATATGCTGCAATATCCTTCTTCATTCCGGTCCACCAAAACGTTTCTTTCAAATCCAAATACATCTTGGTATTTCCTGGGTGAATCGAGTAGGGTGAATCATGTGCCTCTTGCAGAATCAACTTCCTGATCTCTGGGTCATCGGGCACATAAACACGGTCCTCAAACCATAGGGTATCGTGCTCATCCTCATGAAATCCCTTTGCTTTTCCTTCACTCATTTTCTTCTTTATATCTGCAATCTCCTTGTCAGATTTCTGAGCCTCTCTGATTTTATCCATTAATGTTGATTGAATTTCCAATGCTGCTACATAGCCTTTCGGAACTATTTCCAAACATAGCTCACGAAGATTTTCTGCTAACTCCCTTGGTATTTCTCCCGTCATTAGTTTATTGACATGGCTCTTACGGCTCAATGCGTCAGCTACTACATTAGCCTTTCCTGGATGGTAATGCAATCTCATATCATAATCCTTGATGAGCTCCAACCATCTCCTTTGTCTGAGGTTCAACTCCTTCTGCGTGAAAATGTACTTCAAACTCTTGTGATCCGTGTACACCTCACAATGATTTCCAATGAGGAAACGTCTCCACGTCTTCAATGCATGCACTACGGCTGCTAACTCCAAATCATGCGTAGCATAATTTAATTCATGAGGTTTCAGTTGTCATGAGGCATACGAAACAACTCTTCCTTCCTGCATAAGCACTGCTCCAAGTCCTCGACGTGAAGCGTCGCAATACACCTCATAATCCTTGGTCTGATCTGGCAGAATCAACGCTGGTGAGGAAACCAATCGTTTCTTCAACTCCTGAAAACTGGTCTCACATTCCTCAGTCCAATTGAACTTGGTATCCTTCTTCAACAATTCAGTCATAGGCTTTGCAATCCTTGAGAAATTCTCAATGAATCTCCGGTAGTATCCTGCGAGTCCAAGAAAACTCCGGATCTCTCCAACTGTCGTTGGTGCTTCCCATTCGGTTACGGTCTCAACCTTTTTGGGGTCAACTGCTATCCCTTCTCCGGATATAACATGTCCAAGAAATCCAACTTCCTTTAACCAAAACTCACATTTGCTGAATTTGGCATATAACTGATGTTCCCTTAGTTTCACCAAAACCAAACGCAAATGTTCCTTATGCTCTTCTTCATTCTTTGAGAAAATCAAAATGTCATCAATGAACACTACGACGAACTTGTCCAAGAACTCCATAAATACTTTGTTCATCAGGTTCATAAAATAGGCAGGTGCGTTAGTCAGTCCAAATGACATAACGGTATACTCATACAATCCATATCTCATGGTAAAAGCTGTCTTAGGTATGTCCTGCTCTCGAATCTTCAACTGAATGTACCCTGATCGCAAATCGATCTTGGAAAACACTTTAGCTCCTTGCAAACGATCAAACAGATCATTTATCATTGGCAGTGGGTACTTGTTCTTGATGGTTAATTCATTCAATCCACGATAATCAACAACCATCCTTAATGATCCATCCTTCTTCTCCACTAGAAGTACGGGTGATCCCCAAGGCGAAGAACTTGGGCGAATGCAACCTTTATCCAATAACTCTTTAATCTGCTTCTTAATTTCCACCAAATCTTGTGCTGGCATCCTGTACGGTCTCTTCGATATTGGCCCAGTGCCTGGCAAAAGCTCAATCAAAAACTCAATGTCTCTATCTGGTGGCATGCCTGGCAATTCCTCAGGAAATACATCAGGAAAATCCTTTACCACAGGTACTTCCTCCTGTACAACTCCTGATAATGCATTTAATTGTGTTCTGTTGGGCGCATGTCGAGATACATACTTGATCCTTCTTCCTTCGGGCGTTGTAAGCAAAATTGTCTTACTTGCACATTCAATGTTCCCTTCATACTTTGAAAACCAGTCCAAGCCTAATATCACATCAAATCCTTGAGATTCCAATACTATTAGGTCTGAGGGAAACACATAGTTACCAATCCTTAATGGCAACCGATCACACCATCGACTAGCCATATATTCTATTCCAGGCGAGGTTACTAACATGGGTGACCTAAGGGCTTGGGTTGGCAGGTTATACTTATCCACAAATCCCCTTGATATGTATGAATGTGATGCACCAGTATCAAAAAGAACGAGTGCAGTAAATGTCTTAACCAAAAACTTACCGATTACTGCATCAGGCTGAGCTTCAACCTCCTCCACGCTAACGTGGTTCACCTGTCCCCTGTTGAAAGTGTTTGGCTTCTTCCGAGAGCTTTCATTGCCGTTGTGGCCTTCAGGACATTCATTGGCATAATGTCCGGTCTTGGAACACTTGAAACAGGTGACTTGACTCAGATCTCTCTTGGCTGGGGTTGATGGGGTGGTACGGTTCTGGCCATTGCTTCCTCCATTCCCATTACCATTCTTGTGGCCATTATGGTTGTGCGAACCACTTCCTCCATGGGTATGCTGAAACTGAACTCCCGGTTTAGGGGTAAAACGGGGCTTCTGCTGGGCTCCAGAGTTATACTTCCCCTGTCCATACTTCCTCTTGCGGTTCTCAATCTGCTGTTGCTTCCCTTCAATCATGATGGCACGATCTACCAACTCCTGGTAGTTGTTGAAACTTGCTACCATCAACTGCATGCTTAGCTCATCATTCAGTCCTTCTAGAAACTTCTTCTGCTTAGCTGCATCCGTAGCAACGTCATCTGGGGCATAACGTGCTAACTTGCTGAAGTCGTCAACGTACTGGCCAACTGTCCTTCCTCCTTGGCGTAAGTTGCGAAACTCACGCTTCTTCATGGCCATAGCTCCTGCTGAAACATGGGCAGTGCGGAAAGCTTGCTGAAACTGATCCCAAGTGACAGTGTCAACTGGGTAAGTGGCTGTGAAATTCTCCCACCATGCTGCCGCGGGTCCGTCAAGCTGATGTGCGGCAAACTTCACTTTTTCAACATCTGTGCGTCCTGAAGTTGTCAACTCCCTTCCTATCTTGCGGAGCCAATCGTCTGCTACTATTGGCTCGGTGCTATTGGAAAACACCGGCAGATTCAGCCTAAGGAAATGGGCTAGGTGATCAACAGGTGGCGGCGGTGGAGGGTTGATGTTGTTGTTGTTGTTGTTGTTGTTGTTCTGCTGATTCTGGACTAACAACTGCATCAATTGGTTCTGCTGCTGGATCAACTGAGTGAGCTCCGGTGGAAATCCATTGTCACGTCACGGAGGCATCTGAGGGTTTTTTAGAAAAGATGAGAATTAAGAATAGAGTGAGGTCTAAGAGAAAACACTACCCAAATGCACATGAGACAAATTCACAGAAAATCACTTCATTCAAAACAAACAAGGGCTTACAAATGGTCCAGAACTATCGCAAAAGTGCTCGGACTATAATGTATACATGGGAGAAATACTACTAATATTGGGTGGTCATCTAGAAATTTGAATCGGTGGAAGACTCCATGATGTCTGCTCCAGCTTCGTCTTCAAAGTCGGGTTCACTTGGATCCGAATCGGTGTCGTCGATGATGATGTAGTTGTCCGGACATGCGACATACTTGTCTTCCTTCTTGGATGCTAATCTCTCCTTGAGTTCTTCAATCTTCTGCTTAAGATCGCCATTGTGCCTTGCTAGAGCTACGATCTCGTCTATGTAGTCCTTGCGTGTAGTCTTCAGTTCTCCTTCTAGCTCGATGATCCTTGCCTTCGCATTCTTCAGCTCTATCATATCATTGCATATCTGGTTCTCGTGGCGTCGAATGTGCTGGTTTAACTCCTGGATGAAAGCTGCAATGGATCTATCCTTCTTGGTGCTGACTCTCTCCCATTGTTCATCTCGGCGTCCGCAAATCTGGTAGATAGTGTCCTTGAGGTCTTCTTGATAAACTTCTCCAATGCGTCCCATGGTGATATGAGCTGCCATGCTTTTTCCCAGACTCCAGGTTGGTGCACTGAATGAAGGAAATATGCCCTAGAGGCAATAATAAAGTTCTTATTTATTTCCTCATGTATCATGATAAATGTTTATTATTCATGCTAGAATTGTATTAGCCGGAAACATAATACATGTGTGAATATATAAACAAATAGAATGTCACTAGTATGCCTCTACTTGACTAGCTCGTTAATCAAAGATGGTTAGGTTTCCTAACCATGAACAAAGAGTTGTTATTTGATTAACGAGGTCACATCATTAGTTGAACGATCTGATTGACATGACCCATTCCATTAGCTTAGCACCCGATCGTTTAGTATGTTGCTATTGCTTTCTTCATGACTTATACATGTTCCTATGACTATGAGATTATGCAACTCCCGTTTATCGGAGGAACACTTTGTGTGCTACCAAACGTCACAACGTAACTGGGTGATTATAAAGGTGCTCTACAGGTGTCTCCAAAGGTACTTGTTGGGTTGGCGTATTTCGAGATTAGGATTTGTCACTCTGATAGTCGGAGAGGTATCTCTGGGCCCTCTCGGTAATGCACATCACATAAGCCTTGCAAGCATTACAACTAATATGTTAGTTGTGAGATGATGTATTAGGGAACGAGTAAAGAGACTTGCCGGCAACGAGATTGAACTAGGTATTGGATACCGACGATCGAATCTCGGGCAAGTAACATACCGATGACAAAGGGAAAAACGTATATTGTTATGCGGTCTGACCGATAAAGATCTTCGTAGAGTATGTAGGAGCCAATATGGGCATCCAGGTCCCGCTATTGGTTATTGACCGGAGACGTGTCTCGGTCATGTCTACATTGTTCTCGAACCGTAGGGTCCGCACGCTTAAAGTTACGATGACAGTTATTATGAGTTTATGCATTTTGATGTACCGAAGTTAGTTCGGAGTCCCGGATGTGATCACGGACATGACGAGGAGTCTCGAAATGGTCGAGACATAAAGATCGATATATTGGAAGCCTATATTTGGACATCGGAATGGTTCCGAGTGAAATCGGCATTTTACTGGAGTACCGGGGGGTTACCGGAACCCCCCCGGGGGTTAATGGGCCCATATGGGCCTTAAGGGAAAAGAGGAGGGGCGGCCAGGGCAGGCCGCGCGCCCCCTCCTCCCCTAGTCCGAATAGGACAAGGAAGGGGGGGGGGGCGGCGCCCCCCTTTTTCCTTTCCCCCTCTCTCCCTCCTTCTCCTACAAGGCAAGGGAGAGGAGTCCTACTCCCGGTGGGAGTAGGACTCCTCCTGGCGCACCCCTTGGGGGCCAGCCGCGCCCTCCCCTCCTTTATATACGGGGGTAGGGGGGCACACTAGGACACACAAGTTGATCATCGTGATCGTTCCTTAGCCATGTGCGGTGCCCCGCTCCACCATATTCCACCTCGGTCATATCCTTGCGGTGCTTAGGCGAAGCCCTGCGTCGGTAGAACATCATCATCGTCATCACGCCGTCGTGCTGACGAAACTCATCCCCGAAGCTTTGCTGGATCGGAGCCCGGGGAGCGTCATCGAGCTGATCGTGTGCTAAGAACTCGGAGGTGCCGGAGTAACAGTGCTTGGATTGGTTGGACCGGGAAGACGTACGACTACTTCCTCTATGTTGCGTCAATGCTTCCACTTCGGTCTACGAGGGTACGTAGACAACACTCTCCCCTCTCGTTGCTATGCATCACCATGATCTTGCGTGTGCGTAGGATTTTTTTTTGAAATTACTACGTTCCCCAACACTGAAAACACTATCTATGGGCTTCGTGATTGGCGCGAATGTCCTTCCCGGAACGTGAGCTTGAATCTTCCAGCGCTCCTCTTCAGGCAGAGTGGCGTTGAAGGTCCCGGTGAAGCTTGGCAGTCCAATGTTCAGGTACTTGGTGACTTCCTTCAAGTGAAATCCAAAAGGTGTGCCTTCATCCGGTTGAGCGTACTTGATCTTCGCATCCATCATCCTAAAAGAGTAGAAAAGATGAGGAGTTAGAAAATGAGAGGAGAATAGTGATCTATGGCTTTAACTTAGTGGTCGTGTCCTACAGTCAGCGTGTGCTCTGATACCATCTCTGTAGCGACCCGACCTCAGATGGTCAAGTCTCTGTGCTCCGGTGTCATCCCTGGATCAGTAATGCTGACACCACACAGTACTTTGAAGGATTTATAGCAGAGTAGCAATCACACAGTTATTACATTGATGTCTCGAAGAGAACTTATTACAATAAATATGGCTTAAGGCCATCTAATAACGATAACAGCGGAAGACTTGGAAGATAAGTGAGTCCATCAACTCCAACGGCATCACTGAGTATAGAACCACGACCTAAAAGCACCTTACTCGTCGTCTGAAAAGTCTGCAACATGAAAGTTGCAGCCCGAAAATGGGTCAGCACATGGAATATGTTGGCAATGTAACACATAGAGAATAATGAATGATAAGCCTATACTACATGCATATATGGCTGGTGGAAAAGCTCTATGGTTACAGTTTTGCGTAAAGCCAATATTTCCCTACTGCAAAGGAATAGATTTTATTTAACTATCATGGTGGTTGAAACATCAAGAATGGTTGACAGCATTCCGATCGCAATTAAGTGAACAATTAAAACCCAACAATATTAATTAGAAGTAACATGATGAGATTCACATGATATTCAAGTACTAGATACTCAAGATGTCCATAACCGGGGACACGGCTAATCATGATTAGATTGTACACTCTGCAGAGGTTTGCGCACTTTTCCCCACAAGACTCGATCACCTCCGTTTGGTTTCTCGCACTACAGGGTGTTTGAGAAACGGATGACCGAGACATAGTCTTTCAGAAGCACTCACACCTTACGTTGTGATAGACCGTACCAACCTACATCCCCTACATCTGCTAGTCTACCACTTTAAGAGTTTGCACGACTTAGTCAGCTATGCCAGAGCCCATAATGGCTTGTGGATGCACACGGAAGTTACCAACATGAATGATCTTATGATCCCTTTGAGCCTGGGTGGCGGTCCAAAGAAAAACATGCAAGTCCTGATAGAAACCAGGGGCCTCAAATCCACCCAGATGTGTGTTTAAGTTGCCACCTTAGATAAAACCATTAATTAACAATACTCACATCTGTCATGGATATCACTCACCCAATCCACGTCTACTAGCATAGCATGGCATAATAAGCAAACGTAGAAGTAACTCCCAAAGGTTTCATAAGTAAAACAGGTAATAGGTACTACCTCAACTACTTCCCATCCCACAGTTTAATTAGATCCTAATCATGCAATGTTTGAGGATTTGATCTAATGCAATAAAAACTGGGCAATGAGAAGGTATGATCAAAGTGTTACTTGCCTTGCTGAGGATCCGCGAAACCTAAAGCTTCGAAATAACAGGCGGCGCACTCCGGGTGATCTATCGCAGACAAACAACAAG
Organism: Aegilops umbellulata; assembly: GCA_032464435.1. Lineage (NCBI taxonomy): Eukaryota > Viridiplantae > Streptophyta > Magnoliopsida > Poales > Poaceae > Aegilops > Aegilops umbellulata. Next base: position 525,391,733 of record CP136055.1, on the reverse strand, counting down.
CATACAATAAGTACTCATCTAATGCACAGGTAAAACTCGAACAAAAGATCGAACCAGAAAGTTCAACTTAAGAACTCCGGTTGCAAAAGAATCGAATCGAACAAAGCAACGGAAAACAAACGGCGAAAGAAAACAACTCGGTTCTAGCAATTTGAAACTAAGTCAATTTTTACAGTAGCAAAAACTTGTTTAAGTTGATTAGTCGGAACGGCGGTTTTGAAACGAAACTCCAGGCGCTTGAATCACCTGATTCCGATAAACGAGCGACAAGATAAACTAGAAAGAAGATCAGATCTGAAATCGCGATCAGAAAAATCGCGGAATAAAATCCGACGAAAAAAGAAAAACGACGAACGGTTAAACGAACGGACGTTCGTTAACCGAGACTAACCGGTGATCGCTAACAATTAAACCGAACAAAACCGATTTAGGGTTTCTAAATAAACCGAAACAAAATAAACCGGAACGTTTTTTTTTTAAAAACCGAACCGAAGCGAGGGGGCGGCGCGGCGCGGGTCTACCTCATCGGCGAGGGGCTCTGGCGGGGCGGCGGGCTGCGGCGGGGCGAGGCGCGGCAGCGGTGGCAGGCGGCGGCGCTGGCGAGCGGCGGCGGCGGGGCGAGCGGCGGCGGCGGCGGCGGCGGTGGCTGCTGCGGCTGCTGTGGGCGGCGGCGGGGCTGGGTGGGGAGGAGAGGGGGAGGGGGGCCGGTATATAAAGAGGGGGGCTGACTTGGGGGAGGGGCAAGAAAGGCGGCGGCGGCGCGGAGTCCGGCTCTGCTGGGCCTTTGGCCCAGTCGGGCGCTACGAATTTTTTTTAAATAGTTTCGCGCGTAGAAAAATTACGAAAAGAAAAATCTAAACGAACTCCAAAATTTACGAAGTATATTTTCCCCGACTCCAAAAAATGAGTCAAACAAAATGAACTTTTACTCGGGGCCTAAATGCAATATTTTTAAAACACGCATTTTTACCTAATGCAAATAAAATGCAAATAAACTCCGGAAAAATCCAAAATTTGATTTCTTTATCAAATTTTTATTTTTCCTAAATTTGGGAAAGTCATATTATTCCTCTCTCATGTTTGGTATTGGAAAAATAATTGAAGATGAAATAAATAAAATCAAATGATCCTCTTTTCAAAATTTGAGAAAACTCAAATATGAAAATAACGAAATCTCCAACTCTCTCCGAGGGTCCTTGAGTTGCGTGAAATTTCTAGGATCGATCAAAATGCAAGAAAATATGATATGCATGATGATCTAATGTATAACATTCCAAATTGAAAATTTGGGATGTTACATAGATAGAACTTGCTACACCGATGGCTCTGAGTTAACTTACAAGGAAAAAACTCATCTGGTTGGATTTTGTAATGATGTTGAGAATTACAATATCTACAATCGAACTCCTCAACATTATGGTCAATACGTGCCACTAGTGCACGTGTTGAACTACGGTAACTACCATGGAGATACCCTGGTAAGTTTTTTTACTATTACGACATCCGTGCATCTTTTTGCATACTTCTAAAACTAGTACATCATTGCTAACTACGAAGTTATTACTATGTTTTTCAAAAGCTTGTCCCAAAGGATTGTGTGCCTCATTTGATGTATCGAAATGGCGGTAGCATTCGTGTTTTGAACATATATCAAGGTCATCCTACGAATCTCAACTGTCCATACCGGATTTCTAAAAGAAGTGGAGACATGACAATCAAAGGATGGAAAAAATGTATGGACAGTCGTAAGGAGCTTCTTGGAAGCAAAAGGAAGCGAGGCGCAAGAATTGGAGATAGGATGATCTCCATTCTTCATAATGGAGAGTCAGGGTCTATATTGTTTTATGCTATTTTACCTTAAGTGTGTTTAGGTCCGATCCTACCTGATAGTTGATGATCATGTGCTAAGAACAATTATGTAGGGTTGGGTTCGATGACTATGAGGATGATAATCGTATGACTTTTTATTAATAACGAGTAGAAGTTGTATGATGATGCTTGATTAATTAGCTAGTAGGACTTGTTATTATATATGATGATGTATGATGCGAGCATGCATGAGTTATTATATATATATATATCTGCGGGTGAAACAAAAAAGAATTAAAATGGAAAACACAAAACTAAATGAAAAAGAAATCATATAACCAAAAAAACCCCAAACATTTTAGTACCGGTTGGTGTTACCAACCGGTACTAAAGGGCTCCCGGCCCCCGGAGCTGGCTGGTGCCACGTGGTTGCCCTTTAGCACCGGTTCGTGCTGAACCGGTACTAAAGCGGGGGGGCTTTAGTGCCCACACTTTAGTGCCGGTTCCTAAACTGGCACTAAAGGGCCTTACGAACCGGTGCTATTGCCCGGTTCTGCACTAGTGATTTATGCTACTTTCATGCATGAAAAACCAAATTATACCTGCTGTATAAGTGAAAACAATCAAATGACATTTTAAATGCTCAAACTAGAGTTTGCATTTGAACCTTTGGTTCAAATGGACTCCCTTGCACTTGTTGCTAGCTGCATTAGCTCAATTCACAGCATATTGCCATGTCACATTCAAGCATCATATTGTTGCATTGCATTGATTGTGTTTCCTCTCTGTTGCCGGTGTTTGTCCCCTCTCAGTAGACGACGTTTCGACGATTTGATCGATGACACCAATGAAGAACTATACTATCTTCAGAAGTGCCAGGCAAGCAAAACCCCCTTGGTCATTCCGATACAATCCCACTCTCTCGCTCCTGCTCTCTTTTACTGCATTAGGACAACAACGTTTCAACTGTTACATGCTGCGGTAGCTGAACCCCTTTCCTCTGCATGACCTGTCATTGCCACAGTAAATAGATGAAACCCACTAGCATGAGTAGGAATTGTTTGAGCCATGATGTGCCTACTCATTCATGCTTGTTGTCATGCCTGCTACTGCTTCGAGTTGAGTCAGGTCTGATTCATTGGGAATGAATTAGAATGTGGTGAACATGTCCTACTATTGAGAGCTAAGTGTGTGAACACGATTTGGTAAAGGTAGCGGTGAGAGGCCATGTAGGAGTACATGGTGGGTTGTCTCATTGCAGCCGTCCTCAGGAACTGAGTTCTATGTTTGTGATCCATGAACAGTTACTACCACGCATTGGAATGCTTAAGTGCCCCTCTCGACATATTAATCAACCCGATCTCTGTCCAGGAGTTGCATCTAGTTTCTGGTGTTTGTAGGTTGTGTTAGTAGTCTACCAAGTGGCACCCGGTATAGGTGGGCTTGGGACAGACTAGGCACAGTGGCACGGTGTACCAAGTGGCACCCGGTTGGTGGGCTTGGGAACCCTGCACACATCGTTTGGGGCCGTGAGCGATACCCCGGCCGGATCTCCTTGCGGATGGAACCCGAATAGGCGATAAACCTAGACTAGAGACTTGTGTGGTTAGTCAGGTCGTGGCCGACTCCCTCGCCAGGCTTCCGCTTGAAGGTTGCCGAGGTACATGACGTGTACATGGTGGTAAGTGGCAAGAGCGTGTGTGAAGAAGTACACCCCTGCAGGGTTATCATTATCTATTCAAATAGCCGGATTCCTCGGATATGGAAACTTGGACCCCTTGCATAGTTCATAGACAAATGAAAGTGGATACTCTAAAATGCGCAAGATAAGCGTGAGTGCTATGGATGGCGTTCTCGTAGGGAGACGGGAGCGGATCCATAGTGGTGTATTGACATGGTGACTATGTGGACTCGTGTGCGCCACCTCAAAAGAGTTACTTGCAGTCGTAGTTCAGGATAGCCACGAGTCAAAGCTGGCTTGCTGCAGTTAAACTCCACCACCCCTTTTGTTCATACCGATGCATATGTAGATAGTTCTGATGTAAGTCTTGCTGGGTACATTTGTACTCACGTTTGCTTATTTTATGTTTTGTAGAGAGACTTCAGTCTCGCTAGTAGTTCCGCATGGACTTCGACGTTTAGCTTGTTACCTCAGCTACGATCTTGTGCCCTCGGCAGGATCTGGTAGATAGTCAGGCTTCTCAGCCTTTTTCATTTGTAGATGTCTGTACTCAGACATGTTAAGCTTCCGCATGTGCTTTGACTTGCATGCTCTGAATGTTGGGTCATGAGACCCTTGTTTGTAATATCTTGGCTCCTCGGAGCCTAATAAATAAATACTTGAGTCGTAGAGTCTTGTTGTGATGCCATGTTGTATTTACACATGTCGAGCATATTGTGTGTATGATTGAAATGCTTGGTATGTGTGGGATCCGACAATCTAGTTGTTTATCCTTGGCAGCCTCTCTTATGGGGAAATGTTGTCTAGTGCTTCCTTGAGCCATAGTAGTCCGCTACAGCCCGGTTCACCGGAGTCCTGCTAGCCCAGCACTACTGCTCAGGACACTTGACTGGCCGGCATGTGTTTCACTTCGTTCCTGTGTCTGTCCCTTCGGGGAAATGTCACACAGTGACATCCGGGGTCCTGCCTAGCCTGCTACAGCCCGGGTTACCGGAGTCCTGTTAGCCCAGTGCTACAACCCGGATTCACACGTTGTTGACCGACATGCTCGAAGTTGATTCATGTATGCCTGTCCCCATGGGTTAGTGCCGCTTTGGGTTCACGACTAGCCATGTCGGCCCGGGTTCTTTGTCATATGGACGCTAGCGACACTATCATATACGTGAGCCAAAAGGCGCAAACGGTCCCGGGCCAGGTAAGGTGGCACCCGTGGGAATACTGTGCGTGAGGCCGCAAAGTGATACGATGTGTTACATGCTAGATCGGTGTGACTTAGGATCGGGGTCCTGACAGGATCACTCGGAGTCCCTGATTAGTCATAGACTTAAACTTCCAAAACCTCTATGTGTAGTTCGGTATGACCGATCCATCATCTTCGATCACAGCGAGTTTACTAATTGATCTAGGTTTTCAATCTTGGTGCAACCGATTTGAACATTCCGGTCACACCGAGTTGCAGTAACCGCTTGCGATTCTGGATCTCGGTGCCACTGAGTCGTTCCACTCGGTTACATCGACAGGGTTAGGATATATAAACCCACGGGTGAGATTTTGGAAATTTCTTCAAAACCCCTCAGCTCGCGTGTGTCCTGCTCTGCCGCCACGGGTCTCCAGATCGTCTTCTCGTCGTCGGTGACCTCCCGCCGCTGGTTTTCGTCGCCATCAACGGGATTCAACCCCACCGTTGCCGCCATAGCAAACTCATCGCCGAACTAGGGTATGGGTTCGATCTTTTGTGCTAATTCCTTACTCCGATTCTTAGCACAATGCAATTCCATGTTCCTTACCACGTATGAGATCAATCTATCCAGAGAAAACTTCCTTTAGGTTAGGTTTGATTCGAAAATTTAGGGTTAGGTTTCCGCCAAACTCATCTCGGACCGACCGAGTTGTGGAAATCGGTCACCGACTTGGCTTAGGCCATTGCACTTGCACTTTTCGGTCTAACCAAAAGTTCCAAATCGGTGCGACCAAATTCAACTCTTAGTGAAACCCTAGCAATCTCGGAGCCACCAAACTGTGACTCGGTCTGACTGAGTTCACTAGTTTAGACTCCAAAAGTTGCTTCGGTGTCACCGAGTTCAACAAATCGGTAGCTCCAAAATGCTTTCTGTGCAGAACTAAATCTAAGTTTTTGATTCATCTGTTTTGCAAAAACTCTGCACTTTGCGATGCTCATCCACTCTATCTCATCTGTATCTATTCACAGGGTCTGCTGTTAGTTTGCTTCCCAGAATGTCTAACCAGAGTGATAGCCAGAACAAATCAGAAGAGCAAGTGCACATGAGTGAGGGCACTAGTCCCTCAAGCAGCTATGATGAGGGCAGAAGGAGCACTCCAAGGAATTTGCCCAAGGCAGCCACTAGATCAATGAAGAAGAGAACCCCAGATTCTGAGGATGAGGACTATGTGGCTACAGAGGAGGAAGTTAGCTCCAAGAAGAAAGTCCTAAAGAAGGAATATGGTAGTGGTGCTGCTGCAACAAAGCCTGGTTTGCACAAGAAGGCACTTGCTAAGAGAGTTCCAATGTGTAAGGCCAGGGCCTCCACTCAGGAACCTTCCAAATCAACTGAAGGAGAGGCTGCTGGTGAGGACAAGAAGAAGGAGAGAAAGAGAGGAAGATGGTGCAAGAAGGTGGAGCCCATGGCAGAATTTGAAAGGCATTCATCTGAAGAAGAAGATGAAGATGAAGAGGATGCTGCACCAGCACCCAAGTCCCAAAAGCTAATGGGGGATGCTATTAAGTCAGGGGCTGCCCCTTCAAAGCCCAAGACTGCCCCCAAAGCTACTGCTCAAGCTCAAAAGACTTCAAAACCCAAGAGGAGCACTAGGAACATTCCAGCTGAAGAGAAGAACAAGGCCCCAGTGCCTAAGATGGAAGAAGAAGATGCTGAAGCCCAAGTGCTAAGGAAGCTTAAACCAAAGATTCCAGATCACAATGACAGCCATCCAGTGGCAGTAGATATGAAGATCAGGAAAGATGCAGGTCTCAAACTTTGGAGACAAAGTGACCCCTATGCTGTGAGAAGGAAGACTGCTGTGGACTACAGATTCCACACCAAATAACAACAAGATTTCTATGAAACCATTCTGCTTGACAAGAATCCTATAGTCTATGCTATGAAGTGGGCTGACTGGGATTACATTGATGAGAATGGAGACTATTTTCTAGGTGTACATGAAATCCTCAAAGAATGTGGTGTTGACAAATTTGTGGGACAGAAGCTCACCGAATTGAATGATGAACTCATCATTCAATTCTACTCCACAACTCATTTTTATTCAAATGGGAGAATTGTATGGATGTCTGAAGCTACAAGGTACCAGTTAAATGTTGATGAGTGGGCAAAGTTGATAAAAGCCCCTGAAGAGCATGAGGATGATTTGGATGTCTATGCCAAGAAGAAGAAAGACCGCAACTACATGGCAAACATGTACAAAAGAGATCCCAGACAACGCATTAGACACACATAGATTTGGATCTGTACATTATTTGTCGTCTGGTCTAGCTACAATCAACACAATCTTGAGGCATACATTGTTGCCCAAATTTGGAGATCACAAGATGATCAGAGGTCATTCAATCAACTTGCTGCAGATATTTGATGTACCTCAGAAATTCAAGGTCATGAGTCTGATTGTTGAAACAATCAAGAGGACAGCTGCAGATCAGAAGAGATCTTGTGGGTATGCTCCACATATTCAGGTGCTCATCAACTCCAAGATGGGCACATGCACTTATTTGGACAAGGAGCACTTACCTTTGAGACCAGAATTTGAGGGTAACACTATTGTGATGAATGAGGATGATCCTACATCTGTGCAAGCAAAAGAGAAGAGAGAAAAGGCAAAGGCTGAGAAGGCTGCAAAGATGCCAAGTGTTGAGGAGGCATCTCAAGTATTTCTAAAGTCAAAACTGACCAGCTAGCTTATCTGATTCAAGCAACTTTGAGGATTGAGAAGGGCTTGGCCACCCTGACTCAAAATCAGGAGAGCTTGGAGAGGATCATTGAGTCCAAGTTCTATGATCGTGATCTTTAAGTAACAGAGATGCAGATAGCTGTTGAGCAGCTCTAGGAGGAAGCAGAGGATAAGGAAAGGCTACCACATATGCTTTTTGGAGAGTGCCTAGAGGTCAGAGGTCTGCTGCAGTGCCCATGGCTGACACTAGAGCAACTACTTCAGCACCAACATCAACAGCTTCAGTGCCACCTCCAGTTGCCACTCCACCAGCTCCAACAATATCTACTGATGCCTTCGTCCTTGGAGTCCTCTCTACACCACCTCCCAAAGACCAAGCCTAGAGAGACGCATACACTACTGCAGGATGGTCCAAACGCGACACTACGATCAGAGACCCTTCGAAAAAATTGTGTGCGATGCCATAATCGCAAACGGTGGTGTAAAATAACCGTAAAAAAGGTGCAAAACGTTTGCAATGGCGGAGCTATCAAACACGGTTCAGATTTTAGTTGCGTGTGCGATGCAGGGCATACGGTTCAACTCAATGAACTGTTTGCGATGAGGCGGAACAAAAGAAACGGGCAAACTGATGAAGGCGTGTGCAATATAGAGCATACGTTTCACTCGGATGAACTGTTTGTGATTAGGCAACACAAAAGAAACGGTCAGCCAGATCAAGGTGTGTGTGATACGTGGCAAACTGGTCCATAATCAGAAATGTGTGTGAAGACCAATAATAACACGGACGATTGTTGCTAATAAGCCATGTGATTTGCTCTGTCTACAGTAGAATAACATGTATATATATAACTGAAATAAACATCCAACTACATAAGTGACTATACAGATCATTCGCACACACCACAATAAACAATTGCGTGCATTCTAAAGTAGGAGAACGATCGTCTAGTCATCTACTTCTTGTGATGCTCCCGCCACTGCTATGTGGCTTGATCCCTCGTCTTAGTCAGGAAGAAGACAGTTCCTCATGTCAACGATCTGCCTGTACATCTCGTAGCTTGTGTACACATCCATGGCCGCGTACTTGACATGTTGTTCATCCAGTCTCTTATGCCACAGACTGTGCTAGGCGTTCCTGTCCTTTTGGTCTCATTCTTCATCTTCATGTAGTAGGGGTCGATGATGGCCGAGGGGAGGTCAACCAGGGAGTTCAGTTTGTTTTTGTCGCTGCCCCAGACCTTGTAGTGGCTTGGATGTTGACAAGATTCGGGCATTTCAAGCACGAAACCTTGGGCGCTTTTAGATCGTTGCTGGTGTCGACCGCAGCGAAACTGTACTCGGAGCTGTTGATAAACCTGGAGAAATGGTCGCAAGGCGTTGTGGTCAGGTGGTAGTGGTAGATGAGGACGTCATTTCGCACGCACAACTGGGCGACGACAACCTCCTGATCGTGCCCGGCACGACCGATGGTGTACTCGAGGTCGAAGCCGACCACTCGGTACTTGTCCTCGGTAAGGAACTGCTGCATAGTTTGGATGGAGCTCTCCACCGAGACCGGATCGTTCATGTACACCACCGAGAGGGCCTTCCCCCTCATGTGGGTGTCCACTATGTGATGCATGTTGAACTGCCCGCCGTTGTCGTTGTCGACTGATGGGAGCGCCATTTGAGCCACGGGGAGCGCCATTGGAACTGCTGGATGTCCTCTCTGTATGTGTCATCATGGGTGTGCTTATTGTGTCATGTGAGACGAGAGATGAAGGTAAAAGGCCGCAGGAATAAAAGGGGGCAGGGCGGCATGGATTCTCAGCGCGTCTGCTGGGCAGTTTTTGCAGTGGGTAACTGCATCATCGTGCCGCGCCCGGCGCAACCGCTTGCACACGAACGTGCTTGATCGTGCGCTGGCCCCAAACACTGGCAGCGCGCGTGGAGGGACGAGGGCAGAGCACCCGGAGGGACGCGGGAGTAGAGCGCGCGCGGCGGGATGCGAGCAGAGCGCGCCACGGCCGCCTGAACCACAAGCAACCACACACATAGAGCAGTTGAACATGCAGGAAATGGTCACCTACAAGCCGACCGACAGTTGCGTCGCTGCGTGGAGAGCGGCCGTGTGCTACCACCTCCGTCTAGTCTATAGTCTCCTTTATATTCTATGCCATACTTTGCCCTCAAATTTAACCAACAAAATGTTAATGCATGTTTTAAAAATTATATAATTGGAAACTATGTTCAAATACAAATCCAACTATGTAATCTTTGGCGACATGCATTCGTATTTTATTAGTTAAATCATACTTATAAAACAGGACGGTGGTATAGTAGGTAATTAAATCGCAAATGTTTTTCTATTAACCGTATGTGTACATGGCCTTTCATCCTCCTCTCGCACGTCTTGTCACCCCGCTGCCACAGACGGCTTACAGCGCAAGCTTGCGCAGCGCGCGGGGGCGTTCTTTGGGCCAAACGGTGGCGCCAGTGAATCTTCGGTGAGCCCGTTCCTGCGCAACCTCGTAGGTTCCCGCGCAAGCTTCCCGCCTGACTCGGTGAAATCCCCCAAAATCCCAATGCTTACAGGCCTGCTATAAAAACCCTCACGGCCGGCGAGCCCTGCGTCGCATTTTCCCCTCCCTCCGTGTAGCTTATCTCATCTGCTTCTCCCACAATCGCCAATGGAACCGGTCCGTCGTCGTCGCTCAGCCACTCCGCCATCATCAGAGGATAGCTGCAGCTGGGAGGCTACACCGCGGAGGCGGCGCAGTCCCCGGCGTAGTGTAGTGCGCATGGCGTCCCTGTTGGGTGTGCGCGGAACACCCACCACACGCTCCGCCGCCGGTGCCCGTCGGCAGCTGTTGCCGGCCGCCGTTGCCGCTACATCACCGTCAAAAGCCAGGGCCAACACACGCTCCACCGCCGGGGCCCGAAGGCGGGAGGTGGACGTCGTGGCCTCCACCGAACTGCAGGCCACTGTGGCCATCACCCGCTCCGCCACCGTGGCCCGAAGGCGGGAGGTGGTGGTCGTGGCCGCCACCCCTTCGTCGGCCGCCATGGCCGCCAGCCCACCATCAACCACCAGGGTCATCACCCGCTCCGCCACCGCCGCCCGAAGGCGCGAGGCGGAGGTGGATGCCCGCACGTGCGTCAGCGACCTTGCACACTACACCGAGTTCCTGCGAGAGGAGGAGGAGAACCTCGTCGAGCATGCAAAGAGCCTTACCGCCGCCGTGGCCGCGGCACACACTGCCTTAGAGGCGAGGAATCAGGAGATCTACGAGGAGAACCACCGCTTCGAGAGGGGTCGTCTGGAGCGGCAGAGGGCATTCGAGGTGAGAGTCGCTGAAGTTGCAACAACGGCAGGCGCTGTATTGCGGTTGCCCAGCTCGTCGGTAGGCTCGTCCTCCTCCACCTCTTACTGAGCGCGCTCGGCAGAGGAGAGGCAGTCGGAAGTAGTACAAAGCCCCTCCGCAGTAGTAGTAGTATTTAGGGGCTATTTTGTTCAGTTCATCTGACTATAGATGTGGTGGAACAGTACAACGTACTTAAAATTAGCTAGTGTATATAGTTGAAGTAGCTATTTCAGTACGTGGTTGGCAACAATTGTGGAAAAGTTTGGTCAGTTCAGCTGTCGAGTTGAACTGTTTGTATAAATTAAGAACGACTGCTTAATCTATGAATGAAATCTATGCTTAATTACTGAATTTTAGTTACAAAAATTAGATACTGCTAGTGATTTTTAGCTTCATATTTTGACAAATTGTAGTGTTACAAGGATTGACAAATCTTACCAAATTGTTATTATGTGGTGGCACACGGGTCATCCAAAACAACCGTTTGCGTTGAAGAGATGCACAAATCCTGCGTTGCTCTCACTTTGCGTACGGGTGTTCTATCTAAAACGTTTGCGATCAAGAGGAGCATAAATCCTGCTCGGCACATTTTCATTTGTCTTCCTGGGGAAGTTGTCGGTTTTCATACGGGTGTTCTAACTAAAATGTTTGCGATGATTGTTTTATATTTGAAAAGAAAATTAAACTGCGGCTTGGGCGCCATTAATGGAGAGGATGCGAGCAAGGCGGGCGGCCATGGAAGTCAAAGGGCTTGCTTCCCAGTGAGCCTGCACAGCGTACAGCTCGCACGCTTCCCGGTGAGCCTGCGCATTTGAGGACAGCTTGCACGCCTCTCGGTTAGCCTGCGCACCGGACGGTGCTCGCACGCCTCTCGTTCAGTCAAGGACAAGCAGCTGTCCACACGGCACCTCCTACAGCTATCAAAACCAAGACACGTGGCGTCACGTGAATGCTTAACAGAACGCACACAGTTTGAATTATACAAACGTTTGAGATATTAAAGTGGTAGCTATTTTTTCAAAATGCCTTTGTTGACTGCCATTATTCGAGTGCGCCTTTTCTCAAAATGGACACGAAAAATACCACAGCATGTCTGGTGCCATTCCATGATAGCATGCCAAGTTTCATGAATTTCAGACGAGTTGTGGATTTACTAGAATTTAAAAACCAGGCATCTCAATGTTTTGCCGGCAATCAACGGTGCCTTGGTGTTTGAAATTCATTACCATTTCTTGTATGGGACCTAACCATGCACCTAAGGACACAAATTTGAATTTTCAACCAATTTATATGCACTAGAGCATGTGCATGTAGTTCAAATTTGAATTATGCACATAAATGCATTGAAAACTCAGTTAATGCAAAAAAATGTCCAAACGAGCCCCGAAAAATCACAAAAATTGACACAACACTCCTGTTGTTCTATGTTGACACGAGAATTTTTTTGGAAGCAAGAAGAGGTAGTGGATATCGTTTCGTCCCCAAAGGTGGGACGTTCCCTACCGAAACCATGATGCTTGTTGTGAGAAGCTCTGGTTTGTGAGAACCATATACCCAAACCTGCCCCAAACGGGACAAAAAATTTACCACCGCATGTTGATGCCGCTCCATGAAAGAATGCCAAGTTTAATGAATTTTAGATGAGTTTTGGATTTACTAGAATTTAAAAACCAGGCATCTCAATGTTTTGCCGCCAATCAACAGTGCCCTGGTGTTTGAAATTCATTCCCATTTCTTGCATGGGACCTAAGCATGCACCCAAGGACACAGATTTGATTTTTCAACCAATTTATATGCACAGGAGCATCTGCATGTAGTTCAAATTTGAATTATGCACATAAATGCATTGAAAACTCAGTTAATGCATAAAAATGTCCAAACGAACCCCGAAAAAGCACAAAAATTCACACAACACTCCTGTTGTTCTATGTTGACACGAGAATTTTTTTGAAAGCAATAAGTGGCAATGGATATCATTTCGTCCCCAAAGGTGGGACGTTCCCTACCGAAAACCATCATGCTTGTTGTGAGAAGCTCCGGTTTGTGAGAAGCATATACCCAAACCTGCCCCAAACGGGACAAAATTGTTACCACCGCATGTTGATGCCGCTCCATGAAAGAATGCCAAGTTTAATGAATTTTAGACGAGTTTTGGATTTACTAGAATTTAAAAACCAGGCATCTCAATGTTTTGCTGGCAATCAACGGTGCCCTGGTGTTTGAAATTCATTCCCATATCTTGCATGGGACCTAAGCATGCACCCAAGGACACATATTTGATGTTTCAACCAATTTATATGCACTGGCGGGTTGTAGAGACCCAAAAGATGCTTCAAATATGAGCCATAAGTAGGGCAGCTTGGCCCGATTCGTAAAAACCAGATGGCAAAGAAGAGTTCATATAAAGAATAGAAATAAGAAATCAAAAAAGTCGAGGGTTTGTAGGCCGCCAAGCCAAAGTTTCTTCTTCAATGAAACTAGCCTGATGGCCACTGTAAGGTACGCGCTTTCCGTGAGCCGGCACTCACAGTACCCAATCGACATTTGAACCCAGATAAGTTCAGGTCTTATTTAAAGATAGACTTATCAGGAGTACACGGGGTCAGAGTAGCAACATGCATCACATGCCAATTTATCCAAGTTTCAAGGAAGGCAGCTTATGAAGCCTGGATCTATCCTGACTATCTATAAGCCGTGCTCTCGCATGACAAACCGGCGTTTTAACTTTAACAAGCTCAGGATCTTTGGTGAAGACACCGTAAAAGACTGATTGTTAAGAGTTCGGTGGGTCAATCAGGATTACCTGATGGAGTTGAAGCAGCTGGTATACATGTAGGATGACCCGGAAAGGTTATGTCCTCTTTGGTGAATACACCTATGTTTGAACAAGATAACCTGGTCAAGAGGGTACTAACGCTATGTTCTCTTTGGTGAATACAGCTATGTTTGAACAGGAAGCCCCCAAGTGACATACTGACAAATTGTGCTCGTCAGGGACCTATGTTTGAGTTGTGCTGTGCATCCAACTCTCTTTGATCCCTGTAATTTGGGCGTCAAGCCTCTTAAATGAACATGTAAGACGATGATAAAGACTCAGCTTTGAAGAAGTGAAACGACAGAGGCCCTGAATTATCAGGGATGCCGACTTTATTATACTGTTTACAATATATACATCATCAAACTATGTACATCATGAGAGCCGGTGGCTCAAGTATAGTAGGGCCAAAGATGAGCAATGTTCCACAGCCGACGAGTCTCCTCCTTCGATTTGCGTGAGTCCTTGTTGTCTCGAACGTCGATAAGATTGTATGACCTATTATGCAGATTCTTGCTGACCACGAAAGGTCCTTCCCAAGGCGGTGACAGTTTATGCATATCCGTCTGATCTTGGATGAGCCGGAGCACTAAGTCACCTTCTTGAAAGGTTCTGGTTTTGATCCGGCGGCTGTGATAACGACGTAGATCTTGTCAATAAATCGCTGAATGGGCTGCTGTGAGGTCACGCTCCTCATCTAACAGGTCAAGTGCATCTTGACGTGCCTTTTCATTATCAGCTTCAACGTAAGCCGCCACCCGGGGTGAATCGTGACAGATGTCACTAGGGGGAACCACCTCCACTCCATAAACCATGAAGAAAGGCATGTAACCCGTAGATCTGTTTGGGGTTGTATTGATACTCCATAACGCTGAGGGTAACTCCTCCACCCAACAACCCGGCGTTCTTTTCAAAGGAACCATAAGCCGGGGCTTGATGCCTTGCAGAATCTCTTGATTAGCTCGTTCCGCTTGACCATTGGACTGAGGGTGAGCCACATCGACTTAGACCGTCGGGTTATCTGTCTGGATAAGATCTCATCCTGAGGTGATTCGCCTCGGGTCATGTAAGCCAAATATAGTACTATCCCATCAGGAATAGCATGAAGAGCCGCCACCAATTGTGCTTCTGGGTCAGGAACAACTAGATCCTCCTCTGTATGTATTTTGACAGAAGGGTGGAGCAGAACATCCAGGAATGTGTTAGGGGGCACTGGCTTACGCTGAGACCCTAACCGGCTTAAAGTGTCAGCCGCCTCATTCTTCCTACGATCAATATTCTCAACTTGGTAACCCTTAAAATGAACCGCAATGGCATCAACCTCTTGACGATAAGCCGCCATGAGCGGATCCTTAGAATCCCAAGTACCATAAACTTGCTGAGCTACGAGATCTGAATCGCCGAAGCATCTCACCCGGCTTAAGTTCATCTCCTTAGCCATCCGAAGACCCTGGAGCAAGGCTTCATACTCAGCTGCATTGTTAGTACAGGGGAACATTAACCGGAGAATGTAAGAAAATTTATCACCTCGTGAGGAAGTTAAGACAACTCCAGCCCCCGAGCACTCCAACTTCCTGGATCCATCAAAGTGAATAGTCCAATACGTGTTGTCCGACTTTTCCTCAGGCGTCTGCAACTCTGTCCAATCATTGATAAAATCCACGAGCGCTTGTGACTTGATGGCCTTTGAGGCACATATTTTAAACCATGGGGTCCAAGCTCAATGGCCCACTTGGCTACCCGACCTGTGGCTTCTCTATTCTGGATGATATCCCCTAGAGGAGCAGAGCTAACTACAGTAATGGGATGACCCATTAAATATTGCTTGAGCTTCTGGTTTGCCATGAAGACCCCATACACAAGCTTCTGCCAATGCGGATACCTCTGCTTGGATTCAATAAGTACCTTGCTTATGTAGTAAACCGGCCGTTGAACCGGGTACTCCTTGCCTGCTTCTTTCCTTTCCACCACAATGGCCACACTGACAGCCCGGCTATTAGCTGCGACATATAACAGCAATGGCTCTTTATCGATGGGAGCAGCAAGGATGGGCAGCTCAGCCAACTGTTTCTTCAGATCCTCAAACGCCTGATTAGCAGCATCACTCCAAACAAAGTGATTCGTCTTCTTCATCATCTGGTAAAGAGGGATAGCCTTCTCCCCCAATATGAGTCTTCATCGGTTTATAAATCGTTGATGACTCATATTGACAATTCAGATTGTACACACAAAGATCATTGATGATCAAAGTATTTTTTATGTTATAAGATCATATTGACAATTTAGACTGTAAAGAAATATAAGATCATGATGTAAATTCTCTTATATTTTTTGCGTTCAGTATGCACCATTCAAAGCGACGCCATCAACTTTCAACCATTTCTGCCTTCATTTGCTATTTTTCATGCATTCAATGATTTGTTTTGAGAACTAAATGACCTGGAAATTGAAAAGCACTACAAATGAACTCTGAAAAAGTTGAAACTTGGCATGGTATCATCATTTCACCCACATAGCATGTGCAAGAAAGTAGAGAGGCTTACGGCTAAAACTGGATGCACTTCGTTTACAAAATGGACAATCTCTTTCGAAGTATTCAGGTTTCTAACGAAATTAAACTCATCTGTTACAAAGGCATTTCATTTTTTTAAACTTATTACAACTCCAGATTTTTTGTGCATTCAGTATGCACCATTCAAAGCTACGCCATCAACTTTCAACCATTTCTGCCTTCATTTGCTATTTTTCATGCATTCAATGATTTGTTTAGAGAACTGAATTACCTGGAAATTGAAAAGCACTACAAATGAACTCTGGAAAAGTTGAAACCTGGCATGGTATCATCATTTCACCCACATAGCATGTGCAAGAAAGTAGAGAGGCTTACGGCTAAAACTGGATGCACTTCGTTTACAAACTGAACAATCTCTTTCGAAGTATTTAGGTTTCTGACGAAATTAAACTCATCTGTTACGAAGGCATTTCATTTTTTTAAACTTATTACAAATCCAGAATTTTTGTGCATTCAGTATGCACCATTCAAAGCGACGCCATCAACTTTCAACCATTAATGCCTTCATTTGCTATTTTTCATGCATTCAATGATTTGTTTTGAATTAAATGACACTAAATTTTTTGCAGGCATAGCACCACCTTTAGTACCGGTTGGTGGCTCCAACCGGTACTAAAGGGTGACCAGCACTACAGTTTCTTAGTAAGCTGTTTTTTAGTCCCACCTCGCCAAGAGAGAGGGACTAGGAGCGGTTTATAAGCCCTGAGTGCAAAGACGATGAAGAAGAGGCTCAATGCTCACGTTGCTTAGCTTCAAGCCTTCAGGAATATGGTAGATTGCACGGAGCTACGCGCAGTGCAGTTTACATTATTCCGAAAGGCTTGAAGCAAATTAACGAACCATTGCACCTCTTTTTTATTTTTAATAACTTATTACAACTCCGGACTTATTACACTACACGTCGGCATTTCTTTTTTTAAAACTTTGGTTATAACTACAGACTTTGACCATCAAGTTTTGCAGAAAAGAAAAAATAGCAGAAAAGAAAAAATTATATAAAAAAACTACTCAGAAATAAATAGAAGAAAATAAATATAGCAGAAAAGAAAAAACTACTCAAAAATAAATAGAAGAAAAAATAAAGCAGAAAAGAAAAAAAATATTTGTTATTTTTCAATCGTTCACAAAATGACCGTGAAATAGAAAATCACTACAAAATGAACTCTAAAAATGTTGAATTTTGGCAAACTAGATGAAAAACTACTCACAAATAAATATAATAGAAAATAAAAAAACTATACAAAAAACTACGAAGAAATAAATAGAAGAAAATAAAGTAGAAAAGAAAAACAAATAGAAAAAATTGGGGCGCTGCCCTGTGGGCCTGCTAGGCCACGTGCGTGTAATTACAGGCCTTAAAGGCCCAACAGACTCACAGGGCAGCGCACAGAGTTTAGGCCCACAAGCTTGCTATACAGTGGAGTTCGAAAGGGCAGCCGCGGCTGGGTTTATAAACTAGTGCGGCTGCCCTTCGCCCGGCGAGGTGGGACTAAACTTTATGCAGGCAGCGCGAGGCCTTTAGTACCGGTTGGTGGCTCGATGGCTCCAACCGGTACTAAAGACCACCCTTTAGTACCGGTTGGTGGCTCGATGGCTCCAACCGGTACTAAAGACCACCCTTTAGTACCGGTTGGAGCCACCAATCGGTACTAAAGGCCTTGTCTTCCCGTCTCCTGGCCTGGCCAAAGTTGGCCTTTAGTACCGATTGGTGGCTCCAACCGGTACTAAAGGCTCACCCTATATATACAACACTTACGAAATTTCAGTTACATCTCCACTTCTTTCTCGTCAACCCCTCGCGCGTCGCTCCCGTCGTCGCAGCCCGTCGCCCGTCGTCGTCGTCGTCGTCCCCGCCGCCGCCCCGAACGCCGCCGCGCCGCCGTCCATCGTCGTCCGCCCCGAACGCTGCTGCGCCGTCGTCCGTACGTATCTCGCTCTCTCTCCTCGCGGGTACCCGGCCGCCGCGCCGCCGTCCGCCCCGAATGCCGCGCGCCGCCGTCCGTCCCCGCCGCCGCCCCGAACGCCGGCGCCCCCGCCCCGTACGCCGCCGCCCCCGCCCCGTACGCCGGCGCCCCCGCTCGTACGTACGGGGCGGCGGCCGGCGTACAGGCCGGCGGGCCACACACACACACATATACCACACACGCATACACACATATGTACTAGATTAATGTCGAACTAGAGATTAGAACTAGTTCAATAATTAATATAACTAGTTCATAGAATTTTTTCATAGAATTTTTATGAATTTTTTTGTTGTAATTTTGTTCATAGAATTTTTATTATGTTCATATTTTTGTTATCGGGTATGTCGTTGTCAATATACCCCCCTCCCCGATAACTTTTAGTAATTAGTACTACTTAGAAAGTGTTTAATGGACTTAGTTAGAGGGCAACTTGTTTATTTTGAGTAAGTATATACTACATTATTCTATTTATAGTAAGTGCTTAGTAGTTGAACTAGTTGAAGTAGTTTATTTTTAGCAAGAAAATTAATAGAACTAGTTTCTTTTTTTAGTTAAAGTAATTATTCCTGCATCGACGTGGACGATGCCTATCCCGCATCCTCGTCGTCGAGTCGGCGGAGGACGACACCTGCTTGACCAGATGGGCCATGTCCGGGACTGGGCTCCGCCGGGGTGGTACTGGGAGGCGCTACCTTCCCGGGGGCGTAGCTTGGTGAGGAGATAGCCCGTCGTTGACCCGATCCTTGTTTGGTGGCGGTCGCGTGGGCCAGTGACGGTGCCGAGGCTTCCGGACACCACGGAGGGTGGTACGTCACCGTGTCAGCGAGGAGGACCAGCACGTCCGTCGCTACATGGTTGCGTTCGAGGGCAGGTTCAAGAATACCTGGCAGGTTCTTCGGGGATCTCACTGGAGCTATGATCCTGTGATGGTTCCTTCCTTTGGGTGTCCACCACCCGCGCCAATACCCGTCGGGCGCTACGGTTCTAGCTGTACTGGCGATATGTATGATATATAGTATTCGACGTGTATTAGTGATAATGTTCGATGTACAGACACATGGCGATGATGTAGTTTTTCTTATAATTGAAGGCATCCTAATTTGAATACTACTTTATTTTGCGATTTGATTTTTCTTATTGAATGCTCAAATTGGAGAGCACTATATGCAAGGCATATGCATATGATTAGTTGAATAATAATGATCTAATTTAGTCTTTGAATTATGAACGTATAGGAAATGTCGTCATCGGATGACGAAAGTCTCCCGGGGGAGTGCGACTGGTGCCACGACGATCGAGGTGAGTGCGACAGGCCTCACCTAGACGATGGTCGGCGCTTCAGCATTAAGCTCGAGGAGACCTTTGAAGTTGAAACGGTACGCAACGACGACAAGTGTTTTTTTTCATAATTAAGCATGACTTCAACTATTTCAACGTGTAATTTTCATCTTTTACAATTCGAGTATAGTTGATCCCATGCCATGCAAGACGCTATGTCTTGGAGAGGATGGATTTTGGAGACCATGAAAATTTTGAAACGAAGAAAATTCACCTAAGGACCCATCATGATGTGGATTTTGAAGTAAAGTTGTATAATGCTGAGAGCGTAACCCATTTTGGTTGCAAAAATTGGGAAGCATTTTGCAAATTGTATGGTTTTGATGAGGGTATGCTTGTCACCATGGATCTTGGTGATCTTGAAATCGAGCAAGACAATATGGACATTTGGGTCCTTGTTGATACTCCTCCAGTTCTACCGCTATGTGAGTTTCTCAAACATTGTTAATATTAATAGAACTTATATTGTTCATTTCAAAATAGTTGACAACTTATTTCCATTGACAACTTATTTTGAAGTATCAAAGAATGTGCAGAAGATGGTAGATTGTAGCGACCCGACCTCAGATGGTCAAGTCTCTGTGCTCCGGTGTCATCCCTGGATCAGTAATGCTGAGATCACACAGTACGTCGAAGGATTTATAGCAGAGTAGCAATCACACACTTATTACATCAATGTCTCAAAGAGAACTTATTACAATAAATATGTCTTAAGGCCATCTAATAACGATAACAGCGGAAGACTTGGAAGATAAGTGAGTCCATCAACTCCAACGGCATCACTGAGTATAGAACCACGACCTAAAAGCACCTTACTCGTCGTCTGAAAAGTCTGCAACATGAAAGTTGCAGCCCAAAAACGGGTCAGCACATGGAATATGCTGGCAATGTAACACATAGAGAATAATGAATGATAAGCCTATACTACATTCATATATGGCTGGTGGAAAAGCTCTATGGTTACTGTTTTGCGTAAAGCCAATTTTTCCCTACTGCAAAGGAATAGATTTTATTTAACTATCATGGTGGTTGAAACATCGACAATGGTTGACAGCATTCCGATCCCAATTAAGTGAACAATTAAAACCCAACAATATTAATTAGAAGTAACATGATGAGATTCACATGATATTCAAGTACTAGATACTCAAGATGTCCATAACCAGGGACACGACTAATCATGATTAGATTGTACACTCTGCAGAGGTTTGCGCACTTTTCGCCACAAGACTCGATCACCTCCATTTGGTTTCTCGCACTACAGGGTTTTTGAGAAACGGATGACCGAGACATAGTCTTTCAGAAGCACTCACACCTTACGTTGTGATAGACCGTACCAACCTACATCCCCTACATCTGCTAGTCTACCACTGTAAGAGTTCGCACGACTTAGTCAGCTATGCCAGAGCCCATAATGGCTTGTGGCTGCGCACGGAAGTTACTAGCATGAATGATCTTATGATCCCTTTGAGCCTGGGTGGCGGTCCAAAGAAAAACAGGCAAGTCCTGATAGAAACCAGGTGCCTCAATCCACCCAGATGTGTGTTTAAGTTGCCACCTTAGATAAAACCATTAATTAACAATACTCACATCTGTCATGGATATCACTCACCCAATCCACGTCTACTAGCATAGCATGGCATAATAAGCAAACGTAGAAGTAACTCCCAAAGGTTTCATAAGTAAAACAGGTAATAGGTACTACCTCAACTACTTCCCATCCCACAGTTTAATTACATCCTAATCATGCAATGTTTGAGGATTTGATCTAATGCAATAAAAACTTGGCAATGAGAAGGTATGATCAAAGTGTTACTTGCCTTGCTGAGGATCCGCGAAACCTAGAGCTTCGAAATAACAGGCGGCGCACTCCGGGTGATCTATCGCAGACAAACAACAAGCAAACGATAAGTACTCATCTAATGCACAGGTAAAACTCGAACAAAAGATCAAACCAGAAAGTTCAACTTAAGAACTCCGGTTGCAAAAGAATCGAATCGAACAAAGCAACGGAAAACAAACGGCGGAACAAAACAACTCGGTTCTAGCAATTTGAAACTAAGTCAAATTTTACAGTAAGAAAAACTTGTTTAAGTTGATTAGTCGGAACGGCGGTTTCAAAACGAAACTCCGGGCGCTTGAATCACCTGATTCCGATAAACGAGCGAGAAGATAAACTAGAAAGAAGATCGGATCTGAAATCACGATCAGAAAAATCGCCGAATAAAATCCGACGAAAAAAGAAAAACGACGAACGGTTAAACGAACGGACGTTCGTTAAGCGAGACTAACCGGTGATCGCGTTCGTTAAAACGAAAGGTCCGGCGAACGCTCGCTAACAATTAAACCGAAAAAAACCGATCTAGGGTTTCAAAATAAACCCAAACAAAATAAACCGGAACGGTTTTTTTTAAATAAAATCGAACCAAAGCGAGGGGGCGGTGCGGCGCGGGTCTACCTCGTCGGCGAGGGGCTCCAGCGAGGCGGCGGGCTGCGGCGGGGCGAGGCGCGGCGGCGGCGGCAGGCGGCGGCGGCGCTGGCGAGCGGCGGCGGCGGGGCGAGCGGCGGCGGCTGCGGCTGCTGCTGCGGGCGGCGGCGGGGCTGGGTGGGGAGGAGAGGGGGAGGGGGAGGCGGGATATAAAGAGGGGGGGGGCTGACTTGGGGGAAGGGCAAGAAAGGTGGCGGCGGCGCGGAGTCCGGCTCGACTAGGCCTTAATCCAATCGGGCGCTGCAAATTTTTTTTAAATAGTTTCGTGCGTAGAAAAATTACGAAAAGAAAAATCTAAGCGAACTCCAAAATTTACGAAGTAAATTTTCCCCGACTCCAAAAAATGAGTCGAACAAAATGAACTTTTACTCGAGGCCTAAATGCAATATTTTTAAAACACGCATTTTTACCTAATGCAAATAAAATGCAAATAAGCTTCGGAAAAATCCAAAATTTGAGTTATTTATTAAATCTTCATTTTTCCTAAATTTGGGAAAGTCATATTATTCCTCTCTCATGTTTGATATTGAAAAAATAATTGAGGATGAAATGAATAAAATCAAATGATCCTCTTTTCAAAATTTGAGAAAACTCAAATATGAAAATAACGAAATCTCCAACTCTCTCCGAGGGTCCTTGAGTTGCGTGAAATTTCTAGGATCGATCAAAATGCAAGAAAATATGATATGCATGATGATCTAATGTATAACATTCCAAATTGCAAATTTGGGATGTTACAAACCTACCCCCCTTAAGATGAATCTCGTCCTCGAGATTCGGGTTGGCTAGAAAATAGGTGAGGGTGGTCCTTGAGCAAATCTTCTTCTCTCCCCCAGGTGGCTTCATCCTCTGAGTGGTGGTTCCACTAAACTTTGCAAAACTTCATAACCTTGTTGCGGGTAACTCTGCTGGCATAATCGAGAATCTTGACTGGTTTCTCTTCATACGTTAAGTCATCCTTCAACTGAGTCGCTTCAAGCGGCACTGTATCTCTTAGCGGTACCTTCGCCATCTCGGCGTGACATTTCTTCAGCCGAGAAACATGGAATACATCATGAACTCCTGGCAGTCCTTCTGGTAATTCCAACTTATAAGCAACTTCTCCCATACGTTGCAAAATCTTATACGGTCCAACGAAACGCGGTGCTAACTTTCCCTTAACTCCAAAGTGCTTAACTCCTCGAAGTGGGGATACTCGAAGATAAACTCTATCTCCTGTTTCGTAAACTGTCTCCTTGCGTTTAGAATCTGTGTAGCTCTTCTGCCTGGATTGGGCTACCTTGAGCCTATCGCAAATCAACTTAACTTTCCATTCAGACTCCTTAATCAAATCTGGTCCAAAGAACAGACGGTCTCCAACTTCGTCCCATGACAACGGTGTCCTGCACCTCCTTCCGTATAAAGCTTCGAAAGGTGCCATCTTCAAACTGGTTTGATAACTGTTGTTATAAGAAAACTCCGCATATGGCAAGTTATCGTCCCAACTAGATCCATAGTCTAGTGCACAGGCTCTCAGCATATCTTCCAAAATTTGATTGACTCTCTCAGTCTATCCATCCGTCTGTGGGTGAAAAGCTATGCTGAACTCTAGTCTGGTTCCTAAAGTTTCATGTAACTGATTCCAAAACTTTGAGGTAAATTGGGTTCCTCTATCTGATACGATACTCCTCGGAACTCCATGCAAACAAATGATCCTGGTCATGTATATCTTTGCCAACTTAGCACTGGTGTAAGTGGTCTTAACTGGGATGAAATGTGCTACCTTCGTCAAACGATCAACTACTACCCATATCGAGTCATAGCCTGCCTTTGTCCTGGGTAGTCCTATGATAAAATCCATGCATATCTTATCCCACTTCCATTCGGGTATCGGCAATGGTTGTAACAATCCGGCTGGCTTCTGATGTTCTGCCTTCACTCTATGACACACATCACAAACTACTACATATGCTGCAATATCCTTCTTCATTCCGGTCCACCAAAACGTTTCTTTCAAATCCAAATACATCTTGGTATTTCCTGGGTGAATCGAGTAGGGTGAATCATGTGCCTCTTGCAGAATCAACTTCCTGATCTCTGGGTCATCGGGCACATAAACACGGTCCTCAAACCATAGGGTATCGTGCTCATCCTCATGAAATCCCTTTGCTTTTCCTTCACTCATTTTCTTCTTTATATCTGCAATCTCCTTGTCAGATTTCTGAGCCTCTCTGATTTTATCCATTAATGTTGATTGAATTTCCAATGCTGCTACATAGCCTTTCGGAACTATTTCCAAACATAGCTCACGAAGATTTTCTGCTAACTCCCTTGGTATTTCTCCCGTCATTAGTTTATTGACATGGCTCTTACGGCTCAATGCGTCAGCTACTACATTAGCCTTTCCTGGATGGTAATGCAATCTCATATCATAATCCTTGATGAGCTCCAACCATCTCCTTTGTCTGAGGTTCAACTCCTTCTGCGTGAAAATGTACTTCAAACTCTTGTGATCCGTGTACACCTTACAATGATTTCCAATGAGGAAACGTCTCCACGTCTTCAATGCATGCACTACGGCTGCTAACTCCAAATCATGCGTAGCATAATTTAATTCATGAGGTTTTAGTTGTCATGAGGCATACGAAACAACTCTTCCTTCCTGCATAAGCACTGCTCCAAGTCCTCGACGTGAAGCGTCGCAATACACCTCATAATCCTTGGTCTGATCTGGCAGAATCAACGCTGGTGAGGAAACCAATCGTTTCTTCAACTCTTGAAAACTGGTCTCACATTCCTTAGTCCAATTGAACTTGGTATCCTTCTTCAACAATTCAGTCATAGGCTTTGCAATCCTTGAGAAATTCTCAATGAATCTCCGGTAGTATCCTGCGAGTCCAAGAAAACTCCGGATCTCTCCAACTGTCGTTGGTGCTTCCCATTCGGTTACAGTCTCAACCTTTTTGGGGTCAACTGCTATCCCTTCTCCGGATATAACATGTCCAAGAAATCCAACTTCCTTTAACCAAAACTCACATTTGCTGAATTTGGCATATAACTGATGTTCCCTTAGTTTCACCAAAACCAAACGCAAATGTTCCTTATGCTCTTCTTCATTCTTTGAGAAAATCAAAATGTCATCAATGAACACTATGAGGAACTTGTCCAAGAACTCCATAAATACTTTGTTCATCAGGTTCATAAAATAGGCAGGTGCGTTAGTCAGTCCAAATGACATAACGGTATACTCATACAATCCATATCTCATGGTAAAAGCTGTCTTAGGTATGTCCTGCTCTCGAATCTTCAACCGATGGTACCCTGATCGCAAATCGATCTTGGAAAACACTTTAGCTCCTTGCAAACGATCAAACAGATCATTTATCATTGGCAGTGGGTACTTGTTCTTGATGGTTAATTCATTCAATCCACGATAATCAACAACCATCCTTAATGATCCATCCTTCTTCTCCACTAGAAGTACGGGTGATCCCCAAGGCGAAGAACTTGGGCGAATGCAACCTTTATCCAATAACTCTTTAATCTGCTTCTTAATTTCCACCAAATCTTGTGCTGGCATCCTGTACGGTCTCTTCGATATTGGCCCAGTGCCTGGCAAAAGCTCAATCAAAAACTCAATGTCTCTATCTGGTGGCATGCCTGGCAATTCCTCAGGAAATACATCAGGAAAATCCTTTACCACTGGTACTTCCTCCTGTACAACTCCTGATAATGCATTTAATTGTGTTCTGTTGGGCGCATGTCGAGATACATACTTGATCCTTCTTCCTTCGGGTGTTGTAAGCAAAATTGTCTTACTGGCACATTCAATGTTCCCTTCATACTTTGACAACCAGTCCAAGCCTAATATCACATCAATTCCTTGAGATTCCAATACTATTAGGTCTGAGGGAAACACATAGTTACCAATCCTTAATGGTAACCGACCACACCATCGACTAGCCATATATTCTACTCCAGGCGAGGTTACTAACATGGGTGACCTAAGGGCTTGGGTTGGCAGGTTATACTTATCCACAAATCCCCTTGATATGTATGAATGTGATGCACCAGTATCAAAAAGAACGAGTGCAGTAAATGTCTTAACCAAAAACTTACCGATTACTACATCAGGCTGAGCTTCAACCTCCTCCACGCTAACGTGGTTCACCTGTCCCCTGTTGAAAGGGTTTGGCTTCTTCCGAGAGCTTTCATTATCGTTCTGGCCTTCAGGACATTCATTGGCATAATGTCCGGTCTTGGAACACTTGAAACAGGTGACTTGACTCAGATCTCTCTTGGCTGGGGTTGATGGGGTGGTACGGTTCTGGCCATTGCTTCCTCCATTCCCATTACCATTCTTGTGGCCATTATGGTTGTGCGAACCACTTCCTCCATGGGTATGCTGAAACTGAACTCCCGGTTTAGGGGTAAAACGGGGCTTCTGCTGGGCTCCAGAGTTATACTTCCCCTGTCCATACTTCCTCTTGCGGTTCTCAATCTGCTGTTGCTTCCCTTCAATCATGATGGCACGATCTACCAACTCCTCGTAGTTGTTGAAACTTGCTACCATCAACTGCATGCTTAGCTCATCATTCAGTCCTTCTAGAAACTTCTCCTGCTTAGCTGCATCCGTAGCAACGTCATCTGGGGCATAACATGCTAACTTGCTGAAGTCGTCAACGTACTGGCCAACTGTCCTTCCTCCTTGGCGTAAGTTGCGAAACTCACGCTTCTTCATGGCCATAGCTCCTGCTGAAACATGGGCAGTGCGGAAAGCTTGCTGAAACTGATCCCAAGTGACAGTGTCAACTGGGTAAGTGGCTGTGAAATTCTCCCACCATGCTGCCTGCGGGTCCGTCAAGCTGATGTGCGGCAAACTTCACTTTCTCAACATCTGTGCGTCCTGAAGTGGTCAACTCCCTTCCTATCTTGCGGAGCCAATCGTCTGCTACTATTGGCTCGGTGCTACTGGAAAACACCGGCGGATTCAGCCTAAGGAAATGGGCTAGGTGATCAACAGGTGGCGGCGGCGGAGGGTTGATGTTGTTGTTGTTGTTGTTGTTGTTCTGCTGATTCTGGACTAACAACTGCATCAATTGGTTCTGCTGCTGGATCAACTGAGTGAGCTCCGATGGAAATCCATTGTCACGTCACGGAGGCATCTGAGGGTTTTTTAGAAAAGATGAGAATTAATAATAGAGTGAGGTCTAAGAGAAAACACTACCCAAATGCACATGAGACAAATTCACAGAAAATCACTTCATTCAAAACAAACAAGGGCTTACAAATGGTCCAGAACTATCGCAAAAGTGCTCGGACTATAATGTATACATGGGAGAAATACTACTAATATTGGGTGGTCATCTAGAAATTTGAATCGGTGGAAGACTCCATGATGTCTGCTCCAGCTTCGTCTTCAAAGTCGGGTTCACTTGGATCCGAATCGGTGTCGTCGATGATGATGTAGTTGTCCGGACATGCGACATACTTGTCTTCCTTCTTGGATGCTAATCTCTCCTTGAGTTCTTCAATCTTCTGCTTAAGATCGCCATTGTGCCTTGCTAGAGCTACGATCTCGTCCATGTAGTCCTTGCGTGTAGTCTTCAGTTCTCCTTCTAGCTCGATGATCCTTGCCTTCGCATTCTTCAGCTCTATCATATCATTGCATATCTGGTTCTCGTGGCGTCGAATGTGCTGATTTAACTCCTGGATGAAAGCTGCAATGGATCTATCCTTCTTGGTGCTGACTCTCTCCCATTGTTCATCTCGGCGTCCACAAATCTGGTAGATAGTGTCCTTGAGGTCTTCTTGATAAACTTCTCCAATGCGTCCCATGGTGATATGAGCTGCCATGCTTTTTCCCAGACTCAAGGTTGGTGCACTGAATGAAGGAAATATGCCCTAGAGGCAATAATAAAGTTATTATTTATTTCCTCATGTATCATGATAAATGTTTATTATTCATGCTAGAATTGTATTAGCCGGAAACATAATACATGTGTGAATATATAAACAAATAGAATGTCACTAGTATGCCTCTACTTGACTAGCTCGTTAATCAAAGATGGTTAGGTTTCCTAACCATGAACAAAGAGTTGTTATTTGATTAACGAGGTCACATCATTAGTTGAATGATCTGATTGACATGACCCATTCCATTAGCTTAGCACCCGATCGTTTAGTATGTTGCTATTGCTTTCTTCATGACTTATACATGTTCCTATGACTATGAGATTATGCAACTCCCGTTTATCGGAGGAACACTTTGTGTGCTACCAAACGTCACAACGTAACTGGGTGATTATAAAGGTGCTCTACAGGTGTCTCCAAAGGTACTTGTTGGGTTGGCGTATTTCGAGATTAGGATTTGTCACTCCGATAGTCGGAGAGGTATCTCTGGGCCCTCTCGGTAATGCACATCACATAAGCCTTGCAAGCATTACAACTAATATGTTAGTTGTGAGATGATGTATTACGGAACGAGTAAAGAGACTTGCCGGCAACGAGATTGAACTAGGTATTGGATACCGACGATCGAATCTCGGGCAAGTAACATACCGATGACAAAGGGAACAACGTATATTGTTATGCGGTCTGACCGATAAAGATCTTCGTAGAATATGTAGGAGCCAATATGGGCATCCAGGTCCCGCTATTGGTTATTGACCGGAGACGTGTCTCGGTCATGTCTACATTGTTCTCGAACCGTAGGGTCCGCACGCTTAAAGTTACGATGACAGTTATTATGAGTTTATGCATTTTGATGTACCGAAGTTAGTTCGGAGTCCCGGATGTGATCACGGACATGACGAGGAGTCTCGAAATGGTCGAGATATAAAGATCGATATATTGGAAGCCTATATTTGGACATCGGAATGGTTCCGAGTGAAATCGGCATTTTACTGGAGTACCGGGGGGTTACCGGAACCCCCCCGGGAGTTAATGGGCCCATATGGGCCTTAAGGGAAAAGAGGAGGGGCGGCCAGGGCAGGCCGCGCGCCCCCTCCTCCCCTAGTCCGAATAGGACAAGGAAGGGGGGGGGGGGCGGCGCCCCCCTTTTTCCTTTCCCCCTCTCTCCCTCCTTCTCCTACAAGGCAAGGGAGAGGAGTCCTACTCCCGGTGGGAGTAGGACTCCTCCTGGCGCACCCCTTGGGGGCCAGCCGCGCCCTCCCCTCCTTTATATACGGGGTTAGGGGGGCACACTAGGACACACAAGTTGATCATCGTGATCGTTCCTTAGCCATGTGCGGTGCCCCCCTCCACCATATTCCACCTCGGTCATATCGTTGCGGTGCTTAGGCGAAGCCCTGCGTCGGTAGAACATCATCATCGTCATCACGCCGTCGTGCTGACGAAACTCATCCCCGAAGCTTTGCTGGATCGGAGCCCGGGGAGCGTCATCGAGCTGAGCGTGTGCTAAGAACTCGGAGGTGCCGGAGTAACAGTGCTTGGATCGGTTGGACCGGGAAGACGTACGACTACTTCCTCTATGTTGCGTCAATGCTTCCACTTCGGTCTACGAGGGTACGTAGACAACACTCTCCCCTCTCGTTGCTATGCATCACCATGATCTTGCGTGTGCGTAGGAATTTTTTTAAAATTACTACGTTCCCCAACACTGAAAACACTATCTATGGGCTTTGTGATTGGCGCGAATGTCCTTCCCGGAACGTGAGCTTGAATCTTCCAGCGCTCCTCTTCAGGTAGAGTGGCGTTGAAGGTCCCGGTGAAGCTTGGCAGTCCAATGTTTAGGTACTTGGTGACTTCCTTCAAGTGAAATCCAAAAGGTGTGCCTTCATCCGGTTGAGCGTACTTGATCTTCGCGTCCATCATCCTAAAAGAGTAGAAAAGATGAGGAGTTAGAAAATGAGAGGAGAATAGTGATCTATGGCTTTAACTTAGTGGTCGTGTCCTACAGTCAGCGTGTGCTCTGATACCATCTCTGTAGCGACCCGACCTCAGATGGTGAAGTCTCTGTGCTCCGGTGTCATCCCTGGATCAGTAATGCTGACACCACACAGTACTTCGAAGGATTTATAGCAGAGTAGCAATCACACACTTATTACATTGATGTCTCGAAGAGAACTTATTACAATAAATATGGCTTAAGGCCATCTAATAACGATAACAGCGGAAGAATTGGAAGATAAGTGAGTCCATCAACTCCAACGGCATCACTTAGTATAGAACCACAACCTAAAAGCACCTTACTCGTCATCTGAAAAGTCTGCAACATGAAAGTTGCAGCCCGAAAACGGGTCAGCACATGGAATATGCTGGCAATGTAACACATAGAGAATAATGAATGATAAGCCTATACTACATGCATATATGGCTGGTGGAAAAGCTCTATGGTTACAGTTTTGCGTAAAGCCAATTTTTCCCTACTGCAAAGGAATAGATTTTATTTAACTATCATGGTGGTTGAAACATCAAGAATGGTTGACAGCATTCCGATCGCAATTAAGTGAACAATTAAAACCCAACAATATTAATTAGAAGTAACATGATGAGATTCACATGATATTCAAGTACTAGATACTCAAGATGTCCATAACCGGGGACATGGCTAATCATGATTAGATTGTACACTCTGCAGAGGTTTGAACACTTTTCCCCATATGACTCGATCGCCTCCGTTTGGTTTCTCGCACTACAGGGTGTTTGAGAAACGGATGACCGAGACATAGTCTTTCAGAAGCACTCACACCTTACGTTGTGATAGACCGTACCAACCTACATCCCCTACATCTGCTAGTCTACCACTTTAAGAGTTTGCACGACTTAGTCAGCTATGCCAGAGCCCATAATGGCTTGTGGCTGCACACGGAAGTTACTAACATGAATGATCTTATGATCCCTTTGATCCTGGGTGGCGGTCCAAAGAAAAACATGCAAGTCCTGATAGAAACCAGGTGCCTCAAATCCACCCAGATGTGTGTTTAAGTTGCCACCTTAGATAAAACCATTAATTAACAATACTCACATCTGTCATGGATATCACTCACCCAATCCACGTTTACTAGCATAGCATGGCATAATAAGCAAACGTAGAAGTAACTCCCAAAGGTTTCATAAGTAAAACAGGTAATAGGTACTACCTCAACTACTTCCCATCCCACAGTTTAATTACATCCTAATCATGCAATGTTTGAGGATTTGATCTAATGCAATAAAAACTGGGCAATGAGAAGGTATGATCAAAGTGTTACTTGCCTTGCTGAGGATCCGCGAAACCTAGAGCTTCGAAATAACAGGCGGCGCACTCCGGGTGATCTATCGCAGACAAACAACAAGCATACAATAAGTACTCATCTAATGAACAGGTAAAACTCGAACAAAAGATCGAACCAGAAAGTTCAACTTAAGAACTCCGGTTGCAAAAGAATCGAATCGAACAAAGCAACGGAAAACAAACGGCGAAAGAAAACAACTCGGTTCTAGCAATTTGAAACTAAGTCAATTTTTACAGTAGCAAAAACTTGTTTAAGTTGATTAGTCAGAACGGCGGTTTCGAAACGAAACTCCAGGTGCTTGAATCACCTGATTCCGATAAACGAGCGACAAGATAAACTAGAAAGAAGATCGGATCTGAAATCGCGATTAGAAAAATCGCGGAATAAAATCCGACGAAAAAAGAAAAACGACGAACGGTTAAACGAACGGACGTTCGTTAAGCGAGACTAACCGGTGATCGCGTTCGTTAAAACGAACGGTCCGGCGAACGCTCGCTAACAATTAAACCGAAAAAAACCGATCTAGGGTTTCTAAATAAACCGAAACAAAATAAACCGGAACGGTTTTTAAAAAAAAACCGAACCGAAGCGAGGGTGCGGCGCGGCACGGGTCTACATCGTCGGCGAGGGGCTCTAGCGGGGCGGCAGGCTGCGGCGGGGCGAGGCGCGGCGGCGGCGGCAGGCGGCGGCGCTGGCGAGCGGCGGCGGCGGGGCGAGCGGTGGCGGCGGCGGCGGCGGTGGCTGCTGCGGTTGCTGTGGGCGGCGGCGGGGCTGGGTGGGGAGGAGAGGGGGAGGGGGGGTGGTATATATAGAGGGGGGGCTGACTTGGGGGAGGGGCAAGAAAGGCGGCGGCGGCGCGGAGTCCGGCTCTGCTGGGCCTTTGGCCCAGTCGGGCGCTACGAATTTTTTTTAAATAGTTTCGCGCGTAGAAAAATTACGAAAAGAAAAATCTAAACGAACTCCAAAATTTATGAAGTATATTTTCCCCGACTCCAAAAAATGAGTCAAACAAAATGAACTTTTACTCGGGGCCTAAATGCAATATTTTTAAAACATGCATTTTTACCTAATGCAAATAAAATGCAAATAAACTCCGGAAAAATCCAAAATTTTATTTGTTTATTAAATTTTTATTTTTCCTAAATTTGGGAAAGTCATATTATTCCTCTCTCATGTTTGGTATTGGAAAAATAATTGAAGATGAAATAAATAAAATCAAATGATCCTCTTTTCAAAATTTGAGAAAACTCAAATATGAAAATAACGAAATCTCCAACTCTCTCCGAGGGTCCTTGAGTTGCGTGAAATTTCTAGGATCGATCAAAATGCAAGAAAATATGATATGCATGATGATCTAATGTATAACATTCCAAATTGAAAATTTGGGATGTTACATAGATAGAACTTGCTACACCGATGGCTCTGAGTTAACTTACAAGGAAAAAACTCATCTGGTTGGATTTTGTAATGATGTTGAGAATTACAATATCTACAATCGAACTCCTCAGCATTATGGTCAATACGTGCCACTAGTGCACGTGTTGAACTACGGTAACTACCATGGAGATACCCTGGTAAGTTTTTTTACTATTACGACATCCGTGCATCTTTTTGCATACTTCTAAAACTAGTACATCATTGCTAACTACGAAGTTATTACTATGTTTTTCAAAAGCTTGTCCCAAAGGATTGTGTGCCTCATTTTATGTATCGGAATGGCGGCAGCATTCGTGTTTTGAACATATATCCAGGTCATCCTACGAATCTCAACTGTCCATACCGGATTTCTAAAAGAAGTGGAGACATGACAATCAAAGGATGGAAAAAATGTATGGACAGTCGTAAGGAGCTTCTTGGAAGCAAAAGGAAGCGAGGCGCAAGAATTGGAGATAGGATGATCTCCATTCTTCATAATGGAGAGTCAGGGTCTATATTGTTTTATGCTATTTTACCTTAAGTGTGTTTAGGTCCGATCCTACCTGATAGTTGATGATCATGTGCTAAGAACAATTATGTAGGGTTGGGTTCGATGACTATGAGGATGATAATCGTATGACTTATTATTAATAACGAGTAGAAGTTGTATGATGATGCTTGATTAATTAGCTAGTAGGACTTGTTATTATATATGATGATGTATGATGCGAGCATGCATGAGTTATTATATATATATATATATCTGCGGGTGAAACGAAAAATAATTAAAATGGAAAACACAAAACTAAATGAAAAAGAAATCATAAAACCAAAAAAACCCCAAACATTTTAGTACCGGTTGGTGTTACCAACCGGTACTAAAGGGCTCCCGGCCCCCGGAGCTGGCTGGTGCCACGTGGTTGCCTTTAGCACCGGTTCGTGCTGAACCGGTACTAAAGGGGGGGGGCCTTTAGTGCCCACACTTTAGTGCCGGTTCCTAAACCGGCACTAAAGGGCCTTACGAACCGGTGCTATTGCCCGGTTCTGCACTAGTGATTTATCCTACTTTCATGCATGAAAAACCAAATTATACCTGCTGTATAAGTGAAAACATTCAAATGACATTTTAAATGCTCAAACTAGAGTTTGCATTTGAACCTTTGGTTCAAATGGACTCCCTTGCACTTGTTGCTAGCTGCATTAGCTCAATTCACAGCATATTGCCATGTCACATTCATGCATCATATTGTTGCATTGCATTGATTGTGTTTCCTCTCTGTTGCCGGTGTTTGTCCCCTCTCAGTAGACGACGTTCCGACGATTTGATCGATGACACCGATGAAGAACTATACTATCTTCAGAAGTGCCAGGCAAGCAAAACCCCCTTGGTCATTCTGATACAATCCCACTCTCTCGCTCCTGCTCTCTTTTACTGCATTAGGACAACAACGTTTCAACTGTTACATGCTGCGGTAGCTGAACCCCTTTCCTCTGCATGACCTGTCTTTGCCACAGTAAATAGATGAAACCCACTAGCATGAGTAGGAATTGTTTGAGCCATGATGTGCCTACTCATTCATGCTTGTTGTCATGCCTGCTACTGCTTCGAGTTGAGTCAGGTCTGATTCATTGGGAATGAATTAGAATGTGTTGAACATGTCCTACTATTGAGAGCTAAGTGTGTGAACACGATTTGGTAAAGGTAGCGGTGAGAGGCCATGTAGGAGTACATGGTGGGTTGTCTCATTGTAGCCGTCCTCAGGAACTGAGTTCTATGTTTGTGATCCATGAACAGTTACTACCACGCATTGGAATGCTTAAGTGCCCCTCTCGACATATTAATCAACCCGATCTCTGTCCAGGAGTTGCATCTAGTTTCTGGTGTTTGTAGGTTGTGTTAGTAGTCTACCAAGTGGCACCCGGTACAGGTGGGCTTGGGACAGACTAGGCACGGTGGCACGGTGTACCAAGTGGCACCCGATTGGTGGGCTTGGGAACCCTGCACACATCGTTTGGGGCCGTGAGCGACACCCCGGCCGGATCTCCTTGCGGATGGAACCCGAATAGGCGATAAACCTAGACTAGAGACTTGTGTGGTTAGTCAGGTCGTGGCCGACTCCCTCGCCAGGCTTCCGCTTGAAGGTTGCCGAGGTACATGACGTGTACATGGTGGTAAGTGGCAAGAGCGTGTGTGAAGAAGTACACCCCTGCAGGGTTATCATTATCTATTCAAATAGCCGGATTCCTCGGATATGGAAACTTGGACCCCTTGCATAGTTCATAGACAAATGAAAGTGGATACTCTAAAATGCGCAAGATAAGCGTGAGTGCTATGGATGGCGTTCTCGTAGGGAGACATGAGCGGATCCATAGTGGTGTATTGACATGGTGACTATGTGGACTCGTGTGCGCCACCTCAAAAGAGTTACTTGCAGTCGTAGTTCAGGATAGCCACGAGTCAAAGCTGGCTTGCTGCAGTTAAACTCCACCACCCCTTTTGTTCATACCGATGCATATGTAGATAGTTCTGATGTAAGTCTTGTTGGGTACATTTGTACTCACGTTTGCTTATTTTATGTTTTGTAGAGAGACTTCAGTCTCGCTAGTAGTTCCGCATGGACTTCGACGTTTAGCTTGTTACCTCAGCTACGATCTTGTGCCCTCAGCAGGATCTGGTAGATAGTCAGGCTTCTCAGCCTTTTTCATTTGTAGATGTCTGTACTCAGACATGTTAAGCTTCCGCATGTGCTTTGACTTGTATGCTCTGAATGTTGGGTCATGAGACCCTTGTTTGTAATATCTTGGCTCCTCGGAGCCTAATAAATAAATACTTGAGTCGTAGAGTCTTGTTGTGATGCCATGTTATATTTACACATGTCGAGCATATTGTGTGTATGATTGAAATGCTTGGTATGTGTGGGATCCGACAATCTAGTTGTTTATCCTTGGCAGCCTCTCTTATGGGGGAAATGTTGTCTAGTGCTTCCTTGAGCCATAGTAGTCCGCTACAGCCCGGTTCACCGGAGTCCTGCTAGCCCAGCACTACTGCTCAGGACACTTGACTGGCCGGCATGTGTTTCACTTTGTTCCTGTGTCTGTCCCTTTGGGGAAATGTCACACGGTGACATCCGGGGTCCTGCCTAGCCTGCTACAGCCCGGGTTACCGGAGTCCTGTTAGCCCAGTGCTACAGCCCGGATTCACACGCTGTTGACCGACATGCTCGAAGTTGATTCATGTATGCCTGTCCCCATGGGTTAGTGCCGCTTTGGGTTCACGACTAGCCATGTCGGCCCGGGTTCTTTGTCATATGGACGCTAGCGACACTATCATATACATGAGCCAAAAGGCGCAAACGGTCCCGGGCCAGGTAAGGTGGCACCCGTGGGAATACCGTGCGTGAGGCCGCAAAGTGATACGATGTGTTACATGCTAGATCGGTGTGACTTAGGATCGGGGTCCTGACAGGATCACTCGGAGTCCCCGATTAGTCATAGACTTAAACTTCCATAACCTCTATGTGCAGTTCGGTATGACCGATCCATCATCTTCGATCTAAGCGAGTTCACTAATTGATCTAGGTTTTCAATCTCGGTGCAACCGATTTGAACTTTCCGGTCACACCGAGTTGCAGTAACCGCTTGCGATTCTGGATCTCGGTGCCACTGAGTCATTCCACTCGGTTACATCGACAGGGTTAGGATATATAAACCCACGGGTGAGATTTTGGAAATTTCTTCAAAACCCCTCAGCTCGCGCGTGTCCTGCTCTGCCGCCACGGGTCTCCAGATCGTCTTCTCGTCGTCGGTGACCTTCCGCCGCTGGTTTTCGTCGCCATCAACGGGATTCAACCCCACCGTTGCCGCCATAGCAAACTCATCGCCGAACTAGGGTATGGGTTCGATCTTTTGTGCTAATTCCTTACTCCGATTCTTAGCACAATGCAATTCCATGTTCCTTACCACGTATGAGATCAATCTATCCAGAGAAAACTTCCTTTAGGTTAGGTTTGATTCAAAAATTTAGGGTTAGGTTTCCGCCAAACTCATCTCGGACCGACCGAGTTGTGGAAATCGGTCACCGATTTGGCTTAGGCCATTGCACTTGCACTTTTCGGTCTAACCAAAAGTTCCAAATCGGTGCGACCAAATTCAACTCTTAGTGAAACCCTAGCAATCTCGGAGCCACCAAACTGTGACTCGGTCTGACTGAGTTCACTAGTTTAGACTCCAAAATTTGCTTCGGTGTCACCGAGTTCAACAAATCGGTAGCTCCAAAATGCTTTCTGTGCAGAACTAAATCTAAGTTTTTGATTCATCTGTTTTGCAAAAACTCTGCACTTTGCGATGCTCATCCACTCTATCTCATCTGTATCTATTCACAGGGTCTGCTGTTAGTTTGCTTCCCAGAATGTCTAACCAGAGTGATAGCCAGAACAAATCAGAAGAGCAAGTGCACATGAGTGAGGGCACTAGTCCCTCAAGCAGCTATGATGAGGGCAGAAGGAGCACTCCAAGGAATTTGCCCAAGGCAGCCACTAGATCAAGGAAGAAGAGAACCCCATATTCTGAGGATGAGGACTATGTGGCTACAGAGGAGGAAGTTAGCTCCAAGAAGAAAGTCCTAAAGAAGGAATATGGTACTGCTGCTGCTGCAACAAAGCCTGGTTTGCACAAGAAGGCACTTGCTAAGAGAGTTCCAATGTCTAAGGCCAGGGCCTCCACTCAGGAACCTTCCAAATCAACTGAAGGAGAGGCTGCTGGTGAGGATAAGAAGAAGGAGAGAAAGAGAGGAAGATGGTGCAAGAAGGTGGAGCCCATGGCAGAATTTGAAAGGCATTCATCTGAAGAAGAAGATGAAGATGAAGAGGATGCTGCACCAGCACCCAAGTCCCAAAAGCTAATGGGGGATGCTATTAAGTCAGGGGCTGCCCCTTCAAAGCCCAAGACTGCCCCCAAAGCTACTGCTCAAGCTCAAAAGACTTGAAAACCCAAGAGGAGCACTAGGAACATTCCAGCTGAAGAGAAGAACAAGGCCCCAGTGCCTGAGATGGAAGAAGAAGATGCTGAAGCCCAAGTGCTAAGGAAGCTTAAACCAAAGATTCCAGATCACAATGACAGCCATCCAGTGGCAGTAGATATGAAGATCAGGAAAGATGCAGGTCTCAGACTTTGGAGACAAAGTGACCCCTATGCTGTGAGAAGGAAGACTGCTGTGGACTACAGATTCCACACCAAATAACAACAAGATTTCTATGAAACCATTCTGCTTGACAAGAAGCCTATAGTCTATGCTATGAAGTGGGCTGACTAGGATTACATTGATGAGAATGGAGACTATTTTCTAGGTGTACATGAAATCCTCAAAGAATGTGGTGTTGACAAATTTGTGGGACAGAAGCTCACCAAATTGAATGATGAACTCATCATTCAATTCTACTCCACAACTCATTTTTATTCAAATGGGAGAATTGTATGGATGTCTGAAGCTACAAGGTACCAGTTAAATGTTGATGAGTGGGCAAAGTTGATAAAAGCCCCTGAAGAGCATGAGGATGATTTGGATGTCTATGCCAAGAAGAAGAAAGACCGCAACTACATGGCAAACATGTACAAAAGAGATCCCAGACAACGCATTGGACACACATAGATTTGGATCTGTACATTATTTGTCGTCTGGTCTAGCTACAATCAACACAATCTTGAGGCATACATTGTTGCCCAAATTTGGAGATCACAAGATGATCAGAGGTCATTCAATCAACTTGCTGCAGATATTTGATGTACCTCAGAAATTCAAGGTCATGAGTCTGATTGTTGAAACAATCAAGAGGACAGCTGCAGATCAGAAGAGATCTTGTGGGTATGCTCCACATATTCAGGTGCTCATCAACTCCAAGATGGGCACATGCACTTATTTGGACAAGGAGCACTTACCTTTGAGACCAGAATTTGAGGGTAACACTATTGTGATGAATGAGGATGATCCTACATCTGTGCAAGCAAAAGAGAAGAGAGAAAAGGCAAAGGCTGAGAAGGCTGCAAAGATGCCAAGTGTTGAGGAGGCATCTCAAGTATTTCTAAAGTCAAAACTGACTAGCTAGCTTATCTGATTCAAGCAACTTTGAGGATTGAGAAGGGCTTGGCCACCCTGACTCAAAATCAGGAGAGCTTGGAGAGGATCATTGAGTCCAAGTTCTATGATCGTGATCTTTAAGTAACAGAGATGCAGACAGCTGTTGAGCAGCTCTAGGAGGAAGCAGAGGATAAGGAAAGGCTACCACATATGCTTTTTGGAGAGTGCCTAGAGGTCAGAGGTCTGCTGCAGTGCCCATGGCTGACACTAGAGCAATTACTTCAGCACCAACATCAACAGCTTCAGTGCCACCTCCAGTTGCCACTCCACCAGCTCCAACAACATCTACTGATGCCTTCGTCCTTGGAGTCCTCTCTACACCACCTCCCAAAGACCAAGCCTAGAGAGACGCATACACTACTGCAGGATGGTCCAAACGCGACACTACGATCAGAGACCCTTCGAAAAAATTGTGTGCGATGCCATAATCGCAAACGGTGGTGTAAAATAACCGTGAAAAAGGTGCAAAACGTTTGCAATGGCGGAGCTATCAAACACGGTTCAGATTTTAGTTGCGTGTGCGATGCAGGGCATACGGTTCAACTCAATGAACTGTTTGCGATGAGGTGGAACAAAAAAAACGGGCAAACTGATGAAGGCATGTGCAATATAGAGCATACGTTTCACTCGGATGAACTGTTTGTGATTAGGCAACACAAAAGAAACGGTCAGCCAGATCAAGGTGTGTGTGATACATGGCAAACTGGTCCATAATCAGAAATGTGTGCGAAGACCAATAATAACACGGACGATTGTTGCTAATAAGCCATGTGATTTGCTCTGTCTACAGTAGAATAACATGTATATATATAACTGAAATAAACATCCAATTACATAAGTGACTATACAGACCATTCGCACACACCACAATAAACAATTGCGTGCATTCTAAAGTAGGAGAACGATCGTCTAGTCATCTACTTCTTGTGATGCTCCCGCCACTGCTATGTGGCTTGATCCCTCGTCTTAGTCAGGAAGAAGACAGTTCCTCATGTCAACGATCTGCCTGTACATCTCGTAGCTTGTGTACACATCCATGGCCGCGTACTTGACATGTTGTTCATCCAGTCTCTTATACCACAGACTGTGCTAGGCGTTCCTATCCTTTTTGCTCTCATTCTTCATCTTCATGTAGTAGGGGTCGATGATGGCCGAGGGGAGGTCAACCAGGGAGTTCAGTTTGTTTTTGTCGCTGCCCCAGACCTTGTAGTGGCTTGGATGTTGACAAGATTCGGGCATTTCAAGCACGAAACCTTGGGCGCTTTTAGATCGTTGCTGGTGTCAACCGCAGCGAAACTGTACTCGGAGTTGTTGATAAACCTGGAGAAATGGTCGCAAGGCGTTGTGGTCAGGTGGTAGTGGTAGATGAGGACGTCATTTCGCACGCACAACTGGGCGACGACAACCTCCTGATCGTGCC
This sequence comes from Aegilops umbellulata, assembly GCA_032464435.1. Classification (NCBI taxonomy): domain Eukaryota; kingdom Viridiplantae; phylum Streptophyta; class Magnoliopsida; order Poales; family Poaceae; genus Aegilops; species Aegilops umbellulata. The sequence goes on along the minus strand of CP136055.1, from coordinate 525,351,608 downwards.
CGGCACGACCGATGGTGTACTCGAGGTCGAAGCCGACCACTCGGTACTTGTCCTCGGCAAGGAACTGCTGCATAGTTTGGATGGAGCTCTCCACCGAGACCGGATCGTTCATGTACACCACCGAGAGGGCCTTCCCCCTCATGTGGGTGTCCACTATGTGATGCATGGTGAACTGCCCGCCGTTGTCGTTGTCGACCGATGGGAGCTCCATTTGAGCCACGGGGAGCGCCATTGGAACCGCTGGATGTCCTCTCTGTATGTGTCCTCATGGGTGTGCTTATTGTGTCATGTGAGACGAGAGATGAAGGTAAATGGCCGCAGGAATAAAAGGGGGCAGGGCGGCATGGATTCTCAGCGCGTCTGCTGGGCAGTTTTTGCAGTGGGTAACTGCATCATCGTGCCGCGCCCGGTGCAACCGCTTGCACACGAACGTGCTTGATCGTGCGCCGGCCCCAAACACTGGCAGCGCGCGTGGAGGGACGAGGGCAGAGCACCCGGAGGGACGCGGGAGTAGAACGCGTGCGGCGGGATGCGAGCAGAGCGCGCCACGGCCGCCTGAACCACAAGCAACCACACACATAGAGCAGTTGAACATGCAGGAAATGGTCGCCTACAAGCCGGCCGACAGTTGCGTCGCTGCATGGAGAGCGGCCGTGTGCTACCACCTCCGTCTAGTCTATAGTCTCCTTTATATTCTATGCCATACTTTGCCCTCAAATTTAAGCAACAAAATGTTAATGCATGTTTTAAAAATTATATAATTGGAAACTATGTTCAAATACAAATCCAACTATGTAATCTTTGGCGACATGCATTCGTATTTTATTAGTTAAATCATACTTATAAAACAGGACGGTGGTATAGTAGGTAATTAAATCGCAAATGTTTTTCTATTAACCGTATGTGTACATGGCCTTTCATCCTCCTCTCGCACGTCTTGTCACCCCGCTGCCACAGACGGCTTACAGCGCAAGCTTGCGCAGCGCGCGGGGGCGTTCTTTGGGCCAAACGGTGGCGCCAGTGAATCTTCGGTGAGCCCGTTCCTGCGCAACCTCGTAGGTTCCCGCGCAAGCTTCCCGCCTGACTCGGTGAAATCCCCCAAAATCCCAATGCTTACAGGCCTGCTATAAAAACCCTCACGGCCGGCGAGCCCTGCGTCACATTTTCCCCTCCCTCCGTGTAGCTTATCTCATCTGCTTCTCCCACAATCGCCAATGGAACCGGTCCGTCGTCGTCGCTCAGCCACTCCGCCATCATCAGAGGATAGCTGCAGCTCGGAGGCTACACCGCGGAGGCGTCGCAGTCCCCGGCGTAGTGTAGTGCGCATGGCGTCCCTGTTGGGTGTGCGCGGAACACCCACCACACGCTCCGCCGCCGGTGCCCGTCGGCAGCTGTTGCCGGCCGCCGTTGCCGCTACACCACCGTCGAAAGCCAGGGCCATCACACGCTCCACCGCCGGGGCCCGAAGGCGGGAGGTGGACGTCATGGCCTCCACCGAACTGCTGGCCACTGTGGCCATCACCCGCTCCGCCACCGTGGCCCGAAGGCGGGAGGTGGTGGTCGTGGCCGCCACCCCTTCGTCGGCCTCCGTGGCCGCCAGCCCACCATCAACCGCCGGGGTCATCACCCGCTCCGCCACCGCCGCCCGAAGGCGCGAGGCGGAGGTGGATGCCCGCACGTGCGTCAGCGACCTTGCACACTACACCGAGTTCCTGCGAGAGGAGGAGGAGAACCTCTTCGAGTATGCAAAGAGCCTTACCGCCGCCATGGCCGCGGCACACACTGCCTTAGAGGCGAGGAATCAGGAGATCTACGAGGAGAACCACCGCTTCGAGAGGGGTCGTCTGGAGCGGCAGAGGGCATTCGAGGTGAGCGTCGCTGAAGTTGTAACAACGGCAGGCGCTGTATTGCGGTTGCCCAGCTCATCGGTAGGCTCGTCCTCCTCCACCTCTTACTGAGCGCGCTCGGCAGACGAGAGGCAGTCGGAAGTAGTACAAAGCCCCTCCGCAGTAGTAGTAGTATTTAGGGGCTATTTTATTCAGTTCATCTGACTATAGATGTGGTGGAACTGTACAACGTACTTAAAATTAGCTAGTGTATATAGTTGAAGTAGCTATTTCAGTACGTGGTTGGCAACAATTGGGGAAAAGTTTGGTCAGTTCAGCTGTCGAGTTGAACTGTTTGTATAAATTAAGAACGACTACTTAATCTATGAATGAAATCTATGCTTAATTACTGAATTTTAGTTGCAAAAATTAGATACTGCTAGTGATTTTTAGCTTCATATTTTGACAAATTGCAGTGTTACAAGGATTGACAAATCTTACCAAATTGTTAGTATGTGGTGGCACACGGGTCATCCAAAACAACCGTTTGCGTTGAAGAGATGCACAAATCCTGCGTTGCTCTCACTTTGCGTACGGGTGTTCTATCTAAAACGTTTGCGATCAAGAGCAGCATAAATCCTGCTCGGCACATTTTCATTTGTCTTCCTGGGGAAGTTGTCGGTTTTCATACGGGTGTTCTAACTAAAATGTTTGCGATGATTGTTTTATATTTGAAAAGAAAATTAAACTGCGGCTTGGGCTCCATTAATGGAGAGGATGCGAGCAAGGCGGGCGGCCATGTAAGTCAAAGGGCTCGCTTCCCAGTGAGCCTGCACAGCGTACAGCTCGCACGCTTCCCGGTGAGCCTGCGCATTTGAGGACAGCTTGCACGCCTCTCGGTTAGCCTGCGCATCGGACGGTGCTCGCACGCCTCTCGTTCAGTCAAGGACAAGCAGCTGTCCACACGGCACCTCCTACAGCTATTAAAACCAAGACACGTGGCGTCACGCGAATGCTTAACAGAACACACACAGTTTGAATTATACAAACGTTTGAGATATTAAAGTGGTAGCTATTTTTTCAAAATGCCTTTGTTGACTGCCATTATTCGAGTGCGCCTTTTCTCAAAATGGACACGAAAAATACCACAGCATGTCTGGTGCCATTCCATGATAGCATGCCAAGTTTCATGAATTTCAGACGAGTTTTGGATTTACTAGAATTTAAAAACCAGGCATCTCAATGTTTTGCCGGCAATCAACGGTGCCTTGGTGTTTGAAATTCATTACCATTTCTTGTATGGGACCTAACCATGCACCTAAGGACACAAATTTGAATTTTCAACCAATTTATATGCACTAGAGCATGTGCATGTAGTTCAAATTTGAATTATGCACATAAATGCATTGAAAACTCAGTTAATGCATAAAAATGTCCAAACGAACCCCGAAAAATCACAAAAATTGACACAACACTCCTGTTGTTCTATGTTGACACGAGAATTTTTTTGGAAGCAAGAAGAGGTAGTGGATATCGTTTCGTCCCCAAAGGTGGGGCGTTCCCTACCGAAACCATGATGCTTGTTGTGAGAAGCTCTGGTTTGTGAGAACCATATACCCAAACCTGCCCCAAACGGGACAAAAAATTTACCACCGCATGTTGATGCCGCTCCATGAAAGAATGCCAAGTTTAATGAATTTGAGATGAGTTTTGGATTTACTAGAATTTAAAAACCAGGCATCTCAATGTTTTGCCGCCAATCAACGGTGCCCTGGTGTTTGAAATTCATTTCCATTTCTTGCATGGGACCTAAGCATGCACCCAAGGACACATATTTGATTTTTCAACCAATTTATATGCACAGGAGCATCTGCATGTAGTTCAAATTTGAATTATGCACATAAATGCATTGAAAACTCAGTTAATGCATAAAAATGTCCAAACGAACCCCGAAAAAGCACAAAAATTCACACAACACTCTTGTTGTTCTATGTTGACACGAGAATTTTTTTGAAAGCAATAAGTGGCAATGGATATCATTTCGTCCCCAAAGGTGGGACGTTCCCTACCGAAAACCATCATGCTTGTTGTGAGAAGCTCCGGTTTGTGAGAAGCATATACCCAAACCTGCCCCAAACGGGACAAAATTGTTACCACCGCATGTTGATGCCGCTCCATGAAAGAATGCCAAGTTTAATGAATTTTAGACGAGTTTTGGATTTACTAGAATTTAAAAACCAGGCATCTCAATGTTTTGCTGGCAATCAACGGTGCCCTGGTGTTTGAAATTCATTCCCATTTCTTGCATGGGACCTAAGCATGCACCCAAGGACACATATTTGATGTTTCAACCAATTTATATGCACTGGCGGGTTGTAGAGACCCAAAAGATGCTTCAAATATGAGCCATAAGTAGGGCAGCTTGGCTCGATTCGTAAAAACCAGATGGCAAAGAAGAGATCATATAAAGAATAGAAATAAGAAATCAAAAAAGTCGAGGGTTTGTAGGCCGCCAAGCCAAAGTTTCTTCTTCAATGAAACTAGCCTGATGGCCACTGTAAGGTACGCGCTTTCCGTGAGCCGACACTCATAGTACCCAATCGACATTTGAACCCAGATAAGTTCAGGTCTTATTTAAAGATAGACTTATCAGCAGTACACGGGGTCAGAGTAGCAACATGCATCACATGCTAATTTATCCAAGTTTCAAGGAAGGCAGCTTATGAAGCCTGGATCTATCCTGACTATTTATAAGCCGTGCTCTCGCATGACAAACCGGCGTTTTAACTTTAACAAGCTCAGGATCTTTGGTGAATACACCGTAAAAGACTGATTGTTAAGAGTTCGGTGGGTCAATCAGGATTACCTGATGGAGTTGAAGCAGCTTGTATACATGTAGGATGACCCGGAAAGGTTATGTCCTCTTTGGTGAATACACCTATGTTTGAACAAGATAACCTGGTCAAGAGGGTACTAACGCTATGTTCTCTTTGGTGAATACAGCTATGTTTGAACAGGAAGCCCCCAAGTGACATACTGACAAATTGTGCTCGTCAGGGACCTATGTTTGAGCTGTGCTGTGCATCCAACTCTCTTTGATCCTTGTAATTTGGGCGTCAAGCCTCTTAAATGAACATGTAAGACGATGATAAAGACTCAGCTTTGAAGAAGTGAAACGACAGAGGCCCTGAATTATCAGGGATGCCGACTTTATTATACTGTTTACAATATATACATCATCAAACTATGTACATCATGAGAGCCGGTGGCTCAAGTATAGTAGGGCCAAAGATGAGCAATGTTCCACAGCCGACGAGTCTCCTCCTTCGATTTGCGTGAGTCCTTGTTGTCTCGAACGTCGATAAGATAGTATGACCTATTATGCAGATTCTTGCTGACCACGAAAGGTCCTTCCCAAGGCGGTGACAGTTTATGCATATCCGTCTGATCTTGGATGAGCCGGAGCACTAAGTCACCTTCTTGAAAGGTTCTGGTTTTGATCCGGCGGCTGTGATAACGACGTAGATCTTGTCAATAAATCGCTGAATGGGCTGCTGTGAGGTCACGCTCCTCATCTAACAGGTCAAGTGCATCTTGACGTGCCTTTTCATTATCAGCTTCAACGTAAGCCGCCACCCGGGGTGAATCGTGACAGATGTCACTAGGGGGAACCGCCTCCACTCCATAAACCATGAAGAAAGGCATGTAACCCGTAGATCTGTTTGGGGTTGTATTGATACTCCATAACGCTGAGGGTAACTCCTCCACCCAACAACCCGGCGTTCTTTTCAAAGGAACCATAAGCCGGGGCTTGATGCCTTGCAGAATCTCTTGATTAGCTCGTTCCGCTTGACCATTGGACTGAGGGTGAGCCACATCGACTTAGACCGTCGGGTTATCTATCTGGCTAAGATCTCATCCTGAGGTAATTCGCCTCGGGTCATGTAAGCCAAATACAGTACTATCCCATCAGGAATAGCATGAAGAGCCGCCACCAATTGTGCTTCTGGGTCAGGAACAACTAGATCCTCCTCTGTAGGTATTTTGACAGAAGGGTGGAGCAGAACATCCAGGAATGTGTTAGGGGGCACTGGCTTACGCTGAGACCCTAACCGGCTTAAAGTGTCAGCCGCCTCATTCTTCCTATGATCAATATTCTCAACTTGGTAACCCTTAAAATGAACCGCAATGGCATCAACCTCTTGACGATAAGCCGCCATGAGCGGATCCTTAGAATCCCAAGTACCATAAACTTGCTGAGCTACGAGATCTGAATCGCCGAAGCATCTCACCCGGCTTAAGTTCATCTCCTTAGCCATCCGAAGACCCTGGAGCAAGGCTTCATACTCAGCTGCATTGTTAGTACAGGGGAACATTAACCGGAGAATGTAAGAAAATTTATCACCTCGTGAGGAAGTTAAGACAACTCCAGCCCCCGAGCACTCCAACTTCCTGGATCCATCAAAGTGAATAGTCCAATACGTGTTGTCCGACTTTTCCTCAGGCGTCTGCAACTCTGTCCAATCATTGATAAAATCCACGAGCGCTTGTGACTTGATGGCCTTTGAGGCACATATTTTAAACCATGGGGTCCAAGCTCAATGGCCCACTTGGCTACCCGACCTGTGGCTTCTCTATTCTGGATGATATCCCCTAGAGGAGCAGAGCTAACCACAGTAATGGGATGACCCATTAAATATTGCTTGAGCTTCTGGTTTGCCATGAAGACCCCATACACAAGCTTCTGCCAATGCGGATACCTCTGCTTGGATTCAATAAGTACCTTGCTTATGTAGTAAACCGGCCGTTGAACCGGGTACTCCTTGCCTGCTTCTTTCCTTTCCACCACAATGGCCACACTGACAGCCCGGCTATTAGCTGCGACATATAACAGCAATGGCTCTTTATCGATGGGAGCAGCAAGGACGGGCAGCTCAGCCAACTGTTTCTTCAGATCCTCAAACGCCTGATTAGCAGCATCACTCCAAACAAAGTGATTCGTCTTCTTCATCATCTGGTAAAGAGGGATAGCCTTCTCCCCCAACCGGCTTAAGGCCACAATACGACCCGCCAAATGCTGAACATCATTGACACATGCCGGCTTAGCCAAAGAAGTAATAGCCTTGATCTTCTTCGTGTTAGCTTCAATGCCTCTGTTACAGACCAGAAAACCCAAAAGCTTCCCTGCGGGCACCCCAAAGACACACTTGGCCGGGTTAAGCATCTTTTTATAAACCTGGAGATTGTCAAACCTTTCCTTCAAATCATCAATCAGGGTCTCCTTCTTCCTGGATTTCACCACAATGTCATCTACGTAAGCATGAACATTACGCCCGATTTGACTGTAAAGGCAATTCTGCACGCACTGCTGGTAAGTCGCCTGGGTGTTTTGAGCCCAAAAGGCATAGACACATAGCAGAAGGCTCTAAACGGAGTAATAAAAGCCAAGACTCCTGGTCCTTAACTGCCATCTTGATCTAATGATAACCAGAATAAGCATCCAAAAAACTCAAACGCTCACAACCCGCCGTAGCATCAGTGATTTGATCAATACGAGGAAGAGCGAACGGATCAGCCGGACAAGCCTTGTTTAAGTCTATGTAGTCCACAGACAATCGCCAAGTGTCGTTCTTCTTAAGCACCAACACCGGGTTAGCCAACCATTCAGGATGAAAAACTTCAATGACAAACCCGACCGCTAAGAGCCGGGCCACTTCTTAACCAATGGACTTCCGCCTCTCCTTGTTAAAACGATGAAGAAATTGCTTGACCGGCTTAAACTTTGGATCAATATTAAGAGTGTGCTCAGTGAGTTCCCTCTGCACACCCGACATGTCTGAAGGTTTCCATGCAAAGATGTCCCGGTTCTCACGGATGAACTCCATGAGCGCGCTTTCCTATTTCAGATCCAGATTAGCACTAATGCCGAATTGCTTTGATGAGTCACCAGGAACAAAATCAACCATTTTAGTGTCATCTGCCGACTTAAACTTTAACGAAGGATCATGCTCTGTAGTTGGCTTCTTCAAGGATGTCATGTCCGCCAGGTCAACATTATCCTTGTAAAAGTTTAGTTCCTCCATTGCACAAATAGACTCAGCATACGTGATGTCTACTACACAACCTTCTTCTCTTGTAGACGTTGTTGGGCCTCCAAGTGCAGAGGTTTGTAGGACAGTAGCAAATTTCCCTCAAGTGGATGACCTAAGGTTTATCAATCCGTGGGAGGCGTAGGCTGAAGATGGTCTCCCACAAACAACCCTGCAACCAAATAACAAAGAGTCCCTTGTGTCCCCAACACACCCAATACAATGGTAAATTGTATAGGTGCACTAGTTCAGCGAATAGATGGTGATACAAGTGCAATATGGATGGTAGATATAGGTTTTTGTAATCTAAGAATATAAAAACAACAAGCTAGCAAGTGGTAAAAGTGAGCGTAACCGGTATTGCAATGCTAGGAAACAAGGCCTAGGGTTCATACTTTCACTAGTGGAAGTTCGCTCGACAATAATAACATAACTGGATCATATAACTATCCCTCAACATGCAACAAAGAGTCACTCCAAAGTCACTAATAGCAGAGAACAAACGAAGAGATTATTGTAGGGTATGAAACCACCTCAAAGTTATCCTTTCTGATCGATCTATTCAAGAGTGCATAGTAAAATAGCACGAAGCTATTCTTTCTGTTCGATCTATCCTAGAGTTCGTACTAGAATAACACCTTGAGACACAAATCAACCAAAACCCTAATGTCACCTAGATACTCCAATGCCACCTCAAGTATCCGTGGGTATGATTATACGATATGCATCACACAATCTCAGATTCATCTATTCAACCAACACAAAGAACTTCAAAGAGTGCCCCAAAGTTTCTACCGGAGAGTCAAGACAAAAACGTGTGCCAACCCCTATGCATAAGTTCAGAAGGTCACAGAACCCGCAAGTTGATCACCAAAACATACATCAAGTAGATCATGTGAATATTCCATTGTCACCACAGATAAGCACATGCAAGACATACATCAAGTGTTCTCAAATCCTTAAAGACTCAATCCGATAGGATAACTTCAAAGGAAAAACCCAATCCATTACAAGAGAGTAGAGGGGGAGAAACATCATAAGATCCAACTATAATAGCAAAGCTCATGGTACATCAAGATCGTGCCAAATCAAGAACACGAGAGAGAGAGATAGAGAGAGAGAGAGAGAGAGAGAGAGAGAGAGAGAGAGAGAGATCAAACACATAGCTACTGGTACATACCTTAAGCCCCGAGGGTGAACTACTCCCTCCTCGTCATGGAGAGCGCCGGGATGATGAAGATGTCCACCGGTGATGGTTTCCCCCTCCGGCAGGGTGCCGGAACGGGTCCCGATTGGTTTTTCGTGGCTCTGGAGGTTTGCGGTGGCGGAACTCCCGATCTAGGTTATTTTCTGGGGGTTTCTGTATTTATAGGAATTTTTGGCGTCGGGAACAAGTCAGGGGGGTCTCCGAGTCGTCCACGAGATAGGGGGGCGCGCCCAGGGGGTAGGGTGCGCCCTCCACCCTCGTGGATGGCTCGGGATTCTTCCGGTGCATCTCCAATGCTCTGTGGGCTTCTTCTGGTCCATAAAAAATCGTCAAAAATCGGCACGTCAATTGGACTCCGTTTGGTATTCCTTTTCTATAAACTCAAAAACAAGGAAAAAACAGAAACTGACACTAGGCTCTAGGTTAATAGGTTAGTCCCAAAAATCATATAAAATAGCATATAAATGCATATAAAACATCCTAGATGGATAATATAATAGCATGGAACAATAAAAAAATTATAGATACGTTGGAGACGTATCAAGCATCCCCAAGCTTAATTCCTACCTAGCACAATTTATCAATGTAATTTTCTTTATTGTGGCATGAATGTTCAGATCCGAAAGATTCAAGACAAAAGTATAATATTGACATAAAGATAATAATACTTCAAGCATACTAGCAAAGTAATCATGTCTTCTCAAAATAACATGGCCAAAGAAAGTTCATCCCTACAAAATCATATAGTTTGGCTATGCTCCATCTTCGTCACACAAAATACTCAAATCATGCACAACCTCGGTTTCAGCCAAGCAATTGTTTCATACTTTAGTATTCTCAAACCTTTTCAACTTTCACGCAATACATGAGCGTCAGCCATGGACATAGCACTATAGGTGGAATAGAATGGTGGTTGTGGAGAAGACAAAAAAGAGGAAGATGGTCTCACATCAACTAGGCATATTAATGGGCTATGGAGATGCCCATCAATAGATATCAATGTGAGTGAGTAGGGAATGCCATGCAACGGATGCACTAGAGCTATAAATGTATGAAAGCTCAACAAAAGAAACTAAGTTGGTGCGCATCCAACTTGCTTGCTCACGATGACCTATGGCATTTGAGGAAGCCCATCGTTGGAATATACAAGCCAAGTTCTATAATGGAAAATTCCCAGTAGTATATGAAAGTGACAAAATAAGAGACTCTCTATCATAAAGATCATGGTGCTACTTTGAAGCACAAGTGTGGAAAAAGGATAGTAACATTGTCCCTTTTATTATTTTTCTTTTTTCATTTGGCCTTTTTTTGGTCTTTCTTTTTTTGGGACAATGCTCTAATAATGATGATCATCACACTTCTATTTATTTACAACTCAATACCTAGAACAAAATATGACTCTATATGAATGCCTCCGGTGGTGTACCGGGATGTGCAATGAATCAAGAGTGACACGTATGAAAAATTATGAATGGTGTCTTTGCCACAAATACGATGTCAACTACATTATCATGCAAATCAATATGACAATGATGGAACATGTCATAATAAACAGAATGGTGGAAAGTTGCATGGCAATATATCTCGGAATGGCTATGGAAATGCCATAATAGGTAGGTATGGTGGGTATTTTGAGGAAGATATAAGGAGGCTTATGCATGATAGAGTGTATCATATCACGGGGTTTGGATGCACCGACGAAGTTTGGACCAACTTCTCGATGTGAGAAAGGGCAATGCACTGTACCAAAGAGGCCAACAATGGTGGAAGGGTGAGATTGCATATAATCCATGGACTCAACATTAGTCATAAAGAACTCACATACTTATTGCAAAAATCTACAAGTCATAAAAACCAAGCACTACACGCATGCTCCTAGGGGAAGGGTTGGTAGGAGTTAACCATCGCATGATCCCGACTTCCACACATAAGGAAGACAATCAAAGAGATACCTCATGCTTCAAATTTGTTACACAACGGTTACCATACGTGCAAGCTACGGGACTTGCAAACCTCAACACAAGTATTTCTCAAATTCACAATTACACCACTAGCATGACTCTAATATCACCATCCTGATGTTTCAAAACAATCATAAAGAATCAAACTTCTCATAGTATTCAATGCACTTTACTTGAAAGTTTTTATTATATCCCTCTTGGATGCCCATCATATTAGGACTAAATTTATAACCAAAGAAAATTACCGTGCTGTTCTAAAAGACTCTCAAAATAATATAAGTGAAGCATGAGAGTTCATCAATTTCTTCAAAATAAAACCACCGTTGTGCCCTAAAAATATATAAGTGAAGCACTAGAGCAAATGACAAACTACTCCGAAAGATATAACTGAAGATCAATGAGTATTTGAATAATTATGTAACTATGTGAAGACTCTCTAACATTTAAGAATTTCAGCTCTTGGGTTATTATTAAAACAGAAATAAAATCCTAACAAAAGAAAATGACGCTCCAAGCAAAACACATATCATGTGGTGAATAAAAATGTAGCTCCAAGTAAAGTTACCGATGAACAAAGACAAAAGAGGGGATGCCATCCGGGGCATCCCCAAGCTTAGGCTCTTGGTTGTCCTTGAATATTTCCTTGGTGTGACTTGTGAATCCCCAATCTTAGGATCTTGTCACTCCTTATTCCATAGTCCATCGAAACTTCACCCAAAACTTGAAAACTTCACAACACAAAACTCAACAGAAAATCTTATGAGCTCCGTTAGTATAAGAAAATAAATCACCACTTTTGGTACTGTTGTGAACTCATTCTAAATTCATATTGGTTTACTATCTGCTGTATTCCAACTTCTCTATGGTTCATACCCTCCGATACTACTCATAGATTCATCAAAATAAGCAAACAATGCAAAGAAAACCGAATCTGTCAAAAACAGAACGGTCTGTAGTAATCTGTAACTCTCGAATACTTCTATAACTCCAAAAATTCTGAAATTAATTGGTGGTCCAGAGAAATTTGTCTATTAATCTTCTGCGAAAAGAATCAACTCAAAAGTACTCTTACGTAGAAAATTACAGCTAATCTCATGAGCGCAAAGTTTCTGTTTTTTACAGCAAGATCACATTAACATTCACCGTAAGTCTTCCCAAAGGTTCTACTTGGCACTTTATTGAAAAAAAAACTATAAAACATGATTACTACAATATCTTAATCATGTGTAGACACAAAAAAAGTAGGGGTAAATATTGGGTTGTCTCCCAACAAGCTCTTTTCTTTAATGCCTTTCTAGCTAGGCATGATAATTTCAATGATGCTCACGTAAAAGATAGGAATTGAAACATAATGGAAGCATCATGAAGAATATGACTATCACATTTAAGTCTTACCCACTTCCTATGCATAGGTATTTTGTGAGAAAACAACTTATGGGAACAATAATCAACTAGCATAGGAAAGCAAAACAAGCATATCTTCAAGATTTTCAACACATAGAGAGGAAACTTTATATTATTGAAATTCCTACAAGCATATGTTCCTCCATCATAGTAATTTTCAGTAGCATCATGAATGAATACAACAATATAACTATCACATAAAGCATTCTTTTCATGATCTACTTGCATAGAAATTTTACTACTCTCCACATAAGCAAAATTCTTCTTATTCGGAATAGTGGGAGAAAACACAACAAAATAACTATCATGTGAGGCATAATCCTGTTGAAAATTAAAATCATGATGACAAGTTTCATGGATATCATTACTATTTATAGCATAAATTTCATCACAATAATCATCATAGATAGGAGGCATGCTATCATCATAATATATTTTCTCATCCAAACTTGGGGGACTAAAAATATCATCTTCATCAAACATAGCATCCCCAAGCTTGTGGATTTGCATATCATTAGCATCATGGGTATTCAAAGAATTCATACTAACAACATTGCAATCATGCTTATCATTCAAAGATTTAGTGCCAAACATTTTAATGCATTCTTCCTCTAGCAATTCAGCATAATTATCGGAATCCTTATTTTCATGGAAGACATTAAAAACATGAAGTATATGAGGCACCCTCAATTCCATTTTTTTGTAGTTTTCTTTTATAGACTAAACTAGTGATAAAACAAGAAACAAAAAGATTCGATTGCAAGAACTAAAGATATACCTTCAAGCACTCACCTCCCCGGCAATGGCGCCAGAAAAGAGCTTTATGTGTACTACACAACCTTCTTCTTGTAGACGTTGTTGGGCCTCCAAGTGCAGAGGTTTGTAGGATAGTAGCAAATTTCCCTCAAGTGGATGACCTAAGGTTTATCAATCCGTGGGAGGCGTAGGATGAAGATGGTCTCTCTCAAACAACCCTGCAACCAAATAACAAAGAGTCTCTTGTGTCCCCAACACACCCAATACAATGGTAAATTGTATAGGTGCACTAGTTCGGCGAAGAGATGGTGATACAAGTGCAATATGGATGGTAGATATAGGTTTTTGTAATCTGAAAATATAAAAACAGCAAGGTAGCAAGTGGTAAAAGTGAGCGTAAATGGTATTGCAATGCTAGGAAACAAGGCCTAGGGTTCATACTTTCACAAGTGCAAGTTCTCTCGACAATAATAACATAACTGGATCATATAACTATCCCTCAACATGCAACAAAGAGTCACTCCAAAGTCACTAATAGTGGAGAACAAACGAACATATTATTGTAGCGTACGAAACCACCTCAAAGTTATCCTTTCTGATCGATCTATTCAAGAGTCCGTAGTAAAATGGCAGGAAGCTATTCTTTCTGTTCGATCTATCCTAGAGTTCGTACTAGAATAACACCTTAAGACACAAATCAACCAAAACCCTAATGTCACCTAGATACTCCAATGTCACCTCAAGTATCTGTGGGTATGATTATACGGTATGCATCACACAATCTCAGATTCATCTATTCAACCAACACAAATAACTTCAAAGAGTGCCCCAAAGTTTCTATCGGAGGGTCAAGACGAAAACGTGTGCCAACCCCTATGCATAAGTTCACAAGGTCACAGAACCCGCAAGTTGATCACCAAAACATACATCAAGTAGATCACATGAATATCCCATTGTCACCTGTAGCGACCCGACCTCAGACGGTCAAGCCTCTGTGTATCTATGCTATCCTTGCATCAGTATGCTGGCACACACAGTACATCAATGGATATATCAAAGTGCAATCACATGTATAAATAACGTAAAACTAATATATACCTCATAAGTCTCAGTGCAAACAATCAAACGGGTGTGGAGTCCCATCAACGCCATCGGCAGGTTGAGTGTAGACCGTAACCCAATCAACAAAACTCACTCGTCATATAAAATCCGGCAACATGATACATTGCAGCCGTGTAGGTTAGTACATTGAATGTACCAGCAAGATCACTGTCAGAAAAATAGATGATAAAGTATACTATATGCAGTATGGCTTTGTGGCTCTGGGTCTGAGTTTTGTTTGCACAAAAGCTGATTTTATTTTCCCTACAACAAAGGAATATTAAGAGTCTTTACTATGGAGTTTTCTATCATGACATGGTTCCGCCAACCGATGTCTCATAGCCCAAAATCATCATAAGTTGCCCACAATTTAGTTATCAGTCCGGTGTTGAGAGATCCAAGATAGATCTCAGTCCAGAGGCTCAAGTTGTCCGTAACCGGGGACACGACTAATCGATTAGGTTTTAACCCTCTGTAGAGGTTTGTACACTTTACCCGCTAGATTCGATCCCTCATTTTACGTTCTCGCACCTCAGGGTGTTTGAGAACAAGACGACCGAAACATGGTCTTCCGAAGAGTTCCTCTGACCACTGTCCGGTGCTCATCCAATCCTACGGTAGTTCTACATCAGCTAGCACCGTCCCAGCTAGAGTCACCACTAAGGTCAGCCAAGCCAGAGCCCATAGTGACTTGCGGTTGCATAAGTAAGCTTCCGGTCATGAAGTATTCTTCCGTCTGTTTGAGTCTGGGTGAAGCTTTACGCAAGATGTCATGGCGCTTATCCATGCATCCCGGCCATCCACTAGTTTCTCCAGGGTGCCCATCAATCGTCCTTCACCCAGTAGTGTGTATTGAATTCTTGTCTCGAGTCTCGAAATCTTGAGGTCTTGGAATCCTGAAGATGTAGTCCTTGCCGGTGCCATCATGAAGTTGTCGCCATTGACGTAGAGTGCTCCTTCTTCACACCACTCTCGTGCACTCATACCAAACCCCGTCTACCATAGCGTAGCATTAAAACTATATAACGTCCCAGGCTTGATAACAAGGAGATGGGTTCCTACCTCATGCATTCTACTCAACTACAAGATTCAATAACACTACTAGAGGGGTTGTTAAAAGGGTGCTAGTACATGCAAATAAAACATAGGTATGAAAAACATGGTCAAAGTGAACTTGCCTGGTATTACTTGATGAAGATAATATCGCTCTCGCAAAACTTGATAGTACTATACGCAACTCTCCGATGAAAATTTATATAGTAAAACATAGTATTCACATAAGCAAACATACTAGCAAGCAATTTATAACACTCACAAAAAAATCAACAAATAAAATGCAGATCACAAAGAACACAAAATAAAAAAAAACCAATGAAAACTACACAAGAAAACTACTAAAGAAAATTCTAAGACATAACCCAAAATAGCTTTGTCCTAAGTAAAATTTGACAACAAAGAAAATACTAACATAACAAATAAACAGAAAAGAAAATATAAAACAACTAATTTTAACAGAAAGTATTTTTCATAAACTTTTAATAGGAAAAAGAAACAAATAAAAAGCTTTTATGAAACACTAACTATGACCTAAACAAGTTTTCATACAAAACTAAGTAAAACAAAATTTTAAAATAAAAACAAAATTTTATTTAGTCGACTAACAGAAACAAAACTAAATTTTTCAAGAGTGAAAAAAAGAAATAATTTAAAACTAATAAAAACAATAAAGAAAAGACTAAAACAAAACTATAACAAAAACAGTACTGTTGTGCTAAAAATTTAATTTAAAATAAACTAAAAATAAATCACTATATGACTTTGGATATACAAAACAATAACAAAACCGCAGCAAAAAGAATAAATCAAAAATATTTTATAAAACTCAAGATACGGCCAAATTAGTGATTTGAACAAATTTCATCAAACTCAAAATTTAAACTACTCAAACTTGATAACAAAAGACACAAATAGAAACTTCAAGAAATTTTGAATCTAATGCAAAAAGAATCACTCCATCTGGATAAACACACTAAAAGATATAAGCAATCTAAATTTGAAACTATTTCTGTTTTTAAAACAGAAACGAAAATAAACTAAAAAACGAATGGCAGGTACTACGTGTCGGGCTGCTATTGGGCCTAAGCAGTGGGCGATCTGAACTAAACAACGCTCGGCCGTAACATAACAAAACCGTGACTGTGCAGCTAAAGCAAAAAACCGGAGGAGGCCCGGTTTGATCTGAACCATTCTAAACCGTAAATAAAACCGCATTAAAACCAATCTAATACATAAAACCTAAATATTCATTTGCATCTAATCTAAGCCATATAATGAAGATCTAACGGCGGGGAGAGTCGTCAGAGCTTACAGCGGTGGTGGTCGCCGGCGATGCGGCTCGGACGTCCTCGTCGTCGGTGCTCCGGTCGTCGGAGAGCACCGTCGAGGGCACGGGCGGACGAGGCGTTCGATGGCGAGTCCAGAGGTGGTCGAGGCGGCATCATAGCTTGACGGAAGAGGTCGGCGGCGAGGTCAAGGTGGAGGTAGCGTTCGGGCGTCGGCGTTGGCGTTGGCGGCGCTCCGGTGGGTTTCGGGCTCGCGCGAGTGCACGAGGAGGTGCGGATGAGCGAGGGGTTTACGGTGCTGATCCCAAGTGGCACCTAGGTGGTCAGGGTGGTGAGGTAAGGCAACAATGGTGCGGCGGCGGCGCTCGGATCCGGCGAGAAATCGGGGAGGCAGCGGAGGTTCTTGGTGCGGGGAAAGGAGGGGAACGGGTCGAGGGAGAGGGGTATTTACAGGGGAGAGTGCTTGGAGGAGGGGGCGAATCGGGGAGAAGATCCTGCGTGATTCGGGATACGGCGGTGTTCGGCGAGGTTCTGGCGTGGGGAGGAAGAAGAACATGGGCGAGAGCGATCGGGGAGTGGGGCCCAGCGGTCAGCGGCACAAGGGCGAGCGAGAGGGGAGCGGGCGACCGGGGCGAAACGCCTTCGGGTGCGAGCAATGTGGAGGTGGGATGGCTGGCGTTGTTCGGCCCACTGGCTGAGCTACGGCCGAAATAATAGTAAAAACGCTTTCCTTTTTCTTAAATAAACAAAGAGAAAGAGACAATAAATAAAATAAAATAAAAGTTCCCTAGGCATATTATGTATCAAAAATTTTAGAAAAAAATAGTTCCTAAAACATGAACTATTTCCCACATCCAAATAAAACCGAAAACAATTCATAAAAGTAAAACAGTGCTGCTATTGAAATAAAACCCGATAAAAATCATTTTCAAAATACCAAAATAATTTCAAATTTATTTTCTCCCAATTTTCCATTTAAGGGAATCATTCTACCCTTATTTCCATTTATTTATTTTAGGAGATTTTTTTTGAATAAAAGGCAAATAACTCCTAAATTGAAAGTGGGTTTCAAAGTACTTCCAAATTACTTTAAATATGATTCTTTTAACTTCCAACTCATATTTCATATATTTGAAGAGGTCATTTTATCTTCTCTCATGAAAATCATTGAGTTGCATAAAGTTTCAAATTTGAGATATTTTCACATGGAATTCAAAACTTTTCAAACCCCTGTTCATTTCTTTGAATGGAAGAAGTCATATAATCTTCACTCTAGGGTTTTGTGATGAAATGAATTTGAATTTCTAGGGATCAAAATGCAAGGTAAAAGTTTTGGGAAAGTCATTTCATTCCCTCTCATTAAACTCTCAAAAGTTTCAAATTTCACTCACTTTCGGTCAATCAATAAAAAAACACAAATATTTATTTAATATAACATTCCAAAATTTAGAAATTTTGGGATGTTACAAACCTACCACACTTAAAATGAATCTCGTCCTCGAGATTCGAAGAGGCTAGAAATAAAAGGTTAGGGTTTGGGGGTCTTCCAGCAAATCCATCGATCATCACAGAGGTACGGGGTGCTACCACGGTTAAAAGCAAGGCTATGGTTGCAACAAAATTCATGTACTCCATCCTTTTGGTTGACAGTATCGGTCTTCTCATATCTTCATGATAATTCCCACTTCGGGGTCCCTTTTACTAAAACAAGTGTCCATTCATCCTGGTGAGGTTCTTCCGAGACTGGGTCTTCATATTTGACAGGTCTATCGCCAATACTAAAGAACTATTGAAATCTCATGGTGGTCAGCAATTAATGGTTTCTCTTGCAAAAAATGGATCTGGGCTAAATCTCACCGTATGTGATTGGCAACAGTTGCCTCTACATGGATCCATCGTTCTACCATTCTATGGTTTAAACAAGGTTTGGACATCGTCGTCTACTATGGGTAAGTCACTCAGATTTACCATTCCAAATAGCAAGAGCGAATGATGAGAGTAAGTCGGTATGGTGATCAATCCATTCCGCACCCAAATCTTTACCCTATATAAGGTTTAGCGAATCTCGCATTTCTAGCACTCGGGCATTCTCACAAGCATTGCAGAATTTCTCTTGTCCACGAATAGGGTTCGGGTAAATCCTTTGGTTCTGCAACCCAAACAAAACATCTATCGTTTATTCACAACTCTTAGGTTTTCTTTTGCTTAGCCTCCTACGAATGTGTCCTGATGAAAACACAGCTTCTTCCAAATTTCTTCTTCAAGGGAGTGCTTGAGCCATATTAATTCCTGGGCCTGTGGGTCATGGGCCCACTTCAATACTTGCATAGCTTTAACTCATCATTGGAGTTGCAATTGTTCCATATTCCTACATTACACCTCCGTTAAGTCCAATGTTACTTCATTCCTTCATACTCTTGATGTAATCAATATATCACAATAAAACTCATACTCATTTTTTTTCCAAACTCCACTCTGCGGAATAAATTTTCCTTTCCATACTTCAGGTGTTCTCACAGGGCACTACCACCCTTAAAATGCACAAGTTCTTCCATCGACCATATTTCTCATATCCTCGAAAATGGTCCAAAATCTTTGTTCATAGAGTAAAAACTCACATAATACAACATATGAAATCATAACACATTAACTTTATTGATTTCATGAATTCATTACCATCTTTGAGCACCCATTACATAACTCAACTCATTGTACTCATGAAAAAATTGCTTCCTACTACACTTATTATCCATATCAAAATATCGACTACTCAGCTCCAGCTTTCTTCTGATCTGAACATTCCCTAGCAAAATGTCCTGCTTCCTTGCAGCGAGAACAAGTGACTTTCGACATGTCTCGGGGCTTCTTTGTGATTATGTAGGCTCCTTGGATTTTTAGCTTCTTTTTTGGACATTTACCAGCGCAATGACCTAAATCCTTGCACCTGTAACAAGTTATATGACCCAGCTCCTTCTCTGCAGAAATTGGGTTGTTCTAGGGATGCCTTCGTTTTCTCTTCCTGGGTCTCTCTGTAATGATCAGAGCTTCTATTTCCCGAGGGTCAAACTTCACTTCTGCTGTCGGGAAATCTCTGGGATACTCTTATCTTTCCATTGTGAAGTGATGTGAAAAATGTCCTTCTCCACATGAATAGCAGGCTTGGGCGTAAAATTTGTTTAGGCCTTCTCCATCAGGGTTTTCAACATCTTCCTGCATTACAGATTCTTCTAAACTTTCCCTGAGGGCTTCTTTCATGGCTTCCTTCGGCTGCTTGGTAATTTCTTGTACCTTGGGGTAAATTTGGCACTGAGCCGGGAAATGAGTAGCTCCTTCACACAGGAAACAAGTAACCTGCCCAATCAGGCATTCTTCAGCTGGATGATTTCCTTCACAATGAAGGCATCCATCCTTGCGTTCTTCATTGATGTGTCCTATTTATCCGCAAATCTTGCAGGCACAATGTTTCTTCTTCGGGTTATCATAGTGCTTCCGGATGAGACGGGATCTCAACAGAGTCTTCTTGAATTCTTCCTAAGTTTTTGCTCCGTTGCATCCTTGTATGGCTTGATGCATTTTCCACCAGGTTGCAGCACTCTCGGTAAAATACTGAATAGCATCTTGAACCTCATACTTTCTTGAAATCATTTTTCCCCGAAGTGATCCTCCATGTTTTTAATCCATAGCTCTGCCTTCGGCTGAGTCATCGGTCCAGAGAATACTAGTACAACTTCATTCCTCATCTATTAGGTCCAAGGGTTTTGGGATGAGATACGAGAGAAGCAGAGATACACACAATACAAACAATATAATTTTGAAAACTGGTTTTATTTTGTGGCTGTCGGAAAAACATCAAACAAATGACAGCTCGCAAATCGTCGCATCTAACGTAAGTATATAATAGGGGTTTGGTGTTCTAAAGGTCAAATAATTCTTCTGATTCTTCAAGTCGTCGGAGTATTCAACTGGTGTAGCTTCAACTCTTCTAATGCATGGTTAAATCCACTTTACTCTAAAGAGGCCATTAGTTATCCGATATCTTGTCCTTCTCAAAGTGGCTTCACATGATCCTCAGAGTGGTCGAAAGGGAATACTCTAACTATTTGAGGTAAGAGGGACTATCTAATAAAATCGGAAAAGATAAGAAGTAAGAGTCTTTTTGAAAATAAAATTTTAGAGAGATCATGTCCTAGGGCTTTCCAATTTCTAGGGTCCCGTCCTACAGTCAACATGTGCTCTGATGCCATATATGTAGCGAACCGACCTCAAACGGTCAAGCCTCTGTGTATCTGTGCCATCCCTGGATCAGTATACTGGCACACACAGTACATCAATGTATATATCAAAGTGCAATCACATGTATAAATAACGTAAAACTGATATATACCTCATAAGTCTTAGCGCAAACAATCAAATGGGTGTGGAGTCCCATCAACCCCATCGGCAGGTTGAGTGTAGACCGTAACCCAATCAACAAAACTCACTCGTCATATATAATCCTGCAACATGATACGTTGCAGCCGTGTAGGTTAGTACATTGAATGTACCAGCAAGATCACTGTAAGAAAAACAAATGATAAACTATACTATATGTAGTACGGCTTTGTGGCTTTGGGTCTAAGTTTTGTTTGCACAAAAGCTGATTTTATTTTCCCTACGACAAAGGAATATTAAGAGTCTATACTATGGAGTTTCCTATCATGACATGGTTCCGCCAACCGATGTCTCATAGCCCAAAATCATCATAAGTTGCCCACAATTTAGTTATCAGTCCGGTGTTGAGAGTTCCGACATAGATCCAAGTCCAGAGGCTCAAGTTGTCCGTAACCGGGGACACGGCTAATCGATTAGGTTTTAACCCTCTGCAGAGATTTGTACACTTTACCCGCAAGATTTGATCCCTCTTTTTACGTTCTCGCACTTCAGGGTGTTTGAGAACAAGACGACCGAAACATGGTCTTCCGAAGAGTTCCTCTGACCACTGTCCGGTGCTCATCCAATCCTACCATAGTTCTACATCTGCTAGCATTGTCCCAGCCAGAGTCACCACTAAGGTCAACCAAGCCAGAGCCCATAGTGACTTGCGGTTGCATAGGTAAGCTTCCGGGCATGAAGTATTCTTCCGTCTCTTTGAGTCTGGGTGAAGCTTTCCGCAAGATGTCATGGCGCTTCTCCATGCATCCCGGCCATCCACTGGTTTCTCCAGGGTGCCCGTCAACTGTACTTCACCTAGTTGTGTGTATTGAATTCTTGTCTCGAGTCTCAAAAGCTTGAGGTCTTGGAATCCTGAAGATGCAGTCCTTGCCGGTGCCATCATGAAGTTGTCGCCATTGACGTAGAGTCCTCCTTCTTCACACCACTCTCGTGCACTCATACTAAACCCCGTCTACCATAGCATAGCATTAAAACTATATAATGTCCCAGGCTTGATAACAAGGGGATGGGTTCCTACCTCATGCATTCTACTCAACTACAAGATTCAATAACACTACTGGAGGGGTTGTTAAAAGGGTGCTACAACATGGAAATAAAACATAGGTATGAAAAACATGGTCAATGTGAACTTGCCTGGTATTACTTGATGAAGATAATATCGCTCTCGCAAAAATTGATAGTACTATACGAACACTCCAATGAAAATTTATATAGTAAAACATAGTATTCACATAAGCAAACATACTAGCAAGCAATTTCTAACACTCACAAAAAAATCAACAAATAAAATGCAGATAAAAAAGAACACAAAATAAAAAAACCAATGAAAACTACACAAGAAAACTACTAAAGGAAATTCTAAGACATAACCCAAAATAGCTTTGTCCTAAGTAAAATTTGACAACAAAGAAAATACTAACATAATAAATAAACAGAAAAGAAAATATAAAACAACTAATTTTAACAGAAAGTATTTTTCATAAAATTTTAATAGCAAAAAGAAACAAATAAAAAGCTTTTATGAAACACTAACTATGACCTAAACAAGTTTTCATACAAAACTAAGTAAAATAAATTTAAAAAAAAAAACAGAATTTTATTTAGTTGACTAACAGAAACAAAACTAAATTTTTCAAGAGTGACAAAAAGAAATAATTTAAAACTAATAAAAACAATAAAAAAAGACTAAAACAAAACTATAACTAAAACAATACTGTTTTGCTAAAAACTTAATTTAAAATAAACTAAAAATAAATCACTATATGACTTTGGATAGTCAAAACAATACCAAAACCGTAGCGTAAAGAATAAATCAAAAATATTTTATAAAACTCAAGATACAGCCAAATTAGTGATTTGAATAAATTTCATCAAACTCAAAATTTAAACTACTCAAACTTGATAACTAAAGACACAAACAGAAACTTCAAGAAATTTTGAATCTAAGGCAAAAAGAATTACTCAATTTGGATAAACACACTAAAAGATATAAGCAATCAAAAATTGAAACTATTTCTGTTTTTAAAACAGAAACGAAAATAAACTAAAAAAACAAACTGGCAGGTACTACGTGTCGGGCTGCTATTGGGCCTAAGCAGTGGGCGATCTGAACTAAACAACGCTCGGCCGTAACTTAACAAAACTGTGACTGTGCGGCTAAAGCAGAAGACCGGAGGAGGCCCGGTTCTACGTGAACCATTCTAAACCGTAAATAAAACCGCATTAAAACCAATCTAATAGATAAAACCTACCTATTCGTTTGCATCTAATCTAAGCCGTATAATGAAGATCTAACGGCGGGGAGAGTCGTCGGAGCTTACGGCGGTGGTGGTCGCCGGCGATGCGACTCGGACGTCGTCGGCGTCGGCGCTCCGGTCGTCGGACCGTCGAGGGCACAGGGGGACGAGGCGTTCGATGGAGAGTCCAGCGGTGGTCGAGGCGGCGTCGTAGCTTGACGGAGGAAGTCGACGGCGAGGTCGAGGTGGCGGTGGCGTTCGGGCGTCGGCGGTGGCGGTGGCGGCGCTTCGGTGGGTTTCGGGCTCGCGCGAGTGCACGAGGAGGTGCGAACGAGCGAGAGGGTTATGGTGGTGATCCCAAGTGGCGGCTAGGTGGTCAGGGTGGTGAGGTAAGGCAACAATGGTGCGGTGGCGGCACTCGGATCTGGCGAGAAATCGGGGAGACAGCGGAGGTTCTTGGTGCGGGGAAAGGAGGGGAACGGGTCGAGGGAGAGGGGTATTTATAGGGGGAGAGTGCTTGGAGGAGGGGGCGAATCGGGGAGAGGATCCCGAGCGATCCGGGATACGGCGGCGTTCGGCGAGGTTCTGGCATGGGGAGGAAGAAGTCGCGGGCGAGAGCGATCGGACAGTGGGGCCCAGCGGTCAGCGGCACAAGGGTGAGCGAGAGGGGAGCGGGCGACCGGGGCGAAACGCCTTCGGGTGCGAGCAATGTGGAGGTGGGCTGGCTGGCGTTGTTCGGCACACTTGCTGAGCTTCGGCCGAACTAATAATAAAAATGCTTTCCTTTTTCTTAAATAAACAGAGAGAAAGAGACAATAAATAAAATAAAATAAAGGTTCCCTAGGCATATTATGTATCAAAATTTTTAGAAAAAAATAGTTCCTAAAACATGAACTATTTCCCACATCCAAATAAAACTGAAAACAATTCACAAAAGTAAAACAATGCTGTTGTTGAAATAAAACCCAATAAAAATCATTTTCAAAATACCAAAATGATTTCAAATTTATTTTCTCCCAATTTTCCATTTAAGGGAATCATTCTACCCTTATTTCCATTTATTTATTTTTAGGAGATTTTTTTTAATAAAAGGCAAATAACTCCTAAATTGAAATTGGGTTTCAAAATACTTCCAAATGACTTTAAATTTGATTCTTTTAATTTCCAACTCATATTTCGTATAATTTGAAGAGGTCATTTTATCTTTTCTCATGAAAATCATTGAGTTGCATAAAGTTACAAATTTGAGATATTTTCACATGGAATTCAAATCTTTTCAAACCCCTTTTCATTTCTTTGAATGGAAGAAGCCATATCATCTTCACTCTAGGGTTTTGTGATGAAATGAATTTAAATTTCTAGGGATCAAAATGCAAGGTGAAAGTTTTGGGAAAGTCATTTCATTCCTTCTCATTAAACTCTTAAAAGTTTCCAATTTCACTCACTTTCAGTCAATCAATCAAGCATTCAATCAAAAAAAAAACACATATATTTATTTAATATAACATTCCAAAATTTAGAAATTTTGGGATGTTACATCACAACAGATAAGCACATGCAAGACATACATCAAGTGTTCTCAAATCCTTAAAGACTCAATCCGATAAGATAACTTCAAAGGAAAAACTCAATCCATTACAGGAGACTAGAGGGGGAGAAACATCATAAGATCCAACTATAATAGCAAAGCTCGCGGTACATCAAGATCATGCCAAATCAAGAACATGAGAGAGAGAGATAGAGATAGAGAGAGATCATACATATAGCTACTGGTACATACCCTCAGCCCTGAGGGTGAACTACTTCCTCCTCGTCATGAAGAGCGTCGGGATGATGAAGATGACCACCGGTGATGGATCCCCCCTCCGGCAGGGTGCCGGAACGGGGTCTTGATTGGTGTTTCGTGGCTCTGGAGGTTTGCAGCAGCGGAACTCCCGATCTAGGTTATTTTCTGGGGGTTTCTGTATTTATAGGAGTTTTTGGCATCGGGAACAAGTCAGGGGGGTCTCCGAGTCGTCCACGAGATAGGGGGGCACGCCTAGGGGGTAGGGCGCGCCCTCCACCCTCGTGGATGGCTCGGGACTCTTCTAGTCCATCTTCGATGCTCCGTGGGCTTCTTCTGGTCCATAAAAAATCGTCAAAAATCGGCACATCAATTGGACTCCGTTTGGTATTCCTTTTTGTAAAACTCAAAAACAAGGAAAAAACAGAAACTGGCACTGGGCTCTAGGTTAATAGGTTAGTCCCAAAAATCATATAAAATAGCATATAAAACATCCTAGATGGATAATATAATAGCATGGAACAATAAAAAATTATAGATACGTTGGAGACGTATAAATATGCAGCATCGCCCTCTTCACACTCCAAGGCAACCTTACGACTCCCATGCACTGTGATGGTGCCCTTGTAACATGGCATCTTAAGCTGCAAGTAAACATAGCAAGGCCTCACCATAAATTTGGCATAAGCTGGCCACCCAAATAGGGCATGCTAAGCGCTTTTGATTTTAACCACTTCAAAGGTTAGGGTGTCAGATCTGGAATCATGCTCATCTCCAAAGGTGACCTCCAACGATATCTTACCCACCAGATACGCCGACTTACCAGGCACCACATCGTGAAAAACGGTATTTGCTGGCTTAAGATTTTTATCGGTCAGTCCCATGCGACGGAAGGTTTCACAATAAAGTGTATTAATGCTGCTGCCTCCATCCATGAGTACCTTAGTAAATTTATAGCCCCCAACTTGAGGCGCCACCACCAGAGCTAGGTGACCTGGATTATCAACCCGGGGCGGATGATCCTCACGACTCCACACAATAGGCTGCTCTCACCACCGTAAATAACGTGGCACCGCCAGCTCAACAGCATTCACAGCCCTCTTATGAAGCTTCTGATCCCGCTTACACAAACTGGTGGTGAAGACGTGGTGCTGTCCACTATTCAATTTCTTCGGGTTGCTCTGATAACCGGACTATTGCTACTGTTGATTTCCTTGATTATTCTG
Source organism: Aegilops umbellulata (assembly GCA_032464435.1). Taxonomy (NCBI): domain Eukaryota; kingdom Viridiplantae; phylum Streptophyta; class Magnoliopsida; order Poales; family Poaceae; genus Aegilops; species Aegilops umbellulata. Next base: position 525,325,245 of record CP136055.1, on the reverse strand, counting down.
CTGGTTGTAGCTACCCTGGTTGCCATGACCTTGAAACCCGGAATTTGAACCGTCGCCTCCATGAGCCGGACCCTGAACCGCCGTTCGGGCCATGGTAGTGCTGGATGGACTCCCTAAAGTGTCTCATTATACTACAATCCTTCCACAGATGAGTAGGAGGCTTCTAATCCGTTCTGTGTTTTGGACATGGCTGGTTCATAATTGCCTCAAGGTTAAATTTTGTCCCTTGAGCCGGCCTCCCCTTAAGACGCTGGTTATAATTCCGCGCACCGGTGTTAGCCACAAAATCATCTGCTTTGTGCTTATCGTTGCCGCCCTGATTGGTCGGGTTGTACTGCTGTCCCCTCATACCGCTACTCTTCTTTCCCTTTCCCAATCTTTCATCCTCAGAGTCGGGGTCCTTCGTACTATCAGAGTCGGCATACTTGACGAGAGCCGCCATGAGCTCCCCCATATCGCTGCAATGACGCTTAAGCCGCCCAAGCTTCTACTTGAGTGGAAGGAAACGGCAGTTTTTCTCCAACATTAAGACCGCTGAGCCGACGTTGATATTATCTGAAGAATGTATGATAGTCGAGACCCGGCGCACCCAGCTGGTCGTTGACTCACCCTCAGCTTGGACACTAGAAACCAAATCCATGATCGACATAGGTTGCTTGCACGTATCTTTGAAATTCTGGATAAACCGGGCCTTCAGCTCTACCCATGATCCGATGGAGTTGGCCGGCAGCCCCTTCAACCAGGTACGAGCTGTCCCTTCCAGCATCATGGTGAAGTACTTAGCGTATGCAGCCTCACTAACATCCAACATCTCCATAGCCATCTCATAACTCTCCACCCAAGCCTCAGGGGGCTGATCTGCTGTGTAAATAGGCACCTTACGAGGACCTTTGATATCCTTGGGCAGACGCTCGTTTTGTAGAGCCGCCGTAAAATACGGCACCCCAAAGATCTAGAAGTTACTCCCGCCTCAATTGAAGTCGTCGGGTAAACCGACGCATATTGATGAGCCTCCAGCTTGGCCTCCCGGCGCGCTCTGCCCTGGTCCACCAAATCTTGTGTGTTTTCACCATTGCGCACCGGGTCATGTCCATGAGGTTGGTTATGGCGCTGATCAGTACTCGAGACTGCTGGCGAGTCAATGTGCCTACTGTAGCTCCGACTTGGACGAGGGGTCGAATGAATCCGGTCACGACTATAGGAATAAGCCTGTTGTTGTACCAAAGATGTTTGAAAAAGCTCCCTGTCCCTTCGGGTTTCAACCACCGTCAGAGTCTCGCCCTCGACTGGTAGAGCCGCCAATCGCATAGCTGCAGCAATCATATTGTCTAAAGGGGTGGAGTAATGACCCGGCGGCGTCGCCACATACTGAGGCGGGGTGTTATTCATATGCGGAGAACCTGTCACGCGTGGCTGACCCGGTGTTCCATCCCCTCGTGCTTCAGCCGTTTGGTTTATCACTGGCGTGTTACTGGCCCGTTCTCCACGTGTATTGAAGAGGTTCCTTGACTCATAAACCAAGGGAAGATGACTCCGGTGCTTTCTCATGAAGACTTCATTTGAAGCAATCTGATTCATCGTGAGCCGGTAAGAATCTGCTTGAATCCGCTGTGCCTGGGCGTTTAAAACGGCCCGTACTGCGGTCATCGTGGTGTTCTCCGCTGCCAGCTCTACCTTAGCTTGCGCTATCTCATCACGCAGTTTAGCCACTTCCGCCTTATGCTGCTCCTGGTTGTCTGGGGTTATATCAACATCCATCAGAGTCGCCAGATCTTCCAACAGATCTGTTATAACTTGAGCGGGCGGGCGTGATGACCCGCCAGCGCCTGCTACTGTTCCGCGCTGAACTATAAGTCATAGCCGCGACGGTTGTCGAACCGAGAACCGGCTGGGTGCCAGCTATGAATATAAACACCCTGTTCGGCGGCGCATGGGGGTCTAGAATACTGTCGCTATTGGAACAGCCCCCAAGCCGCCCGTCTTCTAGTTGGTACATTGAGTTGGTCTCTCCCGTGGATGATTCACCATCAGAGTAGATGTCCGACTCACCGCTGTCGGTGTCAAAACCGGCGGATCTCGGATAGGGGGTCCCGAACTGTGCGTCTAAGGCTAATGGTAACAGGAGGCGGGGGACACAATGTTTACCCAGGTTCGGGCCCTCTCGATGGAGGTAATACCCTACTTCCTGCTTGATTGATCTTGATGATATGAGTATTACAAGAGTTGATCTAATACGGGATCGTAGAGGCTAAACCCAATAAGCTAGCCTATGATTATGATTGTTGTTGTCCTACGGACTATACCCTCCGATTTATATAGACATTGGAGGGGGCTAGGGTTACACAGAGTCGGTTACAAGGGAGGAGATCTACATATCCGAATTGCCAAGCTTGCCTTCCACGCAAAGGAGAGTCCCATCGGGACACGGGACGAAGTCTTCAATCTTGTATCTTCATAGTCCAACAGTCCGGCAAAAGTACATAGTACGGCTGTCCGAGGACCCCCTAATCCAGGACTCCCTCAGTAGCCCCTGAACCAGGTTCAATGACGATGAGTCTGGCGCGCAGATTGTCTTCGGCATTGCAAGGCGGGTTCCTCCTCCAAATACTCCATAGAAGATTTTGAACACAATGATCGTGTCCGGCTCTGCAAAATAAATTCCACATACCACCGTAGAGAGTACAATATTGCACAAATCTAATCAGCTGACAACTTCTCGTAACGCCATTACTCGAACCATTTTTCTCGACCAGCTACTGCATATATTGCGAGGCGGTTTTATTGGCACGTCTTGTCGAAGCAGAGATCGTGTCTCCTTATCGCGGGATTCTCATCGATACAGGTGTGGGTAACCCAACCGCGCCATAAATTACGACGCTTGGGGAATAAGCAAGTTTACCAGGCAAGTGGGGAGGTGCAGAATCCCTGCTTCCTTTATAAGGGGATAAGGACTCCCTTTTGCACCCACGCTTTCTTCTTCCCGATTTATTCCCCTCTGCTCGAGCTCCAGCACCAAAGCGTTCGTCTTCTCTCCCGCTCAGGCCCTCTGAAAATGTCTGGATCTGGAGCAGGAGGCAAGTGGATGGCCTCTACCGTCCGGGAGAAGGATATCAAAAAGATTCGGGAGGCTGGGTACCTTGCCAAGAAAATCAGCCACCATCTTCCGACGGCGGGACAGATCGTCCCTACTCCGGAACCCCACGAGAGGGTTGTATTCCTTCCTCATTTTGTCTGCGGGCTAGGGTTTCCCCTCCACCCGTTCGTTCGCGGCATCATGTATTATTACGGGATCGATTTTCATGATCTATCCCCCAATTCCTTCCTCAACATCTCGAAATTTATCGTCATGTGCGAGGCCTTTCTCCGCATCTCACTACACTTCGGCCTATGGCTGAAGATTTTCAATGTGAAACCCAAGGTGGTGAGCGGCGAGCACGCCGAATGCGGGGGCGCCATGGTGAGAAAGATGCCCAACGTCACATGGCCAACGAGTAACTTCAATGATTCCGTCAAAGAGTGGCAACAGCAGTGGTTCTACATCACTGAGCCGTGTGGCGCGGGATGGGCCGCTGCTCCCAAGTTCTGATTCGGAGCACCACTGTGGATTACGTCCTGGCTTAAGAAGGGCCTGAAGTGGTCTTCGTCTGATGAACTGTCGGTTCTCCAGACACGTGTTAAGGACATGGAGGACAAGGATATCGAACTTGTCAATGTAGTCCAGGTGATGTTAGTTCGCCGGACTCTGCCTTGTCAACACCGAACCTGCAATCTATGGGAATTCAATCCGGCCAAGCACCAGATCCTACGAGAGCTCTTCGGCTCTTCGCACAAAGACATCTGGAAGGTGCTTTTCAAGTCCGGCAAATCATGGACGGACCCGGCCGAAGACCGCGGGTACCAACTATCCCACCCTGCAAGGTCGGTAAGTTATTATATGTTTTATCCGTATAACCCAAGGGAAAATGCTTAGTGTGTTTTCCTCAACTCCCCTAGGGTTGGACGAAGAAGGCGGAGTGGATCCACTGCCCCGCACCGCTGCCCGAAGGACCTGCCGACCACTTCTGATGAAGATGCTGGTCCCGGTGCCGTACAAGGTGCCGAAGAAGGCCGAGAAGGAGTCCAAAAAGACCCGTGCTGGCCTTCGTCGCCGCGACACTTCAGACACAATATCTGAAGGTTCCAACGCCCGTAATGCCTCCGAAGGGGACGAGGAGGAGGAGGAAGACGAATCCCCAGTGGGGGGGGGGGAGAAGAGGGCGGCCTCCATACACTTGGAGGTCGAGTCGCCTAAAAGGGGAAAAGCTCCTCTTCCGGAAGAGTCCACTGCCGCCGTCGATAACAGCCCGGCGTGGGATCCCCGGGCCCAGCCCCTGGTGAACTCGTGAGTATAAGATCCGAACACCTTTATGCGTCCAGACTCATCACGGCATAATATTTCAACCTGAGCCATATTTTTTGTAGTCCGGCGAGGTCCCGCACCGAACAATCCTCATCGGAGGTTTTGCTGAGCTCAGATGCTATGGAGAGCGGGACACCCCCGAAGGCCCCTTCCCCCAAATATGTGAATAACACCGAGGCTTCGTCCTGGAAGGACCCCGGCCAAGGAGGGGATGGAGAGATCGTGAAAGTGGCGCCTGGAGGTCAAACTTCAGGAGCCGGCGACATGGGGGAGAAGATTCCCATGGGAGTCGTCGGTGGGGCCATCTTCAATTTGGCTCCCAGCCGGATGCAATTCCGGAGACCAATACGGCTCCAGAATCAAGCAGGCGGCCTCCCTCAGCTGGAGCGGGCGTGCCTGTTCCACCGGCAATCTCTGTCCAACCAGAGGTGTCGGAGGCTTTGTTGGCGGCATTGAAGAGCGCCTCCATCGTCGATGAACACCGTGGCCTTATGGGCGCGGTGATTGAGAAGATTCAGTTTGCTGAGAGTGGACTGAATCAGGCATCTATCAGCCTTATAAGAGGCTTTGAGGTATGTTTTATGAGGTTTCGAAGAATGTCATAGTATATATAGTAGCCCCTGATACACTGTTGACTAACCGGACAGAGGATCAAATTTATATTCATAGAAGGACTCATTTGATGGCATCTATGTTTCTTCTTCTATAAGCAGGCGTCTGCAGCGGCTGATGCTGGGGTCTCCAGACTGAATCAAAGTCTAGAGCGGACCAATGAAGAAATTGGCCAGTTGAAAAGGCAGTTGGGAGATAAACAAGGTATGCGCCAACCTCATTCGTGTTCAGTGCAAACGGATTTCCAGTGTGATAAAATATGTTTCGTGGTTTGCGCCAGGGACGGTGACCGAAGTCGAGGCTCTTAAGAAGGCTGTGGCCGAGGCCAAGGAAAAGGCAGCCGCAGAGCAGGCTCCTCGTGAGAAGCACGAGGCCGGGGTTATTGAAGCTGAACAGAAGCTTCAAGAGGCCGTGAAGAAATGCCAGACCTTGGAGCAGAGTTTAGCGGAGAAAGAATCTGAACTCACAAGGGCTCACCAGGCCGCGCTCGATGCCTGGGGGGAAACCCAAGGCGCCCTGTAGGAAATCCAAGAGGCAAGGAAGATCATGGCGGGTAATGCTTTTTCCATCTAAAGCAAGTATTTGAGGAGAAAATCGTGTTTCTAATTTTGAGTTCGGATTTCTCCAGGGGTATTTGTGGAGCTGCCCCGCAGCATATCGGATGCCGCCCAATTCTACCGAGCCGAAGAAAGGAACACTACAGAGAAGCTCTTTTGGCTGCAGTATCTGGCCCCGAATTATCCAGTGCCTTTTGCCGATCAACTGAAACAGTTGATCGAACTGCATACGGCGGCCAAACTAGCCATGAAGGATTTGATTATCCGACTATGGCCCATCGAGCCGATTCCAATCAGCTACTTCGGGCTCGTGAAGCGGCTTGTGAGTGCCTGCCCTCGATTTGACATCATTAAGCGGTCGGTCTGTAAAGAGGGTGCGTGAATGGCCTTCGCCCGCGCAAAGGTGCATTGGGGGAAGATGGATGCTGAAAAGCTAATGACCGAGGGACTGCCGGAGGGGACGGATTACCGCAATCCTGAATTATATTATGAAAGTGTCCTGAAAAGATCCTGCCTTGCGGCAGAGAAATGCACCAAGGACATTATATTTCCATGAATATAATCATGTTGTCCTTTGTAATGTTCAAACAAGGTCATTTATATTATTTATTGCTTGTTATGTAAAAGTTTATCCTCCTGCAGCCGTTTTATATATTAATCCTGAGAGTTGGCCAGTCGTAGGCTTCTGCCCCCACGTATGAAGTACGGGGGTGTTCGTGATAAACCCGATCACTCTTTATCCCAGTTTTGGGTCCTTCGAAGGAGCTGTTCAGCACAACAAACCAGGCAATCGGACTATGGGGCTTTATCACTCTCACTTAGCCATAGGAGCTTTAGGAAAGGAAGGCAGGCGCAGCCCCTGGTGTTCGGAAGACCGCACGAGGGGCTCTATAAGCACCTGATCGGAAGAAAAACCGATCCATCGCACGCTGCATTGGTTATGGCATTATGCAGGAGAAATCCTTAATGATTTTACAACCTCTCGAACAGCGGACCAGCTCCCGCCGCATCATGACAGTCAGTTTTCGGCTTTCTCTACTGAGCTGCTCGTCCGAAAGAACCGGGACACAATCGCAGTAGTTCTCCTAGTGCTACCTTAGCCGATATAGCGGAACGTAAGGTACCAAAACATGGGCGTCGGGCAAACCCAACTATTGACCCAAGACATGATTCGGAGCTGATGCATATAATGCTATAGGTTCGGGGTGCCAAACATCCATGAAGGTGTTCGGACTTCATTGCCGTATTATGGGTAAAACAAAGTCCCTGGCATATTTAAAGGCATGTCGCTGTGTACGGCTGCCACTTGACAAAGGAATTTCAATAAGAAATAACAGCAGGTAAGCGGCATATAAATCCACATGTTGTATTTGAATGGTACGTCTATGTGTATGAGTACAGGTAATGTGATAAAAAAGAAATATGACTGTGGAACCTGCTGAGACCGGGGGGGAAGAGGCTGTGTGGGGATCTGGAGTAAAGTTGGATAGTCATCGCGGGGAATATCTAAGGATTCTCTTGCGCGTTCGAGCTGCTTCCGTGTCGCCAATCATGGTCTTCGCAAGGGTGAACCTGTAAAGAAAATGCAAGAAATGTATGTATGCCACCGAGCGGTTGAGCCGCAGTATGTGGCATGTACTGGCTTTTGCCGGAGTGTTTAGTTGAGCTCTGAACGAGCCGGGCTATCCTGCCGTGAAGTAGTGCGGACTCCTTTGACGGTGTCCGAGAGCTGGACCGTTGACTTGAGGTTCGATTGAAAGGTGCCGCTCGTTGCTTCTGCTGTTAAGGTAGCGGTATACTGTTTGGCGTCGAGGGGGAGTTCGGCCTTGCCATTAACCGTGATGACGCCTCGCGGAACGGGCATCTTGAGCTTACGGTAAGCATAATGTGGCACTGCGTTGAATCGAACGAATGAGGGGACGATGTGGAAGATTAACTCTTCGGCTCGGTAATTGTCTGGTGGTCCGAAGACTACCTCAAGGGCGATGGAGCCTGTACAACTGGCCTCCACACTTGTATAATACCTTTAAAGGTGGCTTTTATGGGATTGATCATCGAATGATCGGTACCCATCTTGCGCACTGTGTCCTGGTAAAGTAGGTTTAGACTGCTGCATCCGTCCATAAGGACTCGTGTGAGGTGGAACCCGTCAATTATTGGGTCAAGGACTAGTGCGGCTGAACTGCCCTGGTTGGTATTAACTGGACAATCCGTGCGGTTGAAGGTGATCGGCCCTAGTTTATATTGTGGGGCGACTCTTTCCGTTGAGTCGACATTCCTAAGGGTGTCCATCCGTTCCAGGCTGGGGATGTGGTTAGCGTTTATCACGTTCACTGTTTTGATTTGCGGGGGAAATTTCTTTTTCCCTCCTGTGTTCGGTGATCTGGGCTCCTCGTCGCCATCATCGGTTTCAGACCCCTCCTCCTTGTTTTTGGCACCTGACCTGCCGGCTTGTTTGAAGGCCCAGCATTCTCTGTTGGTATGATTGGCTGGTGTACCTGGGGTTCCATGAATTTGGCATGGACGGTCAAGTATCCGGTCCAGACTGGACGGGCCCGAATTGTTATTTTTGAATGGCTTTTTCCGCTAATTGGACTTAGAGCCACTAAATCTGGCATTGACTGTCGTGTCCTCGGTGTTATCACAATTTTTGCGACGCTTGTGTTTGTTGCGTCGGGGTTTGCCGTTGTTATCTCTGGCCTCTGATGTCCCAGGGTTGCTTGTTGTGTTGTTGCTACGGGCCATCCAGCTATCTTTGCCCGCACAAAAGCGGGTCATGAGTGTCGTGAGGGCTGCCATGGATCTTGGCTTCTCTTGGCCAAGGTGTCGGGCAAGCCACTTGTCACGGATGTTATGTTCAAAGGCCGCTAGGGCTTCGGCATCTGGACAGTCAAAAATTTGGTTCTTTTTAGTTAGGAACCGAGTCCAGAATTTTCTGGCTGACTCTCCGGGCTGTTGGGTTATGTGACTTAAATCATCAGCATCCGGGGGTCGCACATAAGTGCCCTGGAAGTTATCCATGAATGCGTCTGCCAGGTTCTCCCAACTTCCGATGGAGTTTGCCGGCAAGCTATTCAGCCAATGTCGAGCCGGCCCATTGAGCTTTAGTGGGAGATACTTGATGGAGTGTAGATCATCCCCGCAGGCCATGTGAATGTGGAGGAAGAAATCTTCTATCCATATCGCGGGGTCCGTAGTGCCATCATATGATTCAATGTTCACGGGCTTGAACCCTTCCGGGAATTCATGATCCATTACTTCATCAGTGAAGCATAGGGGGTGTGCGGCGCCTCGGTGCCGGGCTATATCACAATGCAGTTCATATGAGTCTGGTCTATTGTATTCGGCCTGGCTGGATTTTCTTTTGGTATATCCGGCGCAACGGTCCTTGTCACGCATTAGGGCGCGCCCCCGCGATCCGTAGATTGATCTTGTATGTCCTGCTTTGTCTTCCCATACGTCTCGCAGGTCCTGCGTGTAGCCCTGGGCCTTGGTTGACTGGGGAAGGCGTGCGGGCTGGACTTCAGGCTGATACGCCGCTTTGTCCCGGCCACGACATGGCTGGTCAGCCGCATCATACGCTGGTAGTGCGGGTTTTAGTGCTTCCTCCTTGAGTTGGGGTAGCAACCTGCGCTTTGGGTAACTTTTGGTTTGGCGCCCGTGTTCATATTCCTCGGCTGCCAGGACCTCGGTCCATCTATTCGCTAGCAGATCTTGATTAGCTAGTTGCTGCTGCTTTTTTCTTCAAGCTTTTTGCCGTGGCTATAAGCCGGCGCTTGAAGCGCTCCTGCTCGGCGGGGTCCTCAGGTACGATTAATTCTTCATCACCGAGGCTCACCTCGTCTTCGGAGAGGGGCATGTAATTGTCATCCTCTGATTCTCCGTCTGTCGCCTGTTCCTGAGGGCTAACTTGCCCGTCCTCCCGCTCGAAGCCTGGCTGGGGAGGATTGTCTTCGTCTTCGGCACTATCTGCAGCGTTATTGTCTCTTGTGCCGGTATCACTTCTATGGCGGGGCTTAGAGCGGCGCCGCTGACGCCGATGCTTAGGTTGCTTCTCGAGGGGATTATCCTTCATTGCCTTATCGCCATCGCTTTCTTTGGGGGTGTCCACCATATATATATATCATAGGATGAGGTGACTGTCTAGCGCCCTGTGGACGCTGGTTCCAGTTCTTCTCCTGCATCGTCGTCAGTACCGTCGATGTCTTCGGAGCCGAAATCAAGCATGTCAGTTAAGTCGTTGATAGTGGCTATTAAGTGGGTGGTGGGTGGGGAACGAATTTCTTCGTTGTCCGCTTCTCACTCAAGCCGGACATAGTTCGGCCAAGAGTCTTCTGACAAGGAGAGAGACCTTAATGAATTTAGCACGTCGCCCAATGGAGAGTGCTGAAAGATATCTGCGGAGGTGAACTCCATGATCGGTGCCCAGTCAGATTCGACAGGCACGTACTTGAGCGGTTCGGAGCCTGTGGCCGGGGACGAATCCATGGGTCCGGTTACATAGGTCTCGTAGGAGGTGAAATCAGTATTCGGCTCTATCACCGCTGAGTGTGCGGCCTCCATGGTGGGGTCTATCTACCCATCCTCGGATGGCACGATCCGCTCTGGATTGAGAGCCGGAGTAGCCGCCGGTGTGATCTCCCGAACAACGTCCGACGGCGGGACTAAGTTGCGCTCGTCGTGACTGCACGGCGCACCTGACATAAGCTCGAACCCGTCGAAGATCAAGTCTGCGCGGATGTCGGCCATGTAGTTCAAGCTTCCAAACCTGACCTGATGGCCAGGGGCGTAGCTATCGATATGCTCCAGATGGCCAAGCGAGTTGGACCGCCGTGCGAAGCCGCCGAATACGAAGATCTGTCCGGGGAGGAGAACCTCACCCCGGATCGCATCATTACCAATGATGGAAGGAGCCATCAAGCCTTACCGTGACGACACAGTGGAACTCTCAATGAAAGCACCAATGTCGGTGTCAAAACCGGCGGATCCCGGGTAGTGGGTCCCGAATTGTGTGTCTAAGGCTAATGGTAACAGGAGGCGGGGGACACAATGTTTACCCAGGTTTGGGCCCTCTCGATGGAGGTAATACCCTGCTTCCTGTTTGATTGATCTTGATGATATGAGTATTACAAGAGTTGATCTACCACGAGATCGTAGAGGCTAAACCCGAGAAGCTAGCCTATGATTATGATTCTTGTTGTCCTACCGACGAAACCCTCCGGTTTATATAGACACCGGAGGGGGCTAGGGTTACACAGAGTCGGTTACAAGGGAGGAGATCTACATATCCGAATTGCCAAGCTTGCCTTCCACGCAAAGGAGAGTCCTATCCGGACACGGGACAAAGTCTTCAATCTTGTATCTTCATAGTCCAACAGTCCGGCCAAAGTACATAGTCCGGCTTTCCGAGGACCCCCTAATCTAGGACTCCTCAACCGCCAGACATAGAGCCTTCCAATTCAGCCCCATGGATGCATCCAACAAAGGCACACTTCATGGTGGGTTGAACCCGGGCGGGTCATGCACGCTGAGCCGTCTCGATGATGTCGGTGCGAATGTCCGGCTCAGGGCCCGGTTCGCCGATCTTAGCGATGAGGATGTAGATTCCGCCGAAGGGGACCCGGTACCCGTACTCAATTGAGCTGGCCTCGGGGCCCCGGCCTGCATCGTCGATGTAGAGCTTGCCGCGAAGACTCTTGGTCATCCGGCCCACAGCGTATCCCTTGTTCCCTTCAAAGCTTCCCTTCAAGAACTCAAAACCACCATGCGCAGGCCCCACGATGGGCGCCAACTGTCGTGGAATTGTCACAACAAATGTCCTCATGGAAGGACTTACACTACAAAAAAAATACACATCCGTGACATTTTGGGCCGAACGAATTTTTTTCTGTCATACATATGACACTTCTATGACGATAATTGTGACAAAACCCAGTATCATCATAGATGTGGTGGGCTCCTACTTCTATTAAAAAAATCATGATACAAAATGGGCTTTTCGTCCTGGGCGGGCCGGATACGCAGCTACATGACATTCTTTGGGCCGTCCATGACGGAAAAAACCGTGGTAGAACCGAGGGGGAGGAAATTTCGGGGAGTTCCCGGTTACGGTGGGAGGTCGGGGGCCGAGCGATGCGCATTTCTCTCGTACACGTACGCGCGTGTGTGCGAGGCATTGGCTCTAACTGAACCCGAGCGAGGCGTTGGGCTCTAACTGAACCCGAGCGATTGCACTGCAGGCTACGCGTTACAGAACCCGAGCGATCGATCGATGGCTGTTAACTGAACCCGATCGAGCGATTCCTTCGCTACTGCTGCTAACTGAAGCCGATCGATGGGATGAACAGTGAGCATTGCGGGGGGGGGGGGATGAACAGTGAGCGGTGGCGTTGCCTCTGGATGAACAGGACCCCGTGGTGTGGTGGAGGGCTGGATGAACAGTAGACAGTGGAGGGGTGCCCGTGGATGGGTGGATGAACAGGCCCCCGTGGTGTGGAGGGCTGGATGAACAGTAGATGGTGGAGGGGTGCCCGTGGAGGGGTGGTTGAACAGGACCCCGTGGTGTGGAGGGCTGGATGAACAATAGACGGTGGAGGGGTAGTTGAACAGTAGCCGGTGGAGTAGCGCGCGGTGGAGGCTGGATGAACAGGAGCCCATGGAGACTGGAGGAGGTCGACGGTGGAGATGAACAGTATCCCGTGGAGTCCCGTTTTGCGGTACGCCACACCCCTCCCGATGAACAGGACCCCCATTTCGACCGTAGCGCTCCAACACAAGTCGGTTTCCTCCGTTTTGCGGTACGCCACACCCCTCCCGATCAACAGGACCCCCGTTTCGACCATGGGAGGTCTGTTTCCTCCGGTTTGCGGTACGCCAGACCCCTCCCGATGAACAGGATCCCGTTTCGAACGTGGCCGGTCGAACACAAGGCCGTTTCCTCCGTTCTACGGTATGACAAGCCTCGATTCCATCGCCTATTCCGTCCAAGCCCTCCCGATGACCATGACCATGGCTCCCACGTGTTTCGTTGCCTCCTGATGAACACGACGCATTCCATTGCGTCCGCATGAACACGATGCATTCCGTTGCCTCCCCATGAACACGACACATTCCGTTGCCTCCCCATGAACACGACGACGACGCTATTTCTCTGTTCCGACCCAGCCATGTACATGAGCCCTGGCCGTATGTATGCGCGAGTAGGCGTTCGAGACCCCGCTCGTATGTACACATACGTGGATGTATTTTCTTTCTTGCACCCTGGCCGCTGTACGTACGTGTACATGCTACCTGCGCGCCTCTACTACGACACGTACGCGCCTCTACTACGACACGTGCGCGCCTCTACATCCACCAGTATATATGTACATACACGTTCACGGCCAGAATGACAACGCTACGTACGCTTCGACCAGGTGGGTCCCGACTGTCAGGCACTTCCTTGCCTGCGAAGATGTAGCTGGTGGGTCCCAGCAGTCAGGGGGCGAATCATTTTGGTTTTTTTGCCCGGACGCACTTCCTTGCGTGCGAAGATGAAGCTGGTGCGTCCCAGCAGTCAGGGGGGCGAATCGTTTTTTTTTGCCGGGACGCACTTCCTTGCGTGCAAAGGTGTAGCTGGAGGGTCCCAGCAGTCAGGGGGGAAACTTTTTTTTCACGAAATACGGTGGCCCATCCGGTGGGTCCCTGCTGTCAGGTGAAGGAATCATTATTTTCCGCGTAATAAGGAGGAACTTCCTTGCTACCGCCGTGGACCCAGCTGTCAGCCTCTCCACGTACAGTCCATGTCCGATGGAAGTCATTCCTTGACCACGTTGACCACGCCGCGCCGAGAGCACCAGGGCGGTGGACGACGGCGAGGCCTAGGAAGGGGACGACGCGGAGCCGGTGAAGACGCGGCAGTGGATGCCCACGCGGAGAGGAGTATGAGGGTTCACTCGTTCGGCTGCGGTGTGAGGCTGCCGTCGCCGCAGGGCCTGGACAGCGGTGGGAATAGTAGGGAGCGGTGAGGCCTCCGCGGCAGCACAGCCGGCCATGGGAGACAGGAGCAGGCGACACGACCGGCGCTGCTTTGGGCGGCTGGAGCAAGAAGACCAGAGGTTGAAGAAGCACTACGTCTGTTGGATGGACATCGTACGGTCACTGCAGCTAGAATCGTTTATATTGACTAAGTTGACAAAGCCCTTGGTACGTCAACTTAGTAGGCCCACATGTCAGCTTCCGAAACAGTGCGCCGCAGATGTCAGGGGGAGGAATCATTTTTTGGGCGGGTGAAGCTAGAATATCCGAGATTGAAGAAGAAGCACGAAATCTGTTGGATGGACATCCAACGGCCACTACTGCTAGAACCGTGTGTTGACTATAAGTTGACAAAGCCTTGCATAAGCGTCAACTCTATTTTTTTAGGGGACGCGTCAACTTAGTAAGGCCAGAAGTGTGTGGCAGAGAACTTATAGCCCATTTGAGATTTGTAAGAATGTGTAGCCCATTTTTGAATTCTAATGGAATTTACTACAGCCCATTTACAGTTTGTTAAAAGTACAGCCCATTTCAACCAACCGTTCAAAACATAATTCAATAAAATTTCCCACATTTTGATGGGATCCGAAATATTTTTATCCCGAAATTTCTAGTCAGATTAAATACAATTTCAATATAAATTTATATTACGTAAAAAATCCAACGAAACATTGCGCTCGCAACAATTAATGAAATTAAAATTTTCAATATCCAAAAATAATATTTTATAAAGTAATCACGTGTTTGGTGCATTTTTTTATAGTTACTGCCCAGTTTTTATAATTACATCCCTTTTATTATTTCTTAAAGCCCATTTTCTTGTTAAGCCTAATGCATCCCACCTAGGAAAGATTTGCAGCCCAGCGGGGCGGAGAATAACAACTTGACCTTGCCTGGGTATTCCTAAAAAAAGTATAGCTGGACTAGCCATTTTCAGCTTGAAAAAAATTAATATTTGGGCTGGATATCTGTCCTGGGCTAGACGGGCCACAGCCCGCCTAGTTAATACATGCAGCAATGTTTTTGTTGTTGTTCAGAGGAGAAAAATTAATATATGGGCTAAACATCGAAAAACTCTGCAGTGCTCACACCTCAAAAACACAAATACTGCTCGAGCTGCTTGGTCACATCTGTCAGCCGCTTCTTGTGCAATTCTCTTGTTTATTGACTACTACATAGGTTGACAATGGTGTGGGACCATGATGTCAGGAAAACAGGAGGAAGCAAAATAAATTACTCCAGCGAGCGCTTCCACCTCTGCCTCGTTGTCTCCCGTGGAAACCCCTTTCCTCCCTTTTTTTTTGCTCGGGCAAGGACCAATGCATGCAGCACGTCCATGTGGTTATTAGGCAAGAAATAAAAAGCGCTTTGCATGCTATGAATTACGATGGCCTGCATGGGTAGCAAATAAGGCATCCTCTTAACTGCTGTGATTAAATGTTGTGTTTAGAAGAGAGAAATATTCTTTTTTTCCACCAATCTGCTTGCACCAGGTCGTGATGCACTTTCTAATACGACTTATTCACCTAGACGGAGGGAGTATAGTTTTATACATACATATACATATATATATATATAATAAGGAGGCACTTGCGTACGTGAGGCTATGGACCTGGTGGGTCCCCGTTGTCATCCTCTCCAAGCAAAGTCATCTCCTCGCCCGCGCGCGCTTTCCGCCCGAAACAATCAGTGCCACCCGCACCGCTTCCCCGTGCAGGCAATTGCTCCGCCTTCAAACGACACAAGTGTCATCCGTCCGTCCATCTGCCACCCACATTAATGATACACGGTTGCCGAGGCGGCTACTCCGGCGCCACACGTCCGTCCCTCCGCCGCCCACCATTGCTATATATGAAAGAAATATGCCCTAGAGGCAATAATAAAGTTATTATTTATTTCCTTATATCATGATAAAGGTTTATTTTTCATGCTAGAATTGTATTAACCGGAAACATAATACATGTGTGAATACATAGACAAACAGAGTGTCACTAGTATGCCTCTACTAGACTAGCTCGTTAATCAAAGATGGTTATGTTTCCTAACCATGAACAAAGAGTTGTTATTTGATTAACGAGGTCACATCATTAGTTGAATGATCTGATTGACATGACCCATTATATTAGCTTAGAACCCGATCGTTTAGTATGTTGCTATTGCTTTATCCATGATTTATACATGTTCCTATGACTATGAGATTATGCAACTCCTGTTTGCCGGAGGAACACTTTGGGTACTACCAAATGTCACAACGTAACTGGGTGATTATAAAGGAGTACTACAGGTGTCTCCAATGGTAGATGTTGGGTTGGCGTATTTCGAGATTAGGATTTGTCACTCCGATCGTCGGAGAGGTATCTCTGGGCCCTCTCGGTAATACACATCACTTAAGCCTTGCAAGCATTGCAACGAATGAGTTAGTTGCGGGATGATGTATTACGGAACGAGTAAAGAGACTTGCCGGTAACGAGATTGAACTAAGTATTGGATACTGACAATCGAATCTCGGGCAAGTAACATACCGATGACAAAGGGAACAACGTATGTTGTTATGCGGTCTGACCGATAAAGATCTTCGTAGAATATGTAGGAGCCAATATGGGCATCCAGGTCCCGCTATTGGTTATTGACCGGAGACGTGTCTCGGTCATGTCTACATTGTTCCGGAGTCGTGGAAGCATAAGATTGGCGAGACGACAACGATGCTACGATGGAGATCAAGGTGTCGCGCCGGTGACGATGGTGATCATGACGGTGCTTCGGAGATGAAGATCACAAGCACAAGATGATGATGACCGTATCATATCACTTATATTGATTGCATGTGATGTTTATCTTTTTATGCATCTTATCTTGCTTTGATTGACGGTAGCATTATAAGATGATCTCTCACTAAATTATCAAGAAGTGTTCTCCCTGAGTATGCACCGTTGCAAAAGTTCTTCGTGCTGAGACACCACGTGATGATCGGGTGTGATAGGCTCTACGTTCAAATACAACGGGTGCAAAACAGTTGCACACGCGGAATACTCAGGTTATACTTGACGAGCCAAGCATATGCAGATATGGCCTCGGAACACAGAGACCGAAAGGTCGAGCGTGAATCATATAGTAGATATGATCAACATAACGATGTTCACCATTGAAAACTACTCCATATCACGTGATGATCGGTTATGGTTTAGTTGATTTGGATCACGTGATCACTTAGAGGATTAGAGGGATGTCTATCTAAGTGGGAGTTCTTAATTAATTTGATTAACTGAACATAAACTTATCATGAACTTAGTACCTGATAGTATCTTGCTTGTTTATGTTGATTGTAGATAGATGGCTCGTGCTGTTGTTCCGTTAAATTTTAATGCGTTCCATGAGAATTATCCTCATTGCTGCACAGAAGAATTACGTCCTGGAAGCACCGCTAGGTGCCAGGCCTGCTGCTAGAGAAACACCAGAAGTTATGAACGTCTGGCAGAGCAAAGCTGATGACTACTCGATAGTTCAGTGTGACATGCTTTACGGCTTAGAACCGGGACTTCAACGACGTTTTGAACGTCATGGAGCATATGAGATGTTCCAGGAGTTGAAGTTAATATTTCAAGCAAATGCCCGGATTGAGAGATATGAAGTCTCCAATAAGTTCTATAGCTGCAAGATGGAGGAGAACAGTTCTGTTAGTGAGCATATACTCAAAATGTCTGGGTATAATAATCACTTGATTCAATTGGGAGTTACTCTTCCAGATGATTGCGTCATTGACAGAATTCTCCAACCACTGCCACCAAGCTACAAGAACTTCGTGATGAACTATAATATGCAAGGGATGAACAAGACTATTCCCGAGCTCTTCGCAATGCTAAAAGCTGCGGAGGTAGAAATCAAGAAGGAGCATCAAGTGTTGATGGTTAACAAAACCACTAGTTTCAAGAAAAAGGGCAAAGGTAAGAAAAAGGGGAACTTCAAGAAGAACGGCAAGCGAGTTGCTGCTCAAGAGAGGAAACCCAAGTCTGGACCTAAGCCTGAAACTGAGTGCTTCTACTGCAAGCAGACTGGTCCCCGGAAGCGGAACTGCCCCAAGTATTTGGCGGATAAGAAGGATGGCAAGGTGAACAAAGGTATATGTGATATACATGTTATTGATGTGTACCTTACTAATGCTCGCAGTAGCACCTGGGTATTTGATACTGGTTCTGTTGCTAATATTTGCAACTCGAAACAGGGACTACAGAATAAGCGGACACTAGCAAAGGACGAGGTGACGATGCGCGTGGGAAATGGTTCCAAAGTCGATGTGATCGCGGTCGGCACGCTACCTCTACATCTACCTTCGGGATTAATATTAGACCTAAATAATTGTTATTTGGTGCCAGCGTTGAGCATGAACATTATATCTGGATCTTGTTTAATGCGAGACGGTTATTCATTTAAATCAGAGAATAATGGTTGTTCTATTTATATGAGTAATATCTTTTATGGTCATGCGCCTTTGAAGAGTGGTCTATTTTTGATGAATCTCGATAGTAGTGATACACATATTCATAATGTTGAAGCCAAAAGATGCAGAGTTGATAATGAAAGTGCAACTTATTTGTGGCACTGTCGTTTAGGTCATATCGGTGTAAAGCGCATGAAGAAACTCCATACTGATGGACTTTTGGAACCACTTGATTATGAATCACTTGGTACTTGCGAACCGTGCCTCATGAGCAAGATGACTAAAACACCGTTCTTCGGTACTATGGAGAGAGCAACAGATTTGTTGGAAATCATACATACCGATGTATGTGGACCGATGAATATTGAGGCTCGTGGCGGATATCGTTATTTCCTCACCTTCACAGATGACTTAAGCAGATATGGGTATATCTACTTAATGAAACACAAGTCTGAAACATTTGAAAAGTTCAAAGAATTTCAGAGTGAAGTTGAAAATCATCGTAACAAGAAAATAAAGTTTCTACGATCTGATCGTGGAGGAGAATATTTGAGTTACGAGTTTGGTGTACATTTGAAAAATTGTGGAATAGTTTCGCAACTCACGCCACCCGGAACACCACAGCGTAATGGTGTGTCCGAACGTCGTAATCGTACTTTACTAGATATGGTGCGATCTATGATGTCTCTTACTGATTTACCGCTATCGTTTTGGGGATACGCTCTAGAGACGGCCGCATTCACGTTAAATAGGGCACCATCTAAATCCGTTGAGACGACGCCTTATGAACTATGGTTTGGCAAGAAACCAAAGTTGTCGTTTCTTAAAGTTTGGGGCTGCGATGCTTATGTGAAAAAGCTTCAACCTGATAAGCTCGAACCCAAATCGGAGAAATGTGTCTTCATAGGATATCCAAAGGAAACTGTTGGATACACCTTCTATCACAGATCCGAAGGCAAGACTTTTGTTGCTAAGTTCGGAAACTTTCTAGAGAAGGAGTTTCTTTCGAAAGAAGTGAGTGGGAGGAAAGTAGAACTTGATGAGGTAACTATACCTACTCCTTTATTGAGAAGTAGTACATCACAGAAAACTGTTTCTGCGACACCTACACCAATAAGTGAGGAAGCTAATGATGATGATCATGAAATTTTAGATCAAGATACTACTGAACCTCGTAGATCAACCAGAGTGAGATCCGCACTAGAGTGGTACGGTAATCCTGTTCTGGAGGTCATGATATTAGATCATGATGAACCTATGAACTATGAAGAAGCGATGGTGAGCCCAGATTCCGCAAAGTGGCTTGAAGCCACGAAATCTGAGATGGGATCCATGTATGAGAACAAAGTATGGACTTCGGTTGACTTGCCCGATGATCGGCAAGCAATTGAGAACAAATGGATCTTTAAGAAGAAGACTGACGCTGATGGTAATGTTACTGTCTACAAAGCTCGACTTGTCGCAAAAGGTTTTCGACAAGTTCAAGGGATTGACTACGATGAGAATTTCTCACCCATAGCGATGCTTAAGTCTGTCCGAATCATGTTAGCAATTGCCGCATTTTATGATTATGA
The DNA here is from genome assembly GCA_032464435.1 of Aegilops umbellulata. NCBI lineage: Eukaryota > Viridiplantae > Streptophyta > Magnoliopsida > Poales > Poaceae > Aegilops > Aegilops umbellulata. The sequence continues at coordinate 525,305,652 of CP136055.1, read as the reverse complement.
AATTTGGCAGATGGATGTCAAAACTGCATTCCTGAATGGATTTCTGGAAGAAGAGTTGTATATGATGCAACTGGAAGGTTTTGTCGATCCAAAGGGAGCTAACAAAGTGTGCAAGCTCCAGCGATCCATTTATGGACTGGTGCAAGCCTCTCGGAGTTGGAATAAACGCTTTGATAGTGTGATCAAAGCATTTGGTTTTATACAGACTTTCAGAGAAGCCTGTATTTACAAGAAAGTGAGTGGGAGCTCTGTAGCATTTCTAATATTATATGTGGATGACATATTACTGATTGGAAATGATATAGAATTTCTGGATAGCATAAAGGGATACTTGAATAAAAGTTTTTCAATGAAAGACCTCGGAGAAGCTGCTTACATATTAGGCATAAAGATCTATAGAGATAGATCAAGACGCTTAATTGGACTTTCACAAAGCACATACCTTGACAAGATTTTGAAGAAGTTCAAAATGGATCAAGCAAAGAAAGGGTTCTTGCCTGTGTTACAAGGTGTGAGATTGAGTAAGACTCAAAGCCCGACCACTGCAGAAGATAGAGAGAAAATGAAAGATGTTCCCTATGCTTCAGCCATAGGCTCTATCATGTATGCAATACTGTGTACCAGACCTGATGTGTGCCTTGCTATAAGTTTAGCAGGGAGGTACCAAAGTAATCCAGGAGTGGATCACTAGACAGCGGTCAAGAACATCCTGAAATACCTGAAAAGGACTAAGGATATGTTTCTCATATATGGAGGTGACAAAGAGCTCACCGTAAGAGGTTACGTTGATGCAAGCTTTGACACTGATCCGGACGATTCTAAATCGCAAACCGGATACGTGTTTACATTAAACGGTGGAGCTGTCAGTTGGTGCAGTTCTAAACAAAGCGTCGTAGCGGGATCTACATGTGAAGCGGAGTACATAGCTGCTTCGGAAGCAGCAAACGAAGGAGTCTGGATGAAGGAGTTCATATCCGATCTAGGTGTCATACCTAGTGCATCGGGTCCAATGAAAATCTTTTGTGACAATACTGGTGCAATTGCCTTGGCAAAGGAATCTAGATTTCACAAAAGGACCAAACACATCAAGAGACGCTTCAACTCCATCCGGGATCTAGTCCAGGTGGGAGACATAGAGATTTGCAAGATACATATGGATCTGAATGTTGCAGACCCGTTGACTAAGCCTCTTCCATGAGCAAAACATGATCAGCACCAAGACTCCATGGGTGTTAGGATCATTACAGTGTAATCTAGATTATTGACTCTAGAGCAAGTGGGAGACTGAAGGAAATATGCCCTAGAGGCAATAATAAAGTTATTATTTATTTCCTTATATCATGATAAAGGTTTATTATTCATGCTAGAATTGTATTAACCAGAAACATAATACATGTGTGAATACATAGACAAACAGAGTGTCACTAGTATGCCTCTACTAGACTAGCTCGTTAATCAAAGATGGTTATGTTTCCTAACCATGAACAAAGAGTTGTTATTTGATTAACGAGGTCACATCATTAGTTGAATGATCTGATTGACATGACCCATTATATTAGCTTAGCACCCGATCGTTTAGTATGTTGCTATTGCTTTATCCATGACTTATACATGTTCCTATGACTATGAGATTATGCAACTCCCGTTTGCCGGAGGAACACTTTGGGTACTACCAAACGTCACAACGTAACTGGGTGATTATAAAGGAGTACTACAGGTGTCTCCAATGGTAGATGTTGGGTTGGCGTATTTCGAGATTAGGATTTGTCACTCCGATCGTCGGAGAGGTATCTCTGGGCCCTCTCGGTAATACACATCACTTAAGCCTTGCAAGCATTGCAACTAATGAGTTAGTTGCGGGATGATGTATTACGGAACGAGTAAAGAGACTTGCCGGTAACGAGATTGAACTAAGTATTGGATACTGACGATCGAATCTCGGGCAAGTAACATACCGATGACAAAGGGAACAACGTATGTTGTTATGCGGTCTGACCGATAAAGATCTTCGTAGAATATGTAGGAGCCAATATGGGCATCCAGGTCCCGCTATTGGTTATTGACCGGAGATGTGTCTCGGTCATGTCTACATTGTTCTCGAACCGTAGGGTCCGCACGCTTAACGTTACGATGAGAGTTATTATGAGTTTATGCAGTATGATGTACCGAAGGTTGTTCGGAGTCCCGGATGTGATTACGGACATGACGAGGAGTCTCGAAATGGTCGAGACGTAAAGATTGATATATTGGAAGCCTATGTTTGGACATCGGAAGTGTTCCAGGTGAAATCGGGATTTTACCGGAATACCGGGAGGGTTACCGGAACCCCCCGGGAGCCAAATGGGCCAACATGGGCCTTGGTGGAAAGCTGAAAGGGGTGCCCTCATGGGCTGCGCGCCTCCCCCCTTCTCCTAGTCCTATTTGGACTAGGGAAGGTGGCTGGCCAGCCCCTCTCTCTTTCCCCACTTGGGGAGTCCTATTAGGAATAGGATTGGAGGGGAGTCCTACTCCCAGCGGGAGTAGGACTCCTCCTATGGCTGCCGCGCCCCTCCCCCTTTGCCCCTTTATATACGGGGGCAGGGGGCACCTCTAGACACACAATTGATCATTGAGATCTTTCCTTAGCCGTGTGCGGTGCCCCCTGCCACCAAATTCCACCTCGGTCATATTGTCGCAGTGCTTAGGCGAAGCCCTGCGTCAGTACTACATCAAGATCGTCACCACGCCGTCGTGCTGACGGAACTCTTCCTCGATGCTTTGCTGGATCGGAGCTAGAGGATCATCATCGAGCTGAACGTTTGCTAAGAACTCGGAGGTGCCGGAGTAACGGTGCTTGGATCGGTCGGACCGGGAAGAAGACGTACGACTACTTCCTCTACGTTGTGTCAAACGCTTCCGTTGCGATCTACAAGGGTACGTAGATCATACTCTCCCCTCGTTGCTATGCATCACCATGATCTTGCGTGTGCGTCGGAAAATTTTGAAATTACTACGTTCCCCAACAAGATATACTGCTGCGCGGGCCATAGCCGCAGTCATCCGCATCCGTTCCCTTTCTCCTGTCCACACCACTACTGCCCACCATGGCTTCCTCGCGCTCCAGTGCTCTTCGGGACGGGCGGACGATGGAACACAAGGAGATGACAGCCATTGCTGCGGACCGGCTGGCCGACAGGCAGCCGGAGGACGACGACGTCCCAATGGGGAACATGGTAGTCGACGATCCGGCGCCAACCCCCTCCTCTGCGCCATCCTCGCCGGTGCATTGCACCATGACCATGGGCGAGGCCCGTGCCCAATATATGGACACGGTGAGGCAGATGCGTGAGTAGCAGTTCTGCGAGGCGCAGGCCGATGCCGCCTACAACCACCATCTCCTCCAAGAGCACCTGCAGGCAGAGGAGCAGATCGCCGTGGAGCGGGTGGAGCAGGAGGCGCTGCTCGACACGTACCGCTCCGCCCGCAAGGGCCGCCTCGAGCGCTGGCGGTACCGCATGCGGGTGGCGGAGGCTGCGGCCGCCTACAAAGAGGAGAGCAAAGAGGGCGATGAAGCAAGCGAGGCGTTGTCTGGTGAGACCGAGGATGAGGCAGAGGACAATGCCGGCTCTGACGAGTCCCCGCTCCGCTGGCGTCGATGAGGCCCTGCTCCGCCGAGGCCCCGCGGTGCCAACAACGAGGCAGGGGACACCGCCGGCTCCGCCGAGGCCCCGCCCCACCAACAACGAGGCAGAGGACATCGTTGGCTCAGCCGAGGCCCCCAGCCGACAAGGTGGGGGAGGATTTCCACCGCTCTGCTGAGGCGCCACCCGCCGGCAACGAGACAGAGGACATTGCCGGCTCCGCCGAGGCTCTACCCGGCTGCCAATGAGGCCGCGCCACACAGAAAATGAGGAAGAGTAGAACACGGTAGGTCGCCGCTGCTCGGGTCTAAGTAAGTCCACCGCTGCTACCCTCCGGTTGAAGCCAAGCTAGGTGGGTTAACCATTGACGGCCGGTTAGCTTCTTGGCAGCGACGTGGAGTCGGAGAGCTGCGCTGGAGAAGGACCCTGCTTCTACTTAACTACTGGTGCAGTTGGCTGACTGACACGTGGGCCCAACATGCCAGATGTCAGTTATGCAACTGCACCTGCAGTTTAGTCACTAAAACTTCTGTTCGGCTCAGAGGGACACACGTGGGTAGCTTCGGTTAATTAGTTATACCTCCAGCGCACCCCTTTTTAGTTGAAGAATGTATGAAATGTAATGAAATCCAACATGTTTATATGAAATCCGACCAATCTTATACAAAAAAGTATGCAGTTTCACAATGTGCGAAGTAAAAAGGAACAAAAGGAGTACAAAGAGTTTGAGCAGCTTTTTAGCGTTTTTGTACATTGCAATCAAACACACAGGCCTGGCAATTTATAGAGAACATAGAAAACAATCGATGATTATGCATCTCAACGAATCACATGTCAGAGGCAATATTTACTTCACAACTAAAGAATAAAGAAAAAATTGATCGACGCTGCTGACAGCAAAGGGCGTCCCATTCAAAAATATCAAACGCATGTCTTGCTAAAATCAATGAGCAATATTTGACAAGGTTGTCCCATTCCAAAATATCAAATGCCTACGATTGTGGAATGGGCAGGGTTTGCCATCAGTTCGGACATTGACATGGCACCTCATGCTAAATAAACCCACTGTTCTTTTTCTGCAGTTCCACCAAAATCAACCAAATTCGCGCGTAGCTTGTATGATTTCGCCCTTATATGTTGCAACGCCTTGAACTTATCGGCACCTCCTTTCTTGTGGTGGAAATGAATGATTCGATGTATTCATGAACATTTTGTGCAGTTCCCATTGAAATCAAGCTTAGCACCCCTGTTTGCACAAATACAAAAAAGTGATTAGTATAAAGCAAACTGTACTATGAATTGACAGTTTCAATAGGCACATACATGGTCCATGTAGAGCAAACTTTTAGAAAAATGGAACTCACCAGAAAGAATCCTAGAACAACATTGTTCTCGCGCATCACCGCAAAAAATGGAGATTTTGTCAGACCTTCTGAGATGAAGTTAGTTTGGTCTTGTGGGGAGTAATGTAACCATCCTTCAACTGCTCCTTCTGATGATAAGATAGACAGGGCTTCTTCATCCTGGCACAATCGGAACTAGTCACTTCACGTACTCCATATTCTTCTTCAAATGAAGATGATCCTGTTGTGCAAAGACAAGAGGACTACTAAATGCTAGCATCACTGTTTGCTCAAAAAAAAGGAAAGGAAATATTTAAAACAACACAGATGAAGCACTTCTCAAGGACAATACGACTTTTTCATGACAGTATCTAAACAGTAGCACAACACCAATAGAGATGACAAAGTCAATCATATGGATGAAATCAGTGGGAGAGTACCAACCTTTGTCAGGAGGCTTATTGTGTAGAGCATACAGATGAAGCAATTCTCCGGAACCATCTGTTGCTATCTACGGTGGTGGCCATGCTTACTATATACTCCTCGATTAGTTTATTGTTTCCAACATCTTCTTGTGCAGTTCCACTAAAATATATGGTATCTTCAAAGAAGATCCCTGTTTGCACAAGTAGAGATAATTACATATTACATTAAGAGTGGCATCAAAATAGTGGCAAAACAATTGCTCGTTCCAGCCATAGCAATAAATTAAGATGCAAAACTATATCATTACTTGTGTCATCACAGTTCCAGTGCTTCATTACAGCACCGGAAGTTGATTTTTGTTTTTCTTTCGCTTGTTCTTCCCCTTCATCACTTGGTTCAATAATAGACAAGCTTCGCCTTCAATGTAAGATTTGGCATGTCAATTAGGGAGCACAAGTATAGTACTAAGCTTAATTTTCTAATGAAAGTGGCAAAATACAGGCCAGCAGTTGTGAAATATCTTTATCTTACCTCAATGGGATACTACGGTGCACATACAGATTGGAACTCTTGTCTCCATTTGTGCAGTTCACTAAAATCAAGCAACATTATCGTACAAGTAGCACAACATATGAATGCACACTACAGAATCATGTGAAAGAAGGCTAGTACTGGCCTCTCATGATGCGGAATTCAGACAACTCACAAGAAGAAGATCTGAACCAAATTCGCCTTAACGGATAGGAAGTAAGATCTCCTCTTGTGCAGTTCCACTAAGATCGAGCAATCAAGCAACGTTGTCGGTGTGACATTTTGGTTGAACTGCACAAAACACTCTTAAAACAAAAGTGTTTTGTGCAGTGCAACAAAAGGTCACAATGGCAACGAGGTGAAGTAGATAACCCTGTTTACACAAAGGTGCAAAGGAAACAATTAGTGGTCCATAACGGTGGATGACACAGAAGCCAACAAAAAGAAGCATCTACCTTATCTAAATGGGAAAGAAAGCAAGACAGTAGCATTTCTCAAACGGTGGCATTGATTAATATTAACGTAGAGATTATATTAACAATAAAATTTGTTAAACATGTAATTTGCTTTTAACTGTGGCATTGCATAGATTTTCCAGCGGCATTATTAGAGGGTGTTTGTTTACAGGGACATTTTGGTGTAGGGACTAAAAAAACTCCGTGTCAGTCCCATCTAAACCAAACAGGAGGGTCTTTTAGGGACTAAAAGTGGGCATTTGGGACTAAAGAAAGAAGACCCCGAGGAAGTCTTTTTGGGACTTTTTCCAATAGTTGCCCCTGCCACGCATCGCACCTTGTCTCTATTAGTTCATTACTAGGGGTAACATGGTCTTTTAGCATGTCATTTAATAACCTCTAGTCCATGTTTAGTCCCTAGAACCCAACAGGTAGGGACTAGGGAGTTTTTAACCAAACAGGGCCTTAGATTAACAACAACTAATGAGTTGCACGAGACAGTGGACACACTAGCACCATGTGCATCTACCGATGTACTGTGGTCATGCACAGTCTGTTGCAACAAAGAACAAACCACCAAGGATCATATTTGTGTTGGTCCCAGTTTTGTTATCTTTAGACACCTTTCCCTATGTGAGCGCAGCAAATCTAGTCCTGCTCAAACTCTATAGTCTTGTCCCTTCCTTTCCTTTTTGAACCAGTACTTTTGCCCCTTCCTTTCCTCTTTGAAACACGTCCTAGATTTATGCGATACAACTTTCCCCACTACTTTCCCCCATTCCTTTCCTCTTTGAACCACGTCCTAGATTAATGCTATACAACTTTCCCCCTTCATTTCCTCTTTGAACCACGTCCTAGATTCATGTTATATACAACTTTTCCCACTACTTTCCCCCACTCCTTTCCTGTTTGAACCATGTCCTAGATTCATGGTATACATGCAGCTAGAGCAATGCATATGGAGTAAGTAAATTATACCTTAAGGTTCTTGGGGCGTGGTTCGTTGGGCGACGGGACGGCGCTAAGAAGAAGGGGTCAGAGGCCCTCCCGCGCCGCCGCTGGGTGGGAAGTGAACAGCTGCGCCGGTAGTCCCTCGCCGACGGCAACAACATTAAGCCTCCTTCCTTTCCCGACGGACGGATCCTGCCGGCTCTTTGAGCAGCAGTGAGGGGAGAGAGAGGCCAACGAAGTCTTGTTTAGATCTGGAGAGGGCGAGAGAGTGTGAAGAGAGAAACTACAAGCGCTGAGGCTGCAGCGGGAGAGGGCGAGAGAGTGTGAAGAGAGCAACTACAAGCGCTGAGGCTCCAGCGTGTATATATATACTGGAGAGAGAGTGTGAAGCGTGCAAACCCTAGAAAACATTTTGACCAGTCAAAGAATCCTCTTGGCAGAAATTATGCTCAAGTGTAGTTATTGAACCCAAGACCTCAAGTTTGATGAGCGAACAGGCTAACCAGCTACACTTCAAGATTACAATGGATCTACAAAAAGATCGTGTGCCCGTTATGTTCAACGAGAGGGAAATAACCTTTTGTACATTCCTGCATTCGTGTGACAAGCATGCCGTGTTTTTTTTCGTGTGTGGGAGTCATTGGGGTTTCAATCATAATCGTGTCATGTGGCTTTGGTGGTAAGACTATCCATAGTGGTGTAGAAATAATGCAGCCTTAGTCACCTTACCTCTCTCCACGTACTACGTTGGGTCCCACCAGTAAGAGGGTGAAACAAACAAATTAATAAGAAAAATTAAAAGCGCCAGCGGTGTATCTTACCTCACACATCTCGCTACTTCTCGGGAACACTGTCCAATTGATCCCTCTGTTCGCTCACGTACTATTTTAAGTGAATCCTTATTATAACATGCACACAAATTTTGGGCACTTGTATTCGACTTAAGTCAGTGTGCCACCGTATCTCGTATACTTACTACTCCCTCTGTCTAGGTGTAATAAGTCACGTTAGAAGGTGCAACGGGACCAAGGTGTGTGCGTGTGTGTGTGTGTGTGTGTGTTTGTGTGTGTGTGTGTGTGTTTAACAGCATGTGTGTGTTAGAGAGAGCGATAGATCGACCTACTCCTACAGAGAGATGTTGTGTAGTGTACGATTTCAGCCGCGAGAGTCGGTGCATCCTCTCGTTTCCGGGCGTGTCCGGTAGGGACATGCGGACAGCTGCCATGCCCGCTCCTGACCAACATGGCCCACCCAAATCCCCTCCATCGCCCGCGCGCGCTTCCCGCCCAAAACGGTCAGCGCCGCTCCAAAGAATTGGTGCCGCATTCATGCCCGGGCAGAGCGGACGCGGCGTCTCACTGGTGCAAGAGTGATGCTTGCTTCGTCCGTCCAACTTACTGCTGGGTCTATGTGATTTGACGGCTCATTGATCTTTATTACTAAGGTGGTAGGACTGCTGGATGTCCCACGCTTTCGGCGAAAGGAGGTATACTACTACTAGCTTACAATTTTCTCCATTCTTACAGCGGAGGCGTGCAAGAGCAGTGAAAACACGCAGGCTCAGTGATCACATGGCCCACCTCACACTATCACCGTGCGTCACCTAACTATTTACATATTACACCCTCCGTCCCTAAATATTACTAGATGAGTCCCCGCGCGTTGGCGCGGAACAGCGGTATATCTCTCTGCGCAAAATTATCGATTTCATAGAACTAAAAAAACTCTATAACCGCATGACAAATGTGGTAGCCAAACTAAATAATTTCCCATCATCATTTAGATCATCCCACGTAAGGAAAAAAGATCAGCCAACTCCTACTGCATAATGGGATTATATTTTTCTTTTTGACATGTTAATGGGACTTAAAAGCTCACTTACATGCACGCTACTGATGCATGCTTGCATGCAGACATGTTGATGTGATTTAAAACCCACTCACATGCATGTGCCACGGTATTTCTGCATGCTTGCATGTGGCTTAGTGCGGAGCCTCTCAACGTCTAGATCAGACGGCTATTATGGACTAATTTACTTCATCTAACGGCTACATCAATTTTGATGATGTGGCTCAAGGAGAGGATAGAGAATTCCTAGTGGTGGGGGCTGGCTATTACTAGTAAATAAGTCTTTGTAGAGATTCCACTACATAGGGAACAAAATGAATGAATCTACACTTAAAATGCATCTATATACATCTGCACGTGGTTCATGGTGAAATCTCTACAAAGACTTATATTTAGGAACGGAGGAAGTACTAGTATAGTACGTACTGTAATTTATCAGCGAGATTAATTTGTACAATGCTATGAAGCTTCCAGCTTCTGTTACATGTATCTTGCGTCCAAGGTTGCCCGTTGCAACATTTCATCAAATACAAAGGAGACTAACATGCATGCTATTGCATCTCAACGATTGACAGATCATAGAAAATATGTACTCGCTCCGTTCCAAAATAAGTGTCTCAACTTTGTGCAAACTTTAGTACAAAGTTGTACTACTAATAAAGTTGACACTTATTTTGGAACAGAGGCAGCTAAAGAAAAAAACGATCCATGCATTCCCTAGCCCTTGAACCGTGAACCCTGACCAGGCTTCAATTTGCTGGCAAAGTTCGAGCTTCCTAATAAATGAAGTTTGCAACCTTTTGACCATCGGATCTTTTTGTGCAGTTTCACCAAAATCGAGATGAGCATCCCTGTGGCAAAGAAATTGAACAAGCATGATTAGAATAAGATTACTGGGACTAGTTGATGATACATAAACTCATCACAAATACAATACGTAGAAACTAGTAGAGGTAAGTGCGGGGCAAAGAAGTAGAGAAATATCCACAGGGAGTGATGTGGGCAGCTGGAGCAATGGTGCAAGCCGACTGTAAAGGGAGTTGTACCTAAGGGACGTAGCTCAACCTTGAGGAGGGCGGCGGGAGGCGGCAACTGTCATGGTTCTAAGTCTGACAGTGATGTAGGGGGGTAAGTATGGAGAGGCTAGATCTTAGCTATGTAGAAGCTGTAAGCACACAAAGATGTACGAGTTCAGGCCCTTCTCAGAGGAAGTAAAAGCCCTACGTCTCGGTGCCCGGAGGCGGTCGACTGGATTATATGTGTGAGAATGACAGGGGTGTGAACCCTTGATACTGAGGAGGGGGTGGCTTATACAGAGTTCGCTAGCCCTCTCCTGCCCTCAGTAATGCAGGGTTTAAGGTACATTAAGGTTGGGCGTTACTGGTAATGCCCCTAATAAAGTGCTATGATGACCATAAAGGCTACTTAATGGCCGAGCGTTTGCCTGCGGAGTGTCTTTAGATCTCCTGGCAGTCGAGTGGTTGGCTTCGTGGTCGAGTGATAGCTTCTTGGTCGAGTGTCTTGAACCCGTCGAGTGGCTACCTTCAAGTCGATCGAAAGGTGACTTCTTCTAAGGATGTCCTTGGGTAGGGCTCTTAGGACAGGTCTGTGCCCCTTCCCTAGGTACATAGCTTCATCATTAGCCCCCTAATGGATCGAGGTTAGAGTGGTGAAAGGGTTGGAGATCTTTCCGACTGGTTCTTTGTGCTACATGAGTGCCTTGTTTTGGATCAATCGTCATGGATGACGTCATCAACCTTTTTCAGTCGCCTTGATCCATTCTAGGACTTTCGTCGAGTGAATTTCTTTATCTGCGACGTTCCGAATGATGTTGTGAAAGGGATCTTCTGCCTGACGAATCGTTCTGCAACCCGCGGATTTCGCGGGATTTGAATTTCAGGAAGCGCGCGAGACGGGAGCGGCCACAGTAATCGGATGTGATAAGGCGGAAGCTCCTCGATTTCTGCGCCATCTTTTTCGCCACGTACTGCGCGCGTGTCTGCTGCGGGATTTGACGGGATAGCTTGGGCCTACCAGTCAGCCACTCGGAAGCGGCCTCTTATAAGCCGCCGGCCCGGGGTTTCCAAACAGTGTGCTCTCTCCTTTCTTTCTCCCTTGGCAAGGCCCTCCGCCGCCTCCGCTCTCACCCTAGCGCCGCAGGCCCGTTCGAGATTTGCCGGCGACGATGGTGAAGGACAAGACGTCCGCTCTGGAGCACGCGAAGAAGGCGGGGGCGCAGGGGAAAGGGAAGAAGTCCGCTCGGAGCGGATCTTCGTCAAGGACTGCTCTGCCCAAGGGTTGGATCCAGGGCGACTGGATGCCGTCGGTGCTCCGGCAGGAGGATCTTGATGATATGGTCGAGGGGGGAGTCATTCCTCATGAAGCTGCGCGTCTCCCGGGGGGAGAGGTCGAGCCCCAACCTCTTGACGGTGAGTGCGTCCTCCTTGCCACCCATATCGATCGCGGGTTTTCTCTGCCTCCTCATCCTTTTTTCCGGAGCTTTCTGAACTTCTTCGGAGCGCAGCTCCATCACTTCACTCCCAATTCCATCGTGTATCTCGCTGCCTTCATTTCCTTGTGTGAGGGTTTCTTGGGTTGCCGTCTGCATGGGGGACTCTTTAAACACATCTTCACTTGCCGCTCTCAATCGGTCAAGAAGGCCAAGTCGAGTGATGAAAGGACGCAGGTGATCCAGCTGTGCGGGGGCCTGGCGATCCAGACGAGGGGAAAAAAGCTCTTTTCCATCTATCACTTTCCCTGAGTCGGTCCGTGGTTGGTAGGCGACCTGGTTTTACTATAAAGACCAAGCGACTCCAGGACAGTCGACCGGGCTTCCCCCTTTCTGCCTGGACCGAGCTCAGAAACCTGCTTCTCTGAAAGTGGCACCAGAAGAAAAGGTGCAGGTCAAAGTTCTGGTGGGTCGAGTGGTTCAGCTTGTCCGCGAGGGTGTGACCGGCATGGACCTGCTGGAGGTCTTCCTTCGGAGGTGCATCCAACCGCTTCAGGCTCGTGACCACCCGATGTGGCTGTACTCGGGTCTTGAAGACACCACTCGGATCCACCCAGAGGAGGTCACTGATGAGATGCTGGAAGGGTGGCTGTCGAGCATCACAGGAAACAAAGACAACCCCCGAGGAGCCAGGAGGGTTCCTCCACTCGACAACACATACGAAGTGGACCAGGTCTGACCTTATGTTCCTGATTAGGATTTTTCTTTCTTCATTGGTCTTCTTTGAATCGGTCAATTGACTTCTGTCTTGTATGTTGTTTTCCACGCAACTACTGAGATGTACTCGTGGTGATACCACTCGGGCTTCCGTGACTTTTGCTGCCCCTCTGACAAGTGTGCGGCCTTCGGCGTCGACCGCAAATCCGCCCTCACTTTTTGCCACATACCCTGCCCCTGAGGACCAAGCGGGTGCCGCGAAAGAAGCTATACGCCAGACGGGAATCATGATGGAGCAAGTGAAAGTGGCTCGGGAAGCCAGCCAAGCAGCTTACGACGTGAGTTCAGCTCTTCAGAGCAACTTCCAGGTTTGTTGACTCGACACTTGGTTTGTTACGATACGCTGTTTCAAGGATCTCTTTTCCGAAGATCTTTATATCTGTACACCCACTGGGTGTGTCTGCCAATTCTTGGACGAGTGGGGGCACGCTAAGTGCACCCACTGGGTGTAGTCCCCGAGACTACGGTGGACTGCTGGCAGTCGACTGTAGTCTTTATATTTTGTTGTTCTAGTTGTACTTCTTCACTCAGTCTGGTCAGGCCATCTCGAATGGGACTCTATCCGGTCGACTGCGGGCAGTCGGCTTTTTTTTGGTCGAACCAGTGGGGGCACGCTGAGTGCACCCACTGGGTGTAGTCCCCGAGACTACTGTCGGATGTTTTTGATTCGGCTGTAGTCTTAGAAACGCCAACATTGTCTCTTAGTTACTCGAAAGTAAATTATCTTGAACGTCTGTCGACTGATTTTTCGCAGAAATCCTGCGAACTTGTATCTCGCTATGCCGAGTTTGAGAATAAGCAGATCCAGCTTAACCTTGACTTGAAGCTTGCTCAAGAGAACTTGCAGAAGGTGCGAGAAGAAGCGAAAGGTATCGCCGGTGAGGTTGTCCATTCTTTGACGAGTGACTTTTCTTTCTTCCCATTCTTAATGTTGATCTCCCTCGACATGCCGCAGATAAACTGGAAGAAGCTCTGAAGAAGAAGGACCATGATCTTGCCGAAGCGCAGAAGGAGGCTTCGAACAAAACGAAGCTTGCTGAAGAGAAGCTGGCTTCAGTCGGTACTCTTGAACAGGAGAACTCCAGACTGAAAGCCGCTCTTGACGCGGCTAATCAAGAGGTCAGCCGTCTGAAGAATGACAATATTGCTCTGAATGACAAGGAAAGCGAGTTGGTGGGGAAGAAGAACGATCTTGAAGCTTATCTCGGAGGACTCGCCAAGAAGTTGTTTGTCATGCTTGAGGGTAACAATCTTCATCCGACTGGCTTGCAGTAACCAAACTCGAGTAGATCCACTGTCTTATCCTTGAATCGTGTTTGCAGAATTCTGACAGAACTTTGAAGAGGAGACCAGTCGAGTGGAGCCAGGCTTGGACCCCGCCAATTCGCTCGTGAAGGACGAGGCTGCTATGAACGTGCTCCGTCTGGAGTCCTGTATTGCTAGCGTGGTTGATTATCTGGCCCGACTGAAGGTTGCGGTGTCGCAGATCGACACGTCTCTCCGGCCCAGGGCGGCACTTTGAATGATCTCGAGTCTCTGATGACTCGACTGAATGACGTCCCTGGTCGAGTGGCGGAATGGACGAAATCCTCTGCAAAGTGTGGTGCTGATGTTGCTCTGTCCCTGGTTCGCGTCCACTGCAAAGAGGTGCGAGAGGAGAAGTTGGCTGCTATTCAAGTTGCCAATACCAGGAAGCTCAACTTTCAAGACTTCATGGAGACTTTCATTGCTGCTGCCACCCGTATTGCAGACGGGATCGATTTGGACGAGTTCGTCGCTCCTTCCAGTCCTCCGCCTGAGGAATGAAAAAACTTTAATGCTTCACTTTGAATTTGCCTCGGAATGCCGAGTGGATTTTGTAACCGTTAAACTCCTTCGAGCCGAGGGCTCGAGTACTTTGATCTGGGGTCTGGGACTTTTGGTTCTTATCCGAACTTGATTTATCGTTGAATGTCTTTATGAATTATCTGCCGAGTGGAACTTGATCTTCACTCGAAATAACTTCGTATTTGTGATGCAGCACCGAAGGAAAAGGTAACAGTCGATTCGCATCTTGCCGTCCTTGCGGATTGGGACGTATTCCGTACTTAGGCGAGCACTCGGCTGCAGCTAAGCCCCCGAGTGGGAGGTTTGCTCTCCACTCGGTAGGATTTTTAAACACGTAGGCGAGCACTGGGCTGCAGCTAAGCCCCCGAGTGGGAGGTTTGCTCTCCACTCGGTAGGACTTTTAAACACTTAGGCGAGCACTGGGCTGCAGCTAAGCCCCCGAGTGGGAGGTCTGCTCTCCACTCGGTAGGTTTTTTTCAAACTTAGGCGAGTACTTGGACCGCAGCTAAGCCCCCGAGTGGGAGGTTTGCTCTCCACTCGGTAGGATTTTTAAACACTTAGGCGAGCACTTGGACTGCAGCTAAGCTCCCGAGTGGGAGTGTGGCTCACCACTCGGTAGGATTTTCAAACACTTAGGCGAGTACTTGGACTGCAGCTAAGCCCCGGAGTGGGAGTCTGGCTCACCACTCGGTAGGATTTTCAAACACTTAGGCGAGTACTTGGACTGCAGCTAAGACTCCGAGTGGGAATCTGGCCCACCACTCGGAAGGATTTTTAAACACTTAGGCGAGCACTTGGACTGCAGCTAAGCCCCCGAGTGGGAGTCTGGCTCACCACTCGGTAGGATTTTCAAACACTTAGGCGAGTACTTGGACTGCAGCTAAGCCCCCGAGTGGGGGTCTGGCTCACCACTCGGTAGGATTTTTAAACACTTAGGCAAGCACTGGACTACAGCTAAGCCCCCGAGTGGGAGTCTGGCTCACCACTCGGTAGGTTTTTATTTTTTGCAAAATTAGGCAAAACGGATTCGCAGCTAAGCTACCCACTGGGGAATTTTGTACACAAACAAAAGTGACAGCAATTACAGGAAGAACTGGGACACTCTTGTCTTTGATAAAAATAAACTACAGAAGTTTTTCTTATTACATCTCATCTGAGTGAGAACTCAAGTGTAAAATGGGCGGAGTAGTTCCGCATTCCAAGCTCGTGGCTCGTCGATCCGGCGATCAACATTGTAGAGGTGATATGCTCCATTGTGGAGGACTCTGGTGATGATGAAGGGACCTTCCCAAGTAGGAGCAAGTTTGTGTGGTTTCTGTTGATCCACTCGGAGGACCTAATCTCCTTCTTGGAAGGCTTGACTCTTCACATTTCTGGCATGGAATCGATGCAAGTCTTGCTGATAAATGGTCGATCTAATCATATCCATTTATCTCTCCTCCTCTAGGAGGTCGACTGCGTCTTGCCGGGCTTGCTCTGCTTCGTCTTCAGTATAAAGCTCGACTCGGGGTGCATTGTGAAGTAGACCACTCGGCAGAACTGCTTCGGCTCCGTAAACCAGAAAGAATGGTGTTCTTCCAGTCAACCGGTTCGGGGTGGTCCTCAATCCCCACAAAACTGATGGAAGCTCGTCGACCCAAGCGCCCACTGCGTGCTTGAGATCACGCATCAGTCGAGGCTTTAGTCCTTTGAGAATCAGACCATTTGCTCTTTCAGCTTGTCCATTCGACTGGGGGTGTGCGACCGACGCGTAGTCGACTCGTGTGCCTTGAGAGGCGCAAAAAGATCTGAACTTGTCTGAATCGAAGTTTGACCCATTGTCAGTGATAATGCTATGTAGGACTCCATATCTGAATATTAACTCCCTGATGAAACTGATTGCAGTGCAAGCATCAAGATTCTTGATAGGTTTGGCTTCAATCCATTTGGTAAACTTGTCGACTGCCACTAGCACATGTGTGAATCCGCTCCTGCCTGTTCTCAGTGGTCCAACCATGTCCAGTCCCCAAACAGCGAAGGGCCAGACGAGTGGAATGGTCTTCAGGGCTGATGCTGGCTTGTGCAACATGTTGGAGTAGAACTGGCAGCCTTCACACTTGTCAACTATCTCTTTCGCCATTTCATTTGCTCTGGGCCAGTAAAAACCCGCTCGGTATGCTTTAGCCACAATGGTCCGAGAGGATGCATGGTGACCACAGGTCCCCGAGTGGATATCATCAAGGATTATCTGACCCTCTTCTGGCGTTATGCACTTCTGGCCGATTCTAGTTGCGCTTTCTCTGTACAACTATCCCTTTATGACTGTGAAGGCTTTGGATCAACGGTCGATCTGTCGAGCCTCTTCCTCGTCTTCTGGGAGTTCTTTCCTCAAGATATACGCAATGTACGGTACTGTCTAGTCGGGAGTGATTGCCAAGACTTCCATGATTAGGTCGACTACAGCAGGGATTTCGACTTCAGTCGGATCTGTGGCACTTTTCGGCTACGGGGGTTCCTCTGCAAAAGGATCCTCCTGGACTGACGGCGAGTGGATGTGCTCCAAAAACACATTGTTGGGAATGGCTTCTCTATTGGAGCCTATCTTTGCCAAATCATCAGCTGCTCAATTTTTCAGTCGGGGGATGTGATGAAGCTCTAACCCCTCGAATTTCTTTTCCAGCTTTCTTACTGCGTTGCAGTAGCCAGTCATAGCTGGGCTTCTGACGTCCCACTCCTTCATCACCTGATTAACCACCAAATCTGAGTCGCCTTAGACCATGAGGCGACGAACGCCGAGTGAAATGGCCATGTGCAACCCATACAAGAGTGCTTCATATTCTGCTTCATTATTGGAGGAATCGAAGTGAATCTAGAGAACGTATCTGAGTTTATCTCCTCGGGGGGAAACCAAAACTACCCCAGCACCGGAACCATTCAGCATCTTAGATCCATCGAAGAACATGGTCCAGTGCTCCGAGTGAACTTGAGTCGGAAGTTGCTGTTCAATCCACTCGGCGACGAAATCTGTGATAGCTTGGGACTTGATAGCCTTCTTTGCTTCGAACTTGATATCTAAGGGGAGGAGTTCAATCGCCCACTTCGCCACTCGCCCAGTTGCATCTCTGTTGTGCAAAATCTCTGACAGTGGAGCGTCGCTGACGACTGTAATGGAATGATCAGAGAAGTAGTGTGCAACCTTCTTCGTGGTCATGTAAATCCCATACACAAGCTTCTGGTAATGAGGATATCTTTGTTTTGATGGGGTCAAAACTTCTGACACATAATATACTGGGCGTTGAACTCTAAAGGCCTTTCCTTCTTCTTCCCGCTCGACCGTAAGTACTGTACTGACAACTTGTCCCGTGGCTGCAATGTAAAGCAGCAGAGGCTCTTTACTGATTGGGACAGCAAGCACCGGTTGGGTGGAGAGCAGAGCTTTGAGGTCTGCAAATGCTGCATCAGCTTCCGGAGTCCACTCGAACTTGTTAGACTTCTTCATCAGTCGGTAAAGAGGCAACGCCTTTTCACCGAGACGGAAAATGAATCGACTTAGAGCGGCCAAGCAACCTGTAAGCTTCTGGACATCGTGCACACGCACAGGACGTTTCATCCGGAGTATGGTGCCAACTTTTTCGGGATTGGCGTCGATTCCTCGTTCAGAAACGAGAAAACCGAGTAACTTTCCGCCTAGGACTCCAAATGTGCACTTTGATGGATTGAGCTTGATATCATATCTCCTGAGGTTGGCAAAGGTTTTGGCAAGGTCAGTCAGTAGGTCGGAACCTTTCCGTGACTTGACCACAATATCATCCATGTATGCTTCCACGTTCCGACTGATCTGAGTGAGTAAACACTTATGAATCATCCTCATGAACGTGGCTCCAGCATTCTTGAGGCCGAAGGGCATGGTGACATAGCAGAAGTGAAGGAAATATGCCCTAGAGGCAATAATAAAGTTATTATTTATTTCCTTACATATCATGATAAATGTTTATTATTCATGCTAGAATTGTATTAACTGGAAACATAATACATGTGTGAATACATAGGCAAACAGAGTGTCACTAGTATGCCTCTACTTAACTAGCTCATTAATCAAAGATGGTTATGTTTCCTAACCATGAACAAAGAGTTATTATTTGATTAACGAGATCACATCATTAGTTGAATGATCTGATTGACATGACCCATTCCATTAGCATAGCACCCGATCGTTTAGTATGTTGCTATTGCTTTTATCCATGACTTATACATGTTCCTTTAACTATGAGATTATGCAACTCCCGTTTACCGTAGGAACACTTTGTGTGCTACCAAACGTCACAACGTAACTGAGTGATTATAAAGGTGCTCTACAGGTGTCTCCGAAAGTATTTGTTGGGTTGGCGTATTTCGAGATTAGGATTTGTCACTCCGAATGTCGGAGAGGTATCTCAGGGCCTTCTCGGTAATGCACATCACATAAGCCTTGCAAGCATTGCAACCAATGAGTTAGTTGCGAGATGATGTATTACGGAACGAGTAAAGAGACTTGCCGGTAACGAGATTGAACTAGGTATTGGATACCGACGATCGAATCTCGGGCAAGTAACATACCGATGACAAAGGGAACAACGTATGTTGTTATGCGGTCTGACCGATAAAGATCTTCGTAGAATATCTAGGAGCCAATATGGGCATCCAGGTCCCGCTATTGGTTATTGACCGGAGACGTGTCTCGGTCATGTCTACATTGTTCTCGAACCGTAGGGTCCGCACGCTTAACGTTACGATGACAGTTATTATGAGTTTATGCATTTTGATGTACCGAAGGAGTTCGGAGTCCCGGATGTGATCACGGACATGACGAGGAGTCTCTAAATGGTCGAGACGTAAAGAATGATATATTGGAAGCCTATGTTTGGACATCGGATGTGTTCCAGGTGAAATCAGGATTTTACCGGAATACCGGGAGGGTTACCGGAACCCCCCGGGAGCATAATGGGCCAACATGGGCCTTGGTGGAGAGGAGAGAGGGCTGCCCTCATGAGCTGCGCGCCTCCCCCCTTTCCCCTAGTCCTATTAGGACTAGGAGAGGTGGCCGGCCCCCTCTCTCTCTCCCCCCCTTGGAGAATCCTAGTCCAACTAGGATTGGGGGGGGGGGATCCTACTCCCAGAGGGAGTAGGACTCTCCTTGCGCGCCAGGCTTGGCCGGCCAGCCCCTCCCCCTTGGCTCCTTTATATACAGGGGCAAGGGGCACCCCATAGACACACAATTTATCATTGAGATCTTTCCTTAGCCGTGTACGGTGCCCCCTTCCACCAAATTCCACCTCGGTCATATCATTGCAGTGCTTAGGCGAAGCCCTGCGCCGGTAACACATCAAGATCGTCACCACGCCGTCGTGCTGACGGAACTCTTCCCCGACGCTTTGCTGGATCGGAGCCCGGGGATGGTCATCGAGCTGAACGTGTGCCAAGAACTCGGAGGTGCCGGAGTAACGGTGCTGTGATCGGTTGGATCGCGAGGAGAACGTACGACTACTTCCTCTACGTTGTGTCAACGCTTCCGCTTCGGTCTACGAGGGTACGTAGACAACACTCTCCCCTCTCGTTGCTATACATCACCATGATCTTGCGTGTGCGTAGGAAAATTTTGAAATTACTACGTTCCCCAACAAGAAGCATCCGAATGGAGTGTTGAAAGCTGTTTTGATCTCGTCGGGTCCATACAGACAGATCTGATGGTACCCTGAATAGGCGTCTAGAAAAGACAAATGCTCACACCCCGCGGTCGAGTCGACTATCTGGTGGATGCGGGGGAGAGGTAAATGATCTTTCGGGCAGGCCCGAATTATATGTTTGAAGTCGATGCACATGCGAAGTGACTTGTCCTTCTTGGGGACCATGACAACATTGGCGAGCCACTCGGAGTGGTAGATCTCTCTGATGAACTCTGCTGCTAAGAGCCGAGCCACCTCTTCGCCAATAGCTTTCCTCTTCTGGACGGCGGACCGTCGAAGATGTTCTTTCACGGGCTTAAACTTTGGTTCGACTCGTAGACGGTGCTCAGCCAGTCCCCTAGGAACTCCAGGCATGTCAGAAGGCTTCCATGCGAAGATGTCCCAGTTCTCACGAAGGAACTGGATGAGCGCTTCTTCCTATTTGGAGTCGAGCGTCGTTGAGATGTGAGTCGGAGCGGCATTGGGGTCGGTCGGGTGAATGTGGACTGGCTTAGTTTCACCGGACGACTGAAAAGCTGACTCCGAAGCAGGCTTCTTGGCTCGCAGCAGTTCACTCGGATCAGCAGTCTTCTGGTACTCTTGCAACTCGACTACTGACATCTGAGCATCAGCAATCTTTGAGCCTTTCTGAAAACACTCTTCTGCTTTCTTCCGATTGCCTGTAACTGTGATCACACCTCTGGGGCCGGGCATCTTCAACTTGAGATACACATAGCACGGTCGAGCCATGAAGCGTGCATAGGCTGGCCTGCCCAGAATAGCATGATAAGCACTTTGGAAGTCCACAACCTCAAATGTCAACTTTTCCTTGCGGTAATTCTTTGAATCACCGAAAACCACATCAAGAGCAATCTGGCCGAGTGACTCGGCTTTCTTTCCAGGAATGACTCCATGGAAACTCATGTTGCTGGCACTGAGCCTAGACATCGGAAGGCCCATCCCTTTCAACGTTTCTGCATACAATATGTTCAGGCCGCTGCCACCATCCATCAGGACTTTGGTCAGTCGAGTGCCTTCGACCACTGGATCGACCACCAGAGCTTGCCTCCCAGGGGTGGCAATGTGCGTAGGGTGATCAGACTGGTCGAATGTGATGGCAGTCTGAGACCACTTCAGGTAACTGGGCGTTGCTGGGGCAACCATATTCACTTCACGGTTAATGACTTTCAGTCGGCTTTTGCTTTCGACATCAGCAAAAATCATCAAGGAGGAATTGACTTGGGGGTATCCGTCGTCACTATCTTCTTTATCCTCAACTTTGTCTGACTCTTTTTCCTTGTCCTTGGACTGTTTACCCTGAAACTGCTGGATCAGGAGCCGACACTGCCGAGTGGTATGTTTTGGGTAAATGAGTTTACCCTCCTCATCTTTGTTGGTGTGAATGTGACACGGCAGATCCAAAACATCATTTCCATCTTGATCTTTAACTTTCTTGGGGTTCCAGGACCCCTTTGGTTTTCCCTTGAATTTTCCCTGGGTTACGGCCAGGGCCTCCCCAGGAGCGGCTGGCTCGGCCTTCCGCTTCTGTTTCCGACTAGAATTGCCTCTGGTTTCCTGGGCGACTACTTTCTGCTTGCCACTCCGGAGTCGATCTTCATCTTCACCATTAGCGTATTTGGTGGCAATTTCTATCATCCGATTCAGAGACATTTCTCCGGTCCGACCGAACTTCAGATTCAGCTCTCTGTTCTTCACGCCTTCTTTAAAGGCACAAACTGCTTGATGATCTGGTACATTCTCAACTGTGTGATGCAAAGTGATCCATCTCTGGATGTAAACCCTTAGAGTTTCACTCGGTTTCTGTACGCAAGACCGCAATTCTGTAAGGCCTGCTGGTCGCTTGCATGTTCCTTCAAAGGTCGTGACAAACACTCAAGAGAGATCCTCCCAAGTGTAGATGCTGCTGGGTGCTAACTGATTCAGCCACGCTCTGGCTGAGCCCTCTAACAGGAGAGGCAAATGCTTCATAGCCACCTCATCATTGCCGCCGCCAATCTGGACAGCCACTCGGTAATCTTTAAGCCAAGTGTCAGGCTTAGACTCACTAGTGAACTTGCTGACTCCAGTCGCCAACCTGAAGTTGGGAGGAATCACTGCAGCCCTGATGGCTCGACTGAAACACTCTGGCCCCGAAACATGTACTCTGCTGCTGGTAGGCGCATCTCTGTCACGTCCTTCTCGGTGAGCGCTGTTCCTGTCGACCAAACCTTGAACGAGGATGGATCTCGCGTCAAAGCCTGGTTCCCTGGGGTCGACCGGAATCCTCCGCCCAACACTACGAGGGCGTCTGTCATCCTGCTGTCGAGGCGCATATGACCCACTGCTCGGGGGAGGGGTTGGCACTCGACGCTGATCATCGCGATCGAATCAGTGATCATACTGCTCGTTTCTTCTGTACTGATCGGGTCGGTCTCCACGTCCCTCACGCCTCGGGGGTGATCTTGGGCTGTGAGCCGACTGCACTGTATCCGCTGCAACAGACCGACTGTGGATCCTATTCCGCAACTGAGAAACAGCGGAATTCTGGTTTCCTACTGCTCGGAGCAAGGCTCTAATCTGCAACAAGCCCCTGCCTGCCTCTGACTGGGAGGGCTGAATTGATTCTGCTATTCTAGCCGTGGCTGCCAAATTCTGAACTGGAGTTCGATATACCTGCGTAGGTGGGAAGAGCTGACGTCGACTGGACTCGGGAGCCCGCTGACGCACCTTCTCGTCGAGAGCTCGCTGGAGATTCTCCAGTCGAGTGTGCTCGGCCAGGTTAGCCAAGCGCGCGTCCTCCAAGGCCCGGGCCTCAGGGGTTTCTCTAACGATAGGAGTGTGAAGTGCATCCATGTTCCGGCGGCGAAGCTCCTCTCGCTGCACCAATGTGAGTGGCTCGGGGAGATACTCTTCGTGGGGATGCGACGGGTCGCCCCCGCTCGCACCTCCGTCGGTACGAGCAAAACCTGGAGGGCTGCGTGTCCCATCAATTGCCAGAATCTCCGCTGCAGGGTCACTGCTGTCGCACTCGGATCCGGTCTCTGCGGAGCCAGTCGACAGATCGAACAGGCCATAGAGAGATTCGTCGGGCTCGATTGCCGCGACCTGTGGGGTAGCCGACTGACGGGCCACCGCATGCCTCACCCACCTCTGAAGTCTCGATCGACCGGAGTGCTTGCGCCGGCGAGAGATGAGGTGGGGAGATGACGCGGGAGCCGACCGATACTGGGTCGATGGCTGCCGCAGGAGGACGCCACGAACACACGCTCAAAATTGCGTCGCCCCGCGGACGGGAAGCGCGTCGATGTCGAGTGGAGCCTCCTGAAGCCAAGCGGAGTCGTCGACGACGAACGTGAGCGCGCCGAGATGGATCTCGCGGCCCTCCACCAAAACTCCGCATGAAACCATGATCCAGGAGATCGGGGAAATCGCAACTCCTACAATCAAGCGCAAAGATTCCTGCCCCACGGTGGGCGCCAACTATCGTGGTTCTAAGTCTGACAGTGATGTAGGGGGTAAGTATGGAGAGGCTAGATCTTAGCTATGTAGAAGCTGTAAGCACACAAAGATGTACGAGTTCAGGCCCTTCTCAGAGGAAGTAAAAGCCCTAGGTCTCGGTGCCCGGAGGCGGTCGACTGGATTATATGTGTGAGAATGACAGGGGTGCGAACCCTTGATACTGAGGAGGGGGGTGGCTTATATAGAGTTCGCTAGCCCTCTCCTGCCCTCAGTAATGCAGGGTTTAAGGTACATTAAGGTTGGGCGTTACTGGTAACGCCCCTAATAAGGTGCTATGATGACCATAAAGGCTACTTAATGACCGACCGTTTGCCTGCGGAGTGACTTTAGATCTCCTGGCAATCGAGTGGTTGGCTTCGTGGTCGAGTGATAGCTTCTTGGCCGAGTGTCTTGAACCCATCGAGTGGGTACCTTCAAGTCGATTGAAAGGTGACTTCTTCTAAAGATGTCCTTGGGTAGGGCTCTTAGGACAGGTCCGTGCCCCTACCCTAGGTACATAGCTTCATCAGCAACTGCCCACGTCGCGGCAGTGAGCAAGGGACGAAGGCAACCTCACTGGCTTTGTGAGAGAGAACGACGGGGACCCCTGATCGGGATGTGCCGACAGTGGGTTTTCGCCGTTGGCGATGGCCACCGCATCTACACTAAGCATCCACCCCTTCCCCAAGAGGACGTGATCCGCCGGGATATTAGACATGTGGCCACAGTCGTTTTGTGCGAGAGAGTGTGAAGAGAGCAACCTCAGCAAGCAACCGTGTAGGCTGTCCCGTCCGGACTATGTATATAGTGGAGCGGTTTCCTTTTCTCTCCAATACGAACCTATCATATTGCGTACGTGCCACTGAAGAAAAAAAACTTTATTTATAAATGACGCGGCACCTACTACTCGTTCTCCTATAACCTTGTGCTTGGCATCTCCAAAATATTAACCTTGCGATTGGCTCTTCGCATCTTCAGGAAGTCGAGCAATAATGGTACTGCAGTATATATCATTCTGGCTATATGAGACCGAATGAATTGCTGCACGTCCACCACGTGGGCGAGGGTCGAGGGGCGAGAGAGAATGCTACATACGGAGCAAAATGAGTGAATCTACACTCTAAAATACTTCCATATACATCAGTGTTTGGAGTATGTACTAGTAGTTCATATTGAAATCTACTAAAGGACATATATATTCCAAACAATATGATATGATCTCTATGACCAAGGTAGTAGGGACGAGGAGTAAATGGAGGGAGTAGTAAATTTTTCTCCTCGTCCTGCGAGCCACCGCGCGCATGGGCGAGGGAGCGGGCATAAGGCGTAGTAAGCGAGCTTCACCTCATCCTGCGAGCCATAGCGCCCGTGGGCGGGCGATACGGCATACTAAGCAAGCTTCTCCTCGTTCTGCGAGTTGACAGGACACATCAAAAGTACTCCAGTGTATAGAGCCTTGCCTCTAAGGTAGGCCCCACATGGTTTGCCTCTTTTTTTAACATAACACGTCAAGTCGCAATTTGTTTGTTCACCCGTGGTAGACGATCCTCCCTCCACCAAGTGGACAACCAGTACCCGCCAAATTACCACATGGGCCGCCTTTTTCGTACAGAAATGAGCTC
Source organism: Aegilops umbellulata (assembly GCA_032464435.1). Lineage (NCBI taxonomy): Eukaryota > Viridiplantae > Streptophyta > Magnoliopsida > Poales > Poaceae > Aegilops > Aegilops umbellulata. The sequence goes on along the minus strand of CP136055.1, from coordinate 525,280,624 downwards.
CACCGTGTACCCGCGCGGGTGTGGTTGGGAAAGATACGGGAGTACGTGCGCCGTGCATGCACCTCTTCTCTTCGTGCACGTCCCCCATCTACGTGGGTGTGTGTGAGAGATACAAACCGCGTTTGTGAGTGTTTTTTGTTTTGGGGTGGGGTGGGGGGTTGATTTCGTGACTTATTTATGGGAATATGTGTCGATGACATCTCAAACAAAATTTTGCATGCAATGTGTGTGAAATGGAGGCCTATCCATATCATACATAGAGGGTCAGGCAATCCACGAGAAGAGAGGGAGGGGTCATAGCTATCGATAGAGCCGAAGAGAGGATCAAGTGAGTGGGTGCGAGATCGATGAAGAGAGCCATCGAAATTGTGTGTGTGTGCAAGTCAAAGATATGGGGCGACTGGCCTACCGGAACGTTAGAGGGCACATGTCAAGTTTGTGTGTGGCAGGGAGACATGACTAGAGCGCTCGATGTATCGGTGTGTGGAGCGGAGGGGGTGGGGGAGGGGTAGGCAGAGGCCTAACTATAGAGGTAGAACGACTCGTATATGTGTTGAGAAGGAGAGACCCAGCTATGTCTTGAGGGAGATCGGTCGACATCCATACATAACTGAAGGACGGGAAATATGATGGGACAGAGAGAGAGAGAGAGAGAGGAGAGAGAGAGAGGGAGGGGTAGGGAGGGAGAGGGGTAGAGTGTTGGATGGGTGATGGAGTTGCTTCTCGAAGATGGTGGGAGAGGCCTACTACACAAACTGAGGGTGGAACTGCAATGTTATCAATAAGAGTGGGGATGTGTTTCTGTGTGTGCCTATGCGTGATAGATCTGTCGGGACGCATCCATGGATGATGAAGGGGAACCATGTGTTTGGTAAGCAAACCTAACTAGATCGGTAGATCAATTGTTGTTTGTCGGAGGAAGGGAGAGACACAACTAATGAGGTAGATCGATTGACGTGTGGGTAAAAACGAGTTATAAGGACCTAGCTAGCTATATGTATAGCGAGAGATCAGTCGGTGTACGTCCATTTGTTAGAGGCAAATAAGGCCCAGCGAGATGGATAGACAGAGAGAATGGAGCTATGAGGTGGTGCGAGAGGCCCAGCTACACTAGTGCAGAACCGGGCAATAGCACCGGTTTGTAAGGCCCTTTAGTGTCGGTTCCATAACCGGCACTAAAGTTTGGGCACTAAAGCCCCCCCCCCCCTTAGCACCGGTCCAGCACAAACCGGTGCTAAAGGGCAACCACGTGGCATGAGCCAGCTCCGAGGGCCGGGAGCCCTTTAGTATCGGTTGGTAACACCAACCGATACTAAAATGATTGGGTTTTTTTTATGATTTCTTTTTCATTTAATTTTGTGTTTTCCATTTTAATTCTTTTTCGTTTGCTGGTATTTTACAATACTACACATTGTACACGTTATGCATATATATGGTAGCTAGTAGAACCAATCATATATATATATAAATATATATATAGATCATCAATGTCTCACACAAACCACACCATATTAATTCACACATACACACATGCATGCATATAGCTATATACAATTTCTCGTACATATGCATGTTGCCTTCGGAGCCAGTTTGCATTAGCCTAATTGGTGCCTTCGGAGCACGATGACAAATTGGAAGTGGTTCATGACTTGGTCGATGGGGGCGGTAGCGGGTAATAGTATTCTCCCTTCGGATTTATGACCTGGTCGAGCAAAAATCCCGCTATTTCCTCTTGAAGTGCTTCCACGCGCTCCGTATCTAGGAGCTTGTCCCGCACCTCTTTGAACTGTTAAGAAGGAGATCAATATGCATGTGTATTAGTTGTGTGACTAGATATCGATAATGGTGCACAAATTGTGAGTAGTGTTCTGACAAGCGTACCCATTCCTGTCTTTGAGATCTGCTCCTTTCGGACGCCATCATGCGAATGTTCTCGCAAACGCAGTATGCACACAGATCAGTCCCCTGCGCCTGCTTTATGGCCTTTACGAGAATGGAATTTAATTTGATCAGATAATAATTAATCAAGCATGATAACATTAAAAAGATGGCAGCTAGCTACCACACTACTTAATTACTTACCCTGGGTCGAAACCTTGCCCAAGCCTTGCCCGCCGACAAAGAAAATGAATAAAGGGGTTATTAAATAGTTCATATCATGAAATGAGGAACTAAATAGGCCGAGATATATAGTTAATAATGATTGAAATTACCTGTTGACTATCCCAAACAAGATGTTATAGTCTTTATTTTCTTAGAGTAGTGAGTCCAGTATTTCAACTATTCCTTCGTCAACTTTAATGATACAAAAGATCCAGTGAAATCTGCATGAACACACGTTTGCATGTCTTAATTAAGCGGGCATATATATGTAAGCAAAAACATGTAGCTAGCTAGCTAGTAGGCAAAAACAGAGAATTTGTAGTACAAGAAAGTGTGACTCACTTGAAGTTGTAAGGAAGTAGTATATCTTCATTGTATTTGAGGTGCTTCAAGAACTCGAACATGCTGTCCTCTACCTGCTTTTTATAATAGTCGCTTATATTCCATGTGAATTCATTAACGGTGTTTGGGTCAATGAACCCAATGCCATAGCGTCCACCTTTTTTCATTTCATACATCTTCATCCTGCATAATACCACAGAAAAGAATATAGTGAGGATAATTACAGGTAATGATTGATCAAAAGGATCAATACAGCTAGCTTCAGACTTACATTACAGAAAGAAATCACTTACAGACAATAGCAACTAACGATAGATTTGTCGAGTGCGTCTTGATTGTATAACTGAAACAGTTCAGAATACTCAACGGTCCCAGGTTTCTCATGGTAGAAATGATCCTTGTTGACTTGCACCATGAGGGACTGTCGATTGGATCTCTTGGTACTGTCCATGTACCATTGATGCAATTCATACATTCTCGTTGTGAGCTTCTTGACATCTTCTGGCTTGACCAAAGGTTGGCCCCGGACATATTTCCGTTTTATTTCCTCCTCTGTAAGCACAGGCATGTCCTCGATCTCGAGGAGTTGTCCAACAGTGATCTTGAGTTCTTCAGCCTGCGTTATATGCTGCTGGGTTATTACCACATCGCCCACCTGGGGAACGTAAACTGTTTGCCCACAATAATATTGGCCGCGCGTATTGTCACGTGTTGTTGGCGGCACAACAAGCGGGGTGATCAGTTGCGCCCTGTCGGTGTCAAAACCGGCGGATCTCGGGTAGGGGTCCCGATCTGTGCGTCAAGGTCGGATGGTAACAGGAGACAAGGGACACTTTATTTTACCCAGGTTCGGGCCCTCTCGATGGAGGTAAAACCCTACTCCTGCTAGATTAATATTGATGATATGGGTAGTACAAGAGTAGATCTACCACGAGATCAAGGAGGCTAAACCCTAGAAGCTAGCCTATGGGTATGATGATGGTTATGATGTGTTCGTCCTACGGACTACAACCCTCCGGTTTATATAGGCACCGGATAGGGTTAGGGTTACACAGAGTCGGTTACATTGGTAAGAGATCTTGAATATCCGCACGCCTAGCTTGCCTTCCACACCAAGGAAAGAACCTTCCGGACACGGGACGAAGTCTTCAATCTTGTATCTTCATAGTCCTGGAGTCCGACTGAAGATATAGTTCGGCTATCCGAACACCCCCTAATCCAGGACTCCCTCAGTAGCCCCTGAACCAGGCTTCAATGACGACGAGTCCAGCGCGCAAATTGTCTTCGGCATTGCAAGGCGGGTTCCTCCTCCAAATTCTTCAAGAAGATAATAAACACCAAAAAATAGTGTCCGGCTCTGCAAAACAAGTTTCCACGTATTGCCATATAGAGAATAATACAAACAGAAATCAAATCTGCTGACGTATTCCGCAGTGCGTCATAACACTGCGACCAAGCCTTCTGTATGGATTATTTTTTGTTGTTCCACCGCAGCATGTTCAACGAGGCGGTTTTCTTGGCACGTCTTGTCGAAGCAGAGATCGTGTGCCCCTTTTAACGGGATTCTCATTAATGCGGACGTGGGTAACCCAACCGCGCCATTTACCATGGCGTGTGAGCGGCAGGCAAGTTTTATTAGGTAGGTGGGGACGCATAACGGCATCAGCCTATATAAGGGGATAAAGATCCACCTCTTTCACCTATGCCTTCTTCCTCCTTTGCCCATCCATCTCCTGCGCACTCAAGCTCCAACGCCCTAGTTCGCTCTTTCTTCCCCAACCTGCTCCAGCGATGTCCGGGGCGGGTGGCAAGTGGATGGCTTCCTCCGTTACGGAGGGTCAAATCAAAAAGCTTAGGAAGGCCGGATATCTGACCAAGGACATCCCGCACCGGCTTCCCGAGGCGGGGAAGCTTCTTCCCACCCCAAGGCCCCATGAGAGGGTAGTTTTTCTCCCCCATTTCCTCCGCGGACTGGGTTTTCCACTTCACCCTTTTGTCCGGGGGCTCATGTTCTACTACGGCCTGGACTTCCACGATCTGGCCCCGAACTTTATCCTCAATATCTCGGGGTTTATCATCGTGTGTGAGGCCTTTCTCCGCATCCGCCCCCACTTCGGCCTCTGGCTCCAGACCTTCAACGTCAAGCCTAAGGTGGTGTCCGGCACCCAGGCGGAGTGCGGAGGTGCTATGGCCGGCAAAATGGCCAACGCACTCTGGTTCGATGGCTCCTTTGTGGAGTCCTTAAAGGGGTGGCAGGCAGGGTGGTTTTACATCACCGAGCCACGCGACTCGAAATGGGTCGCGGCCCCTGAGTTCCGATCCGGACCCCCCACGCGGCTCATTTCTTGGAGAGAGACGGGCCTATCGTGGGGCAATGAAGAAGAAGTGACCGGACTGCAAACTTGCATCCGTTCCCTGATGAACAAGCCCATCTGGCATGTCAACATCATCCAGGTCATGTTTGTTCGCCGGATCCTCCCGTGCCAAGAACGGGAGTTCACTTTGTGGGAATTCGACCCGACGCAGCACCAAACCCTCAATAGGCTCTTTGACATGACGTATGAAGACGTCTGGAAGGTGCTAACCAAAGGCGCCGAGTGCCCCACATCCGCTTCCGAGGAACGCGGATACAGCTCGCAGCGCAACGCTGGCGAGGTAGGCTATTTATTCCTTTCACAGGTTCGTTAAGCTTTTCTACATAGATTAACTCTATGTGGGATCTAAAAACTCCCTTTGCCCTTGACAGGCGTGGCTGAAGATAGCCGGACCAATCAACTGTCCGGCTCCTCTGCCCGAAGATCCAGCCCCAGCTCTCTTAGAGAAGCTGCTGGCTCCGGCGCCCTATGTGGTGCCGGAGAAGAAGGTCAAGAAGAAGAAGACCACCGGGACTCGAAAGAGTGCCCGCAATGTGGTGGTGTCGAGCTCGTCATCTGGCGAGTCTGCGATGCCCTCCTCTCGTGAAAACGAGGAGGAGGAACAAGGAAGCTCTCCCCCTCCAGCGAGGGGAGCGAAAAAAGAAGAAGGCCGCCCCAACAGGGGAGGCCGAGGGGTCGAGGAAAAGGAAGACCCCTCCGCCGGACTACTCCCCCAACGCCGAAGAGGGCAGAAAGGAGTGGCCGGACAGAACCATGCGTCTGGCGACATCGTAAGTATTCACATACCAGAATGACTCATAGTATCTTCAAGTGCGTAGCTTACCCTAATGTCGAATGCTATTTGCGCAGCCCGCCCCGAGCCGCACTCGATGATTCATCGAGCGGCTCCCTGGATTCGTCGGACATGAACTCTGTCCCGCCCGCGGTCTCCCCCAGCGGGGCGGACGGTGCCGAAGCGGCGTCCCGCCGAACAGGGCAGGAGGAGGTGGTCCTGGAGGAGCCGCAAGGCAATCCTCTGGACCCCAGGAGTAAAGGGGGTGAAACCCCCCAGGGCTCCCAGTCCGGCTTTGTGCCGGACACCGCGCCGGACTCAACCGTCCTGGCTCGCGGTGGGCGAACTCCTTCCAAGAGGAGTAAGCCGTCTGAGCCGGCGACCTCTGTCCAACAAGAGGCGCCGGATAGTCTGTTGGAGGCGCTTGAAGGCGCCACCATCAACGAGGAGCACTGTACTGTTATGAGTGCGGTGGTCCAAAGGGTCCAGTCCGCCAAGAGCGGACTGAATGAAGCTTGCGCTAGCCTTCTAACAGGCTTCCAGGTAAGAAAAAAATATGCTAAATTCATTACCGCATAGACAGTAGCCCCTGATGCTCTGTTCGATGCTTCCCTGCTGTCCACCGCCGCACTAACTGCGCAGGTGGAAGTCCTGAAAAAGGACCTCGAGCGGTCCGAGCAAGAGCTCGGCCTTTCCAAAGGGCAGCTCGTGGAAAAGGAAGGTAAGAAATACCCCTTAGAAGAAAAAAAAAGAAAAAAAGGTGCCTATAGAGAGGCTTGATTGCAAAAAGAAATAACAGGATTGTACTGCTTATTGTAGGGGCCGCAACCGAGGTGGCAACCTTGAAGCAGGCGCTGGCTGAGGCCGAGAAGAAAGCGGCCGAGGAGCGCGCCGAGCGAGAAAAGCTTGGGGTCCAATTAGGCGAGGTGCAGCAAGAGCTGGAAGCTCTCATGAAAAAACATGAGGGTTTGGAGCTTGAGGCAAAAACGCAAGCATCCGAGCTCGCGTCAGCTGTTGAGACCACCAAGAGTGCCAAGGCCGAAGCCCAAAAGGCCCTCCAAGAGTTGGAGGATGTGAAAAAGATAGCAGCGGGTAAGGCATTCTTAATGCAAAGTAGGAATATAAAGGTGAAATACCTATTACTTACACGAATCCGGAGTTCTCCAGGGGCGTTCTTCAATCTTCCCCGCAGCGCATCCGACGCCGCCGCATTCTACCGAGCTGAAGAGGACAGCTCGACGGAGAGTGTGTTCTGGTCTCAGTATTCTGAGGCCAGACACCCTTTGCCCTTAAACGATCAGCTGAAGCAGCTGGCCGAGCTCCACAAGGCAGCCGAACAGGCCATGAAGGGCTTACTAGTTCGGCTGTGGCCTGGAGAGGCCCTGCCTGGGAGCTACTTCGGGATGGTGCGGCGGCTGGTGGAGGCCTGTCCACGGCTTGAGGTCATCAAGCGCTCCGTCTGCGTAGAAGGTGCCTGGAGGGCCCTTGCCCGTGTAAGGGTACACTGGGGCAAGCTGGACGGAGAGAAGCTGGTGAAGGACGGGCCACCGCACGGGAAGGAGCATCGCAAGCCCGAGAACTACTACAAGGAAGTTCTCGCTGGAGCTCGCCTTGTCGCGGATGAGTGTGCCAAAGATGTAATATTTCAATGAACTCACTCGTTTGTATCCTGTGCGCTGAAAACTTGTTCATATGCGCTTAAGCAATACTTTCTGAATTTAAAATATTATTTTCTATGCGGCCGTTTATCAATAACTGAGAGATGGCGAGTCGTCGGCTTCTGCCCCCATGCAACTAGTGCTGGGGTGTTCGGGACAAACCTGAGGGCTCTTGTTCCCATAGTTGGGTCCTTCGAGGGAGGCGCTCAGCACATCGAACCAGGCAATCGGACTATAGTGCTTGAACACTCTCACTTAGCCATAGAACGTTATAATTTTAAATTTTGGTGAAGCCCCTAGTTTGGAAGGCCGAATTCGGGGCACTATCCACGCCTTTAGCCGGACTTAACCAGCTCTCCGCTCGAAGCGGCATAAGCCTTTAGGGACTCGAAAAACCTCTTGAACAGCGACCGGTCTCGCGCCTTATCATGACAGTCTGTTTTAGCTTTCTCCACTTAGGTGCTCACCCACCTGATCTGGGGCACAATCGCAGTGGTTCTCCTAGTGCTACCTTAGCCGATAGAGCGGAATGTAAGGCACCAAAACATAGGAGCCGGGCAAACCCAACATATGACCAAAATCATGACTCGGAGCCGATGCATATAATGCTATAAGTTCGGGGTGCCACACTTGTGAAAGTGGACGGACTTCTCACACCAGATAGAAGGGTAATAAAGCCCCTGGCGTGGTTTGCCGTACCATGGTGTACGGGTGCGATCATGTTATTTGAGTAAACATATTTATATTAAAGGAAGATAATGCAAAAAATAGACGAAAAGCTATGCATTATTTATGAGGAGGCTGTTTATTCAAGCCGAACGATACAAGTAGTGCGAAAAAAAATTTAGACTATTTAACATGTCCTGACCAGGCCCAGGCCGCGGAATTTAGAAACAGATATATTGCTTGAAATAGAGACCACCTGAGAGTTCCATGATGCGGCGTTGTTTTGTCTGCTTTCCTGGGTCCTGTATCGTCTGTGCGGCAGCGAGGCCGAACACTGTATCCAGAGTATGGAGTCCTGAAAGAAAAGAAGAATCCGGCAGCCCCTAGTACGTTTGACGCCGTATTGTTGGCACGCCATTTTATCTGCCCCTTCCCCTATGCCCATGGAATTGTAAGGGCGTAATTGTGTACTCGAGGTACTAGCTCCTCTATGTAGCGATGGCTGGGGTTGGGGCAGTATTGCTACGCGTCTTCTGGTCGCGCCAGTCGGTCTTGCTGCGGGTTACTCCGAGCGCGTTTTGCTTTGTCCTGCTTTGTAGCGGCCGGACTCGAGAGCTGCCTTAACAGGCTGCTTTCTACCTCTGCTGCGAGGGCCGCCGTGTGTTCCTCCGTACGGATGGAGCGTTCGGTGTTTCCGCTGACCGTGATTACACCTCGAGGGCCTGGCATCTTGAGCTTGAGATATGCGTAGTGCGGCACCGCATTGAATTTAGCGAATGCGGTTCGTCCAAGCAGAGCATGATAGCCACTGCGGAACGGAACTATGTCGAAGATTAACTCTTCGCTTCGGAAGTTGTCCGGAGATCCGAAGACCACATCAAGTGTTATGGAGCCTATGCAATTGGCCTCGACACCTGGGATGACGCCTTTAAAGGTCGTCCTTGTGGGCTTGATCCTCGATGGATCTATGCCCTTTTCCGCACTGTATCCTCGTAGAGCAGGTTCAGGCTACTGCCGCCGTCCATGAGGACTCTTGTAAGGTGAAATCCGTCAATGATTGGGTCAAGAACCAATGCGGCGAAACCGCCGTGACGGATGCTAGTGGGGTGGTCCCTTCGATCGAAGGTGATCGGGCATGAGGTTCTGCCCGCACTATGGCATTGGTTTGCTCCTTGGTCCTGTCGTAAGCCCTCTCAGGAAGACGAGTATCGAGGTTTGGACCATATTTATATCGCTTGCCTCCGCCTGTACTTCCTGTACTATGACCTCGACTGGTACCGCTACGCACCATATGTGCGGGGTGTCTCTTCTGCGATTGCTGAGGCGGCGGAGACGGCTGACGGGGCTGAGTTGGACGAGGAGGAGTGGCCTAAAGCTGTGCCGGACTTGGAGGAGGAGTGGCCTGAAACTTTGCCGGACTTGGAGGAGGAGTGGACGTCTGATGCTGTGTCGGACTTGGAGGAGGAGCGGCCTGACACTTTGCCGGACTTGGAGGAGGAGGAGTGGCCTCACGCGTTGGTGGACTTGAAGGAGCGGGAGTCTGCTGAATCGGCGGCGGACTTCGACGAGGAGTCGGGTGACGCGGTGTCGGTGGCCTTCGAAAGATGATGCAATCCTTTCTCCATAGGATGACATGATGTATGGCCTCTCCCAATGTGTGCTCGTCGTCACCTCCAGGAATGTCAAGTTGTAGCTCCGAATATGGGTTCACCACCTCATCAACCAAGACACGAGCATAGCCCGCTGGAATCGGGTTGCAATGGAAGGTTGCCTCGGGGGAATTTGGAAAAGCAACGGCGTCCGCCACCTTCATGGATATATTCTTCATCTTGAAGTGTAGCTCGCAGTTAGTGTTCTCCGTGATGTCATCCACGGGGTATCTATCCAGCAATGCGTCGCCCGGGGCGGAACCCACGCTGCTTCTCGGCATGGATGGGGCGGTGCTATCCAATGCTGGATCATGTCCTTATCTTTTCTTTTCACGCTGCTTCTTGCTTCCTTATCTTTTCTTTTTCTTGGCTTGGTAGACATGTCCTTCACATAGAAAACCTGTGCCACGTCATTGGCTAGGACGAATGGTTCGTCTGCATACGCAAGATTGTTGAGATCCACTGTTGTCATTCCGTACTGCGGGTCTTCCATTACCCTGCCTCGTGTCATATTGACCCATTTGCACCGAAACAAAGGGGCCTTCAAACCACGTCGATAGTCAAGTTCCCTTATGTCCTGTATATAACCATAATATGTTTCCTTTCCCGTCTTGGTTTCTGCATCAAAGCGGACACCATTGTTTTGGTTGGTGCTCTTCTTATCTTGGGCGACCGTGTAAAATGTATTACCATTTATCTCGTACCCTTTGAAAGTCATTATATTCTAAGATGGTAACTGGGACAACAAGTACAGGTCATCTTCAATAGAGGTGTCATGCATGGCACGTGCTTGCAACCAGCTGGCAAAACTCCTGGTTTGTTCACGTGTAATCCAGTCATCAGACCGCTCCGGGTATTTGGAGCGTAGCAAATTCTTGTGTTCATCCATATACGGAGCCACCAAGGCGTAATTCTGTAGAACTGTGTAGTGTGCTTCAGTGAGAGAATGTCCGTCCAAACATATTATTTGTTCCCCTCCTAGCGTGCCTTTTCCATCCAATCTGCCCTTATGCCGCGATTCAGGAACACCAATCGGCTTAAGGTCAGGAATAAAGTCAATACAAAACTCAATGACATCCTCATTTTGACGGCCCTTGGAGATGCTTCCTTCTGGCCTAGCACGGTTATGAACATATTTCTTTAAGACTCCCATGAACCTCTCAAAGGGAACATATTGTGTAGAAATACAGGACCCAAAACGTTAATCTCTTCGCATAGGTGAACTAGGACGTGCGTCATGATGTTGAAGAAGGATGGTGGGAACACCAACTCGAAACTGACAAGACATTGCACCAAATCATTCTGTAACCTTGGTATGATTTCTGGATCGATTACCTTCTGAGAGATTGCATTGAGAAATGCACATAGCTTCACAATGGCTAATCGAATGTTTTCCGGTAGAAGCCCCCTCAATGCAACCGGAAGCAGTTGCGTCATAATCACGTGGTAGTCATGAGACTTTAGGTTCTGGAACATTTTCTCTGCCATGTTTATTATTCCCTTTATATTCGACGAGAATCCAGACGGTACCTTAATACTGAGCAGGCATTCAAAGAAGATTTCCTTCTCTTCTTTGGTAAGAGCGTAGCTTGCATGACCCTGATGTATGCCGTCTTTTCCGTGCATACGTTGCTGGTCCTCCCGTGCCTCAGGTGTATCTTTTGTCTTCCCATTCACGCCCAAGAAGCCAAGCAGGGTCACACAAAGATTCTTCGTCACGTGCATCACGTCGATTGCGGAGCGGACCTCGAGGTCTTTCCAATAGGGCAGGTCCCAAAATATAGATTTCTTCTTCCACATGGGTGCACGTCCGTCAGCGTCATTCGGAACAGGTTGTCCACCAGGACCCTTTCCAAAGACCACCTTCAAATCCTTGACCATATCATGTACATCAGCACCAGTACGGTGGCGAGGCTTCGTCCGGTGATCCACCTCACCTTTGAAATGCTTGCCTTTCTTTCTTATGGGATGCCTGCTCGGAAGAAATCGACGATGTCCCAGGTACACATTCTTATTAGCCAAATATATGTTGTCGGTATCGTCCAAACAGTGCGTGCATGCGCGGTATCCCTTGTTTGCCTGTCCTGAAAGGTTACTGAGAGCAGGCCAATCATTGATGGTCACGAACAGCAACGCCTTTAGGTCAAATTCTTCCCCCATGTGCTCATCCCACGCACATACACATGTTCCATTCCACAGTTGTAAGAGTTCTTCAACTAATGGCCTTAGGTACACATCAATGTCGTTGTCGGGTTGCTTAGGGCCTTGGATGAGCACTGGCATCATAATGAACTTCCGCTTCATGCACAACCAAGGAGGAAGGTTATACAAACATAGAGTCATAGGCCAGGTGCTATGGTTGCTGCTCTGCTCCCCAAAAGGATTAATGCCATCTGCGCTTAGACCAAACCATACGCTCCTTGCGTCATCTGCAAACTCCTTCCCGTACTTTCTTTCGATTTTTCTCCACTGCGACCGTCAGCGGGCACTCTCAACTTTCCGTCTTTCTTACGGTCTTCTCTGTGCCATCGCATCACCTTGGCATGCTCTTTGTTTTGGAACAAACGTTTCAACCGTGGTATTATAGGAGCATACCACATCACCTTGGCAGGAATCTTCTTCCTGGGGCACTGGCCCTCGACATCACCAGGGTCATCGCGGCTGATCTTATAGCGCAATGCACCACATACCGGGCAAGCGTTCAAATCCTCGTACTCACCGCGGTAGAGGATGCAATCATTAGGGCATGCATGTATCTTCTGCACCTCTAAACCTAGAGGGCAGACAGTCTTTTTTGCTTCGTACGTACTCTCGGGCAATTCGTTGTCCTTTGGAAGCATATCCTTTATCACTAGCAGCAACTTTCCAAATCCCTTGTCAGATACACCATTCTCTGCCTTCCATTGCAGCAATTCCAGTGTGGTGCCCAGCTTTTTCTTGTCACCTACGCAATTCGGGTACAACAATTTTTTGTGATCCTCTAACATGCGCTGCAACTTCTTCTTCTCCAAATCACTTGCGCAGTTTCTCTTTGCATCAGCAATGGCCCAACCTAGATCATCAACGGGCTCATCTGATGCCTCTTCTTCAGCTTCTTCCCGCATTGCCGGCTCAACTTCTTCCCGCATTACCGGCTCAGCTTCTTCCCCCATTGTTGTATCATCGTATTCAGGGAACCCATGGCCAGGATAGCTGTCGTCGTCCTCTTCTTCTTCATTGTCTTCCATCATAACCCCTCTTTCTCCGTGCTTGGTCCAAACATTATAGTGGGGCACGAAACCGGACTTAAACAGGTGGAAGTGAATGGTTCTTGACTTAGAGTAATTTTGACCATTCTTACAGACAGCACATGGACAAGGCATAAAACCATCCGCCCGCTTGTTTGCTTCAGCCGCAAGCAGAAAAGTTTGCACGCCATTAATGAACTCGGGAGAGCATCGGTCATCGTACATCCATTGCCGGCTCATCTTCATTACACAAAACCGAATAGACCAAATTAATACAAGTTCATACATAAAGTTCATACAACACTTAAATGCAACAAACAAATAACTCTCTAGCTAAAGCATTTAAATGCAACAACAAATGCGATCAAGATCACAACTAAGGTAACAATGGATCCAACAGCATAATGATACCAAGCCTCACTATCGATGGCATATTTTCTACTCTTTCTAATCTTCAAGCGCATTTTCTCCATCTTGATCTTGTGATCATCGACGACATCGGCAACATGCAACTCCAATTCCATCTTCTCCCCCTCAATTCTTTTCAATTTTTCTTTCAAATTCTCGTTTTCTCTTTCAACTAAATTTAACCTCTCGACAATAGGGTCGGTTGGAATTTCCGGTTCACATACCTCCTAGAAAAAATTCCTATGTCAACTTGATGGGCATAATTTGTCATAAACACGAAATGCAACTAGTTTTAAAAGAGAATATATATACCACATCCCAATCATAACAAGGACGAGGGCCGACGGGGACGGATATCAAAACCATGGCACTATATGTATAACAAAGAACGTACGGGTAAGATAATTATACGAGTAACTAGCTATATATCCAAATCACACAAACATCAATTTTTATATAAAATTTCATGAACAAAGAGGCTCACCACAAGGTGGTGCCGGCGACGGGACGGTGCGGGCGATCGACGGTGGTTACGACGGAGATTTAGAAGGCACTAAGTAAACCACACCTACATATGCAAACTAAGTGTTATTTTTGACCTCAAATTGCATATAAATCAAATACTAGCACATATATATATTTCCTCCCAAATTACTAAACTCACAAATTAATCACTATATAAAGCATTGCAAGAGCTAATCTAGCAATGAGAGATGAAAGGACAAAGTTGCTAACCTTTGTGACCATTTGAATGGATGGGGGCCTTCAAATCTTGACAAAATTTGGGCAAAATGTGTGATAAGCTCGAGAGGAGAGGGGAAGAACAGAGAGGAGAGGGGAAAGGGGAAGAACAGAGCGAGCTCGGGTGGACGAAGGGTTTATGTAGGGCGACCTTTAGTACCGGTTTGTGCCACGAACCGGTACTAAAGGGACTGGAGGGGCCCCAGTCTGACAACATCCTGCCACCACACTCATTAGTACCGTTTCGTGGCACGAACCGGTGCTAAAGGTTCTCCACGAACTGGTACTAATGAGAGCGGCCCGGCTAGCCGTTGGAACCGGCACTAATGTATACATTAGTGCCGGCTCAAATACAAACCGGCACTAATGTGCTTCACGTTTGACCCTTTTTCTACTAGTGCTACTAGCTAGACAGGGGGAGGAGTGTGCGGTTGTGAGATCGATGAAAATAGGGGCGAGAGTTTACACGTGTGTCTGACCGTATGAGAGACACGAGGCAAGGAAACATAAAGGAGGAGATTGAAGGTGTGTGTGTACGTTGTAGGCAGGCATCGCTGGAGAGGTTTATCGATCGGCGTGTGTCGGAAAGGAGTTGTGGAGACTCTGGGAGAATGACCTAAAGAAAAAAATGAATGTGCCTGGTGGATAGAATGCCGAGGGAGGGGGAGGGTGAGGAGGGCGTGTGCATGCACGAGAAAAAATTAGTGGTAGCTACAAAGGTTAGAGGATTGTGTGGGTGTAAGAGACTAACAAAGATCATAATTTGATATGAAAGAGGATTCATATATTTGAATAGGAGATCATAGTGTTTTAAACATTGCATGCATGAATATAGCAGTGACACACGTGCTGTGCACAGGTTATACCATAATGTGATAATGCATGGCGTTTCCAACTCAAAACTAAATGCCGAACAATCTAAACCGTACTATACATCAAACGATCTCACATTTTATTTCAATTTGTGATAATGTGTGGCGTTTGTAGCTTACAACTAAATATCAAACAATCTAAACAATAATATATATCGAACATTCTCACATTTTATTTGAATTTGTGGTAATGTGTGGTGTTTGCAACTCACATCTAAATACTTGTAGGCGTAGGGGGCGGGGCACCATACATAATGTGATAAACACATTATACATATGAGACATGGTTTAGATTATGAAGATCTAGCTAGAGCTAGAAATGTAATGTGATTTGAAATCAAAATAAAGTGGATTCAAAAAATGTAGTTCGAGTTCATATAGTACACATAGTTCATATGTAACTCGAGACTAATCATGTGGTGTGCTGTGAAGATAATACACAAACGATGGTTTAACTTGACAATAATGATGATTGTAGATATTATTAAAACAGAGAAACAAATTCAAATGTTTTGACTTCACAACAATCATTACTGTAGATCTTATTCAAATAGAGAAACGAATTCAAATTCAGTTCATATTCAAGCAGTAGTATATACGTTTGGAATGCACTAAAACGTTCATTTGAGTAGTAGGTTCCATGCATTATACACATAGCGAAATATTTTAACTGAACATAACATGAATTCAAAGTTTTGAATGACATTTGTAGTGCGCATTGATTTGGTACAGTACACGTTAGGCTTGTCTGGAAATTTCAACCCGCGCCTTGTTAGCCCGAAATATTTAAGATATATCTTTGTCTCGTTGTGCTCCGACAACTCCCTCCATCTCAACCCGCGCCTTGCTATTCTGAAATTACAACGCGCGCGAAGACTCCCACCTCCTGTGAAATCCCGACACGCGAAATGCCCGTGGTACCCCTGAACCGAAAGAACCGCCTCAAATCGGTGGGGCTACTTTTGTAACTTACCCCACATTTCGCACAAGCGCGTCTCTAAGCCATGGTTCCCCACTGCCATCCAATCCGCCCACCCATTCGTACACCAAGGCCGCGAAAACCAGCGACGAAACCCCACACCCTGCTCCGTCCGCCACCCAGCCCGAGCCTCTTCCCCGACGATGTCGTCCACATCAACACCTCGACATCCCTCATCCACCGTACCGGATGAGGATCCGTCGTCGATCTCATCGTCCCTCATCCACCGTACCGTATGAGGATCCTCGTCAATCTCATTGTCCCGCCGGTTCAGCCACCCCGTCCTCCACCTCCAAGGAGCTGCCCTGACGTTCCCCTCGTCTTCCACGCCACCGCCATTCCCACACCATTGTCTTCACCTGCACCACCAGAAGAGCATCATCATCGCCGTTTCCTCGGATGAAGCTGCGGCCTAATCGGCGCCACCAAAGAGGTTGTACACTAATCGCTGCATTTTCTTCTTGATTCGATCTCACGGTGCTGCCGGCGCTCAGTCCCGAGCCGACACGGCGCGGCTCCATCCACGGAGGAGTCGCCGGCCACTTCCTCCACGACGTCACTCCCTCGGCGACGACGTCCACATCAGTAGGAGCTGCTGCTGCTTTAGCTCTCGCTCGCGCTACTGCTCTACTCTTGCTCTCGGTCGCCTGCCTGGTCTGCTCTTGCTATTGCTCTTGCTCATGCTGCTGCTCTCGCTCTTGCTCTTTCTTGCGATTTTGCTCCGATTTAGCTACACTTCAGTCAACTAAATCGACTTTTGGGTCAGTCGATTTTCAGGGGGTGGGGGGGACGCTCGCCAGGGTGAAGGAAGAACCAACCGCAGCGGGGATGGGGGCTCGCCGGAGAGCTACCCCACTATCTATCTTTGGGTTCTGGATGGGGGCGGTGGTCGCCGGCAGTGGCGGGGCGTTGGCGGGGCAGTGGTGTGGGGATCGCCGGAGAAAAAGCTCGGCATGGGGGGGCCTAGAGGGATGGCCGGGGCGGCGGCGGACCGGCGGTGGGGAGTGTTTTTGGGGCGGGCGTGGCGGTGCACCGCCGGCCGCGGGCGGCGGGGGGCTGTTGTTTGGCCGGCTAAAGGGGTGGAGGTTGAAGATGAACTGCAGGCCCTTGATTTCGTATCCAACGGTTGCAAAATCGACTGACCAGAGATGAAAAAGTCAGTCGACCGACGTGTAGCCTCACCTTGCTAGTGCGTTCAGTTTCGACAACAAAATTCAGTTTCGACAGTTAAGTTCAATTTCGACAGTTAAGTTCACTTTTGATAGTTAAATTCAGTTTCGACAACAAAATTCAGTTTCGACAGTTAAGTTCAATTTCGACAGTTAAGTTCACTTTTGATAGTTAAATTCAGTTTCAACAGTTAAGTTCAGAGATGAGCGGCTGATGTATTTTACATCTAGCACTTTGTGGTTATGTATTTTACGTCATGTATTGGAGATGCTAATAGAATTCCACTCAGGTTAACGTTGTTCATTGTCTCTCTTGTCCTGCTTCAGCCTCGGCGTCGTACAACTCACCGGAGCTGCTCCAACGACGAAACCCTCCATCATAGCGGAGCAGTACCTCGGGCTCCATCCCTAGACGCCTAAGATCTTCTTCCCCTCCTCCGACAGCAAAGTCAGCCGGAGCATCCTCACCGGCCAACCCAATCATGCTGAGATCGACATGGCTTCGCCAAAGAGGTTGCACACTTGTTGCATCTCTTTTTTACTCTACATGTTATATATATTGTCCACTGAGCACACGGATTTGTTCCTTTAGTGTCTCCTTGAAATAAAAAACGTAGGAAGTTTAATTTTCACTTGTCTTCCTTTTCAAATTCCTATTCATGAAGCACAAGACTAAGAGATAGTAGCATAATAGCATTGTAACCGTACATTTTCTTGTGATTTGACTTAATCTCACCATGCTTCTGTGCATCCTGTGATCTTCCAATTGTTGTGAATCAAACACCCAGATTGGTAGAAATCCTGTGTTTTTAAATTCTCTGTTTTGCATGTGCATTCCTATCCTATTATTGTATATTTCCTATCCCTGCATTGTTGGAATCCTCCAATTCAAACGAGCCCTTACAGAATTACTTCTCTTACAGATAGTTGTCAAAGAAAACCTTGCATGGTTTGTCCCGCTCCTGCTGCGCCGTCGTCCACCCCAGCTCAGCTGCTCCAACGACAGAAGGGTCCGGCACAGCAGGGATTCGGCCTCGAGACTGTCTTTCACCGCCTCATATCTTCTTCCCCGCCGCTGGTAGCAATGAAAACTGCATTACCATCATCAACCAAGCAGATGACCTCGAGGACTACACGGGTCCGCAAGAGAGGTCGCACTCTTTCGTGTCTGCTTACGTTATGCATCGCTTAATATTACATGCTACTTTATCGTCCTGTTCACCGATTAGACTCTGAGTCAGCTCCAAACTAACGGTCAAACTTGAGTTTTTAAATGGTTGTGGGGTACATATCGAGGCAGCTATCAATAGTATCTATCTACTATCTGGTTAATCTCCGGTGTCTACTATGAGTTTCATGTTGGGTGGGAAACAAACAGTAAAGAAGCCATTATCTATATTTTTTAACTGAAGCCCTTATCTGCCTGCTATTATTGGTTTTGGGTCTATCCACAGGTTGCTACCATCACTCTTGATTTCTGCATGCACTCCTTACATAATCTCACTATGTTTTATTCCTATGCATGACAGTTATTGTAAACAATGGAACTGAACATGTAGAGCAAAAGAGACGAGCCTTGCGTGGCAATAAAATTTCATGCAGACGTCGCTCCATGGTAGGCGCAAAGGCAGACCCCCTCCACGCATTTTGGATTGTAATCGAGAGGAAGATATCCGTTCTGAGGGGGATTCAGAAGGAGAAGTTGGCATGCTGATGTTGGTTATATCATGCATATGGTGTCTTGCATTCCTTACTTTATACATCAAATATGTCATCTGCTCAGTTTAGACATCCTTTGTGCGAATGCCATCTGTTTAGTTTATTCATCGTTTATGTGAATTATGCAACGCCATCTTGTTTAGCCAGGCATCATATATGTGAATTTTGCAATGCCATTCTGCTTAGCCAGTCATCTTATATGTAAATTATATAAGGCCATCCTTTTTTTCGTTACATATTACATTTGTCAACAATGTTATTACATTTAACTGCTCTTCGTGTGCATCAGCCATTTGACATGGTGATGGAAAATTCTGGAGTGAAAACAAGGTCTTCAGAGCAGACTATGCTATCTGACGAAGCGCATATCTCGCTGGTTATGGATAGCTCCTCAAAGGAGGATTCAGAGACAGATGACCAGTCCTATTCCCCCCTCCCCCCCGAGGTGTATGCTCGAACTTGGCAGGGTTATGTTGCTCATATCGTGCATATGGTGTCTCGCATTGCTATGTCATTTGATTAGTTTAGACATCCTTTGTGTGAATGCCACCTGTTGAGTGTCTAATTACCATATATGTGAATTATGCATTATCATCTTGTTGCAAGACATTATATATGTGAATTATACAATGCTATCTTGTTGGAAAGGCATTATATATGTGAATTATGCAATGCCATGTTGTTTAGCCAATCATCATGTATGTGAATTATATCATGCTATCATTTTTTTGTATTACGTGTTCCATTTTTCGACAACGTTTGTGTCGTGGAATTGTCACGGCAGATGTCCTCTCGTAAGGACTTAGTCGTAGAGCCATCACAACTAGGAAGCTTAAAGGGGTTAATCGGGACAAAGGACACGAGAGGTTTATACTAGTTCAGCCCCTTACGGTGAAGGAAGGCCTACATCTAGTTGGGTTGGTATTGCTTGAGGTTTCGATGACCAGGGAGCGAGACACGCTATGCCCGGTTCTTGATTGGTTGTTTCTTGCCCTAAGTCGCTGTCGGGTCATCCCCTTATATACACGGGTTGACGCCCTGCGGCCCCCAGGGTCCCGACCGGCTCATAGACAATGTCCGGCTCGGTGACTAGTCAACTATTCCTTATAATACAAGTTATGCCATCATGGCGGTTTACTACTACGGGCCTTAAGTCGCCAGTGGGCCTTGGCCCCCTTATTGAACCGCCATCTCCAGCTCTTGGGCTTCACAGAATAATCTTCTTACCGTAACCCGGCCCCTCACGGGCGGCTTACGAGTAGTTATATCCCCAACATTAGGCCCCAGATTGATTTGAACCGGTTCATGTCAATCTTTTAAAAACCGTATGAACTGGCCGCAAGTCTTCTGTTTTGTGCGGAAACTTTAACCCGTCGTGACGTCATCATCTGGACCTGGGTTAAATCACCGTGATGTCATCTTCAATAGAACTCATTTTTTATTCCGTCATATCCTCCAACGGATCTTTGCCTTTACTGACCATCCCGAGAATCGAGGCGTCGGGGCTGCTGGATAATGATGTTTTAGTATCCTCGTTTCTCGTGCCGTCTCGGTCAGTCTTTCCTTATAAATAGGGCCACCTAGGTCTTCCATTCTTCCCTCTTTCAGTCGTCTTCTTCCTCTTGCTTCCTCTCGAGCTCCGCCGCCGCCACCGTCGAGCCCCTCTTCTTCACCGACTCGGGCTGTTGCATCGACTTGACTCTGACCAGAAATCGACGGCGAACCTCCGCAGCTTGTCCACATCCGTGAGTTCCTCTCCTTCCCTTTCTTAGATCTGTACTAGAGCTTTGTTGAGTTCGTCGGCGTTCATCGCCGCCCGACGCGAACCCTCACTAGTTTTCACCTCCAATGCCCTGTTTAGATCAAAAAAGCGACATAGAACTGTTGTGGTAATTGTTTGTGTCTATGTTACATAAAAACAGATCCCATTTCCTTTGTTTGGAAACCCTCTTCGAGTGTGTGAACTTCTCTACCCTGTTTTTAGGTCTAGAATATTTTCTTTCCAGAGCAATAATTTGATCTAGAATAATAACTGACATCTGTGAAACTTGTTTGTTCCGCACTTAGCCAAAAATTGCTTCTGCTGAATCTGTTTAGGTGCGGTAGCTCATATGGCCGGCTTAAGAAAATGTCATTGATTATCAGTCTAACTTGCCTCTGGCGTCTTATGAAACTTTTTACCACCTCTCACACCCGTGGAGGTTTAAATGCCATGCTATAGTTACCCAGATATCATCAGGCCCCTCCTTAAGCCGCCATCTTAAATAGATCTAGAGATGTTCTCTTCCGGGTTAATGTTAAACCGGAAATTTTCTTTTGTCATAGGCTTCAATCTTCACAATGTCACGCAAGGCACCCAAAGCCCCTGTGACCTGTAGTTGGGTCAAAGCCACCATCATGGACAGCTCCTTAGCTGGGTGTGTGAAATCCGGCCATCTGCCCAGAAAGGAGATCATGTCTTATCGTGCTCCTAATCCATTAGAGGAGAAACCTCAACCCAAGGAAGGGGAGGTAATTGTGTTTACGGATCATTTGAAACGGGGATTTGCTCCACCCGGGTCAAAATTCTTCAGAGATGTTTTGAATTTCTTTGACCTCGGACCTCAAGACATCGGGCCCAACTCCGTGTCAAATCTCTGCAATTTCCATGTGTTCTGTGAAGCGTACTGAGGAGAAGAGCCAAATTTGAATTTATTCAGAGAGTTGTTTTATTTGAACCGGCAAAATGAATGTGCTAATGTGCCCAGTATGGAACTCAGTGGTATCTCAATCCAGCGGCGAAGAGACTGCCTTTTCCCTTATGCAGAACTGCCAAGCCGTCCGAAGGAGTGGAACCAAACAGGGTTTTACTGCCAGGATACCTCTCCAGCTGGTGAGAACCCGCTGCCCGGATTTCGTGCTCTGTGCTTGGAGTCCACCCACCCCTTGGATGACAAATTATCTCCTGCTGAATGTATTCCACTTGCCCCCACCATAAAGAAGATTAAGGCTCTTTTGGGCAATGGTTTGGACGGCATTGATTTGGTCTGGACCTGGATTACCTGGCGGGTGATTCCGTTAAGCCGCCGACCCGGCTTAATGTGTACTTAGTCAGGGGAAAAGGATGACCCGCTGCGTCACAGCCCTGACGATTTACCAGATGACACGGTTGAGGCTATGATCCAGTCACTGTTGAAAGAGGGGACTGTGGTGAATAATGCCTTCAGCTTACTCCCCTTCTGCAAGAACAACCCGGCTCCTGCTGTAAGTTCCTTTACCAATTATATTTTTATAAGTTTTTACACCTTGCTGTACTCATAATTCCTCTGCCATTTTATTCAAAGGCCCATGATGCTTTCTGGAAGGTCAAATATGACCATGAGGCTGCTAAGCAAGCCAGGGCGGCTAAGAGAGCCGAAAGAAAAAATACCAAGTCGGGGACTTCAAGGAAAAGAAAACCCAGCGCCTCAGATATGATGAAACTGGATGATACTGATGATGATGAAGAAGAAGAGGTAACCTTTAAACATTCCTGATTCCCTTGTCATAATCTTACTGACATTAAATCTTTTTAGGAGGATACGGGAAATAGCCAGGCCGCTGAAGAAGAGGTAACTATAATTTCCTCTGACTCAGAGCCTTTGCCGCGGCTAAAAATCCGAAGAGTGACCCGGAAAGTAAGATTTTCACATCCTTTAGCTTACCAAGACCCACAATTTCTTTTGAAGCGACGGATTCATGAAATCCGGTGGCAGACCCGGACCAGCAAGTATGCAGAGCTCTCCTCCGTCTTACCGGACGTTACCAAGAAGCGCCGGACTGAGTGTAACTCTGCTTTATGTTCTGTCTTACCTTTGGCGGGTTTAATTCGTCACCCTCTCAATTCCTCCGACTCAAATTATCAGGAAACTGAACCTTCCTCCGGCAAGTCAATGCAATCTAATATGTCGGCTTTTAAAAGTTCTCCAGGGTAAGACCAACTTTTGTTTACCTCATACTTATCTTGCTCATGCCTTGTTTTAATCTTTCTGACTTGTCCATAGCGTGCAAGTGAAGCCCAGCAAGAGGGCGAACAAGAACAAGCCGTCTGAAGAAACGGTTATCCCTAAACCGGCTTATGATCTTCTGACTCCAACTGCTGACCCACCAGTCGAGGAAATCTTTGATGGTTCTGTCAACCCGGAAGCTCCTGACCCAGCCAAAACGACCGACTCAGAAGTGGAAATTCTCAAGACTCAGTTCGTTGAGTCGGGCCAACCCACTGTTCTTGCCATGTGTTCTGCTAAGGAGGAATTACTAGAGCGCCGTAAAGCCAAGATGGACATCACTGACTATACGCATTTGAGTATTGGAGAGATCGTCTCGGGCTATATCAACCAGGTGCATAGCAGTCGTGACCTGGAAATTGATATGGTGAAGCAAATACAGAAAAAATATGAGGTATAACTTATGCTTCCTTACTTTCAATCATACTTACTGTACCAGTCCCAAGTCTATTGCTTATGAATAAATATGTTGTAGACTTAGAAAACTGTTTAGCACTGCTTATCTGGTTTAAAGAGAAAATACTTAACCCGGTTGTAGCCTGATACTTTGTATTTGCAATACGCATTAGCCCCCAAGTGCCAAGTATCTTTGCTTGCAAAGTGCTTGGGACTTTAGTTTGTATAAGCCGGCGTATTGATTTAAAATTCTTCAGCACACATTAGCCTCCAAGTGTCAAGTACCTTTGCTTGCAAAGTTCTTGGGACTTAATATTATTTACCATGATCCTGACTATGACCCGGTATCAATGCAGGCCACCATAAGTCAATTTGAATCGGAGATTGCTGACCTGAAAAACCTCCTGGCAGCCCAGGGAACTTGAAATTCAAAAGGCCAACTCTAGGTTTGAATTCAGCGTCTCTGAACAAGAGAAGTTGAACAAGAATTTTGAGGCGGAGAAGAAAATCTGGGTTGATGAAAAGGCCTCATTGCTGACCCGGGCCGAGACAGACGAAGCATCACTTGCAGAAGCAAACTCAGAGCTGTCCGGCTTAAAGCGCCAGATATCTCAAATGGTCTTAGCAATCTTTGGTAAGTTACTCTATATGAACCTCAAATGTTGCAATCCTTCCTTTTATGATTTAATTATTGCCTCCGTGAGAGGATCGAGAAGAGGTGTCTAGAGGGGGGATGATTAGACACTAAGTGCCAAAAGTAGCAGTTTTTAAAATTCTTAAGTTTAGGTGGAGTTTAGGCACAAGTTTAATGATCACAATACATATCAAGCAAGCATGCAAACAGTATATGAGCAGCAGAAAGTAAAGCATGCAACTTGCAAGAATGTAAAGGGAAGGGTTTGGAAAATTCAAACACAATTGGAGACACGGATGTTTTTGTCGTGGTTCCGATAGGTGGTGCTATCGTACATCCACGTTGATGGAGACTTCAACCCACGGAGGGTAGCGGTTGCGCGAGTCCACGGAGGGCTCCACCCACGAAGGGTCCACGAAGAAGCAACCTTGTCTATTCCATCACGGCCGTCGCCCACGAAGGACTTGCCTCTCTAGCGGTAGATCTTAACGAAGTAGGCGATCTCCTTGCCCTTACAAACTCCTTGGTTCAACTCCACAATCTTGTCGGAGGCTCCCAAGTGACACCTAGCCAATCTAGGAGACACCACTCTCCAAGAAGTAACAAATGGTGTGTTGATGATGAACGCCTTGCTCTTGTGCTTCAAATGATAGTCTCCCCAACACTCAACTCTCTGTCATAGGATTTGGATCTGGTGCAAAGAAGATTTGAGTGGAAAGCAACTTGGGGAAGGCTAGAGATCAAGATTCATATGGTAGGAATGGAATATATTGAGCTCAACACAAGTGTAGGTGGTTCTCTCTCAGAACATGTGTATTGGAAGTGAAGATCTGTTCTGATGGCTCTCTCCACGAATGAAGAGGAGGTGGAGGGGTATATATAGCCTCCACACAAAATCTAACCGTTACACACAATTTACCAATCTCGGTGGGACCGAATAAACAAACTCGGTCGGAGCAATTTAGTAAACCTAGTGACCGTTAGTGATTTTTGATGGGACTGACATGCAACTCGGTAGGACCGATATGGTTAGGGTTAGGGCATAACGTAATCTCGGTGAGACCGATTACACAAACTCGGTGAGACCGATTTAGTAATAAGCTAACCAAGGAGTTGGTCAGGTAAACTCGGTGAGACCGATTACACAAACTCGGTTGGACCGATTTTGGTAATAAGTTAACCAGAGAGTTTGCATTGTAATCTCGGTAGTTCCGATTCCTCAAACTCGGTGAGACGGATTTTGGCAATGGACATACACAGTGAGATTGCAATCCCATCTCGGTGAGACCGAGATCCCTATCGGTGAAACCGATTTGCTAGGGTTTGTGGCAGTGGCTATGACATGTGAAACTAGGTGGCTCCGGATAGAAATAATCGGTGGGGCCGAGTTTGACTTTAGGTTTGGGTCATATGTGGATATGGAAAGGTAGTTGAGGATTTTGGAGCATATCACTAAGCACATGAAGCAAGAGGCTCATTAAGCAACACCTCATCCCTTCTTAATAGTATTTGCTTTTCCTATAGAGTCAATGTGATCTTGGATCACTAAAATAGAAAATGTAGAGTCTTGATCTTGGAGCTTGAGCCAATCCTTTGTCCTTAGCATCTTGAAGGGGTTCCACATCCTTTAGTCCATGCCACTCCATTGTTGAACTTATCTGAAACATACTAGGTAAAAGTGTTAGTCCAACAAGAGATATGTTGACATTAATTACCAAAACCACCCAGGGAGCACTTGTGCTTTCAATCCCCCCCTTTTTGGTAATTGATGACAACACACATCAAAGGTTTAGATAAAGATATAGAGAATGGCAAGTAAATCTTTGGAAAGACATGTAACATGCATAGGCTCCCCCTACATGTATGCAATCATGTGAATATGGAATATAGAATCATATGAATGCATAAACATGACAGAGTAGGCAATGTTTTACATGTATCTTGGCTATATGCATCAGAGAAAATGATGTGACTGTGAGAAAAGTACCTTCATGCTCATGAGTCCTTCTTGCAAACAGTATGTACATCAGCAAGAACTTCTCATTCACATGACTGAGATGCATATACTTACCTTGTGGTCTTGAGTTGGCTTAGGATGGGATGAACCTGCGCAAACAAGGTTAGATAACACATATACATGTACTAACCAGAGCAAACAAAAGGACCACAATAGAACCAAGACTGGGATGACATGTAGAGTGAGTACTAAGTACTACATTGGATATAGACATGTCCCCAAAGGTAAAGATATGCAATAAAATCAGAGATTTCCTTTCCTTAGATGTCTTGCTCCCCCTGAATCTAACATGAGATATTGGGAGAAGATAGGAAACGGAAAATCAAAGCAATAGAGAATAAACAACAGAGCTTGAACACCAAACATGTCTTTCCCCTCTTAAAGACATGTGACATGTCTCCTCTTGAACACCAAGCATCTGGGGTCATTGATGATATTACTTTCTCTCCCCCTGAATATTCTATTTTTGTCCCCCTATAGGAAATATTAAGCTTTGATGTGATCTCTCTCTCCCCCTTTGACATCAATTTCCAAGAAGGGTCTTATGGACATGTGATACAAGTGGGTTGGTCCTTGAGTCACAGAGCAAAGCAACATGTGTAACATGATGCTGGTAGAGGATAAGACTCATTGAGTGGAGCTGGAGCAAATAGAAATCAGGAATAAGTGGTAAGTTGATTTTCCTGTGATGAAATTGGTGACTCCGAGTTGTGTGCTTCGGTTACACCGAAAGATTTCGGTTAGACCGAAGAAAACAAACTGGTGTGACCGAATTCATCAAAGTGGAAGCACTTGTCACCTCAGCTCACTAGGAAAGTAGTATCTCACAAAGATTTGCAAGGGATTAACTGAAAGATTTGCAATGAATTGGATGCATAAAATGCAGAATAAAAAGAAAGAGAAGAAAATTAAAGATCTAGATGAAGTTTTTTTTTGAAAGGGGAAACAAGTATGCAAGGAACAAATGCAATAACACAGAAAAGAACACACGAGAGAACTTCATCTAGAGTTGGGCGGTGACATAGTCACCTATGTTAGAGTATATTGACTTAGGAGTCAAGTGAGAGCACTTGATCATAGGTCATACTCATCGTTTAAGCTCAAAATGGGGTTACCATTTTTCATTTAAGCATTTTTATGTATTCACATCTTGTTGAGTTGCTTTGACTCATGACTTGGAGTAAAGCTTCTCTAAGATGGAATGACATACCTTGGGTGGTGGTGTGGGTCTTGCTCATGTAGTTGAACTTGTGTGGGTTGCTCAAGGTTGATGTAGATCATCAAGAGTTGGGAGCACCACTTGGAGTTTGAGTTCATCTACCTACATGGGTTAGTCTTGCAAGGAAAAGCACTTGTGTATCCAAAATGACAATTATAGGATTTAACATAGAATTTGTCAAAGGATATGTTTGAATGGTTTCGTGCTTCCTTGTCTTCAACAACCATTGTGTGGAGTCTTGGTGATGTAGACACTGCTCAAGATGTGAGTGAGTTGCAATCTCATAGATTTAGATTCAACCAAGTACCTACATGGGTTAGATAACATGCAAGGTGCAAATATATCCAAGACATATGAATAGCATCATAAGAGAAATATCAAGGATTAGTCATAGGCTCATGCCTCGCATGTATCAAATGGAGTTCCTACTCCAAGTTTGAAGCATCAATGATGTTCAATTCACCTCTTAACCTGCAAAACACTTTCTCATCAAGTGGTTTAGTGAATATATCCGCCAATTGCTTATCGGTGCGAACATGCTTAAGGTTAATGTCCCCTTTGGCAACATGATCTCGAATGAAATGATGACGAACTTCAATATGCTTAGTTCGAGAGTGTTGCACGGGATTGTGAGCAATCTTAATAGCACTTTCATTGTCACATAGCAATGGAACATGTTTCACATATATCCCATAATCTTTAAGAGTTTGGGTCATCCAAAGTAATTGAGCACAACATGAACCAGCGGCAATGTATTCCGCTTCGGCGGTGGATAAGGATACCGAGTTTTGTTTCTTGGAAGACCAAGACACAAGAGATCTACCAAGTAATTGACAAGTACCCGAAGTGGACTTTCTATCAACCTTGTCTCTGGCATAATCTGAGTCGGAATAGCCAACAAGATCAAAAGAGGACCTCTTAGGATACCAAATGTCAAAATTTGGTGTATGAATTAAGTATCTCACTATCCTTTTCACAGCCTTAAGATGACATTCTTTAGGAGCAGCTTGATATCGTGCACACATGCACACACTTAGCATAATATCGGGACGTGAGGCACATAGATATAACAATGAACCGATCATAGAGCGATAAACCTTTTGATCAACCGGTTCACCATCTTTGGTCAAATCAAGATGTCCACTAGTAGGTATGGGTGTAGGCATACCTCTGCATTCTTGCATATTGAACTTCTTGAATAAGTCTTTGGTGTACTTCGTTTGAGAGACAAATGTACCTTCCTTAGTTTGCTTGATTTGCAAACCGAGAAAGAATTTGAGTTCACTCATCATAGACATCTCAAACTTCTCCGACATTAGCTTTCCAAACTTTTCACTAAAATGAGGGTTAGTAGAACCAAATATGATATCATCAACATAAATTTGGCACACAAATAGTTCTCCATTAACACTTTTAGTAAAATGAGTAGAATCAATTTTACAAATTTCAAAGCCTTTTTCAGTAAGGAACTTGGTCAAGAATTTATACCATGCTCTAGGAGCTTGTTTAAGACCATAAAGGGCTTTGTGAAGTTTGTAAACATGATTAGGTTTCTTAGGATTAACAAAGCGGGGAGGTTGCTTAACATAAACTTCCTCCTCAATTTTGCCATTTACAAAAGCACTTTTAATGTCCATTTGGTATAAGGTGATATCATGGTGATTAGCATAGGCAAGTAAGATGCGAATGGACTCAAGTCTAGCAACGGGAGCATATGTCTCACCATAGTCCATACCTTCAACTTGTGTATAGCCTTGGGCGACGAGACGTGCTTTGTTGCGAACCACTTGTCCATCTTCATCGTGCTTGTTGCGAAACACCCATTTGGTACCAATGATGTTGTGGTTGTTGTCGGGCTTCTCGACCAATGTCCACACTTGATTTCTCTCGAAGTTGTGTAGCTCTTCATGCATAGCGTTAATCCAATCTGGATCCTTCAATGCCTCTTCAACCTTCATAGGTTCAATTTTGGAAATGAATGAGTAATGTTCACAAAAGTTAGCTAAATGAGTTTTAGAGCGAGTGATTCTCCCAGTTTGGATATCTTTGTAGATTTGCTCGACGGGATGATCTTTGGCAATTCTTGCTCGAACTCGTGTAAGCTTTCGCTTGGGTCGGGGTGGAACATCCTCTTCATCTTTCTCTTCTTCTTCTTTGCCTTCTTCTTCATTGTTGACGTTGTTGTTCTCTTGTCGTGGTGGAGAAGGAGGTTGTTGATGTTCATCTTGGTGTACTTCCTCGTTTTCTTCATCTTGACATGTCCCACTTGTGGATGCTTCGGTATCAACTCTTGGTTCACCTTGACGTGATGTAGAAGCTTCCACTTGGACGGACGAGGTACTCTCTCTCATTTCCGTTGGACGAATCTTACCAATGGACAAGTCTTGAATTGCTTCCGAAGGGTCTTTGTCTCCTACATCAATTGGCAATTGCTCTACTTGCGAGCCGTTAGATTCATCAAACTTCACATCCACCGTCTCTTCAACCTTTCGGGTGAAATTGTTGTAGACACGGTAAGTGTGAGAGTTTGAGCCATAACCAAGTAGAAAACCTTCATGAGACTTACGAGCAAATTTAGAACGACGATGCTTATCAATAATGTAGCACTTTGAGCCGAATACTCGAAAGTATCCAACTTGGGGTTTGTTACCGGTGAGGAGCTCGTACGTCGTCTTGCCAAGTAGCTTCTGAAGATACAAGCGATTTGTTGCATGACAAGCTGTCTCAACCGCTTCCGCCCAAAAGTGTCTTTGTATCCTACATCAATTGGCAATTGCTCTACTTGCGAGCCGTTAGATTCATCAAACTTCACATCCACCGTCTCTTCAACCTTTCGGGTGAAATTGTTGTAGACACGGTAAGTGTGAGAGTTTCAGCCATAACTAAGTAGAAAACCTTCATGAGACTTAGGAGCAAATTTAGAACGACGATGCTTATCAATAATGTAGCACTTTGAGCCGAATACTTGAAAGTATCCAACTTGGGGTTTGTTACCGGTGAGGAGCTCGTATGTCGTCTTGCCGAGTAGCTTCCGAAGATACAAGCGATTTGTTGCATGACAAGCTGTCTCAACCGCTTCCGCCCAAAAGTGCTTTGGCGTCTTGTACTCATCAAGCATCGTTCTTGCCATCTCGATAAGAGTACGGTTCTTCCTCTCAACAACTCCATTTTGTGGAGGTGTGTACGTAGCCGAGAACTCGTGTGAAATCCCTTCTTCGTCAAGAAAGGTGTCCACATTTGCATTCTTGAACTCCATTCCGTTGTCACTCCGAACCTTCTTGATCTTCACGTCAAACTGATTCCAGGCCTTCCTAGCGAAGTTTTTGAAGATCTTTTGGACCTGCGATTTATCATCAAGAAAGAACACCCACGTAAATCTTGAAAAATCATCAACTATAACTAGACCAAAAGAATTTCCACCGAGACTCTTGTAGGCGTTGGGACCAAAAAGATCCATATGAAGTAGCTCGAGTGGCCTCCTTGTGGTCATGATGTTCTTCATGGGATGCCTTCCTCCAACCTGTTTACCTGCTTGACAAGCACTGCAAAGTCTATCCATATCAAATATGACATCATTAACTCCAAGGATATGATTTCCTTTAATAAGCTTGTCAAGGTTTCTAATGCCAACGTGACCTACTCGTCTATGCCACAACCAACCTTTTGAGGATTTAGCAATAATGCAAGTTTTAGGTTGTGCCTTTTTAGAGAAATCGACAATGTAAAGATCACCTCTACGTATACCGGTAAAGACCATTTTATGATTGTCTCGACGAAACACTTGGCAATCTACCTCAGTAAATAGGACATTGAAACCGAAATCAGCATGTCTAGATACTAAAAGTAAGTTGTAGCCGAGAGATTCAACGAGCATGACATTTTGAATGGAGCTATCATGTGAGATGGCCACCTTACCAAGCCCAACCACCTTACCCTTTGAATTATTACCAAAGGTGACATATTTTCGAGGGACGTCATTTTCAGCAAGCTCATTGAACATATCTTCGTCTCCGGTCATATGATCAGTACATCCACTATCAAGGACCCACTCCTTTCCTCCAGCCATGTAGCCGCAAAGATTTGCCATAAGACCAAAATATCTCATTGCATCATCAAGATCATAGTCACTGTCATCATCTTCATCATAATATCCATGTTCAACATCATCTTGTGATTGATCAATTCCTAGAGAGGGTAATTCATTAGGTACATGATCATCAAAGTGGTTACCTTTATGAATTCGTATAGCTTCGGATATGATATCACTAATGATTCCAACATTTCCTTTAGCATGCATGAGATTTGTAAGCTCAAATAGACAATCACCAAAACTAGGATCACTAGAGTTCATCTTACTCAAGGCAATAGATTTATGGAGAATTTTATCTAAATTTTTCAAGGAATAATCGGGAAATCGTTCCTCAAGAAATTTCCATATGGTGTAGGCACATTTGAGAGTAGGCAAACTAGCAATCAAATTTTTGGGCAATCCTCTAATGATGAGCTCAACAGTTCTAAGATTGTGAATCATGTCAATATCTTCATCTAGGGTAGGGTGCAAAGGATCAATATGTGGTGCACAAGGACTAACAATGTACTTGTTCAAATGATATTCGTTGAAAATCTCAAGCATTTCATTTTTCCACTCATGAAAATACTCTCCATCAAGAATGGGCACTCTATGTCTAAGACTCCCTAAAGTAGACACATCCATCTTCCTCCGAAGGTGTTTAAACCAAGGCAATGGAGACCAAAGCTCTGATACCAATTGAGAGGATCGAGAAGAGGTGTCTATAGGGGGGTGGTGATTAGACAATAAGTGCCAAAAGTAGCAGTTTTTAAAATTCTTAAGTTTAGGTGGAGTATAGGCACAAGTTTAATGATCACAATACATATCAAGCAAGCATGCAAAGAGTATATCAGCAGCGGAAAGTAAAGCATGCAACTTGCAAGAATATAAAGGGAAGGGTTTGGAGAAAATTAAACGCAATTGGAGACATGGATGTTTTTGTCGTGGTTCCGATAGGTGGTGCTATCGTACATCCACGTTGATGGAGACTTCAACCCACGGAGGGTAGCGGTTGCGCGAGTCCACGGAGGGCTCCACCCACGAAGGGTCCACGAAGAAGCAACCTTGTCTATTCCATCACGGCCGTCGCCCACGAAGGACTTGCCTCACTAGCGGTAGATCTTAACGAAGTAGGCGATCTCCTTGCCCTTACAAACTCCTTGGTTCAACTCCACAATCTTGTCGGAGGCTCCCAAGTGACACCTAGCCAATCTAGGAGACACCACTCTCCAAGAAGTAACAAATGGTGTGTTGATGATGAACTCCTTGCTCTTGTGCTTGAAATGATAGTCTCCCCCACACTCAACACTCTCTCATAAGATTTGGAACTGGTGGAAAGAAGATTTGAGTGGAAAGCAACTTGGGGAAGGCTAGAGATCAAGATTCATATGGTAGGAATGGAATATCTTGAGCTCAACACAAGTGTAGGTGGTTCTCTCTCAGAACATGTGTATTGGAAGTGAAGATCTGTTCTGATGGCTCTCTCCACGAATGAAGAGGAGGTGCAGGGGTATATATAGCCTCCACACAAAATCTAAGCGTTACACACAATTTACCAATCTCGGTGGGACCGAATCAACCAACTCGGTCGGACTGATTTAGTAAACCTAGTGACCGTTAGTGATTTTCGGTGGGACTGACATGCAACTCGGTAGGACCAATATGGTTAGGGTTAGGGCATAACGTAATCTCGGTGAGACCAATTACACAAACACGGTGAGACCGATTTGGTAATAAGCTAACCAGAGAGTTGGTCAGGTAAACTCGGTGGGACCGATTACACAAACTCGGTTGGACCGATTTTGGTAATAAGTTAACCAGAGAGTTTGCATTGTAATTGTCGGTGTACTAAAGTAGGGGTACCTTAGTACCCCGAACTTGTGCACGGGCAGTCGTAGCACCCCGCGGCAAGGCTTGCCAGGTGATCGCCAAAACTCTCCATGGTCCCTTCTCGGGCCATCCAAGAGCAAATTATTTGAGCGAAGGCCCCGGCAGGAGGAGCTTGCCGGGAAGGCCACCCGAAGAGAGCAAGGCCCCGGCAAGAGGAGCTTGCCGGGACGACCGCTCGAAGCACAAGGCCCCGGCAAGATGAGCTTGCCGGGAAGGCCGACCGAGGCACAACAAGAGACTTGCTGCGACGCACCCCGCGTCCCGGCAAGGACCGGTGAGCGACAAGCTCCCGGGAGCGACAAGGCGTCAACCGCGGCAAGGCGCTTGCCGCGGCAAGTCACCACCCCGCACCTGCGTTCCAGCTCATCCACCCACGCGTCGCTCTGGGGCCATTCCAGGCGTACGTGGCGAGAGGCTGCGCAGCCAGGGGCATGCGGTGGCGAAGCAATGCTGACAGGGTAGCCGTCGTCGCAAACGGTGGCGCCCCTGACGGTCCCTTTTTTGCACTGTTTGGGCGACCTAGACGGGCATTTAATGCCCTTGTCCCCTGCCGTCAGAGTTAGGTATGATAGCACTATGCAAACAGCTGTACCCAACACAGCGTTTTCCAGTTTTGCCCCCCGCCTATGTTGCCACCTGTGGGTAGCCCCTTGCACATATAAAAGGAGGCCCCATGCGCAACGGGCGGGGGGAGGAAGGCCACTTACGTTCGGTCTGATCAGTTGCCTGAGTGTACTGTAGCACTCAGCGCTCCCGAACCAAGAACACAATACAAACCACAAAGCAGCAGTTGGGTTTTACGCATTCGTGTGGCCCGAAGCTGGGTAAACCCCTTGTGTGCATCGCCTCGATCTACTCTTCGCGCGACCTCCGCTCCCCGCCGGACCAAGAAAGGGGCTCGGTCCCCATAGGTGTTCGTGGAGGCAGATTTCCCCCGACATCTTTGGCGCGCCAGGTAGGGGGCGTCGAGGTTGTGTGAACCTGATCCGGCTTCTGCACAGGCTAGATCTCCATCATCTTCATCGACATGCCACCGAAGAAGAAGGCTCCAGAGGTGGCTGGTCCGTCCGCGTCGAACCCACCGCCCCTGGAGCAAACGGGTGGTGGGGGCGGCACTGGCGGCGAATGGGCGTCGGCGAGCCAGCTCATGGTGCCACGGCGTCCGAACATGCACCGAGCTCATGGTGCCACGGCGCCCGAACATGCGCCGACACCTCTAGGCGCAGGTAAGCCCTGGTATGACCAGGCAACCTTTCTCTCTATTCCATGGAGCGGGGACAGTTAGCCCCACGGATCTCGCATACGGGCCACCTTGAGTGCTCGCTCACGCTGAGCTCGAGCAAGAGCAGCTGCGACAAGATGTCGCGCTGCTCCTCGAGGAGGACCGTCTTCAGGCCGTTGCGCGAGCTGCTCGCTACCAGCAAGCTTTGCGCTGCTTTTATAGCCGCAAAGTTAGTGCCAGAAGTTTTGAGGAAGTGGGAAGGCCCTTACCGGGTGAAACAAGTCGCTAGGCCTGGCGCTGTCCGCCTTGAGACCGAAGATACCACTCCGGTGAGCAACTCCTGGAACGTTGGGCATCTTCGTAAGTTTCGCCCGTAAGGCGCGGTTGTCGGACCCTGTCCGGCAACCACCCTTTTGTACAAAGTCTTGCCACTGTTGCATGTGATCCTTTGTACAGAGCCAGGCGCAGACCCTGTGCACAGATTGAGTTCATGTGATCCGCGCATCTTGTCGATCTCATGCTCTTTATTCTTTGCATGCATTATCTGACACTCTGTGCAGCACTGACCCCCGGTAAGCGATGACGAGCCTCATGTTTCGCCTTGCTAGAAAGCGACCTTGCCGGGCAGCGAGCCACGGAAAAGCTAAGTTGCCAAAGTTTGAGCAATCGAGTTTTTAAATTTTAAGGTTATCTTCCTCGAACGACCGTACTTTGTATGGAAAAGCTGTGCACGGAGGAACCAGCTCGTGGCTAGTCGCACCCTTATTTCGTTTCGAGTCCGCTCAACGATTTAAGTATGCTGCGACCAGACTCGCGCCCTTATTTTGTTTCGAGCTCGCTGAGCGACTTGAGCGTGCCGCGACTGCAGTTGCGCCCTTATTTCGCTTCGAGCCTGCTCAACAACTTAAGTGAACCGCGGCTAGTCCCGACAAGGTTTCTTGCCGGCAACGGCACCGCCAGCGGGCTGCTGATGTCCCGCACTCAGCAAGTGTGCCTACGCCGGCAAGTTCCCTAAAAGCGTAGGGCAATAACATACAAAGGAGGGAATCAAATAGAGGAAGTAAGAGTGCATTCACTACCTAAGATAAAGTTATATTACAAGATAGCTTGCTGCATCCCTAATGAATTGTCTTCATAACTCGGCCAGCCGCGGCAAGAAAACAAAAGGGCAGGCGGCCTAATCCACGCGGTCGCCCTCGATCCTCTTGATCCCGGACACCCTTTCCACAATGGGCGCGATGAGGGCCCTGATCTCCTCGAGGTCAGCGTCTGCCGGCAGGGATCTGAGGACGTTGGTGAGCTTCAGGCCTGGGTTGCGGAAGGCGATCTTCACCAGCACCTTCTCGAGGGCTCCAGTGCAGGCATCGCGCGTCTCGTCGGCCAGCCGCTCCGGGATCGCATACCGGAGTGCCTAAAGGGCCGTCGCCACGCCTTTGAAGAACGAAGTGAGCTTAGCGCTGGGTGGGAGGTTCGCGTCGGAGGGATACTCGTGACCCTCCATCCCCAACAGCGACAGCTCCTTGTCGATGGAGGCGGCGATGTCCACCAGACCCTCCTTCCACTGCTCCACCGCCGCCCTGAACTCGTTCTGGGTAACTGCGGCGCTCTCCAACAACGCCTCATTGTCCACGATCTCCTTCCGCAAGGTCGCCTCTTGCTCCTTGGCGCTGTCCAGCGTCTTGGACAAGGTGGCCAGCTTCATCTCGAGATCAGCATTGGATTCCTTGGCGGCGTCGAGCTCCTTAATCTTATCGGCGAAGCGTCCTTGCAGCTCGTCGAGGGTATAAGCACCCATCTCGCGCTCTTGTTTGAGCGCGGCGAGCTCCTCACCGCTCGCCTTAAGATCAATGTAGAGCTGCGCCACCCACGTCTCCAGCTCCTTCTTGGCGGCCTCGGCGGCCGCGGCAGCATCTTGTGCTTCCTTGAGGGCTCCGCCAAGCGCTTGCTCGTGCGCTGCGACCTCCTCCTCGTGGCTGGCGAGGCTGGCTTTCTGCTGCACCAGCTTGCCCTCCCGCGCGGACAGCCCCTCGGTGGCAAGCCTCTGCTTCTCTTCGGATTCGGCCTTCTCGAGGATGAAGGCCGTCCGCGCCTCGTCGAGTTGCCTCCGCTCCTCCGCCAAGGATCGGAGGGCCTCCTGGTTGAGCTCCCGGAGCTCCTCGGCGTGCTTCTCCATGTCCACTCCCGCCTTCGCGACAAGCGCTTCCCGGCATTCCACCTGGGCTTGCCCAGCGCGGTAGAGTGACACCAGCTTCCGGAGCAGCCGCTCCTCCTCAGGCTCGCCGCCGCTGCTGCTTGGCGTATCAACCAGCGTCAGCCCGGTGGAGGCGAGCACCTCCCCATCCAAGGTCTCCCCCTCGACCGACACCCTGGAAGTCGACTCCCAGGGGAGCTTGATGAAGATATCATCGTCGGCCTTCAGGTAGACGCCTGGCTGGGGCTCCTCGGGGCCCGACGCTGCTGCGGAGGCAGGATCGACGGTCGGTGCAGCGCTTGATGCTCCTGCGGCCCCAGGGCCGTCAGTACGATCGCCGGCCCTCTCGCCCGCAGCTGCCGCGGCGGCCTTGGCGGCCTCTTCGCCGGCCGGATCTTCAGCACCATCCGCCCCTCCGGTGGCGGCCACGTCGTTGGTATGGCCGCGCGCCTCCTCCTCGACGACGACCTCGGTCTCCATCGGGTCCGTGGCGGACGGGTCTGAGGGCCGAAAGAAGGAGAGAAATCAAGCAACTATCCAAAGAAGAAGAACCCCAGGGGAGTTTCGAGGCAAGAAAGTTACCTGCGCCAGGGTCTGCAGTCACGATCTCCGTCGCCAAGGGGTCGCCGGTGCTGTCGCTTACCGGAGACTGCTCCCTTGCCGGGGACTGCTCCCTCGCCGGAGACTGCTCCCTCGCCGGAGACTGCTCCCTTGCCGGGGACTGGTCCCTTGCCGGGGAACTCCCCCTTGGCGGTGTTGTTGTAGCAGGTGGCGCATCGGGGGCGGTCTCCGGACGCTCCTGGTGGGGCTGCTCTGCTCCTACACAAATCGTCAGCCAGATATCAAAAAACAAAGAGTACCCGGGCGCGCCCAACGGCAGGAAGCAAATCGTATGCTTACGCTGGGGGCTGCGCTGGGGGCTGCTCTGAGGATTAGTTGGCGGGTCCGACAAGGTCATCTTAGGCGCACCCCCTGCCGTCATGGTGGGCTTGTCGTCAAGGATGACCACCGGGACCTTGGCTCTCTTTGCCGCCCTCTGAGCCAGAGTCCTGAAAAGGAGCAAATTCAGAGGAAAGCAAATGAGATGCAAGACACAACTGCAAGAATTGAAGAAATACAAGTACAGCGGGGATTTTACTCCTCTCCCTCTTCCTCGTTGGCTAAGCGCGGAGAAGTCGAAGATTGGCCCGCTTCAGGCGCGAGGAGGCGGAGGAGTAGACTCACTTGGTCGCTTGGCGGAGGCAGTGGTGGCGCTAGCCTGAGACGGCCTTGCCCCGGCTGCCGCCGTGGCGCGAGGGGCGGCAGGAGCAGAGGCCGTGGCCCGCGAAGACCACGCTCCTGCTGCCACAGCGGAGCGTGTCACGCGGTGCTGCGGTTGTTGGCTCGCTTGCCGTACCACCTCCCCAACCTTGCGGAGGCGCCTCCGTGGTTGAGCCGGGGGCTCCGCTCGCGACGAGCTGCCCGAAGGTCGGGAGGAAGAGGCGTCAACCTCCGGCAAGCCGCTCGTGTCATCGGTGGGCTTGTCCGCCTCGACGCCGTGCCCGGCAGGCTCTTCCTCGCTGACAAACTCCGCTCGATCGGCAAGGCTCTCCGTCTCCGCTGCGTCCGCCTCCGCCAATGTGAATCCAAATTCGCCCGCGACCGCGGCTGCCGCCGCCTCTTCCATCCTGGAGGCGATGCGCGCCAACTCCTCGCCGGTGGTGTCCCGGGTGAGGCCCATCTCCTCGGCGGGGTCGACTGGCACCTCCACCAAGTCCTCGAAGAACGCCCGCACGACATCGCCGGCGGGCTCCTACCAAGTGGGGTCGATCCCGTGCGAGTCGCATAGCGGCATCATTGCAAGGATGCGGATGAGCGACGAATTGTTGCACAACGGGACGACGCCTCGCGGCAGCTTGAACCATTCGGGGTGGTCGGGGTCGTGCTTGAACAGCTCCCTGAGCGTCCCGTCAAGCTCCAAGACAGTGAAATTGAAGTTGAGGCCATGGCGCAGCCTCATGATGTCCGCCGCATTCTGGAACTCCCAGGCGGGTCTCCCTTCTCCTGCAGGGGAGCGATGCGGCGGCGGAGGAAATCTGCGCCAACGGCACCAACTGTGAGCCCAGCATGCCTAAGCCGCAGGATCCGGGTAACGGCAATCTGCAGCTTGTCGTTGTCCGGGGCCACGTCGCTCCAATCCCTGCCGGGCACCACAGGAGTTCGGCGCACGGCAGTGAATGGCTGCGGGTTCTCCTCGACGATCAGGCACCAGTCTGCTCTCCATTCCTCCCATTTGTTGCGGAGCTCTCCCTCCAGATAAGCATCCTTCCTGCCAGGCTTTGAGATCCAGGCGATTCCGCTGGAGAGGGGCTCTCCTCTCTCTACTCGAGGCGTGAAGAAGTGGCGGAAGAGGGCTACGTTTGGAAAGACTCCGACAAAGTTTTCGCAAAGATGTGCGAAAATTGCCATGGTCAGGACGGCATTGGGGGTGAAATCAAGGAGGTGGAACCCGTAGGTGTTCATGATGTCGCAGAAAAATTCAGAGAAGGGCGGGCAGAGCCCGCAATAGAAGAACAAAGGAAAGAAGGGATACCCAGTCGGATACTCCTTCTGGGCGGCGGCGGGAAGAACCCTGGTGCGCGGATGCCCTCACGTCCCCTTCGACCATAAAAGGTAGAATTCCTCCCTCAGGTCCAACGCCTCGAGCTCAAGGGGGAAGGTTGCCTGCTCCTTTCGCAGCGCCTCAAGTCCCTACGCCTCGGCCGACTTCACAGCCTTCCCTTTTCCCTTGTCGCCCTTCGGGGCCATGGCGGAAGCGGGGAGGGAGGTCGGCGGCGCTGGTAGCACTGGTGGCGACGGAAGGGGCGGAACGCTGCTTCTCTTGGGAAGTGGCGGAGATTTTCGAGGAATCGCAACTGGCGGGTGGGTGGACTGCCCCTGTTTCCCCTGCTTATAAGGGGGGGGGAGTTTCGCCTTTCTGAATAAACAAATCACCTGCAACATGATGCGTGCCCGCAGGGCTCAGCCCCGCGCACGCCGCCCACGTCACGCACGCCTCTCCCCATGATACCGCGTTCGACGCGTACCGTTCGGGGAGGGCGTGGTGGACGCAGAAGCAGATGCAGCGTGACCCAGGCCGCGCGTGCCCGTGCACTGTTTTGGGCCTGGCCCAACAGCGCTCGGCACCGTGGATGGCCCAGGCCCGGGGGCTCCTTTCGGTGTACTAAAGTAGGGGTACCTTAGTACCCCGAACTTGTGCACGGGCAGTCGTAGCACCCCGCGGCAAGGCTTGCCAGGTGATCGCCAAAACTCTCCATGGTCCCTTCTCTGGCCATCCAAGAGCAAAGTATTTGATCCAAGGCCCCGGCAGGAGGAGCTTGCCGGGAAGGCCACCCAAAGAGAGCAAGGCCCCGGCAAGAGGAGCTTGCCGGGACGACCGCTCGAAGCACAAGGCCCCGGCAAGAGGAGCTTGCCGGGAAGGCCGACCGAGGCACAACAAGAGACTTGCTGCGACGCGCCCCGCGTCCCGGCAAGGACCGGTGAGCGACAAGCTCCCGGGCGCGACAAGGCGTCAACCGCGGCAAGGCGCTTGCCGCGGCAAGTCACCACCCCGCGCCTGCGTTCCAGCTCATCCACCCACGCGTCGCTCTGGGGCCATTCCAGGCGTACGTGGCGAGAGGCTGCGCAGCCAGGGGCATGCGGTGGCGAAGCAACGCTGACAGGGTAGCCGTCGTCGCAAACGGTGGCGCCCCTGACGGCCCCTTTTCTGCACTATTTGGGCGACCTAGACGGGCATTTAATGCCCTTGTCCCTGCCGTCAGAGTTAGGTATGATAGCACTGTGCAAACAGCTGTACCCAACACAGCGTTTTCCAGTTTTGCCCCCCCCCCCCGCCTACGTTGCCACCTGTGGGTAACCCCTTGCACATATAAAAGGAGGCCCCATGCGCAATGGGCGGGGGGAGGAAGGCCACTTACGTTCAGTCTGATCAGTTGCCTGAGTGTACTGTAGCACTCAGCGCTCCCGAACCAAGAACACAATACAAACCACAAAGCAGCAGTAGGGTTTTACGCATCCGTGCGGCCCGAAGCTGGGTAAACCCCTTGTGTGCATCGCCTCGATCCGCTCTTCGCGCGACCTCCGCCCCCCACCGAACCAAGAAAGGGGCTCGGTCCCCATAGGTGTTCGTGGAGGCAGATTTCCCCCGACAGTAATCTCGGTAGTTCCGATTCCTCAAACTCGGTGAGACCGATTTTGGCAATGGGCATACACAATGAGATTGCAATCCCATCTCGGTGAGACCGAGATCCCTATCGCTGAAACCGATTTGCTAGGGTTTGTGGCAGTGGCTAGCTATGACATGTGAAACTCGGTGGCTCCGGATAGAAAGAATCAGTGGGGCCGAGTTTGACTTTAGGTTTGGGTCATATGTGGATATGGAAAGGTAGTTGAGGATTTTAGCATATCACTAAGCACATGAAGCAAGAGGCTCATTAAGCAACACCTCATCCCTTCTTAATAGTATTGGCTTTTCCTATGGACTCAGTGTGATCTTGGATCACTAAAATAGAAAATGTAGAGTCTTGATCTTGGAGCTTGAGCCAATCATTTGTCCTTAGCATCTTGAAGGGGTTCCACATCATTTAGTCCATGCCACTCCATTGTTGAACTTATCTGAAACATACTAGGTAAATGTGTTAGTCCAACAAGAGATATGTTGACATTAATTACCAAAACTACCCAGGGAGCACTTGTGCTTTCACTCCGGCTCACTCTTTGTTTAATAACACAGGCCCCAGGAGCACAAACCTCAGGCAGAACATGGTGGTCAAGCTGAAGGCAGACTACACTCTGGTGGAACAACTGTACACCGGGTCACAACATGCTTTGGCCGTTGTGGCCTTATCAAATGATGTCCCTTATCTCCTTCAAGATGTGCTGAAGTGGCTTGTTGTGCTCCCTCAGCGGGTTCAAGAGCTAAGGCGGGCATCGGCAAGAGCTGGAGCTATAGCGGCATTAAGCCGGGCCAAGGCATGGCTTCCAGAGCTAGACCCCGCTGATATTGCTCTTGGGTATCCAAGTTTGAAGGAAGATGGCACCGCGTTTAATGATAAGGATTTCACCGCCTGTGTGAAGGATATACGCCCGGTGGCTACACTTATTGGGAACGGTACTGACCTTACCAAGTATCAGCCGGGTTATGATAGCGAGAACCGGAGGATTCCAACACCTCATTATGATGTCGTCAGCCTGATCCCTCCAACTCATTAGCATACCTTTGCCCCTGAAGTCGACCCAACCGGTTTAATAGATGATGAAGCTGAGTTTGAAGCCTTGAGTGGCATTGACTGGGCCTCATCAACCTTCCAGGACAAGGCAGCCGATGAAGAAGCGGAGAAGGATAACCCAGAATCATGAAGCTACTCAAAGGAGTAAAGACATCGGGCATCATTTGTTTATGTCTTGTGAAAACAATGCCTCACTATTCAGACTCGGGGAGTCTTTGTAATAGGGTAGAAAAACTCTCGATTTTTTTCATGCCTCCGCGCATGTTTATGGCGCTCAATACTTTCTTAAGCCGCCATCGCTATATACTCTCAGCTTTTGTTGATCTTCTAGTTCCCTTATGCTTAAACAAAGCTGCCTGCCTCATCCTGCATAAACAAAGAAAAAATCCTCTGGCGACTTACCGCCTCGGGGGTCACATAAAGTATTGATAACCCGGAGTGTATACCAAACAAGTTTTATGAAAACCAACTTACGATTAGACTTTAGTAGACATCATCGTAATGATATACCTGTGATGCTTGTGATTATCATTCCGGCTTATATAATCCAACCCCTCAGGGTAAGTTTAACCCCTGAAAATTGGTATATAAAAATGCACCTGGTACGTAACAACCCGAGGTAACCAATATTAACCCGGAGGATTTGCAATCCATTCCATAATACTTTTAGGATGGTCTCAAGATAGTCAAATATTGACACTTTGTAAAACATGATTAATAATAAATAAAATTGAAGGCCTCTGATTCGAATACGATCAGTGAACCGTTCCAAAGGGGTTAAGCTAAGATTCGGATATGATCATATAGCCCCCAGTGGCTGTGGCGATGCCAATCAAGTTGGTATCGACAGCTATGTTCTCTTTGTTTCGAATATGAACTATGTTTGAACAGGAAGCCCCCAAGTGACCATGAGAGTTGTTTAATGACGTTGATTCGAATACGATCCACGTCAGACCCAAAGAGGTTAAGCTATGATTCAAATATGATCAAGAAGCCCCCAAGTGGGTTTGGCAGTATGCCGATCAAGTGGGTATCGACAGCTATGTTCTCTTTGGTTCGAATACGACCTATGTTTGAACAGGAAGCCCCCAAGTGATCATGGCT
The DNA here is from genome assembly GCA_032464435.1 of Aegilops umbellulata. Taxonomy (NCBI): domain Eukaryota; kingdom Viridiplantae; phylum Streptophyta; class Magnoliopsida; order Poales; family Poaceae; genus Aegilops; species Aegilops umbellulata. The sequence continues at coordinate 525,237,910 of CP136055.1, read as the reverse complement.
AGATTCAGATATGATCATAAGCCGGACCAAAGGAAAAGCCGGGTTCAGATATGACCCGCTTCCTGTTGGTTTTTTCCACCACATGACAAAGAAAACACGCAAACCTTTTAGGGTGGGAAAAAGGACAGAGGTCCTGCTTTACTGCTTTATGTAATATATACATGGTCGAAATATATACATATTAGAGCCGGTGGCTCAAGTATAATAAGCCCGAAGATGAGCGATATCCCACGGCCGGCGGATCTCCTCCTCCGTCTTACGTGAGTCTTCGTGTTCTCGAATATCAATAAGGTAGATGACCCGTTGTTCAGATTCTTGCTGACCACAAAGGGTCCTTCCCAAGGAGGGGATAGCTTGTGCATATCAGAATGATCCTGGATGAGCCGGAGCACTATGTCGCCTTCCTGAAAGGTTCTGGACCTAACCCGGCAGCTGTGGTAGCGGCGCAGGTCCTACTCTTAAATCGCCGAACGGGCTATTGCCAAGTCTCGCTCTTCGTCCAATAGGTCAAGTGCATCTTGACGAGTTCTTTCGTTGTCAGCCTCAACGTAAGCCGCCACACGGGGTGAGTCATGAAGGATGTCACTCGGTAGGACCGCCTCTGCTCCATACACAATGAAGAAAGGTGTGTAACCCATAGATTTGTTAGGTGTAGTGTTGATGCTCCAAAGCACAGAAGGTAACTCCTCCACCCAACAACCCGGCGTCCACTCTAAGGGGACTAAGAGCCAGGGCTTGATACCTTTCGAGATCTCTTGATTAGCTCTTTCTGCTTCACCATTGGATTGAGGATGAGCCACAGCCGAAACGTCAAGCCGGATATGCTCTCGTTGACAGAACTCTTCCATGGCTCCTTTGGAAAGATTGGTACCATTATCAGTGATGATGCTGTGTGGAAAACAAAAACGGAAAATCACCTTTTTCATAAATTGAACCGTCGTGGCTTCATCACACTTACTGACTGGCTCCGCCTCAACCCACTTTGTAAACTTGTCAACTGCCACCAGGAGGTGCGTCTTTTTATCCTTAGACCTTTTGAAAGGCCCAACCATGTCAAGCCCCCAGACTGCGAACGGCCAAGTAATTGGAATCATCCTTAATTCTTGAGCCGGCACATGTGCTCGTCGTGAGAATTTCTGACATTCGTCACATTTACTGACTAGATCTTCTGCATCGGCATGAGCTGTCAGCCAAGAAAACCCATGACGGAAAGCCTTGGCCACAAGGGATTTTGTGCCGGCATGATGACCGCAATCCCCCTCATGGATCTCACGAAGTATCTCCTGACCCTCCGCAGGTGACACACAACGCTGAAATGCTCCAGTGACACTTCAGTGATGTAACTCGCCATTAACAATTGTCATGGACTTAGATCTCCGGACGATTTGTCTTGCCAAGGTCTCATCCTCAGGCAACTCTCCCTGGGTCATATAAGTCAAATAAGGCACTGTCCAATCCGGGATTATGTGGAGAGCCGCCACCAGCTGCGCCTCTGGGTCTGGTTCTGCTAGATCTTCTTCTGTAGGTAACTTAACAGAAGGGTTATGCAGAACATCGAGAAAAGTGTTAGGCGACACCGGCTTACGTTGAGATCCCAGCCGGCTTAAGGCATCAGCCGCCTCATTCTTCCTTTGCTCAATGTGTTCCACCTGATAACCCTTGAAGTGCCCAGCTACGGCATCAACTTCACGACGGTAAGCCGCCATAAGGGGATCCTTGGAATCCCACTTGCATGACACTTGTTGGGCCACAAGGTCTGAATCGCCCAAGCACCTTACCCGGCTCAAATTCATCTCTTTGGCCATCCGGAGACCATGGAGTAAGGCCTGATATTCAGCTGCATTGTTAGTACAAGGAAAAATAAGCCAGAGCACATAACAGAATTTGTCACCTCGAGGGTAAGTTAAAACTACTCCAGCCCCCGAGCCTTCTAACTGCCTGGACCCATCAAAGTGAATAGTCCAATATGTGTTATCCGGCTTCTCCTCAGGTGCCTGTAACTCTGTCCAATCATTGATAAAATCCACTAAGACTTGAGATTTAATTGCAGTACGTGGCATGTACTTGAGACCATGAGGCCCAAGCTCAATGGCCCACTTGGCGACTCGCCCCGTGGCCTCTCTATTCTGGATTATGTCTCCCAAGGGGGATGAACTCACCACAGTGATAGGGTGACCTTGGAAGTATTGCTTCAGCTTCCGGCTTGCCATGAACACTCTGTAAACAAGCTTCTGCCAATGTGGATATCTTTGTTTCGACTCAATGAGCACCTCACTGACGTAATAAACCGGTCGTTGAACCGGATGCTCCTTGCCAGCCTCCTTGTGCTCCACCACGATCGCAACACAGACAACTCGCGAGTTGGCGGCCACATATAACAGCAATGGCTCTCCATCAATGGGAGCTGCTAGGACCGGTCATTCAGATATCTGTCTCTTTAAATCCTCAAAGGCAGTATTAGCAGCATCACTCCAGACAAAAGTGTCTGTCTTCTTCATCATTTGATACAGCGGTAGGTCCTTCTCACCTAACCGGCTTATGAACCGGCTTAAAGCAGCGACACGACCCACCAATCGCTGAACATCATTGATGCATGCCGGCTTAGCCAGAGAGGTAATTGCCTTGATCTTCTCCGGATTAGCTTAAATCCCTGTGTTTGAGACCAGAAATCCCAAAAGCTTGCCTGCAGGTACACCAAATACACACTTCTCTGGGTTAAGCATCATCTTGTACACCCGGAGATTATCAAAGGTCTCCTATAAATCAGATATCAAGGTTTCCTTCTCTCTGGACTTCACCACTATGTCATCCACATAAGCATGAACATTGCGCCCAATTTGATTGTGGAGACAGTTCTGTACACACCGTTGATTAGTCGCCTGGGCACTCTTGAGCCCAAAAGGCATACATATGTAGCAGAAGGCTCCAAACGGAGTAATGAAAGTCATCTTCTCCTGGTCCTTAACTGCCATTTTGATCTGATGATAACCAGAGTAAGCATCCAAGAAGCTCAAACGCTCACAACGCGCCGTAGCATCAATGATTTGATCAATACGGGGGAGAGCAAAAGGATCAGCCGGACAAGCCTTATTTAAGTTCGTGTAATCCACACACATTCGCCAGGTGCCGTTCTTCTTGAGTACGAGCACCGGGTTAGCCAACCACTCCGGGTGAAAAACTTCAACAATGAACCCAGCCGCCAAGAGCCGGGCGACCTCCTCTCCAATAGCCTTTCGTCGTTCTTCGTTGAATCACCGAAGAAACTGCCTGACCGGCTTATACTTCGGATCAATATTAAGAGTGTGCTCAGTGAGTCCTCTCGGTACACGCGGCATGTCAGAAGGTTTCCATGCAAAGATGTCCCGGTTCTCACGGATGAACTCGACGAGCGCGCTTTCCTATTTAGGATCCAAGTTGGTGCTGACGCTGAACTGCTGGGATGAGTCGCCTGGAGTAAAATCCACAAGCTTGGTCTCAACAGCCGACTTAAACTTCATCGCCGGGTCATGCTCCGTGGTTGGCTTTTTGAGGGACGTCATATCTGCTAGGTCAACGTTATCTTGATAAAACTTCAGCTCCTCTGCTGCGCAGATAGACTCGGCGTAAGCCGCGTCGCCTTCTTCGCATTCCAGGGCTACCTTCCTACTTCCATGCACAGTGATGGTGCGTTTATAACCCGGCATCTTGAGCTGTAGATAAACATAACACGGCCGCGCCATGAACTTAGCATAAGCCGGCCGCCCAAATAGAGCATGATACGGACTCCTGATCTTGACCACCTCAAATGTTAATTTCTCAGCCCTAGAATCGTGCTCATCTCCAAAGACCACTTCCAGCTCAATCTTTCCGACAGGGTATGCCAACTTACCATGCACTACTCCATGGAAAATGGTGTTGGATGTCTTTAAGTTTTTGTCAGTCAAACCCATATGCCGAAAGGTCTCGTAATAGAGGATGTTGACGCTGCTACCTCCATCCATGAGCACCTTTGTGAATTTATATCCACCAACCTGTGGTGCCACCACCAAGGCTAACTGACCCGGATTATCAACCCGGGGAGGGTGATCCTCTCTACTCCACATAATAGGCTGCTCTGACCACCTCAAATAACGGGGAACCGCCGGCTCAACAGAATTCACGCCCCTCTTATGAATCTTCTGGTCACGTTTGCATCAGCTAGTGGTGAACACATGATACTGCCCACTATTCAGCTGCTTCGGATGGCTTTGATAACCCGACTGCTGCTGTTGTTGTCCTCCTTGACCAGACTGCTATTGATTATAACCGCCTTGATTTCCCTGGAAGCCGGAGTTTGAACCGCCACCCGGGCCATGAAAGCCACCGGCACCTGAGCCGCCACCCGACCCGTGATTGCCGTTGAACATGTTGGAATTCTTGAAAGCCTTCATGATCGCGCAATCCTTCCATAAATGAGTGGCCGGCCTTTCCCGAGTGCCGTGTTTCAGACAAGGTTCATTGAGTAGCTGCTCAAGAGATGGACCTGACCCGCCAGAGCGAGGGGGAGGCTTTCCCTTGCGTCTCTGATTATTACCCTATGCATTGGCATTGGCTACAAACTCCGGGTTACAGTCCGCCTTGTGCTTGTTGCCTCCTTGATTCATCGGGTTATGCTGCTGACCCTTTCCATTGTCGTTCTTCTTTCCCTTCCCTGTCTTTTCCTCATCACACACGGGATCCTTGGTACTATCAGAGTCGGCGTACTTGACCAAAGCTGCCATCAGCGTACCCATATCATTGCAATCATGCTTAAGGCGCCCCAGCTTCTGTCTCAGCGTCTCAAAGCGGCAATTCTTCTACAACATGAGAACTGCTGAGCCAGCATCCATCTTGTCAGATGAATGTATTATCTCCTTGACCCGGCGCACCCAATGGGTTGTGGATTCACCCTCCTCTTTCTTACAATTTGTTAAGTCTACAATTGACATAGATTGCTTGCAAGTATCCTTGAAATTCTGAATGAACCGGGCTTTCAGCTCTGCCCATGAGCCGATGGAATTAGGCGGCAGGCCCTTTAACCAAGACCGGGCCATTCCATCTAGCATCATGGTAAAATACTTAGCCATAGCTGCGTCACTGACCTCAAGTAGCTCCATAGCCATCTCATAGCTCCCAATCCAGGCCCCGGGCTGTAAGTCGGACGTATAATTTGGCACCTTTCGGGGTCCCTTGAAATCCTTAGGCAGACGTACATTACGCAAAGCCGGCACCAGACAAGGAACACCGCCGGTTCTGGTGGCTACCCCTGCTTCAATAGAAGTCGTTGGATAATTCGGGAAGACCTGGTGAGCCACTTGCTGATCCGCCAGTTGAGCTGCCCGTTGGTCCTCCTGTCGTACCCTGTCCTACACCGGGTTATATCAACCGGGTTGGTTATGGCGCTGGGCATTGCTTGACAAAGCTTCTGACTCCATGCACCTGCTGTAACTCGGGCTCCGGCTTGGACGAGGAGTTGAATGGATCCTGTCCCGGCTATAGGAATAAGCCTCCTACTGAGCCAGGGCTGTCTGGACAAGCTCTCTGATCCTCCGGGTCTCCACCGCTGTCGGATCATCGCCGTCTACTAGAAGAGCCGCTAAACGTGCCGACGCGGCGATCAGGTTCTCCATGGGGTTAGAGAAGTGACCCGGCGGTGTTGGAACGTAGCGAGGCGGGCCCATATTCACATGAGGAGGTGCCATCACCCGAGGCTGACCCGTTACCCCTGTTCCGGGTGTCATGAACTGATTTGCCTCTGGCGGGTTACTAGGTCCAGCGTCGGGTGTGGTGAAGTTGATGTTCCGAGGATCGTAAACCGGAGGTAAACAGGATTGAGTTTTTTGATGTCTCCTCCTCATCACCTCATTAGATGCGTTCAGGCTCATCGTAAGCTGAAAAGCCTCCGACTGGAGCTGCTGCGCCCGTGCATCCAAAGCCGCTCGTTCCGCGGCCAGTCTGGTGTCCTCAGCTGCTAAGGCCTCCTTAGCCTGAGCTATTTCCTCACGTACCTGTGACACCTCTGCATCGTGCTCATCCTTATTCGCAGGAAGAACGGTGGCGGTTAATAGGGCCGTCAACTTATCCGTGAGGTCCATCAACACTTGAGCCGGTGGGAGCACGGGGTCTCCTACCCCGGCCGCTCCTGACCCGGACGTTATTGCTGCCGCGGCGGTAGAGTTTTGACCGGGTTGAGTACCAGCCATGAAGACTCCTACCCAGCTTGGCGGGTCAAAGGGGTCCGGAATACTACTGCCATCGGAACAGCCCCCAAGCCCTCCGTCTTGCAATAAATACAGTGAATATGTTGAACCGGAGGACGAATCACCATCGAAGAGGATGGCCGTCTCACCACCATCTACAGATCCTTCAGAAAGCTTCCCTCCGTGGACGCAACCAACGAAAGCACGCTTTACGACGGGTTGAGACAGGGTGGGTTTCGCCCGCTGAGCCGTCTCGACGAGGTCGATGCAGTTGTCCGGCTCAGGGCACGGTTCACCGATCCGTCCGATGAAGACATGTATTCCGCCAAAGGGAACCCGATACCCGTACTCAATTGAGCTGGCGTCAGGGGCCCCGCCTTCGTTGTCGATGTAGATCTTGCCGCGACGACTCTTGGTCATTCGGCCCACAGCGTATCCCTTGAGCCCTTCGAAGTTGCCCTTCAAGAACTCAAATCCACTGTGCGGTGGCCCCACGGTGGGCGCTAACTGTCGTGGAATTGTCACGGCAGATGTCCTCTCGTAAGGACTTAGTCGTAGAGCCATCGCAACTAGGAAGCTTAAAGGGGTTAATCGGGGCAAAGGACATGAGAGGTTTATACTAGTTCAGCCCCTTACGGTGAAGGAAGGCCTACGTCTAGTTGGGTTGGTATTGCTTGAGGTTTCGATGACCAGGGAGCGAGACACGCTATGCCCGGTTCTCGATTGGTTGTTTCTTGCTGAGGGAGTCCTGGATTAGGGGGTGTTTGGGTAGCCGGACTATACCTTCAGCCGGACTCCAGGACTATGAAGATACAAGATTGAAGACTTCGTCCCGTGTCCGGATGGGACTTTCCTTGGCGTGGAAGGCAAGCTTGGCGATGCGGATATTCAAGATCCCCTACCATTGTAACTGACTCTGTTTAACCCTAACCCTATCTGGTGTCTATATAAACCGGAGGGTTCTAGTCCGTAGGACAACTCCATCATACAACAATCATACCATAGGCTAGCTTCTAGGGTTTAGCCTCCTTGATCTCGTGGTAGATCTACTCTTGTACTACCCATATCATCAATATTAATCAAGCAGGAGTAGGGTTTTACCTCCATCGAGAGGGCCCGAACCTGAGTAAAAACATCGTGTCCCTTGTCTCCTGTTACCATCCGGCCGAGGCGCACAGTTCGGGACCCCCTACCCGAAATCCGCCGGTTTTGACACCGACACTTGCCCTAAGCCGTTGCCGGGTCGTCCCCTTATATACATGGGTTGACGCCCTGCGGCCCTCAGAGTCCCGGCCGGCTCATATACAATGTCCGGCTCGGTGACTAGTCAACTATTCCTTATAATACAAGTTATGCCATCATGGCGGTTTAGTACTACGGGCCTTAAGTCGCCAGTGGGCCTTGGCCCCCTTATTGAACCGCCATCTCCAGCTCTTGGGCTTCACAGAATAATCTTCTTACTGTAACCCGGCCCCTCACGGGCGGCTTACAAATAGTTATATCCCCAACAGTTTGTATATTCAACTACTCTTCCTATGCATCAGCCATTTGAAGCGGTGATGGAAGTATCTAGAGTGAAAACAAGGTATTCAGAGCAGACAATGCTACCTGCTGAAGCAGACATCTTGTTAGTTACAGAGAGCTCCTCAGAGGAGGATTCAGAGACTGATGACCAGTCCCATTTTCCCCCTGAGGTCTACGCTCAAACTTGGCAGGGTTATATTACCCATGTCATGCATGTTGTCTTGCATTGCTTAGTTTTTACATCATATATGGATTGCCATCTACTAACTTGCTTACTATATAAATCATATATTTGAATTATATCATGCCATACACATCATTTATCTGAATTATGGCATGGCAACCCATTTAATAAACACATCATATTGTTATATCATCTCATCCTTTTTAGTGTTTACAGTCATCATATTTTGAATTATGGCATTCTATCCGTGAATTTATGTGAACTATGGCATGTCAACCTATTTAATAAACACATTATATAGTTATGTCATGTCATCATGTTTATATAGTCTCATATTTTGAACTATGTCTTTCCATCTTTTTTAGTTAGCCATCATAGTGTGAAATTGTGTCATGCTATCCTGTTTAGTTAGCCATCATATATGTGAAATTGTGTCATGCTATCCTGTTTGGTTACACAACATAAATATGAATTATTTCATGCCCTCTTTTATTCCCCACTATCCATTCCACCTGTCTATCATACAATGTCTATATTTTCAATTACTTTTCTTGTTTATCAGCCATTTGAATTGGAGACATGATGGCAGTATCTAACAGAGTAACAACACGGTCTTGAGAAAATATAGTGCTACCAGTTGATGCAGATAGAACCACGGTTGTACTTGCCCAAGGACCAGATCCACCACACATAACCCAGACTCTCACAGATTGTACCCCTACCCAGTTGGACAGAGAACCAGCTACAACCCTTCTAACCCCAACCCCGTCAGATAGTAACCCAGTTCTAGTTGACACAGCACCGTCTCCACAACAGAGCACACAAACACGAGCAGTTAGTAAGGGAACTGCAGTTCCCAAAGCACGAGGACCACCACTCCGAATCCCAACTCAACGCTTAAAGGAGAAGAAGATTTGTTCTCAGGTCAGGTTCTGTAGCTATGGTTCATACTCCTTCGCTCTAGCATGACTGTATTTACTCATACCAACTATTTTCAAATTTGAAGGATGGTATTGAAACTCCAATGTCGCAACAGGTATGTTTTAAACCTGTTTCTTTAACTGGTTTCCTGTTGTAACCTGCTCTATGTTGATTTCAGTTTCAATTGAATAAACAGTTATGTTTTCATGTCATGCACATTACAAGTGTTGTTATTGCTCTATAGTTACCCAAACTTATATTCTGTCTATTCTGCTTTGTCTTGAACAAATATTATTTGAACTGTGTCCCTATCTTGATTTGGCAACAAAAACTAGAATGATATAGACCATAAAGTGACCATGGTACATAGATATATCTTTGTTTCATGTTGTTATCCTGTCCACTTTACTACCGAACTCATTTACCAAAATGAGTTTCATATACAACATGGTAAACATGTGATGTGTCTACTTGTTTCTCTTTTAAAATGCGGACAAAATATTGGAGAACAGTACCGCGTTATCCAATGGTAAAGGAAGTAATGCAGATAAGGTTCAAGATAGTGAGACATCCCTGTTGGTCTCCAGGAAAGTTGATAAAAACTATCTTGACGACAGTGAGGGAACCCAAAAGTCCTGTCTTGATATAGTGTTCGAGTTAATGGCCACTACTGCTAGCACAAGCTCTTCGAACTCGCTGCCTGAATCAGTTCGTCTTCTTGAGTCTCAACTTCAAGTTGAAAGACATCGATCAGATGTGCTGCGGCAAGAAGATGAAGGACTGAGGAAGTCCCTGCAGAACTCAGATGCATATTTTCTGGTGCAACAGCAAGCGCTGGAGGATTTAAGCGCCAAACAAGAGAAAGTTAATAAGCTTGCTAAGCATCTTGCCAGCATTATGGGTACCCAGGATATTGTTTCTTGAGATCTTCTGAAGTGGTTTCAGTTCTGGATTTGTTTTGCTGCGGCGTTTATTTGCGCTGGTCGCCAACTTTGACAACCAGTGTATATGATATGCTGCTTTGTTCCCTATATTTGCACTGGTGGCGAACTTTGATGCCAAGTGGATGTAATATGTGTAATAGCCGTGATAGCCTAGTGTTAGTTGCTTGCTTATTTATTTCCTTGTTGTCTTGTCTATTTGTTTGCTTGTAGTCATTGCAGTTCTTTTTCGGCGGTTAGCTATGTAACGCCCCGGATGTAACTTGCCATCTTTGTACTCCAACTCTTGCCATTTCCGGCTATGTGATGTGATATTCCCTCCGTGGTTGGGTTTCCCTTCATTTTGCATTTTGTCCTTGTCATGCATTTCATGTCATGTCATCATGTGCATCGCATTTGCATATGTGTTCGTTTCATGAATCCGAGCATTTTTCCCGTTGTCCGTTTTGCAATCCGGCGCTCCTATGTTCCCTGGCGTTCTCTTTTACCTTTTTCCGTGAGCGGATATTAAACTTTCTCGGATTGGACCGAGGTTTGTCAAGCGGCCTTGGTATAGCACCGGTAGACCGCCTGTCAAGTTTCGGGTCATTCGGAGGTTGTTCGATACTCCAACGGTTAACCGGGTAACCGTGAAAGCCTATTTTGGGTGGCAGCCCAAAACCCCTCCAAAACAACCCAATAACCCATCTAAGTCACTCCCATGTCCATCGCCGTTCGATCACGATCGTGTGGCCGCAAACCGTGCTCAATTTGGAGCCTCCTAGCTCCTCCTACCTATAAATATGTCCACCTCCCCGAAATTTGCGGATGAAACCCCAGCCTCCTCTTCCTCCGCGCCACCGGACGCGTCTCCACCGCCGCCGGACCTGTCCGCCGCCCTCCGGACAAATCGCTCCGCCGCCCCTCCGCTAATCGCGTGCCGCCACCTGTCCCGCCGCCGTTCCCCACCGCACGGCCCGGGGAAGCCCATCGCGGGCCCAGATCCGTCGCCGCCGCCGCCCGCGGCCTCGTTCCCGCCGCCGGCGCGCCTTCGCCTCTCCGCCGTCATGCTCCGCCGCCGCCCCGCTGGCGCACCTCCCGCGTCCGACCGCGGCCCTCCTGGCCCGGCGCGCCGCCGCCCGCCTCCCTGGCGCCCGAGCGCTGCCAGCGCCCGCAGGCGCCCCGACCGGCTCCTGCCGCTGCCGCCCGCTGGCCTCCCCTCGTGCCCCGTGCCTCGGCTTCCGCGCCGGAACCGCGTCTCCCCGCCGGTCCCCGCCGACCGCCGCCGCCTCCCGCGTCCCCGCGCCTCGCCGCAGGCGCGCCGTCGTCAGCTCCGGCCGGATCCGGCGAGATCCGGCCCGGAACCCCGCAGGTGGATGAGATCCACCCAGCCCCCGAACCAAACGCGCCCGCGCCTGTCCCCGGATCCCTCCGTCCCGGGACCTCCTCGTCCAGTTTTCGCAGGGTAAAAATCGCCCAAGTCCCAGATTTTCAGCATTTTGTGCCCCTGTTCATTGCACCATAAATCTCTGCATACTGCTCCGTTTTGCGTGCACGATATATGTAAATGTTCGCCTCGAGATGCTCTACATTTTGTTCCATTGTGCCATGTTCATTTGAGTTCATTTTGATGCCCTAATCATCGTTGCAAAACTGCTATATGATGTTGTCTGCTGCCTGTTATTAGAACATGCTCATTTGTCATTTTTGTATCTTTTTGTGTGGTTTTTTTTGAGCATGAAGCCTACATGTGTTTTATAATATGACATGCCATCCTTACAGGGGCGTATGCCATGTATTTTTGTGATCTTTGTGGTGACTAGCACAAGCATGCTAACTAGGGATCATATTGTTGGTGATTTCAGGGACTTAGTAATTTCACTAAGTCATTCCCTGCTGTTATTTTTATGCCATGTATCCATGTTGTTTCAGAGAGATCTATGCCTCTTTTGAGCATGATCAGTAAGGGTGTTTTGAACATATGGATTTTCTCTATCCATCGGTGCCTTTGTTTGTAATTATGGAGTGCCATAGCTTGAGTCAATCGAGCTCTACTTTTGCTATAAAATGTTACTGGCAGATTGTTTACATGTTATTCGTTTTTGCCAAGCTTGTTGTAGTTGATCCTTGAATGCTATGATGTTGTTCTTGCCATGTCTAGCTTCTATGCCATGTCTTCTTGGTGAATGTATGCTTAGTTTATCATGCAATTCTCTGTAGTGAGTGCATCGAGCTCGTAAACATGCCTACTTGCTATCTGTTTTTGACATGTCCAGTTTTCTGCCAAGTCTGAAAACTGTAACGAAACTTGCTTAATTGACATGGGTGCTATTATATTTTCTGGTCCTTTTTGGCTCATAGTCAGTAAGGTACTTTTGTTCACTGCTTTGAGTAGATCCATGCCATGCCATATTTTGCTATGTCATGTTCCTGTAGCAGGTTGTTTCCTTGCACTAAACATGTCATCCTGATGTTAATTTCTGGCATGATAGTATTTTCACTAAGTCTGTGAACCTGTTATCTTTTGCACTTTTGCCATGCTTGTTTGAAACTGTTATGTTGCGATTTAGCCATAGCTCAGTGTTCATCTTTTGTCAAGCATCTTGAGTAGTTCACTGTAATATGCTTTGTTGGTACGTTTGAGCGAAGTAGCTTAATTTCTTGTTGCTTGCTAAGTAGCATCATGCTGTTAATGGCAGAATCTTGTCATTCTTGTTTTGCTTGTCATTTGCAAACCGTGCATCCGATTCCGGTGATCTTTATATCGATTTCAACCGAAATCATCTCACCTTTCCAGTGGCATACTTGGTTTGCCAAGAATATGCCTTGTTCATCTTTTCCTTCCGGAGCACGCATGTGCATTGCATACCACATCTCGCATATCATGCCATGTTTTGCATCATGTTGCTTGCGCAGTGCATCGTGGTTGATAGTTGTTCCTTTGCTTGTGTTCTCGTTTTGGGTAGAGCCGGGAGACGAGTACGTGAACGAGGAACCTGTTGAGAACACTTACGAGGCTCAAGCTTTCGACAACTCTGAGAACCTTGCAGGCAAGATGACCATACCCTCGAAATCACTTCTATCTTTGCTTGCTAGTTGCTCGCTCTTTTGCTATGCCTATGCTGCGATACCTACCACTTGCTTATCATGCCTCCCATATTGTTAAACCAAGCCTCTTACCCACCTTGTCCTAGCAAACCGTTGTTTGGCTATGTTACCGCTTTGCTCAGCCCCTCTTATAGCGTTGTTAGTTGCAGGTGAAGATGAAGTTTGTTCCTTGTTGGAACATGGAGATGTTGTTCCTTGGTTGGAACATGTTTACTTGTTGGGATATCACAATACCTTTTATATTATTAATGCATCTATATACTTGGTAAAGGGTGGAAGGCTCGGCCCTATGCCTGGTGTTTTGTTCCACTCTTGCCGCCCTAGTTTCCGTCATATCGGTATTATGTTCCCGGATTTTGCGTCCCTAACGCGGTCGGGTGATTTATGGGACCCCCTTGACAGTTCACTTTGAATAAGACTCCTCCAGCAAGGCCCAACCTTGGTTTTACCATTTGCCTCACCGCCACCTACTTTTCCCTTGGGAGTCGCTCTCTCGAGGGTCATCTTTATTTAGCCCCCCGGGCCAATGCTTGTCTAAGTGTTGGTCCAAACTAGAGCCACTTGCGGTGCCGCCCCTAGGCAACTTGGGGTATCGTCGGTTGCCGTACGTAGTGTTCATCCGGTGTTGCCCTGAGAACGAGATATGTGCAGCTCCTATCAGGATGTCGGCGCATCGGGAGGTCTTGCTGGTCTTGTTTTATTATTGTCGAAATGTCTTTTAGCCGGGATTCCGAGACTGATCGGGTCTTCCCGGGGAGAAGGAATATCCTTCGTTGATCGCGAGATCTTATAATGGGCTAAGTTGGGACACCCCTGCAGGGTTTGAACTTTCGAAAGCCGTGCTCGCGGTTATGTGGCAGATGAGAATTTGTTAATGTCCGGTTGTAGAAAGCGTGTGTAACCGTGATGGTCTCTTCTCGGCGGAGTCCGGGAAGTGAACACGGTGTTGGAGTTATGCTTGACGTAGGTTGTTCTAGGATCACTTCTTGATCATAGTTGTTCGACCGTGCTTTTGCCTCCTCTTCTCGCTCTCTTTTGCGTATGTTAGCCACCATATTTGCTAGTCTCTTGCTGCAGCTCCACCTCACTACCCTGTCCTACCTTTAAGCTTAAATAGTCTTGATCTCGCGGGTGTGAGATTGCTGAGTCCCCGTGACTCACAGATACTTCCAAAACCAGTTTGCAGGTGCCGATGAAACCGTGCAGGTGTCGCACCCGAGCTCAAGGAGGAGCTCGATTAAGATCTTGATCATTGTGTTGTTTCGTTTCAGTTGATCAGTAGTGGAGCCCAGTTGGGACGATCGGGGATCTGTGTAGCAACTGGGGTAGTCTTCTTTTATTTTGGTTCCATAGTCGGACCTTGATTGTATCTGTATGATGTAATGCTTTACTCATGTATTGTGTGAAGTGGCGATTGTAAGCCAACTATGTATCTTTTTCCCTTATGTATTACATGGGTTGTGTGAAGATTACCTCACTTGCGACATTGCTTTCAATGCGGTTATGCCTCTAAGTCGTGCTTCGACACGTGGGAGATATAGCCGCATCGAGGGCGTTACAAGCTAGTGGCTGCAATAACCTACTTTTTAAAAGTAGGCCACAATAACCATGGGCTAATATTTACTATAGTGACACTAGGCCTCCTAATGGCCGTAGAAACAGTGGGACTTCTACGGGCAGTAGAAACAATGGGCCTTCTACAGGCCGTAGAAGCAATGGGCCTTCTGCGGCCGTATTATCAATGGGCCTTATACGGGCCGTATGATCGATTGGCCAAACATGGGCCAAACAGACCGCATTATGGCCGTAAACGGGCTAGAGTTGGAATCGTCCGTTCATGCGCCGACCATAACGGTCATCATTAATAGGCCGTATTTGATGACGCTATGAAAACGGCCCAACGTATTAACGGACCACAAATGGGCCGACTGTAACCACGGGCTGAATTTGGCCCACAAGCAGAAAATGACAGTAACTGGTCGTAAGTAAACAAATGCAGGAAATGAGCCCAAGAATAAATGGGCTCTGAGAAGGCCGAAAGATAACATGGGCTGAAAACGGCCCAACGGAATAACGGGCCGTTAGTGGGTATAAAGTGATATACTGTTCGTTACGGGCCAGTTTCACCACGGGTTGTTAATGGGTGTAAAGTGATACACTGTTCATTACGGGCCAGTTTCACCACGGGCCATTAATAGGCCAAGAGTTACATAGGGCCTCATATGGGCCGAAAGACGTTATGGGCCATACATGGGCCAGAAGTGAAAACGGGCTGGAATCATATTGGATGGCCCAGATGACGCTACTGGGCCTAATTCGAATAGGGTGTAACGGGCCTTGGGTTAGCGGGCTGTAAATGGGCTATATGCGAACAGGCCGTTGACAGGCTTTCCATGGGCCCGCTCGCCACCTTTTGACCAAGTCAAACGGGTCGGCCTTTTCACAGGAAGGGGCCTCTGTTGGGCCCTGCCACGTGTTGACGTATCATAGGCGCCTATCTGACCCACTGACGAGCTGACACGTGTTTCGTCCGGCCAATAAGAATTTTACACGTGGAAATTTCCCATTGGTCGGGGCTGTTAACGGGTTATCGGATCCAAAACCCGACCCGATAGCTTAACGGCGTTCTGTTACGGTGGATGCCACGTCTTGGTCACCCTTGACGAAAGCACTTCTATGGCGCGCGATTTATCGTCATGGAAGTGGACACTTCTGTGATGATAATTTTGGTAATGTCATGGAACACTTCTACGATTGCACAGGTATGATTATCTTGATTCTGTCATAAATTTGTCATGGATGTACATGCATGACAAAAAACGCGACCTACTGTGACAAACACGTATCATCACAGAAGTGTATTTTTTTTGTAGTGTTAGTTGCGGAGCCATTGCGACGAGGTTAGCATAAAGGGGTTAAACAAGACAAAGGACATGAGGTTCATACTGGGTCGGCCCCTTGCGCTGAAGGTAAAAGCCTCTTCCAGTTGAGGTGGTATTGCTAGGGTTTCAATTACCAGGGAGCGAATATGATTGGCCTGGCTTTCGATCTGTTCTTTCTTGCCCTAAACCACTGCCGGGTCGTCCCCTTATATACATGGGTTGACGCCCTGTAGCTTACAGAGTCTCGGCCGGCTCATACAAACGTGTCCGGCCTGGCGACTTATCTTACATGCCTTACAATACAAGTTACATATACATGGTGGTTTACACTTATGGGCCTTAAGCCGCCTTCAAGTTTGGGCCCTTTAACAAGCCTACTTCATGAAACACCATCTTCAACATACTCATGGGCTTTATTTAGATGAACCGCCATTGGGATAACCCGACCCCTCCTAGGCGGGTCATATGCAATAGTCATATCCCCAACAGTCCCCAAAGGTGGGACGTTCCGTACCGAGAACCATCATGCTTGTTGTGAGAAGCTCCGGTTTGTGAGAAGCATATACACAAACTTGCCCCAAATGGGACAAAAAATTTACCACGGCATGTTGATGCCACTCCATGATAGCATGCCAAGTTTCATGAATTTCAGATGGGTTTTGGATTTACTAGAATTTAAAAACCAGGCATCTCAATGTTTTCCCGGCAATCAACGGTGCCCTGGTGTTTGAAATTCATTCCCATTTCTTGCATGTGACCTAAGCATGCACCCAAGGGCACATAATTGATTTTTCAACCAATTCATATGCACTCGAGCATGTGCATGTAGTTCAAATTTGAATTATGCACCTTAAATGGCTAGAAAACCAATTTAATGTATAAAATGTTCAAACGAACCCTGAATAATTCCAATTCTTTACGAGACACATATAGTTGCATGTTCACTCCAGATAAAAGGTCTAGCAATTCAAACATTGTCCATTGCCACTGTGACCCCATTATGTAATTCAAATTAAGATGAAAAATCAAGTAGATCGCACATAGTTTATTATCAGCAGCCGTGTGAGATGCAGCACAAAATATCCCGGAGCACCATCGGTGTATAGTACGCCTATGGCTTACGCGAGAAAGTGCGTCGGCTATAGTCCACAGCCGGCATCTCAAGCACACTAGCTCGCTCCCCAAATATCATTTCATTGTTCAATCGTCGCCGGTGGAAGATGGGCACGTGGAGCCACATCGTGAGGGCAACTTCAGTAGCTCACTCCGGCGAGAGCGCGGCTGCAGCCGCCATTCGCGTGCTAACAAGGTGCATGAGTGCGGCCGCAATCTGCGACCGGGCGGCAAAGGCAGCCCAAACGGCCGTTGTTGCTTCTAAGTTGGTGGCAACAACATCTGCCTCAGGGATAGCAACTGGCGAGAGCGGCACAACAATTGTCCGTTCCGCAGCGGCGGCCTTAGCCCTGATGGAGGCCGCCCACGACCATGTCTAGGCTGCCCACGCCCAGCTCCTGGCGGTCACCGCACAAACCGAACAAAGCTTCTCTGACAACGGTCGGCAACCCACGGCCGAAGAGCTGGCAATCACCGAGAGCGTTCGAGCAGTCATCCATCCCTCCGTCGTGTACCTTGCGATGACGGAGCCCATCCAAGCCCAGATCGCGCCCGCCCACGCCCAGCTCGTGGCGGCCTTTTCCAAAGAGATGGCGGACACGGATGGCGAGATGCTTGCTAAGTATGGTGTGATGGATGCCATGGAGCCCCTTCCCCAGGAGACCGTCGGGCGTGAGCTGGACATGGAGGCAGCGGTGGAGATCGACGAGCACCAACTGTAGTAGTACTCTTTGTTTTGTTTAATTAAGAGCATCGGTCTTTAATTTGTTAGAGTAATGTTTAGGTCAGCTAGATCTGTTTAATTGCTGAACTTGCTCGATTAAGAAGTGTAGGTGTGATGTAGTCTCCTTTGTGTACCCAAATTATGCTATGACATGGATGACCACTGTAACCATGGAAATTCGAACCAAAACTTTTGACGTTCAAACTCATCACACACGGGTGAAGCTATCTGAATCGTTTGTGATGTCCACATATCGTACACAGTTCTGAATAAAGGACCGTGTCTGATGACACTTTGCGCGCCAGTTTTTTGGCTAAAGCGATTCCAAATTTTCGGCTTCCGCGGAAATATTTACCTCCCCGCCCCCTCCCCCTTACCAAAAGACACATTTCCCCTCTTTCCGCCTTCCTTTCCAAGTTGAAACCTTCACTCCTTGCTTGCAGCGCCGCCTCCTCGTCGGCGACCCTCCTTCACGCTGCTCGGCCTCGTCTATCCAGGCAGGTAATCCACACCAGACCCCCATCCTCCTCCTCCTTCCACATCCCACATGCCCCGACCGCCGGCGTGAGCGCGACACCTTCCACCCAAATCACCGACCCCTCCACCAAATAAGCGTCTCCCTAAGCCATGGTGCACGCAGTATAGCCAGGATCTCAAGGAGCATTTGGCAGCAGAGAAGCAAATCGCGGCCGCACGCGCGGATGAGGTCGCGATGGCTGCCATTCGTGTCGACCCCCAGATCTTGGAGGAGCACCTTGCCATTTGCTAGCTACGCCGGTTTAGCATGTTCGGTTTACCCGTTGCGTGTGTTGCTCCTGACTTTACTTCACAAATTCTAGAATTGTGCTATCTAATTTTACCATGCAATTTGTTGCTCTAGTGTATATGTTCTATATGTCGTGCAATGTGGTGCTCACTTATTAACTGTTTTGTTAATTAGTTGTCGTCTTCAGTTAACTGTTAGGTTCAATTCTGCAAATGTGATGTTCAATTCTTCAGGCTGCAATTTTGTATTGTCTTCCATGTGAGAAATAAATCAAATTTATATTTGGATTTTTTTTTGCAGGGGATTAGCAAGGACTAGATTTATACTATTGCACGTGCAGCAAAGATTGGGCAAGGACATAGACGTACGCATTGGTTTCCTCGGGCAATACGCCTATAAAAATACAGGTCAAAACGACTTCTTTTGTGGCGGATTAGGCAAGGACTATATTTATACTATTAAATTTTTTGCAGGGATATTTATACTATTAAATGTGCAACGAAGATTAGGCAAGGACACATGTACGCATTAGTTTCCATCGGCAATACGCGTATACAAGGCAAACAAGCATGCACGTGCAGCATTATACATCAGGCAAGGACACACGTACGAACTTGGAAGCACACGGATTAGTTTCCAGCAGACGCTCATCCGTATCCAATTCAAACTGAACAGTCATTGGAGGGTTTCCGTCGTACACATGTGTGCAACAGAAAAAGATTGAATAGAATAGAATAGAAGGAACATAAGATTTCCATTGTACACGTACATAAGATTGAACCAAATCACGATTATCATCGCTGATGGTAAAAAGTACAGGTGATCCAAAAGTTGCGTCGGCTCTAACTCCGCGAAGCACGCTCGCCATCCCATACGACCCATTATTGTCGTCCGCGTTAGAGAAGCATCATCTTCCCGATAACATGCTCCAGAACACTCGGGACGGTCAGGCTGGCCACCCCGATGCAGCTCGCTCTTGGCGACAACAAGCTCTGCCTTCCCGTCGGCTCCTCCACCTCGATGCCATGTCATCATTGACGTCAAGCAGCAGAAGCTCATGGGATCCTGCCTCAGCGCCACCGGCTCCAATAGGGTTTCGTCCAGCTTGGACAGCGACCGCTTCTACAGACAAAACATCAGGTATCACAAGCTTTGGGGCGAGAGCGGCCTAGAGAAAGAGGAGGATGGGAACAAGCGCTCTCTCGGGCTATGGCTGGGCAAGGAAGGGCCATCAGCCGTCCACCGCGGCAAACAGAAGTTGGTGTTGTGGTAGATGCTTCGACGGATGATGGAGCTGGACGAGCAGCTGGTGGCGTACGAGCACCGTGACCGTGAGTACCACTTGCAGCGGTTGAATCTCAAGTAGGAGTGTGGGCATTGATATGGAATGCAGAAAGCTCTCAGATGGCATCGGCCCCGTTTAGTGCCACCGGAGCTTAGCCGAAGCGTCAAAAGGAAGGAGCGACTCCATAGTACTATTGCCGCATGAACCTGCATGTGTTGCCCAGACGTGATTAACCTTTTCTTCTCGGTACTTATAGTGGAAAATTGTCAAACATGTGGATGAGCCCCGAGGTAAAAAAAATCAATTGTCAACACTTTTAGCATTTTAAGTCATGAATACGATTTATTTGTGTGTGTCCGTGTGCGCGTAAATTTTCATTGAAAATTTGATGAGATTTGTGCGACGATTTAAGATCCATTTTTTATTACAATGTTTTTTTCTAGAGCATTCAATTTTTTCAGGCATAAAAAGATCTTTTGGTATAAGTTTACACGTGCCTCAGTGTGAATATGTACACCTTGGAAGCAATCCACTTTTTGTGAATTTATAGAAGAACATTTTCCGTCCATTAATTGTTTCTACATAGCGATCTTTAACTGGGTAAATCTATATGTTTTGCTAGACGCCAGATAAATTGTACATATTGGTAGGAGAGAAACCGTGCAAGAAATAGGTAGAAAGATTTGGGTTTGGGAAACAAACAAAGTAAGATCACAAAATCAGGGTTGCTGCACTGATTGAAGGGAAAAAGATTGGACAAACACAAGAAAACCAAGTGACATGAGACTACAACCACTATTGTTTCGTAGTGACGATTATTGTTGAAACACCACACTCTAGGAGAATATTATAGCTTCATGGTTAAAGAGGATTGGAGAAGAGCAAAGAAGAGAAAACAAATTGTGCATGTATTTACACAATGTAACTACACCAAGGTAGAACTTAACTGCATACATCAATACAATGAAAATTTGTCTGTCTTTTAAAAATAACATATTTAAATTTCAATTTCTAGTTACCATCTAATAATGTAAGGCCCGTTATTGTTGAACCATTTTTTGGTGGCACACAACTAATCAACTTTTAACGTATACTATATATGTTGCTTTCACTATGCGGAAAAATAAATACTCAAACGAAAACAAATGGTTGGCTAAAATACATAAATAGTAAATAATAAAGATCTAGCCGCGTAAATGCGCGGGTGGACCTGCTAGTTCTTATATAAAGGAAAACGCCCCCGAGGACACATGGGAATTATCGTCAAGCAGTTTTTCATCACGTTCATATGATTCCCGTTCGGTACTTTGATAATTTGATATGTGGGCGGACCGGTGCTTGGGTGCTGTTCTTACTTGAACAAGCATCCCACTTATGATTAACCTCTATTGCAAGCATCCGCAACTACAACAAAAGTATTAAGGTAAACCTAACCATAGCATGAAACATATGGATCCAAATCAGCCCCTTACGAAGCAACGCATAAACTAGGGTTTAAGATTCTGTCACTCTAGCAACCCATCATCTACTTATTACTTCCCAATGCCCTCCTCTAGTCCCAAATAATGGTGAGGTGTTATGTAGTCGACGTTCACATAACACCACTAGAAGATAGACAACATACATCTCATCAAAATATCGAACGAATACCAAATTCACATGACTACTAATAGCAAGACTTCTCCCATGTCCTCAGGAACAAACGTAACTACTCACAAAGCATATTCATGTTCATAATCAGAGGGGTATTAATATGCATATAGGATCTGAACATATGATCTTCCACCAAATAAACCAACTAGCATCAACTACAAGGAGTAATTAACACTACTAGCAAACTACTAGTACCAATCCCGGACTTGGAGACAAGAATTGGATACAAGAGATGAACTAGGGTTTTGAGAGGAGATGGTGCTGGTGAAGATGTTCATGCAGATTGCCCTCTCCCGATGAGAGGAGCGTTGGTGATGACGATGGCGATGATTTCGCCCTCCCGGAGGGAAGTGTCCCCAGCAGAACAGCTCTGCCGGAGCCCTAGATTGGTTCCGCCAAGGTTCCGCCTCGTGGCGGCGGAGTCTCATCCCGAAAGGTTGCTTATGATTTTTTCTCGGATGAAAGACTTTATATAGTAGAAGATGGGCACCGGAGAGCCAACAGGGGGCCCACGAGGCAGGGGGCGTGCCCAAGGGGTAGGGCGCGCCCCCCACCCTCGTGGCCAGGGTGTGGGCCCCCTCTGGTACTTTCTTCATCCAGTATTTTTTATATTTTTCAAAAATAAATTCCGTGGAGTTTCAGGACTTTTGGAGTTGCACAAAATAGGTCTCTAATATTTTCTCCTTTTCCAGCCCAGAATTCCAGCTGCCGGCATTCTCCCTCTTCATGTAAACCTTGTAAAATAAGAGAGAGAAAAGGCATAAGTATTGTGACATAACATGTAATAACAACCCATAATGAAATAAATATCAATATCAAAGCATGATGCAAAATGGACGTATCAACTCCCCCAAGCTTAGACCTCGCTTGTCCTCAAGCGAAAGCCGAAATCGATAAATATGTCCACATGTTTAGAGATAGAGGTGTTGTAAGTGCATCTAGTGCCCCTTAGTGATATTGGTGTATTGAAGACTTATAGGTTAAGGATCTAATGCGTTTACGAGTGTACACAGGTCTATAATATTTACAGAGAAAGTCGACCCCTAAAGAGGAAGTTCTTCGACTGAAGACTTTGATATTCTGAAGACTTTTTGAAGACTTTGAAAGTGAAGAAATTGGTGTGACCTTGAAGACTTGGTATTCATTCGAGGAACATGGAGCGTGAAGACTCTTGTTTTCATAGTTTTATTTTCTCTTTCTTGAGTCATAGGAAACACCGTACTGTTAAAGGGGATCGAGGAAATACTAAGGAGAAAATTTCCATGTGATGCTCAACTCAAAATCCTACACCTACCAATCCCTTCAAGTGAAGCCATTGGAAATCTCATACAGTTCAGTCAATTTCTTCAGTGACAGAGATGCAGTTCTTCTGGTCACTGAGGACTTTGTTCTGACTGAGGAGTTAGGAATTCGCCAGTGCCAATTGCCTACACTGTGAGGAACATGATAGCCCTGAGGAATTTGAACCTCAAATTTCCGACCGTTGTTGTGCTATGCGCCAGTTGTCCCAAAATATCTTATCCATCCAACGGTCATATCATTGAAGGGCATTTATGTCTTATCATGTCGGGCTGCTCCCTAGGCTATAAATAGCCGCCCCCTTCAACCACTAGCTGGTTGGCTGCTCCGCGAGAAACTGACACTTGTCATTTGAGAGCATCCCATCCTCCGAGGACTTTGAGCAAAAATCATCAAGTGAGGAAAATCCAAAACCCAAACCCAAACACCTACAAACCCAAAGTGATTGAGCATCACTGAAGAGATTGATCCTGCATGGATCCGACGCTTGTTACCTTTGAAGACTGTGCTTCTTACAAACGGTTAGGCGTCATGGCCTAGAGCATCCAAGAGGAATTGTGGATCGCTGAGTGACCGAGTTTGTGAAGGTTTGGAAGTCGCCTGAAGACTTACCACGAGTGATTGGATGAGGACTGTGTGTCCTTAGTTCAAGGAGAATACGGTGAGGACTTGGTGTCCCGAGCTGCGTGCTCAGGACTGGGTGTCCGGGACTGTGTGTCCTCGAGTTTAAATACTCAGCCGCTCCAACCAGATGTACAACTGAGACAACAGTTGGAACTGGTCTACCAAATCATTGTCTTCACCAAGCTTAGTGGTTCCATTTCCTCAACTCTTTCATTTCCTCAGTATTGTGCTGCTTGTTTATCATATCTGTGTTTGAAGACTTTGACTGAAGACTTTCTCAATTTCCTTAGTTCAATTTCTTCAGTGTGTGTGTCTTCATCTTGTTCTATCCTGTGTTTACGCTTTCTGTACTCTGTATTTGTCTTCATTTCATCATGATGACCATGCTTTGTATTCTGGTATGTTTACTTCTGAGTACTTATTCCGCTGCTAGTAGTTCTTCGCTAAGGAATTTCCTCACTACCAAATTCCTCAGTGAAGAATTTCATAAAAATCGCCTATTCACCCCCCTCTAGTCGATATAATGCATTTTCAATTGGTATCAGAGCAAGGTACTCCCTTGTTCTGTGTGATTTTGGTTTAACCGCCTAAAGTTTTAGTTATGATGACCGCAGGTATGATCAAGGTCTCTGCTGGGTGTCCTACCTTTGATGGGACGAACTACCCCTACTGGAAGAACAAGATGCGCATGCATATTGAGGCAATTGATAACAATCTCTGGTACGTTGTGGAAAATGGTGTTCCCTCCGTCTCACCCTCACTGAACGCTACTGATGTGAAGAGATTCAAGCAACTCGATTCCCAAGCGAAGAATATCATATGTGGCCATCTGAGTAAAGGACAGTATGGTAGAGTGAGTGCTTTGGAAACTGCTAAGCTTATCTGGGATAGGCTGTCCAAGGTCAATGAAGGAGTTTCAACTCAGCGTGACTCTCGAGTTGATGTTCTTCGCAATCTCTTCAACCGCTTCAACAGACTCGACAATGAAAATGTTCAACAAACCTTCGATCGCCTCACTGACATCTCAAATGAGCTTCAAGCACTTGGTGCCACTGACATCACCGACCATGAGGTGGTGAAGAAATTGCTGAGGTCGCTTGATTCCTCATTTGATACTCTGGCAATGATGATACAAGAGTGTGCTGATTACAAGTCACTTGACCCCGTTGATATCCTCGAGAGGCTAAACACTCATGAGTTCCAGCTTGCTGAAAAAAGAGATCTCTATGGTTCGAGCTATGGCAGATCACGTGCACTGAAGGCCAAGGCAATATTAGAATCCGAAGATGAAGACTCTGGTAGCAGCCTTGGCGACCCTGAAGAACTAAGTCATGATCTAGCGCTGCTCGTGAAGAAATTCCAAAAGTTCTCAAGACGTGGTCGCTTTGGAAGACCCTCAAAGAGCAATGATTCCTCATCTAGTGACTACAAGAGAAGGCTTTGTCAGAAGTGCAAGAAGCCTGGACACTACATTCAAGATTGTCCTCAGTGGGAAAAAGAATCAAAGAAGAAGAAATACAAGGATTACAGTTCTGATGATGCAAAGAAAAAGAAGAAATCCTCAAAATCTTCATCATCAAAATCCTCGAAGTCTTCGTCTCACAAGAAGATCAGCTCCAAGAAGTCTCGGGCATTCATTGGCAAGGAAATGGACTCTGAGGCTGAATCTGAAGAAAATGAGGAAGAAGAGGAATCTGATGATTCTGAGTCTGGTGTGGTGAGCCTAGCCCTCGCTACTGCATTCGTCAGCAAGTCCATCTTCACCTCTGAAGAAACTGATCTCACCAACAAGGCTGATGAAGGCAGTCATGACTACGCTCCCACCTATTGCTTCATGGCAAAAGGTGGCAAGGTACTCAAATATGCCTCCTCTGAATCTAGTGAGGATGAATCTAATGAAAATCTTAAGCCTAGCTACTCTAAACTTGCTAAGATTGCTGTGCAACAACAAAAGGCTTTTGAAAAGGTTCAAAACATGCTAGACAAAAGTGATGATATGTTGGGTGAAGAAATGGATCGCACTAAAGGCTTAACTGAAAATCTTCAAAGACTTCAGACCAGGTTTGACAACCTTCAAGGTCATCATAACACTCTCTTGTCTGATCATGAGAAGCTTTCTTATGAATTTCTTCAGACAAAGCAAGATCTTGAGAAGCTAAGAGTGAGTTATGAAGATCTTCAGAATGAGCGTGATTCATTACTTGCTCAACAAATCAGCGCTGCTCAGGAAGAATTTATTCCTCCATGTTTAAAATGCATTGAACGAGAATCTTCTAATTCTACACCTGAATGTTCAAATGCTTCTAATGTTACAAATTGTTCACCTGCCTCTACTATCACTAATCCCTCATCTGAGGACATTGCTAGTATCACTGACGATGCAGGGCTGAAGGAATTGTACATGACATGCATGTACAAAAGTCTCAAAGGGCATCAGACTCTTTCTGATGTGCTTAAAAAGCAGATCCTCAACAGGAACCCTAGGAAAGAGGGTATTGCCTTTGAGAGGAAACACAATGCTGATGGTACATATTGGAAGCCTGAGCAGTACCCCAAAACCTCATGGGTTGCTACAAAGGGACCTCCAGTTGACCCATCTAATTTATCTGGCTATACATGTGAATCTTCTCATTCTTCTGATGAGTCATTTGACTCCAACTATAAACTGTTCAAAAATCAGAATGGTGAAGTATTTACTAGATATGTTGGCACTAACAGTAGGAACGGTTCCCCTATGAAGAAAATCTGGGTTCCCAAAAGGTGCCTTGAAAGTCTTCAGGTGAATGTCCTCATGACACCACCTGTGAAGAAAAGGAACTCCAGGTCAAATTCTTCATATGGATCCAAGTCTTCATATGGACCAAATTCTTCATATGGATCCAAGTCTTCATACGGACCAAATTCCTCACGTGGATCAAATTCCTCAAAAGAATCAAAGTCCTCATATGAACATCATCGTGCTAACAACTCTGTTTCGCATGGAAGAGCCAATGGCTATGAATATGAGCATTATTCTTCTAATTATTATGTACATAAGTCCTCGAAGAATTTCTCTGCGTTATGCTTACCCTAACCCCTCTTATTTGAAATGAAATGGTTTGGCCTCTATGCCACCATTCTCATATTGAGCTCGCTGAGTGATGAACTCTTTGCCACCCCTTCAGATGTGGGTGGTGAAGAAAAAGAACTAATCTCCTATGCAGGGTCAGGTCTCCAGACGTACTGTAACGTCTGAAGAATTTGCTGGGGACCTGACAAGTTGCCTGAAAGGATGCATGCTAATCATGAAGAAATGAATTTTCATTTCTCACGTCCTCACACTGCTTTATCTGTCTTACTGCTTGATGAAATTGATCTGATGAATTGTGATATCATATTCTTCACTCCTGAAGTATATGAGGTTCGTAAGTTGCACTAATTCATCTACAGGATGATCAACCCAAAGCCACTGAGTGGGTCCTTGATAGTGGATGTACAAATCACATGACTGGTGACAGAAATCTGTTGATGGATGCTCCCTTATCGTCATGACATCTGAAGCATATTATCTTCGCTGACAAGAGCAAAAGTCAGGTATTGGGTCTAGGTAAGGTTGCCATCACAAAGGATCGACACATGGACAAAGTCATGCTTGTTGAGTCCTTAGGATACAACCTTATGTCTGTCTCAATGCTTTGTGATCTTGATATGGTTGTTGTCTTTGGCAAGTATCATTGTGTTGTGATTATGGAAGCTGACAAATCCAAAGTCTTCGAAGGCTTTAGGAGAGGAGACTTGTATATTGTTGATTTCTCTGCAGATTCACAACCAGCCGTGTGCCTCCTTGCAAAAGCTTCAGAAGGATGGCTTTGGCATCGACGACTTGGTCATGCAGGCATGAGGAATTTGCACACGCTTGCAAAGAAGAAGCATGTTATTGGCATTAAGAATGTCAAATTCCTTAGAGGATCACTTATGGGGTGCCTGTGAAGCTAGAAAGATGACCAAGGACAAGCATCCAGCGAAGACCATCATGACCACTACTCGTCCATTCGAATTGCTTCACATGGATCTCTTCGGTCCTAATCACTATTCCTCTGTTTCAAATGAAGCATCTCAATATGGCTTTGCTATTGTTGATGATTACTCTCGTTACACATGGGTACACCTTGTCACTTACAAACATGAAGTGCAGGAAGTCTTCAAATGATTTTCCTCGAGGGCTTCAACCAACTTTGGTGTGAAGATCAAGCACATCAGAAGTGACAATGGCACTGAGTTCAAGAATTCGGGTCACGATGAATATCTTGATGAACTTGGTATTACTCATGAGTTATCTGCTCCTTATACTCCATAACAGAATGGCGGCGTGGAGCGCAATAATAGGACTCTTGCTGAGATGGCTCGCACCATGCTTGACGAATACAAAACCCCTCGTCATTTCTGGGTTGATGCAATTGATACTGCGTGCCACATCATCAACAGAGTATATCTTCACAAATTCTTCAAGAAGACTGCCTATGAACTCCTCACTGACAAGAAACCCAATGTGAGTTATTTCAAAGTCTTCGGTGCTAAATGCTGGATTAGAGATCCTCATCACAACTCTAAATTTGCACCCAAAGCACATGAAGGTTTTATGCTTGGTTACGGAAAGGACTCACACACCTACAGAGTCTTCAACAATGTTCTTCACAAGATTGTTGAAACTGTGGATGTGCGGTTCGATGAAACTAATGGCTCGCAAAGAGAGCACCTACCTTCTGTGTTAGATTAACCAGCACCTGAGGATTCTATCAAGCACAAGGCTACTGAAGATGTCATTCCTGCTGAAGAATTCATTCCAGAACGTGAAGAACGTCGAGTTGATGCACCTAAAGAAAATGCTGAGGAAATTGATGATGAAGAAAATGCTGATCAAATTCCTCAACGACAACCAGCTCATCCTTGCGCTGCAAAAGAAGTGCAAGTGGAGAAGATCATCGATGACCTTAGAGCACCAGGTCCTCTCACACGCTCAAAAGCTTCGCATCTATCTAACTTTTGTGGGAACTTTGCTTTTGTCTCTATCACAGAGCCCACTAAAGTAGATGAAGCATTTCTGGAGCCTGAGTGGATTCAGGCCATGCAAGAAGAATTACATCAGGTCAAGCTCATCAACGTCTGGGAACTGGTCAATCGTCCCGATCCTCGCAAGCATAACATCGTTGGCACAAAGTGGATCTACCGCAACAAGCAAGATGAAAATGGTGTTGTGGTGAGGAATAAGGCACGACTAATAGCTCAAGGCTACACACAAGTTGAAGGAGTTGATTTTGATGAAACTTTTGCACCTGTTGCTAGACTTGAGGCTATTCGCATATTGCTTGCTTATGCTAACCATCATGATATCATCTTATATCAAATGGATGTGAAAAGTGAATTCCTCAATGGTAAGCTTGAGGAAGAAGTATATGTTGCTCAACCCCCAGGTTTTGAAGATCCAAAACATCCTGACAAAGTCTTCAGACTTAACAAGGCCCTCTATGGCCTCAAGGAGGCCCCACGGGCGTGGTATGATACATTGAAGGAATTCTTCATGAAGAAAGGCTTCACACCCGGTTCACTCGATCCCACTCTCTTTACTAAATCTTATGATGGTGAACTGTTTGTGTGCCAAATATATGTTGATGATATCATCTTTGGCTGTACTGACCAACGTTATAGTGATGAATTTGCCTATATGATGAGTGAAGAATATCAAATGTCTATGATGGGAGAGCTAAAATTCTTCTTAGGTCTTCAAATTCGTCAACAGCGAAATGGCATATTCATATCTCAGGAGAAATACCTCAAGGATGTCCTGAAGAAATTCGGCATGCAAGATTGCAAAGGCATCAAAATTCCTATGCCCACAAATGGTCATCTATGCACTGATGAAAATGGTATTGACTTCGATCATAAGGTATACCGCTCCATGATTGGCTCTTTATTGTACTTATGTGCATCTAGGCCAGATATAATGCTTAGTGTTTGCATGTGTGCCCGATTTCAAGCTGCACCGAAGGAATCACACCATAAGGCTGTGAAGCATATTCTTCGATATCTAGCTCACACACCAACACTAGGATTATGGTATCCCAAGGGTTCGGATTTTGATCTCATTGGATATTCTGGCTCTGACTATGCTAGTGATCGTGTGGACCGCAAGTCAACATATGGTACTCGTCATTTCCTCGGACGATCCTTGGTCTGTTGGTCCTCGAAGAAACAGAACTGCGTATCACTGTCTACTGCAGAAGCTGAGTACATTGCTGCAGGTTCTTGCTGTGCTCAACTGCTATGGATGCAGCAAACACTCAAGGACTATGGCATCAACGTGAAGAATGTGCCTCTCCTCTATGACAATGAGAGCGCTATCAACCCAGTTCAGCACTCGAAGACAAAACACATTCAGATTCGTCATCATTTTCTTCGTGATCATGTGTTAAAGGGCGACATTTCTATTGAGCATGTGAAGACTGAAGAACAGCTAGACGATATCTTCACTAAGCCCTTGGATGAGAAGAGATTTAGCAAGTTGCGGTGTGAGCTAAATATCTTAGAGTCTTCGAATGTACTTTGAAAAGGCACTCATCCTAACACTTATGCAAAATTGATGACTTAGATGTGCAACACATGAAGAAACGTTTTTCTCCAATCAATGAAGAATAACACTCTAAGTGTGAAGAAATTAATGAAGAATTTGATTCTCAGAACCCTACGACAATTGTACGCGGTGTCTGAAATCATCATTCTTATACGATGGGTCACGCCACCACAAAAGTTGAAAATCTTCAATTTGAGTTTTTCCTCAGTTTTGAAATTCCTCAGTTGTTCAAATTCTTCAACTTTGCAAAATCTTCACTTGTTCCGTCGTTTTTCTTCATTGGCTATATATATATATATATATATATATATATATATATATATATATATATATATATATATATATATATATATATATATATATGAGTTTATGTCCTCTAGAGCATTCACTTATGGCTAATTCTTCAATTTGGTGTTTTCTGCTAAGTAAATGTGATCGGACCCTTCCCCCTCTATGCTATACTCAATCCAATCTATTCACAAATTCTTCATGTGCGTTCTATTTGAAACTCGTTCAAAATCTTCACTGTGTCCTTGTCAGCTGAAGAAATTGCGAACGGAATGTTAAAACTAATCTTATCCAAATTTTTTGTTTTGCCGCTCAAACCGTTCCGCATCCCACAATGCATTATTCTATTCACCCACGATCTTACACGATCTCCACTACTCAGTACGTGGGTGACACATATCGTGAGACGGAGAAAGGTCAGGGGCACGTTCGTCCCAAATCTTCGGGCGAACAGTTTTTCACTGCCTCTATAAATACCCCTCGCCCCTTCCTCACTTCTTTTACTTAGCTCGATCTCTCTCCCGCTCGAGCTTCTCAAACCCTAGCGCCGCCACTACTCCATCGTCGCTGTTGAGGAAGAGCTTCACTGCCTCGACCTCGTCGCCGTCGTACTCGCGCCGACCGCGGAAATCTTCACCTTCGCCGCCACCATAGACGTCTTCCTCCGCCGAGTTAGGGCGTGGAAGATCTACATCGACGAACTTCACTGTTTCACCTCTCTGTTCGTCGTGTTCTTCATTCAGGGTAATTAAAAGTTACTTTTACTGCCCTCTTTGATTCAAAGTTTTTCTACAAAATCTTCAAAGGTGTTTTTATTCTTCAAATCTCCACACACTAAACACCTCACATGTCATCTGTTCTTGATTCTTTTCCCTAAGCATCATTTCTTCAAGATTCCTCAATTGTGTGGATCATCGATCTATACAACTCTGGAACCTAAGATAAAGCGCGCTTAGTGAAATTCTTCAAGACGCATCTGGTCAAATTCCTCAAACTTGTTCTTTTCGAAAAACCCTCTGAGAACGCATATGACCTCTCCAAATTCCTCGCAACTATACTCTGTTCACAGGTACACATGTCCGCTGCTGAATCACTAGGTTCTCATCAACTTAACTCATTTGCAGCGTTCCACGAAGAAAAACTGCATACTTCTTCAGAGAATTCTATTGTTCAAATTCCTCAGCTGAAGAATATGGCAGATGGTAAGAGGCCACAGAAAGGAGGAAAGAAACCTGAGGTTATGACTGCGTTTGAAATCCCTGAGGATATATATGCTGAGTATTGCACACCTGATGAAGCCAAGTTTGGCAAAGAGAACAAGAATCAGCGCAAGGTGCGCATTCAAAGAATAGAACGGAGATGCGCAAGAGAATGGAGGGAGTACAGATATGTAACTCCAAAGTACATGAAGAAATTCGCTCTCAATCCTCCATGCCCAAGAGCTCCATTGGCACCTGGCCAAGAGGCTGATCCCACTAGCATCAAACGCGGTGAGGATTTTCCTGAGGAATGGGCAAGGTGTCAAGCCAAGTTGGCAAGACAAGCCAGAGAAGCAGTGAAGAAATTCAACGAAGATTCTGCTGCTGCTACTGCCACTGAGGCCTCTGTCAAGCCGAGGAAATCAATGGCAAAGAAGCTCGCTCGAAAGCCAAGTGCTTCACCAATAGTGCCCTCACGGCCAAGTTCCTCAGCTGCGCCCTCACGTCCAGGAACTTCAAAATCTTCTAGACCAATTCCTCAAGCTGCTCTTGCTCCTCCAAAGTCCTCAGCACCTGTGCATCTTGCCACGTGCCAAAGGACTACAGGCGTCTCAATTGCCTCTGGTGTCTCAGCAAGTTCCTCAGCTGGACCCTCTCTGCTGAAGAAAAAGGCAACAGCTGGACGAGGTCCTCGGCCAAGTCCTAAGAAGAAACAGGTCGCCTTCCAAGAGCCACCTGAAGATGATGAGGCTGATGATGATGAACTTGCAGAAATCATCAGAGACCGACAAGAAAGGGCCCCTAGAGCCAAAGGCACACCTGCGCCGCTGCTGTTGGATCCAAAAGCGATCCTAGCCAACATTGATCTCTGGCACAAGGATCCAAATACGCCTATGCCTGACTTCAAGTTGACACCTGGACAAAGTCACATGCTGACTCATTTCATCCAAGTGGAGAAATGGAAATATGATAGGGCCAGAGAGATCAAGAAATCGCAGTACAGAAAAGAGAAACTGCTGAAGAAAAATGTTGTCAAGATGACAACTAAAGAACTTGTCAAGATGCAGGCTGACATCAAAGCCCTCAGCGACAAATTTGACTCATACTATGCTGATTGGAAAGGAGCCAAAGTAAGGTTTGTGAAACTGACTGAAAAGTTCACCAATGTTGCAGCCCCATCGCAACAAGAAGTTCCTCAAGCTGAAGCCTCTGCTCAGCCAACTGAAGAACACGCTAGCACCACTGATGAAGTTCAGGCTGCTGAAGAAAATGCTAGTTCCAGGGCTGATGACTCCATTCCAGCCACTGAAGAAATTGCCAGGGCATCCACTAGTGGTGCGCCTGAAGAAACTGAAGAAGTCGGGGCAACTGCATCAGTTGCGCCTGAAGAAATACAAACAGATTCCTCAGCTCCACCTGTGCCTACACCAACTCCTATCCTTCCATCTGCATCAGATGTGAAGAAGACCAAGGCTGCAGAGCGAGCTACAGTGAAGAAAAGGAAAGCATCAAGTGCTTCAGAATCTTCAGCTCCAAAGAAGATGAAGCCTATGACCAGCTCATATGAAAATCCGATCGATGTTGTTCCGATTTCCACCATGCCATCAAAGGATCTTGTTCCTTTTGATGAAGAATATGTGATCCCAAGGGGATCTGATGAAGAAACTCAATCTGCTGCTTCGTCGGAGCAGATTGATGAGGAAATTGAAGTGGATGCGATCCCTTCAAACCCAGTGGTATCATCACCAATGCCTCAGTTTACTGCTGAAGAGGCTGGTGTTGAAGAAATTGATGATGAAGATGTGGACATTGGAAGCACAACGCCAGTGATGAATGATGATTTCTGGGAAAGTCAGCATCCCAACTCTCCACTCTTCACCCCACTGCAGCAAATTCCTCACTCCCCAGCACCAACAGTTCAATTGGGCTCTGAAGAAACTCATCCCACCTCATCTGTTCGTGAAGACATTCCAGCCACTAGTGCTGAAGAAACTGCTGCTGCTGACAATGTGACTGCACCTGAGGAGGAACCAGAAATTCCTCAGACCAATGAACCCGAGATTGCGATTCCTGAGGTAGTGATGCTACTCACTGATACTCCTCTGCCAATACCAAAGGATCCATTCTCGCGCAAGAAAAAGTTCAAGGCTGAAGACTTCTTTGGCGAGCATGTATTCTTCATATATTACAACCCATATGAGTCTGCTCGCATAAGGAAGAGGCGTTTATGGACTGCTAGTCAAGCCAACTTCTATTCCTCCGTACTGTTCAACAAAGACAAAGTCTTCGATCATGAGCACATTCCTCACGTGGATATGGAGTCTATGCCGTGCTTCGAGCCAGTTCTCAGTGTTCTTCACGAAGCTGGGCTACTGAATTTCTGCACTGACATCTGTGATTGGAATGAAGAACTCATTCTTCATTTCTACGCAACGCTGCACATCACAGGCGATTCTGAAGATGTGAATTCATGGGTTCTGGACTGGATGACAGAGAACACCCACTACAAGGCACCAGCGTCTAAATTGCTTCGTGCCCTGCCACCAAGTCCTCCCACTGAAGATGCACATTGTGTTTACAATGAACCTGAGCTTTCAAATCACTACATGCAAGTTCTGATGAAGCCTTTGAAGCCAGGGCAGGCCTCTAGAACCAATTTCCTCATCAAGGAATTGCTCT
The DNA here is from genome assembly GCA_032464435.1 of Aegilops umbellulata. NCBI lineage: Eukaryota > Viridiplantae > Streptophyta > Magnoliopsida > Poales > Poaceae > Aegilops > Aegilops umbellulata. The sequence continues at coordinate 525,203,937 of CP136055.1, read as the reverse complement.
ATGTGCCTCGGACTGTCTATCGCATACTGACGAAGACATTGAGTCCTGTCAAAGGCCACGACTCAAATGATGAAGAAGTCGTTGGCATCATGAAGAATATGCTTTTCAACATCATTCATGGCGTTCCCGTCAACTTCCATGATTTCTTCATGATGACTCTGGCTAATATTTTAATGTCACCATTTGAGCTGAAGCCTTATGCACCATGGATTATGAGATTCATCAGGGCAAGGTCTTCACTCAATTACAAAGCTGACACACTGAACCACGGCAGCTACTTGCGTCCTATTGAAGTCCTCAAAAGGACATTTTCCTCAGCTGAAGAAAAGGGCAAGGCAACTGCTGTGATTGATGAAGGCATTCGTCCATTGGATGGTCAATTTCGCAAGGCTACATCTTACTCCACCAATGATGACTCTGCCACACATGACTCTGCCGCCAACAATGCCGAGCCAAATCCTCAAGACACAGCAGCCAAGGTGATGACTGATCGTGAGTTACTCCTCAGTCTTCATCAGAAGGTTGATCGCAATCACAAATGGGTCAAGCGTCAGTTTGGTTCAATTCTTCACAACATGACTTCAACACAAAATGCAGTGAAGAAAAACCACTACTACCTCCATGAAAACCTCAACTGCACCTGGGTTGTTCTGTCTCAAGTTTACAGCGCTGAAGATCTGAAGAAAATGGGTCCCAAAGAAGAGTTTGACTGGTCTGCACCTCCTCCGAAGAAATACAAGAAGGTCAAGGTTACTTCTTTGGTGGCCAGCTCCTATTCTTCATTGCGTGAGACTGATAAAAATGAAGACTTGGACGACACTGCAGCAGGCCATACTTCGACAAACGACCCTAACAACGCTGGCGCTCCTTCCTCAACTTGATAATCTTCCGGGGCGTTAGTCCTCAGTTTTGATCATTTTGGTCATTCGATGACAAAGGGGGAGAAATCTGAGTTAGTCTTCAAGCGGGTCTAATATAAGGGTGTTTTTGTTAAGTTACAACTCTCGCTCTTCCGAAACTTTTATTGGATCGAGTTGTAAACTTAAACCCGATGGTGGTTTGATACTTCTGCTATGATTTTCTGCATGCTTATTCCTCGTTAATATTATTGCACGCATGCTGAATTACATAAGTCACCATGTTTCATCATGCATTTCAAATTCTTCATATTATTTATCAAATGCGTGTATGAATTACAAGATATAGGGGGAGATCTCCATGATTCAACTCTTCAAGTGTGCATTGCTTCAAAAGCAAATTCCTCACTATGCACATCTTCAGGGGGAGTTCTTCTATATCTTGCAATCAAATTCCTCAATATCAGTATTTACACTTCATATATTTATCCCCGTTGAAAACTTAACCTATATTGTCATCAATCACCAAAAAGGGGGAGATTGTAAGTGAATCTAGTGCCCCTTAGTGATTTTGGTGTATTGAAGACTTATAGGTTAAGGATCTAATGCGTTTATGAGTGTACACAGGTCGATAAGTCTATGAGGAGTTTGATATTTACAGAGAAAGTCGACCCCTAAAAAGGAAGTTCTTCGACTGGAGACTTTGATATTCTGAAGACTTTCTGAAGACTTTGAAAGTGAAGAAATTGGTGTGACCTTGAAGACTTGGTATTCGTTCGAGGAACATGAAGCGTGAAGACTCTTATTTTCATAGTTTTATTTTCTCTTTCTTGAGTCATAGGAAACACCGTACTGTTAAAGGGGGTCGAGGAAATACTAAGGAGAAAATTTCCATGTGATGCTCAACTCAAAATCCTACACCTACCAATCCCTTCGAGTGAAGCCATTGGAAATCTCATACAGTTCAGTCAATTTCTTCAGTGACAGAGACGCAGTTCTTCTGGTCACTGAGGACTTTGTTCTGACTGAGGAGTTAGGAATTCGCCAGTGCGAATTGCCTACACCGTGAGGAACATGACAGCTTGAGGAATTTGAACCTCAAATTTCCGACCATTGTTGTGCTACGCGCCAGCTGTCCCAAAATATCTTATCCATCCAACGGTCATATCATTGAAGGGATTTATGCATTATCATGTCGAGCTGCTCCCTAGGCTATAAATAGCCGCCCCCTTTAACCACTAGCTGGTTGGCTGCTCCGCGAGAAACTGACACTTATCATTTGAGAGCATCCCATCCTCCGAGGACTTTGAGCGAAAATCATCAAGTGAGGAAAATCCAAAACCCAAACCCAAACACCTACAAACCCAAAGTGATTGAGCATCACTGAAGAGATTGATCCTGCGTGGATCCGACGCTTGTTACCTTTGAAGACTGTGCTTCTTCCAGACGGTTAGGCGTCATGGTCTAGAGCATCCAAGAGGAATTGTGGATCGCCGAGTGACCGAGTTTGTGAAGGTTTGGAAGTCGCCTGAAGACTCACCACGAGTGATTGGACGAGGACTGTGTGTCCTTAGTTCAAGGAGAATACGGTGAGGACTTGGTGTCCCGAGCTGCGTGCTCAGGACTGGGTGTCCGGGACTGTGTGTCCTCGACTTTAAATACTCAGCCGCTCCAACCAGATGTACAACTGAGAAAGCTGTTGGAACTGGTCTACCAAATCATTGTCTTCACCAAGCTTACTGGTTCCATTTCCTCAACTCTTGCATTTCCTCAGTATTGTGCTGCTTGTTTATCATATCTGTGTTTGAAGACTTTGACTGAAGACTTTCTCAATTTCCTCAGTTCAATTTCTTCAGTATGTGTGTCTTCATCTTGTGCTATCCTGTATTTACGCTTTCTGTACTCTGTGTTTGTCTTCATTTCATCATGATGACCATGCTTGTATTCTGCTATGTTTACTTCTGAGTACTTATTCCACTGCTAGTAGTTCTTCGCTAAGGAATTTCCTCACTAGCAAATTCCTCAGTGAAGAATTTCATAAAAATCGCCTATTCACCCCCCCCCTCTAGTCGATATAACGCACTTTCAGGTGTAGATAAAAATAAAATACGGACATGAGGGCATCATGATCATTCTTATAACAGCAACATATGTGGATATTGTCATATGATTTCTTATGCTCAACTAATAATCTATTCACAATGTCAAGTATGAATCAGAAACTTCACTGAGAACCAACAAACTATAATCTCAGTCATTGAAGCAATTGCAATTTATCATAACATCAGAAAGAGTCTATGTCAGAGCTCTTCAGCAAATCCACATACTCAACTATCAGTTGGTCTTTCACAATTGCTAATACTCACGCAATACTTGTGGTTACGGAGTTTTAATAGGACAAAGAGAAAGATAGGGGCTTATGGTTTTGCCTCCCAACCTCTTACCTCAAGGGTAAATGTCAACAATAATAGCTCATGCTAACTCACATCCAATTAGATATATATATCAGGATCGTACCAACATACTGTGTTTGCCAAAGCATAAAATGTAAAAAGGAAAGGTGAAGATCACCATGACTCTTGCATAGGGTAGAAGATAAAAGTAAAAGATAGGCCCTTCGCAGAGGGAAGCAGAGGTTGCCATGCGCTTAAGGGTTGGATGCACAAAGTCTTAATGCGAAAGAACGTCACTTTATATTTCCACTTGTGATATACACCTTTATTATGCAGTCCGTCGCTTTTATTACTTCTACATCACAAGATCGTATAAAGCTTATTTTCTCCCTGACTAATAAATCATACATATTTAGAGAGTAATTTTTATTCCTTGCACCGATGACAACTTACTTGAAGGATCTTACTCAATCCATAGGTAGGTATGGTGGACTCTCATGGCAAAACTGGGTTTAAGGGAATTTGGAAGCACAAGTAGTATCTCTACTTGGTGCAAGGAATTGGCTAGCATGAGGGGGAAAGGCAAGCTCAACATGTTGGATGATCCATGACAATATACTTCATCTCAGATATAAGAAAACATAACCCATTACGTTTTCTTCCTTGTCCAACATCAACTTTAGCATGTCATATTTTAATGAGTGCTGACAATCATAAAAGATGTCCAAGATAGTATATTTATATGTGAACCTCTCTTTCTTTATTACTTCTTATTAATTGCAATGATGACCAAAACTATGTTTGTCAGCTTCCAACAACTTTTAATCATCATACTCTTTCTATGTGAAGTCATTACTATCCATAAGATCAATATGATATCTTTGTTTCTTTTTATTTTTCTTATTATTCACTCAAGATCATAGCAGGAAAATCAAGCCCTTGACTCAACACTAATCTTTATTATATAGCTGACGGACTCGATTACTTAGAGAGATCATAAAGCAAAACTCACGACTAGATCATACTAAAACTTTATTCTACTAGCTCAAGATATTACCAAAAGGATCGAACTAAGAAAAACGGTAAAGATAGGAGTGTGATGGTGATACGATACCGGGGCATCTCCCCCAAGCTTGGCAGTTGCCAAGGGGAGTGCCCATACCCAATACTCAGTTCTCCTTCCTCAGAAGTAGTGGCGATGGAGTTGTTGATGATGTAGGCTTGTCGTCCATCTTCCAAGGCATAGGCTCACCATCATAGAAGGATGATCGAGTCTCCGTAATCCTCAAATCTACAACCAAACTCATTCTCTTGAATCTATATTAATACTCACAGTTTTGGTTCTGAAGGTCATAGATCTGAGCCTGGAGGTGCTCGATTTTCTCGTGAAGCTTAAAGATGGTCTCCCTAATGTTCTTGGCATCCAGCTTGTGGTTGTTGGTGAACTTCGTGATCATTATGTGATTGGAATCAAGTCCACGGCCCACCATCTCCTGGCACTTGAAAACTTGTTGCTCCATTGCTTTGAGCCTCATCTCCACGCTTCTAGTCCCCTGTGGTCCCTCAACATCGCGAATGTGCAGCAACCCATCACGCATCTCAATGGTTTGAGGGTATTGCAGCACCTCCGCGAGGTAGGGGTTGATGACCTTCTCGAAGAACTTGTCCTTGGGGATGCTTGGAGATGTCATGATGATTTAGATCTCTCAGGGAAATAGCTCAAAACGAAAACAGGGGATAATTGCGTGATACAGGAGTCAAAACCTTCGGGAGTTTATATAATGAATTTTTACCGACCAAAATACGTATCATGCAAGAAAACGGAGTCCGGAGAGCGCACGAGGTGCCCACGAGGTAGGGGGCGCTCCCAGGGGGTAGGGCGCGCTCTCCACCCTCATGGAGGCCTCGTGTCCATCCCGGACTGCTTCTTATTTTTCTGTTGTTCTAAATATTCCAAAATGGAGAAAAATTGCCATTAGAACTGTTTTGGAGTCGGTTTACTTACCGTACCACATACGTCTTCCTTTTCGAAGTCTAGAACGTTCAGGAAAGTGTCCCTTATGTATTCCTCCAGGGTTACGGTTTCAATAATATTGGTTTCAACATTTATGGGATTACCTGAGATATAATGTTTGATTCTTTGACCGTTAACCACCTTCGGATTCGTGCCTCCAAAGTTGTTGATTTTTATGGCACCGGAACGATAGACTTCCTCAATAACGTATGGGCCTTCCCATTTAGAGAGAAGCTTTCCTGCAAAAAATCATAAACGAGAGTTTTATAGCAAAACATAATCACCTACACTGAACTCACGCTTTTGTATCCTTCTATCATGCCATCTTTTAACTTTTTCTTTAAATAGCTTGGCATTTTCGTAAGCCTGGGTTCTTCATTCATCAAGTGAGCTAATGTAAAATAACCTATTTTCACCGGCAAGTTTAAAATCATAATTTAGCTCTTTAATAGCCCAATATGCCTTATGTTCAAGTTCGAGAGGTAAGTGACATGCTTTTCCATAAACCATTTTGTACGGAGACATGCCCATAGGATTTTTATATGCAGTTCTATAAGCCCATAATGCATCATCAAGTTTCTTAGACCAATTCTTTCTAGATCTATTAACAGTCTTTTGCAAGATTAATTTGAGCTCTCTATTACTCAATTCTACTTGACCACTAGACTGAGGGTGATAAGGAGATGCAATTCTATGATTAACTTCATACTTAGCAAGCATCTTACGGAAAGCACCATGAGTAAAATGTGAACCACCATCAGTCATTAAATATCTAGGGACTCCAAACCTCGGAAAAATAACTTCCTTAAGCATCTTAATAGAAGTGTTATGATCAGCACTACTAGTTGGAATAGCTTGTACCCACTTAGTAATGTAATCAACAGCAACTAAAATATGTGTATATCCATTAGAGGCAGGAAACGGTCCCATATAATCAAAGCCCCAAACATCAAATGGTTCAATAACAAGTGAATAACTCATAGGCATTTCTTGACGTCTACTAATATTACCAATTCTCTAACATTCATCACAAGACAAGACAAACTTACGAGCATCCTTTAAGAGAGTAGGCCAATAAAAACCGGATTGCACTCCAGCGTGGTGCCCTCCATAAGCCTCGGAGTGACACTTGCGTAGGATATGTTCCTGTTCATGCTCAGGTACACAATGTCTAATAACACCATCTACTCCTTTATAAAGATGTGGGTCATCCCAGAAGTAATGTCTTAAATCATAGAAAAACTTTTTCTTTTGCTGATATGTGAAGCTAGGTGGTATGAATTTAGCAACAATGCAATTAGCATAATCAGCATACCATGGAGCACTTCGAGAAGCATTTACGACATTTAATTGTTCAACAGGAAAGCTATCATCAATAGGTAGTGGGTCATCAAGAACATTCTCTAACCTAGACAAGTTGTCAGCAACGGGGTTCTCAACTCCCTTTCTATCAATAATAATATGCAAATAAAATTCTTGTAGCAAGAGAACCCATCTAATGAGTCTAGGTTTAGCATCTTCCTTTTCCATAAGATATTTAATAGCAGCATGATCAATGTGAATAGTTACTTTAGAATCAACAATGTAAGATCTGAACTTATCACATGCAAATACAACTACTAAGAATTCTTTTTCAGTAGTAGCACAATTTCTCTCGGCAGTATCTAGAGTTTTACTAGCATATTGAATAAAATCTAATTTCTTATCAACTCTTTGCCCTAAAACAGCACCTACAGCATAATCGCTAGCATCACACATAATCTCAAGAGGCAAATTCCAATCAGGTGGTTGAACGATAGGTGCAGAAATCAAAGCTTTCTTAAGTATTTCAAATGCTTCTACACAATCATCATCAAAGACAAAGGCTATATCTTTTTGTAATAAATTAGTCAGAGGCCGAGAAATTTTTGAGAAGTCCTTAATGAACCTCCTATAAAAACCGGCATGACCAAGGAAACTTCTTATACCTTTGATGTCCTTGGGACATGGCATCTTCTCAATAGCATCAACCTTAGCTTTATCAACTTCAATACATCTTTCAGAAATTTTATGCCCCAAGACAATGCCTTCATTAACCATAAAGTTGCACTTTTCCCAGTTCAAGACAAGGTTAGTGTCTTCACATCTCTGCAAAACTCGATCAAGGTTGCTCAAGCAATCATCAAAAGAGGATCCATAAACGGAGAAATCATCCATGAAAACCTCACATATCTTTTCACAAAAGTCAGAGAACATAGCCATCATGCATCTTTGAAAGGTAGCAGGTGCATTACATAAACCAAAAGGCATACGTCTATAAGCAAAAGTATCGAAAGGGCAAGTAAAGGTGGTCTTTGATTGATCATCAACTGATACAGGTATTTGAGAGAAACCAGAATAACCATCTAGAAAGCAAAAATGTGTATGTTTAGATAATCTTTCTAGCATTTGATCAATAAAAGGTAAGGGGTAATGATAATTTTAGTAGCCTTATTTAATTTGCGGAAATCAATTACCATCCTATAACCTGTAATAATTCTTTGCGGGATTAATTCATCTTTATCATTAGGAACAACAGTAATACCTCCCTTTCTAGGGACACAATGGACAGGACTTGCCCATTCACTATCAGCAACGGGATAAATAATACCTGCCTCAAGAAGCTTTAATATTTCCTTTCTTACCACCTCCTTCATCTTAGGATACAGCCGTCGTTGATGATCACGAACTGGTTTGGCATCTTTCTCCAAATTTACTTTATGTTGACATAGAGTGTGACTAATGCCCTTAAGATCATCAAGAGTATATCCAATAGTAGCACGGTGCTTCTTCAGAGTTTTTAGTAATCTCTCTTCTTCATGCTCTCAAAGGTTAGCACTAATAATAACAGGATATATCTTCTTTTCATCAAGATAAGCATATTTAAGAGTATCAGGTAATGGTTTAAGCTCAAACACGGGATCGGCCTTGGGTGGAGGAGGATCCCCTAAGATTTCAACAGGTAAATTGTGTTTCAGAATAGGTTCTTGGTTAAAGAATACTCCATCTATTTCCCTTCTTTCATTCATAAAACATATCATTTTCATGGTCAAGCAAATATTATTCTAAAGGATCATTAGGAGGCACGGCAGTAGAAGCTACACCAATAATTTCATCCTTACTAGGCAATTCCTCTTCACGATGTTGTTTACTAAATTTAGAGAAATTAAACTCATGAGACATATCATCCAGACCAATAGTAACAACATTCCTATTGCAGTCTATCTGAGCATTAAAAGTATTCAAGAAGGGTCTACCAAATATAATGGGACAAAAGCTATCTTGTGGGGAACCAAGAACAAGAAAATCAGCAGGATATTTAGTTTTTCCACACAATACTTCAACATCTCTAACAATGCCCATTGGTGAAATAGTATCTCTATTGGCAAGTTGAATCGTGACATCAATATCTTCTAACTCAGTAGGTGCAATATCATGCTTAATTTCGTAGTATAAGCTAATAGGTATAGCACTAGCACCCATATCACATAAGCCATGATAACAATGATCTCCTATTTAATAGAAATAACAGGCATGCCTACAACAGGTCTATGTTTATCTTTAGCACAAGGTTTAGCAATTCTAGCAGTTTCATTGCAGTAGTAAATAACATGCCCATCAATATTATCATCCAAGAGATCTTTAACAATAGCAACATTAGGTTCAATTTTAACTTGCTCAGGAGGTGTATAAGTTCTAATATTGCTTTTACGAACCACAATTGAAGCTTTAGCATGATCCTTTATTCTAATAGGGAAAGCTGGTTTCTCAACATAAGTAGTAGGAACAATAGGATCATTATAAGTGATAGCCTTTTCTTCAACTTTAATAGGTTCAACTACTTTTACTTCTATGGGAGGATGATATTTAAACCACTTCTCTTTAGGGAGATCAACATGAGTAGAAAATGATTCACAAAAAGAGGCTACTATCTTAGAGTCAAGTCCATATTTAGTGCTAAACTTACGGAAAACATCGGTATCCATAAAAGATTTGACACAATCAAACTTAGGTGTTATACCTGAATCCTTACCTTCGTCGAGGTCCCAATCTTCAGAGTTGCATTTAATTCTTTCCAATAAATCCCATCTAAATTCAATAGTCTTCATCATATAAGAGCTAGAGCAAGAAGTATCGAGCATGGTGCGATTATTTTCAGAAAGCCGAGCATAAAAATTTTGAATAATTATTTCTCTTGAGAGCTCATGATTGGGGCATGAATATAACATTGATTTAAGCCTCCACCAAGCTTGAGCGATGCTTTCTCCTTCGCGAGGCCAAAAATTATATATATAATTGCGATCACGATGAACATGATGCATAGGATAAAACTTCTGGTGAAATTCCAATTTTAATCGCTTATAATCCCAAGATCCCGTATCATCACATAGCCTATACCATGTCGATGCGTCTCCCTCCTAATATAAAGGGAAAACCTTCCTCTTAATAACATCCTCGGATATACCTGCAAGCTTAAATAATCCACAAACTTCATCCACATAGATTAGGTGTAAATCGGGATGCTTTGTTCCATCTCCTGCAAAAGGATTAGCTAGCAGTTTCTCTAACATACCCGAAGGAATTTCAAAGAAAACATTTTCAGCAGGTTCAGTAGGTTGAGGAGCAACTCTTTGCTCTTTTGGACGGGATGAAGATACCCCGAACAAGCCCCTCAAAGGATTACTTTCCATAGTAACAAGTGATAGTAAATTTCAGCATACTATATAAATTTTTCCTTACCAAGTTCCACTCACCAATAGCGCTTCACTCCCCGGCAACGGCGCTAGAAAAGAGTCTTGATGACCCACAAGTATAGGGGATCTATCGTAGTCCTTTCGATAAGTAAGAGTGTCGAACCCAACAAGAAGCACAAGGAAATGACAAGCGGTTTTCAGTAAGGTATTCTCTGCAAGCACTGAAATTATAGGTAACAGATAGTTTTGTGATAAGGTAAATGGTAACGAGCAGCAAGTAATAAAATTAAATAAGGTTCAGCAAGGTGGCCCAATCCTTTTTGTAGCAAAGGACAAGCCAGGACAAATTCTTATATAAAGGAAAACGCTCCCGAGGACACATGGGAATTATCGTCAAGCTAGTTTTCATCCCGTTCATATGATTCACGTTCGGTACTTTGATAATTTGATATGTGAGTGGACCGGTGCTTGGGTGATGTTCTTACTTGAACAAGCATCCCATTTATGATTAACCTCTATTGCAAGCATCTGCAACTACAACAAAAGTATTAAGGTAAACCTAACCATAGCATGAAACATATGGATCCAAATCAGCCCCTTACGAAGCAACGCATAAACTAGGGTTTAAGCTTCTGTCACTCTAGCAACCCATCATCTACTTATTACTTCCCAATGCCCTCGTCTAGGCCCAAATAATGGTGAAGTGTTATGTAGTCAACGTTCACATAACACCACTAGAGGATAGACAACATACATCTCATCAAAATATCGAACAAATACCAAATTCACATGACTACTAATAGCAAGACTTCTCCCATGTCCTCAGGAACAAACGTAACTACTCACAAAGCATATTCATGTTCATAATCAGAGGGGTATTAATATGCATATAGGATCTGAACATATGATCTTCCACCAAATAAACCAACTAGCATCAACTACAAGGAGTAATTAACACTACTCGCAAACTACTAGTACCCATTGTTGAGGAAATCGTTAACTGGTAGCTGCTCGGTTGGCTGGTGAGTTGGGGATTAATAGGCTAATCGGCAAGTTAATCGACCATTTAATCAATCAATCGGACGATTTATTGGTTTATCAGCTACTCGGTGACCCTACGAGTAGGGATTAATCGGCAAGTTAACAGGTTAATCGGACGAATTCTTGAACAGGGCTAGTACCAATCTCGGACTTGGAGACAAGAATTGGATACAAGAGATGAACTAGGGTTTTGAGAGGAGATGGTGCTGGTGAAGATATTGATGGAGATTGCCCTCTCCCGATGAGAGGAGTGTTGGTGATGACGATGGCGATGATTTCCCCCTCCCGGAGGGAAGTGTCCCCGGTGGAACAGCTCTGCGAGAGCCCTAGATTGGTTCCGCCAAGGTTCCGCCTCGTGGCGGCGGAGTCTCGTCCCGAAAGGTTGCTTATGATTTTTTTCTCGGACGAAAGACTTTATATAGCAGAAGATGGGCACCGGAGGGCCAACAAGGGGCCCATGAGGCAGGGGGCGCGCCCCCCACCCTCGTGGCCAGGGTGTGGGCCCCCTCTGGTACTTCCGTCATCCAGTATTTTTTATATTTTCCAAAAATAACTTCCGTGGAGTTTCAGGACTTTTGGAGTTGCGCGGAATAGGTCTCTAATATTTGCTCCTTTCCAGCCCAGAATTCCAGCTGCCGGCATTCTCCCTCTTCATGTAAACCTTGTAAAATAAGAGAGAGAAAAGGCATAAGTATTGTGACATAACGTGTAATAACAGCCCATAATGGAATAAATATCAATATCAAAGCATGATGAAAAATGGACGTATCACCAGCCCATGCTCCTGTGCCGCCACCTCCCCAGGCCCTCGCGTTGGAGGACTGAGGCCCCCTCATCAGGACCGGGGCTCTGGAGGAAGCCTTCACCGTGCTAGACCAGCTCCGGGCCAATCTCTAGGGCGTCGTCAGGCTCATGGCGACGGGGCGCATGGGGCTGATCTCGCGGTGGATCCACGCCGACGCGTCTGTCAGGATGGCCTGGGGCCGGGCCGAGGCTGCCACCGCAGAGAGCAGGAAGGAAGCTGTCGAGGCTACGGCGGCTCGTGACGTGGCGCTGGGTGACGCAGCGTCCGCCAAGGAGCGTTGTGACACAGTGGAAGCCGCGCTGAAGGCCCTTCACGAGGAGCAGGCTGCCCACACCCATCGGCTCCAAGAACGAGATCAGGAGCTCGAGGCCCAGGAAGCGGCGCTTGCCGACCGTGACGCCAACCTGGCCCAAGCGACCAAGGACTAAGATGTGGAGCGGGACTGAGGGAGTCCTGGATTAGGGGGTATCCAGACAGCCGGACTATATCCTCTCGCCGGACTGTTGGACTATGAAGATACAAGATTGAAGACTTCGTCCCATGTCCAGATGGGACTCTCCTTGGCGTGGAAGGCAAGCTTGGCAATACGGATATGTAGATCTCCTCCCTTGTAACCAACTCTATGTAACCCTAGCCCCCTCCGGTGTCTATATAAACCGGAGGGTTTAGTCCGTAGGACAAGAACAATCATACCATAGGCTAGCTTCTAGGGTTTAGCCTCTACGATCTCGTGGTAGATCAACTCTCGTAATACTCATATCATCAAGATCAATCAAGCAGGAAGTAGGGTATTACCTCCATCGAGAGGGCCTGAACCTGGGTAAACATCGTGTCCCCCGCCTCCTGTTACCATCCGCCGTAGACGCACAGTTCAGGACCCCCTACCCGAGATCTGCCGGTTTTGACGCCGACATTGGTGCTTTCATTGAGAGTTCCACTGTGTCCTCGCGATAAAGGTTTGATGGCTCCTCCAATCATCTGTAACAATGCGATCCAGGGTGAGGTTTTCCTCCCTGGACAGATCTTCGTATTCCGCGGCTTCGTACTGCGGGCTAACTCGCTTGGCCATCTGGAGGAGATCGAGAGCTACGCCCCTGGCCGTCAGGTCAGGTTCGGAAATTTAAATTACACTACCGACATCCGCAGAGACTTGATCTTTGACAGATTCGAGCCCATGTCAGGTGCGCCGCACAGTCATGATGAGCACGACTTAGCTCTGCCGCCGAAAGGTGTCCGCGAGATCACACCTATGCCTACTCTGGCCCTAGATCCGGAGTCGATTGCGCCGTCCGAGGACGGGTGGATGGACCCCGCCTCGGAGGCCACACGCTCAGGGGCCATAGAGCCGAATACTGGCTTCACTTCTTATAAGACATGTGTCGCCGGATCCTCGGATTCGTCCCCGGCCACAGGCCCTGAACCGCCTGCATCCATGCCTATCGAATCTGATTGGGCGCCGATCATGGAGTTTATCTCCATGGATATGTTTCAGCACTCGCCTTTGGGCGATGTGCTAAACTCATTAAGGTCTCTCTCCTTGTCAGGGGATCCTTGGCCAAACTATGTACGGCTAGAATGGGGTGCGGACGACGAAGAAATTTGCTACCCACCTACCACCCACTTAGTAGCCACTATCGATGATTTAACCGACATGCTCGATTTCGGCTCCGAAGACATTGATGATATGGACGACGATGCAGGACATGAACAGGAACCACCACCCACAGGGCGCTGGACTGCCACCTCATCACACGATATATACATGGTGGATACACCCAAAGAGAACAATGACGAGGAACGGAAGGATGCAGCGAAGGACAATTCCCTCAAGAAGCAACCAAAGCGACGACGTAGGCGCCGCTCTAAATCCCGCCTCAACAGCGATAACAGCGCAAGAAAGAATAACACCCCGGTCGAATCCAAAGGAAACGATGACCACATGGATCCAGCGATAGAGCAGGATGAACCAGCAACCAGCGAACATAGTGCGGATCCGCTGTCTGAACACGTCGACGCCAAGGATAAAGCTCATCAACCTCCCTCCGGAGAGGAAAACAGTCCGGACGAAGATGCACACATCATCCCGGAAAGTCACTTGGAAGAAGAGAACCTCCATAGAAGGCTTATTGCCACTGCGAGGAGTCTGAAGAAGCAGAAGCAAAGGCTCAAGGCCGTGCAGAATACGCTCAACAGCAGATGGAACGAAGTGCTTGGCACTGAAGAAAAATACGACGGCAGTCGCCACACAAAGAGCTATCCAAAGCGCAAGATGTTGCTTGAGTTCGACGATGAGGCCATAGAGCCTATACAGCCGAAGAATAAAGCGGCCGATCAGCCCGATCGACCACCTCGTGGCCGCAATAGGGCGGCTAACGAGGCCGCACATAAGTCAACACACGATTTACGTGAGGACTTGCGCCAAAAATTGGGTATGACCAGGTCCATTTATGGATCTAGGAAGCATGCCCCGGCACAAAATCAAAACCGAATACTACAACCGTCCGAACGCCACAATACATCTAAATACAGGGGTGCCGCACACCCCCTATGTTTCATCGATGAGGTGCTGGATCACGAATTTCCAGAGGGGTTCAAACCCGTGAACATAGAGGCGTACGACGGAACGACAGACCCTGGGGTCTGGATTGAGGACTTCATCCTCCATATCCATATGGCTCGCGGAGACGATCTCCACGCCATCAAATACTTGCCCCTCAAACTGAAAGGACCAGCTCGGCACTAGCTGAAGAGCCTCCCCGAAAATTCAATTGGAAGTTGCGAGGAGCTTGATGATGCTTTTAGGGCCAATTTTCAAGGGACTTATGTCCGACCTCCGGACGCTGACGATCTCAGTCATATAATTCAATAGCCCGGAAACTTTGGAACATATTACTCACTAAGAGGAACCAAATCATCGACTGCTCGGACGCCGAAGCCTTAGCAGCTTTCAAACATAGCGTTCGCGACGAATGGCTAGCCAGACACCTCGGCCAAGAGAAACCAAGGACAATGGCAGCCTTAAAAAGCCTTATGACCCGCTTTTGCGTGGGCGAAGATAGCTGGTTGGCTTGTAGTAGCACTAGCAACCCAGGCACATCTGAAGTCAGGGATGGGAATGGAAAACCACGACGCAGCAAAAGCAAGCGTCGAAACAATGAAGACAGCCCGGACAATACGGCGGTAAACACCGGATTTAGGGGCTCTCAACCCGGTCAACGGAAAAAGCCCTTTAAAGGCCACAGAGATGGACCGTCCAGCCTAACAGGATCCTAGACAAACTATTTTAGATTCATGGCACCTCTGATAAACCTGCAAATCACACCCACAGAGAATGCTGGGTCTTCAAGCAGGCCGGTAAGCTAAACGCCGAACACAAGGGGCGGGAGACACCAAGTGAAGACGAGGATGAGCCTCGTCAGCAAAGCGCTGGAGGACAGAAAAAATTCCCACCAGAGGTCAAAATAGTGAACATGATTCACGTAACAGAAAGAAAGGGCCAACATGCACTGCAAGACAAATGCGCCATAGAGCCCGTCACCCCCAAGTTCAACCCTTGGTCGGCCCGCCCAATCGCCCTTGATCCCAGGGACAACCTGACAAGTATCCCGCATGGAGGAGTGGCTCCCTTGGTGCTAGACCCAATTATCAACGGATACCATCTCACCCAAGTCCTCATGGACGGCGGCAGTAGCCTGAATCTGATTTATCAGGATACAGTCTGCAAAATGGGGATAGACCCGACAAGAATCCACCAAAGAACTACTACCTTCAAGGGGGTAATACAAGGCCCAGAGGCCCACTGTACGGGCTCTCTAGTACTAGAGGTTGTATTCGGTTCACCCGACAACTTCCGAAGTGAAAAGTTAACCTTCGACATCGCTCCATTCCAAAGCGGCTATCAAGCACTACTCAGAAGAACAGCTTTCGCTCGTTTTAATGCAGTACCGCATTACGCTTCTCTTAAGCTTAAAATGCCCGGTCCACGTGGAATCATCATAGTTGGTGGAAATATTGAGCATTCCTTACGCGCGGAAGATTGTGCGGCGACTTTAACAGCCGAACACTAGACGGCCTACCCAACCAAAATAACTGATCGGTCGTCAAGATCACGGACACGGCTAGACGAGTCCGGCACATCACTAGCTGTAACAGCCTAGATATACATGAGATCGGTTTGCTGATTATACTCCAATAAGTGGTACCAGGGGCTTCCCACGTGTAAAAAGGACTATTTTGGCTCAACTTTACTTACCTTGAGTTTTAATGGTTTATTGAGAATAACCAATTTTTTCGCACGACAACTTTCACCTAAGTTATTCTCCTTTACAGATGACAATCGTGCTACACCCTTCCAGGATACGGCAGAATGGAGACACAGGCGCAGACGTGCAGCAGGGACCCGCTCAAAGGTTTCTTTTTAGATTAAGACCCTGCGTGAACCTTTTTTACTGTCTTTTGTTGCTTCACATCCTCCGGATACCCAGTATAACCAAGAAGGATGCTGACGTTATTGGCATTTCTCCACGTCAGTACATTGCACGTACCTGGACACTCAGGGTTCATTATCAAGGGCATTGCTCAGCCCGGAATATGTTATAAAGACCGAATACCTTAGGGAGTGTTCGGCGTCGCGAGTTTGGCCTTATATGCATCAGCTCCGAATCATGTCTTTGGTCAAATGTTGGGTTTGCCCGGCTCCCGTGTTTTGCTACCTTATGTTCCGCTCTATCGGCTAAGGTGGCACCGGGAGAACTACTGCGATTGTGCCCTGGTTCATCCGGATGAGCACCTCAGTAGAGAAAGCTGAAAACTGACTGTCATGATAAAGCGCGAGACTGGTCAACCACTCCATGACTTAGCGGAATCTTCGGGATTCCTCCGCATTAACGAAGGGCTGTTTCCCGGTCATGTACGTACGCGCCCCGTGAACGGATGAGTGCGGAAATACCAGGGGCTATATAGTAGCCCCACTGTCAAACTCCTATGGTTAAGTGAAAGTGTTAAAGCAATATAGTCTGATTGCCTCGTTCGCTACGCTACCACCTCCTTAATGGACCAAGACGTTGGATCAAGTGTGAAGACGCGTTTTTTGCGAACACCCCCGCATTATATGCGTGGGGGCAGAAGCCGACGACTGCAAACTTTCAGGTTACATATATACATGTACATAAACGGCCGCACAGGAGGCATAATAATACTTTTAGGCAAAAGTATAAACACATCCTTTATAATTCAAACAGCATTCTTCTTAAAATTGAGATACATGTCACTAAAACATGATACCCTTCGAGCACTAAGCCTCTATTAAACGAGTGCCTTCTAGGACTTCTTCAAAATAATGCTCGGCTGCTGCCCGGCGTACGTCCGAACTCTGGGCTGCAATAGCGGTGGCATCCATCTCTGCCCAGCATGTCTTGACACAGGCCAGAGCCATCCGCGCACCCTCTATACACGCCGACCTCTTCATAGCGTTGATGTGCGGCACAACACCAAGGAACTGTTGCACCAAACTAAAATAACTATTCGGCCTTGGCCCTTCCGGCCACAGATGATCCACAGCAGACCTCATGGCAAGCCCGGACAACCTATGGAGCTCGGCCCACTCGGCCATTCGCTCATTCAATAGAATAGGACGTACTGGAACATTGAACTGCGACCAGAACATCTTTTCCTCTTCACGATCTTTTTGATCCTTGAAGTACTCGGCCGCATCAGCAGCACTGGCTGCCAAATCCGTGTATGCGTCTGTAGAACTCCATAGTTGATCAAGAGGGGCATACTTCGGATCTCCGAACTTCGTCCGCAACAAAAAGGGCTTCCCAGCCGCGATATCTCCAGCTTGACGCAGCTCCTCCTTTGCCGCTCTGATCTTAGAGCGGGCTTCCTTGGCTGCTACCATGGCCTTCTCCAGGTCTGTCGCCTTCGCTCGGCTTTCTTTTTCAAGAAGCTGGTAACGGTTGGCGGCATCTTTCAACTCAACGGCCATTGTCGGTGTCAAAACCGGCGGATCTCGGGTAGGGGGTCCCGAACTGTGCGTCAAGGTCGGATGGTAACAGGAGACAGGGGACACTTTATTTTACCCAGGTTCGGGCCCTCTCAATGGAGGTAAAACCCTACTCCTGCTAGATTAATATTGATGATATGGGTAGTACAAGAGTAGATCTACCACGAGATCAAGGAGGTTAAACCCTAGAAGCTAGCCTATGGTATGATTGTGTATGATGATGGTTGTTTTACGGACTACAACCCTCCGATTTATATAGACACCGGATAGGGTTGGGGTTACACAGAGTCGGTTACAATGGTAGGAGATCTTGAATATCCGCACGCCTAGCTTGCCTTCCACGCCAAGAAAAGATCCTTCCGGACACGTGACGAAGTCTTCAATCTTGTATCTTCATAGTCCTGGAGTCCGGCTGAAGGTATAGTCCGGCTATCCGAACACCCCCTAATCCAGGACTCCCTCAGCCATCTTGGCCATCTTTTCCTTGCTTTGGCAATGCGCAGCCTGTTCGGCTCTCAGCTCTTGGGCCGCCTTCAGAGCGGCTGCATCACTACTCTTCGCTTGTTGCTTGGCTCGGGCCAGTTCTGCCCGGAGGGTCTCCACGGCAGCAGCTCCATCTGCAGTCACAAACATATTAAAGATACTAGCATCAAGCCCATCTTATTATGTGTTGATCACAGGAGAAATCACATACCCTGCGCCTCGTCAAGCCGCTTGTTTACAAGCACGATGTCGGCATCCGCCGCATCAAGTTGCCGCTTCAGTTCGGCAAACTCGCCAGTCCGGCTAGACACCGGACCTTCAGCGACCTGCACATGAAGGCAGCATGCTTATTACCTGGGACTATGATCCTCTGTTTGCTGCCGTTTTCAGCAACCAGAGTCTCAGGGGCTACTATATGCATATGGCACACTTAGCGTCTGTGGTACCATCAAAAACATATACTACTTTGCGTACCTCAAAGCCTTTTAGCAAACTCATGAAAGCTTCATGCAACCCGCTTTCAGCGGATGAAACCCTCTGAATCACCGTACCCATTAGCGTATGATGCGCTTCTAAGATAGCCGCTTGATCCAGAAGATCCTTCAGTGCCTCCGATCTCACACCGGACGGTTCCGGACTCCTTCTTTTACTTTCCTCAGTAGCCGAATACTGAGGACTTCGGGTGGCCGAGGGATTACCCTCTGGCCTTGGCGGATCAGGAGAAACCCTTCGCGACGACACTTCAGCGTCTCCCACCTCATGAGGCAGGGTGGCTTGGGGAGGTGTTTTGCTCTGCATCATCTCCGAAAGAAGATCCCCCGAAGACGAACTCTGTCGAGAAGGGCTACGATCCGAAATACAAGACACACGTCTCGGTTATTGTTATCAGAAATAAAGCAGGTCATATTTACTATAAATCACTTTTATTTACTTACAGCTCGGTGGAGGGCTGGTCCCCTTGCGGGTACTGTGCGGCAAGGGTGCCCCCCGAGGCAGGACCCTCTGGCGAAGATTTCTTCCCCCGTTTGGAAACTTCTGTTTCCGGGTCTTCAGAGGTGGTTCTCTTCCTTCCTTGGGGAGAGGGGATTTTGGATTCTTCTCCCCTATTATCCTCCTTCGCGGAGGCGCTAATTCCCCCGGTTTGGATGAATAATGAGTGAGGCCCGCTTTCAGCCTCTTTATTCCCCCCTTTATCTTCCCCTGAGGGCGCCCGATAAGGCGCCGACTCGAGCATTCCGGCCAGTACCGGGTCTGCTGAGCCTTCGGGAAGGGAGGCCGAACACCTGATCATCTTCTCCTTTGTTACCCAGCCCTGGTCAAAGTGTGACTTTTCAGAATGATGTTCTGATAAATAAAAATAAAGCATATTCGGCCACGGGATTACTTACTTGGGTATCTGGGCGATTGCAGCTCAGGCCCGCATCCTCGGTGAGGTCCGGACACCTTATTTGTGGTCCGAAGAACAATTTGTACATATCCTCGAGCGTCATGCCGAGGAAGTGCTAGAAAGCTCGTGGTCCTTCCGGGTTGAACTCCCACATTCGGAGGGGTCGACGTTTGCAAGGCAGGACTCGACGAACTAGCATGACTTGCATTACCGTTACCAGGCCGACATCTCCCTCGAGGAGATCTCGGATGCGATTCTGCAATAACGGCACGTCTTTTGCTGGCCCCCAGTCTAGCCCCTTGTTGATCCATGACGTCAGTTGTGAAGGGGGGCCCGAGCGAAAGGCAGGGGCGGCCACCCACTTGGTACCCCGGGGAGCTATGATATAAAACCACTCCCGTTTCCATAAACTGGACACCTCCGGGAAGGAACCCTCTGGCCATGGAACATCGGCGCCTTTGCTTATTGCAGCGCCTCCGCACTCTGCGTGTCGCCCCTCGATCATCTTCGGCTTCACATTGAAGGTATTGAGCCATAAGCCGAAGTGTGGGGTAATGCGTAGGAAGGCTTCACACACGACGATGAACGAAGAGATGTGAAGGATGGAATCCGGGGCCAGGTCATGAAAATCCAGCCCATAATAGAACATGAGCCCCCTGACAAAGGGATCTAGAGCAAGGCCTAGCCCTCAGAGGAAGTGAGAGATGAATACAATGCTCTCGCGAGGTTCGGGAGTGAGAATAACCTGCCCTCGAGCAGGCAACCTGTGCAAGATTTCGCTGGTCAAATACCTAGCCTCTCTTAGCTTTTTGATGTCTTCCTCTGTGACGGAGGAAGGCATCCACCGACCCTGAAGGTTAGATCCGGACATGATTGAAGATCTGAAGCGCCTGACCTGAGCTTTGGGTGTTGGAACTCGAGGTGGGGGGGTTCGTTTGAGTGCGAGAGGTAAAAAGGCAGGTCTTGGCCTCCTTATAAAGAGGATGAATATCAAGCGTCCTCCGCGTGGCCGTTTGGGACTTGCCTAAAATCGAGGGGTCATACCAGCGGGTACGATTGGGTTACCCACATCCATATTGATGAGAATCCCGTATTAAGGGGGACACGATCTCTGCTTCGACAAGACATGCCAGTAAAATCGCCTCGCAAAACGTGCAGTGGCGGGCTGATTGAGAAAGATGGTTCGTCATGACCAGACCACGGCAGTACATCACATTATGGAAAATGTGTCAGCAGATTAGATTTGTGGAAATATTATTCTCTCTACGGTGGTATGTGGAATTTATTTTGCAGAGCCAGACAATATCCTTGTGTTCAAAATCTTCTATGGAGTATTCGGAGGAAGAACCCGCCTTGCAATGCCGAAGACAATCTGCGCGCCGGACTCATCGTCATTGAAGCCTGGTTCAGGGGCTACTGAGGGAGTCCTGGATTAGGGGGTCTCCGGACAGCCGGACTATATCCTCTGGCCGGACTGTTGGACTTTGAAGATACAAGATTGAAGACTTCGTCCCGTGTCCAGATGGGACTCTCCTTGGCGTGGAAGGCAAGCTTGGCAATACGGATATGTAGATCTCCTCCCTTGTAACCGACTCTGTGTAACCCTAGCCCCCTCTGGTGTCTATATAAACCGGAGGGTTTAGTCCGTAGGACAAGAACAATCATAACGTAAGCTAGCTTCTAGGGTTTAGCCTCTACGATCTCGTGGTAGATCAACTCTTGTAATACTCATATCATCAAGATCAATCAAGCAGGAAGTAGGGTATTACCTCCATCAAGAGGGCCCGAACCTAGGTAAACATCATGTCCCCCGCCTCCTGTTACCATCCGCCTTAGACGCACAGTTCGGGACCCCCTACCCGAGATCCGCCGGTTTTGACACCGACAGGGACCGCCTGGGCAAGCTGAAGGAGGAGGTGGACAGGGCCAAGGCATCTCATGCCCAGCTTGTCTAAGAGGACACGACCCGGCTGGAGGCCAGGGAGAAGACCCTCGCCGCCGCCGAGAAGGCGGCAGCCACGGGGCGCGAAGCCTTCGTCTCCCTCGAGCTGACGTCATGTACGGCGCTGCATTCCCTTTACGGGGAAGGGTACGAGAATCCGCTGGCGGCTCCAGAGGATGGCCTTGCTGGGCTTCTCCCCAAGCTCGCTGAGGTGCTTGAGGGCATCACCGCCGGAGTGGGCACCATGGTGGAGGGGGAGTGTCGCGCGCTTTTCACCGCGGCCATGATGCGTGTCTTCAGCCACCTCCACCTTTGGGACCAAAGCTTCGACCTCGGTGCCCTGATCGAGCCAGTGGCTCCTGACTCCCGCGACGCTGCTACCGAAGCCGTGCAGGAGCAGGTGGAGGCCCTACTGGGGAAATTCCTCTGTGTCCCCGACCCCGTGGCTGCGGCGACCGGAGACAGCGGCGAAGATGGTGGCGGCATTGTTGACGACGGGCTCCACAAGGCGGGCGACAGGAGCAACCAAGGCGATGGCGGCGCTTCCTCCTAGTTTGACCCCGTGACATTTATCGTGCGTTGCGGAGGAATGAGAACTTCTGCTTGAACTTATGGGACATTATGTTTTGTACTAGGAAATATGTCCGTGCGTTGGAACGGAAGAGAAAAAATATCTCAGCCTTCCCCTATCCCCGCACACATTGGTCCACGCCCTCCATGTCAACACAACACCCCCACCTACATCGCCGCTTATCCTCCTTTCTATCCTCGCTAGCGGTGGCAGTTTAACCTTGTGTCAGAGGAACCATGTGGGCGGTGGCCGTCAATAATGGGAGGAGATCATCGACGGGAGGGCTATGCCGCGTCGGGTGGGTGTCGTCTGTTATCTCCTTGCCTATAGTCACCTCCTCCGTCAACCAAACTGCTGCCGACAATCCAAATATAATTTGGGAAGTAAATCTGCAACCAAAATTATTGACCTAGGCACTAAGAATTGAATGATGATTCTAAAATAGTCAGATACATTCTTTCCTATCACTTGTTTTGTGAGGAATTGCCGGAGACATAAGTCATTCTAAAAGAAAGCTCAAATTTCATCAAGGAGCTACATAACTAAATGATATTTGTGGTCATAAGATTAATAGTACATTCGATGTGCATTTAATTTTTGTAAGAATAGCCGACACAACAAAAAATACGCAACTTGAACTGTACAGTTAAATAATTAGATGAGTGAAAGTATATAACTAACTTATTTCTAGATAGTACACACTTGAGGATTCCTGGAAAAAAAAGTGCACACTTGAGGCATCAAACATGTACATTATTCAAGATTCTCCAAAGTTTGTCATTTTAGCTTATTCGCGGGTATGGATGCCATCATTTAATTTGTAGGAAAGTATATATGCAAAATATCTCTTCAAAACCTACACAAACTTTGACGTACAAAAAACATTTCACAGGGAGAATTCCTGATTTTTTTTATTTTGTACCCGCCGCTCATCTCAGGCCATGCATGCCACACTCATCGATTTAGTGCGCCACACCGTTCTGCATCTGAGATGGTGTCGGCTATGTCGATCCTCTTGTCGTGCGTGTTGGGCCTCCCGGATAGTGAGTCGAGTTCCGATCTGTCCGGCTAGCCCGGTCGGAACTTGTTGTTGCAGCGGCAGGGAGATGCGAGCCTATGGAGATCGTCCACAAGATGACAGGTGTGCCTAGTTTTCCGGGGAGTTTCATATTTTCTTTCTGAAATGTAGTTTTCCCAGGAGTTAGAACAACCTACGCCGTGTCCGTTCTCTTCCTTTTTATGTAGGTCTGCGGTGCTGTTTGCAGTTGCCCATACGGACACCATTTAGGTTTACCTCTATCGTTCAACGTACAATAGCTAGACACGGGAAGGCCCAACTGGAGCACAGCCCAGCGAAGCGACCAAGAATAATAAACATAGACGTATAGAGAAGGACTTGATATGCCGTTGCGTTTCAATTCGAGAGAATTTTTTGTCCATGTCTCTTGGTCACGGGCTATGTATTGCAATGGAGAATATTCACTTATGCATTGGTGATATAGTCCGATGATGCTGTCAAGAATCATCTTAATCAAAAAATTCATTCAACTTAATCCACCCTCTGTTGAAGCAGCATGCATGCACGGTACATGTACTTGTCTACATAGAGCGATTCATAGTTGAGTCCCCTTTCATCTACCAAGAAAAAAAACTTACCTGAATGCAGTTTTCACATTTTCCAATTAAACCTAGACACCATGTTCCACCCTTAACTCTCTTGTCACCCAATGTCAACTTAAGCCTAATTTAGTGTTAAAATGAAAAGACAATTAACTAATTATTTTGTCACCCAAGTACCTACTAAAACGTAATTTAGTGTCCCAATCAAAAGAAGATGACCTGTTCATAAAATATCTATTTTCTTATCCAATTAATGGCGAATGAAAATAATTTAGCTCATTGCCAGAATGACACATGTGAACTGCACATGTTCTAGCCTAACTACAAATCTGTATCTTCCACAAATAAATTAAAAATCATAGGATCCTTTAAAAAAACTAAACCCATAGGGAGGTTAAAAGGTACAAAAGGATAAAAGAAACTTAGGAAGAAGATTAATAATTTGCAAAGAAGAAAACACAGGATGAGGTAAACGATTGTACACCAGGGTGCCACACTACATATAGCAAATCGCTTTGGCTACAACCATTTAGTGCACTGCGGTAGCATGATTCTCTACTTCCTCGTAGCACATCTGACGACAGTGACCTGCGTTGGTGTGTGCCAGGTACATCATATACAGTTAGTGTCCAATATATCGAGTGGAATTTTTTATTTCAATCGGCTGCTGGGTAGGTGCTCCCTTTCCTACCTATTCAAAGGATATACCAAGATTTGAGATTGCTACATATTCGAAGCGTACACCGATCATCATGCATTGCATGGAATCTTTATGGACGAGGACAGAGTCGGCGCGCGATCTGATCGCTTCGTCCCTTCCGACAACCTCCTGCGCCGGGACCCACCAGCTGCGCCACACGCAGCGGATGCGTCGCGTACGACGAGCTCCCATGTTTCGCTAGTTCCGGCCATCCCCGATCAACGTCGATCATTGTTGCCGCAGCAGCAGTTAGCATCGATCACAACCAAAACCCCAGTTCGATACCTTACCTCACCTCACCTACCTCGATCGCATGATGTATAACGAGAGAGTCCTGGACAACGGCGGAGAGCGACGTGCGGCCAGACCGATCGATCGCGTACTTAAGTCTCGACCCGAGTGTAGTAGCGGAGGTGACGGCCGGGGAGCTAGCTAGCTGTTCATCTCACTTCAGTCGTCGTCGAACTCAAGAAGAGTTGATCGGTCGGTCGTGGTTCTTATGGAGGCACCGCTGCTGGTGAAGAGGCCGGCCGTGGTCGCGGAGGCTAACGCGGCGGCGCCGAGGAGCTACGCGGAGACGCGGGAGGCGTTCGTGCGGGAGGCGGAGCGGCTGTGGGCCATCACGTCGCCCATCACCTTCAACATCCTCTGCCTCTACGGCGTCAACTCTGCCACGCAGCTCTTCGCCGGCCGCCTCGGCAACCTTCAGCTCTCGGCGGCCGCCATCGGCCTCTCCGCCGTCTCCAACTTCTCCTTGGGCTTCCTCCTCGGCATGGGCAGCGTGCTGGAGACACTGCGCGGGCAGGCGTGGGTCCTGCTCTCCCCGCTCTACGCCTTCGCCACGCCGCTCCTGTGCATGCTCGCCCAGGTCGACGCTATCGCCGGCACCGCGGGAGACTTCACCTCTGCATCCTCCCGCAGATGTTCTCGCTCACGCTCACCTTTTGCACGCAGAAGTTCTTGCAGGCGCAGAGCAAGGTCATGGTGCTGGCGTGGATCAGCCTCGCCGTGCACGTCGCCATGCTGTACCTCTTCGTGTCGCACCTTGGGTGGCGGCTTGCCGCCGCCGCCTACGACGTCACCTCGTGGCGCATCGCCGTGGCACAAGTGGTGTACGTGGCGCGGTGATGCGGGGACTGGGTAGGTGAGACGGCCTGTGTTGGAAGGCGTTCGAGGGCTCTAGGCCTTCGCCAATCTCTCGACGGTGTTCGTTGTCCTCATGGGCTACCTGGACGACGCCGAGATCGCCATGGGCTCCATGACCATGTGCATCAACCTCAACGGGTGGGGGTTGGACAAACCGTTCCTTTGACTTATCGGTGACGGTGGGGGTAATTCCAAGATCTTTCTTTATAAATCTCAACGGTCAATCTTTGTGTTTAACATAAAATCAACGGATAGAAAAGAATGGCTTATGGAGAACTATGAAAGTCTCCGTCCTTTAATATTAGGTATAGATATAGAATAACTTGCTAGGGCTCCGCGATTTCCTTTCTGTTTGCCTTAGTGCTCTGCGTTGGCAGGGCCCGGCCCCATGCATACCTCGACCACCGTTGGGGCGTCCGGATAACCAGGACGAGACCATGTGGTGAGGGGCTACGTACCAGTGAGGCCCTTGAGTGGCGATGCTCAGGGGTCCCCCTTGACATACGAACAACTCTCATGAAGGAAACGTGAGCATTGTCTGAGTTAATCCGGAGCCCTCCATACCTTTCCATGCTGGCTTTTGCTTGAGAGGGACGCGAGAAGACTAGGTGCGAGAGACCTGGTGAGGTGGCGTGCGCCAGGCGTGGACTGAGCGTAGCCCCCGTGCCCAACCCCCTCGCGCTGCCCTCCCAGGGGAAAGCTACACCGTGGAGCCAGAGAGTGAGCCTAGTGGCCCTCCTGAGGTTACTGCATCCGCTAGGGTGCCGTCAGTTGTTTATTCACCAGCGCGGAGGATGGTGCTTCCACTCTTGCGTGGGCATAGCCGCTCCTCGATTGTTTCGGCCGCCAGCGCGGAGCATGGGGCTTCCACTGGTGCATGGGTGGGAGCTCACTCTGGGGGTAGACTACGGGGCATGTACAGCCCCGTCCGTATGCGTGGCTAGCACAGCAGGACTGGAGGAGGTGTATATGGGCACTTGTGAGCCAGCGCGGGACTCACGAGGCCCTACCTCAAGTGGGTAGCGCCTGAATTTTTGGTTCGGAACATTTGCAAGGGCCCTGCAAGATGTTTAGGTGGCTTGCGCCGACTAAATCTCCGGAGGACATCACATGAGAAGGCCAAACACCAACGACCCCAGGAGGTGACGTGAACAGGGCCGGCCCGCCAGATAGAGCTCAGCCATTGGGTTTATCGACGCTGCAGGGACGGACCCGAGCACAGACGCCGTGCCCAGTCTTCTCATGCAACAATCCTAAAGAAAGACAATCGGCGCGCGGCTCCCGCGGCAGCGAGGCACCGGATCACGCGCCCTGACTCATCCACTCTCAATTAGCTCATGCGAGAACAAGGCACCAAGGACCATGGGAGGTGACATACACGGGAGCAGGCCCGTGAGACAAAGCTCGGCCACTTGGGTTTACGAAACTGCAGGGACGGACCCGAGCACAGACGTCGTGCCAGTTCTTAATCACGAGGCGGTCGCGGGCGGGTTTGTGAGGGTGCACAACGTTCATGGTGGCGAAGCACCAGACATGCAGGTGATAATATAAATAAACTCATGAAAGGGTAAGGCCAGTTCTGAAACATGCGCAAAATGATACACGCTGCAGGGACGGGCCCGTACAACTTGAGGATAATGCAACCCGAGGGGCGCCCTCAACTGAACAAACCAAAAAGTCACCTGGCACTGTCGTTGCAGAAGTGTTGGAGTAGCTGAAGATGCACGCTGCAGAAGTCGCTCCTCACGAGCCAGCCGGCTCCTGAGCCCCAGGGGGCTGCGGAGTTCTGGGGGGCTCACGAGGTTCCGGCACCTCCTCCGTCAGGACCGCCTGGCACCTAGCCTCGCAAGCTGCCAGAACACCCCGCATGTAGCGCTAGTGCGAGGCAGCCGTGTTCAGCAGGATGAACGGCATGCGGACATAGCTGCAAGGGTAGCCGCCACTCCGTCCAACACGGGACGGCCAGAAGAGGTCCTGAGAAGCAGCCCTATTGAGGCATGGGATGTTGATGCACACAAGCAGCACGCCACATCCGGGGCGGCAGCTGCACTGGGTGATGTGGGGTGGCGCTCGCCGTGCATGGCTCACACCTCTTGAAGCTCCTCGATCGCCTTGGTGATGAGCTCCTGAGCGCCTGGCGCCTCGCGCCCTGCGCCCGGCTCATGGAAGCGCGCGTTGAAGCACGCCTCCACATGGTGCCCGAACGCCTCCCTCATGACGCTGGCTAGGTCAGTGGCCCTCCAAACGGGAGCCCCCGAGCCCGTCCTGAGAGAGCCGGGCGCGCCTTCCTATGCGGGAGAGGAAGGCGCCCCAACAGTGGGCGCGAGACCTAAGGCGCGATTGTCGGACGCCCCTGTCGGTGTCAAAACCGGCGGATCTCGGGTAGGTGGTCCCGAACTGTGCGTCTAAGGTCGATGGTTAGCAGGAGACGGGGGGACACGATGTTTACCCAGGTTCGGGCCCTCTCTATGGAGGTAATACCCTACTTCCTGCTTGATTGATCTTGATGGATATGAGTATTACAAGAGTTGATCTACCACGAGATCGTAATGGCTAAACCCTAGAAGCCTAGCATGTATGACTATGGTAATGAGTATATCCTTTCCGGACTACACCCTCCGGTTTATATAGACACCGGGGGGATCTAGGGTTACATAGAGTCGGTTACATAAGAAGGAATCTTCACAGTCGGTCGTCAAGCTTGCCTCCCACGCCAAGGAGAGTCTAATCCGGACACGGGTACAGTCATCGGCCTTCGTATCTTCACAGCCCATCAGTCCGGCCCATGGATAACAGGCCGGACGCCCGAGGACCCCTTAGTCCAGGACTCCCTCAGCCCCAGCCTCCTAACGGCCCCTGAGGAGGAGCGGCTTCTTTTTCTTAGGGACGGCCTCGGGAGGACGGATGGCGCCCTCTTCATCTGAGTTCTCGACTGCTGTGTCTTGGTAGGTGCGCTCGAGGGAGCACACCGCATCCTTTTCGTCATAGGCGACTGTGATGATGCCGTCGCTTCCTGGCATCTTAAGGACATTGTACCTGTGGTGAGTCATTGCCGTGAACTTGGCGAGGGTCGGATACCCGAGGATGGAATTGTATGGGAGGCGAATGTGGGTGACATCAAAGTCGATGAGCTCGGTATGGTAGTTGCCGCGCTTGCCGAAGATGACAAGGAGACGAATCTGCCCTATGGGGACGGTGGAGCCGTCAGTCACCCCTGAGAAAGGCTTGGTGGGGAGGAGCTGGTCGTAGGGCACCTGGAGTGTCTTGAACGTCTCAACGGAGAGGACGTTGAGCCCCGCGCCACCGATGATGAGTGTCTTGGTGACGAGGACATTGTTGATGGTAAGCGAGCAGAGCATCGGGAGCGCACCAGTGGTAGCTGAACACTTGAGCTGATCTGTAGAGTCGAAAGTGATGGCATACTTGCACCACCTGAGGGGACGCGACACCTCGTGCTTGGAGAGTGTCGCATTCACCTCACGAGCGAACTTCTTGAAGATGCGATGAGAGGCCAGGGCCTGAGCGCCACCCAGGATGCAGGCAATGGCGCGAGGCTCTTGGAAGCCCCCAGCTCCATCGTCTTGGTGGTGGTCATCGTTCCTCCTTGGCGGCGGCGGCAGCGGAGGGAGACCGGTGTTGCCCTGAGGATAGTCCTCATGAGGCTGGTCCCTCCACGGGCCAATGCGAGGCTGGCCCTGCCAGTGGTCCTCGCGGGGCTGATCGTGCCAGTCCTGGCGAGGGACGCGGTTATCCCAGAGGCCTCCACCGTGGCCGCCTCCGTGGCCGTAGCCATGGTTGTTGTGCTCGAGACGGCGGACAAGGCACCCGTCGCCGATTGTCATGAGCTCCTGATAGTCGTTGGTGTTGTGGTTGTGGATGTTGTGGAAGACGCAAAACGGGCGGCTACCCTTGGAGGATTCGGGGTGGTCGTAGCCGCGCGTCATCTCAGGTTCGACCGCGAGCACAGTAGGGCCCTTGCGTTTCACATCCTTAGCCTTGGCCTTCTTGTCTTCAGCATCGACCTCCGGAGGCTCCAGGAGGGAGAGGCGACCTTCCTCTGCCCTCCCACACCTAGCTGCCATGTTGAACATCTCCAGAGCCGAACACATGTCCTTGTGGATGGCGAGCTCCTCCTTCATCTTGACATCCCGGAAACCATCAGAGAACACCGAGATGATAGCCTCATCCGACACCTTCGATATCTTGAGGCTAACGTTGGTGAAGCGATGTATGTATTTGTGCAAGGTTTCGCCTGGCTGCTGCTTGCACCGTAGGTCGCCTGCTGCGGGAGCGTGGTCACGGGTGCCCTGGAAGTTGGCAATGAAGCACTCGGGAAGCTCATCCCAGGAGGAGATCGATCCCACCAGAAGGTTCAGGAGCCATGAGCGCGCGCGCCGTCCTTGAGAGCCATGGGAAACCAGTTCGCCATGACTTTGTCATTGCCATTCACCGCCTCGATACTCAGCTCGTAGAGAAGAGGAACTCAGCGGGATCAGGAGTGCCATCATAGCACGGAAGCAGATCCGACTTGAATTTGTCGGGCCAGACGACACGGTCGCAGCTCTGGAGTGAAAGCACGGCAACCCGCCGCGCTCACAGGTGCCAGCCGCAGGGGAGGAGCCTGGTCTTGATGCCCGCGCGCCACTGCCTATGGCGGTACGCGGTCTTGACGGGGCGGTGTCGGAAGCGCACGCACCTCTCCTTGGGGCTGCTGCACCACCTGGTAGCTTTCCTTATTGCACGCCGGCGCCCTACGCAGTGGGTCGCGCTGGGGTGCCTCACGCCAGGGCTCGGGAACGACGTCGCGACGAGGAGGAGGAGGAGCTGCGTCGTAGGCCACGTCGCCCGCCTGAGACGGCGGGGGAGGCAGTGAGTGAGACGGTGCAGGGTGAGGGAGTCCTGGACTAAGGGGTCCTCGGGCGTCCGGCTTGTTAGCCATGGGCCGGACTGATGGGCTGTGAAGATACGAAGACCGAAAACTGCACCCGTGTCCGGGTGGGACTCTCCTTGGCATGGAAGGCAAGCTTGGCGACCAAATAGGTAGATTCCTTTCCTTTGTAACCGACCTTGTGTAACCCTAGATCCTCCCGGTGCCTATATAAACCGGAGGACTTAGTCCGGAAAGGGATATACTCATTACCATAGTCATACAGGCTAGACTTCTAGGGTTTAGCCATTACGATCTCGTGGTATATCAACTCTTGTAATACTCATATCCATCAAGATCAATCAAGCAGGAAGTAGGGTATTACCTCCATAGAAAGGGCCCAAACCTGGGTAAACATCGTGTCCCCTGTCTCCTGTTACCATCGACCTTAGATGCACAGTTCGGGACCCCCTACCCGAGATCCGCCGGTTTTGACACCGACATTGGTGCTTTCATTGAGAGTTCCACTGTGCCGTCGTTAAGAGGTTTGATGGCCCCTTTAATCACCTACAGCGATGTTGTCCAGGGGGTAGTCTTCCTCCCCGGGCAGATCTTCGTATTTTGCGGCTTCGCACTGCGGGCCAACTCGCTTGGCCATCTGGAGCAGATCGAAAGTTACGCCCCTGGCCATCAGGTCAGATTCGGGAGCTTGAATTACGTCGCAGACATTCGCGGGGACTTGATCTTCGGTGGATTCAAGACTGCGGCAGGCGCTCCCTGTCACCTCGATGAACATGACTTAAACCTGTCATCGGACTACATCCAGGAGATAGCTCTTGTAACTACTCTGGCCTTAGATCCAGAGCAAATCGCGCCATCCGTGAACGGGAAGCTCAACCCCGCCATGGAGGCCACAGATACCGCGGAGTTGGAGCCGCACATGGACTTAACCTCACACAATATCTGTGTCACCGGAATCCCGTACTCGTCTCTGGTTATAAGTTCCGAACCATGTGAGCCCGCCGACGCCGAACTCGATCGTTCATCGATTTTCGAATTCAGCGCCGCAGACATCTTCTAGCACTCGCCTTTGGGCGATGTGCTAAACTCATTAAAGAGCCTGTCCTTGGCGGGGGACTCACAGTCAAACTATGTTTGGTTCGAACTAGCGGGTGATAAAGGAGAATCTTGCTTCCCACCCGTCACCCACTTCATAGCCACAGTCGAGGATTTAACCGACACGCTTGATTATGGCTCCGAAGACATCGACGGTATGGACGACAATGCCGAGGAAGAGCAAGACCAAAATCCACCACATACTGGACGCTGGACGGCCACCTCTTCATATGATGTTTACATGGTGGACACACCCAAAACAACCAACGACGATGACAAAGAAAATCCAGTCGAGAATAAACCTCCTGAGACACAGCAAAAACACAAGCGCCCTCGACGCCGCTCTAAGTCACGTCGCTCAAAAGACAACAATACCGGAACAGGAAATGACAATACTCTGGATGGTGCCGAAGACACAGAGGAGCCCGATGAACAAACTGTCGAACAAAACCATCCGGAAGATGGGCAAGTTAGCCCTGACGAGCAAGCCATGGAAGAAGACTCGGAGGACGGTAGTTAGCATCCGCTCTACGAGGAGGAGGTGAGCCTCGGCAATGAAGACTTCATCGTGCCTGAGGAACCTCCCGAGCAGGAGCGCTTTAAGCTTCAGCTAATAGCCACTGCGAGGAGCCTGAAAAAGAAGCAGCAGGAGCTTCAAGCTGATCAAGACCTGCTCAATGACCGATGGATCGATATCCTAGCAGCTGAAGAATACGACCTTAAACACCCAACCAAAAGTTACCCGAAGCGCAAATTGCTACCTCACTTCGATGATGAGGCTCCAGAGCCCGCACCAGCATCACGCAACGTGGTTGATCGGCCACTGCGCGGCCGGGATAGAACGGCAATCCAAGCCGAAAAACTGACTGTCCCACATCACCGTAAAGGCAGGGATAAGACAGCTCGGGGCTATACATATGACCTTCGTCAAGACCTGGACAGTAGAGCAGGACATACAAGATCGATCTACGGATCGCGAGGACATGCCTCGACACGCAACGATGGCTACCTATTCGGACGTGACAAACCTAGTCACGCCCGGGCCGATAACCATAGACGGACTCCATCGGAGCTACGTCGCGACACGGCTCGATATAGAGGCGCCACACACCCTCTTTGCTTCACTGATGAAGTAATGGACCATGAATTCCCCGAAGGGTTCAAACCCGTCAATATTGAATCATACGACGGAACAACCGATCCCGCGGTATGGATCGAGGATTTCATTCTCCACATTCACATGGCCCGCGGAGATGACCTCCATGCTATCAAATAGTTCCCACTAAAACTCAAAGGGCCAGCTCGGCACTGGTTAAACAGCCTACCTGAAAATTCCATTGGCAACTGGGAGGACTTGGAAGAAGCCTTTCTCGACAACTTCCAAGGTACATACGTCCGGCCTCCGGACGCCGATGACTTAAGTCACATAGTTCAATAGCCCGAGGAGTCGGCCAGGAAATTCTGGACTAGGTTCCTAACCAAAAAGAACCAGATCGTCGACTGTCCGGACGCAGAAGCCCTAGCGGCCTTTAAACATAGCATCCGGGACGAATGGCTCGCCCGCCACCTCGGACAAGAAAAGCCGAAATCTATGGCCGCCCTCATGGCCCTCATGACCCGCTTTTGTGCGGGTGAGGACAGCTGGCTAGCTCGTAGTAAAAATACGGCCAGCGAGGCAGGCCCCTCCGAGGCCAAAAATAGCACACAGCAAGTTCCAACGCAGCAGACACAAACGCCGAAGCAACGGCGATAACACCGATGAAACTGCTATAAATGCCGGATTCAGCGGCTCCAAGTCCGGTCAGCAGAAAAAGTCGTATCAAAGAAACAATCAGGGACCATCTAGCATGGACCGCATACTTGACCGTCCGTGCCAAATCCATGGCACCCCGCACAAACCAGCCAATCATACCAACAGAGATTGCTGGGTTTTGAAGCAAGCCGACAAGTTAAACGCCGAGAACAAGGAAATGGGATCATAGAGCGAGGACAATGACGAGGAGCCACTGCAGCCAACCACAGGGGGACAGAAGAAGTTTCCCCCTCAAGTTAAAACGGTGAACATGATATATGCTACACACATCCCCAAGAGGGAGCGCAAGCGTGGACTAAGGGACGTCTATGCGATAGAGCCAGTCGTCCCAAAATTCAATCCATGGTCATCATACTCGATCATTTTTTACCGTCGAGATCATCCGACCAGTATTCGGCACGGCAGATCAGCTGCACTAGTCCTAGAACCAATCATCGACGGATTCCACGTAACGCGAGTCCTCATGGACGGTGGCAGCAGCCTCAATCTGCTCTATCAGGACACAGTAGGCAAAATGGGCAATAACCCATCACGGATCAAACCACAAGGACTACCTTCAAAGGAGTCATACCAGGAGTAGAGGCCCGCTATACGGGCTCAATCACACTAGAGGTCGTCTTCGGATCTCCGGATAACTTCTGAAGCGAGGAGTTAATCTTCGATATCGTCCCCTTTTGCAGCGGCTATCACTCACTGCTCGGACCAACCGCATTCGCTCGATTCAATGAGGTACCTCACTACGCTTATCTCAAGCTCAAAATGCCCGGTCCACGCGGCGTCATGACAATCAATGGAAATACGGAACGCTCCCTCCATACCGAGGAGCACACAACGGCCTTAGAGAAGAAATACAGTGCGACCTTTTCCAGCAGAACCTTAGTTCAGCGGCCAAGCCCTCGGACACCATTAAAAGAGTCCGGACTATTCTGCAGCAAGACAGTCGGGCCCGTCAAGAGCTTAACTAGCAATTTTGCCTCCGTCCCAGTCCCGATCAAACAGCGACATTCGTAACGCGTGTACATAACTACGCACTCAAAATCCCATGGGTATCGACGAAGGCATAGCTAGCTCGCGATCCAAAGTGCGGCTCGACCGACACTAGGATTCGCACACTTTTACTTTTCCTTTTAATTTCAAGGTTTTCTCTTTTCGAGGTTTCTCCTGATAACCCGTTTGTCGGACACACCAAGGAGGCAAGGAGCTTTGGCGTACAAGGGAACCCCCAGGTGGTCTCTGCTAACGATTGCTATACCTATTTTACATACCCGCACGCAGCTCGCTCTTGGTCATGGCATGTTAAATAGCCTTACTTGCTTATCATATTACTTGTACAAGCATGCCTTGACGTATTAATCACATTACAATGTGTTGGTGTACAAAAAGAGGGGTACAATTTTTATACCCCTATACCTATGCACGGGCAGTCAGAGCCGCGCCCACGGCCACACCAAGCAGAGCAGGGAAGGTGAGCCAAGGTGAGACCAGAGCGCGAGTTGGCCAAGGGCGACACCAAGGCCAAAAACCACAAGAAGCAAAGGGATGAAGCGGGCTCCCCCGGCAAGATCCTTGCCGGGGTCGGCCTTAGCAGCCCCGGCAAGACCCTTGCCGTAGCAGCTCGCCCCACGCCAACGGAGCGAGTCACCCTTGAGACCACAGCCTCCATCGTGGTCCACTACGTTGGGGCAAGGGCTCGGCTCTTCGGTGGCATGCAGATCTTCGTCAAGATCGTAAACATCCAAGATCAGATGAGCACCAGAAGACGACAGCCCTTGGCAGAATCCTAGCCAAGGATAACCACAAGACCCCCGGCAAGCGCCTTGCCGGGGATGACAGCAAGCGCCACAACAAGACCCCCGGCACGATCCTTGCCGGGGACGCCTACGCGCCGCGGCAAGACCCTTGTCGGGTCGCCCGGCAAGACCCTTGCCGGGCCACCCGGCAAGTCCCTCGCCAAGCACGCCAGCAGGGCCACCGTCAGCCCCACGCCAGCCAAGTCTCCACCGCCGTTCGCATGCAGCTGCCAACCCAACTAGCTGGGTGAGCACCTGCGTGGCAACATGCGGCCCTTCATGGAGGTTCCACCACCGCGCCACCTCAGCTGCCTGCCTGCCTACATGGCACCGCATGCATCACTGGCTAGGGCGCGTGTCAAAGCTTGGAGGAGCGGTGACGGACGGGACGGGCTCCGTTCCCACCCCCGATAAAGCAAGAGGACACCTAAGCTACGCATTAAATGTGTCTTGTCTGGTAATGTGAGGGATAACCTCACAACACTGTACCCTTTCCACCTCCTGTGTGCCACTGTGGCAACCCCTTTTCCCTATAAAAGGAGGCCCGAGGCGACCAGGAGAAGGATTTGCCTTTTTGGAGCTCGTTACACCCCGTAGCTAGCTCAAGAACTCATAATACATCCACCAAAGCAGGAATAGGGTTTTACGCACTCCGCAGCCCGAACCTAGATAAACGAACCGCATGCTCTCTGTTAGATCCGCTCTTCTCTCAACCCCGCGCCCCGCCAACCGTATTAGGGATTCTTGTGATCCCATAGGTGTCGTTTCCACCGACAACTTTGGGGCGCCGGGTAGGGGGCGCTGCGTTTGTGAGAATCGGTTTTAGCAGTTAAGCGAGCGTTTCTTCATTGCGATGGCTCGAAGAGTAGCATAAGAGGGGGTCGGAAGATCGACGCCGGTGCGACTACAAGCAGAAGCTAAGTCACACCGAACCCTGACTACTTTCTTTCCTTTTTATATGAGGTTATTCTCCTCGGAGATGTCATTCTTTGTATGAAAAACCTGTACGCAAAAGGGGCCCTCCGCAATCGGCAACGCCTTTGTTCTGTTTCGAGTCTGCTCAATAGCTCAAACGGCTGCGTCGAAAACGGTAGGGTAGCCTTCCGCAATTGGCAAGGCTCTCGACTCTGTTCCCACAAGTCGTCACTCACCCTCAGGTACTTGCCGGAGCCGGAAGCAGTAGAGGAGGAAGGCTGGTCACCAGCCTCCTCCTCCTCCTCCTCGGTGGCGGCCCCGCCGGCCTCCTCGGCAGGCCCCTTGCCGGGCTCCTCAGCGGCAGCCTTATCGGCCTCCCCGGTGGGCCCCTCGGCGGCCTCCTCGTCAGCGGCCTGGGCGGCCTCCTCAGCGGCGGCCTTGGCGGCCTCCTCGGTGGCAGCTTTGTCGACCTCCTCAGCAGCCCCCTTGCCGGCCTCCTCCGCGGCGATCCTCTCGCCGTCCGCCTCAGCGGCCTTGGCAACGCCCTCGATCACAACGTCCACGTCCTCTGGATCTATCAAGGAGGAATCCGGGCGCCGATGACAGGGGTGAGACAAAGCCAAGACCAAGAACCAGAAAGAAGAAGAAGCAGGGACGAATGGCGAGCGACATACCGGTGCCGACACCCGGCTGGGAAGCAGAAGTCCCCTCCCCGCCAACATTTGGCGCCGAGGCAAAGCCACCGGCGCCCAAGTTCTCTTCCTCCTCCTCCATGGGTGTGGGCCCATTGCTTGGCGCCCTTGCCGGGGACGCCCCTCGGGGCGGCGTGGTCGATGGGGGCGGCGTGTTGGGAATGGCCCCCTGTGGCTCCTCCTGCTGCCGCTCCCCTCCTACACACCTAGCAAGGTCAGCACCAAAATATCGCGCCCCTGACACATGTCGAAGAGAGAAGAATGATGAACTTACGCTCAGGGCTTTGCCGGGGGCTGCTGTCCGGGCTGCTCAACACCACCAAAGGCGCCCTCAAAGCACCGGCCGGGGGCTGGTCACCCGTCGAGACCTTGGCCCTTTTTGCTCTCTGGGCCAGCGTCTCCGCATCCCTTCCAAGACAAAAACAAGTCAAGATCAGTACCACAGAGTGAGGAGGCAGAGATAACGAAAAAGGAACCAGACACTTACTCGTCGTCCACCTCCTCCTCTGTGGTCTTCCTCTTCCTCCTCGGACTAAGGGATCCAAAATCAAAAGTGATCCCCGCGCCGACGTTCGGGAGGGGAGGGAGGCGGCGTCTGGGCACTCCTGGATGAAGAAGAGGCGGCTGCCTTCTTCTTCACCGCGACCTTCGCCGGCTTCTTCGCCGTCCCGGCCCTCGTGTGGGGCCGAGACCCTTCCAAAGACAGCTGCGGCTGCGCAGCCCTGCCAGGCCGGACCGGCTCGCTAGAGCTGGCCCGCCGCAGGACTCGCCCCCTCCCCATAGGTGGCGTCGGGTCTGCAGTCTCCTCCTCCGACGATGACGACGACTCACCGGTCACATCCTCAACCAGTGGAGCCTCTGTGCCGGCGCTGCTAGCTCCCCCGGCGGCCACCGCCCACCGGGCAAGCTCCTCCTCCTCTGCGGTCGTCGCGGCCTTGTCCTCCACACCGCCATCGTCGCCGGCCTCCCTGGCGAGATGTGCCTCCCTCGCCCTGGTGACGATGTAAACCAGCTCCGCCTGGGAGGTTTCCTGGACAAGCAGCCGCTCGGCATCGGCATCAACATACATCTCATGCAAGGTGTCGAAGAATTGCTGCACTTCTGCATCCTTTGGCTCCTTCCAGCTCGGGACGGGGCCGTGTGTGTTGCAGTCCGGCATCATGGCAATGATCGCGGACCGACACGAGTTGTTGCACAACGGGACCACCCCCGTTGGCAGCTTGAAC
This sequence comes from Aegilops umbellulata, assembly GCA_032464435.1. Lineage (NCBI taxonomy): Eukaryota > Viridiplantae > Streptophyta > Magnoliopsida > Poales > Poaceae > Aegilops > Aegilops umbellulata. Next base: position 525,165,843 of record CP136055.1, on the reverse strand, counting down.
AGCGGCCCCTTGAGGACCTTGCCGGCCTTCGCGGCGGCCCTCGCAACCTTGCCGGTCTGCTCCACCTCGCCATCACGGCCCACGTCAAGCTGGAAGAGACACTGGCAGAAGTGGGTGTGCACCATCACCGTAAAGTTGTGGTCGAGGCCTGGGCGGAGTCGCATGATGTCAGCAGGTTCGTGAAGAGCCAGGCTGGTCTCCCCTTGTTATGCAGTGGAGCGATCCGGCGGAGCATGAAGTCCGCCCCGACCATTTCGAGGGTGAGCCCAGCCTGAGTAAGCTGGAGGATCTTGGTGGTAGCAACGGAGAGCCTTCCGTCGGCGGCATCAACATCACTCCAGTCGCTACCACGAACTGGCGGCGCCCGGCGAACTTTGCAGAACGCCGGCGGGTTCTCCTCCTCAAACCAGCACCACTGGCCCCGCCACTCATCCCACCTCTCCTTCATGGCATCGTCCGGGTACGCCTCCTTGGATCTTGGGATCCAGGTGATGCAACCAGAGATAGCACCCCCTGTCTGGATCCGAGGGTAGAAGTAGTGGCGGAAAAGCGCCGTGCTGGGATGCACCCCGGCGAAGCCTTCACAGAGGTGCGCGAAAAGGGCCATGCATGCCACCGCGTTCGGAGTAAAATCCAAAATATGGAAACCGAAGGTGTGCATGATGTCGCTGAAGAAATCGGAAAAGGGAGGACAGAGCCCGCAAGAAAAGTAATCAACGAAGAAGAGATACCGATTTAAGGCAGGCTCGGCACAGGCAGCGGGGATGACGTGCGTAGCCGGGTGCCCCGAATTCTCCCCCCCCCATCTTCACTCCCCACAGGGGCCTTAAGAGGTCCCGAAGGTCGAACACGTCGACCGTCGAGGGGAAAAAAGGCGGATTAAGTCCGGTCCCCCGATAGCGCGCCCTCCGGCGGCTCCACAGCGCCGGCATCCTTGGCCACCCCCTTGCCCTTGGTAGATTTTGGCACCATGGTGAGGGAGGAGAAAGGAGCGGAGAGCAGCAAAAGCACGACAGTGACGAGCGAATACGAAGTTTGGAGAAGAAGAGGAGGGGGACGGGCGGAGATCCCCAAGATTGGGATTGCGCGAAGGGTAAAACGAACAGTGCGCCCACGGTTATCCCTTTTTATGGGGAAAGCCGCGGGCCGCGCCGCCCATTTACTGTGCTGTGACACATGCGTATGAAAACCACCCCACGCATGCCGCCGACGTCACGCACACCCCTCCACGCCGCGCCGCGCCGCGCGGGTCATCGGAAGCGCAGCGCGCGAAAAGTTTCACCGCGGTAAAAACGCCCTGCCTGCCCGCGCACCGTTTGGGCCTAGCCCAACAATGCGTGGCACTTATGTGTGGCCCAGGCCCGGGGGCTCCTGTCAGTGTACAAAAAGAGGGGTACACTTTTTATACCCCTATACCTGTGCATGGGCAGTCAGAGCCGCGCCCACTGCCACACCAAGCAGAGCAGGGAAGGTGAGCCAAGGTGAGACCAGAGCGCGAGTTGGCCAAGGGCGACACCAAGGCCAAAAACCACAAGAAACAAAGGGACGAAGCGAGCTCCCCCGGCAAGATCCTTGTGGGGGTCGGCCTTAGCAGCCCCGGCAAGACCCTTGTCGTAGCAGCTCGCCCCACGCCAACGGAGCGAGTCACCCTTGAGCCCACAGCCTCCATCATGGTCCACTATGTTGGGGCAAGGGCTCGGGAGACACCTCTTTGGTGGCATGCAGATCTTCGTCAAGATCGTAAACATCCAAGATCGGATGAGCACCAGAAGACAACAGCCCTTGGCAGGATCCTAGCCAAGGATAACCACAAGACCCCCGACAAGCGCCTTGCCGGGGACGACAGCAAGCGCCACGGCAAGACCCCCAGCAAGATCCTTGCCGGGGACGCCTACGCGCCGCGGCAAGACCGTTGTCGGGTCGCCCGGCAAGACCCTTACCGGGCCACCCAGCAAGACCCTCGCCAAGCACGCCATCAGGGCCACCGTCAGGCCCATGCCAGCCAAGTCTCCACCGCTGTTCGCATGCAGCTGCCAACCCAACCAGCTGGGCGGGCACCTGCGTGGCAACATGCGGCCCTTCATGGAGGTTCCACCACTGCGCCACCTCAGCTGCCTGCCTGCCTTCATGGCACCGCATGCATCGCTGGCCAGGGCGCGTGTCAAAGCTCGGAGGAGCGGCGACGGACGGGACGGGCTCCGTTCCCACCCCCGATAAAGCAAGAGGATACCTAACCTACGCATTAAATGCATCTTGTCTGGTAATGTGAGGGATAACCTCACAACACTGTACCCTTTCCACCTCCTGTGTGCCACTGTGGCAACCCCTTTTCCCTATAAAAGGAGGCCCAAGGCGACCAGGAGAAGGATTCGGCTTTTTGGAGCTCGTTACACCCCGTAGGTAGCTCAAGAACTCAGAATACATCCACCAAAGCAGGACTAGGGTTTTACGCACTCCGCGGCCCGAACCTGGATAAACGAACCGCGTGCTCTCTGTTAGATCCGCTCTTCTCTCAACCCCGCGCCCCGCCAACCGTAGTAGGGATTCTTGTGATCCCATAGGTGTCGTTTCCACCGACACAATGGTAAATAAATGGTAGCATCAGCTTATTACTTAATTTACCCTTTCTCCTTACCTTTGTATTTATTACTCATTGCACATGTACACTCTAGTACATTTTACTTCACCAGGGGCTTTCGCGCCTCGCAGTACGGCAATAATGTCCGAACACCTTTTTTAGTGCAGTTCGGCACCCCGAACTTATAGCATTATATGCATCGGCTCTGAATCATGTCTTTGGTCAATAGTTGGGTTGCCCGGCTCCTGTGCTTACTACCTTACGTTCCGCTATATCGGCTAGGGTAGTAAAGGGAGAACTACTGCGATTGTGTCCCGGTTCTTCTAGACGAGCGCCTCAGTAGAGAAAGCCAAAAACTGACTGTCATGATGCAGCGCGAGCTGGTCAGCTGTTCGAGAGGTTTCAAGTCCTTAGAGATTTTTTCCGCTTTATGCAAGGAATCGGTTTCTTATCCGATCAAGTGCGCGTAAATCCCCAAGTTCGGCCTTCCGAATTCAAGGGGCTTCGCCAAAATTCTCATTGTCAAAGTCCTATGGCTAAGTGAGGGCGATAAAGGCCGTATAGTCTTATTGCCTTGTTCGTTGCGCTAAACACCTCCTTTAAGGACCAAAATATGGAGTAAAGAGTGTTTAGATTTATCCCGAACACCCCCGTACTACCTACGTGGGGGCAGAAGCCGACGACTGGCCAACCCTCAGATCTCATAAATGGCCGCACAGGAGGTAAAATTTTAAAATCACAAGCATTATATTACATAACATCATTGTTCCATATTACAGGACAGGATAATACAAATGTTTTCATGGGAATATAACATCCTTTGTACATTGCTCCGCCACAAGGCGGGATCCCTCCAGGACACCATCAAAATGTAACTCGGGTCGGCGGTGTTCCTTGCCCTCAGGCGGCCCCTCGGTCATTAGCTTCTTGGCATCCATGTTCGCCAAGTGCGCCTTGACGCGGGCAAAGGCCATCCTTGCACCTTCAATACAGACAGACCGCTTTATAACCTCAAGCTGTGGGCAAGCACTAACAAGCCGCTTCACAAGTCCGAAGTAGCTGCTGGGTATCGGTGCGGCAGGCCATAGTCAGACTATTAGGTCCTTCATGGCTAGCTCGGCCGCCTTGTGCAGCTCGACCAGCTGTTTCAGCTGGTCGCTGAAGGGCACCAGATCTTCTGGTCCAAGATATTGAGACCAGAACAGCTTCTCCGTTGAACTCCTTTTTTCGGCTCGATAGAACTCGGCAGCATTCGATACGCTGCGCGGCAAATCCGTAAAAGCCCCTGGAGAGTTCCGAATTCGGGTAAGTAAAAGGAACGTTTCCTTCACAGACTTGCTTTGCATAATGAAAGCCTTACCCGTCGCGATCTTCTTAGCCGCTTGGATTTCCTGAAGCGCGCTCTGGGCCTCGGCTCGAGCCTCTTGTGCACTCTGGCGAGCCTCCGCAAGTTCAGATGCTTGCGTCTTAGAATCACGCTCCAAGGACTCGTACTTCTTGACAATGTCCTGGAGCTCTTGCTGGACCTCGTTGACCCGGGCCTCGTGCTTCTCACGCGCGACGCGCTCCTCGACCGCTTTGTCCTCGGCCTCGGCTAACACCTTCTTGAGGGCCGCCACCTCGGTCGTGGCCCCTAATAAAGTTCATGACACTTTAGTCAGCACGAACCATTCATCATTCCTAAATATACATGCAGGTTACTACATACCTTGGTTGTCCTCCAGCTGCTTCTTCACGAGGCCGAGCTCCTCCTCGGTCCGCTCTAGGTTCTGCTTTAGTCCGGAGACCTCCGCAGTATGGGCAGCAGCAGCGAGCAGCAACGCCTACTTATTCACATAGACATTTTCTGTTAGACTCCTGCGAAAATTATTTTGATCCCCTGTTCGACTTTTTCCTTCCGAACACCGAACAGAGCATCAGGGGCTACTGTCTACACTGTGATATTCTTTTTACAATTACATTCCTTAACTTAAAGCCTGTTAGAAGGCTAGCGTAGGCTTTGCTCAGTCCACCCTTGGCGGACTGAACTTTCTCAATCACCATACCCATAAGGATACGGTGTTCATCCACGATGGAAGCGCCTCGCAGCGCTTCCAGCGGATTATCTAGTGCCTCTGGTTGAACAGAGGTCACCGGCGGAACAGGCACATCTCCTTCCTTCAAAGAAGATCGTTCGCCAGATTCCGAAGTCGTTGTTGGGGATATTACTACTGGGCGTAAACCGTCCTACCAGGGCCGGGTTAACTTCATCAGTAGTTCAATGGTATTAAAGCCCAGAGAGGCAGATAAGGGCCCAAGGCCTATAGTCGGTTTAGAACCTATAGCCGTAAACTGGCCTGATGTATAAACTTGTGTTATAAGTTAGGAATAGAAAGAGACCAACCCGGATACGAGTATGAACTGGTGATTGGGACTCTGTAAACCGACAGGCGTCCCCGTGTATATAAGGGGACGATCCGACAACAGTTCAGGACAGACAATCACAACTCGAGGCTTAGGCGAAGCTTGTTTGCTCCCTAATCCTCGAAACCCCATCAATTCCATCACAACTAGACGTAGGCTTTTACCTTCATCGAAGGGGCCGAACTAGTATAAATCCTCTGTGTCCTTGTGTCCGCTTTAACCCCTTCGAGTTAACCCGTTGCGATGGCTCCACGACTAAGTCCTTTGGCTAGGACATCTGTCGTGACAAAACCACGATAGTTGGCGCCCACCGTGGGGCCATCGCACGATGGTTTCAAGTTCTTGGAGGGCCGCTTTGAAGGACTCGAGGGATACGCTGTGGGTCGGATGACCAAGAGTCGCCGTGGCAAGATCTACATCGACGATGAAGGCTGGGGCACCGAGGCCGGCTCGATCGAGTACGAGTACCGGGTCCCTTTTGGCAGCATACACATTTTTACCGGCAAGATCGGTGAACCGGGCCCTGAGCTGGACATCTGCACCGACCTCATCGAGACAGCTCAGCGTGCGCGACCTGCCCGGGTTAAGCCGGTCGTGAAGCGTTCCTTCGTGGGAGTAATCCATGAAGGAAGCTATGAGGATGGATCAGGATCTGGTGGTGAAACCGTCGTTTACTCTGGCGATGAGTCGTCAACCAGAGAAACTAAGTCTTTGTATCAGCTACAAAGTGGCCGAATTGGGACCTGTTCCGATGGCGACAGTATTCCGGACCCCTCTGATTTGCCCAACCGGGTTGGAATATTCATGGCCGGTACGCGAGCAGCGATTCATTCATCAACTGTCGCAGCGATGTTTTCCGGTTCAGCAGCGGCAACGGCTGCCGGGGCAGGAGGCCCTGTGCGCCCGCCGGCTCAAGTCTTATCAGATCTGTTCGATGCATTGGCTGCGCTCATGTCAGAAGCTAACCCGACGGATCAAGACGCCCACAACGCAGAGATTGCAAAGGTGAGGGAGCAGATCACTCAAGCCAAAGTGGATTTAGCAGTTGAAGAGGTCACGATGACTGCGGAGCGGGCCTCTTTGGATGCACAAGCTTACAAACTCATGCTGGACCAGAGCGCATCACAGGAAGTCATGAGGAGGAAGTACCGATCTCGTTTGCCTTCAGTTTTCGAAGCAAGGGACCTTTTCAACACCCCTGGTGCGGGAGCCAGTAATCCGCCGGTGGTAAACCGGGCGGAGGTGCCTGGGACAGGCGAGCCGGTCTAGCCTCGCTTGATAGATCTGCCCCGTCATAATACTGGTGTACAGCAGGCTGTGCCCACACCTCCGGGTCATTACTCCAACCCGCTGGATAACCTTGTCGCAGCCGCGGCACGGTTGGAGGCTATTCCAGTCGAAGGTGATTCATTACAGGCGATAGAGACGCGCCGGGTCAAGGAGCTCCTTAGGACGGCTTTGGTCCAACAGGAAGCGTATTCATACAGCCGCGACCGGATTCATTCTACCCCACGTCCAAGACGGAGTTATAGCAGGCATATGGAGGAACTAGCTATGTCAAGTAATGCACGGCGTGGGGCGCCCCGTGGCAACAATCCGGCCAGTGCTATTGTCGTGGAATTGTCACGGCAGATGTCCTTAGTGTCAGGACTTAGTCGCCAGGCCAACGCATCTATGTGGTAGCTTGAGAGGGGTTGAGTGGGACGAGAGATGCAGGGCGGATCAACACGCAAGACAAGGATTTAGACAGCTTCGGGCCCCGGGAAACATCATCCGGTAATAACCCTACATGCTGTTTGAGGCTAGGTCTCATTATCATCACGAGGGAGACGCCGTAAACCGGCTCTTTGTGTCTAGCCCTAGAGATTGTTGATTGTTTGTAGCCCCTCCCTCTTTGGGGAGCCCCGCCCCTCCTTATATATGTTGAAGGGGCGGTTTACATGTGGACTCCTATTAGGATTAGGACTAGTCTATCTCTAATACAAACCGGATACAAGTCCTGGCCTTAACTCCTTATAAGGCAAATATTCCTTTTCTCTTAAACCGACCCATCATAGTTGAACCGGCCTTCTGGGCCTTGGGCCTTGTCATCCGTCTAACCCGCCCGTCGGGTTACTAGTAAGTCATAACGACCAAGCGGGCTGCTTGTAAACCGCCAAGGTCAGGGCGGGTCTTCAGATAAACCGCCAAGTCCGGCCGGGTTAACTTCCGGCCGGTTTACGCCGTGGGGTATATCCCCGACATTAGCACCCAAGTTTAGCTTGGATTTATCCATGGTAAACTTATGCTGCAAAATAAACATAAGAACAAATTTGACAGGTTGCGCTCCGGGTTAAGAATTCTTGTAAACCAGCACCTGATCGTCCTTAAGCCCTTGTCATTTCCTCCTTCTAGAAAATCTGGTTTAACAGGCCAGCTTCATAATCAACTTGCTGACATTGGTTTCTCATAAAAAATATATTGTGAAGAATAATCCACTTGAGTCGGCTTTCAAAGCGCCGGTTTAAGAAATATTGGTCTTGAAATATTCATCTGATATTCAGCCGGTTTGAAGATGATACCGGTCTTGAAAACTTGCCGGTTTAACATTACCAAATGGCCGGGTTATAAAAACTGATGACCCCGTACTATGATTGTTGCAGACACCGGTTCATGATTGTTGCCAACACCGGTTTATGATTATTGATGACACCGAGTTGTAGCCACAGGGTCATAATGATTGGTGACGCCGGGTCAATCTAATTTGCTCAACAGAGAATTTGAAAATATTTCTTCGATAATAATATAATCCCTGTAGCCCCCAAGTGCCGGGTTGTCATGCTTGCAGCAACCTGGGACTTGTAATTGACTGATGCCCATAAAACTTCAACCAATGTAGCCCCCAAGGGCCGGGTTATTATGTAATAATCAGCGGGGACTTTGTAAATATAATCTTGTAAACTTTGAACAGCAATGTGTAGCCCCCAAGGGCCGGTTCAGTAAGATAATAATGAGCTGGGACTTTGATATATATACTTCAATGACAATAACATCATATGATGTAACCCCCATCATGAGGCTTGAATTCACATCCACAAGGTTAAGAGCCTTGTGCTTTACCAACTGAGCAGTGAACCCTTCAATATAATGGATAAAAAGCTTTGTACCTTGAATAGTTGACAGGAGCAATTGGTAGCCCCCAAGGGCCAGCTCATTACGATGTGATGAGTTGGGTCTTTAATAAGATGAGCAAAAATGACTTTGCATTAGCCCCCAAGTGTCATGGTGCATGCTTGCAGCGACATGAGACTTGCATATTTGAATCTCAACTTTGAACAATGTAGCCCCCAAGTGCCGAGTAGTAAGCCTGCAGCGACTCGGGACTATTCCTTCAATTGTAGAATAAATCATATCCATTGATAATATGATAGCCATTGCGCTAAAGCGACTTTGAAAACCTTAATTATAATATTGGTTATTGATAACCATAATAAAAATCCAGCCATGATGGCTATTCAAGATAATATAATCTGGTATGAGAAACCTTATTCATCCAATATCATAATGAAAATTCAGCCAAGTTTGGCTATTTGAATAGTATAATCCAATAACTTATAAGCGCATGATTCCAATGGCGCAATCCAAATACATACTGGCGACTTATAGTCCAAAGCCAGACCGGCTTAATAAACACTGGATAATTTCTCATCATATACTGGCAACCTTATCGTCTTAAAGCCAGGCCGGTTTAATAAACACCGGATAATTTATAACCATGCGTTATTCAACCTGTTTCTGCATACAACAAGTTTAAAGTGTCCTGGCGGTTTACCGTCGGACGGGTCATAATGCCCAACATATAACCTGGGTTTATGACCAAGGCTGCACTTAAAAATATGAAATATATCATACCTGTGACATTGAATCACATCGTTGGTTTACCAACTTTTTGTAGTAAGAGTGATAACCCCAATCTTGAGTAATGATAACTCCTTCCATATTGTGCCGGTTTACGATAAAACCGTACCGGGCTGTGATAAACACCGGATTAACCATATATAATACTGGTGACTTGTAGCCAAACCAGACCGGGCTAATAATCTCCGGATTATAATTTGATCATGCACTCACAACTTGTAGTTGAAAGCCGAGCCGGGTTGAGAAACACCGGTTTACTCCACAATAGGATGGTAACAAAAAATCAAACCGGGCAGATAATCTCCGGTCTAAAAATGGACCGTGTTCCGCCAATTTAGCTGTTTGAACCGGTACAAAATACTGTCGGTTTAAAAAACGCAAATAAAATAGCAACTTCTCAAGAAAGGCTATTAAAGCAAAAGCAATGGCAACAACTTTTTGCAAAAGAAGAGCTCTACTGAGCTTGGTCAGATGGAATTACCATGGTCAGACGCAACCAAGCCCCCCGAAGGCGTAGCGATGGTGCCAATCAGCCAGGACCCCAAAATGACGCGTGGCGTTACGCCGGCCAAGTGGCATTGCTATGGTTCGGGTTCGACCAAGCCCCCAAATGACTCTAAGGCCCGTAGGCCGACCAAGAGGCGTGACCGGTTCAGACGTGACCGTGTCCCCAAATGATTCTGGTGGCTTTCGCCGGCCAAGAGGTATTGCATCGGTTCGGACACGACCGAGCCCCCAAATGACTCTGGTGGCTTTCGCCGACCAAGAGGTATTGCATCGGTTCAAACATGACCGAGCCCCCAAATGACCTCATAAGGATAGCTATGTTCTCTTTGGTTCGAATACGACCTATGTTTGAACAGGAAGCCTCAAGTGATCTTGTTAAGACTTGCAAGGGGTAAACCGGATGTTGCTTGAAAACAACCCCGTGTAACCACACATGATATAAAGAATAGATACCCCGCTTTATAAAGCGGGAGCCCCCATGTGATAAATAATATGTCAGGCCAATAAGGCCGGATACACATGTTTGAACCGCGCATCATGGCAGCAGGTCCTCTTCGGTAATTTTTAACTTTTTTGCAAGAGATAAATTCTTCTTGAATCGGGATCTTGAACCGGATATTGAAAGCTTCAAAGCTGTGGGAGACATCTTTCCCTTGAACCGGATTTTAAACCGGAATCTTCATTTTCAGCCGGAAATTTTCTGGCGGCCCTTAAAATCGAACTTGCGAGAAGTTAATTCCTTTTTGAACCGGACATTGTTAAACCGGATCTGAGCGCTTCAGGACTTTGTGGGAGAATAGATTTCTCTTGAACCGGATTGTAAACCGGATATTGAGAGCTTCAGTGATACTGACTTCCCTTCAGCCAGGTTTCAAACCGGAATCCTTTCTGATGATCCGAAACTTCTTCATTGAGACGGGATTTTGTAACTGTCGTATACTTTCTAAGCCGGAAATTTTCTGACGGCCTTTAAATTTTCATCAACATAACAGTAGCCTCCGGGATCGGGTTATCTTTCCCTCCATCGTCCTCGGGTTCTTAAACCGGCTGAAACTGGCAAGACTTGCTGCGTCATATCATCATAGCCCCCAAGTCTCAAGGTGACTCGAGGAGTTGGCTTGAGATTCTCCATATTTGACCGTGATATAAACCGGCATAACTTGTATATCATTGCTGTTGATAGCACGATGTGAATCCACAGAAGGTTGAGGTGACTACGGCGGGTTATAAATGATCCTGTATGAGCCGTGTCAGCAACTCGGCCAATGGTTCCTTCCAACTGGTGATTTGAAGTTTTAACCAAACTGTAGCGGCGGCGACTTGTGCGCCTGCCCATTGATCCATCCAGTGCAGACGGCGGTTGATAATAATTTGCCTCCAATTTGAAAGAAAACCGGGCTACCCAAGCTGTGACTTGCTCATACTCAATAAATGGCTCATGTAGACACGTGCGGCCCGGTATGTTGATGTAGACCAGGCCGCGAGAGACGGACAGCAAAGACGACCGCAGTATCAGACAACTCGGACAGATGACTTGGCCGCGGCATTGTAAGCCAGTGCGGACGGGGAAATCGGCACCGGCGTCGCAAACCGGCATGGACGGGCGAGTCAATCGCGTCCTGTTGATGTAGCAAGGGCGACGACCTGCGTACATGCTCGTCAAACAGCACGGCATGGACAAGTGCTAGTGCAAAAATAATGTTGATGCATGCCCCTTGTGCTACACCTTTGTAATAATCAATAGTCCTGGAAAAAGAAAATCACAGACTAGAGTAATTGTTCTTTGATAAAAACAATATATATCAAGAAATTAATTTTAGATGGATATCACCTGATTTGTCCGGACGTCGGAAGATTCATATGTAATACCCTTCAATAAGCTAACAATAGCATAGCCCATCGGGTGTCTACATAATACTCTGATGATCAGCGGTCGCAGAGGTTTTCCGTAGTTCCTTTTTTAACACCAGTTCCTTTTTTTTAAATCTTGATACCCCCACAATAGCAATCAGCTGAACACTTTGACGTGAGGCTGGGAGACTCAGAGCTAAGTCGCAGGCAGAGGTTTGAACCACAGCAGCTTGACGTGATGACGGAGGCAGTGCCTGGCATGATCCGGATGCTGATAGTGGTTAAATACATCTCCTCTGGCTTTTGTGGACGGAGGCAGAAGTGAGGCTGATAAAACCCATATCAAGTATGTTCTCTGTATCCACCGAAACTCAGCAGCAATTTAACTTGAGCACTAGAAACTTCCTGGCATCTTTAAACTGATGGAGTTGTCTCTCCCGTTTCAAAAATATCAGATTCCATTATGGAAAAGAGTATCTTTTGGTCCTTCGGTTTGTTGTGTTGTTTGACAATAGGCCTTAATGACAGAAATCAAACCACCGGTTCCAGGCAAGAGACAACGGGGGCGGGTCAAGACGGATTACGCAAACTGACTGGATCAATTATCTGTTTGTGCAAGGGCTTTTGACTTTTCGCAGCCGGTTCAATGCTTCTTTCCTTGAGCATACCGACGGAGCTGACTGCTGCATTAGTCTTGACCCGGCAAGGCGATTTGGGGACGAGCGGATGAAGCGAGGCCGTGACCCGGAGCGATGCGGAGGCCAAACCGTCCAGTGGCGGAGACGGTTCAGCGGTGCAGCCGGATGACGGCGGAGGCGGCGGGTGCTCGAGATAAGGTCCGGCGACCCTCTGCTGCAAACAAGGCCGTCCCGATGTTTTCTGGTGGCAGTTTGACGCGGGGCACCCAGCCGCGGGCGGAGGTGAACCCAGCAGGGACCCGGAGCCGGCCGGTGTAGGGACGACGATCAGGCGGCCGAGTCGTGCGGGAGACGGCGGTCGGGTCGTGCGGACGGCAAAGCGGGGGAGACGGCGGCAACCCGGCTGGGCTCGGCCGGGGCCGGTCGAAGCGGAGCCACGCAGAGCATGCACTTGGGCGTGGAGAAGCCGCCGTGGGCGAGGTGAAACCAGCGTGCACGCGGCCTGTGGAGCTGAAGAAGCGTGCAGCCCGCAACTGGCACAGAGGGCGAGGCCGATCCGGCGGGCGCGGCCACAGAGAGGCGCGAGGGGGAGACTCCCTTAGGTTGCTAACAGGATTGCAACGCCGGCATGGGAGGCGGAAAGCAGCTGCGGTCACTCGGATGGTGCCGCAGTTCTGCCGGGGTTGACCCGGGGCGGAGGCGACTTAACAGGCTTCGGCGGCGGAACGGCGCATCGGGCATGGCAGAATCGCGGCAGTGGAGGAGTGGCCGGTTGACCGAGGTGGCGGTTTACAAATTCCCAGCTCAAGGGCGGCGCACGCCGGGAGCAGAGGCAGCGACCACAGCTCGGCTGGTCAACCCCAGGCGGTTTGGGCGGAGGCGATCCGGCGACTCGGAGAGGCCCAATGAGTCAGCAGATGCCAAGGTGGTGGTTTGATTCGGTCACCACGGTGATTTGGCGAGGTGATGGCGGTTTGCTGACGGCAATGAGGCGGAGGTGAACCCGCGCGCGGCGGGGCCAAGGGCTCAAGAAACACGCAGCGGTGCTGGCGGGCCGTAGTGGCGGCCGAAGCGGCCAATGTGTCAGACGAACCGGCCAGCAGACCGCTTTCGTAGCGGGCGCCTGAGAGGCGCGAGGGCAAAGAGTCCCGGGTCGTGGCTGCTCCGTTTTCCGGGTCGTGGTCGTTCTGACTAATTCCTTTTCTTCGAGTCGTGATCCGACGAACATACAAACACTTCTTGCTTCGAGACTTAATCTCAGTTTCACATGACCGTATACTTGGAACTTGGAACCTTCTGTGGAGTAGCAGTGGCTATGATTTGGAAGTAGTACAGTCAGCGGCAACAAAGCCCACGCAGATATTGGCGCGTCGGTTCAACCGGAACGCTGCCGTGAGAACTGATCCGGCAGACGTGGGTGATCCGAGGCAGCGGTTAAGACGGCCACGGCGGTCTACTGCCGCCCGAGGTTGAATTTTAATCTGGAGCGAAAGGGTGGAACCGGCGACGGTTCAAACGGAGACGTTCTTACGTGGCCATAGCAGTTGGCCACGGTGGTCAAAGTCAAACAGTTTAAAGAGGCTTGGATGAGGATCGATCTGACGCATCCACTTCCATAGACGGAACCTGCTAGCTTTTAACAGACCGCATGAAGAACGATTGGTTGTCTATCTCGGCGGTTTGGGGGTCGCGGTGCAACGCAGACACTACCCAACTCTTGTTGATCCGACGGGTCGCGATCTTCTTAAAACCCTAGAAGAGATCCCTTCAAGAACTCCTCACCACCGTGCGCGGGCCCCACGGTGGGCGCCAACTGTCGTGGAATTGTCACGGCAGATGTCCTTAGTGTCAGGACTTAGTCGCGAGGCCAGCGCATCTATGTGGTAGCTTGAGAGGGGTTGAGTGGGACGAGAGACGCAGGGCGGATCAACACGCAAGACAAGGATTTAGACAGCTTCGGGCCCCGGGAAACATCATCCGGTAATAACCCTACATGCTGTTTGAGGCTAGATCTCATTATCATCACGAGGGAGACGCCGTAAACCGGCTCTTTGTGTCTAGCCCTAGAGATTGTTGATTGTTTGTAGCCCCTCCCTCTTTGGGGAGCCCTGCCCCTCCTTATATATGTTGAAGGGGCGGTTTACATGTGGAGTCCTATTAGGATTAGGACTAGTCTATCTCTAATACAAACTGGATACAAGTCCTGGCCTTAACTCCTTATAAAGCAAATATTCCTTTTCTCTTAAACCGACCCATCATAGTTGAACCGGCCTTCTGGGCCTTGGGCCTTGTCATCCGTCTAACCCACCCGTCGGGTTACTAGTAAGTCATAACGACCAAGCGGGCTGCTTGTAAACCGCCAAGGTCAGGGCGGGTCTTCAGATAAACCGCCAAGTCCGGCCGGGTTAACTTCCGGCCGGTTTACGCCGCGGGGTATATCCCCGACAGGTATCGACAACGCCCAGGAGGTGGTGGACCGGGCCCGAGTGCGCAGGGAGGCCGAGTTAGCGGCACAGCATCAAGCTCGTCAGCTTACGCCGGTTCGTCCGACCACTTCGGTTGAGCCTGGACTTAATTCTAGCGCATTGGGGGTACCTTGCCTTGTTCCCGCTTTACGCAATGTGCGCCTGCCTAAAGATTTTAAGGGCCCGCGCAAGGTACCAAACTATACGGCGGATCAACCCCTAGAGACATGGGTGGAGAGCTATGAGATGGCCATGGAGATGCTGGATGTAGATGAGGCAGCATGTGCAAAGTATTTCACCATGATGCTTGAAGGGACGGCCCGTACCTGGTTGAAGAGCCTGCCGCCCAATTCTATCAGTTCATGGGCCCAGTTACGGGCCCGGTTTATTAATAACTTCAAAGACACATGTAAGCAGCCCATGTTGATAGTGAATTTAGCTGCTTGTGTCCAGGAAGAAGGAGAATCAACCACTCATTGGGTACGCCGGGTCTCACAAATTCTACACTCATCAGACCGCATCAACGCTGACACGGCAGTCATAACCTTGGAGGGCAATTGCCGGTTTGGACCCCTAAGGTTGAAGTTAGGACGAATGAAGCGCCATTGCACTGACATGGGGACTCTTATGGCCGCTTTGGTAAAGTATGCTGATTCTGATAGTACCAAGGATCCCGAGTCTGATGATGAAAAGACAGGGAAGGGAAGGAGGAACAGCAACTCCAAGGGTCAGCAACATCACTCAGCAGGTAATGGCGGCGGAGGCAAGCGTAAAGCGGATGGCAACATGGATTTTTTGGCTAACACCAATGCATAGGACAAGGGCCAGCGACGCAAGGGTAAATCGCAGAACCGTAGTGGAGCACCTAGTCCTAATCCGGACCGACTGAATTATCTGTTGAACCAGCCCTGTCCAAAGCATGGGACGAAGGAGGTGCCGGCAAACCACCTTTGGAAGGACTGCTACATTATGCAGGAGTTCAAGAGCTCTAGTACTTTTTGGTATGATCCCAGCTCCGGCGGTCGTTCCGGGCCGGGTTCCGGTGGAGGAAACTCCGGTTCAGGATTTAATGGTAATCCGGGCGGAGGTAACAATCAGAACAATCAGAATAACCAGGGAGGTTACAATCAGCAACAGCAGCAGTCGGGTTATCAGAGCAATCTGAAGCAATTGAATAGTGGGCAATATCACGTATTCACCACTAGCTTGGACAAGCGAGACCAGAAGGTCCAGAAGCGGGCAGTTAATTCTGTTGAACCGGCCGTACCACGATATCTACGCTGGTCAGAGCAGCAAATCATATGGAGTAGAGAGGATCACCCTCCCCGGGTTGACAATCCGGGTCAACTGGCTTTGGTGGTAGCGCCTCAGGTCAGAGGTTATAAGTTCACCAAGGTACTCATGGATGTGGGTACCAGTATTAATATCCTGTATTATGAGACCTTCCGTCGTATGGGACTAACAGATAAAGATCTCCGACCGTCGAATACGGTTTTCCATGGTGTGGTACCTGGCAAGTCAGCATACCCCGTGGGTAAGATAGCGCTGGAAGTGGCCTTTGGAGATGATCATGATTCCAGATCAGAGACGCTGACGTTTGAGGTGGTAAAAATCCAAAGCCCGTATCACGCCCTGTTTGGGCGACCGGCCTATGCCAAGTTCATGGCACGGCCCTGTTATGTGTACTTGTAGCTCAAGATGCCGGGTCATAAGGGGACCATAACGGTTCACGGAAGTCGTAAGGTCGCTTTGGAATGCGAAGAAGGAGATGCGGCTTACGCAGAATCGGTTTGTGCCACCGAGGAGCTGAAGTATTACAAGGACAATGTTGATCCGGCGGATATGACTCCTTTGAAGAAACCTACCACAGAGCATGATCCGGCCCTGAAGTTCACATCGGCAGCTGAGACTAAGCTTGTTGACTTCGTACCTGGCGATTCGTCCAAGCAGTTCAGCATCAGTGCCAATTTGGATCCAAAATAGGAAAGCGCGCTCATCGAGTTCATCCGTGAGAATCGGGACATCTTTGCATGGAAGCCTTCTGACATGCCAGGTGTACCGAGGTGACTCACTGAGCACACTCTTAATGTGGATCCTAAATACAAAGCGGTGAAACAGTTTCTCCGCCGGTTCAACGAGGAAAGACGCAAGGCTATCGGAGAAGAAGTGGCCAGGCTCCTGGCAGCCGGCTTCATTGTTGAGGTTTACCACCCTGAGTGGCTTGCTAATCCGGTGCTGGTCCTTAAGAAAAATGGCACCTGGCGCATGTGTGTGGATTACACTGATCTTAATAAAGCTTGTCCAGCAGATCCTTTTGCCCTCCCCCGTATTGATCAAATTATTGATGCTACGGCGGGTTGCGAGCGTTTAAGTTTTTAGGATGCATATTCTGGCTATCATCAGATCAAGATGGCAATTAAGGACCAGGAGAAGACAGCATTCATAACTCCCTTTGGAGCCTTTTGCTATGTATCTATGCCTTTTGGGCTCAAGAGTGCCCAGGCAACCTATCAACGATGTGCAAAATTGTCTTCACAAGCAGATTGGCTGCAACGTACATGCCTATGTGGATGATATTGTGGTTAAGTCAAGGAAAAAGGAGACTTTGGTTGACAACTTGAAGGAGATCTTTGATAACCTGAGGACGTATAAGATGATGCTCAATCCGGCCAAGTGTGTCTTCGGTGTACCGGCAGGCAAGTTGTTGGGTTTTCTCGTGTCCAACAGGGGAATTGAGGCTAATACGGAGAAGATTACGGCCATCACCTCCTTGGATAAACCAAAGTGTATCAATGATGTTCAACGATTGGCTGGCCGGATTGCCGCGTTGAGTCGGTTTATCAATCGCCTTAGTGAGAAAGCAATCCCCTTGTATCAGATGTTGAAAAAGACGGATCAATTTGTCTGGAGTTCTGCTGTTGATCAGGCGTTCGAAGACTTAAAGCGGCAATTGGCCAATCCGCCTGTGCTCGCCGCTCCCATCGATAAGGAGCCATTGTTGTTGTATGTTGCTGCTAATGCTCGCGCGGTCAGCGTGGCTATTGTGGTGCAGCGGAAGGAGGCAGGCAAGGAGTATCCGGTTCAGCGTCCGGTTTATTATATCAGCGAGGTGCTTATTGAATCCAAACAAAGGTATCCGCATTGGCAGAAGCTGGTATATGGAGTTTTTATGGCAAGCCGGAAGCTGAAGCAGTACTTCCAAGGGCATCCTATCACAGTGGTCAGTTCTGCCCCCTTGGGTGATATCATCCACAACCGGGAGGCGACGGGCCGGATTGCCATGTGGGCTATAGAGCTTGGACCGCACGGTTTAAGATACGTGCCTCGGACGGCGGTGAAATCCCAAGCGCTGGTCGATTTCATCAATGACTGGACGAAGCTGCAGGCTCCTGAAGAGAAGCCGGATCACACATATTGGACCTTCCATTTTGATGGATCACGGCAATTGGAGGGCTCGGGGGCTGGAGTCGTGTTAACTTCCCCACGAGGTGAAAAGTTCTGTTATGTTCTCCGCTTAATGTTCCCTTGTACTAACAATGCAGCTGAGTATGAAGCTTTGCTCCATGGTCTTCGGATGGCTAAGGATATGAATATAAGCCGGGTTAAGTGCTTCGGTGACTCGGATCTAGTGGCTCAACAAGTGTCTGGCACTTGGGATTCTAAAGACCCACGCATGGCTGCATATCGTCGTGAGGTGGATATTATTGCGGGTCATTTCAAGGGATATCAGGTGGACCACGTGGACCGACGAAAGAATGAGGCGGCGGACGCCCTGAGCCGGTTGGGCTCCCAGCGTAAAACCGGTCCCGCCTAATGTTTTTCTTGATGTGTTGCACAACCCGTCGGTCAAGCTCCCAGGTGAAGCGGATTTTGCTGTTCCTGACCCGGAGGCTCAATTGGTGGCAGCTCTTCACGTCGTTCCGGATTGGACGCTTCCTTACCTGGTATACATGAACCAGGGCGAGTAACCAGAGGATGAGACTCTGGCTAGACAAATAATACGGCGGTCCAAATCCATGACAATCATCAATGGCGAGTTGCACCATTGCAGTGTATCAGGAGGGTTTCAACGTTGTGTATCTCCTGACGAAGGCTGTGAAATTTTGCGTGAGTTCCACGAAGGGGATTGTGGTCACCACGACGGTTCAAAGTCTTTGGTGGCTAAGGCGTTCCGCCACGGTTTCTATTGGCTAACTGCCCATGCTGATGCGGAGGATCTGGTCAGACGATGTGATGGTTGCCAAAAGTTCTCAAGACGCACTCATGTACCGGCTCAAGAATTGCGGATGATTCCAATCACTTGGCCGTTTGCAACTTGGGGGCTAGATATGGCTGGGCCTTTCAAAAGGTCCAAGGATAAGAAGACACACCTCTTGGTGGCGGTTGATAAATTTACAAAGTGGGTGGAGGCGGAGCCTGTTAGCAAGTGTGATGCAGCCACGGCGGTTCAGTTCATCAAAAAAGTGATTTTCCAGTTTGGCTTTCCACACAGTATCATCACAGATAATGGTACCAATTTGTCCAAAGGAGCCATGAAGGAGTTTTGTGAACGGGAGCACATCCGCCTTGACGTTTCATCAGTGGCGCACCCATAGTCCAATGGTCAAGCAGAAAGAGCAAATCAGGAGATCTTGAGAGGCATCAAACCGCGGCTTATGGTTCCTCTGCAAAGGACGCCAGGTTGTTGGGTAGAAGAGTTGCCATCTGTATTATGGAGCATTAATACCACACCCAACAGATCAACAGGATACACACCGTTCTTCATGGTCTATGGAGCGGAGGCGGTTCTCCCTAGTGATATCTGTCACGATTCACCTCGTGTGGCGGCTTATGTTGAAGCGGACAACGAGACAGCTCGACAAGACGCTTTGGACTGGTTGGATGAAGAGCGAGACATAGCAGCTGCCCGCTCAGCGATTTACCAACAGGATCTTCGTCGCTATCACAGTCGTCGAGTCAGAACCAGAACCTTTCAAGAAGGAGATCTGGTGCTTCGGCTCATTCAAGATCAAACCGATATGCATAAATTATCCCCGCCTTGGGAGGGACCTTTCGTGGTCAGCAAGAATCTGCACAACGGGTCATACTATCTGATCGATGTTCGAGAGCGAAAAGACTCACGTAAGTCAGAAGAGGAGACCAACAGGCTGTGGAACATAGCTCATCTTCGGCCTTACTATACTTGAGCCATTGGCTCTGCTTATGTATATATTATGACAATGTACATATTATAAATACAATAAACCGGGCCCTCAGCCTAAAGCGGGGTATCCGTTCTTTTATATCATGTGTGGTTACATGGGGTTGTTTTATCTTAAAGCGGCCTCCGGTTTACCCCTTGAAACAATTATAAATATCACTAGGGGGCTCGGTCATGTCTGAACCGATGCAACACCTTTTGATAGGCGAAAGCCACCAGATCACTTGGGGGCTCGGTCGTGTCCGAACCGATGCAGCACCTTTTGATAGGCGAAAGCCACCAGATCACTTGGGGACATGGTCAAGTCTGAACCAGTCACGCCTCCTGATCGGCCTAAAGGCCATAGAATCACTTGGGGGCTTGGTCGAACCCGAACCATTGCCATGCCACTTGATCGGCGTAATGCCACGGTTTCATTTGGGGACCTGGCTGACTTGAACCATAGCTACACCTATTGGGAGCTTGGTCATGTCCGACCAAGGTAACACCATCTGATCGGCTCGGTAAAGCCTCTTTTTTGCAAACGGTTTTATCATTGCCTTTGCTTCAAAAAAAAATTTAAATTGTTGTTTTATCTTGGTTGCGTTTTTAAACCAACAAACGTTTTACACCGGTTCAAACTGCCAATTTGGCGGCACACGGTCCATTTTTTAACCAGAGGTTATTTACCCGGTTTGATTTCTTCTGTTAACATCCTTTTTTGGAGTAACAAATTGTTCATTATGACCAAGCACGGTTTACATAGTAAACCGGCATTGTATATACAGGAGTTGTTTTCTCCCATGACGGTGCAGGTTTATCAAACCGTCGTGTCAAGATTGGCTAAGCCTACTTCATGCCCAATGATGGCAGGTATTTTGTATCACAAAATGTGATCATATATGTCAATCTCCTTGCATGTATATATGAAGTTTATAAACCGGCTGGTGGTACAACCGCCCTGGTAGTCTAAGATTTTATGATTACAGGTGGTATAGATTGGCAGTTTTGATCATCCAACCAAAAGTATCGGTTCAGATGCACGAAGGCATCTCAGAAGCAAAAGTATTGGCTATCCTATTACAAGGCAACATGGTGCCCAAATAAGATCACTGTTTTCTGGCAAAGTACCACAAGGCAGCCTATTAAACCGGTCTCCGGTTCAAGCTTGGTCACCGCCTTGGTCTGATGATCGCGGGTCGTCCTGCGTTGCTTCAGTGTCTTCTGCCCTACCCAGCGGCTGGAAGTCAACAGTGGTCCAATCGATTCCCATTAAAGCTTGAAAGACAGCCTCCTCATGGATCAGTGAAGATGGTTCAATATCAGGAGCGTAGGTGTGTTTACGGATTGGAGGAATCAGATTCTCCGCTTTAGGGATTGGTGCAGCCACTCGTTTGTTCTGATCATCATATTGAGCTTGATAATGTGACAAATCTGCCTCTTCTGCCAATTGGCAAGCCAGAGGGCGCACCGCCCGGTTTATCACTCACAGATCATCTTCATTGAATTCTGAGCCATCTTCTTTCAAGCTGGGATAGCCTTGAGCTGCCTCAACAGGATCAAAATCAGGCACCCATGCTTTGGCCCGGATTAAGGCATTAATGGCTCCGGTTCGAGCGGCAGATCTTTTCAGCTCTTCAATCCGGGTAGGGAGCATTGACAACCTCTTCAAAGTGTCTTGGATTAAAGTGGGTGCCGGATTATTATGTGATGCAGTGGTGATGATCCGCTGCGCTCCAGTATACAGCTGTTCAATTAATGTGTAGGCAGCTTTCAACTTCATCCAAACATCTGACCCCAAGTGACCAATGCGTGTGCCTGCAGCATTACAAGAAAGATCACAAACCAGACTTGTCATGAGAAAGCCAAATTCTCATAAAAACCAAAGGAAGCTTACCAAAGATGGCAGAAGTCATGGCATGCATTTGCCGCTTTATGCTGGTCAGCTCGTCTACCACCGGTTTAAGGGCAGCTTCAGCATTTTCAGCTTTTTTGGTTAAAGCGGCCTTCTCAGTGGTCCAATCAGCCCGCTCCTTCTTGAAACCCTCCTTCAGCTGTTCCATCACGCTTAAAGCGCTGGTCAATTCTTCCTTTGCCTTTGAGGATTCAGCTTGTTGGGATTTCAAAATTTCTTGAAGGTCGACTGGGGGCTATGTTCGGCTGGGGGCCGAACTGAACATGGCCCCCGTTGCCAGTTTCCATGGAGACTTGTTCCCCCATGTGACCTGCGGCCGAGGGGTCATCCCGTGGCGCCACCTTGATGGCCTGCCAAACCTCTCCCCGACCGGGGTAGGACCTTTGGGGCACCACCTCGTCATCACCCTTGGCCGGGGGAGAGTGAGCGGTCGGCGGTGACACGCTGGCCATCTCCTTTGAATCTAGCGAACCTCTTGATGAGTATCGCTGGAGGCTGTCGTGGGCTGGGATGTAATAGCACAATTCGACACATTAATGTCATGGGGCCGGACACATGAACGTGCGTAAGTTTCTAATACTTACGATGCGGCCGGGGGCTTGGTCCGGGGAGGTCGCTCCGGACTGCTGTCGGCGTCCCACGCGGAGTTATCCGCGAGGGCGCGCTTTCCCCTCTTGGGCGCCTCCACCTCCAGATTTATGGAGGCCGTCCTTTTTTTCCTCCCCTCAACAGGGGGAGATTTGTTCCCCTCCTCCGCCTCATCATCGTCTTCGGCGGCGGAGTAAGACTCCTCGTCTTCGAACGTCTCGTCCGAAGTACCTTTTCAGCGAGGGCCATTCTTGGCCCCCTTGGTCTTCTTCTTGGCCTTCTTCTCCGGCACCTCATAAGGCGGGGAAAGATAGAGCTTGGGTGATGGAGCTCAAGAATGGATGGGCAGTGAAAGGAGAAGGCGTGGGTAGATGAGGACGAATCCTTATCCCCTTATAAAGGTCGCGAATGTCAAATGCCCTCCCACTCGCCCTAAAACTCGCCTATTCCCAAGGGCTGTGTAAATGGCACGGTTGGGTTACCCACGCCCGTATTGATGAGAATCACGCAATAAGGGGACACGATCTCTGCTTTGACAAGACGTGCCAATGGCAACCGCGTCTCGAAACATGGAGCGGCAGACGGAAAACGGTTCGAAATTATGACCCGACGGACATGATGTCACATTGTAAAAAGTTGTCAGCGGATTGAACTCGTGGAGTATTATATTCTCTATGCGGTTGTGTAAGGTGTGTGTGACAGGTTCGGAAACAATCATCGCGTCTGGAGATTATCTTAGAGTTCAGAAAGAAGGGAACCCGCCTTGCAATGCCGAAGACAAATCTGCACCGGACTCCTCGTCATTGAAGCCAGGTTCAGGGGCTACTGAGGGAGTCCTGGACTAAGGGGTCCTCGGGCGTCCGGCCTGTTAGCCATGGGCTGGACGGATGGGCTGTGAAGATACAAAGACCGAAGACTGCACTCATGTCCAGATGGGACTCTCCTTGGCGTGGAAGGCAAGCTTGGCGACTAAATATGTAGATTCATTTCCTTTGTAACCGACCTTGTGTAACCCTAGATCCTCCCGGTGCCTATATAAACCGGAGGACTTAGTCCGGAAAGGGATATACTCATTACCATAGTCATACAGGCTAGACTTCTAGGGTTTAGCCATTACGATCTCGTGGTAGATCAACTCTTGTAATACTCATATCCATCAAGATCAATCAAGTAGGAAGTAGGGTATTACCTCCATAGAGAGGGCCCGGACCTGGGTAAACATCGTGTCCCCTGTCTCCTATTACCATCGACTTTAGACACACAGTTCGGGACCCCCTACCTGAGATCCGCCGGTTTTGACACCGACACAGGGGCCTCTCCCGCGACACTGATGAGCTCGGCGCTGTGGCCAAGCCAATCCTCGTGGAGGTCGTCGGTTGGACGATAGCGTAGGAGCTCATGCGCCATGAGCGCGCGGCCTGCGTGTTGGCTGGTCCGCACCTGCTACCTCTTGAGCATGCGTTAGTTTTCCCTTGAAGAGGAAAGGGTGATGCAGCAAAGTAGCGTAAGTATTTCCCTCAATTTTTGAGAACCAAGGTATCAATCCAGTAGGAGACTACACGCAAATCCCTAGTACCTGCACAAACAATTAAGAACCTTGCAACCAACGCGATAAAGGGGTCGTCAATCCCTTCAAGGCCACTTGCAAAAGTGAGATCTAATACAGATAATAAGATAAATATTTTGGTATTTTTTTGTATAGATTGAAAAGTAAAGATTGCAAAATAAACGACGATAAAAATAGCTTGTTGACGGGAGATTAATATGATGGAAAATTAGACCCGGGGGCCTAGATAGCATATTTTACGGTGGGTGAACAAATTACTGCTGAGCAATTGATAGAAAAACGCATAGTTATGAGAATATCTAGGCATGATCATGTATATAGGCATCACATCCGTGAAAAGTAGACCAAAATGATTCTGCATCTACTACTATTACTCCACACATCGACCGCTATCCAGCATGCATCTAGAGTATTAAGTTCATAAGAACAGAGTAACACATTAAGCAAGATGACATGATGTAGAGGGATAAACTCAAGTAATATGATATAAACTCCATCTTTTTATCCTCGATGGCAACAATACAATACGTGCCTTGCTGCCCCTTATGTCACTGGGAAAGGACACCGCAAGATTGAACCCAAAGCTAAGCACTTCTCCCATTGCAAGAAAGATCAATCTAGTAGGCCAAACCCAACTGATAATTCGAAGAGACTTGCAAAGATATCAAATCATGGATATAAGAATTCAGAGAAGAATCAAATATTGTTCATAGATAATCTTGATCATAAACCCACAATTCATCAGATCTCGTCAAACACACCGCAAAAAGTATTACATCGAATAGATCTCCAAGAAGATCGAGGAGAACTTTGTATTGAGATCCAAAGAGAGAGAAGAAGCCATCTATCTAATGACTATGGACCCGAAGGTCTGTGGTAAACTACTCACACATCATCAGAGAGGCTATGGTGTTGATGCAGAATCCCTCCGTGATCGATTCCCCCTCCAGCGGAGCGCCGGAAAAGGCCCCAAGATGGGATCTCACGGGTACAAAAGGTTGCGGCGGTGGAAATAGGGTTTTGTAGTGCTCCTGGATGTTTTCAGGGTATATGAGTATATATAGGCGAAAGAAGTAGGTCGGTGGAGCTACTAGGGGCCCACGAGGGTGGGGCGCGCCTACCCCCCTGGGCGCGCCCTCCTGCCTCGTGGCCGCCTCGTTGCTTCCTTGACGTCCACTCCAAGTCTCCTAGATTGCGTTTGTTCCAAAAACGATCCTTGCGAAGGTTTCATTCCGTTTGATATTCCTTTTCGGTGAAACACTAAAATAGGCAAAAAAAAAGCAATTTGCACTGGGCCTTCGGTTAATAGGTTAGTCCCAAAAATAATATAGAAGTGCATATTAAAGCCCATTAAACATCCAAAACAGATAATATAATAGCATGGAACAATAAAAAATTATAGATACATTGGAGACGTATCAAGCATCCCCATGCTTAATTCCTGCTCGTCCTCGAGTAGGTAAATGATAAAAACAGAATTTTTGATGTGGACTGCTACCTAACATAATTTTCAATGTAACTCTCTTTATTGTGGCATGAATGTTCAGATCCGAAAGATTCAAGACAAAAGTTTAATATTGACATAAAAATAATAATACTTGAAGCATGTTAACCAAGCAATTATGTCTTCTCAAAATAACATGGCCAAAGAAAGTTATCCCTACAAAATCATATAGTCTGGCTATGCTCTATCTTCATCACACAAAATATTTAAATCATGCACAACCCCGGTTTCAGCCAAGCAATTGTTTCATACTTTAGTATTCTCAAACTTTTTCAACTTTCACGCAATACATGAGCGTGAGCCATGGACATATCACTATAGGTGGAATAGAATATGGTGGTTGTGGAGAAGACAAAAAGGTGGAAGATAGTCTCACATCAACTAGGCGTACCAATGTGCTATGGAGATGCCCATCAATAGATATCAATGCGAGTGAGTAGGGATTGTCATGCAACGGATGCACTAGAGCTATAAGTGTATGAAAGCTCAACAAAAGAAACTAAGTGGGTGTGCATCCAACTTGCTCGCTCACGAAAACCTAGGGCAATTTGAGGAATCCCATCATTGGAATATGCAAGCCAAGTTCTATAATGAAAAATTCCCACTAGTATATGAAAGTGACAACATAGGAGACTCTCTATCATGAAGATCATGGTGCTACTTTGAAGCACAAGTGTGGAAAAAGGATAGTAACATTGTCCCTTCTCTCTTTTTCTATCATTTTTTTGTTTGGGCTTCTTTGGCCTCTCTTCTTTTCTTTCGTCCGGAGTCTCATCCCGACTTGTTGGGGAATCATAGTCTCCATCATCCTTTCCTCACATGGGACAATGCTCTAATGATGAAAATCATCACACTTCTATTTACTTACAACTCAAGAATTACAACTCGATACTTAGAACAAAATATGACTCTATGTGTATGCCTCCGACAGTGTACTGGGATATGCAATGAATCAAGAGTGACATGTATGAAAGAATTATGAATGGTGGCTTTGCCACAAATACGATGTCAACTACATGATCATGCAAAGCAATATGACAATGATGGAGCGTGTCATAATAAACGGAATGGTGGAAAGTTGCATGGCCATATATCTCAGAATGGCTATGGAAATGCCATAATAGGTAGGTATGGTGGCTGATTTGAGGAAGGTATATGGTGGGTTTATGGTACCGGCGAGAGTTGCGCGGCACAAGAGAGGCTAGCAATGGTGGAAGGGTGAGAGTGCGTATAATCCATGGACTCAACATTAGTCATAAAGAACTCACATACTTATTGCAAAAATCTACAAGTCATCAAAACAAAGTACTACATGCATGCTCCTAGGGGAAGGGTTGGTAGGAGTTAACCATCGCGCGATCCCGACCTCCACACATAAGGAAGACAATCAATAAATAAATCATGCTCCAACTTCATCACATAATGGTTCACCATACGTGCATGCTACGGGAATCACAAACTTTAAAACAAGTATTTATAAAATTCACAACTACTCCATTAGCATGACTCTAATATCACCATCCTCATATCTCAAAACAATCATCAAGCATCTAACTTCTCATAGTATTCAACGCACTTTATATGAAAGTTTTTATTATACCCATCTTGGATGCCCATCATATTAGGAATAGTTTTATAGCCAAAGCAAATTACCATGCTGTTCTTCAAGACTCTCAAATAATAAAAGTGAATCATGAGAGATCAATAATTTCTATAAAATAAAACCACCACGGTGCTCTAAAAAGGTATAAGTGAAGCACTAGAGCAAAACTATCTAGCTCAAAAGATATAAGTGAAGCACATAGAGTATTCTAATAAATTCCAATTCATGTGTGTCTCTCCCAAAAGGTGTGTGCAGCAAGGATTATTGTGGTAAACTAAAAAGCAAAGACTCAAATCATACAAGACGCTCCAAGCAAAACACATATCATGTGGCGAATAAAAATATAGCCTCAAGTGAAGTTACCGATAGACAAAGACGAAAGAGGGGATGCCTTCCGGGGCATCCCCAAGCTTAGGCTTTTGGTTGTCCTTGAATTTTACCTTGGGGTGCCTTGTGCATCCCCAAGCTTAGGCTCTTGCCACTCCTTATTCCAAAATCCATCAAATCTTTACCCAAAAACTTGAAAACTTCACAACACAAAATCTCGTGAGCTCCGTTAGTATAAGAAGACAAACCACCACTTTAAGGTACTATAATGAACAAATTATTTATTTATATTGGTGTAAACCTAATATATTCCAACTTCTCTATGGTTCATACCCCCCCCCCCGATACTAGCCATAGATTCATCAAAATAACCAAACAACACACGAAAAACAGAATCTGTCAAAAACAGTACAGTCTGTAGCAATCTGTATCAAACGTATACTTCTGTAACTCCAAAAATTATGCTAAATTAGGAAGTCCTAAGAAATTTGTTTATTAATCTTCTGCAAAAACAATCAACTAAAAAGCTAGTTCCTGTGATTTATGAAAACTAATCTCGTGCGCGCAAAAGTTTCCGTTTTTCAGCAAGATCAAATTAATTATCACCGTAGGTTATCCTAAAGGTATTACTTGGAGAAAACACTAATTAAAACACAAAACCACATCTAACCAGAGGCTAGATGAATTATTTATTACTAAACAGGAACAAAAATCAAAGAACAAAAATAAAATTGGGTTTCCTCCCAACAAGCGCTATCGTTTAATGCCCCTAGCTAGGCATAAAAACAAGAATAGATCTAGGTATTATCATCTTTGGCATGCAATCCATACTTGGATCTCATAATAGATTCATAAGGTAATTTGATTTACTTTCTAGGAAAGTGTTCCATGCCTTTCCTTAACGGAAATTGGAATCTAATATTTCCTTCTTTCATGTCAATAATTCACGAATCGTTCTAAGGAAAGGTCTACCAAGAATAATAGGACATGTAGGATTGCAATCTATATCAAGAACGATGAAATCTACGGGCACATAATTCCTATTTGCAACAATAAGAAAATCACTAATCCTTCCCATAGGTTTCTTAATGGTGGAATCCGCAAGGTGCAAATTTAAAGAACAATCTACAAGTTCATGGAAACCTAACACATCACACAAAGTTTTTGGAATCGTGGAAACACTAGCACCCAAATCACACAAAGCATAGCATTCATGATCTTTAATCTTAATTTTAATAGTAGTTTCCCACTCATCATAAAGTTTTCTAGGGATAGAAACTTCTAATTCAAGTTCTTCTTCATAAGATTGCATTAAAGCATCAACGATGTGTTTAGTAAAAGCTTTATTTTGACTATAAGCATGAGGAGAATTTAACACGGATTGCAACAAGGAAATACAATGTATCAAAGAGAGATTATCATAATTAAATTCCTTGAAATCCAAAAGAGTGGGTTCATTGCTATGTAAAGTTTTGACCTCTTCAATCCCACTTTTACCAATTTTTGCATCAAGATCTAAAAACTCTGAATCACTGGGACCCCTTTTAACTAAAGTTGACTCATCTCCAGTCCCATCTTTATCAAGATTCATATTGGAAGACAAAGATTTAATAAGAGACACATCAATCACTTTTAGATCTTCATCATTATTATTATGAAAACTAGAAGAACACGCTTTCACAAAGCAATCTTTTTTAGCACACATCCTAGCGGTTCTCTATTTGCACTCATCAATGGAAATTCTCATGGCTTTGAGAGACTCATTGATATCATGCTTAGGTGGAATAGATCTAAGTTTCAAAGAATCAACATCAAGAGAAACTCTATCCACGTTCCTAGACAACTCATCAATCTTAAGCAATTTTCTTCAAGCAAAGCATTGAAATTCTTTTGCGAACTCATAAATTCTTTAACACTAGTCTCAAAATCAGAGGGCATCTTATTAAAATTTCCATAAGAGTTGTTGTAGGAATTACCATAATTATTAGAGGAATTACTGTTGGGGAACGTACTAATTTCAAAAAAAAATCCTACGCACACGCAAGATCATGGTGATGCATAGCAACGAGAGGGGAGAGTGTTGTCTACGTACCCTCGTAGACCAGCAGCGGAAGCGTTATGACAACGCGGTTGATGTAGTCGTACGTCTTCATAACCCGACCGATCAAGCACCGAAACTACGGCACCTCCGAGTTCTAGCACACGTTCAGCTCGATGACGATCCCCTGACTCTGATCCAGCAAAGTGTCGGGGAAGAGTTCTGTCAGCACGACGGCGTGGTGACGATCTTGATGTTCTACCGTCGCAGGGCTACGCCTAAGCACCGCTACAATATTATCGAGGATTATGGTGGAGGGGGGCACCGCACACGGCTAAGAGAACGATCACGAAGATCAACTTGTTGTGTCTATGGGGTGCCCCCTGCCCCCGTACATAAAGGAGCAAGGGGAGGAGGCGGCCGGCCAGGGAAAGGGCGCGCCAAGGGGGGAGTCCTACTCCCACCGGGAGTAGGACTCCTCCTTTCCTTGTGGGAGTAGGAGAAGGGAAGGGAGAAGGAGAAGGAAGTAAGGGGGCTCCCCCCTCCCTAGTACAATTCGGACTAGCCCATGGGGAGGGGTGCGGCCACCCTTTGGGGCCTTTCTCTCCTTTCCCGTATGGCCCATTAAGGCCCAATACGAATTCCCGTAGCTCTCCGGTACTCCAAAAAATACCCGAATCACTCGGAACCTTTCCGATGTCCGAATATAGTCGTCCAATATATCGATCTTTACGTCTCGACCATTTTTAGACTCCTCGTCATGTCCCCGATCTCATCCGGGACTCTGAACTCCTTTGGTACATCAAAACACATAAACTCATAATATAACTGTCATCGAAACCTTAAGCGTGCGGACCCTACGGGTTCGAGAACAATGTAGACATGACCGAGACACGTCTCCGGTCAATAACCAATAGCGGAACCTGGATGCTCATATTGGCTCCCACATATTCTATGAAGATCTTTATCGGTCAGATCGCAAAACAACATACGTTGTCCCCTTTGTAATCGGTATGTTACTTGCCCGAGATTTGATCGTCGGTATCTCAATACCTAGTTCAATCTCATTACCGGCAAGTCTCTTTACTCGTTCTGTAATACATCATCTCACAACTAACTTATTAGTTGCAATGCTTGCAAGGCTTATGTGATGTGCATTACCGAGAGGGCCCAGAGATACCTCTCCGACGATCGGAGTGACAAATCCTAATCTCGAAATACGCCAACCCAACATGTACCTTGGGAGACACCTGTAGAGCTCCTTTAGAATCACCCAGTTACGTTGTGACGTTTGGTAGCACACAAAGTGTTCCTCCGGCAAACGGGAGTTGCATAATCTCATAGTCATAGGAACATGTATAAGTCATTAAGAAATCAATAGCAACATACTAAACGATCGTGTGCTAAGCTAACAGAATGGGTCAAGTCAATCACATCATTCTCCTAATGATGTGATCCCGTTAATCAAATGACAACTCATGTCTATGGTTAGGAAACATAACCAACTTTAATTAACGAGCTAGTCAAGTAGAGGCATACTAGTGACACTATGTTTGTCTATGTATTCACACATGTATTATGTTTCCGGGTAATAAAATTCTAGCATGAATAATAAACATTTATCATGAAATAAGGAAATAAATAATAACTTTATTATTGCCTCTAGGGCATATTTCCTTCAGTCTTCCACTTGCACTAGAGTCAATAATCTAGTTCACATCGCCATGTGATTTAACATCAATAGTTCACATCTTTATGTGGTTAACACCCATAGTTCACATCGACATGTGACCAACACCCAAAGGGTTTACTAGAGTCAGTAATCTAGTTCACATCGCTTATGTGATTAACACCCAAAGAGTACTAAGGTGTGATCATGTTTTGCTTGTGGGAGAAGTTTAGTCAACGGGTCTGCCACATTCAGATCCGTATGTATTTTGCAAGTTTCTATGTCAACAATGCTCTGCACGGAGCTACTCTAGCTAATTGCTCCCACTTTCAATATGTATCCAGATTGAGACTTAGAGTCATCTGGATCAGTGTCAAAACTTGCATCGACGTAACTTTTTATGACGAACCTTTTGTCACCTCCATAATCAAGAAACATATCCTTATTTCACTAAGGATAATTTTGACCGCTGTCCGGTGATCTACTCCTAGATCAATATTGTACTCCCTTGCCAAAATCAGTGTAGGGTATACAATAGATCTGGTACACAGCATGGCATACTTTATAGAACCTATGCCTAAGGCATAGGGAATGACTTTCATTCTCTTTCTATCTTCTGCCGTGGTCGAGCTTTGAGTCTTACTCAATTTCACACCTTGTAACACAGACAAGAACTCTTTCTTTGACTGTTCTATTTAGAACTACTTCAAAATCTTGTCAAGGTATGTACTCATTGAAAAACTTATCAAGCGTCTTGATCTATCTCTATAGATCTTGATGCTTAATATGTAAGCAGCTTCATCGAGTTCTTTCTTTGGAAAAACTCCTTTCAAACACTCCTTTATGCTTTGCAGAATAATTCTACATTATTTCCAATCAATAATATGTCATACACATATACTTATCAGAAATGTTGTAGTGCTCCCACTCACTTTCTTGTAAATACAGGCTTCATTGCAAGTCTGTATAAAACTATATGCTTTGATCAACTTATCAAAGCGTATATTCCAACTCCAAGATGCTTGCACCAGTCCATGGATGGATCGCTGGAGCTTGCATGTTTTGTTAGCACCTTTAGGATTGACAAAACCTTCTGGTTGCATCATATACAACTATTCTTTAATAAATCCATTAAGGAATGCAGTTTTGTTTATCCATTTGCCAGATTTCATAAAATGCGGCAATTGCTAACATGATTCGGACAGACTTAAGCATAGATACGAGTGAGAAACTCTCATCGTAGTCAACACCTTGAACTTGTCGAAAACATTTTTGCGACAATTCTAGCTTTGTAGATATTACCACTACTATCAGCGTCCGTCTTCCTCTTGAAGATCCATTTATTTTCTATGGCTTGCCGATCATCGGGCAAGTCAACCAAAGTCCACACTTTGTTCTCATACATGGATCCTATCTTAGATTTCATGGTCTCAAACCATTTTGCGGAATCTGGGCTCATCATCGCTTCCTCATAGTTCGTAGGTTCGTCATGGTTAAGTAACATGACCTCCAGAACAGGATTACCGTACCACTCTGGTGTACCTATGAGTTTTGGTAGTAACTTGATCTGAAGTTACATGATCATCATCATTAGCTTCCTCACTAATTGGTGTAGTAGTCACAGGAACAAATTTCTGTGATGAACTACTTTCCAATAAGGGAGCAGGTACAGTTACCTCATCAAGTTCCACTTTCCTCCCACTCACTTCTTTCGAGAGAAACTGCTTCTCTAGAAAGGATCCATTTTAAGCAACAAAGATCTTGCCTTCGGATCTGTGATAGAAGGTGTACCCAATAGTCTCTTTTGAGTATCCTATGAAGACGCACTTCTCCGATTTGGGTTTGAGCTTATCATGCCGAAACTTTTTCACATAAGCATCGCAACTCCAAACTTTAAGAAACGATAGCTTAGGTTTCTTGCTAAACCATAGTTCATACGGTGTCGTCTCAACGGATTAGATGGTGCCCTATTAACGTGAATGCAGCTGTCTCTAATGCATAACCCCAAAACGATAGTGGTAAATCGGTAAGAGACATCATAGATTGCACCATATCTAATAAAGTACGGTTATGACGTTCGGACACACCATTATGTTGTGGTGTTCCAGGTGGCATGAATTTGTGAAACTATTTCACATTGTTTTAACTGAAGGTCAAACTCGTAACTCAAATATTTTACCTCTACGATCTCATCGTAGAAACTTCTATTTTCTTGTTACGATGATTCTCCACTTCACTCTAAAATTCTTTGAACTTTTAAAATGTTTTAGATTTGTGTTTCATCAAGTAGATATACTCATATCTGCTCAAATCATCTGTGAAGGTCAGAAAATAACGATACTTGCCGCGAGCATCAATATTCATCAGACCACATACATCAGTATGTATGATTTCCAATAAATCTGTTGCTCGCTCCATTGTTACGGAGAACGGCGTTTTAGTCATCTTGCCCAAGAGGCATGGTTCTCAAGCATCAACTAATTCATAATCAAGTGATTCCAAAATCCCATCAGCATGGAGTTTCTTCATGCGCTTTACTCCAATATGACCTAAACAGCAGTGCCACAAATAAGTTGCACTATCATTATTAACTTTGCATCTTTTGGGTTCAATATTATGAATATATGTATCACTACGATCGAGATCCAACAAACCATTTTTGTTGGTGTGTATGACCATAGAAGGTTTTATTCATGTAAACAGAACAACAATGGTTCTCTAACTTAAATGAATAGATGTATTGCAATAAACATGATCAAATCATATTCATGCTTAACGCAAACACCAAATAACACTTATTTAGGTTCAACACTAATCCCGAAAGTATAGGGAATGTGCGATGATGATCATATCAATCTTGGAACCACTTCCAACACACATCGTCACTTCACCCTTAACTAGTCTCTGTTTATTCTGCAACCCTCGTTTCAAGTTACTACTTTAGCAACTGAACTAGTATCAAATACCGAGGGGATGCTATAAACACTAGTAAAGTACACATCAATAACATGTATATCAAATATACCTTTGTTCATTTTGCCATCATTCTTATCCGCCAACTACTTGGGGCAGTTCCACTTCCAGTGACCAGTCCTTTTGCAGTAGAAGCACTCAGTCTCAGGCTTAGGTCTAGACTTGGGCTTCTTCACTTGAGTAGCAACTTGCTTGCCGTTCTTGTTGAAGTTCCCCTTCTTCCCTCTGCCCTTTTCTTGAAACTAGTGGTCTTGTCAACCATCAACACTTGATGCTTTTCTTGATTTCCACCTTCATCGATTTCAGCATCATGAAGAGCTTGGGAATCATTTCCATTATCCCTTGCATATTATAGTTCATCACGAAGTTCTAGTAACTTGGTGATGGTGACTAGAGAATTCTTTCAATCACAATCTTCTCTGGAAGATTAACTCCCACTTGATTCAAGCGATTGTAGTACCCAGACAATCTGAGCACATGCTCACTGGTTGAGCAATTCCCCTCCATCTTATAGGCAAAGTACTGTCAGAGGTCTCATACCTCTCGACACGGGAATGAGTATGAAATACCAATTTCAACTCTTGGAACATCTTATATGCTCCATGGCGTTCAAAACATTTTTGAAGTCCCGGTTCAAAGCCGTAAAGCATGGTGCACTAAACTATCAAGTAGTCATCATACCGAGCTTTTGTCAAAACGTTCATAACGTCTGCATCTGCTCCGGCAATAGTTCTAACACCTAGCGGTGCATCAAGGACATAATACTTCTGTGCAGCAATGAGGTTAATCCTCATATCACGAATCAAGTCCGTATCATTGCTACTAACATCTTTCAACATTATTTTCTCTAGGAACATATCACAATTAACATATGAAAACAACAGCGCGAGCTATTGATCTACAACATAATTTGCAAAATACTACCAGGACTAAGTTCATGATAAATTTATGTTCAACTAATCATATTACTTTAGAACTCTCACTTAGATAGACATCCCTCTAATCCTCTAAGTGATTACGTGATCCATATCAACTACACCATGTCCGATCATCACGTGAGATGGAGTAGTTTCAACGGTGAACATCAATATGTTGATCATATCTACTATATGATTCACGCTCGACCTTTCGGTCTCCGTGTTCCGAGGCCATATCTGTTATATGCTAGGCTCGTCAAGTTTAACCTGAGTATTACGCGTGTGCAACTGTTTTGCACCCGTTGTATTTGAACGTAGAGCCTATCAGACCCGATCATCACGTGGTGTCTCGGCACGAAGAAATTTCGCAACGGTGCACACTCAGGGAGAACACTTTTACTATGATAATTTAGTGAGGGATCATCTTATAATGCTACCGTCAATCAAAGCAAGATAAGATGCATAAAAGATAAACATCACATGCAATCAATATAAGTGATATGATATGTCCATCATCATCTTGTGCTTGTGATCTCCATCTTCGAAGCATCGTCATGATCACCATCGTCACCGGTGCGACACCTTGATCTCCATCGTAGCATCGTTGTCGTCTCGCCAATCTTATGCTTCTACGACTATCGCTACCGTATAGTGATAAAGTAAAGCATTACAGGGCGATTGCATTGCATACAATAAAGCGACAACCATATGGCTCCTGCCAGTTGCCGATAACTCGGTTACAAAACATGATCATTTCATACAATAAAATATAGCATCACGTCTTGACCATATCACATCACAACATACCCTGCAAAAACAAGTTAGACGTCCTCTACTTTATTGTTGCAAGTTTTACGTGGCTGCTACGGGCTTAGCAAGAACCGTTCTTACCTACGCATCAAAACCACAATGATAGTTTGTCAAGTTGGTGCTGTTTTAACCTTTGCAAGGACCGGGCGTAGCCACACTCGGTTCAACTAAAGTGAGAGAGACAGACACCCGCTAGTCACCTTTAAGCAACGAGTGCTCGTAGCGGTGAAACCAGTCTCGCGTAAACGTACGCGTAATGTCGGTCCGGGCCGCTTCATCTCACAATACCGCCGAACCAAAGTATGACATGCTGGTAAGCAGTATGACTTATATCGCCCACAACTCACTTGTGTTCTACTCGTGCATAACATCAACGCATAAAACCAGGCTCGGATGCCACTGTTGGGGAACGTAGTAATTTCAAAAAAATTCCTACGCACACGCAAGATCATGGTGATGCATAGCAACGAGAGGGGAGAGTGTTGTCTACTTACCCTCGTAGACCGACAGCGGAAGTGTTATGACAACGCGGTTGATGTAGTCGTACGTCTTCACGGCCCGACCAATCAATCATCGAAACTACGGCACCTCCGAGTTCTAGCACACGTTCAGCTCGATGACGATCCCCGGACTCCGATCCAGCAAAGTGTCGGGGAAGAGTTCCGTTAGCACGACGGCGTGGTGACGATCTTGATGTTCTACCGTCGCAGGGCTTCGCCTAAGCACCGCTACAATATTATCGAGGATTATGGTGGAGGGGGGCACCGCACACGGCTAAGAGAACGATCACGAAGATCAACTTGTTGTGTCTATGGGGTCCCCCTGCCCCCGTATATAAAGGAGCAAGGGGAGGAGGCGGCCGGCCAGGGAGAGGGTGCGCCAAGGGGGGAGTCCTACTCCCACCGGGAGTAGGACTCCTCCTTTCCTTGTGGGAGTAGGAGAAGGGAAGGGAGAAGGAGAAGGAAGGAAGGGGGCGCCCCCCCTCCCTAATCCAATTCGGACTAGCCCATGGGGAGGGGTGCGGCCACCCTTTGGGGCCTTTCTCTCCTTTCCCGTATGGCCCATTAAGGCCCAATACGAATTCCCGTAACTCTCCGGTACTCCGAAAAATACCCGAATCACTCGGAACCTTTCCAATGTCCGAATATAGTCATTCAATATATCAATCTTTATGTCTCGACCATTTCGAGACTCCTCGTCATGTCCCTGATATCATCCGGGACTCCGAACTCCTTCGGTACATCAAAACTCATAAACTCATAATATAACTGTCATCGAAACCTTAAGCGTGCGGACCCTACAGGTTCGAGAACAATGTAGACATGACCGAGACACGTCTTTGATCAATAACCAATAGCGGATCCTGGATGCTCATATTGGCTCCCACATATTCTACGAAGATCTTTATCGGTCAGACCGCATAACAACCTACGTTGTTCCCTTTGTCATCGGTATGTTACTTGCCCGAGATTCGATCGTCGGTATCTCAATACCTAGTTCAATCTCGTTACCGGAAAGTCTCTTTACTCGTTCCGTAATACATCATCTCACAACTAACTTATTAGTTGCAATGCTTGCAAGGCTTATGTGATGTGCATTACCGAGAGGGCCCAGAGATACCTCTCCGACGATCGGAGTGACAAATCCTAATCTCGAAATACGCCAACCCAACATGTACCTTCGGAGACACCTGTAGAGCTCCTTTATAATCACCCAGTTATGTTGTGACGTTTGGTAGCACACAAAGTGTTCCTCCGGCAAACGGGAGTTGCATAATCTCATAGTCATAGGAACATGTATAAGTCATGAAGAAAGCAATAGCAACATACTAAACGATCGTGTGCTAAGCTAACGGAATGGGTCAAGTCAATCACATCATTCTCCTAATGATGTGATCCCGCTAAACAAATGACAACTCATGTCTATGGTTAGGAAACATAACCATCTTTAATTAACGAGCTAGTCAAGTAGAGACATACTAGTGGCACTATGTTTGTCTATGTATTCACACATGTATTATGTTTCCGGGTAATACAATTCTAGCATGAATAATAAACATTTATCATGAAATAAGGAAATAAATAATAACTTTATTATTGATTCTAGGGCATATTTCCTTCAATTACTAGGGAACGACCTAGAATTGAAGTTTCCTCTATACGCGTTGTTACCAAAATTGTTCCTACCAACAAAATTCACATCCATAGATTCATTATTATTCTTAATCAAAGTGGACAAAGGTATATCATTAGGATCAGAAGAAACATTCTTATTAGAAAACAATTTCATAAGTTCATCCATCTTTCCACTCAAAACATTAATCTCTTCAATCGCATGAACCTTTTTAATTACTAGTGGATCTTTCGGTGTGCCATTGAGAATAATTAACCATAATATTATCTAGGAGTTTAGTAGCTTCTCCTAAAGTGATTTCCATGAAAGTGCCTCCCGCAGCCGAATCTAAAAGATTTCTAGAAGCAAAATTCAATCCAGCATAAATTTTTTGTATAATCATCCATAAATTCAAACCATGTGTAGGGCAATTACGTATCATTAATTTCATCCTCTCCCAAGCTTGTGCAACATGCTCATGATCAAGTTGCTTAAAATTCATAATATCGTTTCTAAGAGAGATGATCTTAGCAGGAGGAAAATACTTAGAGATAAAAGCATCTTTGCACTTATTCCATGAATCAATACTATTTTTAGGCAAAGAAGAGAACCAAGTTTTAGCACGATCTCTAAGCGAAAATGGAAATAGCTTCAATTTAACAATATCAGTATCCACATCTTTCTTCTTTTGCATATCGCACAAATCAACAAAGTTGTTTAGATGGGTAGCGGCATCTTCACTAGGAAGGCCAGAAAATTGATCTTTCATGACAAGATTCAATAGAGCAGCATTAATTTCACAAGATTCAGCATCGGTAATAGGAGCAATTGGAGTGCTAATAAAATCATTGTTGTTGGTATTGGAAAAGTCACACAATTTAGTATTGTCTTGAGCCATTGTGACAAACAATCAATCCAACACACAAGCAAACAAGAAGCAAGCAAAAAGAGGCAAATGGAAAAGGGCAAATAAAACGGCAAAGGTGAAGTGGGGGAGAGGAAAACGAGAGGCAAATGGCAAATAATGTAATGTAAGGGATAAGAGTTTGTGATGGGTACTTGGTATGTCTTGACTTGAGCGTAGATCTCCCCGGCAATGGCGCCAGAAATCCTTCTTGCTACCTCTTGATCATGCGTTGGTTTTCCCTTGAAGAGGAAAGGGTGATGCAGCAAAGTAGCGTAAGTATTTCCCTCAGTTTTTGAGAACCAAGGTATCAATCCAGTAGGAGACTACACGCAAATCCCTAGTACCTGCACAAACAATTAAGAACCTTGCAACCAACGCGATAAAGGGGTGGTCAATCCCTTCACGGCCACTTGCAAAAGTGAGATCTAATAGAGATAATAAGATAAATATTATTGGTATTTTTGTTGTATAGATTGAAAAGTAAATATTGCAAAATAAACGACGATAAAAATAGCTAGTTGACGGGAGATTAATATGATGGAAAATTAGACCCGGGGCCATAGGTTTCACTAGTGGCTTCTCTCAAGATAACATATTTTATGGTGGATGAACAAATTACTGCCGAGCAATTGATAGAAAAGTGCATAGTTATGAGAATATCTAGGCATGATCATGTATATAGGCATCACGTCCGTGACAAGTAGACCGAAACGATTCTACGTTTACTACTATTACTCCACACATCGATCGCTATCCAGCATGCATCTAGAGTATTAAGTTCATAAGAACAGAATAACGCATTAAGCAAGATGACATGATGTAGAGGGATAAACTCAAGCGATGTGATATAAACCCTGCCGTGGAATTGTCACAGTAGATGTCCTAGTGAAAGGACTTAAGCATGGAGCCATCGCAACTAGGAAGCAAGAAGGGGTTAATCGGGATAAAGGACACGAGGTTTATACTGGTTCGGCCCCTTACGGTGAAGGTAAAAGCCTACGATCCAGTTTGAGGTGGGATTGCTTATGTCTCAATAACCAGGGAGCGAATCCGCTTGACCTAGCTCTCGAGTTGGTGTTACTTGCCCTAAGCCGCCGCCGAGTCATCCCCTTATATACACGGAGATACGCCCTGCGGCCTACAGAGTCCCGACCGGCTCATAAACAGTGTCCGGCTCGGTGACTAATTATTCTTGCCTTACAATTCAAGTCATGTACATATGGCGGTTTATTACTACGGGCCTTAAGTCGCCTCTGGGCCTTGGGCCCTTACTTGAACCGCCATCTTTAACCTTGGTCTTGGCCTTGAGGATTACTCGTAGGTATAACCCGGCCCCTCCTGGGCGGGTTATACCAATAATTATATCCCCAACATTAGGCCCCAGATTGATTTGGACTGGTTCATGTCAATCTTTCAACACTCGGGAACAACCTTCTGCTCCTTTCTTATGAAATTCTCGTAACCCGCCATGAAGTCATCCTCTGGATTCGTGGTAACCCGCCATGACGTCATCCTCTGGATTTGTGGTAACCCGCCATGATGTCACCTGCCATAAATGAATGCTTTGTTCAATGTATCTCAACAGATCTTTACCTTGACGACCATCCCAAAAATCGAGGCGTCTTTATAGCTGGATAACTTATGTTTTCGGCCTCCTTGTTTTTCGCGCTCTTTTAGTGGTCCTTCCTTATAAATAGACTCGACCAGGTCTTTCTTCATTCTCCCTGTTCGTCTTCTTCTTCCTCTTGCACCCCAACCGTCGCTCGAGTTCCGCCGCCGCCGTAACGCACCTCGTCTCCGTCAACCTCGGCCGCTGCATCGACCTGAATCTGACCAGAGAATGGCGGCACCCCTCCGCAACAGATCTGCTATTGTAAGTTTTCCCCTTTCCGCATCTTAGATCCATGCTAGGGTTACGAGTTCTTCTATACAGTACGTAGTTCATCTTGGTTTCTTTGTGTTTCTTCTGCCGCGGCCTCTTTGATCCAACAGTAGCACAGAACTCATGTAGTAGCTTTTTTGCATCCATTTTAGGCACCAGCAAATCCTTTTTCTTTGTAAGGAAGCCTCACTAGAATGTATGAACTGCTCTGTACCATGCTTTTAGGTCTAGAAATTTTTCTTTTTGAACAGCCATTTGATCCAAAATAGTAGCTGTAGTTTGTGAAACTTGTTTATTCAACACTTTGGCAAAAATCTGAACTTGTTAGGTCCATCTAGCCATGACGGCTCACGCCTCCGGCTTAACTTGGAGATGCTCAATGAATAACTTTGACCACGTCCGGCGGCTTAAATAACTGTAAATGCTCATGGCGGCTTAAATAATCTGCCATAATTAACCATATATCATTAGGCCCCTTTGTAAGCCGCCGTATGGATTATGTACTGAAATAGCTTGCTCCGGCTTAAGTTTGAACCGGGAATTTTTATTCTGTTTTAGGCTTCCATCTTCACGATGCCGCCCAAGGCTCCCAAAGCACCCGTCACATGCAACTGGGTCAAATCCATCATCACAGATAGCACACTTGATGAGTATGTGAAGTCTGGCTATCTGCCGAAGAAGGAGGTCATGTCCTACCGTGCTCCAGATCCGATGGAAGAAAAACATGTCAACGCCCAAGATGCGACCTTATCCTAAAGGAACTCGAAGGTCCCACCAAGGATAGAAGCGCATCTTGAAGACGCTTTTGCAAGGTGGATCATTACATCAACATTACATAATAGATGGGGATACATACAAGGCATGCAAATGCCGCAAGAATACATCAATACATCATATACAAGATCAACATCCGACTACGGATGAAACATAAACAGAAACTCAAACGACATCCACCCTGCTAGCCCAGGCTGCCGACCCTGAACCTAACCCAAGATCGACGAAGAAGAAGAAGAACTCCAACACAAGTACACATCGCTCTCGCGTCATGATCATCACATAACATGTACCTGCAACTGGTGTTGTAGTAATCTGTGAGCCACGAGGACTCAGCAATCCCATTACCATGGGTGTCGTGGTTTTGTCACGGCAGATGTCCTAGTGAAAGGACTTAGTCATGGAGCCATCGCGACGGGTTAGCTTGAAGGGGTTAAAGCGGACACAGGGATGCAGAGAGTTTTATACTAGTTCGGCCCCTTTGATGAAGGTAAAAGCCTACGTCTAGTTGTGATGGAATTGATGGGGTTTCGATGACTAGGGAGCAAATAAGCTTCGCCTGAGTCTCGAGTTGTTGTTTTTTCTATCTCTGAACCGCCGCCGGGTCGTCCCCTTATATACACGGGTGGTGCCCGTCGGTCCACAGAGTCCCAACACCGGTTCATACTCGTATCCGGGTTGGTCTCTCCTTATTCCTAACTTACAACACAAGTTTACACATAAAGCCGGTTTACGGCTACAGGTCCTAAACCGACTACAGGCCTTGGGCCCTTATCTGCCTCTTTGGGCTTTAACACCTTTGAACTACTGATGAAGTTAACCCGGCCTAGGTAGGCCGGTTTACGCCCAGTAGTAATATCCCCAACATTAGGCCCCAGATTGATTTGAACGAGTTCATGTCAATCCTTAGCAAAAAATCTTCGTCTTCAACGTCTTCTGCAGTTGTTGAATCGCCATGATGTCACCGTCTCCGGTTGCTGTAAACCGGCATGACATCATCATAAAGATAACATTCATGATACCTTCTTTGTTTTAATAGATCCGCAATAACTGAGGCGACAGCTCTGCTTCCAAGATTTGTAGCTCCTTGATTCACGCGCCTGAAATATGTCTCTTGCCTTATAAATAGGACCGAAGGGTCATTTGTTTTCTCCCCTTCGTCCCCTTTCTCTTCGTCTTCCTCGCGTCGCCAGCCTCGGAGCTCTGCCGCCGCCATCAACCTCTACACCGTCTTGGGCCTGCTGCATCAACCTGAACGCACCAGAAAACTGCGGCGACCTTCCGCGCTTTCCTCAGCTCTTGTAGGTCCTTCGCTTTCCTCGACCTAGATCTGTTCTAGGGGTTTCTTGTTCTTGCGGTGCTCCGTCAACTGTTCATACTCGCACCCAGGTTCCTGGATAGATCTATGAAACCCTGCTCTGATTAACAGTAGCTTTTAAGCATCCGCCTGTAGCTTCATACTCAAGTCTATAGATCTCACATATTTCCCTGTCCATTGAATCAACGCTGTTCTGCTTTAAGCTTTTGAATATTTTCCTGCTTTTCTGAACTTGCCTCAGATCCATTGCTGTAATAAGACCTTGTGAAACCTGTTTCTGCATACTTAGCCATCCGCAACCTCAATTGCTTCAATGTTTAAATCAGGCGGTTTAACTTAGTATAGAAGAAGTTAATAAACCGGTATATACCATTAGTCCCCTGGTTGAACCGTTAGAACTCTTTTAGCCATATGACGCCGCTTCACAGAACTCCGGTTTAGATATAATTGCCTCCGGTTTAACATTATTCATACTGGTGTATACCTTTTACCCAACACAATCTTGAACCGAAATAACTTATTTTGTAGACTTCACCATGGCCAAACAAGTATATGAGTGCAACTGGGTTCCTTCTCGCGTCACAGAAACTCAACTGAATAATCTTGTCCTGACTGGCGCTTTAAGCAGCAAAAATACCGTCCATTGGAGGGTCCCTAGCAAATAATGCCCGCCCACACCTCAAGAGGGAGAGGTTGTCGTTTTTGCAGATCACATAGCCCGGGGCTTTAATCCGCCCGGTTCAAAATTCTATCGAGATGTCTTAGCCAACTTTCAACTCCGCCCGCAAGACACTGGCCCCAACTCTGTCACCAACATCTGTCACTTCCAAGTGCTCTGTGAGGCATACTTTCAAGAGGAACCCACAGTTGAGTTGTTTAGAGACTGCTTTCACCTAAACCGCCGCACAGAATTTACTGATGGCTCCAATACGGAATTGGGTGGTGTGGCGATTCAGAAAAGAAAGGAGGTCACTTACCCTCACGCCAAACTACACAGCCACCCCAAGGAATGGAATCAATCATGGTTCTATTGCAAAGACACCTCCCCTGCTAATGAAAATCCTTTGCCTGGCTTTCGCCCGGAGCGGCTTAGCAATACACACCCTTTTCCGCAAAGGTTGACTGCCAAGGAGAGAAGTAAATACGCTCCTCAACTATCCAAGCTCAGAGCCTTTATGGCCAACGGTTTAACAGGAATTGATCTCGCACGCTGTTGGATATCATGGAGCATATTTCCCCTCAGCCAGCGCTCTGGTTTGATGTGTGAGTATACATGTAGTGTCGATGACCCACTCCGTCATATTAACATCCACCTCACTGATGACGAGATCACAGAAGCTGTGAAGAAAATGTTGAACGAACCGGAACACCTCTGCGCTCGAACCGGCCTGCTCCCCTTCTGTACTACCAACAAACCGCCAGCTGTAAGATTTTGACTATACTTTTTACTGAACATGTCATTGCTATTTCTGTATATTCTTTAACATCAACTGCTGTTTAAACAGGGTGATGATCCGTTTTGGAGTAAGAAGCTTCCTCTGGAGAAACCAGAGAAACCAGATAAACCGGAAAAATCAATCCGGCCAAAAACCAAAGTCATTAAGAGGCCTGCTCATAAAAGAAAAACCACTACATCTTCTGATCCGCCCGCTGATGACGATGTGGGTAATCCGGACCTTGAGGTAGAACTTGATTCACTTGGTTTACTTTTCACACGCCTTATTGATGATAACATTTGTCAGGATGACGCCGAAGCTAGCCATGCTGATGCTGCAGAGGTAATCTCTCTTTCTTCTGATTCGAACCCTTTGCCTTCACTAAAAATCCGTCAGGCAAACCGAAAAGTTAAATTTTCTCATCCTCTTGCTTACTTGGATCCCAAATTTCTTATGAAGACCCAACAGCATGAAGCTCGCCGCACAACCCGGCACAGCGGCCAGGTAGTTACCTCCGCCGGTTTACCGAACAGTCCGGTTCGGAAACGCCGTTCAGAGGTCTCTAGTTTGCTTGTCAGTGCTTGTCCTAAAGCGGGCTGTTATCGTCAACCTCTTAATCCGTCTGACTCCAATTATCAGGTTACTTCCCACTCATCCTCTGGCGAGTCATCAGGTACTCAGCTGCCACCACT
The DNA here is from genome assembly GCA_032464435.1 of Aegilops umbellulata. Classification (NCBI taxonomy): domain Eukaryota; kingdom Viridiplantae; phylum Streptophyta; class Magnoliopsida; order Poales; family Poaceae; genus Aegilops; species Aegilops umbellulata. Next base: position 525,121,293 of record CP136055.1, on the reverse strand, counting down.
CAAGACGGTGCTTGGGTAAGCTATACTTATCATAATATCTCTGATACATCATGTTGGAACATATGTTGTATTTGATTTTGATTACTCCTTCTAGGGCCAAGCCTAGGCCAAGCAAAAAGGCCCGCCTGGATAAAGCGGCCGAGGAGGATGCCGTTCCTGAACCGGATAAAGCACCAGAACCTGAAGCGGCCATTCGCGAAGATATACCCAACGACCCCCCACTGCAAGATGAAGATGTCATTGCTGAAGAAAAACCTGTTGATACCTCAGGCCCTGCTGACCAGCCCGGAAGCCCCATCCGGATTGAGAAATCCACCAGTCCAATCCGGCCTGCTGACAAACCGACTGCCCCTGGCCAAACCGGTGACCCCAAGGATGATGATGTTGTGATTACTGGCATTGGCCGTACTGAACCAAGCAATCCGGTCGCCTTATCAAAGCATACTGCCAAAGAGGAATTCGCTACTATGAGCAAAGGCAAGTGGAATGTTGATCTGGCGACTTATGCTGCTCTGAATGCCCAAGACCTTCATTCCGGCTACTTGAACCGGTTGTATACCAGCCGTGACTATGAAGTCGGTCTGGTGAATATGATGAAAGAAAAACTTGAGGTAACTTCCATGTGCTTTTTCCTATTTGGAAACTTCAATTTCCTTAACTCTCCTAGCCCCCAAGGGCCGGTTTGCAATCCTCTTGTAAACCGGGACTTACTATTATAAAATTGAATGCTTCAAAATTCACTGATGTAGCCCCCAAGGGCCGGTTCAACTTAATGTAGTTAAACCGGGACTTAAGTAATTTAACATGGCAGCACCAGAACTTATTTGAGCAAATAGCCATTAGCCCCCAAGTGCCAAATTGAATACTTGTATTGAGCTTGGGACTTTTGCAATTAATTGACAGATGAAGATCAAATATGCATTAGCCCCCAAGTACTAAGTGCATAACTTGTTATGTAGTTGGTACTTCGATTTTTGTACCATTTGTTAAATCATATGACTGTCTGTATGCAGGCTGAGCTGAAAACCAAAGAAAGTCAACTCGCCGATCTTCAAGAAAATTTGAAATCCAAACAAGCTGAAACCTCCAAGGCGAAAGAGAAGTTGACAAGCGCTTTAAGCGTCATGGAACAGTTGAAGGAGGGGTTCAACAAAGAGTGGGCGGATTGGGCCACTGAGAAGACTGCTTTGACCAAGAAAATTGAAACTGCTGAAGCTGCCCTTAAACCGATGGTAGATGAACTAACCAGCATAAAGCGGCAAGTGCATGCCATGACTGCAGCCATCTTTGGTAAGATTCCTTTGACTTCTGTAATAATTTCACCTTCCTATGATAGGTCCGGTTTGTGAACTCTTCGTAATGTTGTAGGTACACGCATTGGTCACTTGGGGTCAGACGTTCGGATGAAATTAAAGGCCGCATATACCTTAATCGAACAGCTGTATACTGGAGCGCAGCGGATCATCTCTACTGCATCACATAACAATCCGGCGCCCTCTTTAATCCAAGATACTCTGAAGAGGTTGTCAATGCTTCCCGCCCGTATTATAGAGCTAAAGAAATCTGCTGCTCGAACTGGTGCCATCAATGCCTTAATCCGGGCAAAAGCATGGGTGCCGGATTTCGATCCTGTTGAGGCAGCTCAGGGTTATCCTAGTTTGAAGGATGATGGTTCGGAATTCAATGAGGATGACATGAGAGCGATAAACCGGGCAGTGCGCCCTCTAGCTTGCCAATTGGCGGAAGAGGCAGACTTGTCGCATTATCAAGCTCAATACAACAACCAGAATAAACGAGTGGCTGCACCGATTCCTGAAGCAGAGAATCTCATCCCTCCAATCCGTAAGCATACTTATGCTCCTGATATTGAACCATCGTCCCTGATCCATGAGGAAGCTGTCTTTCAAGCCCTAATGGGAATCGACTGGACCACTGTTGATTTCCAGCCACTGGGTAGAGAAGAAGAAGCTGAAGCGGCGCAGGAGGACCCACAACCATCAGATCAGGGAGGCGACCAAGCTTGAACCGGAGTTCGGTTTAAATGGCTGCTTTGTTATATTCCATCAAGAAAACAATGATCTTATTTAGGCACCATGTTGCCTTGTAATAGGATAGCCAATACTCTTGCTTCTGAGATGCCTTCGTGCATCAGTGCTGATACTTTTGTTTGAAAGATCGAAACCTTCAATCTATATCTCCTGCAATCATAAAATCTTAAACTGCCCCGGCGGTTGTACTGCCAGCCGGTTCATGACCTTCATATATATATGCAAGGAAACTGAGGTATATGATCAAATTTTGTGATACAAAATACCTGCCATCGCTGAGCATGAAGTTGGCTTAACCAATCTTGAAGCGGAGGTTTATAAACCTGTACCGTCAAAGGAGAAAATAGCTCCTATGTGTAGAATGCCGGTTTACCATGTAAACCGTGTCGGGTTACCATAAACACCCTTGCCACTCCATCATGGGATGTTAACAGAAAAAATTAAACCGGGCAAATAATCTCCGGATTAAAAATGGACCGTGTTCCGTCAATTGACAGTTTGTACCGGTTTAAAATGTTGTCGGTTTACAAAACGCAACAAAAATAAAGCAACAGTTATTAAGAAAAAACATGGAAGCAAAGGCAATGATAAAACCTTTTGCAAAAAAAGGCTTTATTGAGCCGATCAGATGGTGTTACCATGGTCGGACACGACCAAGCTCTCGACAGGTGTAGCTATGGTTCAAGCCAGCCAGGTCCCCAAATGAAACCGTGGCATTATGCCGATCAAGAGGCGTGGCAATGGTTCGGGTTCGACCAAGCCCCCAAGTGATTCTATGGCCTTAGGCCGATCAAGAGGCATGACTGGTTCAGATTTGACTATGTCCCCAAGTGATCTGGTGGCTTTCGCCTATCAAAAGGTGTTGCATTGGTTCGGATACGACCAAGCCCCCATGTGATGTTTACAAAATTTTCAAGGGCTAAACCGGAGGCCGCTTTAAGACAGAACAACTCCGTGTAACCACGCATGATGTAAAAGAACAGATACCCCGCGTTAGCTGAGGCTCCGGTTTATTATATTAATCATAATATATACACTTTCATAATATGTACATAAGTAGAGCCGATGGCTCAGGTATAGTAAGACCGAAGATGAGCTATGTTCCACGGCCTGTTGGTCTCCTCCTCTGATGTACGTGAGTCTTTATGCTCTTGAATATCAATCAGATAGTATGACCCGTTGTGCAGATTCTTGCTTACCACGAAAGGTCCCTCCCAAGGTGGGGATAACTTATGCATATCAGTCTGATCTTGGATGAGCCAAAGCACCAAATCTCCCTCTTGAAAGGTTCTGGTTCTAACTCGGCGACTGTGATAACGACGAAGATCCTGTTGGTAAATCGCCGAGCGGGCAGCTGCTATGTCACGCTCTTCATCCAACCGGTCCAAAGTGTCTTGCTGTGTTGTCTCATTGTCCGCTTCAACATAAGCTGCCACACGAGGTGAATCATGGCGGATATCACTGGGGAGAACCGCCTCCGCTCCATAGACCATGAAGAACGGTGTGTATCCTGTCGATCTATTGGGTCTGGTATTAATGCTCCACAACATAGATGGCAACTCTTCTACCCAATAGCCCGGTGTTCTCTGCAAAGGAACCATAAGCCGGGGCTTGATGCCTCTCAAGATCTCCTGATGAGCTCTTTCTGCTTGCCCGTTGGACTGTGGGTGCGCCACTGATGAAACGTCAAGTCGGGTGTGCTCACTTCGCAGAATTCCTTCATAGCCCCCTTGGACAAATTGGTACCATTATCTGTAATGATACGGTGTGGAAAGCCAAACCGGAAAATCACCTTTTTGATGAACTGAACCGCCGTGGCCGCATCACACTTGCTAACAGGTTCTGCCTCCACCCACTTTGTAAATTTGTCAACCGCCACCAGGAGGTGGGTCTTCTTATCCTTGGACCTTTTGAAAGGCCCAACCATATCCAGCCCCCAAGTTGCAAATGGCCAAGTGATTGGAATCATCCTCAATTCCTGAGCCGGCACACGAGCGCGTCTTGAAAAATTTTGGCAACCGTCACATCGTCTGACCAGATCCTCCGCATCAGCATGAGCAGTTAACCAATAAAAACCGTGGTGGAACGCCTTAGCCACCAAAGATTTTGAACCGGCGTGATGACCACAATCTCCTTCATGGATCTCATGCAAAATTTCACAGCCTTCCTCAGGAGATACATAGCGTTGGAACGCCCCTAACACACTGCAATGATGCAATTCGCCATTAACAATAGTCATGGACTTGGATCGCCGGATTATCTGCCGGGCCAAGGTTTCATCCTCTGGTAGCTCGCGCCGGTTCATATACGCAAGATAAGGAAGCATCCAATCCGGAATGACGTGAAGAGTTACCACCAATTGAGCCTCCGGATCAGGAATAGCCAAATCCGCTTCACCAGGGAGCTTAACCGATGGGTTGTGCAGCACATCAAGAAAAACATTAGGCGGGACCGGTCTACGCTGAGAGCCCAACCGGCTTAAAGCGTCCGCCGCTTCATTCTTCTGACGGTCCACGTGGTCCACTTGATAGCCCTTGAAGTGACCTGCAACAATATCCACCTCACGACGATATGCGGCCATGAGTGGGTCCTTAGAATCCCAAGTGCCAGACACCTATTGAGCCACGAGGTCTGAGTCACCGAAGCACTTAACCCGGCTTAGATTCATCTCTTTAGCCATCCGGAGACCATGGAGCAAGGCTTCATACTCAGCTGCATTGTTAGTACAAGGGAACATTAAACGGAGAACGTAACAGAACTTTTCACCTTGTGGGGAAGTTAATACGACTCCAGCCCCCGAGCCCTCCAACTGCCTGGATCCGTCAAAATGAATGGTCCAATATGTGTGATCCGGCTTCTCTTCAGGTGCTTGCAACTCTGTCCAATCATTGATGAAATCAACAAGTGCTTGAGACCTCACCGCCATTCGAGGCACGTATTTCAACCCGTGCGGCCCAAGCTCTATAGCCCACTTGGCAATCCAGCCAGTCGCCTCCCGGTTCTGGATGATATCACCTAAGGGAGCAGAGCTGACCACTGTTATGGGGTGCCCTTGAAAATACTGCTTCAGCTTCCGGCTTGCCATGAAGACTCCATATATCAGCTTCTGCCAATGCGGATACCTTTGCTTGGATTCAATAAGTACTTCGCTGATATAGTAAACCGGACGCTGAACCGGATGCTCTTTGCATGCCTCCTTCCTCTCCACCACAATAGCCACACTGACTACGCGAGAGTTAGCAGCAACATATAGCAGTAGTGGCTCCTTGTCAATGGGAGCAGCGAGCATAGGTGGATTGGCCGATTAACGCTTTAAGTCCTCAAATGCCTTGTCAGCAGCGGGGCTCCAGACGAATTGATTTGTCTTCTTCAACATCTGATACAAAGGGATTGCCTTCTCACTAAGGCGGCTGATAAACCGGCTCAACGCGGCAATCCGGCCAGCGAGGCGCTGAACATCATTGATACACTTGGGTTTAGCTAGGGAGGTGATGGATGTGATCTTCTCCGGATTAGCCTCAATTCCCCTGTTGGACACCAGAAAACCCAATAATTTGCCTGCCGGTACACCAAAAACACACTTGGCCGGATTGAGCATCATCTTGTACGTCCTCAGGTTATCAAAGGTTTCCTTAAAATCATCAACCAGAGTCTCCTTCTTCCTTGACTTAACCACAATATCATCCACGTAAGCGTGTACATTACGGCCAATCTGCTTGTGAAGGCAATTTTGTACACACCGTTGATAAGTTGCCTAGGCACTCTTGAGCCCAAAGGGCATAGACACGTAGCAGAAGGCTCCAAAGGGAGTGATGAACGTCGTCTTCTCCTGGTCCTTAACCGCCATTTTGATCTGATGATAACCAGAATATGCATCCAAAAAACTCAAACGCTTGCAACCCGCCGTAGCATCAATGATTTGATCAATACAGGGGAGGGCAAAAGGATCTGCTGGACAAGCCTTATTAAGGTCTGTGTAATCCACACACATACGCCAGGTGCCGTTTTTCTTAAGGACTAGCACCGGATTAGCAAGCCACTCAGGGTGAAAAACTTCAACAATAAAACCAGCTGCCAAAAGCCTGGCTACCTCTTCTCCAATAGCTTTGTGTCTTTCTTCGTTAAACCGGCGGAGGAACTGTTTCACCGGTTTGTATTTAGGATCCACATTAAGAGTGTGCTCAGCGAGTTGCCTCGGTACACCTGGCATGTCAGAAGGCTTCCATGCAAAAATGTCCCGATTCTCACGGATGAACTCGATGAGCGCGCTTTCCTATTTCGGATCCAAATTGGCACTGATGCTGAACTGCTTGGACGAATCGCCACGCACGAAGTCAACAAGCTTAGTCTCAGCTGCCGATTTGAACTTCAAGGCCGAATCATGCTCCGTAGTTGGCTTCTTCAACGGAGTCGTATCTGCCGGATCAACATTGTCTTTATAAAATTTCAGCTCCTCGGTGGCACAAACCGACTCTGCGTAGGCCGCATCTCCTTCCTCGCACTCCAAAGCAATTCGACGGCTTCCATGAACCGTTATTGTCCCCTTGTGACCCGGCATATTGAGCTGCAAGTACACATAACAAGGTCGTGCCATGAACTTTGCGTAGGCCGGTCGCCCAAACAGGGCGTGATACGGACTTTGGATTTTTACCACTTCAAACGTCAGCGTCTCCGTCCTGGAATCATGATCATCTCCAAAGGCCACTTCCAGAGCTATCTTACCAACAGGATATGCTGATTTGCCAGGTACCACACCATGGAACACCGTGTTGGATGGTTTGAGATTTTTATCTGTCAGTCCCATACGACGGAAAGTCTCATAGTACAAGATATTAATGCTGCTCCCTCCATCCATGAGTACCTTGGTGAACTTATAACCTCCCATCTGAGGTGCCACCACCAACGCTAGCTGACCCGGGTTATCAACCCGGGGTGGGTGATCCTCTCTACTCCATATGATTGGCTGCTCAGACTAGCATAAGTAACGGGGCACAGCCGGTTCAACAGAGTTGACTGCCCGCTTCTGAACCTTCCGGTCTCGCTTGTCCAAGCTAGTGGTGAAGATATGGTACTGCCCACTATTCAACTGCTTTGGGTTGCTCTGGTAACATGACTGTTGCTGCTGCTGGTTGTAACCACCCTGGCTACTCTGATTATTCTGATTACTATGTCCGCCCGGATTACCATTGAATCCTGAACCGGAATTTCCTCCACCGTAACCCGGCCCGGATCCTGAACCACCGCCAGAGCCGCGATCATACTGGAAAGCATTAGAATTCGTGAACTCCTGCATAATGTAACAATCCTTCCAAAGGTGGTTTGCTCGCACCTCCTTCTTCCCATGCTTCGGGCAGGGCTGGTTCAACAGATAGTTTAGGCGATCTGGGTTAGGGTTAGGCGCTCCACTGTGATTCTGCGATTTACCCTTACGCCGCTGGCCCTTGTCCTGTGCGTTGGTATTAGCCACGAAGTCCATGTTGCCATCCGCTTTTCGCTTGCCTCCACCACCATTACCTGTCGGGTGATGTTGCTGACCTTTGGAGTTGTCGTTCTTCTTTCCCTTCCCTGTCTTCTCACCATCAGACTCGGGATCCTTGGTACTATCAGAATCAGCATACTTTACCAAAGCGCCCATGAGAGTCCCTATGTCAGTGCAGTGGCGCTTCATCCGCCCTAATTTCAGCTTTAGGGGCCCAAACCGGCAATTGCCTTCCAGGGTTATAACCGCGGTGTCAGCGTTGATGCGGTCCGATGAATGCAGAACTTGCGAGACCTGGCGCACCCAATGCGTCGTTGATTCTCCTTCCTCCTGCACACAGGCAGCTAGATCCACTATCGACATCGGCTGCTTACACGTGTCTTTGAAATTACTGATAAACCGGGCTCGCAACTGGGCCCATGAACTGATAGAATTGGCCGATAAGCTTTTTAACCATGTACGGGCCGTTCCTTTGAGCATCATGGTGAAATACTTTGCACATGCCGCCTCATCTACGTCAAGCATCTCCATGGCCATCTCATAGCTCTCCACCCATGTCTCTGGAGGTTGATCCGCCGTATAATTTGGTACCTTGTGTGGGCCCTTGAAGTCCTTGGGCAGGCGCACATTGCGTAAAGCGGGAACAAGGCAAGGCACCCCCAAAGCACTAACTCCAGGCTCGACCATGGTGGTAGGACGAACCGGCATAAGCTGACGATCTTGATATTGTGCCGCTAACTCGGCCTCCCTGCGCGCTCGGGCCCGGTCCACCACTTCCTGAGCATTATCGACACCTCCTGCCGGGTTGTTACCACGGGGCGCTCCTCGCCGTGCGTTACTTGACACGGCTAGTTCATCCATATGCCTGTTATAGCTCCGGCTCGGGCGAGGGGTTGAGTGGATCCGATCGTGGCTGTACGAATATGCTTCCTGTTGGACCAAAGGTGTCCTAAGGAGCTCCTTGACCCGGCGCGTCTCTACCGCCTGCGGCGAGTCACCTTCAATTGGAATGGCCTCCAGCCATGCAGCAGCCGCAACAAGGTTGTCCATCGGGTTGGAGTAGTGACCCGGAGGTGTTGGCACAGCCTGAGGTACACCAGTATTATGACGGGGCAGATCTACTAAACGGGGCTGGACCGGTGTGCCCGTCCCAGGTGCCTCCGCACGGTTTACCACCGGCGGATTACTGGTTCCCGCTCCAGGGGTGTTGAAGAGGTCTCTGGCTTCGAAGACCGAAGGCAGACGAGATCGATACTTCCTCCTCATGACTTCCTGCGACGCGTTCTGGTCCAACATGATCCTGTAGGCCTGTGCATCTAAAGCGGCCCGTTCTGTAGTCATCCTGGCATCTTCAGCTGCTAGGTCCGCCTTAGCCTGAGTGATTTGTTCCCTCACCTTTGCAATCTCCGCATTGTGAGCGTCCTAATCCGCCGGGTTAGCCTCTGCCATGAGTGTAGCCAACGCATCGAACAGATCCGATAAAACTTGAGCCGGCGGGCGCACAGAGCCTCCTGCCCCGGCAGCCGTCGCCGCTACTGAACCAGAGATCATTGCCGCAGCGGTCGAAGAATGAAGCGCGGCCTGTGTACCGGCCATGAATATTCCAACCCGGTTGGGCAGATTAGAGGGGTCCGAAATACTGTCGCCATCGGAACAGCCCCCAATCCAGCCATCTTGCAGCTGATACAGAAATTCGGTTTCTCCGGTTGATGACTCGTCACCAGGGTAAACGACGGTCTCGCCACCAAATTCTGATCCGTCCTCATAACTTCCTCCATGGATGACTCCCACGAAGGCACGCTTCACGGCTGGTTTAACCTGGGCAGATCGCGCACGCTGAGCCGTCTCGACGAGGTCGGTGCAGATGTCCGGCTCAGGGCCCGGTTCACCGATCTTGCCGATGAAAACGTGTACGCCACCAAAGGGGACCCGGTACCCGTACTCAATTGAGCTGGCCTCGGGGCCCCAGCCTACATCGTCGATGTAGAGCTTGCCACGACGACTCTTAGTCATCCGGCCCACAGCGTAGCCCTTGAGTCCTTCAAAGCGGCCCTCCAAGAACTTGAAACCATCGTGCGATAGCCCCACGGTGGGCGCCAACTTTCGTGGTTTTGTCACGGCAGATGTCCTAGTGAAAGGACTTAGTCATGGAGCCATCGCGACAGGTTAGCTTGAAGGGGTTAAAGCGGACACAGGGACGTAGAGAGTTTTATACTAGTTCGGCCCCTTCGATGAAGGTAAAAGCCTACGTCTAGTTGTGATGGAATTGATGGGGTTTCGATGACTAGGGAGCAAATAAGCTTCGCCTGAGTCTCGAGTTGTTGTTTTTTCTATCTCTGAACCGCCGCTAGGTCGTCCCCTTATATACGCGGGTGGCGCCCGTCGGTCCACAGAGTCCCAACACCGGTTCATACTCGTATCCGGGTTGGTCTCTCCTTATTCCTAACTTATAACATAAGTTTACACATAAAGCCGGTTTACGGCTACAGGTCCTAAATCGACTACAGGCCTTGGGCCCTTATCTGCCTCTTTGGGCTTTAACACCTTTGAACTATTGATGAAGTTAACCCGGCCCAGGTAGGCCGGTTTACGCCCAGTAGTAATATCCCCAACAATGGGTATCAAGACTAGCAAAGCTTAGTGGGTAAGGAAGGGGTAAAGTGGTGAGGTTGCAGCAGCGACTAAGCATGTATGGTGGCTAACTTACGCAAACAAGAGCGAGAAGAGAAGCAAAGCAAGCGGTCATCAACTAGTAATGATCAAGAAGTGATCCTGAACTCCTACTTACGTCAAACATAACCCAAAAACCGTGTTCTCCTCTCGAACAACCCCGAAAAGAGACCATCACGGTTACGCACATGGTTGGTGTATTTTAGAAGAGTTTACTTCAAGTTTACTACAACCGGACATTAACAAATTCCCATCTGCCACATAACCGCGGGCACGGCTTTCAAAAGTTCAAACCCTGCAGGGGTGTCCCAACTTAGCCCATTATAAGCTCTCGCGACCAACGAAGGTTATTCCTTCTCCCGGGAAGACCCGATCAGACTCGGAATCCCAGTTACAAGACATTTCGACAATGGTAAAATAAGTCCAGCAAGACCGCCCGATGCGCTGACAATCCCGATAGGAGCTGCACATATCTTGTTCTCAGGAACACCGGATGAACACTACGTATGGCAACCGAAGATACCCCAAGTTGCCTAGGGGCGGCACCGCAAGTGGCTCTAGTTTGGACCAATACTTAGACAAGCATTGGCCCGGGGGAGGCTAAAATAAAGATGACCCTCGGGATGCGCGACTCCCAAGGGAAAAGGTAATGGGCTGAGGCAAATGTAAAACCAATGTTGTGCCTTGCTGGAAGAGTTTTATTCAAAGCGAACTGTCAAGGGGGTCCCATAAATCACCCAACCGCGTTAGGGACGCAAAATCCGGGAACATAATACCAATATGACAGAAACTAGGGCAGCAAGAGTGGAACAAAACACCAGGCATAAGGCCGAGCCTTCCACCCTTTACCAAGTATATAGATGCATTAGTAATATAAGAGATATTATGATATCCCAACATAAACATAATCCAACATGGAGCAATCTTCATCTTCACCTGCAACTAGCAACGCTATAAGAGGGCTGAGAAAAAAGCGGTAACATAGCCAAACAACGGTTTGCTAGGAAGGGTAACAAAGGTCAGAGGTTCATGGCAATTTGGGAGGCTTGAGCAGCAAGTGGTAGGTAACGCAGCATAGTGATAGAACGAAGCAACTAGCATAGTAATGATAGTAATGAGATCCAAGGTGACGGTCATCTTGCCTGAAATCCCGTTAGTAAGAAGAACGAGTCCATGAAGAAGATGAAGCCACGAAGACGAACCAAGCATAGACGAACGAATCCTCACGATCGCAACGAAACGGGAACTATCGAGAAGAAGCACACAACACGGTAAACACACCACACATGAACAAGGCATGATGCTCAACCAAGTATGATGCATGGCAAGGCTACATGAATCTACTCATGGCAAGAGATGATGCATACAAGAACAACACATCAAAGCAAGTTTAAATGAGGCCGGAAACAACATATAGCAATTTCGGTAAGTCCTCATATGCAAATTTTGAAATTGGTACAGATATGAATAACCCGTATGTTCAAGTTGTTAAACAGCAAGTTAAGATGCACCACGATGATCTACACGAAATTCTAGTCAAGTTACATATAGAGTTCATTTAATTCTGACCTGCGGCCTAGAAGATATGAGCCAGACAAGTTAAACATGGCGTTGATGCAAAATGCATTCAAACATCAAGAAAACACATCAAAACATGGATGCAACAAGGTAATATGAAACTACATGCAAAACTAAGCAAGTTTCATATAGAGCACACTCAAAACGGAGCAACGGTTCAACACATACACACCATGCAAGTTTAAAGGGCATGTTGTCCAAAACAACAACTAGGCATATTGCAAGCGTCAAAACAACATTCTACATTACCTCAACATGAAAACAAAAGACATGGGCATGATGTACAGGTAAAGCAAAACAAAACATGAACACTGAGCTATCTCCAGAAACTACTAGAACATGCTAAAAAAGACATGGCAAGATTACAAATAATAACAGGTTCACAGACTTGGCAGAAATCACAGGACATGACAGGAATAACATCAGGTTGCAATGTTTAGAGCTATCAAACAACATGCTACGGGACCAGATCATGGTAACCAAAGGCATGGCATGAATCTAGTAATTTCATAGAACAAAAGTCACTTACTGATGATGAGCCAAAAAGGCACAGAAGATATGATGGTACCCACATAAACATAGCAAGTTTTATTATTAGGTTCAGATAGCAAAAAAATAGAGCATGGCATAAACAGCAGCATGAAGGCAACTTTGCGAGCTTGAATCACTCATCGCAAAGCATTGCAAGACAAGACAAACATAGCATCAGCAAGAAGACATTTTAATGAAGCTAAACATGGCAAGAGCAAGTTCATAGCATGCTTGGATCACTAACAACAACCTTAGAAAAATTGAATAACATGTAAACAATCTGCCAGGAACATTTTATAGCAAACGTAGAGCAAGATTAAGACATGCTAGAGAACTCCATAAATGCAAACAGGGGCATGTATGGATTCAGCATAACATTTATAACAAAACATCCTTAGTGAACATCTCTAGATTATGCATAGAACTCATGGTATCAACAGGTTTACATACCATCACAATAACTCAGTTTCATACTTAGCAGAAATGACCAAGTCACAGAAATCAGCAACATCAAGGAGGCTACTTTGCAAGCTTATAACAATCAACACATGACATATCATGAAGAGTGGATTGCACCACAGCAAATATGGCATGTTGTTGCTCATAACACATGTAGACTTTATGCTCATAAGAAAATAACACACGAAGATGCAAAAATGACAAATGAGCATGTTCTGTTAAACTACAGCAGACAACATATTATAGCACTCTTGCAACAAAGATTAAGGCATCAAGATGCACTCAAATGAACATGGCACAATGGAACTAAATGAGTAGCACATCCTGCTGAACATTTCGATATATCATGCACGCAAAATGGAGCAGTATGCTAGGAGATATGATGCGATGAACAGTGGACCAGAATGCAAATAATTAAGGACTTAGAGAAAATCCGGGGTCAACCTCAGGTTTGACCCGATCCAGATCTGGGCGCGTGGAGCGAGGTTCGTCGGGGAGGAGCTTCGCCGGAGTAGAGGGGAATGGCGTCGGAGTTGAGGGAGAGGTCGGGGAGGCCTGGGGCGGCCGGATCCGGTGCTCGCCGGCGACGAGGGAGCGCGCGGGCGGCGGAGGGCTCGCGGCGGAGCGCGAGGCAACTCCGGCGACCTGCCGGCGCGGCCACCGGAGCCCAAGCGCGGCGGAGGCGTGGGGTGGCGAGGAGGCGGCGAAGTCCAGCGGGCGCGGGGCTCGCGGGCGCCCGCGGGGTGGCGGCGGCAGCGACCCGGGCCGGGGAGGGCCGGATCTGGGCTCCTCCAGGCCCGCGGCGGCGCGCGGTGGAGGACGGCGGCGGGGACACCTGGCGGCCCGGGAGAGGGCGGACAGTGGCGGCGGACATGTCTGTCGGTGGAGTTTTGTCCGGCGGCGCGGAGAGGAAGTAGACTAGGGTTCGTACCGCGAAATTTCGGGGGGAGGTGCAAATATATAGGTAGAGGGAGTTAGGAGAGTCCAAATGAGGAGCGGTTTTCGCCCACATGATCGTGATCGAACGATCGATAGCATGGAGGGGGTTTGGATGGGTTATTGGGCCACTTTGGAGGGGTGTTGGGCTGCACACAAAAGAGGCCTTTACGGTTACCCGGTTAACCGTTGGAGTATCAAACGGACTCCAAATGGCACGAAACTTGATAGGCGGTCTACCGGTGGTGTACCAAGGACGCTTGGAAAATCACGGTCCATTTCGAGAATGTTTAACACTCGCTCACAATAGGAGACAAAAGGGGAACGCCGGAGGGCATAGGAGTGTCGGATTGCAAAACGGACAACGGGGAAAATGCTCGGATGCATGAGACAAACATGTATGCAAAATGATATGCACATGATAACATGGAAAAGTGCAACACGCAAGCAAACGACATGGCAACGATGGCGAATCACTGGCAGACACCTGGCGCATCAGATCCGGGGCGTTACAACTCTCCTCCACTAACAAGAGATCTCGTCCCGAGATCTTAGGACCGAGACGGAAGGGAAAGAGGATGAGGTGAAACAAGAGCAAAAAGAGAGGATGAACAAAGTTGAGAGCATTGGGTAGAAAAGAGGAATGACTATTACGACGGGAATCAAAAGCTCAACAAACAAGATAGACTCTGAAAGCACTCCGGTTAGAACAAGCTAGAAAAAGGAATAAGGATGATAGAATTTAGGCAGCACTCTAGCTGAACATTGAAAGATTAGAACATGATCTTGAGAAGATGGAACAATACTTGCCAAGAGGAAGGACACAATGCCTCCGAAAAACTTAGAAGAGTCAGGTAAGATCCTGGGAAAAGACTTGTGGGTTAGGGCCCACTGAAAAGAAGGCACCGTTGGAAAGGATTGTTGAAGAGAGAGCTGATGCACCGGAACGATTGAAAGATTTGAATGAGGTGACAACCTCGAAATAGTTGAATGCAAACATGAATCTTCTGAGATGTCTTCAACACTCAGGAATGATAGAATGGCGAGGGACGAACGAGCAAGTGGAACACTTGAGTCAAGGAAAAGAATATGATCGAACCGAGAAAATTGAGTTGAAATCCACTAGAAAGAAAAACGAGATGAACAATAATGAACTAGTCGAGACTTCAACAGTTGAGACAATTGAGGAAAGACTGAAGATACTCCGCACGAATGAAATTGATGCCCAAATAAAGGCTCAGACTCCGGAATAAAAGGGTGGGATGGCGGGAAAAGACATAGGCAACTTGAACGGGGAACCAATGAATAACTTGCAGAGAAAGTCGTCGATTGAATTAAGTGAGGAAAGAATGCAAAGGCTTCGCACGAGTAGAATAGATACTCGATTACAGACTCCGGTTCCTAGAATAAAAAGGGTGGGCGGGTGAAAAAAAACAAGGACAACTTCGGACACGAAAATAACATCGATTGAAAAGAACTGAGGATTGATCTCCCAAAGACAAAGAGGTTCGAGTCGACTTGACGAGAAATGCACCGGACAAAAGAGGAAGGACAACGAACGAAAACTAACCGCGTGATCCTACAGAAAAATTTGAAGGGAAGAGGTGTAATTCAAAACACCTACGTCCAAATTTCTCACCAGAGCAACGAAAAGGCAGAGGAGTAAAAAGAAGTCCTACTCTCCGATATAACTAGACTCCGAAAAAGTTTTCTTCTAGACTCAACATCGGCCAAAACTACACGATCAATCAAGGGGGCTCCTAGGATCGGTCGAGGCTCTGATACCAACTTGTCACGCCCAAGATGCGACCCTATCCTAAAGGAACTCGGAGGTCCCACCAAGGATAGAAGCGCATCTTGAAGACGCTTTTGCAAGGTGGATATCATTACATCAACATTACATAATAGATGGGGATACATACAAGGCATGCAAATGCCGCAAGAATACATCAATACATCATATACAAGATCAACATCCGACTACGGATGAAACATAAACAGAAACTCAAACGACATCCACCCTGCTAGCCCAGGTTGCCGACCCGGAACCTAACCCAAGATCGATGAAGAAGAAGAACTCCAACACAAGTACACATCGCTCTCGCGTCATGATCATCACATAACCTGTACCTACAACTAGTGTTGTAGTAATCTGTGAGCCACGAGGACTCAGCAATCCCATTACCATGGGTATCAAGACTAACAAAGCTTAATGGGTAAGGAAGGGGTAAAGTGGTGAGGTTTCAACAGCGACTAAGCATGTATGGTGGCTAACTTACGCAAACAAGAGCGAGAAGAGAAGCAAAGCAAGCGGTCGTCAACTAGTAATGATCAAGAAGTGATCCTGAACTCCTACTTACGTCAAACATAACCCAAAAACCGTGTTCTCCTCTCGAACAACCCCGAAAAGAGACCATCACGGTTACACACACGGTTGGTGTATTTTAGAAGAGTTTACTTCAAGTTTACTACAACCGGACATTAACAAATTCCCATCTACCACATAACCGTGGGCACAGCTTTCGAAAGTTCAAACCCTGCACGGGTGTCCCAACTTAGCCCATTATAAGCTCTCGCGACCAACAAATGATATTCCTTCTCCCGGGAAGACCCGATCAGACTCGGAATCCCAGTTACAAGACATTTCGACAATGGTAAAACAAGTCCAGCAAGACCGCCCGATGCACCGACAATCCCGATAGGAGCTGCACATATCTCGTTCTCAGGGCAACACCGGATGAACACTACGTACGGCAACCGAAGATACCCCAAGTTGCCTAGGGGCGGCACCACAAGTGGCTCTAGTTTTGACCAACACTTAGACAAGCATTGGCCCGGGGGGGCTAAAATAAAGATGACCCTCGGGATGCGTGACTCCCAAGGGAAAAGGTAATAGGCTGAGGCAAATGTAAAACCAATGTTGGGCCTTGCTGGAAGAGTTTTATTCAAAGCGAACTGCCAAGGGGGTCCCATAAATCACCCAATCGCGTTAGGGACGCAAAATCCGGGAACATAATACTGATATGACGGAAATTAGGGCGGCAAGAGTGGAACAAAACACCAGGCATAAGGCCGAGCCTTCCACCCTTTACCATGTATATAGATGCATTAATAATATAAGAGATATTGTGATATCTCAACATAAACATAATCCAACATGGAGCAATCTTCATCTTCACCTGCAACTAGCAACGCTATAAGCGGGCTGAGAAAAAAGCGGTAACATAGCCAAACAACGGTTTGCTAGGAAGGGTAACAAAGCTCAGAGGTTCATGGCAATTTGGGAGGCTTGAGCAGCAAGTGGTAGGTAACGCAGCATAGCGATAGAACGAAGCAACTAGCATAGCAATGATAGTAATGAGATCCAAGGTGACGGTCATCTTGCCTGAAATCCCGCTAGGAAGAAGAACAAGTCCATGAAGAAGATCAAGCCACGAAGACGAACCAAGCGTAGACGAACGAATCCTCACGATCGCAACGAAACGGGAACTATCGGGAAGGAGCACACAACACGGTAAACACACCACACATGAACAAGGCATGATGCTCAACCAAGTACGATGCATGACAAGGCTACATGAAGCTACTCATGGCAAGAGATGATGAATACAAGAACAACACATCAAAGCAAGTTTAAATGAGGCCGGAAACAACATATAGCAATTCCGGTAATTCCTCATATGCAAATTTCGAAATTGGTCCAGATATGAATAACCCTTATGTTCAAGTTGTTAAACATCAAGTTAAGACGCACCACGATGATCTACACGAAATTCTAGTCAAGTTACATATAAAGTTCATTTAATTCGGAGCTACGGCCTAGAAGATATGAGCCAGACAAGTTAAACATGGCGTTGATGCAAAATGCATTCAAACATCAAGCAAACACATCAAAACATTGATGCAACAAGGTAATATGAAACTACATGCAAAACTAAGCAAGTTTCATATAGAGCACACTCAAAACGGAGCAACGGTTCAACACATACACACCATGCAAGTTTAAAGGGCATGTTGTCCAAAACAACAACTAGGCATATTGCAAGCATCAAAACAACATGCTACAGGACCTTACCATGAAAACAAAAGACATGGACATGATGTACAGGTAAAGAATAGCAAAACATTAACACTGAGCTATCTCCAGAAACTACTAGAACATGCTAAAAAAGACATGGCAAGGTTGAAAATAATAACAGGTTCACAGACTTGGCAGAAATCGAAGGACATGATAGGAATAACATCAGGTTGCAATGTTTAGAGCTATCAAACGACATTCTACGGGAACAGATCATGGTAACCAAAGGCATGTCATGAATCTACTAATTTCATATAACAAAAGTCACTTAATGATCATGAGCCAAAAAGGCACGGAAGGTCTGATGGTACCCACGTAAACATAGCAAGTTTTATTATGAGGTTTAGACTTGGCAGAAAAACAGAGCATGGCATAAACAGCAGCATGAAGGCAACTTCGCGAGCTTGAAACACTCATAACAAAGCATTGCAAGACAATACAAGCATAGCATCAGCAAGAAGACATTTTAATGAAGCTAACCATAGCAAGAGCAAGTTCATAGCATGCTTGGATCACTAACAACAACCTTGGAAAAATTGAACATGTAAACAATCTGCCAGGAACATTTTATAGCAAACGTAAAGCAAGATTAAGACATGCTAGAGAACTCCATAAATGCAAACAGGGGCATGGATGGATTCAGAATAACATTTATAACAAAACATCCTTAGTGAACATCTCCAGATTATGCATAGAACTCATGGTATCAACAGGTTTACATAGCATCACAATAACTCAGTTTCATACTTAGCAGAAATGATTAAGTCACAGAAATCAGCAACATCATGGAGGCTACTTTGCAAGCTTATAACAATCAACATTGGACATATCATGAAGAGTGGATTACACCACAGCAAAGATGGCATTTGTAGCTCATAACACATGTAGACTTCATGCTCGGAAGAAAATCACACATGAAGATGCAAAAATGACAAATGAGCATGTTCTGTTAAACTACAGCAGACAACATATTGTAGCACTCTTGCAATGACGATTAAGGCATCAAGATGCACTCAAATGAACATGGCACAAAGGAATGAACTGTAGAGCACATCATGTTGAACATTTCGATATATCATGCATGCAAAACGGAGTAGTATGCTAGGAGATATGATGCGATGAACAGTGGACCAGAATGCAAATAATTAAGGACTTAGAGAAAATCCGGGGTCAACCTCGGGTTTGACCCGATCGAGATCTGGGCGCGCGGAATGAGGTTCGTCGGGGAAGAGCTTCGCCGGAGTAGAGGGGAACGGCGCCGAAGTTGAGGAAGACGTCGGGGAGGCCCGGGGCGGCCGGATCCGATGCTCGACGGCGACGAGGGAACGCGCGGGCGGCGAAGGGCTCGCGGCGGAGCGCGGGGCAACTCCGGTGACCTGCCGGCGCGGCCACCGGAGCGCACGCGCGGTGGAGGCATGGGGTGGTGAGGAGGCGGCGAAGTCCGGCGGGCGCGGGGCTCGCGGGCGCCCGCGTGGTGGCGGCGGCGGTGACCCGGGACGGGAAGGGCCGGATCTGGGCTCCTTCGGGCCCGCGGCGGCGCGCGGTGGAGGACGGTGGCGGGGACACGTGGCGGACCGGGAGAGGGCGGACGGTGGCGGCGGATATGTCTGTCGGTGGAGTTTTGTCCAGCGGCGCGAAGAGGAAGTAGACTAGGGTTTGTACCGCGAAATTTCGGGGGGGGGGGGGGGGGAAGGTGCAAATATATAGGTAGAGCGAGTTAGGAGAGTCCAAATGAGGAGCGGTTTTCGCCCACACGATTGTGATCGAACGGCCAAGAGCATGGAGGGGGTTTGGATGGGTTATTGGGCCACTTTGGAGGGTGTTGGGTTGCACACAAAAGAGGCCTTTACGGTTACCCGGTTAACCGTTGGAGTATCAAACGGACTCCAAATGGCACGAAACTTGACAGGCGGTCTACCGGTGGTGTACCAAGGACGCTTGGCAAATCATGGTCCATTCCGAGAATGTTTAACACCCGCTCACAACAGGAGACAAAAGGGTAACGCTGGAGGGCATAGGAGTGTCGGATTGCAAAACGGACAATGGGGAAAATGCTCGGATGCATGAGACAAACGCGTATGCAAAATGATATGCACATGATAACATGGCAAAGTGCAACACGCAAGCAAATGACATGGCAACGACGGTGAATCACTGGGAGACACCTGGCGCATCAGATCCGGGGTGTTACAAAACCTCAACCCAAAGAGGGGGAAGTTATCGTCTTTACTGATCACATGAACCGAGGTTTTTCTCCGCCCGACTCAAAGTTTTTCAGAGACATCTTGCACTTTTTTGACCTCCGACCTCAAGACATCGGGCCCAATTTGATGTCAAATATTTGCAATTTTCAAGTGTTTTGTGAGGTGTACCTTGGAGAAGAGCCCAGCCTGCTACTCTTTAGAGAGTTATTTTACTTAAACCGCCAGATCGAACGCGCCAATGGACCCAGTCTGGAACTTGGTGGAATCTCAATCGAACGATGGAGAGACTGCCTTTTTCCATATGCTGAACCACCGAGTCACCCTAAAGACTGGAACATGACGTGGTTCTATTGTCAAGATACTTCCCCGGTTGATGAGAAGCCTCTGCCCGGCTTTCGCGCCCTGCGCCTTGAGTCCACTCACCCTTTGCCAGATAAGTTGTCTCCTATTGAACGCTAAAAACTTGCCCCCACCATGAGTAAAGTTAAGGCTCTTCTGGGGAACGGTTTAAACGGCATCGATCTGGTCTGGGTTTGGCTTGCCTGGCGGGTTATTCCTTTGAGCCGCCGCCCCGGCCTGATGTGCAACTACACAGGCGAGAAGACTGATCCTCTGCGGCACAGCCCGGTCAATTTACCGGAGGATGTCATTGATGATATGACAAAGTCTCTTCTGAACGAGAGCCTGGCCGATTGCGGCAAAGTAGGTTTAAGCCCTTTCTGCAAGGCTAACCCGGCCCCAGCAGTAAGTCACTGACTTAAGTATTTTTACTTTCAACTTTGACAATTTGTTGCCTTTACTCAAAAGTCTTGTTGTAATCCACAGGCCACTGACGCATTTTGGAAGGTCAAATATGATCATGAAGCTGCCAAGAGGGCCAGAAAGGCTAAGAAATCCGCCAGAAAAGCTGCTGCCCGGAAGAAGGGGAATAAGGCCAGCGCCTCGGATACGCTTCATTTGGAAAAAACCTCTGAGTCAGGGTAGCTCTTGACTCTCTAGGCTCCTTTTTTAACCATCTTATTGACACTGATTATCATCAGGAGGATACAGGAGCGAGTCAAGCAATGGATGAAGAGGTAACTATTATTTCCTCTGACTCCGAGCCTTTGCCAAGACGGAAAGTCCGAAGAGTAACCCAGAAAGTAAGATTTTCGCATCCTTCAGCTTATCAAGATCCTCAATTTCTTTTGAAGCAACAGGCGCGTGAAACCCGGAGGCAAACCCGGACCAGCAAAGACGCCAAAATTTCCTCCGGCTTGTCAAATACACCAAAGAAGCGCCGGAATAAGGTTATCTCTGACTTATATCCCACTTATCCTTTGGCGGGTTTCTTTCGTGAACCACTCAACTCTTCTGATTCAAACTATCAGGAAACTTCACCTTCGTCTGGCGAGTCAATGCAGTCCAATTTGCCGGCCTTCAAAACTGCTCCAGGGTAATAATAACCCGCTTAACTTGTACTCATTTCAGTTTACTGTATTTGTACTAACCTTTTGATCTTATGTAGTGGAAAAGCCAAGCCCAGCAAAAGAGCAAAGAAGAACAAGCCGGCTGAAGAACCGATTTTACTTGAACCGGAACTTGGAACGGCCGCTCCTGAAGACTCCACCCATGAACCGCCGCCTGAGCTAACTCATGACACGCCAACTGCTACTGCTGACCCGCCTGTCCACCAAGCTGTCGATGGTTCTGAAAACCCGGAAATTCCTAGCCCGGCCCGGACGGATAATCCTCAGGATGCTAATGTCGAAATCATCAAGACCAGCTTTATTGAACCGGGAAGACCAACTGTACTAGCCAAGTGCTCTGCCAAGGAAGAGCTACTGGAGCGCCACCGGGTTAAATTTGATGTCTCTGATTATACTCACATGAATGCCAGTGAGGTCTTTTCTGGTTATCTGAACCAAGTGCACAGCAGTCCTGACACTGAGATTGATATGGTGAAACAAATGTATCAGAAGTTTGAGGTACAACCTTTCTTCCGTACTTATTTTATCCTTACTATGCCAGCCCCCAAGTCTATTGCTTATGATGAATATGTTGTAGACTTAGAAACAAAATTAGTGACAGTAGTGCTATAGATGAATAAAACATGTAAGAACTCCGGCTTACTCCGTAGTCCCCAAGGGGTGGCTTAACCAGCATGGTAGAGCCGGTCCTTATTATACTTGAATGAAGTAAAAATACTTGTAAAACAACAATGTGCATTAGCCCCCAAGTGCCAAGTATTCTTGCTTGCAAAGTACTTGGGACTTACTGTCAAGAACCGCCACCTAACCAAAAAAATTTGTAGCATACATTAGCCCCCAAGTGCTAAGTGTTTTGCTTGCAAAGTGCTTGGGACTTAATATTGCATTATGATAACCCTGACTCTAATCCGGTGTTTGGACAGGCCACCACCAGTCAATTTGAATCAGAAATATCTGATTTGAAGAGCCGCCTAGAAGCACAGGAGGCTGAAACCCAGAAAGCCAACTCCAAATTTGAATTCAATGTATCTGAACAGGAGAAACTGAAAAAAAAAAGGCATTGAGTCTGAAAAGAAAGCCTGGGCTGATGAAAAAATAGCCTTGACTGGTCAGGCTGAAAAAGCAGAGGCGGCTCTTGCAGAGACAACCGCTGAACTATCCGGCTTAAAGCGTCGTATATCTCAGATGGTCTCAGCAATATTTGGTAAGTCGCCTTGTACTTGTTAAGTATTTGAATTTATTCAATGAACCGATCAATTTTATTCACTCACCTGAACTTGTAACGCAGTCCCCAGGAGTTCAAATCTGAACCAGAGCATGCTGATAAAATTGAAGGTGGTGTATACCCTTGTAGAACAACTCTACACCGGGTCTCGGCGTGCATTAGCCGTAGTAGCCTTGTCAAATGAAGCTCCCACCCTCCTGGCGGATGTGTTAAGGCGGCTTGTCGTGCTTCCTCAATGGTGCAATGAGTTACGGCGATCTTCTGCGAGAGCCAGAGCTGTGGCTGCATTGAGCCGGGCCAAGGCGTGGCTTCCAGAGCTAGACCCGGCTGACGTTGCCATTGGATATCCAAGTTTGAAAGAAGACGGCACACACTTTGAACAGGAGGACTTCACCGCCTGTGTAAAGGAGATAAGCCCTATGGCCACTCTGATTGGCAACGACACGGATCTTACCAAGTACCAGGCGGGTTATGACGCGGAAAACTAGAGGATTCCCACTTCGCATTATGAAGCGATCAGTCTAATCCCTCCCATCCGTAAGCATACCTCCGCCCCTGAAGTTGACCCGGCTGGATTAATTGATGACGAAGCTGAATTTAAAGCTTTGAGTGGCATTGACTGGTCGTCATCAACCTTCCAGGACAGGGATCAAGGAAACGCGGCAAGGGATGACCCGGAAGCTTCAGGCCAACAAAAAAATTGACCCGGCTGGTGGCTCATGTGTATGCCTTGCTGAAAAACAATGTTAATCATTTGGACTTCGGGAAGTCATGTAATAGGATAGAAATAACTTGGTGTTGTCGTGCCATCCTGCATGTGTTTGGCGCTCAACATTGTTAAGCCGCCATCTGATATTCCTCCATATTACACGCATCATCTGTTTCCTGATGTTTTAAGAGAGTTTGATTCAACTGTCCTGCATACATAAATAAGTCACACGATCCTTGGCGGCTTACCGTAAGGCGGGTCACATAAAAAACCCGAAAAAGAATCATATATAGATAAACCTGTTATCTATGATAACCTTGAAATACAACTGATGATATCATACTTATGATCCTTTGAATGATGCCGCCGGTTCATATGACCCGGATAGTGAGGTTGAGAACCCAATTCTGTAAAAACCCGGCACATAGGATGTTTATTATGTGCTCACAATTTTATTGATCAAGGTTAAACAAGTGGAATCAAAACCACTCCCTAGACGCTTTCAAGCATGAGCAAAAGGGTCTCAAAATAAAATCAAATAACTGTGATTGCAAAAAGTTGTACAAGAAATAGCCAAAATTTTGTGAGGCTTCTGATTCGAATACGACCAGTAAACCGTCCCAAAGGAGTTAAGCTAAGATTCGAATACGATCATATAGCCCCCAATGGCTGTGGCGTTGCCAATCAAGAGGGTATCGACAGCTATGTTCTCTTTGGTTCGAATACGACCTATGTTTGAACAGGAAGCCCCCAAATGACCTTGAGAGTTGTTTAGCGACGCTGATTCAAATACGACCCACGTCGGGCCCAAAGGGATTGAGCTATGATTCGGATACGATCAAGAAGCCCCCAAGTAGGTTCGGCAGTTTGCCAATCAAAAGGGTATCGACAGCTATGTTCTCTTTTGTTCGGATACGACCTATGTTTGAACAGGAAGCCCCCAAATGACCTTGTAAATTATAACGGCGAGATTCGAATACGATCATAAGCCGGATCAATCGGGTGAAGCTAGATTCGGATACGATCAGCCCCCAAGTGATCTAGTAAAAAGATAATGATAATGATAATGACATATTACCTTTGAGGATGCAAAAAAGGACACAGGTCCTGCTTTATTATTTATTATAATATATACATCGTCAAAATATATAC
Organism: Aegilops umbellulata; assembly: GCA_032464435.1. Taxonomy (NCBI): domain Eukaryota; kingdom Viridiplantae; phylum Streptophyta; class Magnoliopsida; order Poales; family Poaceae; genus Aegilops; species Aegilops umbellulata. The sequence goes on along the minus strand of CP136055.1, from coordinate 525,096,755 downwards.
ATCATGAGAGACAGCGGCTCAAGTGTAGTAAGGCCGAAGATGAGCAATATTCCACGGCCGGCGGGTGTCCACCTCCGACTTACGTGAGTCTTTGTGCTCTCGAACATCAATGAGGTAGTATGACCCGTTGTTCAAGTTCTTGCTGACCACAAAGGGTCCTTCCCAAGGTGGGGATAGCTTGTGCGCATCAGACTGATCATGGATGAGCCGGAGCACCAAGTCACCTTCTTGAAAGGCTCTGGACCTAACCCGGTGGTTGTGGTAGCGGCGCAGGTCCTATTGATAAATCGCTGAACGGGCTGCTGCTAGGTCACGCTTCTCATCTAGCAGGTCAAGCGCATCCTGACGGGCTTGTTCATTATTAACTTCAACATAAGATGCCACGCGGGGCGAGTCATGACGGATGTCACTGGGCAGAACCACATCGGCACCGTAGACCATAAAGAAAGGCGTGTAACCCGTAGACCTGTTGGGAGTAGTATTGATGCTCCATATCACCGAGGGAAACTCTTCTACCCAACAACCCATCGTCCGTTGCAGAGGGACCATAAGCCGGGGTTTGATGCCTTTTAATATTTCCTGATTGGCTCTTTCTGCTTGACCATTGGATTGAGGGTGAGCCACTGAGGAAACATCGAGTCGGATATGTTCACGTTGACAGAACTCCTCCATGGCTCCCTTGGACAGATTCGTGCCATTGTCAGTTATAATGCTGTGTGGAAACCCAAAGCAAAAAATCACCTTTTTTATGAATTGAACCGCCGTGGCTGCATCACACTTACTGACCGGCTCTGCCTCAACCCACTTTGTGAATTTATCAACTGCCACCAGGAGGTGGGTCTTTTTATCTTTGGATCTTTTTATCCTCGATGGCAACAATACAATACGTGCCTTGCTGCCCCTGCTGTCACTGGGAAAGGACACCACAAGATTGAAACCAAAGCTAAGCACTTCTTCCATTGCAAGAAAGATCAATCTAGTAGGCCAAACCAGACTGATAATTCAAAGAGACTTGCAAAGATATCAAATCATGCATATAAGAATTCAGAGAAGAATCAAATATTGTTCATAGATAATCTTGATCATAAACCCACAATTCATCGGATCTCGACAAACACACCGCAAAAAGTATTACATCAAATAGATCTCCAAGAAGATCGAGGAGAACTTTGTATTGAGATCCAAAGAGAGAGAAGAAGCCATCTAGCTAATAACTATGGACCCGAAGGTCTGTGGTAAACTACTCACACATCATCGGAGAGGCTATGGTGTTGATGTAGAAGCCCTCCGTGATCGATTCCCCCTCCGACGGAGCGCCGGAAAAGGCCCCAAGATAGGATCTCACGGGTACAGAAGGTTGTGGCGGTGGAAATAGGGTTTCGTGGTGCTCTTGGATGTTTTCATGGTATATGAGTATATATATATATGCGAAAGAAGTAGGTCGGTGGAGCTACGAGGGGCCCACGAGGGTGGGGGCGCACCTACCCCCTGGGAGCGCCCTCCCGCCTCGTGGCCGCCTCGTTGCTTCCTTGACATCCACTCCAAGTCTCCTGGATTGCGTTTGTTCCAAAAACGATCCTCGCGAAGGTTTCATTCCGTTTGGATTCCGTTTGTATTCCTTTTCTGCGAAACACTGAAATAGGCACACAAAAAAAGCAATTTGCACTGGGCCTTCGGTTAATAGGTTAGTCCCAAAAATAATATAGAAGTGCATATTAAAGCTCATTAAACATCCAAAACAGATAATATAATAGCATGGAACAATCAAAAATTATAGATACGTTGGAGACGTATCAGCGCCGAGCGTGAGAAGATGACGTCATGGCCGGAGTGGGTGATGGAGATGCGGTGCGGCCGTCACACCACATGGATGGTGGCAGCGACGAGTCCTGCTGTTCGCGGGCAGTAGGGTCAGTGGAGGCGTTACCACTTGGGAGGCAGATCGGTGAGGGGCGCGGTTGCCCACAGGCACCATCTGGGCAACGCGAGCGGCCCAGCGCTCGGCACAGACGCAGCGAGCGTCGGCCATAGGGACGACGAAACGGCGGTGGAGCGAACGGTGGGAGAGAATCTTCGACACGCCCCTACCTGGCGCGCCAAATGTTGGATTCATGGCTCCGCAGACCCAAGGAAGGTTTGAACTCTGGGGCGTGTGCGAAGAACTCAACCTCTCCAGCCAACCAGTTCGTCACCCCCACGGCCTAGCTCGATGAACAAGGAAGAAGATGGACACAACAGTTTACCCAGGTTCGGGCTACCTTGCGGTGTAAGACTCTACTTCTGCTTTGGGGTGTATTAGCCTCACGAGGGGCTGAGGATGAACTAGTATAGAGGAAGAACGACCTCGCGAGATCTGCCCCGATGAGGGAGTGAGTTGAGGATTCGATCCCATCCCCCTTCTACAGCGGTGGCTAACCTATATTTATAGTGGTTTTGGTCCTCTTCCCCCAAAGCATAGGCGGGAAGGGATCCCACAGTGACCAATTTGAAAGGGGACAAGTAGTACATCTCATCCTGACGAAATGTGGTCTTCGCCTGCAAAGTTTCTGGCCATGACGCCATGGTGGGCTCGGTGATGACACCCGTCCTGTCGTCCTGGCGGTCTTGGTCTCGTTGCACCGGAATGGAAACATTTGGGTGATTCCTCGGGACCCCGCGCCTGTGCTTGCCTCCTTAGCATCAAAGGGAAACCTGCTGCTCCGCACCCGCTGGCGCCCGCCTGACCTCGGTTGTCACGGCTTGCGTCACCTCAGCCTCATGAGGTGGGCACCTGCATAGAGATCTCCGCTCATCGGGAGCCAGCCTGGGGAGGCCGCAGCCTCCGGAGGTCTTGATGTCGCCCGCCTCGCGAGGCTTGGCCCCTCGTGAGGGTCTTGTCCTGAAGGTGCTGTAGATGGGCCGTACCAGGCCGTCGATAGAGCCACGCCGTGGGCCGCAGGCAGGCAAGTCTGGGTACCCTGGTTCCCAGAACGCCGACAACCCCCCCCCCTTGATCACTCTGATACATACCACTCTCTCGCCCTTGCTCCCTTTTACTGCATTAGGACAACAACGATTCAACTATTACATGTTGCAGTAGTTGAACCCATTCCTCCGCATGACCTGTCTTTGCCATAGTAAATAGTTAAAACCTTCTAGCATGAGTAGGAATTGCTTGAGCCATGTTGTGACTACTCATCCTTGCTTGCTTGTTATGCCTGATATGCCTAGAGTTGTGTCGGGTCTGATCCATCTGGCGATGAATTGGAATGGTTGTGTTCATGTCCTACTATGTGAGAGTTAAGTGTGTGGCCATGTAGGAGTACATGGTGGGTTGTCTCATTGAGACGGTCCTGAAGAAATGAGTTATGCATATGTTATCCAAGACTAGCTACTACCACACATTGGGCTCCGGGAACTCCAAGCTCTCTTGACTTATTAATCGCCTTGATCACTGTCTAGGAGTTGCAACTAGTTTCTGGTGTTTGTAGGATATGTGTTGGAGGCCGTGCATAGTGCTGACCTTAGAGGTGGGCTATGATGCGGTAGAGACATTGTGGCATGGTGTACCAAGTGGCACCCGAATGGTGGGCTTGGGAACCCTGCTCACATCGTTGGGGCCGTAACGGAAACTTCAGCCGGACTTCCTTGCGGGTTCAGTCTCAAATAGGCGATAAACCTAGACTAGAGTCTTGTGGTTAGTTAGGTTGTGGCCGACACTCTCGCCAGACTTCCGCTTGAAGATTGCCGAGATACATGATGTGTGCATGGTGGTAAGTGGTGAAAGCGTGTGTGAAGAAGCATACCCCTGTAGGGTTATCAAACTATTTGAATAGCTGCATCCTTGGATATAGACTACTTGGAGACTTATATTGTTCATTGACAAGTTGAAATGGATACTCTAAAATGCGCAAGATAAGTGTGAGTGCTATGGATGGCCTTCTTGTAGGGAGACGGGAGCGAATCCATAGTGGTGTATTGATGTGGTGAATATGTGGAATCGTGTGCGCTCTCTCGCCTCAAAGAAAATGCTGGTAGTCGTAGTTCAGGATAGGCACTGGGTCAAAGCTGGCTTACAGCAGTTAAACTCCACAACCCTTTTGTTGTTACCGATGCATATGTAGATAGTTCTGATGTAAGTCTTGTTGAGTACCTTTGTACTCACGGATGCTTAATTTATGTTTTTGCAGAGGAGACGTTAGTATCATAGTGGTTTCAACGACGAGTTCGACGTTGACCGAGTAGCTTGGGAATCGTGGACGAGACAAGTAACTCGAAATAACTAATTGAGGAGTACTCCTTACAAAGATCACTCCCACTTCCCTAGGTTGTGACAAGTGGCGTGCTGCATGTGCACCACTTGCCGCAACCAGGGAGTTTTCCCTTTTTTTCGTAGATTTGTTTATTCAAAACATTTTATCTCTTAAATCGTGCGTCCAAATCTCAAACCATTTTCACCATTGGATTCCTCGCGTCAAGATCTTCAAAACTAGATCACATGTTGAAAGGGTTTTGATGAAAGTTTTTTCATGAAAAAAACAGAACAAAACCAGAAGAAAAAATCAAATCGGGAACACGTTTTTTCCCTTTCGGAAGCCGTTTCCGAGAGGCACAGCCGTGCCTCTCACGGAAGCAAATCCATGCCTCTCGTGAAAGCAAAACCATGCCTCACACAAATAAAACGTGTTTTTTTCATTTCCGAGAGGCACGGTCGTGCCTCGCGCGGAAGAAAAATCGTGCCTCTCATGAAAGAAAGAGAAAACATGTTTTTTTCTGAGAGGTACGGCCGTGCCTCTCACGAAAGCAAAACCCTGCCTCTCGCAGAAGCAAAACCGTGCCTCTGATGGAAAAAAAATAAGAAAAAACGCATTTTTTTCGTTTCCGAGAGGCACGGCCGTGCCTCTCATGAAAAAAAAGAAACCACATTTTTTCCCGTTTCGAGAGGCACACCCGCGGAAGCAAAACCGTGCCTCTTACAGAAGAAGAAGAAAAAGAGAAAACACAATTTTTTTCATTTCCGAGAGGCACGACCGTGCCTCTAGCGGAAGAAAAACCGTGCCTCTGACGGAAAAAGAAGAAGAGAAAACACTTTTTTTCATTTTTAAGATGCACGGCTGTGCCTCTCACAGAATAAAAAAAATAAAAAGCGCACTTTTTTGTTTCCGAGAGGCATGGCCGTGCCTCTCGTGGATGTGCCTCCTGCGGAAGCAAAACAATGCCTCTCACGGGAAAAAACGTGTTTTTCACAAAAGAAAAAACGGAAAACGCGTGCAAAAAAAATCAAAGGGAGCGTACAAAGCGTGACACATGGCGACGGCTGAGAGCGCGCCAAATGGCACCCCATGTGATCGTTGATGAGGCTCCCGAATGAGCGCTCCTCAACTAGTTGCTCGCCAAGTAACTCCAATCGATTTTCTATGGCCGGTCTTTCCCATTTTTACGGATTTATTTTATTTTCTATTTAGTTATTTTGTTTCATTTATTATTTTTATTTTATTTATTTTAAGTCCTCTTTTATTTTCTTATTTCCATTTTGTTTCATTTATTATTTTTATTTTATTTATTTTAAGTCCTCTTTTATTTTCTTATTTCCATTTTGTTTCTACCTTTTAGTAGTAAAAGTACAATTTTATTTTGTGCATATGACATTTAATAAAATATGATGATTTGCTTTCTATGCATGGTGTTTAATTTTCATAATACACTTTGGATATTTTTATATATGGTCAACATTGTTTTAAATGCTCATCATCTTAAAAAAGTGTTCATGCAATTGTCTGAAAAAATTTCATATATTGGGAAAAAATGAGTCTTCATTTTTTCTTTTGAGTGATTTTTTTTTTAGTCTTCATATATTGGAAAATGTTCACACACTGGCTCTGAGGCGGCATGCTGGGCCGGCGCGTTTCGATCTATTGGGGCCGACGGAGCCTGGGAGACGGTATATAAGAAGCGCTCGTCCGTCGGCACCGTATCTAGACAACCCTAGCCATTTCCTCCCCCTAAGCAAAATAAAGCGGCGGCGGCGGTGCGAAGAGGAAAAGAGGACGGGCGGTGAGATGGCGACCGCAGGGAATTCCAAGGGAAGGAGAGGCGATTACTTGTTTCGCGATGCTCTCTATCAGGCTGCAATATCAGTCGAGGCAAGTATCCGCGGGATCCATGCCGCGGAGAGGAAGCTGGCTGGGATTGGACTTGATTAATGTCCAAAAGAACTGTTCCAGTTGAAAGGGGATATGATCCGGTTGTTGGAGAAGTTCTCCCGGCAGGTCGATCCCGATACACAGAAGAGCATATGCGGAATGCAGAGCAAGGTTCAGGATTGGATCAACAAAGCCCCACAGCTGAAAATTTCTGGAACTAAGGGCGACGAGGGCAGATCGAGGCTGGGGCATGTAGACGAGGACAGATTGAGGCAGAAGGATATTCCATCTCACCGCGGTGTCAAGATTTCCGAGGAGTTGAAGAATCCGCTGTTTAACTCCATTAAGATGCAGTTCAACAATATGAAGCCGCGGGGCGCTATCTGGAATCCCGTCGGTAGATCTGTTGAAAGGATGATTGATGACATGTTTGCAGAGGAGAGGACTTTGCTGGTTGATGTAGCTGGAGGCTTCAAATATGGTTTGTTCTCTGAGCAGCTTGATGAGTTGTGGGACGGCATGCGCCAGCTAGACTCGCCAGAATCAAAATTTTTGGCCATATGCATGTTATCATGCGGGTCCTTCGTACACTGCTGCGCCACATTGAAGTTCATCTCTTCAGTTATCAACAAGCTTGGTGATTGGGTGCCAGAATTAGCACTGGCAATGAAATCTGTAAAGGAAGATGTTCCCAAAGTGGCTGAGGATGAGGATTCGGATGAGGATGTGGATGTGGACGAGTATGAGGAGAAGAAAAAGGCTGAAGCTTATTATTTTGCGGCCTATCGTAGATTCTGGGAAAGCGTATACGGCAAAGGTTGCAGCTTTGAAGACCCAAGTGAGTAAAATATTCATTCCTGCTAGCCATACTTGAGTTAGACCCTGTTGAGTTAATCTGTCACTCCACCACTCCGCTCCCGGAGCTGGAGTCAAAAGGCACGGAGCTGGGAAGAGATGCTCCAGCTCCTCGTATTTTTAGGAGCTGGAGTGACTCCGAACAGGGCCTTGGTTTTCTTTTCTTCTTTTACTGCATATCTCAAGCAAGTTAATCTGTCTCGTAAGTGTAGGGTTTTACTTGTTATGTTACCATATTGATTAATCTTTAGTTCTTGTTGATGTAACAAATTGATTCTCCCTCCGTCCCACAATATAAGATCGTTTTTCAGGCTATGCTAGTACTTGAGCTCTTAAGTTAGTTCACATTAGATTTCTAATACATACTTGGTTGTGTGCAGCAATATTCAGCTCCATGCACTTCACCCACTACATGCCAGGCCACACTGGTCAAACCCCAATGGGTGCTAGATACTTGAGGACCATGGAGATCTACTCCATCAGTATCACAGAAACCAAAGGCTTCGCCCTTGAGTGGCCTCTGGAGGTATACGGCGTGGTCGCTGCCCGAGACATGGTGGACTACCGTCGCAACCTTCTCTTCCTTCACACTAGGGATGACTGCCAAATCCTCACGAAAGAGGTACGCAATGGTACCTTCCTGTTCTTCTATTCCTTACTGTCTGCAGCCTTGTTGACAGGCTAATAATACTTGCAGAATCCCTTTTTGCACTTGACTGGCCCGTCTCGTGCAATCATGTCTGGGGACACTGTTACAATTGAAGCTGATCTAATGCTAAAGGGCACAGTAAGGTCCAAAGATAGAGTGCTGATCACTAAAGCCTTCCCTTCTCATTGTGATAATTATGGTGATCGTCGTGATACACTTCTCCTCCATGGCCTTTGCACAATGGAGTTAGTGTGAGCATCTTGAACAATCAGCCCAAGCCACTATCCTCAGTGTCCGTGTAGTACATGGCTCATTGCCTTGTGAAAATGGCGTTGTTTGCTATGCACTTCTTGGAGATAAAACTGAAGGCGTTTCGTTGCTTGATTCACAAGCTGGAAAAATGCCCATTGATGAAGAGGGTAATCTCGAGCTGTCGAGGCAAGTTGTCTCTGTGAAATCAGGGGGAGGGCTGAATATTGTTATAAAGGCCTTATCAGCACGTGGAGAAGTCAGTGGAAGTGTTGCCTTCATAGCTGAATGCAGCAACGTCAGTCAAGAAAGCTGCTCCCTTGGTGGATGTGAAGTGGAGATAACTGTTGCTTGGTCCCTTCTCATTGAAAGCCAGCATATTATAGAGCTGAAGGGATCTGCAGAGCCTTATGAACATGAATTAAATCCATTTACTCCTCGGATGAAGCTCGAGGAAGACGCTTGTTGAAGATGGGTTAGCATGTTAGGTGAAAATTAAGTCATGCATCTGATGTCATGTGAACTAGACAATGTAGCTTCAGTTAACTTGTCTGTTGTATTTCTGTAATGTTCCATCGTGAATTCTTCTGCTACTAGTTCGTGTATGCAGGACTAGCGTATTACATATCGTTACTGCTGTTATGTCTTAACCTAGGCCTACTTTGGCATTTTTTGTAGCTTATTGATGGAGCATCCTGTTGTATGGCAGTTTGCACTTGTTTGGATACCTGTTGGTTTGTCCTTGGATCTGGAGATAGACGAGCTTTGTGTTTTTGTTCTTGCTGATTTTCTAGTAGCCCTTGCAGTATAAATGCCAAATTGGGGCTCATGGCAGAACCTAGGCGGGAGTGTGCCGGTGTTAGAGCAGTGATGGGCGGAGGGGCGGGGACGACCTGGGTGTGAAGACTGCAGCATCTCTAAACTCTGTGGAATAGAGCATTCCTGTAACAAAAGGAGGAACAATATGCAACCAAGTAAAATATGAAAAACAGATACAGTAGAAGGAATTGTAAGAAGTAATAATAGTATGATAAATGTTATATTTTGGAAATTTCTTGTGATGCTATCACCATTGTCACTGCCTTATAATGGCGAATTATTTGTTCAACTGTCGTGCACAATTAGTTTCAGTTTTTTGTTTGGTTTAGCACAGCGGCCTAGTTTGGCAGCACTTTTAAAAAAAATCATGGTAATCCAAAACCGTAGTATTTCAATGTGTGATGGACCCGTTATCAGGCTCGTCCATTTTCCTCGTGATCTGGGCCTCCTGCAGATTTCACTTATTGCTATCCGTTGAGGAGATGGCCGTCCTGGTCCTTAAACAATACCTACGACACAGAGACATTTCTGAGCCTACCGGGTTTGTCTCGAACGACAGATTCATCAAACACGAACTTTACATCGGTCTCTCATTTGCAAGTTATTCCGCATAGCTCAGACATCCATGGTGGAGGTTTATGTTGAGCGATTCTCTGAGTCGTATGATCAGTCGTCAGCGTATGAGGATGTGCCAGATTTGTTGCATTACACGCTCGTTTCCTGGATGGCCCGAAACCGGGCGTTTGCAGAAGCCGAAGGATTTTGACACAGCCTATGACCTGGCTTTACTTCATGAGGATCTGGGAAAAGGATTGATACCATGAATTCGAGTGGCAGCAGGAGAGCTACGCCACTTCCCTTACCTCTGCTGCCGAAATCCAAGCCTACTAAAGTCACAAAGCTCCAGGAACAACCAAAGCATGTTCAGACTGAAGGCAAGTGGTCAGCACTCCGTCAGTACCGACGAGCCAAGGGATTATGCTTCGTTTGTGGAGAGAGATGGGTTCGGGGTCATGTGTGCAAAACTTCAGTGCAGTTACATCATGTTCAAGAGTTGATCTATGATATGCAGTCAGAACCAGTGCTTCTGAAAATTCTGTCAGTGAAAGTATAAAAGGTTCATTCCATCAAATGCAAATATCAGTGGCTGCTGTAGGGTAGGGATTCGAATGCAGTTAGAAGTGCAGTTACAGAACAGAGTAATGGTGTTACTAGTGGATTCTGGAAGTACACATTCTTCATTTGTATCTGCACTCAATGAAAATATGTGGTGTGGATAATTTATCTTTTTCACCACGTTCAACAATTTAAGCTCATTCGTAAGTTAACGACAAGTTTTAATTAGTCTCGTTCTCGTTTTGAATAATACCATTGCAATATGAACACACTCAAGTATTTTATTCCCTTTTGAGTAATACCATTGCAATATGAACACACTCAAGTCTGGGCCATTTTCTGGCTAAAATTTCCAGTGGCATAACAGTATAAAAGAGTTATATATGGCAATGGACGAATAAGGGTTGTGACGAACAAAAAGTCAAGACTACTAACTGCGAGAGATATGTTCCACAACAAAAATTGAACACGACAGCAACTCAGCTCTTCTGAAAACGACAAGCTATTCTGACATCATGACAAACTAACTAAGCCGTGGATGATTTCGTCTTGCTACTCGCCACCATCTTTCCTTCTTCAGCAACTGAATATCGACGGGTCATCGACGCACCTCTCCTGGAGATGAGCCCACAATGCTCATCAACCCAGTGGCCATCGTCTCTTTGTTGCCATCCACCTGGTAGTCCTTGATTGAAGCAAATACCGACTGCTACTCCTTCCTGTCAGAGTGAAATTCAGGGCACGCATCAGATTATCAGTGGCACCTACTCAAATATAATTTGAAGCGTAGGGTATTGTTTCGCTACGGTGTGAGGTCATATATAGCATACTGTAGGGGAGATGATTCCGGTGACAAGGCGAGGCCGGTCTTCATGGCGAGTCCAAGATATGTCAGATCGAAGAGCAGTTTGTCCCACGAGGGGCAATTCAAGCCACATATAAGTGACCTAATCTGCGGCGGAAGCTCAGTCTTTGTTGTTCTCCTATGATGCTGATGGCATGGTTCTGCGCTTTGAACAGGAAGACGAGCAGGGTGGATACGATGACGGACGCCAGGGGAGCACACACTGAGATCCAGAAAAACTTTGGCCATCTCATGCTCTGCACATACACACGCACGCATAATATCAGATGAACAAGTATTAGTGCAGAACTCAGAATCAGTGATTGAAAAAGAAGAAACAGATCCGATTTTAGGATCTAGAAATGGGAAATTTTGTATCAGTTTCAGCATAGACAAACCCATAGCAAAAGCAGTCCAGAATGAAGTGAGATGGGCAGGGTCGCCACCAGGCACCAGCACCGGCTATCAAGAACTTTACTACTAAGAATGAACTGAGGTAGACTCAACAACTGAAAGGAGTAGATGATTTAATTTTAGGTTCTGGAAATGGGATGTTATCTGTCAGTTCCAGAGCGAAAGCAGAGTGAAACAAGGTTGTTACCAGCACTGGGTACTCAAGTGCTCAAGACCTTTACTGTCCCCAGCTAATATTTCATTTGGAAAGAGGTCAGTGCTGAAAGAATATGTGACTGCAGAAGTATAGAGCAAAGTTCAGACTTTGCAGGTTGAACAAGTACTTGAATTGTGTGAATTTCTTAATTTTCTTTGTCAAGACCATTTTCTGAGGCACCAAAATTAATTTGCCTTGAGAGGCGCAACGCTATTCCTCTATGTATAGCTAGCATATATAGATCAAGCAGTAGCAGTAGCAGTTGCACAATTATGGACTTGGCAAGCTTATTTTCTGAAGCCAGCACGCATGGATTCAGTCATACAGCAAGAATGCAGATTTGATTTTAGGTTCAAAAAATGAAAAAATATGTGTAAGTTTCAGCATACACCAACTCACCAACCCGTAGCAGAAGCAGTTAAGAATGAACTTGGTTAGACAGGATTGCCACCAGCACTGGCTGTTAAATGTATGGCTCGAAACCCTTATTGTTCCTAATTTTCATCTGGAAAGAAATCAGCTCCCTCGAAACAAAATTTAGCTACAGAAGGAATAAAGATGAGATTTCTCAAATTTAATTGTGTGAATTTAATTCCCAAATTTCCCCCTTTTTCTTGTCAGCGTCGAGGGACAAAATTAGTATGACATTGAGAGTTACACCAGTATTCCTCTATAGCTAGCATAAAAGATCAGTAGTAGTTGCACCAGACGGCCTTTAGGCCACAGGTTCAGTCATTCAGCTGTTTAGCTGATGTGCCAAGAATGCGGGTTCAGTGAACTTAAGGTCACACTAGCTAGCTGCACGACGTACCCTGGTATGTACTCCCTCTGTAAACAAATATAAGAGCGTTTAGATCACTAAAATAGTAATCTAAACACTCTTATATTAGTTTACGGAGGGAGTAAATAGCATTTGGTATTTTTCGCGCGTAGGACAGCAGGCGATCAGCGCCGGTCATCGTGACAATTGAAGAAAGGGAGCGCGCGGGTGCAGGTACGTACCACATGTCTGGCCGCGAGCAGAAGCACCAGAAAGCATGCACCCATCAATATCGTCTGCGACGACCACTGCACATATACACGACATCAAGCATCAGTCAAGCATGCACACCATACATGCATATGGTTCAGTGTTAGCTAGATGGATGGGTGGATGGATGACCTCGTTGGTGTGCTGGAAGACGGATGCCATGACGGGGACGATGCCCAGCAACTGAATATCGACGGGTCATCGACGCACCTCTCCACTTGTGCCAAATACAAAACCAAGTGTTGGCTACAGCTACAAATGTACTACCACCCCCTGATCACCATCAAACTCTCTCCACACTTACATACAAGTGTTAAGGCTGCAAGGAAAACAAAAATATTAGATGAGTGCGCAAGTAGTTCCAAAAGACAAGAAAAATATCGCCTTTCTCACGGAATGATGTTTGAAAACTACTCCCTCCGTCCCATACTATAAGATCGTTCTGCAAGCTGCTTTAGCTTGTAAAACGATCTTATATTATGGGACGGAGGGAGTAGATTTTACAATGCAAAAGAGGCAGGGTCAGAAGAAAAGTCCAAGGCAGAAGTAGTTTTTTGTTTACAAGCTACTCCCTCCGTCCCATAATGTAAGACGTTTTTTCATACTAATGTAGTGTCAAAAAACGTCTTACATTATGGCACGGAGGGAGTACATAATAAATCAAAAATAACCACTTAGTTTTGATAAAACAAAGAGGTAGGATTTTCATAGCATGAAGTATCTATAGTATAGTAATTCCGAAAATAAAATTGCTGTAAAAAGGCAAGAGTCATAGGAAACAAAGCTTTAGAAGAGCTTGACTGCATCCATGAAAGGAGTTTACAATGCACTCAGCAATCAAAAAGGTTCTTCCATAGATAATAAGCTCAAACAAATAATAGGGCAACAAAGAAGCCAAAACCATGAGGCAATCTAAAACACTTTGGATCATGTTTTATACATAACAAAAAGAAGAGATCAGAGACCTGTCTAACAGAGAAAATGCTTGGTGTGCAGCTTTCACATGCAAGTAGACCAAAACAAATCAGAGAAAGTCGACTATGTTCATCAATCATAGGCAATAAATTGAAAACAAGCAGATGTAACAGTAAATACGAATTCCAAGTCTAGTTTCCACTAATTGATAAAAACACACCTAAATTAGATCTCAGGGGCTAAATCCACTCAAACGGTGAGCACCACCACAGCCCAAAAAAACTAGAAATTGCCATGGCGAACTTACCACGGCACGATGGCTGTGGACATTTACCACGGCATGATGGCCGTGGACACACAGAGCAGAAGAGAAACAGTGACACTAATTATCACAACAGACCATCACTACAGCCTCAAATCCCAAAAATAAAGCACAAACAGATAGATAGCAAAGAAAACTATGCATTGAAAAACAAGATGCCTCCACATGGACTTTAACGAGATCCTGGCTACTGCAATACTAAAATAGTAACCAGGGATACCATATCCAACAGTGCAGGTGGCTTTTAGAACCAAACAACCAGAGGAGAAAAACTGGCGGGATTACAAGTGCCTAACCAAATACTAAAGCGGAACTTGCAAAAATGAACTTCAAGCCAAATAAGCAAGAGTACAAGTGGAGGTGCTCAGTTTAATAATTTTGAATGGTTTGAGCTTGTCTTCACTAGTAAGCACATACATCAGGTTAACGAGAAAAACATCACCGCAGCCTCCAAATGTAGAAACAAACTTAGATCAGAAACAGAAAAGGGCCAGAGCAAAATAATTATTTTTCCTTAAGCAACAGTAGAAATGGAGGCCCTCAGTTTAATACTTTTGAATGGTTTGAGTTTGTCTTCATCAGTAAGCACATCTCAGGCTAACGAGAAAAACATCACCCCGCAGCCAGCAGATTTTGTAACAAACTTAGATCAGAAACAGGGAAGCAACAAACAAAAAAGGTGAGGTCAAATAGAAACATATCACCACACCCTCTATATTTCGTAAAAAAAGATCATATACAGAAAGGGAACACAGCAAAAAAGGGTCTCTTCTAAGCAAAAGTAGAAGTGGAGGCACTAAGTTTAATAATTTTGAATGTTCTGCATTAGTGAGCACATCTCAGGTTAACGAGAAAGGCATCACTGCAGCCTCCAAATTTCATAACAAATTAAGATCAGAGGCAGAACAAGAACATAGCAAAAGGAGGTTTCTTTTCTAAGCAAGAGTCTAAGTGGATGCACTCAGTTTAATAGTTTTGAATGGTTTGAGTTCGTCTTCATTAGTAAGTACAACTCGGGTTAACGAGCAAAACATCACTGCAGCCTCCGAATTTCATAACAATTTTAGATCTGAAACAGAAACACAACCAAAATAATAAATAACCCTCATCCTGTTAAATCCAATCGGGATAACCAAGGCTTCATATAGATTTATAATTTTGAATGGATACATATTATCCTCATAGTTGGCCTCAGGTTAACAAGAAGAGCATCATTGCAGCTAGGCAACTAACCAGTGTAAGAAGCACATAATTTGTTTGACGTAGAATAAGCAAACATGTAATTTGTACTGTGGAAGTTTCTCAACGAGAAGGGCAGCTGATACCAAAGCTGCTCAGTACATAGTTTTGAATGGGTATATTATCCTCATATAGTAGGTCTCAGGTTAACGAGATGTCCATCATTGCAGCCATCAGGCCAGACAAAAAAAAATTGTCTGTGGAAAAGAAGCAAACAAACTACTCACTGAAGCGTAAAAATTTCTTAAAAATGATACCAAAGCTGCTCAGTTTACATAGTTCTGAAAGGAGTGTCTCAGGTTAACGAGAAAACTATCATTGCAGCCAACGAAGATAATAAGCAAAGTAGTACTCCCTCCATCCAAAAATATTTGTCAGAGAAATGGATGTATCTAGACGTATTTTAGTTCTGGATACATCCATTTAGCCACAAGTAATTCCGGACGGAGGGAGTACTGTTTTTAGTGTGAATTAGCAACAAAGCACACGAGCATACAGAAGACAAGATAACAAATATTCAGAGCCATTGGAACTGGAGGAGTTCAGAATCAGATGAACAATCATGAAATCATCATCATCATATATATATATAGCAATATAAGCATTAACGCGAGTCTAGCTAGCTATGGTCCATGGCTACCACATGACCACGATAATCAACTCGCCTAGCTGCAATGCCTTGACGGAAAGATGCGACCACGATGTCTAGACCAATAAACCACTGGAATTGGTGCCCTTGCACCTGAACAGAACCTGAAGTTGCCACATTTGTGCTTCAGGGAAAGGAGAAGAGAGCAGAGGACTTACCCCTGCGTTGGAGGGTGGAGCTTGCTGGGGCCGAGGTCGGCGGTGAGGAGGAGATGGGCCGGAGAGGGGGAGCAGCCAGGCACGCATCTCGTCGTCGGGAGGAGTGGCCGCCAACTCCTCCTCTCCCGGTGCAGCAGCGACTGTGGAGGAGCATCTCCGCCCTACTCGACGAGCTGCACGACGGTGCCGCGGAGGTAGCTGAGTTGCCCGGCGAAGATGTGCCCGACGGTCCTGAGGTTCGTGTCCCCCGTCAGCGCCGCCACCACGCCGTTCGGGGTCAGCCACGCCGACGCCATCGCCTGTAGGTTGGAGTGGTGCGGATCTGAACTCGAGGAGAGGAGATTTGGGGGGCGTCAGGAATGGCGACGGGAGTCGAAGGGGATCCTTCCGCCAAGGGAGAGAAGGTGGTGACCGGAGGGGAGGGTGGGCGGCGGTGGGTAGCACGGCGACGAGGTGGCCGGTGGGTGAGGCGGCGGCGGCGATGTGGATGGGAATCGGGAGAGGAGAAGAAACAGACAGAGAGCTCAGATCTACTACTCCCTCCTTCCCAATATGCAGGGCGTATTAGGCTGGTTGTAATGAGGAGTATCATATACTAGTATCATGCATATGATACTAGTGTATGATACTACCTCCCTAATGCATAGTATCATATATTAGTATCATGTAGTACTTTATTTATTGCCATGCATGACACAATGTAGCATATCATTTAATATGATACGGTATCATGATATGATACTACACCCTCTCTTTCTTCATTTAATGCCATGACACCTCATCAAAATTACCTAGTTGGCATGCATGATACTAGCTATGATACTACCATTACGACCAGCCTTAGGAATTGCATGCAATTCCATAATATAAGGCGCACAGTTACATCCTCTGCTATCGATCGCTAGTTTTCAGGAAAAAAAATACGGCGACCACCCTCTCGTGCGGTTAGCTCGCACGAGCAAGCACTCGTCTCTCTCTCCTTCAACTCATTCTGCCCACGCGAATCAACCACAGTGGTTGAGTTGGTTAGGTGGACAGTGGTATCCCCAATCCACCAGGGTTCAAATCCTGGTGCTCGCATTATTCCTGGATTTATTTCAGAATTTCCGGCGATGCGCTTTCAGTGGGAGGAGACGTTCCCGTCGACGACGACGAGGCGCCTACGGTGACTTTGTAAATCTCAAGATGATATGTCGGCTCAGTCTCTTGGAGGTGCTCATAGGGGTAGGATGTGCGTGTGTACGTTCATTGGGGTGAGTGTATGCGCGTGTATATGAGCGCTTGTGTCTGTACTGATGCTAAAAAAAAAACCCATTCTGCCCACGAACCCACCTCCCTTTCTCTCCCGCGCAATTTTCTCCTTTGTGAAGAAGGGCCAGCACACCATTTACCCTTCCCATCTTTCCCAGCTCGTACACAAATCAATCCATGGCCAGCCACGTGCATGGCGTAGGTGTTGGCGACGGGGTCCCAAAGGCGACGTAGTGGCTGCCCATCTTGCCACCAACGATGTCATTGCCGCGCAACTTGCCGCCGGCAAGGCCAGTCCCGTGCGCTGTCATCCCAGTACGATGGGAACCGGCAACCAGGACGCGGCCGGCTCGAAGCTGGTACGACCACCTGGACAACTCGGAATTTGGACATCGACGGGGAAGACCGGGACCTGCGACGACCACGGCCACGACGACGGCGTCCGCAGCGGCCATGGTGATGAAGGAAGAAAACATAAAGGACAGGAGGATGGTCTTGGCGGCAGGTACGTAGACGGACTTGGTGATGGCCGCACGGTCTCCAACGATGACGTCTCCGAAGTGCATGGTTTGCGCTGGAACAAGCTGGCCGAGGACGCCATGATCTGGGAGGACGACTACATCAGCAAGGTCAACTGTGTGTGCAAAGTGAACTCAGATGCCGAGACCAACAACGACCAATGTGTCGATGAGCAGGACATCACCATTGAAGGAGCCAATGATATGATCACCGAAGATGAAGAAGTGCATATGAGCTATGTGTACAGCATCCCCGAATCCGAGGGCATGAAGCTATGGATGTACGTGCCTGACACATATGCTACTCAGGTACCAGATTCCCTTGAAGATGTGCAGATTGAAGCAGAAAATAAGTTGAGCAAACAACATGCTATGGACGTCGAACATGCGGATAATATCGAGGTCTTCGAATACCAACAGTATGTGCCCGAGCATGGTGAAGACAACCAAGTCCAGGATCTCATTGAAGAGACAACAGGAGATGAAACTTCATATTTCCACAAAGAGTGGTACTCCAATATTGAAGGTAGCCAAGTCCCGGATTTGCAGGAAGCGTTGAGCATTGGTGTAGAAGAAGATATGTCAGCTCAAGAAAGTATGGAGGTTGAACAGGACATCCTTGCAGGAGAAAGCCAAGCTCCGGACTCCCTCGAGGAAATTGAAGCAGAGGTCATGGCTTTGCTGGGAATGTCCGGAGAAGAGCAAGGTGAGGACAACGAAGAACACAGCAAGGCCGACACAGATCATAACGATGGCAACGAAGAATACATTGTGAATCCTACTGAATTTTAACTTCTCATTGTACATGTGCTTATGATTAACAAGGAAGCACATATTACTCCAAGTATGATTTGGAAATAAGGAACTCAAGCAATTTTGAACCTGAATTACATGAATTATTTAATCTTGCTATAGAACAACAATCATAAAACATAAACGACACGTATCTGGACACAAGCATCAAACTGCAACACTCATTACCCCAACTATGAAAAGGAAACCATGCAAATCAGAACATGAACTACATGAAAATGTTAATCTCACCGAATTTAGTAGATAAGCATGTGTATGCGTACAACAATCATAGAGTATGCTTCAATGAAAGGTAGCTGCATGCAAGAATGAAGTAGATAAGCATGTATGCGTACACTTACTTGGACCTGTGCCACCTCCTAAGCCATTGCCATGTTCTCCGCCGCCCTGCTCGACGTTGCCAGTATCGCCGGCACCTTCGTCGTATCCTTCATAGGAATGCTCGTTGTTCCCCTGATCGGCGTTGCCATGCTCGTCGGCGGCGTCGCTCTGGTCATTAGTGTGAGCATGGTTCACGTTGTGCTGCTCGGAGTTGTTCTATCCAGGCTGAAACTGATGCACATTTAGCACTGAGCCTATGCCACGCCCAGTCAGCCCAAGCCTCCGGCGACCATGTGCAGGAACAACATGTCCGGGGACAACACGTCCGGCCACACCACTTCCGGCGAGGCCACGGTGAGCATGCACGCCAAGATGCCCCCGACCGGCAAAGCCCAGTGTGCGACCGAAGCCGCCGATTCGGCCATGCATGCTTGCCGTGATTCCATCTCCTCGAACGTGCGCATCTCCAGTAGCGTGTTCTTCAGGGCGGATGCTGTGAGCATCGTCAGATCCTCCTCCCTCGCCAGAACCTTCTCCTACCTCTACATCTTGCACTGTTGATGGACAGTAATTAGAAATTGACACAACTCCATATAATTAGAGTGATAAGATGCGTGAAGCACAACAATGGGCGGAAACCAACCTTCGTAGGTGTGAGCCCACTGCAGATCATTGTTTAGGTCAATGATAGGGCCCGTGTAATCGCCAAACTCGTCCCATCTGGGCGGCTGATTAAGGTCAAGCTCCACCATGGCTGCCAAACTCTACGGGACACGGAGAAGAAGGGGGAACAAGCACAGGAAGAAGAAGCAGGGGGGAGAACGAGGGGTGAGTGGGTAGTTAACGATCGCTGGTTTAGGCCTCTCCAAATTTGAAGTTTATCGTGAGGCGCGGGCGCGGGAAGGAAATTCGCGGGGCGCTCTGGTCAGAGTTTTCGTTCCGTTTGGGGTTGGATCGGTCAAACATGACGTCAGAGCAGATCGTGGATGCCTTCCCCTGAGCGACGTGAACGGGGGCTGAAGTAACGAACGACGTACGTTAATTTTCGTGCTACAACCTAATACGCCCTACATATTGGAAAGGAGGGAGTACTAATTATTACCTCCATAGTGGCTAGCTAAATCTTATATACAGACTTAAAAGAAACGGAGAGAGTAGCTAGCTGTGTTACTACATAATTCTTTTTTTTTCATTAATTACTTATTATATTATCTATTTTGTCTAGATATGTGTGATGTTACCATCTATGTTAATCCCATTGTGGGTAGTCTCAGGGTGGGGGTAGGGGTTGGGGGTGGGTGTCTAGGTTAGATGTTCTGTATTCATTTCATTTCAATTCAAAGTCCGGAACCGCGCAAAATTTCGGCCTCCTCCCTTCTCTCTTCTGACTTGAGCGGGAAATATTTCACGATGCCTCCTCTCTTTCGCTCTTCTGACTCGAGTGGAAAATATTCCGTGATGCCTCCCGCATTTGCACATGCTTTGATAGGACGGGCGGGAACCGCAGACGGACGGATGATACCTGCGTGTTTTTTGCACTACACAACAGAAACGAGGCAAGGGGGGTTCCTACCTCCTCATTGGCCAACTTGCCCCTCCCACAGATTGCCCTCATAGATCTGATCCCAGCCACTCTTTTCTTCGAGATCCGACGGCACAGACCTCATGTCACGCGGATCACGCCAATAAAATATGTCAAAAAAATTTACCACTCCGCCCTAAGTTTCTTGATGGATTATTATACAAAATTGGGAAAACAAATCTACAAAAGAACTTTAGGATAAATATATATATGAAATAAAAAAATGAAATGATTTTTAACTGCAACTTTTGAAAAGAATTGTTAGGTGGGACCATGGGACCCCCTAATCAATTGTGCATCTCATCGAACCGGCCCTTGTGTCGGCAAATTGACTTACATGTGGATCCCATGATGCTTAAAAGCTCTTTTGTCCTGTCAACATTTCATTTAGTTGGGGTCGAAAATGATGTTGATTTTGTTTAGACTTTATCGATGATTCAATAATTTCTTTAGGCCGGGGAAGGAGTACGACGTGTAGTCCCGTGGTCGACATCGTGAGATGACATGCATGTAAACAATCACAGGGGCACCTTGGCATCATCTCATATCGTATGTGCACTGGGCCAAAGGGGGTCATGGTCAGGTTTAATTATCAATTGTAACTACAAATTAATCATAACTAAGCATGAATGTCCAGTCATTGCAGTAGCTAGATCATCAACATGAGCTAGAAATGCACGTTGTGATAAAGATTATCGCATGTAGCTATTTGAGTAGGGCTGAAAAGAAGGTTCATTATCACATATCACTTGTTATTCTAAAGAAAAGCCACTCGACAAACAGCAAGTGACAAGGACACCACAACCATCGACAAGTCTCCAACAATTATAGGTCCAATCACAAGAAGTCGCGCCAAACAAATAAGTGACCAGGTGAACGCTAACTTAAGTTTACCTTGTAGCCTTGATGACACAACTATGCTTTCATCTCCATTGTTGTTGGTTGAACTTAGGTATAACATGGAAGCAATCCAACAACCTATGAGCTCTTGAAGCAACCGCTTTGGAGGAACAAGTTTGGAGAAAACAAGTTTCAAGTGAAGCTGATGCTGTCAGTTTTTACCCCTGATGTTTTGGTGTGCCACATCCATGTGATGGAGAGACGGAGCCATAGGGGTACATCAGCAGAAGCTACATCAAATTATCTTTCCAATGCAAAAAACCTCACATCATTTGGAGTTGTGAGACAAAAGTACTAGTCATTCTCATGGAAGGTGTCCAGGCTGTCAAGACTTCGCCAATTTCTGAGGAGCTCTCCAACAACTCCCAAAGTTGACTGCTTATTCACCCAAGGAAGCCATGCAAACCTGCTTACTTTTGAAACCATTTTCACACCTAGCTAAGGGGGGTTGTCCCTGCTATAAAACCTCATCTCCCCCATCCTCTAGGGAACCTTTTGTCAAACCATTCAGCTACAAGCTTATGCAGCAAGACTGCTAGAGAGATCTGAGAGATCTTGCTACCTTTGCTCTAGTGAGTTCATTCGGATTCGCGAGAAGGAGCCTCTGGTTCCCCCTAGTTCG
The DNA here is from genome assembly GCA_032464435.1 of Aegilops umbellulata. Classification (NCBI taxonomy): domain Eukaryota; kingdom Viridiplantae; phylum Streptophyta; class Magnoliopsida; order Poales; family Poaceae; genus Aegilops; species Aegilops umbellulata. The sequence continues at coordinate 525,075,171 of CP136055.1, read as the reverse complement.
TGCTCTATGGTTCCGACCGTTTTGTGTGGATTAGTCCCGGTTTGTGGTTCTGCGATTGTTCGGACAGCGGGTTGGAGTTCTTGTAGCTTCGGTCAGCCATCCCCAACGTACGGGTTACATCCAACCTTGGCAGGTATAAAGCTAGTTATCCCGGCTGCTTGCAGCTAGTTATCCCTTCTGATTCGATCCTACGACGTGAAGATTGGGCCACCCTCAGGCGTGAACTCGTTCATCGGGTTCCCACCTACCATCTGGCATCAGAGCCTTCGTTGACATGGTAGGATCTGTTATCCAAGTTTATCTTGCTATCATCCATTTAGATCGAGTGTTTTTCATGCTATATTTTCTGTCCTAGAAGTCCAAAGCCCCACCAAAAATAAATCCAAGCCTTGTTGGTGCTGAGATCTTGTTGTTGCATACCTTACATGTTCTTCATCTTTTAGATCTGCACCAAGTTCATCTTCATAATTCAGAAGTCAGAAAAAAGAGTGGAAAAAGAGAGAAAAAAAGAGTGGCAAAAAATCAAAGAGAGAAAAAAGAGAGTGGAAAAAAGTCTAGAGAGAAAAAGAAAGTCTTGTGTAAGATCCAAAAGTTTCAGCTTGATAGAAAAAAATCACAAGCTTGTGTGTTGTGTTTTTCAATCTTGGTGCAAAGGTGCAGCAGATCCATCCACATATTTTTCTTGGTTTGTGTTGGGGATATAACTATTTGTGTAAGCCGCCCAGGAGGGCCGGGTTATGCAAAGAGAGGTTCATCAGAGGCCCAAGACCAAGCATGAAGAGGACGGGTCAATAAAGGGTCTAAAGGCCCGCAGGCGACTTAACGCCCATAGTGACGAACCGCCATAATGGCATGACTTGTAACATAAGGTAGAAGTAAATAGTCACTGAGCCGGACACTGTTCATGAGCCGGCCGGGACTCTGTAGGCTGCAGGGCGTCGACCCGTGTATATAAGGGGACAACCCGCCGACGGCTTAGGGCAATAAACAACCCATCGAGAGCCGGGCATAGCGTATCTCGCTCCCTGGTCATCAAAACAACAAGCAATACCAACCCAACTAGACGTAGGCCTTACCTTCACCGTAAGGGGCCGAACTAGTATAAAACCTCTCGTGTCCTTTGTCCCGATTAACCCCTTTAAGCTTCCTAGCTGCGATGGCTCCACGACTAAGTCCTTGCAAGAGGACATCTGCCGTGACAATTCCACAACAGTTGGCGCCCATCATGGGGCCAGCGCACGGTGGATTTGAGGTCTTGAAGGGCAGCTTCGAAGGGCTCAAGGGATACGCAGTCGGCCGGATGACCAAGAGTCGTCGCGGCAAGATCTACATCAACGACGAAGGCTGGGGCCCCGACGCCGGCTCAATTGAGTACGGGTACCGGGTTCCCTTCGGCGGAATCCACATCTTCATCGGCCGGATCGGTGAGCCGGACAACTGTACTGACCTCATCGAGACGGCTCAGCGCGCGAGACCCGCCCGAGCTCAACCCGTCGTGAAGCGTGCCTTCGTGGGCTGCATCCACGGAGGGGAACTTTCTGAAGGATCTGAAGGTGATGGTGAGACGGCCGTCCTCTCTGACGGTGATTCGTCCGCCGGTTCAACAGATTCTCTGTATCCAGTGCGAGATGGTGGGCTTGGGGGCTGTTTCGATGGCTCCAGTATTTCGGACCCCTATGAACCGCCGAGCTGGGCAGGAGTCTTCATGGCTGGTACTCAACCCGACCAAAATTCCACAGCCGCAGCAGCCGTAACGTCCGGGTCAGGAGCAGCCGGGGCAGGAGGCCTCGTGCGCCCGCTGGCTCAGGTGCTGATGGATCTTATGGATAAAATTACAGCCCTGTTAACCGCCACAGTCATCCCTGTGAATCAAGATGAGCATAATGCAGAGGTGACACAGGTTCGTGAGGAGATAGCTCAGGCCAAGGAGGCCTTAGCAGCTGAGACGTCAGGTTAGCCACAGAACGGGCGGCTTTGGATGCTCGGGCGCAGCGGCTCCAGTCAGAGGCTTTCCAGCTTACCATGAGCCTGAACGCGTCTAACGAAGTGATGAGGAGAAGGCATCAGAAAACTCAGTCCCGTTTACCTCCGGTTTACGATCCACGGAACCTCTTCGCGACGCCCGGAGCTGGTCCAAGTAACCCGCCGGAGGTCAATCAGTCCATGACAGCTGGGGGTCCGGTTCAACCTCAGGAGACGGCACCTCTTCGTGGAAACATGGCACCACCCCGTTACGTGCCGATACCATCGGGTCACTTCTCCAACCCCATGGAGAACCTAACTGCAGCGTCAGCACGCTTGGCGGCTCTTCCAGTGGACGGTGGTGATCCGACAGCAGTGGAGACCCGGAGGATCAGTGATCTCGTGCGGACGGCCCTGGCTCAGCAAGAAACCTATTCTTATAGCCGAGACAGGATTCATTCAACCCCACTGCCCTGGTTAGTTCCGACTCGTCCAAACCGGAGCCCGAGTTACAGCAAGCACATGGAGTCAGAGGCCTTATCAAGCAACGCCCAGCGCCGTAACCAGCCTGGCGGGTATAACCCAGTGCAGGACCGAATACGTTAGGAGGACGAGCAAGCGGCTCAACTGGCGGCTCAGCTGACGGCTCAGGAGGCCCTTCCGGATTACCCGACGACTTCTGTTGAGGCGGGAATAGCCACCCGAACAGGCGGTGTCCCTTGTTTAGTGCCGGCTCTACGTAATGTGCGTCTGCCCAAGGACTTTTAGGGGCCTCGGAAGGTGCCAAACTACACAGCCGACTTACAGCCCGGAGCGTGGATTGAAAGTTACGAGATGGCCATGGAGCTGTTGGAAGTCAGCGACGCAGCAATGGCTAAGTACTTCACCATGATGTTGGATGGAACAGCCCGGTCTTGGTTAAAGGGCTTGCCGCCCAATTCCATTAGTTCATGGGCTGAGCTAAAAGCCCGGTTCATCCAGAACTTCAAGGACACTTGCAAGCAATCTATGTCAATTGTGGACTTAACAAATTGTAAGCAAGAAGAGGGTGAATCCACAACTCATTGGGTGCGCCGGGTCAAGGAGATTATACATTCATCTGATAAGATAGATGCAGGCTCTGCAGTCCTTATGTTAGAGAAGAATTGCCGTTTTGAGCCGCTGAGACAGAAACTGGGGCACCTTAAGCGTGATTGTAATGATATGGGTACGCTGATGGCAGCTTTAGTCAAATATGCCGACTCTGATAGTACCAAGGATCCCGCGTCTGATGAGGAAAAGATAGGGAAGGGAAAGAAGAACGGCACTGGAAAGGGTCAACAGCATAACCCGACGAATCAAGGAAGCAACAAGCGTAAGGCGGAGGGTAATCCGGAGTTTGTAGCCAACGCCAATGCGCAGGGCAACAATCAGAAACGTAAAGGAAAACCGCCCCCTCGATCCGGCGGGTCAGGTCCATCCCTTGAGCAGCTACTCAATGAGCCCTGCCCGAGACACGGCACCCGAGAACGACCCGCCACCCACTTGTGGAAAGACTGTGCCATCATGAAGGCATTCAAGAATTCCAACATGTTTGATGGCAGTCATGGGTCGGGCGGTGGCTCAGGTGCCGGCGGCTTTCATGGCCCGGGCGGCGGTTCAAGTTCCGGCTTTCAGGGAAATCAAGGCGGCTATAATCAGCAGCAGTCTGGTCAAGGAGGACAGCAGCAACAGCAGTCGGGTTATCAAAGCCATCCGAAGCAGCTGAATAGTGGGCAGTATCATGTGTTCACCACTAGCTTATGCAAACGTGACCATACGATTCATAAGAGGGCCGTGAACTCTGTTGAGCCAGCAGTTCCTCGTTACCTAAGGTGGTCAGAGCAGCCCATCGTATGGAGCAGGGAGGATCACCCTCCCCGGGTTGATAATCTGGGTCAATTAGCCTTGGTGGTGGCACCTCAGGTCGGTGGATATAAGTTCACCAAGGTACTCATGGATGGAGGTAGCAACATCAACATCCTCTATTACGAGACCTTTCGGCGCATGGGTTTGACTGACAAAAATTTAAAGACATCCAACACCGTCTTCCATGGAGCGGTGCCTGGTAAGTCGGCATAACCAGTCGGTAAGATTGAATTGGAGGTGGCCTTTGGAGATGAATATGATTCCCGGGCTGAAAAATTGACATTTGAGGTGGTCAAAATCAAAAGTCCATATCATGCTCTGTTTGGGCGGCCGACTTATGCCAAGTTCATGGCACGACCGTGTTATGTTTATCTGCAACTTAAGATGCCGGGTCACAAGGGCACCATCACTGTGCATGGGAGCCGAAAGGTAGCCTTGGAGTGTGAAGAGGGCGACGCGGCTTATGCTGAGTCTGTCTGTGCAGCAGAAGAGCTAAAGTTTTATCAAGATAATGTTGACCCGGCAGATATGACCTCTCTGAAGAAGCCAACTACGGAGCATGACCCGGCGTTGAAGTTTAAATCGGCAGCTGAAACTAAACTTGTGGGTTTCACTCCAGGTGACTCATCTAAACAGTTTAGCATCAGTGCCAACCTGGATCTTAAATAGGAAAGCGCGCTCATCGAGTTCATCCGTGAGAACCGGGACATCTTTGCATGGAACCTTCTGACATGCCGGGTTTACCGAGAGGACTCGCTGAGCACACCCTTGATATTGATCCAAAGTATAAGCCGGTCAGGCAGTTTCTTCGGCGATTCAACGAAGAAAGACGAAAAGCTATTGGAGAGGAGGTTGCTCGGCACTTGGCGGCTGGGTTCATTGTCGAAGTTTTTCACCCGGAGTGGCTGGCTAACCCGGTGCTCGTCCTCAAGAAAAACGGCACCTGGCGGATGTGTGTGGATTACACGGACTTAAATAAAGCTTGTCCGGCTGATCTTTTTGCTCTCCCCCGTATTGATCAAATCATTGATGCTACGGCAGGTTCTGAGCGTCTGAGTTTTTTGGATGCTTATTCTGGATATCATCAGATCAAGATGGCAGTTAACGACTAGGAGAAGACGGCTTTCATCACTCCATTTGGAGCCTTCTGCTATGTATCTATGCCTTTTGGGCTTAAGAGTGCCTAGGCAACTTATCAGCGGTGTGTACAGAACTTTCTCCACAATCAGATTGGGCGCAATGTTCATGCTTATGTGGATGACATAGTGGTGAAGTCCAGAGAGAAGGAAACCTTGATATCTAATTTAAAGGAGACCTTTGATAATCTCCGGGTCTACAAGATGATGCTTAACCCGGACAAGTGTGTGTTTGGTGTGCCTGCAGGCAAGCTTTTGGGTTTTTTGGTCTCAAACAGGGGCATTGAAGCTAATCCGGAGAAGATCAAGGCAATCACCTCTCTGGCTAAACCGGCATGCCTCAATGACGTTCAGAGATTGGCGGGTCGAGTAGCCGCCTTAAGCCGATTCATAAGCCGGTTAGGTGAGAAGGCCCTACCGCTATACCAGATGATGAAAAAGACAGACACTTTTGTCTGGAGTGACGCTGCTAATACTGCCTTTGAGGATTTAAAGAGACAGTTATCTGAACTGCCGGTCCTAGCAGCTCCTATTGATAGAGAGCCTTTGCTGTTATATGTGGCCGCTAACTCATGAGCTGTCAGTGTTGCGATCGTGGTGGAGCGCAAGGAGGCTGGCAAGGAACATCCGGTTCAACGGCCGGTTTATTACATCAGTGAGGTGCTCACTGAATCTAAACAAAGATATCCACATTGGCAGAAGCTTGTTTACGGAGTGAGGGAGTCCTGGATTAGGGGGTGTTCGGATAGCCGGACTATACCTTCAGCCGGACTCCAGGACTATGAAGATACAAGATTGAAGACTTCGTCCCGTGTCCGGAAGATTCTTTCCTTGGCGTGGAAGGCAAGCTAGGCGTGCGGATATTCAAGATCTCCTACCAATGTAACCGACTCTGTGTAACCCTAACCCTATCTGGTGTCTATATAAACCGGAGGGCTGTAGTCCGTAGGACAACCATCATCATACACAATCATACCATAGGCTAGCTTCTAGGGTTTAGCCTCCTTGATCTCGTGGTAGATCTACTCTTGTACTACCCATATCATCAATATTAATGTAGCAGGAGTAGGGTTTTACCTCCATCGAGAGGGCCCGAACCTGGGTAAAATAAGGTGTCCCTTGTCTCCTGTTACCATCCGACCTTGACGCACAGTTCGGGACCCCCTACTCGAGATCCGCCGGTTTTGACACCGACATTGGTGCTTTCATTGAGAGTTCCTCTGTGTCGTCGCCTTTAGGCCCGATGGCTCCTTTGATCATCAGCAACGATGAGGTCCAGGGCGAGACTTTTCTCCCCGGACAGATCTTCGTCTTCGGCGGCTTCGCTCTGCGGGCCAATTCGCTTGGTCATCTGGAGCAGATCGAAAGCTACGCCCCTGGCCATCAAGTCAGGTTTGGAAGCTTAAACTACACGGCGGATATCCGCGGAGACTTGATCTTCGACGGATTCGAGCCACAGCCAAGCGCGCCGCACTATCCCGAGGGGCATGATATAGCTCTGCCCCCGAACAGTGTCCTGGAGGCCGCATACGCTCCGGCCCCGATCCTCGACTCGGAGCCCGCTGCGTCCTTTGAGGATGAACGGTTGGACGTCACCTCGGGGGCTGCGATCTTAAAGGTAATCGAGCCGAACGCAAGCCCCGCACTCCGCATGGCCCATGACTCCAAGGAGCCGGACTCTTCTCCGAACTCCGAGCCTTCCGCGCCCCTGCCAATCGAATCTGATTGGGCGCCTGTAATGGAGTTCACTGCCGCGGACATCGTTCAGTGATCACCTTTCGGTGATATTCTGAATTATCTCAAGTCTCTCTCTTTGTCAAGAGAGCCCAGGCCGAACTGTGATCTGCGAGGTTGGGATTCGGACGACGAAGAAATTCAAAAACCACCCACCACCCACTTAATAGCCACTATCGATGATTTAACCGACATAGTTGACTTCGGATCCGAAGACTTCGACGGTATGGACGACGAAGACGGAGACGAACTGGAACCAGCACCTATAGGGCACTGGACCTCCACCCCACCTAACGATGTATTCATGGTGGATACCCCTAAATTAAACGACAACGAGGAAAAAGGGGGCGAAAAAAGGGGTAAAACCTCCGAAAAACACTCAAAACAGCGACGTAAACGCCGAGCCAAGCCCCGCCTCGATCCAGACCTAGCCATAGAGCAGGATGAGCCGGTAGACGACGAGCTTGTCTCAGAACAACTGTCCGAACAGGGCAACACAGATAGAGAGGACAGACAGCCCTCCCCCGGCTATAATAAAACTTCGGACGATACCACGCCGGATAAAACCATGGAGCAGAAGAATCTCCACGAAAGGCTCGTTGCCACAGCACGTAGCCTGAAAAAGCAGAAGCGGAAGCTAAAGACGGCGGAAGATGCACTCATAACAAGATGGAGCAAAGTAATCAAGACCACAGACAAGTACGGCGACAGCCGCCGCACCAAAAGCTATCCGAAGAGAAAACTACTGCCCGAATTCGACCAGGAGGCCTTAGAGCCCCCACACTTGAAAAACAAAAAAGCCACACAGTCGGATAGACGACCCCATGGCCACCATAAAATGGCAAGCGGCGCCGCACCCAATGCGGCATGCGACCCAATCAAAGATTCGCATCATGGCCCAGCCAGGTCCATTTACGGGCCAAGAAAGCAAGCTCTTACAAGCAATGCAAAAAAAATCCACCATCAGAATCCGGCACACCCAAATACAGGGGCGCCGCACACCCCCTATGCTTCACCGATGAGGTCCTGGAATACGAATTTCCAGAGGGATTTAAGCCCGTCAACATAGAGGCGTACGATGGAACAACAGACCCGGGAGTGTGGATCGAGGATTATATCCTCCACATACACATGGCTAGAGGAGACGATCTCCATGCCATAAAATATTTACCTCTTAAGCTTAAAGGGCCAGCTCGGCACTGGCTTAAAAGCCTTCCCGAAAATACAATTGGAAGTTGGGAAGAGCTCGAGGATGCTTTCCGAGCAAATTTTCAAGGGACCTATGTCCGCCCCCCGGATGCAGACGATCTCAGTCACATAACTCAGCAGCCCGGCGAATCAGCTTGGCAGTTCTGGAACAGATTCCTTACTAAAAAGAATCAAATAGTGGATTGTCTGGACGCCGAAGCCCTAGCGGCTTTTAGGCACAATGTCCAAGACGAATGGCTCGCCAGACACCTCGGCCAGGAAAAGCCAAGAACAATGGCCGCACTCACAAGCCTCATGACCCGCTTTTGTGTGGGAGAGGATAGCTGGTCGGCACGATGCAGCCCCAGCGACCCAAGTACATCAGAAGTGAGGGATGGAAACGGGAAACCGCGACGAAACAAGGACCATCGCCAAATTAAAAGAAAAAGTCCGAAGAGCACGGCAGTCAATGCCGGATTCAAAGGCTGACGACAAAATCAACAAAACCACCCCCTCAGGATAATAGGGAAGATCCGTCCAGCCCAAACAGAATCCTGGACAGAATATGTCAAATACACAGTACTCCTGCGAAGCCTGCTAATCACACCCACAGAGACTGTTGGGTTTTCAAACAGTCCGGAAAGCTTAACACCGAACACAAGGGGCTCGATACGCCAAGCGAAGAAGAAGACGAACCTCAAAAGAAGAACACCGGGAAACAAAAGAACTTCCCACAAGAAGTCAAAACAGTGAACTCACTTCACGTCACAAAACGTGTGTCGCCCATTAAGGTACGCACAACGAAACATATCCCTCGGGAGTCCCGCCACTGGTCATTAAAACCAATCATTTTTTATCAGCTAGATTATTCTAGAAATATCAAAAACGCAGGCCGGACTGCCCTGATACTCGATCCAATAATCGACGGGTTCAAATTTACTAATGTCCTTATGGACGGCGGCAGTGGACTAAACCTGATATATCAGGATACAATCCACCGCATGGGGGTAAACCCAGCGAGAATCCGCCACAGCAAAACCTCCTTTCAAGGGGTAGCACCATGCCCGGACACCCATTGTATGGATTTTCTCTGGCTTATAGTCATATTCGGCTCTGCCAATAATTTTCGTCGCGAAAAACTGACCTTCCATGTAGTCCCGTTTTCAAGTCGCTATCAAGCACTATTGGGACGTGGAGCTTTTGCTCGATTCAACGCAATACCGCATTATGCATCTCTCACGCTTAAGATGCCCGGACCTCGAGGCATCATCTCTTTAAAGGGAGCGCACTAAAATACTCCTCCTCCATATGGAGGATTGTGCGGCCGCTTAAACAGCCGCACAATAAAATGACCTCGCCAGCCAAAGGACTTTTTCGATGTAAGTCAGTAAAGGCCACGGGCCCGGACTCAATGAGTTCGGCACAAGCCAATTATCAATATAGGCTCAGTACGCCGTACCAGGGGCTGTACGCAGAGACAATAAAGCTCCATTTCATTTATTCTACTTTAATATTTTGTTACCCGCACGACCCATTTTTCAATTTCGTTCCTCTTTTTTCTACAGATGAACGTCGTACGGCGCCCGTTTAGGACACGGCACAGTGAAGACACAGGCGCAGACGTGCAGTAGGGACCCGTCCTAAAGGATTCTTTTTAGATTAAGACCCTGCGTAAACCTTTTTTACTGTCTCTTGCTGTTATACATCCCCTGGTTTCTTTTGCTATAACCAAGGAGGAGGCTGGCGTTATGGCATGTGGCCACGCCAGAATTCTTGCTCGTACCTGGACACGAGGGGCTTTTTTCCTTCTTAAGGGTGTTGTTTCACACGCATCCACAAAGACCGAACGCCTTAGGGAGTGTTCGGCGTCGCGAGTTTTGGCATTATATGCATCAACTCCGAGTCATGATTTTGGTCACATGTTGGGTTGCCCGGCTCCTGAGTTCGGCCACCTTACGTTCCGTTCTGTCGGCTAAGGTAGCACGAGGAGAACTACTGCGATTGTGCCCCGGTTCGGCCGGGCGAGCACCTCAGTAGAGAAAGCCGAAAACCGACTGTCATGATGTAGCGCGAGACTGGTCGCCACTCGATGACTTATAGGAATTTATCGAATTCCTCCGTTTTGACGAAGGGCCGCTTCCCGGTCAGGCTCGTATGCGCCCCGAATTCGGGTAAACGCAGTCGCCACTAAAGGGCTACCTAAAGAGTCCCACTGTGAAGCTCCTATGGCTAAGTGAAAGTGTTAAAGCATTATAGTCCGGTTGCCTAGCCCGCTGCGCTATCACCTCCTTTGTAGGACCAAGACGTTGGATTAAGTGTGCAAATGTGTCTTCTGCGCGCACCCCCGCACTATGTGCGTGGGGGCTGAAGCCAACGACTGCAATCTTTCAGAATTTATATATTTAACGGCCGCACAGGAGGTGTTCTTAATACTTGAAGGCACAAGTCTAAAATATGCCACTACATCTTATCAAAATATTATCTTATAATTACATATGTTGTCATAACATAGAATCCTTCGAGCACTATGTCTCTATTATGCGAGCGCCCGCGAGGACTTCCTCAAAATAGTGCTTGGAGGGTACTCGGCTTTTATCCGAATCACGGGACGCAACAACGGTGGGCTCCATATCTGCCCAGTATGTCTTGACACGGGCAAGAGCCAGCCGAGCGCCCTCTGTGCAAGATGACCTCTTCATAGCATCGACACATGGCACCATGTCGAGAAATTGCTGCACTAAGCTGAAGTAACTCTTCGGCTTCGATCTCCCAGGACATATGCGCTCCATGGCGTACTTCATGGCGAGTCCGGACAACCTATGCAGCTCAGCCCATTGGGCCAGGCGATCGTCCACTGCAAGTGGACGCTCTGGATTGGCGAACTGCGACCAGAAGAGCTTCTCCACTTCATGACCCTTCTTATCTTGAAAGTGTTTGGTCGCATCAGCTGCACTAGCCGCCAAATCCAGATAGGTGTCCTCTACACTCCACGCTCGGTCCAACAGGGAAAACTTTGGATCACAGAATTTTCTCCGCAGCAAGAAGGGCTTTCCATCCGCAATTTGTCCGGCTTGACGTAGCTCTTCCCTTGCCGCTCTCATTGCAGAGTGGGCGTCCTTGGCGTCAGCAACAGCCTTCTCCAAGTTCGTTTGTCTTGCCCGACCTTCCTCTTCAAGAAGCTTGCAACGGTCAGTAGCACTTTTTAACTTTACGGCCATATTAGCCATCTCCTCCTTGCTTCGGCAATGGGAAGCCTGTTCGGCTTTCAGCTCTTCACGGGCTTTTACGGCAGCCGCATCACTTCTTCTGGCTTGTTCCTTTGCTCTGGCGAGTTCGGCCCTAAGACCTTCTACAGCGGCCGCACCATCTGCGTCAAGCATACAACACGGTAAGATATTGACATAAAGCTCCTCTTACTAACAATCGCCAAATAAATTCAATGCCTTGAGCATCATCAAGCCGCTTGTTAACAAGCACGACGTCGGCTTCTGCCTCATCAAGTTGTCGCTTCAGTTCGGCAAATTCTCGAGTCCGGCTTGACTCCGGACAATCAGCCACCTACATACAAAGGTGCCACTTAAAGGACCTGGGATTAAGATCCTCTGCGCGCCGCACATCTTTGCGACGCACAGAGTCTCAGGGGCTACTAACTACACAGGGCGCATGTTATTATGTGCAACTAACACTAATATTCGTTATTTAAAACATACCTCAAGGCCCGCCAGTAAACTCTTGACGGCCTCGTGCAGTCCGCTTTCCGCGGATGAAATCTTTTCAATCACCGTGTTCATCAACACGCGATGCTCCTCTGAGACAGAGGCTCGCCCCAGCAGAGTCTTTAGCTCCTCCGACCGAACACCAGATGGTGCCAGACTTGTCCCGTGGCCTTCTTCGAAGGCCGGACGCGGAGAACCTCGGGGGGTCACATGGTCACCTTCTGCCCCTGGCAGATTCGGAGAAATCCTCTACGACGACACTTCGGCGTCGCCCGCCTTGCTAGGCGATACAGAAGGAGGAGGCGTTCCGCTCTCCATCATCTCCGGAAGAAGATCCCCCGACGACGACGAGCTCTGCCGAGAAGGGTTGAGGTCCGAACTACAAGGTAAGGTTTCGGTTAAAACTTCTCAGATATAAATCAAGGATTTCTCCTAAAAGAACAACTCTCCTTCTACTTACGGTTCGTTGGAGGGCTGCTCCCTTTGAGGGTTTAGTCCGGCCGAGGGGCTCCCCGGCGTCGGGCCCTCTGACATGGATTCTTTCCCCCGCTTTGGAGCTATGGCTTCCGGGTCGTCAGAGGCGGCCCTTTTCTTCCCCTTAGGAGAGGAATTATCGATTCCCTCCTTCGGAATGGCCTCTTTCGAAGAGGCCACGGTTTCCTTGTCCGCTCCCTCATTCCCCTCCAGAGGCACTACCTCCAACATCCTGACTAGCACATGATCTAGCCTGGTTTCGGGAAGGGGAGCCGGACACCGGATCAGCTTCGCCTTCGCTATCCATTCCTGCATAAAAGGAGAAGTGCTGTTAAAAAACAGGTTAATTATGCGGATAGAAGGTCCGGGCACAAGGTCACCTACTTGAGTGTCTGGGCGATTGCGGCTTAAACCAGCATCCTCGGTCAAATCCGGACTCACTTCTTGTGGTCCGAAGAACAGTTTATACATCTCCATAGGTGTCGCGCCCATGAAATTTCGGAGAACACGCGGCTCCTCGGGGTTGAACTCCCACAAGCGGAGGGGGCGACGTCGGCCGGGCAGAATCCGGCGAATCAGCATGACTTGTGTCACTTTGACCAAGTTGAGGTCTCCTATCAAGAGATCCTTAATGCGGCCCTGCAACAGAGGAACGTCTTTGGGCAAGCCCCGATCTAACCGTGTGTTGATCCACGATGCTAAGCGCGGTGGGGGGCCCGAGCGAAAGGCGGGAGGCGCCACCCAAGTGGTGCCCCGGGGAGAGGTGATGTAGAACCACTCCTGTTGCCATAGGCCGAGCTCCTCTTGGAAAGCGCCCTCGGGCCATGGAGCGTCGGTATTTCTTTTTATACCAGTGCCTCCGCACTCTGCGTGGCGCCCCTCGATTATCTTCGGTTCTACCCTGAAGGTCTTGAGCCATAATCCAAAGTGAGGGGTAACATGGAGGAACGCTTCGCACACAACTATGAACGAGGAGATATGGAGGATGGACTCCGGAGCTAGGTCGTGGAATTCCAGCCCATAATAAAACATCAGCCCTCTTACGAAAGGATCCATCGGGAAGCCTAATCCCCGAAGGAAGTGGGAGATGAATACCACGCTCTCACCAGGCTGAGGGCTAGGGATCACCTGTCCTTGAACAGGCAACCTGTGCGGAATCTCGCTGGTCAGGAATCTATCTTCCCTCAACTTTGACACGTCCTCCTCCGTAACGGAGGAAGGCATCCATTGACCTTGGAGGTCGGAGCCGGACATCGTCGAAGGTCTGGTGCGCCTGGAATTTGGAAGCCTAGGGTGTTGGAACTCGAGGCGACGGGCGAGCTTGTTTTGAGAATAGAAGAGGGGAACAGGGTCCTGGTCTCTTTATAAAGAGGCAGAATACCAAGAGCCCTCCCCATAACCGTCTTGGACTGGCCTTTAATTAAGGCAGGACGTGCTATTGTGCACGGTTGGGTTACCCACATCCGTATTAATGAGAATCCCGTTAAAAGGGGCACACGATCTCTGCTTTGACAAGACGTGCCAAGGAAACCGCCTCGTTAAACGCGCTGAGGTGGAACGATGAAAATAATTTATATAGAAGGCTTGGCCGCGGTGTTATGACGCACTGCGGAATACGTCAGCAGATTTGATTTGTGTTTGTATTATTCTCTATATGGCAAGACGTGGAAACTTGTTTTGCAGAGCCGGACACTATTTTTGGTGTTTATTATCTTCTTGAGGAACTTGGAGGAGGAACCCGCCTTGCAATGCCGAAGACAATTTGCGCGCCGGACTCGTCGTCATTGAAGCCTGGTTCAGGGGCTACTGAGGGAGTCCTGGATTAGGGGGTGTTCGGATAGCCGGACTATACCTTCAGCCAGACTCCAGGACTATGAAGATACAAGATTGAAGACTTCGTCCCGTGTCCGGAAGATTCTTTCCTTGGCGTGGAAGGCAAGCTAGGCGTGCGGATATTCAAGATCTCCTACCAATGTAACCGACTCTGTGTAACCCTAACCCTATCCGGTGTCTATATAAACCGGAGGGCTGTAGTCCGTAGGACAAGCATCATCATACACAATCATACCATAGGCTAGCTTCTAGGGTTTAGCCTCCTTGATCTCGTGGTAGATCTACTCTTGTACTACCCATATCATCAATATTAATCTAGCAGGAGTAGGGTTTTACCTCCATCGAGAGGGCCCGAACCTGGGTAAAATAAAGTGTCCCTTGTCTCCTGTTACCATCCGACCTTGACGCACATTTCGGGACCCCCTACCCGAGATCCGCCGGTTTTGATGGCAGTCATGGGTCGGGCGGTGGCTCAGGTGCCGGCGGCTTTCATGGCCCGGGCGGCGGTTCAAGTTCCGGCTTTCAGGGAAATCAAGGCGGCTATAATCAGCAGCAGTCTGGTCAAGGAGGACAGCAGCAGCAGCAGTCGGGTTATCAAAGCCATCCGAAGCAGCTGAATAGTGGGCAGTATCATATGTTCACCACTAGCTTATGCAAACGTGACCAGACGATTCATAAGAGGGCCGTGAACTCTGTTGAGCCAGCAGTTCCTCGTTACCTAAGGTGGTCAGAGCAGCCCATCGTATGGAGCAGGGAGGATCACCCTCCCTGGGTTGATAATCCGGGTCAATTAGCCTTGGTGGTGGCACCTCAGGTCGGTGGATATAAGTTCACCAAGGTACTCATGGATGGAGGTAGCAGCATCAACATCCTCTATTACGAGACCTTTCGGCGCATGGGTTTGACTGACAAAAATTTAAAGACATCCAACACCGTCTTCCATGGACTGGTGCCTGGTAAGTCGGCATAACCAGTCGGTAAGATTGAATTGGAGGTGGCCTTTGGAGATGAATATGATTCCTGGGCTGAAAAATTGACATTTGAGGTGGTCAAAATCAAAAGTCCATATCATGCTCTGTTTGGGCGGCCGGCTTATGCCAAGTTCACGGCACGACCGTGTTAAGTTTATCTGCAGCTTAAGATGCCGGGTCACAAGGGCACCATCACTGTGCATGGGAGCCGAAAGGTAGCCTTGGAGTGTGAAGAGGGCGACGCGGCTTATGCTGAGTCTATCTGTGCAGCAGAAGAGCTAAAGTTTTATCAAGATAATGTTGACCCGGCAGATATGACCTCTCTGAAGAAGCCAACTACGGAGCATGACCCGGCGTTGAAGTTTAAATCGGCAGCTGAAACTAAACTTGTGGATTTCACTCCAGGTGACTCATCTAAACAGTTCAGCATCAGTGCCAACCTGGATCTTAAATAGGAAAGCGCGCTCATCGAGTTCATCCGTGAGAACCGGGACATCTTTGCATGGAAACCTTGTGACATGCCGGGTGTACCAAGAGGACTCGCTGAGCACACCCTTGATATTGATCCAAAGTATAAGCCGGTCAGGCAGTTTCTTCGGCGATTCAACGAAGAAAGACGAAAAGCTATTGGAGAGGAGGTTGCTCGGCACTTGGTGGCTGGGTTCATTGTCGAAGTTTTTCACCCGGAGTGGCTGGCTAACCCGGTGCTCGTCCTCAAGAAAAACGGCACCTGGCGGATGTGTGTGGATTACACGGACTTAAATAAAGCTTGTCCGGCTGATCCTTTTGCTCTCCTCCGTATTGATCAAATCATTGATGCTACGGCGGGTTGTGAGCGTCTGAGTTTTTTGGATGCTTATTCTGGATATCATCAGATCAAGATGGCAGTTAAGGACTAGGAGAAGACGGCTTTCATCACTCCATTTGGAGCCTTCTGCTATGTATCTATGCCTTTTGGGCTTAAGAGTGCCCAGGCAACTTATCAGCGGTGTGTACAGAACTTTCTCCACAATCAGATTGGACGCAATGTTCATGCTTATGTGGATGACATAGTGGTGAAGTCCAGAGAGAAGGAAACCTTGATATCTAATTTAAAGGAGACCTTTGATAATCTCCGGGTCTACAAGATGATGCTTAACCCGGACAAGTGTGTGTTTGGTGTGCCTGCAGGCAAGCTTTTGGGTTTTTTGGTCTCAAACAGGGGCATTGAAGCTAATCCAGAGAAGATCAAGGTAATCACCTCTCTGGCTAAACCGGCATGCCTCAATGACGTTCAGAGATTGGCGGGTCGAGTAGCCACCTTAAGCCGATTCATAAGCCGGTTAGGTAAGAAGGCCCTACCGCTATACCAGATGATGAAAAAGACAGACACTTTTGTCTAGAGCGACGCTGCTAATACTGCCTTTGAGGATTTAAAGAGACAGTTATCTGAACTGCCGGTCCTAGCAGCTCCTATTGATAGAGAGCCTTTGCTGTTATATGTGGCCGCTAACTCATGAGCTGTCAGTGTTGCGATCGTGGTGGAGCGCAAGGAGGCTGGCAAGGAACATCCGGTTCAACGGCCGGTTTATTACATCAGTGAGGTGCTCATTGAATCTAAACAAAGATATCCACATTGGCAGAAGCTTGTTTACGGAGTGTTCATGGCAAGCCGGAAGCTAAAGCAATACTTCCAAGGTCACCCTATCACTGTGGTGAGTTCTGCCCCCTTGGGAGACATTATCCAGAACAGAGAGGCCACGGGACGAGTCGCCAAGTGGGCCATTGAGCTTGGGCCTCACGGTCTCAAGTACATGCCATGTACTGCTATTAAGTCTCAGGTCTTGGTGGATTTTTATCAATGATTGGACAGAGTTGCAGGCACCTGAGGAGAAGCCGGATAACACATATTGGACTATTCACTTTGATGGGTCCAGGCAGTTAGAAGGCTCGGGGGCTGGAGTAGTTTTAACTTCCCCTCGTGTTGACAAATTCTGTTATGTGCTCCGGCTTATGTTTCCTTGTACTAACAATGCAGCTGAGTATGAGGCCTTACTCCATGGTCTCCGGATGGCCAAAGAGATGAATTTAAGCCGGGTAAGGTGCTTGGGCGACTCAGACCTTGTGGCTCAACAAGTGTCAGGCAAGTGGGACTCCAAGGATCCTCTTATGGCAGCTTACCATCGTGAAGTTGATGCTGTAGCTGGGCACTTCAAGGGTTATGAGGTGGAACACATTGATCGAAGGAAGAATGAGGCGGCTGATGCCTTAAGCCGGCTGGGATCTCAACGTAAGCCGGTGCCGCCTAATACCTTTCTTGATGTTTTGCATAACCCTTCTGTCAAGTTACCTACAGAAGAAGATCTAGCAGTGCCAGACCCGGAGGCGCAGCTGGTGGTGGCTCTCCACATCATCCCGGATTGGACAGTGCCTTATTTGGCTTATATGACCCGGGGAGAGTTTCCTGAGGATGAGACCTTGGCAAGACAAATCATCTGGCGGTCCAAGTCCATGACAATCGTTAATGGCGAGTTACATCACTGTAGCGTCACTGGAGCGTTTCAACGTTGCGTGTCACCTGCGGAGGGCCAGGAGATACTTCGTGAGATCCATGAAGGGGATTGCGGTCATCATGCCGGCTCAAAATACCTTGTGGCCAAGGCTTTCTGTCATGGGTTTTATTGGCTGACGGCTCATGCTGATGCAGAAGATCTGGTCAGTAAATGTGACAGATGTCAGAAATTCTCATGACGAGCTCATGTGCCAGCTCAGGAATTGAGAATGATTCCAATTACTTGGCCGTTTGCAGTCTGGGGGCTTGACATGGTTGGACCTTTCAAAAGGTCCAAAGACAAAAAGACACATCTCCTGGTGGAAGTGGATAAGTTCACAAAGTGGGTCGAGGTAGAGCCGGTCAGTAAGTGTGATGCAGCAACAGCGGTTCAGTTCATGAAAAAAGTGATCTTCCGTTTTGGTTTTCCACACAGCATCATAACTGATAATGGCACTAATCTCTCCAAGGGTGCCATGGGAGAGTTCTGTCAAAGGGAACATATCCGGCTTGATATTTCGGCTGTTGCTCATCCTCAATCCAATGGTCAAGCAGAAAGAGCAAATCAGGAGATCTTGAAAGGCATCAAACCCCGGCTTTTGGTCCCCTTACAGCGAACGCCGGTTGTTGGGTGGAGGAGTTACCTTCTGTACTTTGGAGCATCAATACTACACCTAACAGATCTACGGGTTACACACCTTTCTTCATGGTGTATGGAGCAGAGGCGGTCCTACCGAGTGACATACGGCATGACTCACCCCGGGTGGCGGCTTACGTTGAGGCTAACAACGAAAGAGCTCGTCAAGATGCACTTGACCTGTTGGACGAAGAGCGAGACTTGGCAATTGCCCGCTCGGCGATTTACCAGCAAGACCTGCGCCGCTACCACAGCCGCCGGGTTAGATCCAGAACCTTTCAGGAAGGCGACTTAGTGCTCCAGCTCATCCAGGATCAATCTGACATGCACAAGCTATCCCCTCCTTGGGAAGGACCCTTTGTGGTCAGCAAGAATCTGAACAACGGGTCATACTACCTTATCGATGTTCGAGAGCACAAAGACTCACGTAAGTCGGAGGAGGAGACCCGCCGGCCGTGGAATATCGCTCATCTTCAGCCTTATTATACTTGAGCCATCGGCTCTAAGTATGTAGACATTTTGATAATGTATATATTAGATAAAGCAATAAAGCAGGACCTCTGTCCTTTTTTCCACCCTAAACAAGTGTATGTGTCTTCTTTGTCATGTGGTGGAAACGACCAACAGGGAACGGGTCATATCTGAATCCAGCTTTCTCTCTGGTCCGGCTTAAGATCATATCTGAATCTGGCCATGGTCACTTGGGGGCTTCCTGTTCAAACATAGGTCGTATTCAAACCAAAGAGAACATAGCTGTCGATACCCACTTGATCGGCATACTGCCAAACTCACTTGGGGGCTTCTTGATCATATTTGAATCATAGCTTAACCCCTTTGGGTCTGACGTGGATCGTATTCGAATCAGCGTCATTAAAAAACTCTTATGGTCACTTGGGGGCTTCCTGTTCAAACATAGATCATATTCGAACCAAAGAGAACATAGCTGTCGATACCCACTTGATCGGCATCGCCACAGCCACTAGGGGCTATATGATCGTATCCGAATCTTAGCTTAACCCCTTTGGAACGGTTCGCTGATCGTATTCGAATCAGAGGCCTTTAAATCTTATTTATTATTCGTCATGTTTTGTAAGTGTCAGTATTTAACTATCTTGAAACTCTCTTGAAAACATTATGGAGTGGCTTTCATTCCTCCGGATTAATATTGGTTACCTCGGGTTGTTACGAACCAGGTAAACTTCTATATATCAATTTTCAGGAGTTAAGAATACCCTCAGGGGTTGGGTTATATGAGCCGGAGAGGTATCTACAAGCATCACATGTATATCATTATGATTATGTCTACTAAGCTTAATCGTAAGTTGGTTTTCCTAATATTGCTTGGTATATACTCCGGGTTATCAATACCTTTATATGACCCCTGCGGCGGTAAGTGGCCAGAGGATTCTTTGTTTGTCCCTTATGCAAGATAAGGCAAGTAACTTTTGTTTAAACATAAAGGAACAAGAAGATCAATAAAAAGCTAGAAATATACAGCGATGTCGGCTTAAGAAAGTATTGAGCGCCATAAACATGCGCGAAGGCATGACAAAAATCGAGAGTTTTTCTACCCTATTACAAGACTCCCCGAGTCTGAATAGTGAAGCATTGTTTTCACAAAGACACAAACATATGACACCCGACGTCTTTACCCCTTTGCTTGGCTTGACGATTCCGGGTTATCCTTCTCCGCCTCTTCGTCTGCTGCCCTGTCCTGGAAGGTTGAGGAGGCCCAGTCAATGCCACTCAAGGCTTCAAACTCAGCTTCATCATCTATTAAACCGGTTGGGTCGACTTCAGGGGCAAAGGTATGCTTACGAGTTGGAGGGATCATCCTGACATCATCATAATGAGGTATTGGAATCCTCCGGTTCTCGTTGTCATAACCCGGCTGGTACTTGGTAAGATCAGTGTCGTTCCCAATGAGGGTAGCCACAGGGCGTATGTCTTTTACACAGGCGGTGAAGTCCGCCTCATCAAACAAGGTGCCATCCTCCTTCAGACTCGGATATCCAAGACTGAGGTCGGCCGGATCTAGTTCTGGAATCCACGCCTTGGCCCATCTCAAGGCAGCTATCGCTCCGGCTCTGGCAGATGCCCGTCTTAGCTCTTGGACCCGCTGAGGCAGCACAACAAGCCGTTTTAGCACATCTTGTAGGAGATGGGGGACATCATTTGATAAAGCCACAACGGCCAAAGCACGTTGTGACCCGGTGTACAATTGCTCCACCAGAGTGTAGACTGCCTTCAGTTTGACCACCATATCCTGCTTGAGGTTTGTGCTCCTGGGGCCTGTGTTATTAAACAAAGGGTAAGCCGAAGGCAATAATTAACCTAATCATCAAAGGAAGGATTGCAATATTCGAGGTTCATATAAAGTAACTTACCGAAGATTGCTGAGACCATTCGAGATATCTGACGCTTTAAGCCGGACAGCTCGGTGTTTGCTTTTGCAAGGGATGCTTCGACTGTCTCGGCCCAAGTCACCAGAGAGGCCTTCTCATCACCCCAGGTTTTCTTCTCCGATTCAAAGTTCTTCTTCAACTTCTCTTGTTCAGAGATGCTGAATTCAAACTTGGAGTTGGCCTTTTGAATTTCAAGTTCCTGGGCTGCCAGGCGGCTCTTCAGGTCCGCAATCTCTGACTCAAATTGACTTATGGTGGTCTGCATTGGTACCGGGTCATAGTCAGGATCATGATACAAATAAAGTTAAGTCCCAAGCACTTTGCAAGCAAAGATACTTGACACTTGGGGGCTAATGTATGCTGAAGAATTCTACATTACAACGTTGGTTTAAGCAGATTAAGTCCCACGCACTTTGCAACCAAAGATACGTGGCACTTGGGGGCTAATGTGTATCGCAAGTTCAACATTTCTTGCTACAGCCGGCTTAATTGTTTTCTTTCTAAGTCGGACAAACGGTGCTAGACAGTTTTGTAAGTCTACAACATATTTACTCATAAGCAATAGACTTGGGGGCTGGTACAGTAAGTATGGTTAAGAGAAGGTAGCATAAGTCATACCTCAGATTTTTGCTGTATTTGCTTCACCATGTCAATTTCCAGGTCACGGCTGCTATGCACTTGGTTGATATAGCCCGAGACGATCTCTCCAATACTCAAATGAGTATAGTCAGTAATGTCCATCTTGGCCTTTCAGCGTTCTAACAACTCCTCCTTAGCAAAACACTTGGCAAGCACGGTGGGCCGAGCCGGTTCAACAAACTGAGTCTTGAGTATTTCCACTTCTGGATTAGTCGTCTTGGCCGGGCTAGGTGCTTCCGGGTTATCAGAACCATCAAGAGTATATTCAGCAGACGGGTCAGAAGTTGGTGCTGGAATGTCATGAGCCGGCTCAGGCGGTGGCTGATGTGTGGAAGAGTCGGGAGCAGCCGTGCCCAGTTCTGGCTCAGTTACTATAGGGTCTTGAGCCAGCTTATCCTTCTTGGTTTTCTTCCTGGGCTTCACTTGCACACTATGGACAAGGCAGAAGAGTGAGTACAAAAACATGAGTAAGATAAACCATAAGCTAAACTAATTGGCATTACCCAGGGGCAGTCTTGAAAGCCGGCATGTTTGACTGCATAGACTCGCCGGAGGAAGGAGAGGTATCCTGATAATTGGAGTCAGATGAATTAAGAGGTTGACGAATTAAACCCGCCAAAGGTGAAGCAGGGCGTAAGTCGGAGATAACCTTGTTCCGACGCTTCCTGGTGACGTCAGGTAAGCCGGAGGAGAGCTCTGCGTCCTTGCTGGTCCGGGTCTGCCTCCGGCTTTCAATTTGCTGTCGCTTCAAAAGAAAGTCAGGTCTTGGTAAGCCAAAGGATGTGAAAATCTTACTTTCCGAGTTACTCTTCGAATTCTCTGACGCGGCAGAGGCTCGCAGTCGGAGAAGATTATAGTTACCTCTTCTTCGACGGGTTGGCTGTTTCCCGTGTCTTCCTGAAAGAGAAGTAATGTCAGTGGGATGATGATAAAAGAGTCAGGGAAGTTTAAAAGTTACCTCTTCTTCATTGTCATCAGAGTCATCAAGTTGGAACATCTCTGAGGCGCTTGGTTTCCTTTTCTTGGAAGTGGTAGGCTTGGCGGTTTTTCTGTCGGCTCTCTTAGCCGCCCTTACTTGTTTGGCCGCCTCATGGTCATACTGGACCTTCCAGAAACCGTCATCTGCCTGTGAGAAATTATAAAAGGTTGTGAGTAAAAGCAAAGTATACATGGTAAAGAGTAGTTATTGAGGCTGATGACTTACTACAGGGGCCGGGTTCTTCTTGTAGAAGGGCAGTAAGCCGAAGGTGTTGCTGGTCACTGTGCCCTCTTTTAACAAGGACTGGGTTGTAGCTTCCACCACGTCATCTGGTAAGTCGTCAGAACTATGACGCTGAGGATCATCCTTCTCGCTTGAGTAAGTACACATTAAGCCAGGACGGCGGCTTAACGGAATTACTCTCCAAGCAACCCATACTCGGACCAGGTTGATGCCATCTAAGCCGTTCCCCAAAAGAGCTTTGATCTTCTTGATAGTGGGGGTGAGTGGCAGACGCTCAATGGCAGTCAACTTGTCTGGCAGCGGATGGTTAGATTCAAGGCGCAAGGCGCGGAAGCTGGGCAGCGGGTTTTGACCAGCCGGAGAAGTGTCCTGGCAGTAGAACCATGTCTGGTTCCAGTCCTTTGGATGACTCGGTAATTCAGCATAAGGGAACAGGCAGTCTCTCCGCCTTTGAATTGATATGCCACCAAGTTCCAGACTGGGCCCGTTGGCGCGCTCGTTCTGCCGGTTCAAATAGAACAATTCTCTGAACAAAAGTAGGCTGGGCTCTTCTCCAAGGTAGACCTCACAGAAAACTTGGAACTTGCAGATATTTGACACGGAATTGGGCCCGATGTCTTGAGGTCTTAAGTCAAAGAAGTGCAAAACGTCTCTAAAGAATTTTGAACCGGGTGGAGCGAATCCCCAGCTCATATGATCCGTGAAAACTATTACCTCCCCTTCTTTGGGACGAGGTTTCTCCTCGGACGGGTCAGGAGCACGATAAGACAAGACCTCCTTCTTGGGAAAATGACCGGACTTCACAAATTCAGACAGTTTGTTTTCTGTGACAATAGACGGGACCCAGTTGCAGGTCACAGGAGCCTTGGGAGCCTTAGGTGCCATGGTGTAAGTGGAAGCCTATGACAAAGTAAAAAATTTCCGGTTTAAAACATAACCCGGAGGAGAGCATTCTAATGTATTCAAGGTGGCGGCTTAAGAAGGGGCCGAATGACATATAGGTGACTATGCAATAATGTTTAAACCGCTGCAGGTATCAAAGGTAATTAAAATTTTCTTAAGTCGCCAGAAGCAAGCGGTGCTGACAGCCGGGGTTGTCTTAAACCGGTCGCATGAACTACTATGGCTAAGACAGATTCAATAGAGGTAATTTTTGGCTAAGTGTGGAACAAACAGGTTTCACAGATTGCAATTATTATTTTGGATCAAATGGCCGCTCTGGAAAGAAAAATTTCTAGACCTAAAAAACAGTACAGAGAAGTTCATATACTCGAAGAGGGCTTCCAAACAAGGGGAATGAGATCTATTCTTATGCAAGATAGGCACAAACAATTACCGCAATAGTTCTATGTTGTTTTTATGATCTAAATAGTACGTTGGAGGTGAAAACTAGCAAGGGTTGACATCGGGCGGCGATGAACGCCGACGAACTCAAGACAGTTCCAATGCAGATCTGAGGAAGGGAAGAAGAGGAGCTCACAAATGCGGACGAGCTGCGGAGGGTCGCCGTTAATTTTTGGTCAGAATCAGGTTGATGCAGCGGCCTGAGTCGGTGAAGACGAGAGGTTCGACAGCGGCGGCGGCGGAGCTCGAGAGACAGAAAGGCAGCAAGAGGAAGAAGATGACTGAAAGAGGAAGAATGGAAGACCTAGGTCGTGCCTATTTATAAGGAAAGGCCAACCAAGACGGTGCGAGAAACGAGGAGGCCAAACTGTTGGGGAACGTAGTAATTTCAAAAAATTTCCTACGCACACGCAAGATCATGGTGATGCATAGCAACGAGAGGGGAGAGTGTTGTCTACGTACCCTCGTAGACCGAAGCGGAAGCGTTGACACAACGTAGAGGAAGTAGTCGTACGTTCTCCTCGCGATCCAACCGATCACAGCACCGTTACTCCGGCACCTCCGAGTTCTTGGCACACGTTCAGCACGATGACGATCCCCGGGCTCCGATCCAGCAAAGCGTCGGGGAAGAGTTCCATCAGCACGACGGCGTGGTGACGATCTTGATGTGTTACTGGCGCAGGGCTTCGCCTAAGCACTGCAACGATATGATCGAGGTGGAATTTGGTGGAAGGGGGCACCGCACACGGCTAAGGAAAGATCTCAATGATCAATTGTGTGTCTCTGGGGTGCCCCCTGCCCCTGTATATAAAGGAGCCAAGGGGGAGGGGCTGGCCGGCCAAGCTTGGCGCGCCAGGAGAGTCCTACTCCCTCTGGGAGTAGGATTCCCCCCCCCCCAATCCTAGTTGGACTAGGATTCTCCAAGGGGGAGAGAGAGAGAGGGGGCGCCCACCTCTCCTAGTCCTAATAGGACTAGGGGAAGGGGGGAAGGCGCGCAGCCCATGAGGGCAGCCCTCTCACTTCTCCTCCAAGGCCCATGTTGGCCCATTATGCTCCCGGGGGGTTCCGGTAACCCTCCCGGTATTCCGGTAAAATCCTGATTTCACCTGGAGTGCATCCGATGTCCAAACATAGGCTTCCAATATATCATTCTTTACGTCTCGACCATTTCGAGACTCCTCGTCATGTCCGTGATCACATCCGGGACTCCGAACTCCTTCGGTACATCAAAATGCATAAACTCATAATAACTGTCATCGTAACGTTAAGCGTGCGGACCCTACGGTTCGAGAACAATGTAGACATGACCGAGACATGTCTCCGGTCAATAACCAATAGCGGGACCTGGATGCCCATATTGGCTCCTACATATTCTACGAAGATCTTTATCGGTCAGACCGCATAACAACATACGTTGTTCCCTTTGTCATCGGTATGTTACTTGCCCGAGATTCGATCGTCGGTATCCAATACCTAGTTCAATCTCGTTACCGGCAAGTCTCTTTACTCGTTCCGTAATACATCATCTCGCAACTAACTCATTGGTTGCAATACTTGCAAGGCTTTATGTGATGTGCATTACCGAGAAGGCCCTGAGATACCTCTCCGACAATCGGAGTGACAAATCCTAATCTCGAAATACGCCAACCCAATATGTACCGTCGGAGACACATGTAGAGCACCTTTATAATCACCCAGTTACGTTGTGACGTTTGGTAGCACACAAAGTGTTCCTACGGTAAACGGGAGTTGCATAATCTCATAGTTAAAGGAACATGTATAAGTCATGGATAAAAGCAATAGCAACATACTAAACGATCGGGTGCTATGCTAATGGAATGGGTCATGTCAATCAGATCATTCAACTAATGATGTGATCTCGTTAATCAAATAACAACTCTTTGTTCATGGCTAGGAAACATAACCATCTTTGATTAATGAGCTAGTCAAGTAGAGGCATACTAGTGACACTCTGTTTGTCTATGTATTCACACATGTATTATGTTTCCAGTTAATACAATTCTAGCATGAATAATAAACATTTATCATGATATAAGGAAATAAATAATAACTTTATTATTGCCTCTAGGGCATATTTCCTTCAGTCTCCCACTTGCACTAGAGTCAATAATCTAGATTACAAAGTAATGATTATAACACCCATGGAGTCTTGGTGCTGATCATGTTTTGCTCGTGGAAGAGGCTTAGTCAACGGGTCTGCAACATTCATATCCGTATGTATCTTGCATATCTCTATGTCTCCCACCTGGACCAAATCCCGGATGGAGTTGAAGCGTCTTTTGATGTGTTTGGTTCTTTTGTGAAATCTGGATTCCTTTGCCAAGGCAATTGCACCAGTATTGTCACAAAAGATTTTCATTGGACCCGATACGCTAGGTACAACACCTAGATCGGATATGAACTCCTTCATCCAGACTCCTTCATTAGCTGCTTCTGAAGCGGCTATGTACTCAGCTTCACATGTAGATCCCGCCACGACGCTTTGTTTAGAACTGCACCAACTGATAGCTCCACCGTTTAATGTAAATACGTATCCGGTTTGCGATTTAGAATCGTCCGGATCAGTGTCAAAGCTTGCATCGACGTAACCGTTTACGACGAGCTCTTTGTCACCTCCATAAATGAGAAACATATCCTTAGTCCTTCTCAAGTACTTAAGGATGTTCTTGACCGCTGTCCAGTGATCCACTCCTGGATTACTTTGGTACCTGCCTGCTAAACTTACAGCAAGGCACACATCAGGTCTGGTACACAGCATTGCATACATGATAGAGCCTATGGCTGAAGCATAGGGAACATTTTTCATTTTCTCTCTATCTTCTGCGGTGGTCGGGCATTGAGTCTTACTCAACTTCACACCTTGTGCCACAGGCAAGAACCCTTTCTTTGCCTGATCCATTTTGAACTTTTTCAAAACTTTGTCAAGGTATGTGCTTTGTGAAAGTCCTATTAAGCGTCTTGATCTATCTCTATAGATCTTAATGCCCAATATGTAAGCAGCTTCACCGAGGTCTTTCATTGAAAAAACTCTTATTCAAGTATCCCTTTATGCTATCCAGAAATTCTATATTATTTCTGATCAGCAATATGTCATCCACATATAATATCAGAAATGCTACAGAGCTCCCACTCACTTTCTTGTAAATACAGGCTTCTCCAAAAGTCTGCATAAAACCAAATGCTTTGATCACACTATCAAAGCGTTTATTCCAACTCCGAGAGGCTTGCACCAGTCCATAAATGGATCGCTGGAGCTTGCACACTTTGTTAGCTCCCTTTGGATCGACAAAACCTTCTGGTTGCATCATATACAACTCTTCTTCTAGAAATCCATTCAGGAATGCAGTTTTGACATCCATTTGCCAAATTTCATAATCATAAAATGCGGCAATTGCTAACATGATTCGGACAGACTTAAGCATCGCTACGGGTGAGAAAGTCTCATCGTAGTCAATCCCTTGAACTTGTGGAAAACCTTTTGCAACAAGTCGAGCTTTATAGACAGTAACATTACCATCAGCGTCAGTCTTCTTCTTAAATATCCATTTATTCTCAATTGCTTGCCGATCATCGGGCAAGTCAACCAAAGTCCACACTTTGTTCTCATACATGGATCCCATCTCAGATTTCATGGCCTCAATCCACTTTGCGGAATCTGGGCTCACCATCGCTTCTTCATAGTTCGTAGGTTCATCATGGTCTAGTAACATGACTTCCAAAATAGGATTACCGTACCACTCTGGTGCGGATCTTACTCTGGTTGATCTACGAAGTTCAGTAGAAACTTGATCTGAAGTTTCATGATCATTATCATTAGCTTCCTCCCTATTTGGTGTAGGTGTCACAGAAACTGATTTCTGTGACGTACTACTTCTCAATAAGGGAGTAGATACAGTTATCTCATCAAGTTCTACTTTCCTCCCACTCACTTCTTTCGAGAGAAACTCCTTCTCTAGAAAGTTTCCGACTTTAGCAACAAAAATTTTGCCTTCGGATCTGTGATAGAAGGTATACCCAACAGTCTCCTTTGGGTATCCTATGAAGACACATTTTTCCGATTTGGGTTCGAGCTTATCAGGTTGAAGCTTTTTCACATAAGCATCGCAGCCCCAAACTTTAAGAAACGACAACTTTGGTTTCTTGCCAAACCATAGTTCATAAGGCGTCGTCTCAACGGATTTCGATGGTGCCCTATTTAACGTGAATGCGGCTGTCTCTAGAGCATAACCCCAAAACGATAGTGGTAAATCGGTAAGAGACATCATAGATCGCACCATATCCAGTAAAGTACGATTACGACGTTCGGACACACCATTACGTTGTGGTGTTCCGGGTGGCGTGAGTTGCGAAACTATTCCGTATTGTTTCAAATGTAGACCAAACTCGTAACTCAAATATTCTCCTCCACGATCAGATCGTAGAAACTTTATTTTCTTGTTACGATGATTTTCCACTTCACTCTGAAATTCTTTGAACTTTTCAAATGTTTCAGACTTGTGTTTCATTAAGTAGATATACCCATATCTGCTTAAATCATCAGTGAAGGTGAGAAAATAACGATATCCGCCACGAGCCTCAACATTCATTGGACCACATACATCAGTATGTATGATTTCCAATAAATCTGTTGCTCTCTCCACAGTACCGGAGAACGGTGTTTTAGTCATCTTGCCCATAAGGCACGGTTCGCAAGTGCCAAGTGATTCATAATCAAGTGACTCCAAAAGTCCATCAGTATGGAGTTTCTTCATGTGTTTTACACCGATATGACCTAAACGGCAGTGCCACAAATAAGTTGCACTATCATTATCAACTCTGCATCTTTTGGCTTCAACATTATGAATATGTGTATCACTACTATCGAGATTAAGTAAGAACAAACCATTCTTTAATGGTGCATGACCATAAAAGATATTACTCATATAAATAGAACAACCATTATTCTCTGATTTAAATGAATAACCGTCTCGCATCAAACAAGATCCAGATATAATGTTCATGCTCAACGCTGGTACTAAATAACAATTATTTAGATCTAATATTAATCCCGAAGGTAGATGTAGAGGTAGCGTGCCGACCGCGATCACATCGACTTTGGAACCATTTCCCACGCGCATCGTCACCTCGTCCTTAGCCAATCTTCGCTTAATCCATAACCCCCTGTTTTGAGTTGCAAATATTAGCAACAGAACCAGTATCAAATACCCAGGTGCTACTGCGAGAATTAGTAAGGTACACATCAATAACATGTATATCATATATACCTTTGTTAACCTTGCCATCCTTCTTATCCGCCAAATACTTGGGGCAGTTCCGCTTCCAGTGACCAGTCTGCTTGCAATAGAAGCACTCAGTTTCAGGCTTAGTTCCAGACTTGGGTTTCTTCTCTTGATTAGCAACTTGCTTGCTGTTCTTTTTGAAGTTCCCCTTTTTCTTCCCTTTGCCCTTTTTCTTGAAACTAGTGGTTTTGTTAACCATCAACACTTGATGCTCCTTTTTGATTTCTACCTCCGCGGCTTTCAGCATCGCGAAGAGCTCGGGCATAGTTTTGGTCATCCCTTGCATATTATAGTTCATCACGAAGCTCTTGTAGCTTGGTGGCAGTGATTGGAGAATTCTGTCAATGACACAATCATCCGGAAGATTAACTCCCAGTTGAATCAAGTGATTGTTATACCCAGACATTCTGAGTATATGCTCACTGACAGAACCATTCTCCTCCATCTTACAGCTATAGAACTTATTGGAGACTTCATATCTCTCAATCCGGGCATTTACTTGAAATATTAACTTCAACTCCTGGAACATCTCATATGCTCCATGGTGTTCAAAACATCGTTGAAGTCCCGGTTCTAAGCCGTAAAGCATGGCACACTGAACTATAGAGTAGTCATCAGCTTTGCTTTGCCAGACGTTCACAACATCTGGCGTAGCTCTTGCACCAGGCCTGGCACCTAGCGGTGCTTCCAGGACGTAATTCTTCTGTGCAGCAATGAGGATAATCCTCAAGTTACGGACCCACTCCGTGTAATTGCTACCATCATCTTTCAACTTTGCTTTCTCAAGGAACGCATTTAAAATTCAACGGAACAACAGCACGAGCCATCTATCTACACAACATAGACAAGCAAGATACTATCAGGTACTAAGTTCATGATAAATTTAAGTTCAATTAATCATATTACTTAAGAACTCCCACTTAGATAGACATCCCTCTAATCCTCTAAGTGATCACGTGATCCAAATCAACTAAACCATGTCCGATCATCACGTGAGATGGAGTAGTTTCAATGGTGAACATCACTATGTTGATCATATCTACTATATGATTCACGCTCGACCTTTCGGTCTCCGTGTTCCGAGGCCATATCTGTTATATGCTAGGCTCGTCAAGTTAAACCTGAGTATTCCGCGTGTGCAACTGTTTTGCACCCGTTGTATTTGAACGTAGAGCCTATCACACCCGATCATCACGTGGTGTCTCAGCACGAAGAACTTTTGCAACGGTGCATACTCAGGGAGAACACTTCTTGATAATTTAGTGAGAGATCATCTTATAATGCTACCGTCAATCAAAGCAAGATAAGATGCATAAAAGGATAAACATCACATGAAATCAATATAAGTGATATGATATGGCCATCATCATCTCGTGCTTGTGATCTCCATCTTCGAAGCACCGTCATGATCACCATCGTCACCGGCGCGACACCTTGATCTTCATCGCAGCATCGTTGTCGTCTCGCCAATCTTATGCTTCCACGACTATCACTACCGCTTAGTAATAAAGTAAAGCATTACATCGCGATTGCATTGCATACAATAAAGCGACAACCATATGGCTCCCGCCAGTTGCCGATAACTCGGTTACAAAACATGATCATCTCATACAATAAAATTTAGCATCATGTCTTGACCATATCACATCACAACATGCCCTGCAAAAACAAGTTAGACGTCCTCTACTTTGTTGTTGCAAGTTTTACGTGGCTGCTACGGGCTTAAGCAAGAACTCATCTTACCTACGCATCAAAACCACAACGATAGTTTGTCAAATAGACTCCGTTTTAACCTTCTCAAGGACCGGGCGTAGCCACACTCGGTTCAACTAAAGTTGGAGAGACAGTCTTCCGCAAGCCATCTATGTGCAAAGCACGTCGAGGGAACCGGTCTCGCGTAAGAGTACGCGTAAGGTTGGTCCGGATCGTCTCGTCCAACAATACCGCTGAACCAAAGTATGACATGCTGGTAGGCAGTATGACTTGTATCGTCCACAACTCACTTGTGTTCTACTCGTGCAAATAACATTAAACCATAAAAACCTAGCCTCTGATACCACTGTTGGGGAACGTAGTAATTTCAAAAAATTTCCTACGCACACGCAAGATCATGGTGATGCATAGCAACGAGAGGGGAGAGTGTTGTCTACGTACCCTCGTAGACCGAAGCGGAAGCGTTAACACAACGTAGAGGAAGTAGTCGTACGTTCTCCTCGCGATCCAACCGATCACAGCACCGTTACTCCGGCACCTCCGAGTTCTTGGCACACGTTCAGCTCGATGACGCTCCCCGGGCTTCGATCACGGCGGGTTATCATGAAGCCAGAAGATGACGTCACGGCGGGTTACGACCTTTGCACTGACGGAAGACAGGAAGATGTTTTTTTAAGGTATTTTAAGATTGACATGAACGGGTTCAAATCAATCTGGGGCCTAATGTTGGGGATATAACTATTTGTGTAAGCCGCCCAGGAGGGGCCGGGTTATGCAAAGAGAGGTTCATCAGAAGCCCAAGACCAAGCATGAAGAGGACGGGTCAATAAAGGGTCTAAAGGCCCGCAGGCGACTTAAGGCCCATAGTGACAAACCGCCATAATGGCATGACTTGTAACATAAGGTAGAAGTAAATAGTCACCAAGCCGGACACTGTTCATGAGCCGGCCGGGACTCTGTAGGCCGCAGGGCGTCGACTCGTGTATATAAGGGTATGACCCGCCGACGGCTTAGGGCAAGAAACAACCCATCGAGAGCCGGGCATAGCGTATCTCGCTCCCTGGTCATCGAAACAACAAGCAATACCAACCCAACTAGACGTAGGCCTTACCTTCACTGTAAGGGGCCGAACTAGTATAAAACCTCTCGTGTCCTTTGTCCCGATTAACCCCTTTAAGCTTCCTAGCTGCGATGGCTCCACAACTAAGTCCTTGCAAGAGGACATCTGCCGTGACAATTCCACGACAGTTTGCGTCAACTTGATTTCAGCACAAGCCCCTTTTTGTTTACCCCACCGAGCTCCACCAAAAACCGAAGCTAGTTCTTTGATACCTGTCTTTCAATCGCTTTAACACATTCGGGAGAAGCACAATCTGATGTGAACTCATAAGAACTTTGGTGAGTAAGAGGTGAGGTTGTGTGATTCCACAAAATTATCCTATTCCACTTTTGGCCTTACTAACATGGCAAGATCTAGATCGAGTGTTCATGGAGAAAACCATGGGGAAGAAGATGCCCCGGTCACACGTGCTGATTTTCAGGAATTACAGAACATGGTTCGAGACCTTTGGAGGTTGTTTCACGAGCGACCTCCAGCAGGTGGCGATAGGGTTCGACACCGACAACACCCTATTGACCCACTTGAGGAAGTTGCGGATGAAAATTCCGTGCATGCTGCTGTGGATGGTGACTTGGAGGATGATAACAATAGCCATGGTGGACATGTGGCTGCTGCTCGTGGGCGTGGTGCTGCTGCTCATGGAGGGCAGCGAGGAGGACAACCTCGAGGGCGAGGCCATGGTCCTCATGGGCACTACTATGACCCTCACGAGCGTGTTGCTCGTGGTCATGGAGATGATTTTGATGATTATGATGGTGTCCCATACCGTCGTGCTGCTGAAGATGGGCGTCGTGCAGAACGTCGTGGTCAAGATGGTCGAGATGACATAGCAAGAATCAAGTTGCATATCCCCAAGTTCACAGGAAAGGAAGATCCTGATGCATATTTTGATTGGGAAGAGCAGTGTGATCAGATTTTTCGTATCCATAACCTTGCTGATCCGAAGAGAGTAAACCTTGCTTGTGTTGAGTTTTCTGGTTATGCACTCACTTGGTGGAATCAACTACAAGAAAATCAACTGCTGCTAGGTCGTGATCACATTGACACTTGGGAAGAGATGCAACAATCCATGAGGCGAAGGTTTGTTCCTTCACAATATCAAAGAGATCTCCGAAACAGATTGCAGCGTCTCAGTCAAGGTACGCGCACGGTGGATGAGTACTATAAAGAGATGGAATTGTTGTTGGTTCGTGCTTGTATTCATGAAGATGAGGAGTCAAAGATGGCAAGATTTTTGCATGGTCTTGATACGTCTCCGTCGTATCAATAATTTTTTATTGTTCCATGCCAATATTATTCAACTTTCATATACTTTTGGCAACTTTTTATATTATTTTTGGGACTAACATATTGATCCAGTGCCCAGTGCCAGTTCCTGTTTGTTGCATGTTTTATGTTTCTCAGAATATCCATATCAAACGGAATCCAAATGGGATAAAAAGGGACGGAGCTTATTTTTGGAATATTTGGAAAATTCCGGAAGAAGAAGAAGAAGAAGAAGAAGAAGAAGAAGAAGAAGAAGAAGAAGAAGAAGAAGAAGAAGAAGAAGAAGAAGAAGAAGAAGAAGAAGAAGAAGAAGAAGAAGAAGAAGAAGAAGAAGAAGAAGAAGAAGAAGAAGAAGAAGAAGAAGAAGAAGAAGAAGAAGAAGAAGAAGAAGAAGAAGAAGAAGAAGAAGAAGAAGAAGAAGAAGAAGAAGAAGAAGAAGAAGAAGAAGAAGAAGAAGAAGAAGAAGAAGAAGAAGAAGAAGAAGAAGAAGAAGAAGAAGAAGAAGAAGAAGAAGAAGAAGAAGAAGAAGAAGAAGAAGAAGAAGAAGAAGAAGAAGAAGAAGAAGAAGAAGAAGAAGAAGAATTGCTTGAATTGCTATGATTGATTTAAATTGCTTGTGGTTATGTTGCTGTCCTTTGGTGCCCATCATATGAGCGCGCGCGTGGATCACACCATAGGGTTAGTTGTATGTTGATAGGACTATGTATTGGAGGGCAAGGGTGACAGAAGCTTCAGCCTAGCATAGAAATTGATGCATACGGGATTGAAGGGGGACCAATATATCTTAATACTATGGTTGGGTTTTACCTTAATGAACGTTAGTCGTTGCGGATGCTTGCTAATAGTTCCAATCATAAGTGCATAGAATTCCAAGTAAGGGATGACATGCTAGCAGTGGCCTCTCCCACATAAAACTTGCTATCGGTCTATTAAAGTAGTCAATTGCTTAGGGACAATTTCGCAACTCCTACCACCACTTTTCCACACTCGCTATATTTACTTTATTGCTTCTTTACTTACAACAGCCCCTAGCTTTTATTTACGCTCTCTTTACTTTCTTGCAAACCTTTCCAAAAACACCTACAAAGTACTTCTAGTTTCATACTTGTTCTAGGTAAAGCGAACGTCGAGCGTGCGTAGAGTTGTATCGGTGGTCGATAGAACTTGAGGGAATATTTGTTCTACCTTTAGCTCCTCGTTGGGTTCGACACTCTTACTTATCAAAAGAGGCTACAATTTATCCCCTATACTTGTGGGTTATCAAGACCTTTTTCTGGCGCCGTTGCCGGGGAGTTATAGCGTGGGGTGAATATTCTCGTGTGTGCTTGTTTGCTTTATCACTAAGTAATTTTTATTTGCTGTTCTTAGTTGTTTTCTATCTTTAGTTATGGGTAGGAAACGCAAAATACCTAAAAAATTAGTTGTACCTACTGAACCAATGGTTGAAGAACCACTTAAAATCTATCACACTCCTGAAGCTTTTTACTTGGATCATCTTTGATCCCTATGTGCTCGGGCTAAAACCCCAACTAGCTTAGTTGAGGGCAAATCTTCAGATGAGCATGCTTGTTATGTGCGACACCGAATATCTAAAAAAGGGAAAATTCTATTGGGTCAAATTCATCGTTTGCAATGCTATGCTTGGAATTTATGTGAAATATATGATATTACTTGTTGTTCTGAAAACCCTAAGAAACACCTTCCCTATAAATGTGAGTTTAGTGATAATGGAATCGTATCTTCGTATGCTAAAGGTGTTTATAGTTACTATGATGTTCAACAAATTGAAGAATTTGTTGCTTTTAAGGGTGCTTATGAAATTGCTTCTTTGATTGAAAAGTATGGTGCTACTCTTTACAAATCTGAAATTTTTGCCATACTTAAATATTGCTATGATAATTATGCTTCTAATGGAGGACTACCCCACTGTCCAAGAAGAGACTAATATTTTGCAGGAGTCTATGGAAGAAGAAATTGATGAAACTGTGAGCTCATTGGATGAAAAAGACGAGGAGGAGAGCGAAGAACAAAAGGAGGAAGAGCGGATTAGCTACCCGTGCCCACCTTCTAATGAGAGTAACTCTTCAACTCATACAGTGTTTAATTTCCCTTCGTGCTTACCGAAGGATGATTGCTATGATGACTATTATGATCCCGTTGATTCTCTTGAAATATCCCTTTTTGATGATGCTTGCTATGCTTGTGGCCAAGATGCCAATATGAATTATGCTTATGGAGATGAACTTGCTATAGTTCCTTATGTTAAACATGAAACTGTTGCTATTGCACCCACACATGATAGTCCTATTATCTTTTTCAATTCTCCCGACTACACTATATCGGGGAAGTTTACCCTTATTAAGGATTATATTGATGGCTTGCCTTATACCATTGCACATGATGATTTTGATAGTTATAATATGCATGTGCTTGCTGGTCCTACTTGCAATTATTATGAGAGAGGAACTATATCTCCACCTCTCTATGTTTCCAACATGATAAAATTGCAAGAAACCGTTTATACTATGTATTGGCCTTTACTATGTGTGCATGAATTGTTCTTTTATGACATGCCGATGCATAGGAAGAGAGTTAGACTTCTTCATTACATGATATATGTTACTTTGTGCTCACTACTAAATTACAAATCATTGCTAATTAAAATTGGCTTTGATATACCTTGGGATCCGGGTGGATTCACTACTTGAGCACTATATGCCTAGCTTAATGGCTTTAAAGAAAGCGCTGCCAGGGAGACAACCCGGAAGTTTTAGAGAGTCATTTATTTCTGTTGAGTGCTTTCTTATAGTTTAAAAACAACAAAAATAAAGAGGGGAACCCAAAACTTTTCAAAAAGGAAAGTGAAAGTGAGAAAGACAAGCATTGTTGAAGTGGGATAGCTCCTTGAACTTTGTTCATGCTCACGGCAATTTTATGAATCTTGATTACAAAAGCTTTTCAACAAAAATAATTATCCCCTTGTACAATTCCATTGTATTATAAAAATAATGTGCCAAGGTTTGCCTTTAGGATGTTTACAATACTTGTTGGTTTGTACGGTGCATGACAGAAACTTTGGCTGTAGTGCGCGATTTTTAATGTTTTACTGGAACGTCAAATGGTTCTGATTCTTTTTTCACTGTCTTGCTGTACAAATTGTTTATTTTTTCCTAATTTTGGCAGAATTTTTCAAGTATCAGAAGTATGGTGAATGTTCAGATTGTTACAGACTGTTCTGTTTTAGTCAGATTCTGTTTTTGATGCATAGTTTGCTTGTTTTGATGAAACTATCGATTTATATCATGGATTAAGCCATGAAAAAGTTATATTACAGTAGACACAATGCAAAAACAAAATATGAATTGGTTTTCAATAGTACTTAGAGTAGTGATTTGCTTTATTATACTAACGGATCTTACCGAGTTTTCTGTTGAAGTTTTGTGTGGATGAAGTGTTCGATGATCGAAGAGGTCTCGATGTGAGAAGAAGGAAGAGAGGCAAGAGCTCAAGCTTTGGGATGCCCGAGGCACCCCAAGTAAATATTCAAGGAGACTCAAGCGTCTAAGCTTGGGGATGCCCCGGAAGGCATCCCCTCTTTCTTCAACAAGTATCGGTATGTTTTCGGATTCGTTTCGTTCATGCGATATGTGCAATCTTGGAGCGTCTTTTGAATTTAGTTTTCACTTTTCCTTTTATGAACCATGCTGGTATGAGATGGTCCTTGGTTGATTTATAGAATGCTCTTTGCACTTCACTTATATCTTTTGAGTATGGCTTTATAGAATGCTTCATGTGCTTCACTTATATCATTTGAAGTTTGGATTGCCTGTTTCTCTTCACTTAGACAACCACCATTTGTAGAATGCTATTTTGCTTCAGTTATATTTGTTAGAGCTTGGACATATCTTTTGTAGAAAGAATTAAACTCTCATTCTTCACTTATATCTATTTAGAGAGATGACAGGAACTGGTCATTCACATGGTTATTCATAAAACCCTACATAAAACTTGTAGATCACTAAATATGATATGTTTGATTCCTTGCAATAGTTTTGCGATATAAAGGTGGTGATATTAGAGTCGTGCTAGTTGAGTAATTGTGAAATTGATAAATACTTGTGTTGAGGTTTGCAAGTCCCGTAGCATGCACGTATGGTGAACCGTTATGTAACGAAGTCGGAGCATGAGGTGTTTATTGATTGTCTTCCTTATGAGTGGCGGTCGGGGACGAGCGATGGTCTTTTCCTACCAATCTATCCCCCTAGGAGCATGCGCGTAGTACTTTGTTTTGATGACTAATAGGTTTTTGCAATAAGTATGTGAGTTCTTTATGACTAATGTTGAGTCCATGGATTATACGCACTCTCACCCTTCCATCATCGCTAGCCTCTTCGGTACCGTGCATTGCCCTTTCTCACCTCGAGAGTTGGTGAAAACTTCACCGGTGCATCCAAACCCCGTGATACAATACGCTCTATCACACATAAACCTCCTTATATCTTCCTCAAAACAGCCATCATACCTACCTATCATGGCATTTCCATAGCCATTCCGAGATATATTGCCATGCAAATTCCATCATCATCATATACATGACTTGAGCATTTATTGTCATATTGCTTTGCATGATCGTAAGATAGCTAGCATGATTTTTTCATGGCTTGTCCGTTTTTTATGTCATTGCTATGCTAGATCATTGCACATCCCGGTACACCGTCGGAGGCATTCATATAGAGTCATATCTTTGTTCTAGATATCGAGTTGTAATATTGAGTTGTAAGTAAATAAAAGTGTGACGATCATCATTATTAGAACATTGTCCCATGTGAGGATATCAAAATAAAAGAGGCCAAAGAAGCCCAAATAAAAAAAGAAGAGGCCAAAGAAGCCCACCAAAAAATATATAAAGAAATGAGAGAAAAAGAGAGAAGAGGAAATGTTACTATCCTTTTACCACACTTGTACTTCAGAGTAGCACCATGATCCTTCATATAGAGAGTCTCTTGAGTTATCACTTTCATATACTAGTGGGAATTTTCATTATAGAACTTGACTTGTATATTCCGATGATGGGCTTCCTCGAACGCCCGAGGTCTTCATGAGCAAGCAAGTTGGATGCACACCCACTTAGTTTCCAGTTTGAGCTTTCATACACTTATAGCTCTTAGTGCATCCGTTGTATGGCAATCCCTACTCACTCACATTGATATCTATCAATGGGCATCTCCATAGCCCGTTGATACGCCTAGTTGATGTGAGACTTTCTCCTTTTTTTGTCTTCTCCACATAACCCCCACCATCATATTCTATTCCACCTATAGTGCTATGTCCATGGCTCACGCTCATGTATTGCGTGAAAGTTGAAAAGGTTTGAGAATGTCAAAAGTATGAAACAATTGCTTGGCTTGTCATCGGGGTTGTGCATGATTTGAATATTTTGTGTGGTGAAGATGGAGCATAGCCAGACTATATGATTTTGTAGGGATAACTTTCTTTGGCCATGTTATTTTGAAAAGACATGATTGCTTTATTAGTAGGCTTGAAGTATTATTGTTTTTATGTCAAAGGATAGACTATTTCTTTGAATCACTTGTGTCTT
Source organism: Aegilops umbellulata (assembly GCA_032464435.1). Lineage (NCBI taxonomy): Eukaryota > Viridiplantae > Streptophyta > Magnoliopsida > Poales > Poaceae > Aegilops > Aegilops umbellulata. The sequence goes on along the minus strand of CP136055.1, from coordinate 525,036,495 downwards.
AATATTCATGCCATGATTAGACATATGATAAAGATTATGCTAGGTAGCATTCCACATCAAAAATTATCTTTTTTTATCATTTACCTACTCGAGGACGAGCAGGAATTAAGCTTGGGGATGCTGATACATCTCCGTCGTATCTATAATTTTTTTATTGTTCCATGCCAATATTATTCAACTTTCATATACTTTTGGCAACTTTTTATATTATTTTTGAGACTAACATATTGATCCAGTGCCCAGTGCCAGCTCCTGTTTGTTGCATGTTTTATGTTTCGTAGAATATCCATATCAAACAGAATCCAGACGGGATAAAAATGGACGGAGCTTATTTTTGGGACATTTGGAAAATTCCGGAAGAAAAATCCACGCGAGACAGTGCCCGAGGTGGCCACGAGGTAGGGGGGCGCCCCTGCCCCCCCAGGGCGCGCCCCTGACCCTCATGGGCCACCCGTAAGACGGGTGATGCCCTTCTTCGGCCGCAAGAAAGCTAATTTTTGGTAAAAAATCGCGGCGAAGGTTTCAGTCCAATCGGAGTTACAGATCTCCATATATATACGAAACGGTGAAAGGGCAGCAAAACAGAACGCGGAAACAGAGAGAGACAAAGAGACAGATCCAATCTCGGAGGCGCTCTCGCCTCTCCCACGCCATGGAGACCATGGACCAGAGGGGAAACCCTTCTCCCATCTAGGGAGAAGGTCAAGGAATAAGAAGAAGAAGGGGGGCTCTGTCCCCCTCGCTTCCGGTGGCGCCGGAACGCCGCCGGGGGCCATCCTCATCACTGCGATCTACACCAACACCTCCGCCATCTTCACCAACATCTCCATCACCTTCCCCCCTCTATCTACAGCGGCCCACTCTCCCGCAACCCGCTGTACCCTCTACTTGAACATGGTGCTTTATGCTTCATATTATTATCCAATGATGTGTTGCCATCCTATGATGTCTGAGTAGATTTTCGTTGTCCTATCGGTGGTTGATGGATTGCTATGATTGATTTAAGTTTCTTGTGGTTGTGTTGCTGTCCTTTGGTGCCCATCATATGAGCAAGCGCGTGGATCACACCATAGGGTTAGTTGTATGTTGATAGGACTATGTATTGGAGGGCAAGGGTGACAGAAGCTTCAGCCTAGCATAGAAATTGATGCATACGGGATTGTAGGGGGACCAATATATCTTAATACTATGGTTGGGTTTTACCTTAATGAACGTTAGTAGTTGCGGATGCCTGCTAATAGTTCCAATCATAAGTGCATAGAATTCCAAGTAAGGAATGACATGCTAGCAATGGCCTCTCCCACATAAAACTTGCTATCTGTCTAGTAAAGTAGTCAATTGCTTAGGGACAATTTCGCAACTCCTACCACCACTTTTCCACACTCGCTATATTTACTTTATTGCTTCTTTACTTACAACATCCCCTAGCTTTTATTTACGCTCTCTTTACTTTCTTGCAAACCTTTCCAAAAACACCTACAAAGTACTTCTAGTTTCATACTTGTTCTAGGTAAAGCGAACGTCGAGTGTACGTAGAGTTGTATCGGTGGTCGATAGAACTTGAGGGAATATTTGTTCTACCTTTAGCTCCTCGTTGGGTTCGACACTCTTACTTATCAAAATAAGCTACAATTGATCCCCTATACTTGTGGGTTATCAGGTCTCAACAATGAAATTTCTGATTTTGTGGAGATGTTTCCCTATAACACTCTACAAGATAATTTGGAGCAAGCAAAGCGCACGGAGAGGAAGGTGCAGCGGAGTGGTCATGGACGTATATCTCATAACCGCACCACCACACCATGGCAAAGGTTGCAGCCAAGTGCCTCTCATGGTGGTTCTTAGTTTTAGCATACTTCACACCCTACTGCCACCCGGCGAACAACGGCTTCATCGCCATCATCACCAGCCCCTAGGAATGTGGACAAGCGTGCTCCTTCTGCTGCTGGAAGTACCTCTAACCCCACGGCTGTACCATCATCTCGAAGCCGAGATATTGAGTGTTGGAAGTGCAAAGGGCATGGTCACATTTCTTCTGAATGTTGAAACAAGAGAGTTATCTTTGTGAATGAACAAGGTGAATGGGAATCTGAGAGTGAGCATGAAGATAATGGAGCATTGGGTGATCATGAGGATGAATAGGGCGAGAAGAGTGGTTGTGATATTCAGGCCGACATGGGAGATTGCTTTGTTTCTCGTCGTGTGCTTAGTGTTAATGCAGCTAGAGAAGAGAAAGGGCAGCGACATAATATTTTTCACACCCGTGGCACCATCAAGGACAAGGTTTGTAGAATTATTGTTGACAATGGCAGTTGCAACAACATTGCAAGTTCAGATTTGGTAGAGAAGTTGGGGCTGAAACAAAGATATGGCAGTTGCAACAACATCCGGTGTGTGCTTGCTGTCCTAAGACAGGAGAAATTATATGCTAACAAGGAAAAGTGCACATTTTGCATAAAAAAGTTGTGTTTCTTGGCTTTGTTGTTTCATGACAAGGTGTGGAGGTAGATGAGGAGAAGGTCAAAGCCATCCGTGAGTGGATGCCTCCACAAAATGTAATCCAAGTACGAAGCTTTCTAGGCCTTACTGGTTTCTACCGTCCATTTGTGAAGGACTTCAACCATTGCTTCCCCAATGAATGAGCTAACCCAGAAAGATGTTCCCTTCAAGTGGGCAAACACACAAGAGAAGGCTTTCCAAGAGCTAAAAGAAAAATTGACATCCACACCATTGCTTGCACTACCCAACTTTGGTAAGACTTTTGAAATTGAATGTGATGCAAGTGGTGTGGGTATTGGAGCCGTACTAATGCAAGAAGGCAGGCCTATTGCATATTTTAGTGAGAAGCTAAGTGGTCCAAGTCTAAATTACTCAATTTATGACAAAGAATTATATGCACTTGTGAGATCTTTGGAAACATGGCAACATTATTTGTGGACTAAAGAATTTGTGATACATTCCGACCATGAATCTTTAAAGCACCTTAGGGGTCAACAAAAACTGAATCGTAGACATGCAAAATGGAGTGAATTCATAGAATCTTTTCCCTATATTGTCAAGTACAAGAAAGGAGAAGATAATGTTGTTGCCGATGCTTTGTCTAGACGCCATATTTTACTCTCACAACTTGATACTAAAATTCTTGGGTTGCAAAGCATTAAAGAATTGTATGTGAATGACCCATATTTTGCTGAACCACACTCAAAGTGTAGTGAAGGAAAAGGTTGGGAAAAGTTTCACTTGCATGATGGATTTTTGTTTCGAGCTAACAAATTGTGCATCCTAGAATGCTCTGTTCGTTTTTTGCTTTTGCAGGAGGCTCATGCTGGCGGTCTCATGGGACATTTTGGAGTAAAGAAAACTGAGAGTGTGCTGATCGACCATTTCTTTTGGCCAATGATGAGGCGTGATGTTGAGCACTACGTGCTACGTTGTGAGATTTGCCGCAAAGCTAAGTCACGTTTAAACCCTCATGGACTTTATACCCCCTTATCAATTCCTAGTACACCTTGGGAAGATATTTCTATGGATTTTGTTCTTGGATTACCACGCATAAGAGGGGGAGTGATTCAGTTTTTGTGGTGGTTGATAGGTTTAGCAAAATGGCTCATTTTATCCCATGTCATAAGAGCGATGATGCTTCACACATTGCTTATTTGTTTTTCAGGGAAGTCGTGCGGCTACATGGAGTACCACGCTCTATTGTTTCAGATCATGACACCAAGTTTCTGAGCTATTTTTGGAGAACATTGTGGGCAAAGCTAGGAACAAAGCTTCTTTTTTCCACTACATGCCACCCACAAACGGATGGACACACTGAAGTTGTCAACTGCACACTATCCATGATGCTGAGAGCAGTTTTAAAGGAAAATTTGAAGATGTGGGAAGAGTGTCTCCCCCACGTGGAGTTTGCATACAACAGGGCAGTACATTCGACCACTAAATTTTGTCCTTTTGAAATTGTTTATGGTTTCAAACCTGCTGGTCCCATAGATCTTTTGCCTTTACCATTGCAGGAGCGAACCAATCTTGATGCAAGTAAGCGTGCTGACTTCGTGAAGAAAATTCATGAGAAGACCAAGGAAAATATTGAGAAGATGACTGAACAATATGCAAAACGAGCAAACAAGGGAAGAAAGAAGGTGTTGTTTGAAGAAGGTGATCTTGTGTGGGTACACCTGCGGAAGGACCGCTTCCCAGATCAACGCAAATGCAAGTTGCAACCACGTGGAGATGGTCCATTCAAAGTTCTTGCGAAGATCAATGACAATGCCTACAAGATTGACCTTCCGATGGATTATGGTGTTAGTCCAACTTTCAATGTGTCCGACCTCTCTCCATACTTTGGACCATCAGAGTCGAGGACGACTCCTCTTCAATAGGGTGAGGATGATGAGGACACCACAACCATCGACAAGTCTCCAACAATTATAGGTCCAATCATAAGAAGTCGCGCCAAACAAATAAGTGACCAGGTGAACGCTAACTTAAGTTTACCTTGTAACCTTGATGACACAACTATGCTTTCATCTCCATTGTTTTTGGTTGAACTTAGGTATAACATGGAAGCAATCCAACAACCTATGAGCTTTTGAAGCAACCGCTTTGGAGGAAGAAGTTTAGAGAAAACAAGTTTCAAGTGAAGCTGATGCTGTCAGTTTTTACCTCTGATGGTTTGGTGTGCCACACCCATGTGATGGAGAGACGGGGCCATAGGGGTACATCAATAGAAGCTACATCAAATTATTTTTCCAATGCAAAAAACCTCACATCATTGGAGTTGTGAGTCAAAAGTACTAGTCATTCTCATGGAAGGTGTCCAGGCCGTCAAGACTTCGCGAATTTCCGAGGAGCTCTTCAACAACTTCCAAAGTTGACTGCTTATTCACCCAAGGAAGCCATGCAAACCTGCTTACTTTTGAAACCATTTTCACACCTAGCTAAGGGGGGTTGTCCCTGCTATAAAACCCCATCTCCCCCGTCCTCTAGGGGACCTTTTGTCAAACTATTCAGCTATAAGCTTATGCAACAAGACTGCTAGAGAGATCCGAGAGATCTTGCTCCCTTTGCTCTTGTGAGTTCATTCGGATTCGCGAGAAGGAGCCTCTGGTTCCCCCTAGTTCATGCTCTACGGTTCTGGCCGTTTTGTGTGGATTAGTCCCAGTTTGTGGTTCTGCGATTGTTCGGGCAGCGGGTTGGAGTTCTTGTAGCTTCGGTCAGCCATCCCCAACGTGCGGGTTGCATCCAACCTTGGCAGGTATAAAGCTAGTTATCCCGGCTACTTGCAGCTAGTTATCCCTTCTGATTCATTCCTACGACGTGAAGATCGGGCCACCCTCGGGCGTGAACTCGTTCATCGGGTTCCCACCTACCAGCAAGACACTAGTCAAATAGGTTGATTTGGCACACAAGGTTTTTGACATTGTTTTTCATCGCATTAGAGTAAACAAAAAAACTTGATCCAAACGCAACTGTGCCACATGAGGCTATCCTACTTGGTGTTCTTTTTACTGTCACCACCAACTCTGTTGGCCTTGGGGATGAGCTATGACCCGGAAGAAGTCATAGTAAATGGTAACCTCCCAAATTCCAATTTCTTCCCTCTTCACATAACATAAACAATGAATAAGTTTGGAACATTTCCAGCATGTGGGCCGATGCTAAAAAAATTGTGTTGCATGTGTTTTTATCCTATGTTCTGCACTGACTTTGGGTCCCACGCAATATACATTTAGTTTATATTTAGTTTTTGCATAAAGGTTGAGTCCCACATAATAAATACAAATTAAGTAAAAAAAATCATACATGTCAATCCTTCTTGTGAAATTGACTTACATGTGGATCGCATGATAATTAAAATATCTTTTGTCATGTCAATATTTTTTGTAGTTGGGGTCAAAGCTGATGTTTGCTTCATTTGACTCTAGGCGTATGGACGATCAACGGTTTCTTTATGGCCGGTAATAAGTGTGTGTGTTGTCCTTGTCGTCACTTGCCGACGTCGTGAGTCAGTCAGTCGAGTAGGATACAATTGGCTTACCAGACGACAATATGTGAGATGATATGCATGGAAACAATCACGGAGGAACCTAGGCATCATCTCATCTTGTATGTGCACCGTTGCACCGTCAAGGGCAGGCTCCAAGTATGCGACAATATGGTGTGACATTCTTGACATGTATTGAAATAATGATGGAAAAGTGAACTTAAAGTAGGCCCAACAAATCTCCCACTGCACCGCTGATCATCTGGGACATATGTGAAAGTTTAATTGTAGAAATCATATTGCATACTCGGTATCCAGGCCATGACACACATGCTCTTATGTAAGCCACGAGTTTCTATAAGCACTTCTAGACTTTCGGACAGTTAAGGAAAATGTCATCAAGCGAGCTCGGCAAGAGTCCTCCGCATAAGAGGGTGCTTGGATCCAAGTGACTTATTTTAGTCTGACTAAATATAGTCTTTTTAAGAGGGTAAAGTTCCAAGCACCCCTGACTAAAGAGGGGCTAAAACTAGTCTTGAGACTAATTTTTTTTAGTCAGGGGTACCCCTACTAAAATATGGATTAGTCCTCTCTCTCCTCACTTAACTCCTCTTCTTTAACACAGGCGAGTTCTGGTTTGGAGGGTTTGAAGGATAATAAATGCTCATTAACTTGATTTTAGTCTATTTGGTATTTGGATCCAAGCATGGATGAGACTAACAAGTTTTAGTCCCACTACTTTTAGTCATGAGACTAAAACGTATCCAAGCACCCTATAAGTAGGTACTCCCTCCGTTCGGAATTAGGTGACACTAAAATGAGGGTATCTATTCGCATTTTAGTGCTAGATACACCCCGTTTGAACGCCAACTATTCCAAACAGACAAAGATAGTACTCTATTTGTTTCTAAATATAAGTCTTTCTAGAGATTTTAATATGGACTACATACAGATGTATATAGACGTAGTTTAGAGTATAAATTCACTCATTTTGCTTCGTATCTAGTTCATATTGGAATATCTAAAAAGACTTATATTTAGGAACGGAGGAAGTACTTAATAAAAGAACAATATACATTATAAAATATTTTAAAGTAAATTCAGTGTCAATAAAATCAATTAAATAAATAGTGTAGTTTTAATCCCAGAACATCAATTGAAAGATGGTCTTTTTTAGGGATCTCATTAAAAAAAGCGAGTGTTCTCTCACAAAAAAAACGAATGTTGGGTGGAGATTTTCATTTTGAGAATTGGTCCCGATGTTATTTCTTCTAGAATTAAAACGAGGGAGGCATGTACTCCGTATACAGTAAGCTCAACGTCGCAGTCGCGGTCGCCTACGGGGAATACAACATGCGTGTGTCTGCCAGAGACCGACAACATAGCTCCCCACACCCACCTACCGGAAAGAGAAACAAAGCATCGGGACAATGGTTCGGACCGGCCGGCGGGGAAGGAACCAGAGGGTGGCCGGAGAGCAGTAGTGATTCGTAGTCAGCGTAGAGTCGTGCGTGGGGTGTTTTTGTTGGTGGGGTTGGCCGGAGTGTCGGCGCCGGCGAGGAGCAGAAGGGCAGCGGGGGCAACGGATCTGTGCAATTGATCGATCGACGAGCATCGGAGGGAGGTCGGGTCGGGTGTTGTACCTGTACCTGTACTTGTACGCGCGAGGAGGGAATGGAGTGGGGAGCTGCCGGAATCGACGCGGTGGCGGCAGAGGGTGGAGGGGAAGGAGGCGAGCTCGGGAGGCTAGAGGTCGAAAGGGGGTGGGGGGGAGAGAAGGTGGGTGGCGGTGGCGGGAGGCCGATTTTTGGCCGGCGAGTAGCAGGGCAACCGTGGGAGGAGAGCAGGTCCATGTTGGGGAACGTAGTAATTTCAAAGAAATTCCTACGCACAAGCAAGATCATGGTGATGCATAGCAACGAGAGGAGAGAGTGTTGTCCACGTACCCATGTAGACCGAAAGCGGAAGCGTAATGACAACGCGGTTGATGTAGTCGTACGTCTTCACGATCGATCGATCCTAGTACCGAACATACGACACCTCCGCGATCTGCACACGTTCAGCTCGGTTACGTCCCACGAACTCACGATATAGTAGAGCTTCGAGGGAGAGTTTCGTCAGCATGACGGCGTGATGATGAAGCTACCGATGCAGGGCTTCGCCTAAGCACTACGACGATATGACCGAGGTGGATTATGGTGGAGGGGGGCACCGCACACGGCTAAGAGATCAATGATCAATTTGTGTGTCTATGGGGTGCCCCCTCCCCCATATATAAAGGAGTGGAGGAGGGGGGAGGACCGGCCCTCTATGGCGCGCCCTGGAGGAGTCCTACTCCCACCGGGAGTAGGATTCCCCCCTTCCCTAGTTGGACAAGGAGAGAAGGAAGGGGGAGAGAGGGGGGAAGGGAAGGGGGCGCCGCCCCCCTCCTAGTCTAATTTAGACCAGAGGGAGAGGGGGCGCGCGGCCTGCCCTGGTCTCCTCTCTCTCTCTCTCTCCACTATGGCCCAATAAGGCCCATACACTTACCGGGGGGTTCCAGTAACCTCCCGGTACTTCGATAAAATCCCTATTTCACCCAGAACTATTCCGATGTCCAAATATAGGCTTCCAATATATCGATCTTTATGTCTCGACCATTTCGAGACTCCTCTTCATGTCCGTGATCATATCCTAGACTCAGAACTACCTTCGGTACATCAAAACACATAAACTCATAATACCGATCGTCACCGAACGTTAAGCGTGCAGACCCTACAGGTTCGAGAACTATGTGACATGACCGAGACTCATCTCTGGTCAATGACCAATAGCGGAACCTGGGTTCTCATATTGGTTCCTACATATTCTACGAAGATCTTTATCGGTCAAACCGCATAACAACATACGTTGTTCCCTTTGTCATCGGTATGTTACTTGCCCGAGATTCGATCGTCGGTATCTCAATACCTAGTTCAATCTCGTTACCGGCAAGTCTCTTTACTCGTTCCGTAATGCATCATCCCGCAACTAACTCATGAGTTACATTGCTTGCAAGGCTTATAGTGATGTGCATTACCGACAGGGCCCAGAGATACCTCTCCGACAATCGGAGTGACAAGTCCTAATCATGATCTATGCCAACTCAACAAGTACCATCGGAGACACCTGTAGAGCACCTTTATAATCACCCAGTTATGTTGTGACGTTTGGTAGCACACAAAGTGTTCCTCCGGTATTCGGGAGTTGCATAATCTCACAGTCATAGGAACATGTATAAGTCATGAAGAAAGCAATAGCAATATACTAAACGATCAAATGCTAAGCTAATAGAATGGGTCAAGTCAATCGCATCATTCTCTAATGAGGTGATCCTGTTAATCGAATGACAACTCATGTCTATGGTTAGGAAACTTAACCATCTTTGATTCAACGAGCTAGTCAAGTAGAGGCATACTAGTGACACTCTGATTGTCTATGTATTCACACATGTACTAAGTTTCCGGTTAATACAATTCTAGCATGAATAATAAACACTTATCATGATATAAGGAAATATAAATAACAACTTTATTATTGCCTCTAGGGCATATTTCCTTCAGTCTCGCACTTGCACTAGAGTTAATAATCTAGATTACACAGTAATGATTCTAACACCCATGGAGTCTTCGTGCTGATCATGTTTTGCTCGTGAGAGAGGTTTAGTTAACTGGTCTGCAACATTCAGATCCGCATGTATCTTGCAAATCTCTATGTCTCCCTCCTTGACTTGATCGCAGATGGAATTGAAGCGTCTCTTGATGTGCTTGCTTCCCTTGTGAAATCTGGATTCCTTTGCTAAGGCAATTGCACCAGTATTGTCACAAAAGATTTTCATTGGACCCGATGCACTAGGTATGATACCTAGATCGGATATGAACTCCTTCATCCAGACTCCTTCATTTGCTGCTTCCGAAGCATTTATGTACTCTGCTTCACACGTAGATCCCGCCACGACGCTTTGCTTAGAACTGCACCAACTGACAGCTCCACTATTCACTATAAACACGTATCCGGTTTGTGACTTAGAGTCATCCGGATCAGTGTCAAAGCTTGCATCGACATAACCATTTACGATGAGCTCTTTGTCACCTCCATAAACGAGAAACATATCCATAGTCCTTTTCAGGTATTTCAGGATGTTCTTGACCGCTGTCCAGTGATCCACTCCTGGATTATTTTGGTACCTCCCTGCTAAACTAGTAGCAAGGCACACATCAGGTCTGGTACACAGCATTGCATACATGATAGAGCCTATGGCTGAAGCATAGGGAACACCTTTCATTTTCTCTCTATCTTCTGCAGTGGTCGGGCATTGAGTCTGACTCAACTTCACACCTTGTAACACAGGCAAGAACCCTTTGTTTGCTTGATCCATTTTGAACTTCTTCAAAACTTTATCACGGTATGTGCTTTGTGAAAGTCCAATTAAGCGTCTTGATCTATCTCTATAGATCTTGATGCCCAATGTATAAGCAGCTTCACCGAGGTCTTTCATTGAAAAAGTCTTATTCAAGTATCCTTTTATGCTATCCAGAAATTCCATATCATTTCCAATCAACAATATTTCATCCACGTATAATATTAGAAATGCTACAGAGCTCCCACTCACTTTCTTGTAAATACAGGCATCTCCAAAAGTCTGTATAAAACCATATGCTTTGATCATACTATCAAAACGTTTATTCCAACTACGAGATGCTTGCACCATTCCATAGATGGATCGCTGGAGCTTGCATACTTTGTTAGCATCCTTTGGATTGATAAAACCTTCAGGTTGCATCATATACAACTCTTCTTCCAGAAATCCATTCAGGAATGCAGTCTTTACATCCATTTGCCAAATTTCATAATCATAAAATGCGGCAATTTCTAACATGATTCGGACGGACTTAAGCATCGCTACGGGTGAGAAAGTCTCATCATAGTCAACTCCTTGAACTTGTCAAAAACCTTTCGCAACAAGTCGAGCTTTGTAGACTGTAACATTACCGTCAGCGTCTGCCTTCTTCTTGAAGATCCATTTATTCTTGATGGATTGCCGATCATCGGGCAAGTCAACCAAAGTCCACACTTTGTTCTCATACATGGATCCCATCTCAGATTTCATGGCCTCAAGCAATTTCGTGGAATATGGGCTCATCATCGCTTCCTCATAGTTCGTAGGTTCATCATGGTTAAGTAACATGACTTCCAGAACTGGATTGCTGTACCACTCTGGTGCGGATCTTATTCTGGTTGACCTACGAGGTTTGGTAGTAACTTGATCTGAAGTTACATGATCATCATCATTAGCTTCCTCACTAATTGGTGTAGGAGTCACAGGAACAGATTTCTATGATGAACTACTTTCCAATAAGGGAGCAGGTACAATTACCTCATCAAGTTCTACTTTCCTCCCACTCACTTCTTTCGAGAGAAACTCCTTCTCTAGAAAGGATCCATTCTTAGCGACGAATGTCTTGCCTTCGGATCTGTGATAGAAGGTGTACCCAACAGTCTCCTTTGGGTATCCTATGAAGACACATTTCTCCGATTTGGGTTCGAGCTTATCAGGTTGAAGCTTTTTCACATAAGCATCGCAGCCCCAATCTTTAAGAAACGACAACTTTGGTTTCTTGCCAAACCACAGTTCATAAGATGTCGTCTCAATGGATTTAGATGGTGCCCTATTTAACGTGAATGCAGCCGTCTCTAAAGCATAACCCCAAAATGATAGCGGTAAATCAGTAAGAGACATCATAGATTGCACCATATTCAGTAAAGTACGATTACGACGTTGGACACACCATTACGCTGTGGTGTTCCGGGTGGCGTGAGTTGTGAAACTATTCCGCATTGTTTTAAATGAAGACCAAACTCGTAACTCAAATATTCTCCTCCACGATCAGATCGTAGAAACTTTGTTTTCTTGTTACGTTGATTTTCCACTTCACTCTGAAATTCTTTGAACTTTTCAAATGTTTCAGACTTATGTTTCATCAAGTAGATATACCCATATCTGCTCAAATCATCTGTGAAGGTGAGAAAATAACGATACCCACCGCGAGCCTCAACATTCATTGGACCACATACATCAGTATGTATGATTTCCAACAAATCTATTGCTCGCTCCATTGTTCCGGAGAATGGCGTTTTATTCATGTTGCCCATGAGGCATGGTTCGCAAGTACCAAGTAATTCATAATCAAGTGATTCCAAAAGTCCATCAGAATGGTGTTTCTTCATGCGCTTTACACCAATATTACCTAAACGGCAGTGCCACAAATAAGTTGCACTATCATTATCAACTCTGCATCTTTTGACTTCAATATTATGAATATGTGTATCACTACTATCGAGATTCAACATAAATAGACCACTCTTCAACGGTGCATGACCATAAAAGATATTACTCATATAAATAGAACAACCATTATTCTCTGATTTAAATGAATAACCGTCTTGCATCAAACAAGATCCAGATATAATGTTCATGCTCAACGCCGGCACCAAATAATAATTATTCAGGTCTAAAACCTATCCCGAAGGTAGATGTAGAGGTATCGTGTTGACCGCGATCACATCGACTTTGGAACCATTTCCCACGCGCATCATCACCTCGTCCTTAGCCAATCTTCGCTTAATTCGTAGTCCCTGTTTCGAGTTGCAAATATTAGCAACAGAATCAGTATCAAATACCCAGGTGCTACTGCGAGCATCAGTAAGGTACACATCAATAACATGTATATCACATATACCTTTGTTCACCTTGCCATTCTTCTTATCCGCCAAATACTTGGGGCAGTTCCGCTTCCAGTGACCAGTCCCTTTGCAGTAGAAGCACTCAGTCTCAGACTTAGGTCCAGACTTGGGCTTCTTCACTTGAGCAGCAACTTGCTTGCCGTTCTTCTTGAAGTTCCCCTTCTTCCCTTCACCCTTTTTCTTGAAACTGGTGGTCTTGTTGACCATCAACACTTGATGTTCCTTCTTGATTTCTACCTCCGCAGCCTTTAGCATCGCGAAGAGCTCGGGAATTGTCTTATCCATCCCTTGCATATTATAGTTCATCACGAAGCTCTTGTAGCTTAGTGGCAGTGATTGAAGAATTATGTCAATGACACTATCATCCGGAAGATTAACTCCCAGTTGAATCAAGTGATTGTTATACCCAGACATTTTGAGTATATGCTCACTGACAGAACTATTCTCCTCCATCTTGCAGTTGTATAACTTATTGGAGACTTCATATCTCTCAATCCGGGCATTTGCTTGATATAATAACTTCAACTCCTGGAACATCTCATATGCTCCATGACGTTCAAAACGTCGTAGTAGTCTTGGTTCTAAGCCGTAAAGCATGGCACACTGAACTATCGAGTAGTCATCAGCTTTGCTCTGCCAGACGTTCATAACATCTAGCGTTGCTCCTGCAGCGGGTTTGGCACCTAGCGGTGCTTCCAGGACGTAATTCTTCTGTGCAGCAATGAGGATAATCCTCAAGTTACGGACCCAGTCCATGTAATTGCTACCATCATCTTTCAACTTTGCTTTCTCAAGTAACACATTAAAATTCAACGGAACAACAACACATGCCATCTATCTACAACAACATAGACATGCAAAATACTATCAGGTACTAAGTTCATGATAAATTAAAGTTCAATTAATCAAATTACTTAAGAACTCCCACTTAGATAGACATCCCTCTAATCATCTAAGTGATCACGTGATCCACATCAACTAAACCATGTACGATCATCACGTGAGATGGAGTAGTTTTCAATGGTGAACATCACTATGTTGATCATATCTACTATATGATTCACGCTCGACCTTCCGGTCTCAGTGTTCCGAGGCCATATCTACATATGCTAGGCTCGTCAAGTTTAACCCGAGTATTCTGCGTGTGCAAAACTGGCTTGCACCCATTGTATGTGAACGTATACCTTATCACACCCGATAATCACATGGTGTCTCGGCACGACGGACTTTCGCAACGGTGCATACTCAGGGAGAACACTTATATCTTGAAATTTAGTGAGAGATCATCTTATAATGCTACCGTCGATCTAAGCAAAATAAGATGCATAAAAGATAAACATCACATGCAATCAATATAAATGATATGATATGGCCATCATCATCTTGTGCCTTTGATATCCATCTCCAAAGCATTGTCATGATCACCATCGTCACTGGCGCGACACCTTGATCTCCATCGTAGCATCGTTGTCGTCTCGCCAACTATTGCTTCTACGACTATCGCTACCGCTTAGTGATAAAGTAAAGCAATTACATGGCGATTGCATTTCATACAATAAAGCGACAACCATATGGCTCCTGCCAGTTGCCGATAACTCTGTTACAAAACATGATCATCTCATACAATAAAATTTAGCATCATGTCTTGACCATATCACATCACAACATGCCCTGCAAAAACAAGTTAGACATCCTCTACTTTGTTGTTGCAAGTTTTACGTGGCTGCTACGGCTTGAGCAAGAACCGTTCTTACCTACGCATCAAAACCACAACGATATTTCGTCAAGTATGTGTTGTTTTAACCTTCACAAGGACCAGGCGTAGCCACACTCGATTCAACTAAAGTTGGAGAAACTGACACCCGCCAGCCACCTGTGTGCGAAGCACGTCAGTAGAACCAGTCTCGTGTAAGCGTACGCGTAATGTCGGTCCGGGCCGCTTCATCCAACAATACCGCCGAATCAAAGTATGACATGCCGGTAAGCAGTATGACTTGTATCGCCCACAACTCACTTGTGTTCTACTCGTGCATATAACATCTACGCATAAACCTGGCTCGGATGCCATTGTTGGGGAACGTAGAAATTTCAAAAAAAAATCCTACGCACATGCAAGATCATGGTGATGCATAGCAACGAGAGGAGAGAGTGTTGTCCACGTACCCTCGTAGACCGAAAGCGGAAGCGTTATGACAAATGCGGTTGATGTAGTCGTACGTCTTCACGATCGACTGATCCTAGTACCGAACATACGACACCTCCGCGATCTGCACATGTTCAGCTCGGTGACGTCCCGTGAACTCACGATCCAGTAGAGCTTCGAGGGAGAGTTTCGTCAGCACGACGGCGTGATGAAGGTGATGATGAAGCTACCGTCGCAGGGCTTCGCCTAAGCACTACAACGATATGACCAAGGTGGATTATGGTGGAGGGGGGCACCGCACACGACTAAGAGAGAAATGATCAACTTGTGTGTCTATGGGGTGCCCCCTCCCCCGTATATAAAGGAGTGGAGGAGGGGGGAGGGCCGACCCTCTATGGTGCGCCCTGGAGGAGTCCTACTCCCATCGGGAGTAGGATTCCCCCTTTCCCTAGTTGGACAAGGAGAGAAGGTAGGGGAGAGAGGGAGGAAGGAAAGGGGGGTGCCGCCCCCTCCTAGTACAATTCGGACCAGAGGGAGAGGGGGCGTGCGGCCTGCCCTGGTCTCCTCTCTCTCTCTCCACTATGGCCCAATAAGGCCCATACACTTACCGGGGGGTTCCAGTAACCTCCCGGTACTCCGGTAAAATCCCGATTTCACCCGAAACTATTCTGATGTCCAAATATGGGCTTCCAATATATTGATCTTTATGTCTCGACCATTTCGAGACTCCTCATCATGTCCGTGATCATATCCGGGACTCCGAACTACCTTCGGTACATCAAACCACATAAACTCATAATATCGATCGTCACGGAACGTTAAGCGTGCGGACCCTACGGGTTCGAGAACTATGTAGACATGACCGAGACTCATCTCTAGTCAATAACCAATAGCGGTACCTGGATGCTCATATTGGTTCCTACATATTCTACGAAGATCTTTATCGGTCAAACCGCATAACAACATACGTTATTCCCTTTGTCATCGGTATGTTACTTGCTCGAGATTCGATCGTCGGTATCTCAATACCTAGTTCAATCTCGTTACCGGCAAGTCTCTTTACTCGTTCCGTAATGCATCATCCCGCAACTAACTCATTAGTTACATTGCTTGCATGGCTTATAGTGATGTGCATTACTGAGAGGGCCCAGATATACCTCTCCGACAATCGAGTGACAAATCCTAATCTTGATCTATGCCAACTCAACAAGTACCATTGGAGACACCTGTAGAGCACCTTTATAATCACCCAGTTACGTTGTGACGTTTGATAGCACACAAAGTGTTCCTCCGGTATTCGGGAGTTGCATAATCTCATAGTCATAGGAACATGTATAAGTCATGAAGAAAGCAATAGCAATATACTAAATGATCAAATGCTAAGCTAACGGAATGGCTCAAGTCAATCACATCATTCTCTAATGATGCGATCCCGTTAATCAAATGATAACCCTTGTCTATGGTTAGGAAATTTAACCATCTTTGATTCAATGAGCTAGTCAAGTAGAAGCATACTAGTGACACTCTGTTTGTCTATGTATTCACACATGTACTAAGTTTCCAGTTAATACAATTCTATCATGAATCATAAACATTTATCATGATATAAGGAAATATAAATAACAACTTTATTATTGCCTCTAGGGCATATTTCCTTCAGTCCATGCGGCGCGGGAGCGGGAGCTGAGGAACGATGCTCATGCCCATGCACGCATGGCGCGCCGGCGATTGAGGTCCCCTGGCCGTCCGTCGTTAAAAAAGAGAGGACCTTTGTGCTTCTCCGGCGAGCGACGAGTGCATTAGTTTGTGAGATTGAGGTGCACACATGTAGAAGGTGACGCCGCACGAGGATCTTGGGCGGCGACCAGGGAGCGATTGATTTGTGAGATGGAGGCGCAAACGATCGAGGATGAATTGGGTGGGGAGTCACAAGAATGGATCGACGATGGCGGGACCGGAGAGGAAGGAGAGGAGGTGAGGTGCTCTGCTGCCGACGAACTGACTTGGTGAGGCTGTGGCGGTGTCGTTGGTTGCTGTAGGAGAGCGAGGATGAGGAATGAAGTGAGAATGACGATGGCGGCACATGCAGGAGGTCGAATGGGGAGGGAAGCTGGGTGCCGGGCCTATTTTTGGCCGGCGAGGCCCGCGACGGTCATGCCCTTGCACGCATGGCGCTGGGCCGTTTAGTTGATGCTGGCGATTCAGTTCCCCTGGCCGGCATTAAAAGATGAACGGCGACAAACCCCGCAAACGCGGAAGGCCCGCAATTTTTTTTGAGGGGCGCGGCAAAAACGAGACCCCAACCTGCGAATACGTGGGCCCCCCTCTCCCGGCCCGTCGGTGCTCTGCATATAGCGGGAGCGGTTGGTGGGGAGGACATTTTAGCCCGCGCTTTTCCTCACCAACCACCCGCCTCCCCCCTCGCCCCGCCGCTGGGCCGCCGCCCATGATTCCGGCGAAAGTAGCTGCCGGGATCATGCTGAAAGGCCGCCACACGCACGAGGTTGCCCTCCGCCCTCCTCCCGTGTCGGCGGGCCGGAATGTTGCAGATCTGCGGCCCTTCGTCGCGGCCGGCCGGATTTGGCCAAGCGATGGAATGGTCGGGAGCACCTCGCGCAGCCCCGGCAAAGTCCCATCGCCGCATGTAGGTACGAGTTCGTCCTGTCGCCGCCGCCGCCGCCGGTTTGCGGGCATGGATTCGGCCGGCCGTCGGGCTGGCTCGGCGCTTGCGTAGAGGCTCTTTGGCTCGCCGATGCCGCTCATACAGTGCGACGACTGCACGCGGACAGTGTTGCGGCTAACTTCGGGTACACCGAAGCACCCCAGATGGGTGTTCTTCAAATGCGAAAATGACGGGGTACGTGTTGTTTTCATCCGGCTTTGGCACCACATTCTTTGGTTCAATTGCGATAGCTCATTTCGAACATCATCATGTGTGTAGGAAGATGGATGCTCATTTTGATTTTGGGAAGGCGAATACATTGATTTATTGATAGAAAGAAACTTAATAGACGTTGGTGCACTCCTTAGTAGAATCGAAGGCAATGAAGCGGCTGCATGTGCAACTAGAGGGGAAGCAACGTCTACTTCTTTAGAACCAAAGAAGAAGAATGAAGAATGCAGAATCAAGAATCCACAGATCAACAATGAATGCATGGAGAAGATATTGGTCCAACTAGTGGGAGCAGTTATGGAAGTTGGAAATCTTCTAAAATGCATAATTGTGGTTCTTATTTTCTTTGGTCTTGCTATTCTAGCAAAGATTTGGTGATGTCCTATGTATCCAATGTTGTTGAAAAAGCAAAGAAATGCATTATCTTGTGTCAAATTGAGGTGCAAACTTAGGATTTGCGGGCCGGCGGGAGCGGCGTCAGACCAGACCCCACAAAGCCGACCCGTAAAAATGAAATCACTAATTAAGGAGTACTCGTTGTAAAAAACACTTCACTTTCCCAAGTCGCAACAAGTGGCGCACATGCAGCGCGCCACTTGTCGCAACCTGAGAATTTTCCCTTTTTTCGTAGACCCGTTTATTCAAAATGTTTTATCTTTTAAACCGTGCGTCCAAATCTCGAACCGTATTCACCATTGGATTTCTCGCGTCGAGATCTTTAAAACTAGATCCCATGTTGATAGGTTTTGACAAACTTTTTTTCACAAAAAAATCGGACGAAAAAAACCGGGCGAAAAAACCGAAACCGGGAGCATGGTTTTTTTCCCTTTCTGAAAAAAGGCACGCCCATGCCTCTCGCGAAATCACACTTATGCCTCTCGTGGAATCAAAACCGTGACTCTCGTGGAAGGAAAAAAAACAGAAAACGCGTTTTTCTTCCGTTTCCGGGAGGCACGGCCGTGACTCTCGCGGAAGCAAAACCGTGACTCTCGCGGAAGCAAAACCGTGACTCTCGCGAAAGAAAAAAAAACAGAAAACGCATATTTTTTCCCTTTCTAAGAGGCACGGCCGTGACTCTCGTGAAAGCACAACCGTGCCTCTCGCGGAAGCAAAACCGTGACTCTTGCAAAAAAAAAAAAACAGAAAATGCGTTTTGTTTTTCCCTTTCCGAGAGGCATGGTCGTGACTCTCGCGAAAGCACAACCGTGCCTCTCGCGAAAGCAAAACCGTGACTCTCGCGAAAGGCACGGCCGTGACTCTCGCTAAAGCACAACCGTGCCTCTCGCGGAAAAAAACCGTGACTTTCGCGAAAGGGAAAAAAGGAAAACACGTTTTCTTCGCGCAAATTTTTTTTTTGTAAATTTTTTTTCTGATCGAAAAGCTAAGAATGATCGGGGAAAAAACCAAAACATCGAAAAAAACCGTTTAAAAAACCGAAAACGAGCGCAGAAAAATAAAAAAAAACAAAATTTGGAGGGAGCATCCAGAGCGCAACACGTGGCGAATGGCTGAGAGCGTGCCAAGTGGCGTTGATCTTTGCGAGGCTCCTGAAGGAGCGCTCGTTAACTAGTTGCTCCCCCGTAAAAAAACATATTCCGCCAATATCCTTTTATACGGGGGTATTTTACGGGGTCTGTCTCTGCGGCCGTCCGCACCGGCCCGCAAAGCCGTTTTTCCATGAACTGTAAATGCGTTTTGCGGGTCGGAATTTTACGAGGTCTGCTAGAGATGCTATAACAAGCACGGCGGTCTCGCGAGAAACAAAACAAGCGCGACCAAGTGATTGACGAGGGCATAGCGTTGGATTGGATAAATGCCGACTCCTTCGGATCACAAAAGGCAAAAAGAATTAGACTAGCTAGATCAGGGGATTGAGCACTTGCCCCCGTTTTTTTTTGTTAATAGTAAATAATGTTCCTGTTATTCCAAAACTGGCCGCCAGTGTGAACCACGTCCAGGCCTGGACGCTAGTATTATCAGCATCCAATGCATGGTTCAGGCGGAACAAAGAACAAGAACAACGACCGGCAAAAAATGCATGCGTGATGAAACTGACTATGGCACGAGCAACAAAAATTAAGAAGAGACGGCCCACTTGGTTGGATAAGGACTATTCCTCTATGTATAGCTAAGCATATATAGATCAAGCAGTGGCAGTAGCAGTTGCACAATTATGGACTTGGCAAGCTTAATTTATGAAGCCAGCACCCATGGATTCCGTCATACAGCAAGAATGCAGATTTGATTTTAGGTTTAAAAAATGAAAAAATATATGTAAGTTTCAGCATACACCAACTCACCAACCCATAGCAAAAGTAGTTAAAAATGGACTTGGTTAGACAGGGTCGTCACCAGCACTCGCTGTTAAATGTATGGCTCGAAACTGTGGAAGGAGAGATTTGCAATACAATGAATGTTGTATTGATGAGGTGCTGGTGCACGTATATATAATACAAGGGAAGACCTCTACCTCAACTATACAAGACTAGGAGGTGGGCCATAACTCCAATACACGTGCAATACAAAAGACATACTCAACACCCCCCCGCAGTCGAAGCGTCGCTGGAGACACAGAGACTGGACCGAAACTCCTCGAAGACGGGAGTAGGCAAGCCCTTAGTCATCACATCAGCAAACTGTTGCGACGTCGGCACGTGGAGAACTCAAACACGGCCAAGGGCAACCTGCTCGCGCACGAAGTGAATGTCGAGCTCAATATGCTTCCTCCGTCGATGGTGCACCGGGTTGGCGGAGAGGTAGACCGCGCTGACGTTATCGCAATAGACAAGAGTGGCCTTGTGAACATCACAAAGCAACTCTTGGAGCAGCTGGCGCATCCAAGAGCACTCGGCCACGGCGTTGGCCACGGCGCGATACTCTGCCTCGGCGCTGGAGCGGGAGACCGTGGGCTGCCGCTTCGATGACCAAGAGATCAACGGGGGCCCAAGATAGACGCAGTAGCCTGACGTAGAGCGTCGCGTGTCGGGCCAGCCAGCCCAGTCAGCATCCAAGTAGGCCACGAGGTCGGTGGAGGCGGAGGCCGTCAGGGTGAGTCCCAAGGACATGGTGCTGCGTATGTAATGGAGAATACGCTTCACCAGAGTTAGTGAGCGTCACACCTGCTGAACAACGTACCGCAGGTCGGGGCGAGTCAGCGTCAAGTACTGTAAAGCACCGACAATAGAGCGATAAAATGCTCCATCAGACGCGAGAGACCCCTCCAGAGCAGAGACCTTCGCCTTCGTGTCGACGGGAGTGGACGCCGGTTTGCAGTTAAGCATACCGGCACGCTCAAGGAGCTCGTGGGCATACTTCTGCTGATGCAGAAAGAAACCATCAGCCCGGCGGATCACCTCGATGCCGAGAAAGTAGTGCAGGGGCCCCAAGTCCTTGAGGGCGAACTCATCACGAAGACGAGCAGTCAGCCGCTGAAGGAGATCGTGGGTGGACGCCGTGAGGATGATGTCGTCGACGTAGAGCAGCAGATATGCAGTGTCAGCTCCTTGATGATACACAAAAAGTGAGGCATCGGAGCGAGTGGACCGAAAGCCCAGAGACTGCAGGAAGGCGGCGATACGCTGGTACCAAGCCCGAGGCGCCTTCTTCAACCCGTACAGAGAGCGGGAGAGCAAGCACACGAAATCGGGGTGCTCGGTGTCGACGAAACCAGTAGGCTGCTCACAGAACACCTGCTCGGCGAGATGACCGTGCAAGAAGGCGTTGGAAACGTCCAACTGATGCACATGCCAGGCACGCGAGACGGCCAGCTGAAGGACGGCACGGATCGTGCCCGGTTTCACAACCGGGGCGAAAGTGTCGGTGAAGTCCACGCCCGCGCGCTGCCGAAAACCACGAACCACCCATCGAGCCTTGTAGCGCTCGAGAGAACCGTCTGGGCGAGTCTTGTGGCGAAACACCCACTTGCCAGAGATGATGTTGGCACGAGGGGGGCGCGGAACAAGCTGCCACGTGCGGTTGCGCTGTAAGGCGTCGAACTCCTCCTGCATCGCAGCTAGCCAGTGGGGATCCCGAAGGGCAGCACGAGCGGAGGTGGGGATGGGTGATGGCGTCGACGTTGAGGCGGTGCACACATACTCGTCGGCGGAGTAGCACGTACTGGGCCGGAGCACTCCTGCTCGGGCACGGGTAGTCACGCCAAGTGACGGGGTAGCAGGGCCGGCGGGTGCCGCGACGGCAAGGGGCACGACGGCGGTGGCACCCGGTGCGGCGACACCCGGTGCGGCGGCGGGCGCCGCGGCAGCGGCGGCGGCGGCGGGGGCCACGACAGCGGGGGCCGCCGCGGCAATAGCGTCGGCCGATCCCGCGGCGGCGGGCGAGGTCGAGGTCGAGCCCGTCGCAGGGGTGGCGGGCGGTGTGCCCACCGACTCGACCTCGTAAGAGGGAGTCGAGAACCCGGGAGGTGGCGGCAGAAGATGTCGGGCCGGGGGAGGGGCCGCCGGGGGGTGCCGCCGCGCATCGCTCCAGTTAGGGGGCGCGGGGGCCGGCGCCGAAGAATCCGCAGCCGGAGGGACCTGAAAAAAAGGGAACGCCGTCTCGACAAAATACACGTGCCTCGAGGTGTACACGCGATGAGTGACATGATCATAGCACCGGTAACCTTTGGTGTTGGGTGGGTAGCCAAGGAAGATGCATGAGACGGATCGGGGTGCGAGCTTGTGTGGCGTGGTGGACGCGGTGCTGGGATAACAGAGACACCCAAAGATGCGGAAACCATCATAGGACGGTGGTGTACCGAAGAGAAGGTGGTGAGGAGCGTAGTTGCACCGAGGACGACACAGACGAATATTAACTAAGAGGGTGACGGTGGCGAGGGCATCAGGTCAAAACCGAGCGGGCACGTTTGAGTGAAAGAGTAACGTGCGAACGCAGTCATTAAGAGTGCGGAGAATGCGCTCGGCGCGGCCGTTCTGCTGTGAAGTGTAGGGGCAAGTCAGAGGAAGATGGTGCCATAAGAGGCGAGAAGTGTGCGAAGACCAATGTTGTCAAACTCTTTTCCGTTATCAGTTTGGAGTGCAAGTATGGGGCGACCGAACTGGATGGTGACATAGGAATAAAAGGCGGTGAGTGTGGCTAAGGCATCGAATTTACGACGAAGAGGAAAAGTCCGCACATAATGAGAATAATCATCTAAAATCACCAAGTAGTAGAGATAGTCCGTGTTACTCGCAACAGGAGATGTCCAAACATCACTATGAAGTAATTGGAACGGAAAAGTGGAAACTGAGGAGGACGCACTAAAGGGAAGACCATGCTTGCCTAAGCGGCATGCCTCATAAGAGTGCTCGTTGAGCTTATTACATGAGAAAAAGAAACTCCTAAGAATTTGACGTAACATGGTGTGGTTGGGGTGACCCAAGCGAGCGTGCCAAAGGTCGACGCCGGCGGCAAAGGCGACAAGTGTGGAGGTGGAGGCGCCGGCGTGCACGGGGTAGAGCTCATCGGGACTGTCACAACGGTGAAGAACCATCCGGGTACGGGCGTCTTTCACAGAAAAGCCAACGCCGTCAAATTCAACAGTAAGTGGGTTCTCATGAGTAAGACGACGAACGAAAACTAGGTTCGTGACTAAGTCTGGTGAAACAAGAACATTAGACATATTGATGGGTGTGGAAGTGGAGGGAAGACTAGCGCTACCGATATGAGTAATAGGTTAGGTTACCGGGATGAGCTGTCATGTGCGCGGTAGCACCTGAGTCCATGTAGCAGTCGCCTCCGCCGATAGAGCTACTCGGCGACGGCGCGGAGTGCTGGGTGGCGAGGAGGGCGGGGTCCCATGGCGCAGGTACCGGCGGCGGTGAGAGGCCCCCGTAGGGCGGCGCCGAAGCGGGCGGGCCAAAACCACCGAGGGGCGGCGGCGTGCCGTAGCCGGTGCCGGTCGACTGGTAAGGTGCGCCGATGAACCCCTGATGGCCCGCGGGGAGAGCCTGCGGGTAGTGCGGGGCCCAGCCGGCGCCCTGGGCCCGCGGCGGCACAAGGAGGGTGCCGTAGCCGATGCCGGTCGACGGGTAACACCAGCCTGGAGAGGCCATCGTCGGGGAGGGCGGAGCAGGGCCGCCGGCCATTGGCGGGGACGCCTGCATGTGGGTGACGCCGGATGCGTCGTAGACGGCGACCGCGTCGTATGGCACCGGGGCCGCACCGGAGGGCGCTGGTGGCGGGACGGCAGAGGCGGCGGCGGACAGGCCGGTGAACGCCATCGTTGGCGGCGCGGAGGAGTCGCGCGCGGCGGGGTAGCGGCGGCGTGGAGGAGTCGCGCGGTGGCGGCGGCGCGGAGGAGTCGCGCGGCGGCGGATTAGCGGCGGCGGCGGCGCGGGAGGAGTGCGCGGCAGCGGCGGCGAGCGAGCGGCGACGGCGCGGGAGTCGCGCGGCGGCGCGGGCGGCGCTAGGTTGCGGCGGCGGCGGCGGTGGTGGGGTGGCGGCGGCGGCGCGGGAAGAGTCGCGCGACGGCGGCGGCAGAAGGGCGGCGGCAGCGACGACTAGGAGACGCGGCGGAGGCGCGCGCGACGGGATGCGCGGGCGGCGGCGGCTTGGAGCGGCGGCGGCGGCGGCGCGAGGAGAGGCGCGGCGGCGGCGGCGGCGGAGCGGAAGCGAGGAAAATAACCTAAAAAACTGATACCATGTGGAAGGAGAGATTTGCAATACAATGAACGTTATATTGATGGGGTGCTGGTGCACGTATATATAATATAAGAGAAGGCCTCTACCTCAACTATACAAGACTAAGAGGTGGGCCACAACTCCAATACACGTTCAATACAAAACACATACTCAACATAAACCCTTATTGGTCCTAATTTTCATCTGGAAAGAGATCAGCTCCCTCGAAACAAAATTTAGCTACAGAAGTACAGAATAAAGATGAGATTTCTCAAATTTAATTCTCAAATTTCCCCTTTTTTGTCAGAGTCGAGGGATGAAATTAGTATGACATTGAGAGTTACACCAGTATTCCTCTATAGCTGGCATAATACTAGATCAGTAGTAGTTGCAGTAGACGGCCTTTAGGGCGCTTGATTTCTCAAGCCAGCACCTATAGGCTATAGGTTCAGTCATTCAGCTGTTTAGCTGATGTGTCAAGAATGCGGGTTCAGTGAACTTAAGGTCACACTAGATAACAGCATGACGTGTCCTGGTATTACTTATTATGTGAAAGTGAAAATCAAATGTTTTAGTTCAAGTAAACGGGAGGCGTTGGATCTTGTGCGCTGTTAACTGGCCTTCCAAGCACCTCTCTGTTGGCAGGAGACATGAAAATCCATACTAGTTTTGGGCTAAAGCCTGACGATTTGAAACAGGCAACCACAACAGAACGTGTTCCAACACCAAAAAGAAAAAGAAAAGAAGCAGAACACGTGTTGTCATAGACAGAATGCACCAGAATTTCAACTATAGTTTATTTTATTATTGTATCATGAGAAGACCATCTTCAAGAACATCACGAGCCCAATCACATCAAGAAAAAGAAGACCATCTTCAAGAACTTCCGACATCTTGAGGGGATGCTTCTATTTAGTGACCTACGCATTGAATAGGGAGGAAACACGCCCCCCCCCTCCCCCCAACCCACGTGTACGATTTTCGGGGTGGCCCATGTGTGGGCCGGGACGCCCCTGTTTTTTTTCAAAAACTTGTTCTTTTTTCTTCTTTAAAATTATTCATGATTTCAAAAAATTCCAAACTACAAAATAAATTGCGAATTTTGAAGAAAAAATGTTT
The DNA here is from genome assembly GCA_032464435.1 of Aegilops umbellulata. Lineage (NCBI taxonomy): Eukaryota > Viridiplantae > Streptophyta > Magnoliopsida > Poales > Poaceae > Aegilops > Aegilops umbellulata. The sequence continues at coordinate 525,010,974 of CP136055.1, read as the reverse complement.
GTGAAATTAAAATAATAATTCGTGAGTCAAACAATTCTTCATGAGTTCGATTTTTATCATTAATTTCAGAAAACAAATCACGAGTTTGAATAATGTTCATGAATTCAGAAACAATTATGAACTTTGAAAAATTGTATCTGGTTTGGAAAATGTTCAGAACTTTCAAACACAATGTTCCCGAGTTTGTGAAAAATGTTTATGGATTTTAAAAAATCTCACGTTTGAAAATATGACCATGAACTCAAAAAATATTCGTGAATTTCAAAACAATTTCGCAAATTCAAACAAAATCACGAATTCAGAAATGTTCGTGAATTTCAAACAAAGTTCATGAATTAAAAAAATATTCATGAGTTTCAAAAAATATCCATAAATTTTACCAAACTTTTGCAACTTGAAAAAATGTTCATTTTCAAAAATCTTCACAAATTTGGAAAATATGTTCGTGAATTCGAAAATTGTTCGCGAATAGCAAAAAGTATTCATGAATTCAGAAAATGTTTGTGGGTTTGAAAAATGTTCACGGAATTAAAATTAATTAAAAAAAGTATAATGAAACAAAAATAAAGAAATAAAAAGACAAAAATCCACAGTGGGCCCACCCATGTAGAGGACTTGGCGCACTAGAGGATACGAGCTAGGTCGCTGTACGATCCTAAAAAAAGCTAGGTCAGCTAACTACAGATCAAATAGGAGCTGCGATCTTCGGGCAGCTCACCACATTCACTATATCACACAAACCTTCTATGCCTACTCCAAGATTCATAAAGAGGTCCTAAACAGCGCTCTAGGCACCATTTTGTCTCTATAGCGAGTGAAGCCGGTAATATAGGCCGGCCCATCTAGCAACAAGCTGCTATTTTGTCACCTGTATTTTTCAGTTGACTGGTTAAATGGTTGGCCAGTTGACCTTTGACCACAAAAAAATCACAAATTTGAAGAAGTTCAAAATGGAAATTTTTTTAGCGGATTTGTAAAAACCATAAATTTGAAAAAGTTTGGTAAATTGGAAAAGTTTGCAAATTCAAAAATATATCATTGAATTTGTCAAAAAAATCACAGATTTGAAAAATGTTCACAAAAATTGAACAAATGTTGGTGAAATTGGGGAAATGTTACAAGATTTAAAAAAACATGAATTTGAAAAAAGTTCGCGCATTTAAAAAGTAAAAAAGGGAAAAAGGTAAAATTGGGAAACATGAAGAACGAAAAGAAAAAATAAGAAGGAAAAAACAAAAACATAAATGCCAAACAAAGAGCCGGTCTAGAAAAGCGAGAAACAAAAAGAAAAAAACGCTGGAAGCTTCCCGGAACCTGCCGGGAAGCTTCCATAAGCTTACCCAAACCTGGACGAGTTTCATGCTAGGTACCTAACGATGGGTCGGCTCATTGTGCTAGCGAGGGATTCGGGCATGGGCGCCAGTTAGCAGATAAGCGTGTAACTGGCGCCTTAAGTGCCAAATAGGGGCTGGACGGTTTCATGAGGAAGAAACCATTGTCACCCCCACCCCATAGCCCACGACAAGGACATCATGCAAGGCATCCCCGCTCGGCACCTCAAATATCCTAGACTTATAGTCCTGTATGCGGGCAAGTTTGCTAGTGCAAGACCGACAACAACAGGTTGGGCCACTGCAGCCTTCATGAGGCTCGCTTTTGTTTTGTCACATGTATTGTATCATGTGATCTTCACCGCTTGATTCCGCTTCTGGGAACATTTGTTGTCGTACGACGAAGGGATAATTTGCCTCCATGGAGATGTCTTCGTTGTTGACAATCCACTTGAAGGCTTTCCTTGGGAGAACCACCAGTGCAATTTTTGTTGGTTGTGTCACAATTCACAAGCATTTGCGTCTAGAGGCAGAATGGAGCCTTGCCAGTCAGAGGCGGAGCTATGTCTTACTAGGGGGGCATGGCCCCCTTCCCCGGCTTTGGTCTAAAAGTTGGGGGGAAATGGAAGGTTTGGTTACAAAAGTTTTTAGCCTCCCCTCCCCAGGAAACTCGAATTTTATGTTTCACCCCACCCCACCCCCTCTCAGCAAATCTCTAACTCTGCCATTGTTGTTAGTCTAGATGCTTTGCAAGCTCTTGATGCTCGCTGTTGTCGCTAGCTCCCAGCAACATTATATAGTTGCGTACACAATAAGGAGATGACAATCCGTGAGTAGTAGTAGATGCAGGCATGAGTCGGTCTACGTGTCTCGGATGTGATGCCTATATACATGATCATTGCCTTGAGTATCTTCATAACTATGCGTTTTTCTATCAATTACCCAACAGTAATTTGTTTACCCACCATATGCTATGTTCAAGAGAGAAGCCTCTAGTGAAAAATATGGCCACGGGTCTATCTTTATCATATATTAAAATTTAAAAATACCTTGCTGCAATTTATTTACTTTTATTTTGTGTTTTTGTTTATCTATCTATCACTACGAGATTTGATCCTTATAATTAACCACCAAGGGATTGACAACCCCTTGTTTGCGTTGGGTGCAAATATTTGTTATTTTGTGTGTAGGTGTTGTTCAGGAGGTCTTGTGTTGTTCTCCTACTGGATTGATAACCTTAGCTCTTAACTGAGGAAAATACTTGTCTCTATTGTACTGCATCATCCTCTCCTCTTCGGGCAAATCCAAACGCATCTCACAAGTAGCAAAGTACAGCCAGTTTGGCAAATTACTTTTGATGCCCCTGCCTCAACGCACACTCTGTCCACTTATAGCAGAGACCTACTAAGCTAATTTGGGTTCGTTGTTGGGCCTCATGGGCCGGCCGCCCCTGTGACAGTCTTGAACGTCCGAGCCATCCTGCTCCGTTCTCTCTTCTCTACTCTCGTCTTCAATCGTTGTGTCTCGGTCTTCATGAAGGCCGTGACAGTCTAATATCAAGATAACTTCTCATGGGCACAATCACCTGACCGAACCCTCTTGAATTTATTATCTGTAGTTTTGTGCAAAACCAAAAAATATTATCTAAAGGAGTGTAAAATTAGACTATAATGTTTTCACCTGATTCAAGATAGAGCCCCCCTTTGGTACCACCCCCTCACAAAACGTATAAAGGGTAATACTTACCTTTGTCCACTTTTGTATGCACGGTGCGTCGGTCGCTGGATGCCATACAATAAAGTGTTATTTGCTCGTCCTGGGCCTGGCCCTAATATTTTTTTCTTTTTTCTCTTAAAGCTTTGAAAAAGAAAAGCACGGAGATGGGAGTTGAACTCTAGCACTCCAACTTTTGTTGGGGAACACAATATTTCAAAAAATTTACCTACGATCACGCAAGATCTATCTAGGAAATGCATTGCAACGAGAGGGGAGAGTGTGTCCACGTACCCTCGTAGACCGAAAGCGGAAGCGTTTAGTAACGCGGTTGATATAGTCGAACGTCTTCGCGATCCAACCGATCCAAGCACCGAACATACGGCACCTCCGCGTTCAGCACACATTCAGCTCGATGACGTCCCTCGAGCTCTTGATCTAGTTGAGGCCGAGGGAGAGTACCATCAGCACGATGGCGTGGCGACAGTGATGATGAAGTTACCGACACAAGGCTTCTCCTAAGCACTACGACGATATGACCGAGGTGTGTAACTGTGGAGGGGGCACCGCACACGGCTAAGAGAAGACTTGGTGTGCCTTTGGGGTGACCCCCTCCCACGTATTAAAGGAGATGGGAAGAGGAGGACGGCCCTAGAGGGGCGCGCCAAGGGGGGGGGTGGGAGTCCTACTTGGACTCTCGGTCCAAGTAGGATTCGCTCCCCTTTCCTATTCCCACTAGGAGAAGGAGGGAAGGGGGAAGAGGGGAGAAGGAAGGAGGGGGCGCCGCCCCCTCCTAGTCCAATTCGGACCAGCCCATGGGGGGGGGGGCGGCCACCACTTGAGGCCCCTCTCTCCTTTCCCCTAAAGCCCATTAAGGCCTATTACTCTCCCGGGGGGTTCCGGTAACCTCCCGGTACTCCGGAAAATACCTGAAACACTTCGAAACCATTCCGATGTCCGAATATAACCTTCCAATATATCGATCTTTATCTCCAGACCATTTAGAGACTCCTCATCATGTCCGTGATCTTATCTGGGACTCCGAACAAACTTCGGTCATCAAATCACATAACTCATAATACAAACCGTCACCGAACGTTAAGCGTGCGGACCCTACGGGTTTGAGAACCATCTAGACATGACTGAGACACATCTCCAGTCAATAACCAATAGCGGAACCTGGATTCTCATATTGGCTCCTACATATTCTATGAATATCTTTATCAGTCAAACCTCATAACAACATACGTTGTTCCCTTTGTCATCGGTATGTTACTTGCCTGAGATTCGATCATTGGTATCATCATACCTAGTTCAATCTCGTTACTGGAAAGTCTCTTTACTCGTTCCGCAATGCATCATCACGCAACTAACTCATTAGTCACATTGCTTGCAAGGCTTATAGTGATGTGCATTACCGAGAGGGCCCAGAGATACTTCTCCGATACACGGAGTGACAAATCCTAATCTCGATCTATGCCAACCCAACAAGCACCATCGGAGACACCTGTAGAGCATCTTTATAATCACCCAGTTACATTGTGACATTTGATAGCACACAAGGTGTTCCTCAGGTATTCGGGAGTTGCATAATCTCATAGTCAGAGGAACATGTATAAGTCATGAAGAAAGTAATAGCAATAAAACTAAACGATCATTATGCTAAGCTAACGGATGGGTCTTATCCATCACATCATTCTCTAATGATGTGACCCCGTTCATCAAATGACAGCACATGTCTATGGCTAGGAAACTTAACCATCTTTGATTAATGAGCTAGTCAAGTAGAGGCATACTAGGGACACTCTGTTTGTCTATGTATTCACACATGTACTAAGTTTCTGGTTAGTACAATTCTAGCATGAATAATTAATAAACATTTATCATGATATAAGGCAATATAAATAACAACTTTATTATTGCCTCTAGGGCATATTTCCTTCAGTCTCCCACTTGCACTAGAGTCAATAATCTAGTTCACATCGCCATGTGATTCAACACAAATAGTTCACATCTTTATGTGATTAACACCCATAATTCACATCACCATGTGACTAACACTCAAAAAGGTTTACTAGAGTCAATAATCCAGTTCACATCTCTATGTGATTAACACCCAAGAGTAATAAGGTATTATCATGTTTTGCATGTGAGAGAAATTTTAGTCTACAGGCCTGCAACATTCCGATTCATATGTATTTTGCAAATTTCTATGTCTACAATACTCTACAGAGAGCTACTCTAGCTAATTGCTCCCACTTTCAATATGTATCGTGATCGAGACTTAGAGTCATCCAGATCGGTGTCAAAGCTTGCATCGACGTAACTCTTTACGACGAACTCTTTGTCACCTCCATAACCGAGAAACATTTCCTTATTCCACTAAGGATAATTTTGACCGCTGTCCAGTGATCCACTCCTGGATCACTATTGTATCCTCTTGCCAAACTCATGGTGAGGTACACAATAGGTCTGGTACACAACATAACATACTTTATAGAACCTATGACTGAGGCATAGGGAATTACTTTTCATTCTCTTTCTATTTTCTGCCGTGGTTAGGTTTTGAGTCTTTACTCAACTTCACACCTTGCAACACAGGAAGAACTCCTTCTTTGACTGTTCCATTTTGAACTACTTCAAAATCTTGTTAAGGTATGCACTCATTGAAAAAACGTATCAAGCGTCGTGATCTATCTCTGTAGATATTGATGCTCAATATGTAAGAAGCTTTCACCTAGGTCTTTCTTTGAAAAACTCCTTTATGATTCCCAAAAAATTCTACATCATTTTCGATCAATAATATGTCATTCACATATACTTATTAGAAAGGCTGTAGTGCTCCCACTCACTATCTTGTAAATATAGGCTTCTCCAAAAAGTCTGTATAAAACCATATGCTTTGATCACACTATCAAAGCGTATATTCCAACTCTGAGAGGCTTGCACCAGTCCATAAATGGATCGCTGGAGCTTGCACACTTTGTTAGCACCTTTAGGATCGACAAAACCTTCTGGTTGCATCATATACAACTCTTCTTTAAGATATCCATTAAGGAATGCAATTTTGACATCCATTTGCCAAATTTCATAATCATAAAATGCGGCAATTGCTAACATGATTCGGGCAGACTTAAGTATCGCTACGGGCGAGAAGGTCTCATCGTAGTCAACTCCTTGAACTTTTTGAAAACCTTTGGCAACAAGTCCAGCTTTGTAGACAGTAACATTACCGTCGGTGTCAGTCTTCTTGAAGATCCATTTATTCTCCATGGCTTGCCGATCATCGGGCAAGTCAACCAAAGTCCACACTTTGTTCTCATACATCGATCCCATATCAGATTTCATGGCCTCAAGCCATTTCGCGGAATCTGGGCTCATCACCGCTTCCTCATAGTTCGTAGGTTCGTCATGTTCAAGTAACATGATCTCCAGAATAGGATTACCGTACCACTCTGGTGCGGACCTTACTCCGGTTGACCTGCGAGGTTCGGTAGTAACTTGATATGAAGTTTCATGATCATTATCATTAGCTTCCTCACTAATTGGTGTAGGAATCACTGGAACTGATTTCTGTGATGAACTACTTTCCAATTCGGGAGCAGGTACAATTACCTAATCAAGTTCTACTTTCGTCCCACTCACTTCTTTCGAGAGAAACTCCTTCTTTAAAAGGATCCATTCTTAGCAATAAAAATCTTGCCTTCGGATCTGTGATAGAAGGTGTACCCAATAGTTTCTTTTTGGGTATCCTATGAAGACGCACTTCTCCGATTTGGGTTCGAGCTTATCAGTTTAAAACCTTTTCACATAAGCATCGCAATCCCAAACTTTAAGAAACGACAACTTTGGTTTCTTGCCAAACCAAAATTCATATGGTGTTGTCTCAACAGATTAGATGGTGCCCTATTTAACGTGAATGCAACTGTCTCTAATGCATAACCCCAAAACTATAGTGGTAAATCGGTAACAGACATCATAGATCGCACCATATCTAATAAAGTATAGTTTCGACGTTCGGACACACCATTACACTGTGGTGTTCCCGGTGGCATGAGTTGCGAAACTATTCCACATTGTTTCAAATAAAGACCAAACTCGTAACTCAAATATTCACCTCTGCGATCAGATCGTAGAAACTTTATTTTTCTTGTTATGATGATTTTCCACTTCACTCTGAAATTCTTTGAACATTTCAAATGTTTCAGACTTATGTTTCATTAAGTAGATATACCCATATCTGCTTAAATCATCTATGAAGGTCAGAAAATAATGATACCCACCGCGAACCTCAACACTCATCGGACCCCATATATCGGTATGTATTATTTCCAATAAGTCAGTGGCTCGCTCCATTGTTCGGGAGAACGGAGTTTTAGTCATCTTGCCTATGAGGCATGGTTCGCAAGCCTCAACGGCAGTGCCGCTAGTATGTTGCAGTATCATTATTAACTTTGCATCCTTTGACATCAATATTATGAATATGTGTATCACTACGATCGAGATTCAATAAACCATTCACCTTGGGTGTATGACCACAGAAGGTTTTATTCATGTAAACAAAATAACAATTATTCTTTGACTTAAATGAATAACCATATTGCAATAAACATGATCCAATCATATTATGCTCAACGCAAACACCAAATAACATTTATTTTAGGTTCAACACTAATCCTGAAGGTAAAGGGAGTGTGCGATGGTGATCTTATCAACCTTGGAATCACTTCCAACACACATCGTCACCTCGCTTGCAACTAGTCTCTGTTCATTTTGTAACTCATGTTTCAAGTTACTAATCATAGCAACTGAACCAGTATCAAATACCCAGGGGCTACTATGAACACTAGTAAAGTACACATCAATAACATGTCTATCATATATATACTTTTGTTCACTTTGCCATCCTTCTTATCCACCAAGTATTTGGGGCAGTTCCGCTTCCAGTGACCATTTCCTTTGTAGTAGAAGCACTCAATTTCAGGCTTGGGTCTAGCTTTGGGCTTCTTCATGGGAGTGGAAACTTTCTTGCCATTCTTCTTGAAATTCCCTTTCTTTCCCTTGTCCTTTTATTTGAAACTAGTGGTCTTGTCAACCATCAACACTTGATGCTCCTTCTTGATTTCTACCTCCGCAGCCTTCAGCATTGTGAAGAGCTCGGGAATTGTCTTATCCACCCCTTGCATATTTTAGTTCATCACGAAGCTTTTTTAGCTTGGTGGCAGTGATTGAAGAACTCTGTCAATGACACTATCATCAGGAAGATTAACTCCCAATTGAGTCAAGTGGTTGTGGTACCCAGACATTTTGAGTATATGTTCACTGATAGAACTATTCTCCTCCATTTTGCAGCTGTAGAACTTATTGGAGACTTCATATCTCTCAATCCGGGCATTTGCTTGAAATATTAACTTCAACTCCTGGAACATCTCATATGCTCCATGATGTTCGAAACGTCGTTGAAGTCCCGATTCTAAGCCGTAAAGCATGGTACACTGAACTATCAAGTAGTCATCATACCAAGCTTGCCAAACGTTCATAACGTCTGCATCTACTCCTGGAATAGGTCCGTCACCTAGCGGTGCATCAATGACATAATTCTTCTGTGCAGCAATGAGGATAATCCTCAGATCACGGACCCAGTCCACATCATTGCTACTATCATCTTTCAACTTATTTTTCTCTAGGAACATATCAAAAATAATACGGGGAAGCTATACACGAGCTATTGATCTACAACATAGATATGAAAATACTATCAGGACTAAGTTGATGATAAATTAAAGTTCAATTAATCATATTACTTAAGAACTCCCACTTAGATAGACATCCCTCTAGTCATCTAAATGATCACGTGATCCATATAACCTAAACCATGTCCGATCATCACGTGAGATGGAGTAGTTTTCAATGGTGAACATCACTATGTTGATCATATCTACTATATGATTCACTTTCGACCTTTCGGTCTCAGTGTTCCGAGGTCATATCTGCATATGCTAGGCTCGTCAAGTTTAACCCGAGTATTCTGCATGTGCAAAACTGGCTTGCACCCGTTGTATGTGAACGTAGAGCTTATCACACCCGATCATCACGTGGTGTCTCGGCACGACGAACTGTAGCAATGGTGCATACTCAGGGAGAACACTCATACCTTGAAATTTAGTGAGGGATCATCTTATAATGCTACCGCCGTACTAAGCAAAATAAGATGCATAAAGGATAAACATCACATGCAATCAAAATAAGTGATATGATATGGCCATCATCATCTTGTGCCTTTGATCTCCATCTCCAAAGCACCATTGTGATCACCATCGTCACCGGCTTGACACCTTGATCTCCATCGTAGCATCATTATCGTCTTGCCAACTATTGCTTCTACGACTATCGCTACCGCTTAGTGATAAAGTAAAGCAATTACATGGCGATTGCATTTCATACAATAAAGCGACAACCATAAGGCTTCTGCCAGTTGCCGATAACTTTTACAAAACATGATCATCTCATACAACAATTTATATCTCATCATGTCTTGACCATATCTCATCACAACATGCCCTGCAAAAACAAGTTAGACGTCTTCTACTTTGTTGTTGCAAGTTTTACGTGGCTGCTACGGGCTTCTAGCAAGAACCGTTCTTACCTACGCATCAAAACCACAACTATTTTTCGTCAAGTGTGCTGTTTTAACCTTCAACAAGGACCAGGCATAGTCAAACTCGATTCAACTAAAGTTGGAGACACAGACACCCGCTAGCCACCTGTGTGCGAAACACGTCGGTAGAACCAGTCTCATGAACGCACGGGTGTATTCATGCTATTATATTATCATTCTTGGATGTTTTACAATCATTTTATAACAAATTTATATCATTTTTTTGGGACTAACCTATTGGCCCAGTGCCAGTTGCTATTTTTTGCTTGTTTTTTTTACATCGCAGGAAATCAATACCAAACGAAGTCCAAACACAATGAAACTCCACGGAGATTTTTTATGGGCCAGAAGACATCCATTGGGCCAGAGCAGCACCTGGGGGGTGCCCCGAGGGGGCACAACCCACCACAGCGCGCCAGGGCCCCCTGGCACGCCCAGGTGGGTTGTGCCCACCTCGGTGGCCTCCCGTACCCCTTCTTTGCACTATAAATTCCCAAATATTCCGAAACCCATCGGAGTTAACCTAGATCAGAAGTTCCACCGCCGCAAGGCTCTGTGTTCACGGGAAACCAATCTAGACCCGTTCTGGCACCCTGCCGGAGAGGGGGTGGGAATCATCTTCGATGGCCATCTTCATCATCCCGGCGGCCACCACGTTGAGGACGGAGTAGTCCACCCTCGGGGCTGAGGGTTTGTACCAGTAGCTATGTGTTTAATCTCTCTCTCTCTCTCGTGATCTATATCATGGGCTTTGTTAATATAGATGGATCATATGATGTTTCTACCCTCTATACTCTTGTTGTGATGAATTGAATCTTTACCCTTTGAAGTTTTGTCTTGTCGAATTGAATATTCAGATATGAGAACACATGATGTATGTCTTACGACATGAATGTCGGTGTCAAAACTGGCGGATCTCGGGTAGGGGGTCCCGAACTGTGTGTCTAAGGTCGATGGTAATAGGAGACAGGGGACACGATGTTTACCCAGGTTCAGGCCCTCTCTATGGAGGTAATACCCTACTTCATGCTTGATTGATCTCGATGAATATGAGTATTACAAGAGTTGATCTACCACGAGATCGTAATGGCTAAACCCTAGAAGTCTAGCTTGTATGACTATGGTAATGAGTATCTCTCCTCTCCGGACTAAGTCCTCCGGTTTATATTGACACCAGGAGGATCTAGGGTTACACAAGGTCGGTTACAAAGGAAAGGAATCTACATATTCGGTCGCCAAGCTTGCCTTCCACGCCAAGGAGAGTCCCATCCAGACACGGGTGCAGTCTTCGGTCTTCGTATCTTCACAGCCCATCAGTCCGTCCCATGGCTAACAGGCCGGACGCCCGAGGACCCCTTAGTCCAGGACTCCCTCAGTAGCCCCCAAACCAGGCTTCAATGACGAGGTGTTCGGCGTGCAAATTGTCTTCGACATTGCAAGGCAGGTTCCCCCTCTGACGACCTCCAAGTAATGTATTCAGCTTTTAATTCAATGCCGCACCCCTCGACTTTTGTGCATCTATGACTTCAGCTTCCACGTGTCGGGCGAATGCGGACGATCAGGGTATTTTTTGCAAATAACACCCCGACCATGCAAGAAAGAGCGTCTATTTAAAGAGATTGGGTCTCAGATCCATTCGGCACCACGCGGAGAAAATCCTCAGAGATTGCCAGGAAAGACCATTCCAACATGGCTAGCATTCCCAGCTCCTCCTCCCATTCTGACCCAGAGAAAGGCGAGTGGGAGAGGTGCTCTATGTCCCACAGTCAATTGGAGAAGTTACAAACGGAGGGATTCCTCCCCCCTGCGGATCTGGTCCCTGTTTGAGCAGGGTTGGCTTCCTTCAACGGCAAAACCAGGCGGAGGACTTCCCCAATCCATCTGCTGTGGAACGAGTGTGCTTCGTCCCCTATCTGCTGAGGGGCGTGGGATTTCCAATTCACCCCTTCCTCCGATGGCTTCTGGAGTATTATGGCCTCCAGCTGCACAATTTTACCCCAACCTCCATCTTGCACATTGCAGGTTATGTCGCTTTATGCGAACTATTCCTAGGTTGTGAGGCCCATTTGTGGAGAAGGTTGTTTTGTCTTGTCCCACGCAACCATGAGGGATCGATATTTGAAGTGTGCAGGGCCAAAATATGGCGCATTGCTGAGACCGGATACCTATCCGGCACACCGAAGAAAGCTTTCGAAGAGTGGACCTCTGAATGGTTTTACATTGATGATGTCATACTTCCAGATCCGGTCTGGAGGGGTCTCCCCAAGTTTGCAAGTGTTTCTATGAAGAAACGCCATAGCTGGCACCCTCGGAGCGTCGAAGAGGAAGATAGTGTGGAAGTCCGCCGACTCTTGAGCAAGATCACGACGCTTGCCCAGTCCGGATACACAATAGTCGAAGTGATGGCGACCTCCATAGTGCGGGGGGTCTAGCCACTTCAATATAGAGGACTTCCCAGGAAAGGTCCGGACACCCCTGCCGCCCTAGCCAAAATATTGGCCGAACTGTTCAAGGATGAGGAAGAGGAGTTCCTGCGCATCACACACAAAGACGGATATTCCATGTACAGTCCTCCTAGCTGGGTAAGCCCCCAACTCTTCTGCTCTACTCATTCCACTCCCTGAGCTTCGTTCAATGAATATTAACCCGTACATTTGTAACAGCACTCACGAAAGATTTCCGAGGGGCTTCACAACCCCGCCTCGCAGCCCGAGGGCCACAATCGGGACCTTGACCCCAGATTCGAAGAGGATCCGTATATATTTGTGGTGCTCGAGAATGACGTGTTTTACCAGGCGAGCTACGACGTCACCGAAGTGGCCATCATCGCCGATTACCCTAGTCTTCTCCCCGCTTCGCACGTAAGTAGTCAGGAGTCATCTCCCCCGAAAGGGTTCCCTCATTCCGCCTCACCCATCGCACTGTCTCGTGCTTCGAACGGGAGGCGTTCGACATACCGTGCTACTCCAGGAGCGACTCCGAAGAGCGCGGCCCCCACACCGGGCAAGCCTTCGAAGAGGAAGGCAAACGAAGACACGGTCGGGCCCTCGTCAAAGAGGTATGGGTTTGCAAATATGTTTTTTTAATAGTCACATCCAATTGTGACTTTAATGTTCGTCCATATCAGGAAAAGGGTCCGCCGGACTGTGTCCGGGGGTCCGGTCAGCAAGACTCCCAACAGCCGGGATCCAGCACCAGCCGAGGGGATGGGGGCTGATATGGGAGTGACGCCGGATTGTCCTTCAGCCAAGGGCTCGGAAAATATGTTCGTCACCAACTCGGAGGTGGAAAGCGCCATGAATCATCGGCGCCGGAGGGCCATTTTACGAGACCCCTGTTGGGGAACGTAGTAATTTCAAAAATTTTCCTACGCACACACAAGATCATGGTGATGCATAGCAACGAGAGGGGAGAGTGTTGTCTACGTACCCTCGTAGACCGAAGCGGAAGCGTTGACACAACATAGAGGAAGTAGTCGTACGTTCTCCTCGCGATCCAACCGATCACAGCACCGTTACTCCGGCACCTCCGAGTTCTTGGCACACGTTCAGCTCGATGACGATCCCCGGGCTCCGATCCAGCAAAGCGTCGGGGTAGAGTTCCGTCAGCACGACGGCGTGGTGACGATCTTGATGTGTTACCGGCGCAGGGCTTCGCCTAAGCACTGCAACGATATGATCGAGGAGGAATTTGGTGGAAGGGGGCACCGCACACGGCTAAGGAACGAGCCGTAGATCAACTTGTGTGTCTCTGGGGTGCCCCCTGCCCCTGTATATAAAGGAGCCAAGGGGGAGGGGCTGGCCAGCCAGGCTTGGCGCGCCAGGAGAGTCCTACTCCCTCTCGGAGTAGGATTCCCCCCCCCCAATCCTAGTTGGACTAGGATTCTCCAAGGGGGAGAGAGAGAGAGAGGGGGCGCCCACCTCTCCTAGTCCTAATAGGACTAGGGGAAGGGGGGAGGCGCACAGCCCATGAGGGCAGCCCTCTCACCTCTCCTCCAAGGCCCATGTTGGCCCATTATGCTCCCGGGGGGTTCCGGTAACCCTCCCGGTATTCCGGTAAAATCCTGATTTCACCTGGAATGCATCCGATGTCCAAACATAGGCTTCCAATATATCATTCTTTACGTCTCGACCATTTCGAGACTCCTCGTCATGTCCGTGATCACATCCGGGACTCCGAACTCCTTCGGTACATCAAAATGCATAAACTCATAATAACTGTCATCGTAACATTAAGCGTGCGGACCCTACGGTTCGAGAACAATGTAGACATGACCGAGACACGTCTCCGGTCAATAACCAATAGCGGGACCTGGATGCCCATATTGGCTCCTACATATTCTACGAAGATCTTTATCGGTCAGACCGCATAACAACATACGTTGTTCCCTTTGTCATCGGTATGTTACTTGCCCGAGATTCGATCGTCGGTATCCAATACCTAGTTCAATCTCGTTACCGGCAAGTCTCTTTTCTCGTTCTGTAATACATCATCTCGCAACTAACTCATTGGTTGCAATGCTTGCAAGGCTTTATGTGATGTGCATTACCGAGAAGGCCCTGAGATACCTCTCCGACAATCGGAGTGACAAATCCTAATCTCGAAATACGCCAACTCAACATGTACCTTCGGAGACACCTGTAGAGCACCTTTATAATCACCCAGTTACGTTGTGACGTTTGGTAGCACACAAAGTGTTCCTATGGTAAACGGGAGTTGCATAATCTCATAGTTAAAGGAACATGTATAAGTCATGGATAAAAGCAATAGCAACATACTAAACGATCGGGTGCTAAGCTAATGGAATGGGTCATGTCAATCAGATCATTCAACTAATGATGTGACCTCATTAATCAAATAACAACTCCTTGTTCATGGTTAGGAAACATAACCATCTTTGATTAATGAGCTAGTCAAGTAGAGGCATACTAGTGACACTCTGTTTGTCTATGTATTCACACATGTATTATGTTTCCTGTTAATACAATTCTAGCATGAATAATAAACATTTATCATGAATTAAGGAAATAAATAATAACTTTATTATTGCCTCTAGGGCATATTTCCTTCAGTCTCCCACTTGCACTAGAGTCAATAATCTAGTTCACATCGCCATGTGATTTATCAGCAATAGTTCACATCACCATGTGATTAACACCCATAGTTTACATCGATATGTGACCAACACCCAAAGGGTTTACTAGATTCAGTAATCTAGTTCACATCGCTATGTGATTAACACCCAAAGAATACTACGGTGTGATTATGTTTTGCTTGTGAGAGAAGTTTAGTCAACGGGTCTGCCACATTCAGATCCGTTATGTATTTTGCAATTTTCTATGTCTACAATGCTCTGCACGGAGCTACTTTAGCTAATTGCTCCCACTTTCAATATGTATCTAGATTGAGACTTAGAGTCATCTAGATTAGTGTCAAAACTTGCATCGACGTAACCTTTTACGACGAACCTTTTTGTCACATCAATAATCGAGAAACATATCCTTATTTTACTAAGGATAATTTTGACCGATGTCCAGTGATCTACGTCCTAGATCACTATTGTACTCCCTTGCTTAACACAGTGCAGGGTATACAATAGATCTGGTACATAGCATGGCATACTTTATAGAATCTATGGCTGAGGCATAGGAAATGACTTTCATTCTCTTTCTATCATCTGCCGTGGTCGGGCTTTGAGTCTTACTCAATTTCACACCTTGTAATACAGGCAAGAACTCTTTCTTTGACTGTTCCATTTTGAACTACTTCAAAAAAAATTTCAAGGTATGTACTTATTGAAAAACTTATCAAGCGTCTTGATCTATCTCTATAGATCTTGATGCTCAATATGTAAGCAGCTTCACCGAGGTCCTTCTTCGAAAAACTCCTTTCAAATACTCCTTTATGCTTCACAGAATAATTCTACATTATTTCCGATCAATAATATGTCATTTACATATACTTATCAGAAATGCTGTAGTGCTCCCACTCACTTTCTTGTAGATACAGGCTTCACCGCAAGTCTGTATAAAACTATATGCTTTGATCAACTCATCAAAGCGTATATTCCAACTCCGAGATGCTTGCACCAGTCCATCGATGGATCGCTGGAGCTTGCTCACTTTATTAGCACCTTTATGGTCGACAAAACCTTCTGGTTGTATCATATACAACTCTCCATTAAGGAATGCAGTTTTGTTTATCCATTTGCCAGATTTCATAAAATGCGGCAATTGCTAACATGATTCAGACAGACTTAAGCATAGATACGAGTGAGAAACTCTCATCGTAGTCAATACTTTGAACTTTGTCGAAAAAACCTTTTTTTCGACAATTCTAGCTTTGTAGATAGTAACACTACTATCAGTGTCCGTCTTCCTCTTGAAGATCCATTTATTCTTAATTGCTTGCCGATCATCGGGCAAGTCAACCAAAGTCCAAACTTTGTTCTCATACATGGATCATATCTCAGATTTCATGGCCTCAAACCATTTCGCGGAATCTGGGCTCATCATCGCTTCCTCATAGTTCGCAAGTTCATCATGGTCTAGTAACATGACTTCCAGAACAGGATTACCGTACTACTATGGTGTGGATCTCACTCTGTTTTACCTGCGAGATTCGGTAGTAACTTGATCTGAAGTTACATGATCATCATCATTAGCTTCCTCACTAATTGGTGTAGTAGTCACAGGAACAGATTTCTGTGAGGAACTACTTTCCAATAAGGGAGAAGGTACAATTACCTTATCAAGTTCTACTTTCCTCCCACTCACTTCTTTCGAGAGAAATTCCTTCTCTAGAAAGGATCCATTCTTAGCAACAAATGTCTTGCCTTTGGATCTGTGATAGAAGGTGTACCCAACAATTTCCTTTGGGTATCCTATGAAGACATATTTCTCCGATTTGGGTTTGAGTTTATCAGGATGAAACTTTTTCATATAAGCATCACAACCCCAAACTTTAAGAAACGACAACTTTGGTTTCTTGCTAAACCACAGTTCATATTGTGTCGTCTCAACGGATTTAGATGGTGCCCTATTTAATGTGAATGCAGCTGTCTCTAATGCATAATCCCAAAAACGATAGTGGTAGATCGGTAAGATACATCATAGATTGTACTATATCTAATAAAGTACGGTTATGACGTTCGGACGCACCATTATGCTGCGGTGTTCCAGGTGGCATGAGTTTGTGAAACTATTCCACATTGTTTTAATTGAAGACCAAACTCGTAACTCAAATATTCGTCTCTGCGATCAGATCGTAGAAACTTTATTTTCTTGTCACGATGATTTTCCACTTCACTCTGAAATTCTTTGAACTTTTCAAATGTTTCAGACTTATGTTTCATCAAGTAGATATACCCATATCTGCTCAA
The DNA here is from genome assembly GCA_032464435.1 of Aegilops umbellulata. Classification (NCBI taxonomy): domain Eukaryota; kingdom Viridiplantae; phylum Streptophyta; class Magnoliopsida; order Poales; family Poaceae; genus Aegilops; species Aegilops umbellulata. The sequence goes on along the minus strand of CP136055.1, from coordinate 524,993,891 downwards.
ATCATCTGTGAAAGTCAGAAAATAATGATATTTTGTCGCGAGCCTTAATATTCATCGGACCACATACATCAGTATGTATGATTTCCAATAATTCTGTTGCTTGCTTCATTGTTCCGGAGAACGGCGTTTTAGTCATCTTGCCTATGAGGCATGGTTCGCAAGCATCAAGTGATTCATAATCAAGTGATTCCAAAATCCCATCAGCATGGAGTTTCTTCATGCGCTTTACACCAATATGACCTAAACTGCAGTGCCACAAATAAGTTGCACTATCATTATTAACTTTGCATCTTTTGGCTTCAATATTATGAATATTTGTATCACTATGATCGAGATCCAACAAACCATTTCGTTGGTGTGTATAACCATAGAAGGTTTTATTCATGTAAACAGAACAACAATTTATTCTCTTACTTAAATGAATAGCCGTATTGCAATAAACATGATCAAATCATATTCATGCTCAACGCAAACACCAAATAACACTTATTTAGTTTCAACACTAATCCCGAAAGTATAGGGAGTGTGTGATGATGATCATATCAATCTTGGAACCACTTCCAACACACATCGTCACCTTGCCCTTTAACTAGTCTTTGTTCATTCTGCAACTCCCGTTTCGAGTTACTAAATTTTAGCAACTGAACTAGTACCAAATACTAAGGGGTTGCTATGAACACTAGTAAAGTACACATCAATAACATGTATATCAAATATACTTATGTTCACTTTGCCATCCTTCTTATCCGCCAATCACTTGGGGTAGTTCCACTTCCAGTGACCAGTCCCTTTGCAGTAGAAGCACTTAGTCTCAGGCTTAGGACCATACTTGGGCTTTTTCACTTGAGCAGCAACTTTCTTGCCGTTCTTCTTGAAGTTCCCCTTCTTTCCTTTTGCCCTTTTCTTGAAACTAGTGATCTTGTCAACCATCAATACTTGATGTTTTTCTTTGATTTCTACCTTCGCTGATTTTAGCATCGCGAAGAGCTTGGGAATATTTTCCGTTATCCCTTGCATATTATAGTTCATCACGAAGTTCTACTAACTTGGTGATGGTGACTAGAGAATTCTGTCAATCACTATCTTATCTGGAAGATTAACTCCCACTTGATTCAAGCGATTGTAGTACCCAGACAATCTGAGCACATGCTCACTAGTTGAGCGATTCTCCTCCATCTTTTAGCTATAGAACTTGTTGGAGACTTCATATCTCTCAACTCGGGTATTTGCTTGAAATATTAACTTCAACTCCTAGAACATCTCATATGCTCCATGACGTTCAAAACGTCTTTGAAGTCCCGATTCTAAGCAGTTAAGCATGGTGCACTAAACTATTAAGTAGTCATCATATTGAGCTAGCAAAACATTCATAACGTCTGCATCTGCTCCTGCAATAGGTCCGTTACCTAGCGGTGCATCAAGGACATAATTCTTCTGTGCAGCAATGTGGATAAACCTCAGATCATGGATCCAATCCGCATCATTGCTACTAACATTTTTCAACATAATTTTCTCTAGGAACATATCAAAATAAACATAGGGAAGTAACAACGCGAGCTATTGATCTACAACATAGATATGCTAATACTACCAGGACTAAGTTCATGATAAATTAAAGTTCAATTAATCATATTACTTAAGAACTCCCACTTAGATAGACATCCCTCTAATCCTCTAAGTGATCACGTGATCCAAATCAACTAAACCATGTCCGATCATCACGTGAGATGGAGTAGTTTCAATGGTGAACATCACTATGTTGATCATATCTACTATATGATTCACGCTCGACCTTTCGGTCTCCGTGTTCCGAGGCCATATCTGTTATATGCTAGGCTCGTCAAGTTAAACCTGAGTATTCCGCGTGTGCAACTGTTTTGCACCCGTTGTATTTGAACGTAGAGCCTATCACACCCGATCATCACGTGGTGTCTCAGCACGAAGAACTTTCGCAACGGTGCATACTCAGGGAGAACACTTCTTGATAATTTAGTGAGAGATCATCTTATAATGCTACCGTCAATCAAAGCAAGATAAGATGCATAAAAGATAAACATCACATGCAATCAATATAAGTGATATGATATGGTCATCATCATCTTGTGCTTGTGATCTCCATCTCCGAAGCACCGTCATGATCACCATCGTCACCGGCGCGACACCTTGATCTCCATCGCAGCATCGTTGTCGTCTCGCCAATCTTATGCTTCCTCGACTATCACTACCGTTTAGTAATAAAGTAAAGCATTACATCGCGATTGCATTGCATACAATAAAGCGACAACCATATGGCTCCTGCCAGTTGCCGATAACTCGGTTACAAAACATGATCATCTCATACAATAAAATTTAGCATCATGTCTTGACCATATCACATCACAACATGCCCTGCAAAAACAAGTTAGACGTCCTCTACTTTGTTGTTGCAAGTTTTACGTGGCTGCTACGGGCTTAAGCAAGAACTCATCTTACCTACGCATCAAAACCACAACGATAGTTTGTCAAATAGACTCCGTTTTAACCTTCTCAAGGACCGGGCGTAGCCACACTCAGTTCAATTAAAGTTGGAGAGACAGTCTTCCGCAAGCCATCTATGTGCAAAGCACGTCGAGGGAACCGGTCTCGCGTAAGCGTACGCGTAAGGTTGGTCCGGATCGTCTCGTCCAACAATACCGCTGAACCAAAGTATGACATGCTGGTAGGCAGTATGACTTGTATCGTCCACAACTCACTTGTGTTCTACTCGTGCAAATAACATCAAACCATAAAAACCTAGGCTCTGATACCACTGTTGGGGAACGTAGTAATTTCAAAAAATTTCCTACGCACACGCAAGATCATGGTGATGCATAGCAACGAGAGGGGAGAGTGTTGTCTACGTACCCTCGTAGACCGAAGCGGAAGCGTTGACACAACGTAGAGGAAGTAGTCGTACGTTCTCCTCGCGATCCAACCGATCACAGCACCGTTACTCCGGCACCTCCGAGTTCTTGGCACACGTTCAGCTCGATGACGATCCCCGGGCTCTGATCCAGCAAAGCGTCGGGGAAGAGTTCCGTCAGCACGACGGCGTGGTGACGATCTTGATGTGTTACCGGCGCAGGGCTTCGCCTAAGCACTGCAACGATATGATCGAGGTGGAATTTGGTGGAAGGGGGCACCGCACACGGCTAAGGAACGATCCGTAGATCAACTTGTGTGTCTCTGGGGTGCCCCCTGCCCCTGTATATAAAGGAGCCAAGGGGGAGGGGCTGGCCAGCTAGGCTTGGCGCGCCAGGAGAGTCCTACTCCCTCTGGGAGTAGGATCCCCCCCCCCCCAATCCTAGTTGGACTAGGATTCTCCAAGGGGGAGAGAGAGAGAGGGGGCGCCCACCTCTCCTAGTCCTAATAGGACTAGGGGAAGGGGGGAGGCGCACAGCCCATGAGGGCAGCCCTCTCACCTCTCCTCCAAGGCCCATGTTGGCCCATTATGCTCCCGGGGGGTTCCGGTAACCCTCCCGGTATTCCGGTAAAATCCTGATTTCACCTGGAATGCATCCGATGTCCAAACATAGGCTTCCAATATATCATTCTTTACGTCTCGACCATTTCGAGACTCCTCGTCATGTCCGTGATCACATCCGGGACTCCGAACTCCTTCGGTACATCAAAATGCATAAACTCATAATAACTGTCATCGTAACGTTAAGCGTGCGGACCCTACGGTTCGAGAACAATGTAGACATGACCGAGACACGTCTCCGGTCAATAACCAATAGCGGGACCTGGATGCCCATATTGGCTCCTACATATTCTACGAAGATCTTTATCGGTCAGACCGCATAACAACATACGTTGTTCCCTTTGTCATCGGTATGTTACTTGCCCGAGATTCGATCGTCGGTATCCAATACCTAGTTCAATCTCGTTACCGGCAAGTCTCTTTTCTCGTTCTGTAATACATCATCTCGCAACTAACTCATTGGTTGCAATGCTTGCAAGGCTTTATGTGATGTGCATTACCGAGAAGGCCCTGAGATACCTCTCCGACAATCGGAGTGACAAATCCTAATCTCGAAATATGCCAACTCAACATGTACCTTCGGAGACACCTGTAGAGCACCTTTATAATCACCCAGTTATGTTGTGACGTTTGGTAGCACACAAAGTGTTCCTATGGTAAACGGGAGTTGCATAATCTCATAGTTAAAGGAACATGTATAAGTCATGGATAAAAGCAATAGCAACATACTAAACGATCGGGTGCTAAGCTAATGGAATGGGTCATGTCAATCAGATCATTCAACTAATGATGTGACCTCATTAATCAAATAACAACTCCTTGTTCATGGTTAGGAAACATAACCATCTTTGATTAATGAGCTAGTCAAGTAGAGGCATACTAGTGACACTCTGTTTGTCTATGTATTCACACATGTATTATGTTTCCTGTTAATACAATTCTAGCATGAATAATAAACATTTATCATGAATTAAGGAAATAAATAATAACTTTATTATTGCCTCTAGGGCATATTTCCTTCAACCCCCGCTTTTCAGAAGAGGCGTTTAATGCCTTCAGCTCGGCTGATGCATACATCTGAGCTGCTCGAGATGGGCCTGGCATAGCCACAAAGTAGCATTTGAAAGATGTGCAGGTAAGTTTACTGTGTCTCAGTATGATAACCATATGCCAGTAGCCCCCGAGACTTAAAGTAGTTGGAACAACTGATTTGAGGATCGTTGCATAATCAGGTTCTGTCGGAGAAGAACGACACGCTAGCCCAAGAGATAAAAGTGCCGGACGCAGTTAAACGCAGTGACCGCCGAACTGGAAAAATCCAAGGCGGCGTCTTCCGGTAATATTTCTCTCCATCGAGAAACAATTATTGTATAGCGACCGTGTTAACACTGCGGCTTTATCTCATAACAGGATCTTCGGATCAACTGGAGGAAAAAGAGTCGAAAAGACTGCATGCCGCAGGCGAGCGGGTTTTGACCCGTGTCAGACAGGAGAAAAACAAACTCCAAGATGCAAACACCCAGCTGGGCGAAGAGCTAAAGTATGTGCGGGCCCAGCTAGCCAACTCCATGAAGGAGAACAAAAAGCTGCAAGGCGGCATATTCAGTATGTGGCCGTATTTACCTCATAACAGTTTGGAAGTAAAAGTAGCTGATATAGCTGTGATTGCAGGTATGTTGACGGGCCGTCCGGAAGAGGAGGTGTCCGGATCATCAAGTGATCTTCTGCAAGGGCTGTCGTAGTTGCACGAGCAAGCTCGACTGGCAATGCAGAGTGTAGCCAAGGCCTTATGGCCCTCCGCCTCCCCTCCAGGGAGTATGGAGAATCTTGTAGAGCTGTTCAAGGGAGCGCGGCAGCGTATCTGACTATGGAAGATATTGGCCTGCCGAGAGGGTGCGCGAGAGGCCTGGGCCATGGAAAAACACAATATACCAAGATGGATCCGGATCACATGGCCCAGGTCGGACCGCTAGGGTCAAATGGGGAAGAAATTCCCGTTAGTTTAGTATATGACCAAGTAGAGGTGGCTGATAGATATTCCCAACAGGATTGTAAATTAGACTGCCTGTTGGACGGTATAGAGGAGGAAGTTTTTAAGTCCTAAGTGGCTATGTACTTTCCTTCTAGCTGGATTGTAAAACGATTGTCATGGCCGACCTTTTTGCTTTGACCTCTCGACCTTCCGAATACCTGAGAGGCAAAATAAACCAGGGTATGCATGGAAACCAGGCGTAGGGGTCATAGTTGCTTGAACAGACAAGTTGTATCTGCTAGTTATGTTATATTACATTAAAATTGTAAGAAACATCTTCCAAAGAGAATAGCTTCGTTAAGGGTTCCTTTCCCTGGGCGTGCATGCATCTATGTGCATGTCCGGACTGTGATGAAAAAACTGTTGGGGAACGTAGCAATAATTCAAAATTTTCCTACGTGTCACCAAGATCAATCTAGGAGATGCTAGCAACGAGAGAGAGGGAGTGCATCTTCATACCCTTGAAGATCGCTAAGCGAAAGCGTTACAAGAACGCGGTTGATGGAGTCGTACTCGCGGCGATACAGATCGCGGAAGATCCGATCTAGCGCCGAACGGACGGCGCCTCCGTGTTCAAAACACGTACAGCCCGGGGACGTCTCCTCTTTCTTGATCCAGCAAGGGGAGAGGAGAAGCTGAGGGAGAACTCCGGCAGCACGACGACGTGGTGGTGGAGCTTGTGGTATTCCTGCAGGGCTTCGCCAAGCTCTACGGAGGAGAAGGAAGAGTTGGAGGAGGGAGGGGCTGTGCCAGGGAAGGGGTGCGGCTGCCCTCTCTCTCCCTCACTATATATAGGGGGAAGGGGGGGGGGTGGAGGATGCGCCCTAGGGTTCCCTAGGGGAGGGGTGGCAGCCACAGGGGAAACCCTAGATGGGTTTGGGCGCCCCACCCCTAGGAAACTTGCCCCCCAAGCCGGGAGGGGTGGCTGCCCTAGGGGCGCACAGCTCCTTACTGGGCTGACGCGCCCCCACCTCTCCACGTTAGGTGAGATTGGGTGGGAGGGGCGCACAGCCCCTTAGTGGGCTGACGTGCCCCCTCCACTTAGCCCATAAGGCCCCCCAACGCTTGCTGGGGCCTCCGAAACACCTTTCTATCACGCTGGTCGTTGCCGGGTACTCGCAGAACAATTCTGGACGCCAATACCCTTCGTCCAATATATCGATCTTCACCTCCGGACCATTCCAGAGTTCCTCTTCACGTCCGGGATCTCATCTGGGACTCCGAACAACCTTCGGTAACCACATACTATTTCCCATAACAAGTCTAGCGTCACCGAACCTTAAGTGTGTAGACCCTACGGGTTCGGGAACCATGTAGACATGACCGAGACGTTCTCCGGCCAATAACCAACAGTGATATCTGGATACCCATGTTGGCTCCCACATGTTCCACGATGATCTCATCGGATGAACCATGATGTCGGGGATTCAATCAATCCCGTATACAATCCCCTTTGTCTATCGGTATGTTACTTGCCCGAGATTCGATCGTCGGTATCCCCATACCTCGTTCAATCTTGTTACCGGCACGTCTCTTTACTCATTCCATAATGCATGATCTCGTAGCTAACTCCTTAGTCACGTTGAGCTCATTATGATGATGCATTACCGAGTGGGCCCAGAGATACCGCTCCGTCATACGGAGTGACAAATCCCAGTCTCGATTCGTGCCAAACCAACAGACACTTTCGGAGATACCTGTAGTGCACCTTTATAGTCACCCGGTTACGTTGTGACGTTTGATACACCGAAAGCACTCCTACGGTATCCGGGAGTTGCACAATCTCATGGTCTAAGGAAATGATACTTGACATTGGAAAAGCTCTAGCAAACGAACTACACGATCTTGTGCTATGCTTAGGATTGGGTCTTGTCCATCACATCATTCTCCTAATGATGTGATCCCGTTACCAATGACATCCAATGTCCATGGTCAGGAAACCATAACCATCTATTGATCAACGAGCTAGTCAACTAGAGGCTTACTAGGGACATGTTGTGGTCTATGTATTCACACATGTATTACAGTTTCCAGTTAATACAATTATAGCATGAACAATAGACAATTATCATGAACAAGGAAATACAATAATAACCGTTTTATTATTGCCTCTAAGGCATATTTCCAACAGTCTCCCACTTGCACTAGAGTCAATAATCTAGTTCACATCACTATGTGATTGTAATGAATTCAACACCCATGGGGTTTGTTCATATCTCGCTTGTGAGAGAGGTTATTAGTCAACGGGTATGAACCTTTCAGATCCGTGTGTGCTTTACAAATCTCTATGTCATCTTGTAGATGCAGGTACCGCGTGCTACTTGGAGCTATTCCAAATAACTGCTCTACTATACGAATCCGGTTTACTACTCAGAGTCATCCGGATTAGTGTCAAAGTTTGCATCGACGTAACCCTTTACGACGAACTCTTTTACCACCTCCATAATCGAGAAAATTCCTTAGTCCACCAGTTACTAAGGATAAGTTCGACTGCTGTCATGTGATCCATTCCTGGATCACTCTTGTACCCCTTGACTGAGTCATGGCAAGGCACACTTCAGGTGCGGTACACAACATAGCATACTGTAGAGCCTACATCTAAATCATAGGGGACGACCTTCGTCCTTTCTCTCTCTTCTGCTGTGGTCAGGTCTTGAGTCTTACTCAATACTCACACCTTGTAACACAGCCAAGAACTCCTTCTTTGCTGATCTATTTTGAACTCCTTCAAAATCTTGTCACGGTATGTATTCATTTGAAAGTACTATTAAGTGTTTTGATCTATCCTTATAGATCTTGATGCTCAATGTTCAAGTAGCTTAATCCAGGTTTTCCATTGAAAAACACTTTTCAAATAACCCTGTATGCTTTCCAGAAATTCTACACCATTTCTGATCAACAATATGTTAACAACATATACTCATCAAAAATTCTATAGTGCTCCCACTCACTTCTTTGGAAATACAATTTTCTCATAAACTTTGTATAAAGCCAAAATCTTTGATCATCTCATCAAAGCGTACATTCCAACTCCGAGATGCTTACTCCAGTCCTTAGAAGGATTGCTCGAGCTTTGCATACTTGTTAGCATATTTCAGGATTGACAGAACCTTCTGGTTGTATCACATACAACCTTTCCTCAAGAAAATCGTCAAGGAAACAATGTTTTGACATCCTATCTGCAAGATTTCTTAAATAATGCAGTAACTGCTAATATAATTCCAATAGACTCTTAGCATCGCTATGAGTGAGAAAGTCTCATCGTAGTCAACTCCTTGAACTTGTCGGAAAACATCTTAATGACAAGTCGAGCTTTCTTAATGGTGACACTTACCATCATTGTCCGTCTTCCTTTTAAAATCCATCTGCACCCAACAGCCTTACGACCATCAAGTAGTTCTTCCAAAGTCTATACTTTGTTTTTATACATGGATCCTCTCTCGGATTTTATGGCCTCGAGCCATTCGTTGGAATCCGGGCCCACCATCGCTTCTCCATAGCTCATAGGTTCATTGTTGTCTAGCAACATGACTTCCAAGATAGGATTACGTACCACTCTGAAGTAGTACGCATCCTTGTCAACCTACGAGGTTTGGTAGTGACTTGATCTGAAGTTTCATGATCACTATCATAAGCTTCCACTTCAATTGGTGTAGGTGCCACAGGAACAACTTCCCGTGCCCTGCTACACACTAGTTGAAGTGACGGTTCAATAACTTCATCAAGTCTCCACCATCCTCCCACTCAATCCTTTCGAGAGAAACTTTTCCTCGAGAAAGGACCTGTTTCTAGAAACAATCACTTTTGCTTCCGGATCTGAAATAGGAGGTATACCCAACTATTTTGGGTATTCTATGAAGATGCATTTATCCGCTTTGGGTTCGAGCTTTTCAGCCTGAAACTTTTTCACATAAGCGTCGCAGCTCCAAACTTTTAAGAAATGACAACTTAGGTTTCTCTAAATCATAGTTCATACAATGTCGTCTCAACGGAATTGCTTGGTGCCCTATTTAAAGTGAATGCGGTTGTCTCTAATGCCTAACCCATAAACGATAGTGGTAATTTGATAAGAGACATCATGGTATGCACCATATCCAATAGGGTGCAGTTATGATGTTCAGACACACCATCACACTATGGTGTTCCAGGCGGTATTAGTTGTGAAACAATTTCCATAATGTCTTAATTGTGTGCCAAACTCGTAACTCAGATATTCATCTCTATGATCATATCATAGACATTTTATCCTCTTGTCACGACGATCTTCAACTTCACTCTGAAATTACTTAAACCTTTCAATAATTCAAACTTGTGTTTCATCAAGTTAATATACTTAGCATCTACTCAAATCATCTATGAAGTAAGAACATAACGATATCCACTGCGTGCCTCAGCACTCATTGGACTGCACACATCAAAATGTATTACTTCCAACAAGTTGCTTTCTTGTTCCATCTTACTGAAAACGAGGCCTTTCAGTCATCTTGCCCATGTGGTATGATTTGCATGTCTCAAGTGATTCAAAATCAAGTGAGTCCAAACAACCCATCTGTATGGAGTTTCTTCATGCATATCTACCAATAGACATGGTTCGCATGTCTCAACCTTTTCAAAAACGAGTGAGTTCAAAGACCCATCAACATGGAGCTTCTTCATGCGTTTTATACCAATATGACTCAAATGGCAGTGCCACAATTATGTGGTACTATCTTATATGTTTTGGCATGAACATGTGTATCACTACGATTGAGATTCAATAAACCATTCATTTTAGGTGCAAGACCATTGAAGGTATTATTCAAATAAACAGAGTAACCATTATTCTCCTTAAATGAATAACCGTATTGCGATAAACATAATCCAATCATGTCTATGCTCAACGCAAACTCCAAATAACGATTATTTAGGTTTAACACCAATCCCGATGGTAGAGGGAGCGTGCGATGTTTGATCACAGCAACCTTGGAAACACTTCCAACACATATCATCATCTCACCTTTAGCTAGTCTCCGCAGCCTTTTATTTCGAGTTACTAACACTTAGCAACTGAACCGGTATTTATTACCCTGGTGCTACTAGGAGTACTAGTAAAGTACACATTAATATAACGTATATCCAAAATACTTCTGTCGACTTTGCCAGCCTTCTCATCTACCAAGTATCTAGGGTAGTTCTGCTTCAGTGACCGTTCCCCTCATTACAGAAGCACTTAGTCTCGGGTTTGGGTTCAACCTTGGGTTTCTTCACTAGAGCAGCAACTGATTTGCCGTTTCATGAAGTATCCCTTCTTTCCCTTGCCCTTCTTGAAACTAGTGGTTTTACTAACCATCAACAATTGATGCTCCTACTTGATTTCTACTTTCGCGGTGTCAAACATCGCGAGTTGCTCAAGGATCATCATGTCTATCCCTGATATGTTATAGTTCATCACGAAGCTTTAATAGCTTGGTGGCAGTGACTATGGAGAACCATCACTATCTCATTTGGAAGATTAACTCCCACTCGATTTGAGCGATTGTAGTACTCAGACAATCTGAGAACATGTTCAAAGATTGAGCTTTTCTCCCTTAGTTTGCAGGCTTAAGAAACTTGTCAGAGGTCTCATACCTCTTGACGTGAGCACTAGTCTGAAATCCCAATTTCAGTCTTTGGAACATCTCATATGTTCTGCGACGTTTCAAAAAAAGTCTTTGGTGCCACAATTCTAAACCGTCAGCATTACGCACTGAACTATCACGTAGTCATCAAAACATGTATGTCAGATGTTTCGCAACATCTACAGACGACGCTCGAGGTTCAGCACACCGAGCGGTGCATTAAGGACATAAGCCTTCTGCGCAGCAATGAGGATAATCCTCAGTTTATGGACCCAGTCCGCATAATTTCTACTATCAACTTTCAACTAAATTTTCTCTAGGAACATATCTTAAATAGTAGAACTAAAGCGTAAGCTACGACATAATTTGCAAAGACCTTTTGACTATGTTCATGATAATTAAGTTCATATGATTATCTAATGAACTCCCACTTAGATAGACATCCTGTTGGGGAACGTAGTAATTTCAAAAAATTTCCTACGCACACGCAAGATCATGGTGATGCATAGCAACGAGAGGGGAGAGTCTTGTCTACGTACCCTCTTAGACCGAAGCGGAAGCGTTGACACAACGTAGAGGAAGTAGTCGTATGTCTTCCCGATCCGACCGATCCAAGCACCGTTACTCCGGCACCACCGAGTTCTTGGCACACGTTCAGCTCGATGACGCTCCCCGGGCTCCGATCCAGCAAAGCTTCGGGGAGGAGTTCTGTCAGCATGACGGCGTGGTGACGATCTTGATGTACTACCGACGCAGGGCTTCGCCTAAGCACTGCAACGATATGACCGAGGTGGAATATGGTGGAGGGGGGCACCGCACACGGCTAAGGAACGATCATGAAGATCAACTTGTGTGTCCATGGGGTGCCCCCTGCCCCCGTATATAAAGGAGCAAGGGAGGAGGGGGCGGCCGGCCTAGGAAGGGCGCGCCAAGGGGAGTCCTACTCCCACCGGGAGTAGGATTCCACCTTTCCTAGTCCAACTAGGAGAAGGGGGGAAAGGAGGGGAGTGGAGAAGGAAGGGAGAGGGGGGCCGCGCCCCAAACCCCTTGTCCAATTCGGACTGGGCTTGGGAGGGGCGCGCGCCAGCTCCTGGCTCGTTCCCACTAAAGCCCATTAAGGCCCAATACTCTTCCCCGTATTCCCGTAACTCCCCGGTACTCCGAAAAATACCCGAACCACTCAGAACCTTTCCGATGTCCGAATATAGTCGTCCAATATATAGATCTTTACGTCTCGACCATTTTGAGACTCCTCGTCATGTCCCCGATCTCATCTGGGACTCCAAACTCCTTCGATACATCAAAACTCATAAACTCGTAATATAACTGTCATCGAAACCTTTAGCGTGCGGACCCTACGGTTCGAGAACAATGTAGACATGACCGAGACACGTCTCCGGTCAATAACCAATAGCGGGACCTGGATGCCCATATTGGCTCCTACATATTCTACGAAGATCTTTATCGGTCAGACCGCATAACAACATACGTTGTTCCCTTTGTCATCGGTATGTTACTTGTCCGAGATTCGATCGTCGGTATCCAATACCTAGTTCAATCTCGTTACCGGCAAGTCTATTTAGTCGTTCCGTAATACATCATCTCGCAACTAACTCATTAGTTGCAATGCTTGCAAGGCTTAAGTGATGTGCATTACCGAGAGGGCCCAGAGATACCTCTCCGACAATCGGAGTGACAAATCCTAATCTCGAAATACGCCAACCCAACATCTACCTTTGGAGACACCTGTAGAGCTCCTTTATAATCACCCAGTTACGTTGTGACGTTTGGTAGCACACAAAGTGTTCCTCCGGCAAACGGGAGTTGCATAATCTCATAGTCATAGGAACATGTATAAGTCATGAAGAAAGCAATACCAACATACTAAACGATCGGGTGCTAAGCTAATGGAATGGGTCATGTCAATCACATCATTCTCCTAATGATGTGATCCCGTTAATCAAATGACAACTCATGGCTATGGCTAGGAAACATAACCATCTTTGATCAACGAGCTAGTCAAGTAGAGACATACTAGTGACACTCTGTTTGTCTATATATTCACACATGTGTCATGTTTCCGGTTGATACAATTCTAGCATGAATAATAAACATTTATCATGATATAAGGAAATAAATAATAACTTTATTATTGCCTCTAGGGCATATTTCCTTCAGTCTCCCACTTGCACTAGAGTCAATAATCTAGTTCACATCGCCATGTGATTTACCAGCAATAGTTCACATCATCATGTGATCAACATCCATAGTTCACATCATCATGTGACCAACACCCAAAGGGTTTACTAGAGTCAATAATCTAGTTCACATCGCTATGTGATTAACACCCAAAGAGTACTAAGGTGTGATCATGTTTTGCTTGTGAGAGAATCTTAGTCAACGGGTCTGCCACATTCAGATCCGTATGTATTTTGCAAATTTCTATGTCAATAATACTCTGCTCGGAGCTACTCTAGCTAATTGCTCCCACTTTCAATATGTATCTAGATTGAGACTTAGAGTCATCTAGATTGGTGTCAAAACTTGCATCGACATAACCCTTTACGACGAACCTTTTTGTCACCTCCATAATCGAGAAACATATCCTTATTTCACTAAGGATAATTTTGACCGCTGTTCAGTGATCTACTCCTAGATCACTATTGTACTCCCTTGCCAAAATCAGTGTAGGGTATACAATAGTTCTGATACACAGCATGGCATACTTTATAGAACCTATGGCCAAGGCATAGGGAATGACTTTCATTCTCTTTCTATCTTTTGCCGTGGTCGGGTTTTGAGTCTTACTCAATTTCACACCTTGTAACACAGGCAAGAACTCTTTCTTTGACTGTTACATTTTGAACTTACTTCAAAATCTTGTCAAGGTATGTACTCATTGAAAAAAACTTATCAAGCGTCTTGATCTATCTCTATAGATCTTGATACTCAATATGTAAGCAGCTTCACCGAGGTTTTTCTTTGAAAAAATTCCTTTCAAACACTCCTTTATGCTTTGCAGAATAATTCTACATTATTTCCAATCAACAATATGTCATTCACATATATTTATCAGAAATGCTGTAGTGCTCCCACTCACTTTCTTGTAAATACAGGCTTCACCGCAAGTCTGTATAAAACTATATGCTTTGATCAACTTATCAAAGCATATATTCCAACTCCGAGATGCTTGCACCAGTCCATAGATGGATCGCTGGAGCTTGCATATTTTGTTAACACCTTTAGGATTGACAAAACCTTCTGGTTGCATCATATACAACTCTTCTTTAATAAATCCATTAAGGAATGCAGTTTTGTTTTATCCATTTGCCAGATTTCATAAAATGAGGCAATTGCTAACATGATTCGGACAGACTTAAGCATAGATACGAGTGAGAAACTCTCATCGTAGTCAACACCTTGAACTTGTCGAAAACCTTTTGCGACAATTCTAGCTTTGTAGATAGTAACGCTACTATCAACGTCCGTCTTCCTCTTGAGGATCCATTTATTTTCCATGGCTTGCCGATCACCGGGCAAATCCATCAAAGTCCATACTTTGTTTTATACATGGATCATATCTTAGATTTCATGGCCTCAAACCATTTCGCGGAATCTGGGCTCATCATCGCTTCCTCATAGTTCGCAAGTTCGTCATGTTCTAGTAACATGACTTCCAGAACAGGATTACCGTACCACTCTGGTGTGGATTTCACTCTTTGTTTACCTACGAGATTTGGTAGTAACTTGATCTGACGTTACATGATCATCATCATTAACTTCCTCATTAATTGGTGTAGTAGTCACAGGAACAGATTTCCGTGATGAACTACTTTCCAATAAGGGAGCAGGTACAGTTACCACATCAAGTTCTACTTTCCTCCCACTCACTTCTTTCAAGAGAAACTCCTTCTCTGGAAAGGATCCATTCTTAGCAATGAATGTCTTGCCTTCGGATCTGTGATAGAAGGTGTACCCAACTGTTTCCTTTGGGTATCCTATGAAGACATATTTCTCCGATTTGGGTTTGAGCTTATCAGGATGAAACTTTTTCATATAAGCATCGCAACCCCAAACTTTAAGAAACGACAACTTTGGTTTCTTGCTAAACCACAGTTCAGATTGTGTCGTCTCAACGGACTTAGATGGCGCCCTTTTTAACGTGAATGCAGCTGTCTTTAATGCATAACCCAAAAAACGATAGTGGTAGATCAGTAAGAGACATCATAGATTGTACTATATCCAATAAAGTACGGTTATGACGTTCGGACGCACCATTATGCTGTGGTGTTTCCAGGTGGCATGAGTTTGTGAAACTATTCGACATTGTTTTAATTGAAGACCAAACTCGTAACTCAAATATTTGTCTCCGCAATCAGATCGTAGAAACTTTATTTTCTTGTCACGATGATTTTTCACTTCACTCTGAAATTCTTTGAACTTTTCAAATGTTTCAGACTTATGTTTCATCAAGTAGATATACCCCTATCTGCTTAAATCATCTGTGAAGGTCAGAAAATAATGATACCTGCTGCAAGCCTTAATATTCATCGGACCACATACATCAGTATGTATGATTTCCGACAAATCTGTTGCTTGCTTTATTGTTCCGGAGAACGGCGTTTTTAGTCATCTTGCCCATAAGGCATGGTTCGCAAGCATCAAGTGATTCATAATCAAGTGATTCCAAAAGCCCATCAGCATGGAGTTTCTTCATGCGCTTTACACCAATATGACCTAAACGGCAGTGCCACAAATAAGTTGCACTATCATTATTAACTTTGCATTTTTTGGTTTCAATATTATGAATATGTGTATCACTACGATCGAGATCCAACGAACTTGTTTCATTGGGTGTATGACATTCGAAGGTTTTATTCATGTAAACAGAACAACAATTATTCTCTGACTTTAATGAATATCCGTATTGCAATAAACATGATCAAATCATATTCATGCTCAACGCAAAAACCAAATAACATTTATTTAGGTTCAACACTAATCCCGAAAGTATAGGGGAGTGTGCGATGATGATCATATCAATCTTGGAACTACTTCCAACACACATCATCACTTCACCCTTAACTAGTCTCTGTTTATTCTGCAACTCCTGTTTCGAGTTACTACACTTAGCAACTGAACCAGTATCAAATACTGAGGGGTTGCTATAAACACTAGTAAAGTACACATCAATAACATGTATATCAAATATACTTTTGTTCACTTTGCCATCCTTCTTATCCACCAATCACTTGGGGTAGTTCCGCTTCCAGTGACCAGTCCCTTTGTAGTAGAAGCACTTAGTCTCAGGCTTAGGACCAGACTTGGGCTTCTTCACTTGAGCAGCAACTTGCTTGCTGTTCTTCTTAAAGTTCCCCTTTTTTTCCCTTTGCCCTTTTCTTGAAACTAGTGATCTTGTTAACCATCAACACTTGATGCTCTTTCTTGATTTCTACCTTCATCGATTTCATCATCATGAAAAGCTCGGGAATCGTTTTCGTCATCCCTTGCATACTATAGTTCATCACGAAGTTCTACTAACTTGGTGATGGTGACTAGAGAATTCTGTCAATCACTATCTTATCTGGAAGATTAACTCCCACTTGATTCAAGCGATTGTAGTACCCAGACAATCGGAGCACATGCTCACTAGTTGAGCGATTCTCCTCCATCTTTTAGCTATAGAACTTGTTGGAGACTTCATATCTCTCAACTCAGGTATTTTCTTGAAATATTAACTTCAACTCCTGGAACATCTCATATGGTCCATGACGTTCAAAACGTCTTTGAAGTCCCGATTCTAAGCCGTTAAGCATGGTGCACTAAACTATAAAGTAGTCATCACATTGAGCTATCCAAACGTTCATAACTTCTGCATCTGCTCCTGCAATAGGTCTGTCACCTAGCGGTGCATCAAGGACATAATTCTTCTGTGCAGCAATGAGGATAAACCTCAGATCACGGATCCAATCCGCATCATTGCTACTAACATCTTTCAACACAATTTTCTCTAGGAACATATCAAAGTAAACATATGAAAGCAACAACGCGAGCTATTGATCTACAACATAGATATGCTAATACTACCAGGACTAAGTTGATGATAAATTAAAGTTCAATTAATCATATTACTTAAGAACTCCCACTTAGATAGACATCCCTCTAATCTTCTAAGTGATCACGTGATCCAAATCAACTAAACCATGTCCGATCATCACGTGAGATGGAGTAGTTTCAATGGTGAACATCACTATGTTGATCATATCTACTATATGATTCACGCTCGACCTTTCGGTCTCTGTGTTCCGAGGCCATATCTGTATATGCTTGGCTCGTCAAGTATAACCTGAGTATTCCGCGTGTGCAACTGTTTTGCACCCGTTGTATTTGAACGTAGAGCCTATCACACCCGATCATCACGTGGTGTCTCAGCACAAAGAACTTTCGCAACTGTGCATACTCAGGGAGAACACTTCTTGATAATTAGTGATAGATCATCTTAAAATGCTACCGTCAAACTAAGCAAAACAAGATGTATAAAAGATAAACATCATATGCAATCAAAATATGTGACATGATATGGCCATTATTATCTTGCGCCTTTGGTCTCCATCTCCAAAGTAATGTCATGATTTCCATCGTCACCGGCATGACACCATGATCTCCATCATCTTGATCTATATCAATGTGTCGTCATATGGTCATCTCGCCAACTATTGCTCTTGCAACTATTGCTATCGCATAGCGATAAAGTAAATCAATTATTTGGCACTTGCATCTTATGCAATAGAGAGACAACCATAAGGCTTTTGCCAGTTTCCGATAATTTCAACAAAACATGATCATCTTATACAACAACTTATATCTCATCACGTCTTGACCATATCACATCACAACATGCCCTGCAAAAACAAGTTAGACGTCCTCTACTTTGTTTGTTGCAAGTTTTACGTGGCTGCTACGGGCTTAAGCAAGAACCAGTCTCACCTACGCATCAAAACCACAACGATAGTTTGTCAAGTTGATGCCGTTTTAACCTTCGCAAGGACCGGGCATAGCCACACTCGGTTCAACTAAAGTTGGAGAAACTGACACCCGGCAGGCACCTGTGTGCAGAGCACGGCGGTAGAACCAGTCTCGCGTAAGCGTACGTGTAATGTCGGTCCGGGCCGCTTCATCCAACAATACCGCCGAACCAAAGTATGACATGCTGGTAGGCAGTATGACTTATATCGCCCACAACTCACTTGTGTTCTACTCGTGCATATAACATCAAACCATAAAAACCTAGGCTCGGATGCCACTGTTGGGGAACGTAGTAATTTCAAAAATTTGCCTACGCACACGCAAGATCATGGTGATGCATAGCAACGAGAGGGGAGAGTGTTGTCTACGTACCCTCGTAGACCGAAGCGGAAGCGTTGACGCAACATAGAGGAAGTAGTCGTACGTCTTCCCGATTCGACCGATCCAAGCACCGTTACTCCGGCACCACCGAGTTCTTGGCACACGTTCAGCTCGATGACGCTCCCCGGGCTCCGATCCAGCAAAGCTTCGGGGAGGAGTTCTGTCAGCATGACGGCGTGGTGACGATCTTGATGTACTACAGACGCAGGGCTTCGCCTAAGCACTGCAACGATATGACCGAGGTGGAATATGGTGGAGGGGGGCACCGCACACGGCTAAGGAACGATCATGAATATCAACTTGTGTGTCCATGGGGTGCCCCCTGCCCCCGTATATAAAGGAGCAAGGGAGGAGGGGGCGGCCGGCCTAGGAAGGGCGCGCCAAGGGGAGTCCTACTCCCACCGGGAGTAGGATTCCACCTTTCCTAGTCCAACTAGGAGAAGGGGGGAAAGGAGGGGAGTGGAGAAGGAAGGGAGAGGGGGGCCGCGCCCCAAACCCCTTGTCCAATTCGGACTGGGCTTGGGAGGGGCGCGCGCCAGCTCCTGGCTCCTTCCCACTAAAGCCCATTAAGGCCCAATACTCTTCCCCGTATTCCCGTAACTCCCCGGTACTCCGAAAAATACCCGAACCACTCAGAACCTTTCCGATGTCCGAATATAGTCGTCCAATATATCGATCTTTACGTCTCGACCATTTCGAGACTCCTCGTCATGTCCCCGATCTCATCCGGGACTCCGAACTCCTTCGGTACATCAGAACTCATAAACTCATAATATAAGTTTCATCGAAACCTTAAGCGTGCGGACCCTACGGTTCAAGAACAATGTAGACATGACCGAGACACGTCTCCGGTCAATAACCAATAGCGGGACCTGGATGCCCATATTGGCTCCTATTCTACGAAGATCTTTATCGGTCAGACCGCATAACAACATACGTTGTTCCCTTTGTCATCGGTATGTTACTTGTCCGAGATTCGATCGTCGGTATCAAATACCTAGTTCAATCTCGTTACCGGCAAGTCTCTTTAGTCGTTCCGTAATACATCATCTCGCAACTAACTCATTAGTTGCAATGCTTGCAAGGCTTAAGTGATGTGCATTACCGAGAGGGCCCAGAGATACCTCTCCGACAATCGGAGTGACAAATCCTAATCTCGAAATACGCCAACCCAACATCTACCTTTGGAGACACCTGTAGAGCTCCTTTATAATCACCCAGTTATGTTGTGACGTTTGGTAGCACACAAAGTGTTCCTCCGGCAAACGGGAGTTGCATAATCTCATAGTCATAGGAACATGTATAAGTCATGAAGAAAGCAATACCAACATACTAAACGATCGGGTGCTAAGCTAATGGAATGGGTCATGTCAATCACATCATTCTCCTAATGATGTGATCCCGTTAATAAAATGACAACTCATGTCTATGGCTAGGAAACATAACCATCTTTGATCAACGAGCTAGTCAAGTAGAGGCATACTAGTGACACTCTGTTTGTCTATGTATTCACACATGTATCATGTTTCCGGTTGATACAATTCTAGCATGAATAATAAACATTTATCATGAAATAAGATATAAATAATAACTTTATTATTGCCTCTAGGGCATATTTCCTTCACATCCCTCTAGTCATCTAATTGATACATGATCCGAATCGACTAGACCGTGTCCGATCATCACGTGAGACGGACTAGTCATCAACGGTGAACATCTCCATGTTGATCGTATCTACTATACGACTCATGTTCGGCCTTTCGGTCTCTTTTGTTCTGAGGCCATGTCTGTACATGCTAGGCTCGTCAAGTCAACCTAAGTGTTTCGCATGTGTAAATCTGTCTTACACCCGCTGTATGTGAACGTTAGAGTATATCACACCCAATCATCACGTGGTGCTTCGAAACAACGAACCTTCGCAATGGTGCACAGTTAGGGGGAACACATCTCTTGAAATTTTAGTGAGGGATCATCTTATTTATGCTACCGTCGTTCTAAGAAAATAAGGTGTAAACATGATAAACATCACATGCAAATCATAAAGTGACATGATATGGCCAATATCATCTTACGCCTTTGATCTCCATCTTCGAGGCGCGGCATGATCACCTCCGTCACCGGCATGACACCATGATCTCCATCATCATGTTCTCCATCATCGTGTCTTCATGAACTTGTCTCGCCAACTATTACTTCTAGTACTATGGCTAACGGTTAGCAATAAAGTAAAGTAATTACATGGCGTTTTTCATTGACACGCATGTCATACAATAAATTAAGACAACTCCTATGGCTCCTGCCGGTTGTCATACTCGTCGACATGCAAGTCGTGATTCCTATTACAAGAACATGATCAATCTCATACATCACACACACACACACACACACACACACACACACACACACACACACACACACACACACACACACACATATATATATATATATATATATATATATATATATATATATATATATATATATATAATTCATCACATCCTTTTGGCCATATCACATCACATAGCATACTCTACAAAAACAAGTTAGACGTCCTCTAATTGTTGTTGCATGTTTTACGTGGCTGCTATGGGTTTCTAGCAAGAACGTTTCTTACCTACGCAAAAGCCACAACGGTGATATGCCAATTGCTATTTACCCTTCATAAGGACCCTCTTCATCGAATCTGATCCAACTAAAGTGGGAGAAACAGACACCCGCTAGCCACCTTATGCATCAAGTGCATGTCATTCGGTGGAACCTGTCTCACGTAAGAGTACGTGTAAGGTCGGTCCGGGCCGCTTCATCCCACAATGCCGCCAAATCAAGATAAGACTAGTAATGGCAAGCAAATTGACCAACTCATCGCCCACAACTACTTTGTGTTCTACTCGTGCATAGAATCTACGCATAAACCTGGCTCTGATACCACTGTTGGGGAACGTAGCAATAATTCAAAATTTTCCTACGTGTCACCAAGATCAATCTAGGAGATGCTAGCAACGAGAGAGAGGGAGTGCATCTTCATACCCTTAAAGATCGCTAAGCGGAAGCGTTACAAGAACGCGGTTGATGGAGTCGTACTCGCGGCGATTCGAATCGCGGAAGATCCGATCAAGCGCCGAACGGATGGCGCCTCCGCGTTCAACACACGTACAGCCCGGGGATGTCTCCTCCTTCTTGATCCAACAAGGGGAGAGGAGAAGTTGAGGGAGAACTCTGGCAGCACGACGGCGTGGTGGTGGAGCTTGTGGTATTCCTGCAGGGCTTCGCCAAGCTCTACGGAGGAGAAGGAAGAGTTGGAGGAGGGAGGGGCTGCGCCGGGGAAGGGGTGCGGCTGCCCTCTCTCTCCCTCACTATATATAGGGGGAAGGGGGGTGGAGGAGGCGCCCTAGGGTTCCCTAGGGGAGGGGTGGCGGCCACAGGGGAAACCCTAGATGGGTTTGGGCGCCCCCACCTCTAGGAAACTTGCCCCCAAGCCGGGAGGGGTGGCTGCCCTAGGGGAGGCGCCCCCACCTCTCCACGTTAGGTGAGATGGGGTGGGAGGGGCGCACAACCCCTTAGTGGGCTGATGTGCCCCCTCCCCTTGGCCCATAAGGCCCCCCAACGCTTGCCGAGGCCTCCGAAACACCTTTCGGTCACGCTGGTCGTCACCCGGTACTCGCAGAACAATTCCGGACTCCAATACCCTTCGTCCAATATATCGATCTTCACCTCCGGACCATTCCGGAGTTCCTCATCACGTCCGGGATCTCATCTGGGACTCCGAACAACCTTCGGTAACCACATACTATTTCCCATAACAACTCTAGCATCACCGAACCTTAAGTGTGTAGACCCTACGGGTTCGGGAACCATGTAGACATGACCGAGACGTTCTCCAGCCAATAACCAACAGTGGGATCTGGATACCCATGTTGGCTCCCACATGTTCCACGATGA
Source organism: Aegilops umbellulata (assembly GCA_032464435.1). Lineage (NCBI taxonomy): Eukaryota > Viridiplantae > Streptophyta > Magnoliopsida > Poales > Poaceae > Aegilops > Aegilops umbellulata. The sequence goes on along the minus strand of CP136055.1, from coordinate 524,971,414 downwards.
TCTCATCGGATGAACCACGATGTTGAGGATTCAATAAATCCCGTATACAATTCCCTTTGTCTATCGGTATGTTACTTGCCCGAGATTCGATCGTCGGTATCCCCATACCTCGTTCAATCTTGTTACCGGAAAGTCTCTTTACTCGTTCCGTAACGCATGATCCCGTGGCTAACTCCTTAGTCACGTTGAGCTCATTATGATGATGCATTACCGAGTGGGCCCAGAGATACCTCTCTGTCATACGGAGTGACAAATCCCAGTCTCGATTCGTGCCAACCCAACAGACACTTTTGGAGATGCCTGTAGTGCACCTTTATAGTCACCCAGTTACGTTGTGACGTTTGATACACCCAAAGCACTCCTACGGCATACGGGAGTTGCACAATCTCATGGTCTAAGGAAATGATACTTGACATTAGAAAAGCTCTAGCAAACGAACTACACGATCTTGGGCTATGCTTAGGATTGGGTCTTGTCCATCACATCATTCTCCTAATGATGTGATCCCGTTACCAATGACATCCAATGTCCATGGTCAGGAAACCATAACCATCTATTGATCAACAAGCTAGTCAACTAGAGGCTTACTAGGGACATGTTGTGGTCTATGTATTCACACATGTATTACGGTTTCCAGTTAATACAATTATAGCATGAACAATAGACAATTATCATGAACAAGGAAATACAATAATAACCATTTTATTATTGCCTCTAGGGCATATTTCCAACAAAAATCACAGTGTGTATAACTTCTGGGGGTTCATAATGGAACGAGTGCAAAAACATCTTTAGTTCACCGACCGAATATTCCCTTAAGAATGCTAGGTTTCGGCTTCACCTAGTCTGAGGTACACATCCGGATGACCCGGCAGTAACAATCGCAGAGGTGCTCCCTTTATGCCCTAGCCGAACTAACGGGAACGTAGGGCATAAGCACAGGAGCCAGGCAATCCAGCTTGGCCAAAACTTAAGTCATATCGATGCATATAATGGCAAAGAAAATGTACAAAACGCATATTTGATGAGCTTGATGCTCGGAAAATAATAATAGCAAGCTTCTGTCCAAGAAGCCCCCAGGTATAATAGACGTACATACTTGAAGATGTATGCATCGGGGTGCACGGTCTAATCGCATGAAAGCTTTTACGGCTAAAGAGAAAAAACGAAAAGAGAGAAAAAAATGATGAAAACAATAAGGGAAGGAGACGAACAAAGAGTTCGGCGCTAGGCATAGAATCTTCGGAGCCTGGCCGCGTTCTAGGGATTCGGCTCTAGTCGATTGTCTGAGGCATCACGCAAGCGGTACGCCCCTCCGGTAAGAACTTCATCAATGATGAAGGGACCCTCCCACTTGAGCTTGAGTTTGTCATTTTTCTTCTCCGCGGGCGCAGAACAAGCTCGCCGACGTTGTAAGTTTTGGCCCGCACTTCTCTGCTTTGATACCTGCGAGCCTGCTGTTGATAAATTGCGGAACGGGCTTTTGCGACGTCGTGCTCCTCCTCCAGGGCATCTAAGCCGTCCTGCCGATCGAGCTCGGCCTCTCTATCTTCGTACATGCGCACTCGAGGTGAGTCATGAATAATGTCGTAGGGTAGTACTGCCTCTGCGCCGTACACCATGAAAAAAGGTGTGTATCCGGTAGTGCGATTGGGCGTGGTCCGCAGCCCCGAAAGTACGAAGTCGAGCTCCTCAACCCAATGCTTGTCTGATTCCTTCAAAGACGGCACTAGTCTAGGCTTAATGCCGCTCATAATGAGACCATTGGCTCTTTTGACTTGACCGTTTGTCTGTGGGTGATAGACAGAGGCGTAATCGAGCTTGATGCCCAGATTGGCGCACCAGGTTTTCACTTTGTCGGCTGTGAAGTTGGAGCCGTTATCGGACTCTGGAGTTGTCTTCAGATCTGGACTAGTGTTGACGCTTTCCCCCTGTCACACCATGGATGTCCTAGAAAGTCATTCCAGAAACATACTAGGTGGGACAGGGTCGCACTTGGCGCCAATACAAGCGAGAACGTCCACCGCTTGATTACTCTCTCGGGCCACGTGATGGAACTCGAGCCCCTCGAACCGAGCCGACATTTTTAGGACGGCATTACGATAAGCTGCCATCTTTGGATCCTTGGCATTGAAATCTTGATTTATTTGAGATATTGCCAGGTTTGAGTCCCCGCGCACCTCCAGGCGTTGTATGCCCATGGAGACAGCCATCCGGAGACCATGCAATAAGGCCTCGTATTCGACTATGTTGTTAGAATCTGTGTATAGTATTTGGAGTATGTACTGAATGACGTCTCCAGTAGGGGACGTTAAAACAATGCCTGCTCCTAGATCTGCCAGCATTTTGGAGCCATCGAAATACATAACCCAATTGGAATATGTGCCGTACTCTTTAGGGAGTTCGACCTCTGTCCATTCGGCGACGAAGTCAGCCAGTACTTGGGATTTAATAGCTCGACGTGGTTTGTATGTAATATCAAATGGAAGGTGCTCAATGGCCCATTTGGCAATCCGGCCAGTGGCATCGCGGTTGTTTATAATGTCGTTGAGTGGTACTTCGGAAGCCACCGTGATCGAACAGTCCTGGAAGTAGTTGATACGTCTCCAATGTATCTATAATTTTTTATTGTTCGATGCTATATTATATTCTGTTTTGGATGTTTAATGGGCTTTATTATACACTTTTATATTATTTTTGGGACTAACCTATTAACCGGAGGCCCAGCCCAAATTGCTGTTTCTTTTGCCTATTTCAGTGTTTCGAAGGAAAAGGATATCAAACACAGTCCAAACGGAATGAAACCTTCGGGAACGTGATCTTCGGAACAAACGTGATCCAGAGGACTTGGAGTCTATGTAAAGCAATCAACGAGGAGAGCACGAGGTAGGGGGTGCGCCACCTCCCCTAGGCGCGCCGTCCATCCTCGTGGGGCCCATGTTTCTCCACCGACATACTTCTTCCTCCTATATATATATACCCATATACCCTGGAAATATCATATACGGAGCAAAAACCCTAATTCCACCGCCGCAACCTTCTGTACCCGTGAGATCCCATCTTGGGGCCTTTTCCAGCGCTCCGCCGGAGGGGGCATTGATCATGGAGGGCTTCTACATCAACACCATAGCCTCTCCGATGATGTGTGAGTAGTTTACCTCAAACCTTCGGGTCCATAGTTATTAGCTAGATGGCTTCTTCTCTCTCTTTGGATCTCAATACAAAGTTCTCCTCGATCTTCTTGGAGATCTATTTGATGTAACTCTTCTTTTGCGGTGTGTTTGTCTAGACCGATAAATTGTGGGTTTATGACCAAGTTTATCTATGAACAATATTTGAATCTCCTCTGAATTCTTTTATGTATGATTGGTTATCTTTGCAAGTCTCTTCGAATTATCAGTTTGGTTTGGCCTACTAGATTGATCTTTCTTGCAATGGGAGAAGTTCTTAGCTTTGGGTTAATCTTGCGGTGTCCTTTCCTAGTGACAGTAGGGGCAACAAGGCACGTATTGTATTGTTGCCATCGAGGATAAAAAGATGGGGTTTATATCATATTGCATGAGTTTATCCCTCTACATCATGTCATCTTGCTTAAAGCATTACTCTGTTCTTATGAACTTAATACTCTAGATGCATGCTGGATAGCGGTCGATGTGTGGAGTAATAGTAGTAGATGCAAAATCGTTTTGGTCTACTTGTCGCGGACGTGATGCCTATATACATGATCATACCTAGATATTCTCATAACTGTGCGCAATTCTATCAATTGCTCGACAGTAATTTGTTCACCCACCGTAATACTTATGCTATCTTGAGAGAAGCCACTAGTGAAACCTATGGCCCCCGGGTCTATTTTCCATCACATTAATATCGTGTCAACAAGCTATTTCTGGTGCCATTTATTTTGCTTTCTTTACTTTTACTCTTTACCATAAAAATACGAAAAATATTATCTTATCATATCTATCAGATCGCACTCTCGTAAGTGACGGTGAAGGGATTGACAACCCCTTTATCGCATTGGTTGCGAGGTTCTTATTTGTTTGTGTAGGTGCGTGGGACTCGAGCGTGGTCTCCTACTGGATTGATACCTTGGTTCTCAAAAACCAAGGGAAATACTTATGCTACTTTACTGCATCACCCTTTCCTATTCAAGGGAAAACCAATGCAGTGCTCAAGATGTAGCAAGAAGGATTTATGGCGCCGTTGCCGGGGAGTCTACGCACAAGTAAACACATACCAAGTACCCATTGTCGGTGTCAAAACCGGCAGATCTCGGGTAGGGGGTCCTGAACTGTGCGTCTAAGGCGGATGGTAACAGGAGGTGGGGGACACAATGTTTACCGAGGTTCGGGCCCTCTCGATGGAGGGAATACCCTACTTCCTGCTTGATTGATCTTGATGATATGAGTATTACAATAGTTGATCTACCACGAGATCGTAGAGGCTAAACCCTAGAAGCTAGCCTATGGTATGATTGTTGTTGTCCTACGGACTAAACCCTCCGGTTTATATAGACACCGGAGGGGGCTAGGGTTACACAGAGTCGGTTACAAGGGAGGAGATCTACATATCCGTATTGCCAAGCTTGCCTTCCACGCCAAGGAGAGTCCCATCTGGACACGGGACGAAGTCTTCAATCTTGTATCTTCATAGTCCAACAGTCCGGCCAAAGGATATAGTCCGGCTGTCCGGAGACCCCCTAATCCAGGAGTCCCTCAGTAGCCCCTGAACCAGGCTTCATTGACGATGAGTCCGGCGCGCATATTGTCTTCGACATTGCAAGGCGGGTTCCTCCTCCGAATACTCCATAGAAGATTTTGAACACCAGGATAGTGTCCGGCTCTGCAAAATAAGTTCCACATACCACCGTAGAGAGAATAATATTTCCACACATCTAATCCGCTGACATGTTTGACATCATGACATCATACCACGGCCCGGTCATTATTCGAACCGTTTTTCTCAACCAGCCACTGCACATATCGCGAGGCGGTTTCCTTGGCATGTCTTGTCGAAGCAGAGATCGTGTCCCCTTATCACGGGATTCTCATCAATACGGACGTGGGTAACCCAACCGCGCCATCAATTATGCCGCTTGGGGAATAAGCGAGTTTTACTAGGTAAGTGGGGGCGCATCGCCTCTTCCGCCCTTAGAAAGGGACAGGGATTTACTCTTTTCACCCACGCCTTCTTCCTCCTTTCTCATCCATTCTTGCGCACTCGAGATCCAACGCCCAAGTTCGCGTTTCCCCCCTCAAACCACTCCAAGCATGTTCGGAGCGGGAGGCAAGTTGATGGTCTCCTCCGTCACGGAGGAGAATATCACAAAGCTGCGGGGAGCCGGATATCTAGCCGCGGATATCACGCACCGGCTCCCAGATGAGGGGCAGATCATCCCTACGCCAGAGCCCCATGAGAGGGTGGTTTTGCTTACCCATTTCGTCCGTGGATTAGGATTTCCCCTCCACCCGTTTGTCCGCGGGCTCATGTTCTACTACGGGCTGGATTTTCATGACCTGACCCCTAATTTCATCCTCAACATCTCGACATTTATTGTCGTGTGCGAGGCCTTCCTCCGCATCAAGCCCCACTTCGGCCTGTGGCTGAAGACCTTCAATGTCAAACCGAAGGTGGTGGTTGGCCAGCAAGCGGAGTGCGGAGGCGCCATGGTGGGCAAAATGCCTAATGTCACCTGGCTGGAAGGATCCTATGTGGAGACCATAAAGGGGTGGCAATCGGGGTGGTTCTACATCACCGAGCCACGCGACACCAACTGGGTGGCGGCCCCCAAGTTTCGATCCGGAATCCCCACGCGTCTCACTTCGTGGAAAGAGAAGGGCCTGGCCTGGGGTTCCCCGGTAGACCTGACCGGACTCCAGACCTGCATCAAGAACATGATGAGCAAGAAAATCAAGCTCGTCAATGTGGTCCAGGTCATGCTCTTCCACCGGATCCTCCCGTTTCAACAACGGGCATTCAATTTGTGGGAGTTCGACCCGGCCAAGCACCAGACTCTGCGAGAGCTCTTCGACACAACACACAAGGACTTCTAGAGGGTGCTGTTCAAGGGCGCCGAGGTGCCTCCTCCCCTTACCGAGGACCGTGGACTCAGCGCACAGCGCCATGCCAGTCCGGTAAGTTCTTTATATATCTTAGGGTGTTTATTTTCCCCAGTTAAATCGTGTACGGGATCTAAGCCTCCATGCCTTTAACAGGACTGGGTAGAGACAGTGGATCAGATTGATTGCCCAACGCCCCTACCTGAAGATCCTGCAGACGCTCTCTTAACGAAGATGCTGGTTCCGGCACCTTACGAGGTGCCGGTGAAGAAGGCCAAGAAGAAGGCCACGGGGACCGGAAAGGGTCTCCGACGCAAGGCTATATTGGACTCATCGTCTGATAACTCCAAAGCACACTCCTCCCACGAAAACGAGGAGGAGGAAGAGGAAAGTTCTCCCTCCCAGCCGTGGGAGACAAGAAAAGGAAGGCCGCCCCAACCGGGGAGGCCGAAGGGTCCAAGAAGGGAAGGACCCTCCTTCCGGACTGCTCCACAACCGCCGCCTACAGTGACGACGAGTGGTTGCCCAGGGACAAGCCCCTGGCGAAGTCGTAAGTATCCGGATACCATAGTAATTCATGGTATGCTTATATTGCACTGCTTCTCCTTACGCCGAATATGATTATGCAGTCTGTCCCGAGCCCGTATCGACGTATCTTCGTCGGACGGTTCTTTGGACTCGTCGGATATGAATAACGATTCACTTCCAACCACCTCCACCCCTTGCCCTACGGACAACGCGAGGTGTTGTCTCAAAAGGCACCAAGCCGAGGGGGGTAGTCTTGGAGGCACCTCGAGGCGACCTTCCGGACCCTGGGCGCAAAGGGAGCAAGACTCCCATGGGCTCCAAGTTCGGACCTCAGCCGAACACTGCGCCGGAACCTCCAGTGATTCCGGACTCCGGCAGGCGACCCCCCATTAAGAGGGGCAAGCCGCCCGTGCCGGTGACCTCTGTCCATCCAGAGGCACCGGACAACTTGCTGGAAGTGCTTCACAGTGCTTCCATCGATGAAGAGCACCGCACTATCATGGGTGCGGTGATCGAGAAGGTTTAGTCCGCCAAAAACGGACTAACTGAAGCTTGTGCCAGCCTCCTAACATGCTTTCAGGTAAGTAGTCAAAATATAGAAAAATATTACCGCATAGACAGTAGCCCCTGATGCTCTGTTTGGCGTTCGCAAAGAAAGGCCGAATAGAGGATCAAATAATGACTCAAGAGTCTAATCTTAATATGTCTGTATACGTATGCAAGTTTCACTGCTGACCGCCGTCGCACGTACTGCAGAGGTCACTGCCCTGAAGCAGGACCTTGAGCGGTCCGAGGAAGAGCTCGGCCTTACCAAGAGGCAGCTCGAGGAGAGCAAAGGTAAGCAATACCTTGTCTTTATATTAAAAATAAAGTTGGTTGTAAAATAATAGGATCATCATGAATGTGCCAGGGGCCACGACAAAAGTGGCGGTCCTAAAGAAGGCGTTGTCCGAGGCCGAAAACAAAGCGGCCAAGGAGCGCGTCGAGCTAGAAAAACAAGAGGCCCGAGTAGGCGAGGTGCAGCAAGAGCTCCAGGCTCTCGTCAAGAAGCACGAGTCCTTGGAGCTTGACTCTAAGACGCAAGAGTCCGAGCTTGCGAAGGCCCTCGAAAGCGCAAAACATGCAAATGCCGAAGCCCAAAAGGCCCTCTAGGAAATTGAGGCGGTTAAGAAGATAGCGGCGGGTAAGGCATTCATTATGCAAAGCAAGCATGTGAAGGAAACTTTCTTTTTACTTACCCGAGTTCGGAGCTCTCTAGGAGTATTCGCAGATTTACCCCGCAGTGTGTCAGATGCCGCGGAGTTCTACCGGGCCGAGGAGGGGAGCTCAATAGATAAGTTGTTCTGGTCTTAGTATACTTGGACTGAACACCCCATGCCTTTGAGCGACCAGCTGAAGCAACTGGTCGAGCTTCACAATGCTGCCAAACAAGCCATGAAGGATCTCATAGTCCGGATGTGACCTGGCGAGCCCCTGCCTGGTAGCTACTTCGGCCTGGTGAGGCGGCTTGTGAATGCCTGCCCCCGGTTTGAAGTCATCAAGCGGTCCGTCTGCATCGAAGGTGCATGCAGGGCCTTTGCCCGTGCGAAAGTGCACTGGGCGAAGATGGACGCCGAGAAGCTGGTGAAGGAGGGGCCACCGTAGGGCAAGGAGCATCGCCACCCTGAAATGTATTATGACAGTGTCCTGAAGGGTTCCCGCCTTGTGGCGGAGGAATGTGCTAAAGATGTAATTTTTGAATGAACGTGCTCATGTGATCCTGTAATGTGAAACTAGTTCATTTGCGCTATGTAATGCTTTTGGAATTTAAAATATTACCTTCTGTGCGGCCGTTTATAAAATCTGAGAGTTGGCCAGTCGTCGGCTTCTGCCCTCATGTAACTAGTACTGAGGTGTTCGGGATAAATCTGAACATTCTTTTTCCCATTTTTGGGTCCTTCGAGGGAGGTGTTCAGCACAACAAACCAGGCAATCGAACTATAAGGACTTATCACTCTCACTTAGCCATAGAAGTCTACAGTTTTAATTTTGGCGAAGCCCCTAGTATTCGGAAGGCCGAATTTGGGGCGCTATACACACCTAAGTCGGGCAAGGCCGACTCCTCGCCCAAAGCGGAAAAAGTCTTTAAGGACTTGAGACCTCTCGAACAGCGACCAGCTCTCGCCCTATCATGACAGTCAGTTTCGGCTTTGTCCATTGAGGTGCTCGTCCGGAAGAACCGGGACACAATCACAGTAGTTCTCCCAGCGCTACCTTAGCCGATATAGCGGAACGTAAGGTACCAAAACATGGGAGCCGGGCTAACCCAACTATTGACCCAAGACATGAATCGGAGCTGATGCATATAATGCTATAAGTTCGGGGTGCCGCACTGTCGAAAGTGTTCGGACTTCTCATGCCGTACTATGGGGTATACGAAAGCCCCTGGCATACTGGCCGTACCAGAATGTACGGGTGCAAATTGTCATAAATAAACATATAAGAAAAAGGATGGATAATGCAATAATAGACTAATGCTATGCATTGTTATTTAAATAATACGTCGAAGTGTACTGATACAAGTAGTGCAATAAGCAAAAAATAGGACTATTTGACATGTCCTATCCAAGGGCAGGCTGCGTATGGGTATTAAAAACAGATATGTCGATTATTATTAGAGACCACCTGTGGGTTCCCTTGTACGACTTTAGCTTCGTGCCTCCTTGGTTGTTCCTTCCCGTAATGTGTCCGACAATCATACTGCCGGAAAGGGCTTCCAGAGAGTAAGGTCCTAAAAGGGTAAAAAATGATAAAGGTATGCAGCCCCTAGGGCAGTTAAGCCGCATTGCGGGACGTGCCCTGATCGTGCCCCCACCTATGCCCATGGTATTTTCAGTGCATAATTATGTACGCGCGGCACGTATTTCGTCGCTTGACTGGGACTAGGACGGGGGCCGAATTGCTTAGGCGAGCTCTGAACGTGCCAGGCGATCCTGCTGCAGGTTACTCCAGACTCGCTTGACGGTTTCCGGGGGCTGTATCGCCAAATTAGCGGTTTGCCTTAAAAGGCTGCTTTGTGCTTCTGCTGCGAGGGCCGTAGTGTGTTCTTCCGTGCGGAGCGAGCGCTCTGTGTTTCCATTGACTGTTATGACCCCCTAGATCCTAGAATCTTGAGCTTGAGGTATACGTAATGCGGTACCACATTGAATTTTGCAAATGCGCTTCGCCCGAGCAGTGCGTGATAGCCACTGCGGAACGGGACGATATCGAAGATTAACTCCTCGCTTCGGAAGTTGTCCGGAGATCCAAAGACCACTTCCAGTGTGATTGAGCCCGTGCAATGGGCCTCTACACCTGGGATGACACCCTTAAAGGTGGATTTTTTGGGTTTGATCCTCGAGGATTCTATACCCATTTTGCGCACTGTATCCTGATAGAGCAGGTTCAGGCTGCTGCCGCCGTCCATGAGGACTCGAGTCAGGTGAAATCCGTCAATGATGGGGTCTAGGACCAATGCGGCGGATCCGCCATGACGGATACTAGTAGGGTGGTACCCGCGATCGAAGGTGATCGGACAAGAGGACCATGGGTTGAACTTTGGGGCGACAGGCTCCATCGCATAGACGTCCCTTAGTGCACGCTTCCATTCCTTCTTGGGAATGTGTGTTGCGTATATCATGTTCAGTGTTATCACTTGTGGGGGGAACCTCTTCTGTCCTCCCGTGTTCGGCGTAACATCCCAAAATTCTAAATTTTGGAATGTTATAATAAATAGATAGATTTCATTGTGATTGATTGACTGAAAGTGAGTGAAATTCGAACTTTTGAAATTTAAATGAGAGGGAATAAAAAGACTTTCCCAAACTTTCATTTTGCATTTTATGATCTCCGTGAATTCAAATTATTTTCATAACAAAACCCCGGAGAGAAGATGACATGACTTCTTCCATTTATTTAAATGACAAGGGGTGTTGAAAATATTTGAATTTCATTTGAAAATATTTCCAATTCTGAAACTCTATGCAACAGAATGATTTTCACGAGCGAAGATAAAATGACTTCTTCAAATTATATGAAATATGAGTTGGGAGTTTCAAAGAATTAAATTCAAAGTTCTTTTGAATTTATTTTCAATTTGGAGTTATTTGAGTTTTATTCAAATTATTTTTCTCCAAAAATAAAATATATGGAAAATAGGGTAACATGATTCCCTACATTAGAAAATTGGAGAGAAATTGATTTGAAATCATTTTGGTATTTTTAAAATGTTTTTATTGGATTTTATTAGACCAGTAGCTCTCTTTGAATTATCTTAATTTGTGAGGATTTTATTTGGCATTATAAAAATGTCCATGTTGTAGAAAATATTTTTCTGCAAATTTTGGTATATTATATGCCTATATAATCTTTTTATATATTTTGTTTTTCTTTGTTTTTAATTGCCTGTGTTAAATTTTTTTGTGTTTTTTGAAAAAAACAAAACTTCTGGACCGACCGGGCCGGCCCAGCCAGCCAGCCAGGCCACGGCCCAGCCAGCCCACGCGCCCAAACCGCCGCCTCCGACTCCGGGAGGAGTTCGCCGCCCGCACGCCTCCCGAGCGTCACCGCCGTGCCGTCTCCGGTCTCCCCTTGCCCCTCCTCCACGCCACCTTTTCCCCTCCCTATAAATCCGGAGCCCCGGGCCCCGTTTCCCTCTCTGCCAGCGCCACCTTCCCCCGCATCTCGCGCCGCCGGCGAGATCCGCCGAAGCTCCGCCCGAAGCCGCCCCTCTCGCCGCCGACGGCCACCGCCGTCGCCACCACAGCACCCGCCGCCCAGCGCCGCCCCTCCCCGACGTCTTCGCCGCCTCCCGCGACGCCCGGAGCCACCGTCCCTGAGTTCATCGGAGCCGTCCGCCGTTCGCCGTCCAGTTTCGCCAGCGGTTTTCTCCGCCTAAAACACCGAGCCGGTAAAACCCGTAAACCCGCCCGGTTTTTCTGGTTTAGATCGGTTAATTTTTTTTAGGTTAAGTTATTTTGCGAACATTTACTGGTTAGGTATACTCAGCGAACGATTTTCGTTCTTTTGCGTTCTGTAACGAACGTTCGCTATTTAGATTTTTCTTTTTCTTTTTAGATTTCAGCCAGGGACCTATCTGTGATTGTTTTTCTTACAGATTAGTCCATCTATTTCAAACCTTCGTAACTTTTTACTCGTTTGTCCAAATTCAATGAAACCAACGCCCACGTCTTCGTTATGATCCCCTTTATCCAGTAATCCAACTCAAACATGTTTTTGAAGTTTTAAAATTTGAATTAGAACAGATTTGTGTTCAAATTTTGTTTGATCGTAACTTGAGTTTCGTAGCTCCGTTTGAGTTAATTCTTTTTGCAAATTAAAGCTCTGGACCTAAACTTTCTGATAAATCCAAATTCTCATAATTTTGGTACTGTTAGAATTTTTTTTATGTTGCAAGAGTTATTTGCTCGGTTTGATGTTTTTTCGAATCGTCTTCTTCGTTCTTCCTCTTTCGAGTGATTGCTTATGTGTGGTTGTTATTGCTTGCTTAGATAGATTGACCGGAGTGTGACGAGTAGATCTATCAAGAGTTTTGAGTGCGAATCATCTTCATCAACATTGCAGGCAAGTTCACACTTTGATCATATCCCTTTCATACCCAGTTTTTATTGCATTAGATCAATCCTCAAACATTGCATGATTAGGATCTAATTAAATTGTGGGATGGGAAGTAGTTGAGGTAGTACCTATTACCTGTTTATTATCAAACCCCTGGGAGTTACTATTACGTTATGCTTATATTGCCATGCTATGCTCGTAGACGTGGATTGGGTTTGAGAGTATCCATGACAGATGTGAGATTGTTAATTAATGGTTTACTTAAGGTGGCAACTTAAATACACATCTGGGTGGATTGAGGCACCTGGGTATTCCAGGATTGCCTGTCTAGGCACCCGGGTATTCCAGGACTTGCCTGTTTTTCTTTTGGACCGCCACCCAGGCTCAAAGGGATCATAAGATTATTCATGCTAGAAACTTCCGTGTGCAGCCACAAGCCATTATGGGCTCTGGCATAGTTGAATAAGTCGTGTGAACTCTTACAGTGGTAGACTAGCAGATGTAGGGGTTGTAGGTGGTACGGTCTATCACGTCGTAAGGTGCTAGCGCTTCTGAAAGACTATGTCTCGGTCATCCGTTTCTCAAACACCATGTAGTGCGAGAAAACCAACGGAGGAGATCGAGTCTTGTGGGGAAAAGTGTGCAAACCTCTGCAGAGTGTACAAACTAATCATGGTTAGCCGTGTGTCCTGTTATGGACGTTTTGAGTATCTAGTTCTTGGATTATCCTGTTGATCTCATCATGTTACTTTAGTTAATATTGTTGGGTTTAATGATGATACTTAATTGGGATTGAGAATGCTGTCAACCATTCTCAATGTTTAACAACCACCATGATAGTTAAATAAAATTTATTCCTTTGTAGTAGGGAAAAATTGGCTTTTCGCAAAACTGTAACCATAGAGCTTTTTCCACCAGCCATATATGCATGTAGTGATAGCCATTGTTCATCATTTTTCTCTATGGTGTGAATTTGCCAGTACATTCAATGTACTGACCCGTTTCGGGCTACAACGTCTCATGTTGCAGGTTTCTTACGACGAGTAAGTGATACATTAGGGTTATGATTTCTACACTCAATTTGCTGTTGGTGTTGATGGGAATCCACAACCTTGTTGCTTCCGCTATATAGATTGAGGTAATAGTATTTACGTTACTTTATACATGTGATTTACCTCTGTTATATATCCTTCGAGTATTGTGCGTGTCAGCATACCGATCCAGGGATGACACTTAAGCACAGAGACTTGATCCATTCGGGTCAGGTCGCTACAAGATGGTATCAGAGCACATGTTGACTGTAGGACGTGACCTTAGAAACTGGCAAGCCCATAGGAAAGATTTTCTCTACAAGTTTATTTTCAAAAGATCTTTTACCTCTCTTCTCTTCTGAGCTTATTCAAAAATTCCTTTTAGTGAGACTATACCCTTTTCCCCTTTTGACCACTCGAAGATTCGACTGATGAGACCACTCCAAGGAGTACAAGATATCGGACAACTAAGACCATTCGGAATGAAGGAGATTTTACCGTGCATCTGATAATGGAAACTACAACGGTTGAAGACATCGAAGACTAGGAGAACTTGAAGGCTCGGAAGAATTTCTAGATTTCATGACCTAGTAAAGGTACCCTTATGGAACTTGGCAGACTATGGAAGCTGTCAATACCCGAGATCAAGGTGTGTTGGAGAAAGACAGGAACATGGAGTATTGGAACTCAATGTTTTGTCAAGGAAAACCCTAAGGCAGGAGACATCAACTATGGAATGATAGCTCATGGCAATGACAAGGGAAGAAACACGGCTATCCATGAGGTTACCGCCCGCTTATGCTATTTTCACCGTGCTAAGTTAAGCATGCATATGCATGGAAGGATTGGATGGTAGAAGGCTGATGGAGCACCTATCAGCAAGATGAAGTTTTAACCTTAGCCGGTGTATCACCAGGATCTGGAGTGTTACATCAAGAAGTTAAGATGGACCTACAAGAAGCCATCGGAGACATGGACAAGACTTGAAGAGTTTGGCGACATTGAAGATTTATTGACCTTTAGAAGACCAAACCCCTATTATACACTTACGTTAGATGCGACGTTTGTGAGCTGTCATTTGTTTGATGTTTTCCGACAGCCACGAATAAAATCTGTCTTTTCAAAACTTTTGTTTGTATTGTGTGCATCCCTCTCTATCTCTCTTATCCCACCCCAAACCCATGGACCAAATAGAGGATGAATGGAGATGACTTTATATCTTTTGGACCAATGATTCAATTGGAGATAGACCGATGGATTCAGAACATGGAGGATCATATGGAGAACAACCCTATAGCCAGAAAGGATATGACCCAACATGCTCTTGAGTGCTTTGAAAGAGGTGTTGCTACTTGGTGGAGGATGTACCAAACCATCAATGGATGGCAAGGAGTAACCACTTGGAAGGAATTTAAGTGGAATTTGTAAAAGTCTTGGCTTGCGTCCTAGAAGTTGAGGCCTTATGGAAAGGATATGAAGAAACCTTGTGCATACAAAGCTTTGTGGAGAAATAGGACACAACCATAAAGAAAACAAGGGTGGATACCCTCATAAGCGGAGGATTACCAAAGGAGTTAGCCAAGGATCTCAGGGAACTTCGGTTGGAGATTGTTCCCAAAGGTTTTGTTGCAGCAATAGAAGTTCAGTCTACATTGTTGGGAAAGATTCGTGAAGCTCAGAAGGATGACAAAGAGATTGCCGATGTAAAAGAGAGAATGAGCAAAGGAAAGGCCAAAGGTTTTCGTAAGGATGAGCACGACACCTTATGGTTCGAGGACCGTGTATATGTGCCCAACAATGCAAAGATCAAGAAGTTAATACTTCAGGAGGCTCATGACTCACCATACTCGATACCCCCCGGAAACCCCAAGGTGTATTTGGATTTGAAGGAACGTTTCTAGTGGACGGGGATGAAGAAGGATATTGCCGAGTATGTAGCCGTATGTGATGTATGTCAGAGAGTGAAGGCAGAGCATCAAAAGCCAGCAGGATTGTTACAGCCTATGCCGATAACCGAATGGAAGTGGGATAAACTTGGCATGGATTTCATTACCGGATTTCCTAGAACCCGAACGGGATATGATTCTATCGGGGTAGTAGTTGATCGTTTGACCAAAGTAGCTCACTTTATCCCAGTGAAAACCACCTATACAAGTGCGAAGTTGGCCAAGATATATTTGACCAGGATCGTATGTCTGCATGCAGTTCCGAGGACCATCGTATCACATAGAGGAACACAGTTTACCTCAAAGTTTTGGAATCAGCTGCATCAGAATTTGGGTACTAGGCTAGAGTTCAGTACAGCCTTTCATCCGCAGACAGATGGATAGACCGAAAGAGTTAATCAGATTCTGGAGGACATGTTGAGAGCGTGTACGCTCTATTATGGATCTAGTAGGG
Source organism: Aegilops umbellulata (assembly GCA_032464435.1). NCBI lineage: Eukaryota > Viridiplantae > Streptophyta > Magnoliopsida > Poales > Poaceae > Aegilops > Aegilops umbellulata. The sequence continues at coordinate 524,955,798 of CP136055.1, read as the reverse complement.
ATGATAATCTACCTTATGCGAAGTTCTCGTACAACAATAGTTACCAAGCCAGTTTGAAGATGACCCCTTTTGAAGCTTTGTATGGGAGAAGGAGCCAGACACCATTGATGTGGGATGAAGTTGGAGACCGTCAGTTGTTTGGACCAAATGTGATCAAGGAGTCAGAGAGAATGTTAAGTTGATTCAAGAAAGATTGAAGGTAGCTCAGTCCTGGCAAGAAGAGTTATGCAGACTCAAAAACGCAAGGAGGCAGTCTATGAAATTTGGAGACAGAGCATGTCTTCGTGTGTCCCCTCTGCGAGGAGTTAAACGATTTGGAGTTAAGGGAAAGTTAGCCCTGAGATTTGTAGGACCATACGAAGTTTTGGAGCGTATGGAAGAAGTGGCCTACAAATTGGAGTCACCCGAAGGACTGTCAGGAGTTCATGATGTGCTTCACGTTTCCCAGTTGAAGAGTGCCATGCAGAGATGGCCAATATTTCCCTGTAAGGATGCTTGACCCTGGAAAGGATAATGATGTTCCACGAAGTGGAGTGTGGACTTCATAAGTATAAGTTTTTATCTCGGTATGTGGGATACCCCAAGTGGATGAAGAGATGAATTACTATTGGATATAAAGGAGGTATGATGTTGGAAATATGGAGCAATTGCAACTCCATGATGAGTTTGAGTAATCATGTCCTAGTTTGGTGCAAATAGAAGGAAGGAAGACAATACAATTGGATGGATTTAAGTATGCTATGAAGTTGGATGTTGGATTAAAGATCAGTTGCCCAGAGGATGAATTGAATGTTTACAAGTGATGAGATGGGCCATAACCCACAGGCCCCAGGACTTGCCAAGAAGCAAGCACACTCTTGCTGAAGGAAAAAGCCTGGAAGAAGCTACGATGTTATCGATAGACGATCTTATAGGAGTTCACGCAAAACCTGAGAGTTGTGAAGGAACGATAGATGATTGTTTGGCTTGCAGAATCTATGGATTTATCCGAACTTGGTTCGTCGACAAGACAAAATTCTGCAATGCTTGTGAGGATGACTGGCGGTGTCAAAACCGGCGGATCTCGGGTAGGGGGTCCCGAACTGTGCGTCAAGGTCGGATGGTAACAGGAGACAAGGGACACTTTATTTTACCCAGGTTCGGGCCCTCTCGATGGAGGTAAAACCCTACTCCTGCTAGATTAATATTGATGATATGGGTAGTACAAGAGTAGATCTACCACGAGATCGAGGAGGCTAAACCCTAGAAGCTAGCCTATGAGTATGATGATGGTTATGATGTGTTCGTCCTACGGACTACAACCCTCCGGTTTATATAGACACTGGATAGGGTTAGGGTTACACAGAGTCAGTTACATTGGTAGGAGATCTTGAATATCCGCACGCCTAGCTTGCCTTCCACGCCAAGGAAAGAACCTTCCGGACACGGGACGAAGTCTTCAATCTTGTATCTTCATAGTCCTGGAGTCCGGCTGAAGATATAGTTCGGCTATTCGAACACCCCCTAATCCAGGACTCTCTCAGTAGCCCCTGAACCAGGCTTCAATGACGACGAGTCCGACGCGCAAATTGTCTTCGGCATTGCAAGGCGGGTTCCTCCTCCAAATTCTTCAAGAAGATAGTAAACACCAAAAATAGTGTCCGGCTCTGCAAAATAAGTTTCCACGTATTGCCATATAGAGAATAATACAAACACAAATCAAATCTGCTGACGTATTCCACAGTGCGTCATAACACTGCGACCAAGCCTTCTGTATGGATTATTTTTTGTTGTTCCACCACGGTACGTTCAACGAGGCAGTTTCCTTGGCACGTCTTGTCAAAGCAGAGATCGTGTGCCCCTTTTAACGGGATTCTCATTAATACGGACGCGGGTAACCCAACCGTGCCGTTTACCACGGCGCTTGAGCGGCAAGCGAGTTTTATTAGGTAGGTGGGGACGCATAACGGCATCAGCCTTTATAAGGGGATGAAGATCCACCTATTTCACCTACGCCTTCTTCCTCCTTTGCCCATCCATCTCCTGCGCACTCGAGCTCCAACGCCCAAGTCTGCTCTTTCTTCCTCAACCTGCTCCAGCGATGTCCGGAGCGGGAGGCAAGTGGATGGCTTCCTCCGTTACGGAGGGTCAAATCAAAAAGCTTAGGAAGGCCGGATATCTGTCCAAGGACATCCCGCACCGGCTTCCTGCGGAGGGGCAGCTTCTTCCCACCCCAAAGCCCCATGAGAGGGTAGTTTTTCTCCCCCATTTCCTCTGCGGACTGGGTTTTCCACTTCACCCTTTTGTCCGGGGGCTCATGTTCTACTACGGCCTGGACTTCCACGATCTGGCCCCGAACTTTATCCTCAATATCTCGGTGTTCATCATCGTGTGCGAGGCCTTTCTCCGCATCCACCCCCATGTGACAATCCAAAAATTTTATTTGGTTTTAGCAAAAACCTTGCTGGTTTTTCTTTTGTGGATTGAGGCCTTTCAAAAAAAATTCTTTTTCAGAAAAAAAGCAATCCTCTTAAAAATCCTTTTCCTTGACTAGGAATTGTTATTTCTGTTTTCTTCTTCAAACTTTGGGTTTGACCTTCTTAAAACTCCTTCTCTGTTGTTTCCCTTCTAAAATTTTATTTTTGGGAGTTTAATCTTTTCTTTTTAAGAAAAACTCTATGAAAAATTTGGGATTTTCATTCTATTGAAAACCACCCATGGCCTTGTATTTTTGCCCATGAGGTAAAACCACTCCAAAACCTCCTCTCCTCTTTGTTATCAACCTAAGTTCCCTGTCCCGACTCATCCAAACAAGTTTTGGATTTTATTTTGATTGTTTCATCTCTCAAATATTTTCTGTCAATTATTTTGAGCCTCATGGATTTTCAAATCAAGTACCCCATTGCATTTGAGATTTGACTTCAAACCAACTCTACTGGCTAGTCCTTTGCACCCACAACCCAGAACCATCTTGATCCACTCATCTTCTTTTCAAAATTTTCAACTTACACTCCCTGCAAGTTTGGACCAGATTTGTCAAATTTGGTGAAATTCATATCTGCACTTCTCCAAAAATTCCACCAAAAATCAGGCAGCCTACTGGAGCAATGAGTAGCCACTCTACCAAAAATCAGCCCAAGGAAAAATTCCTACAAGCCAGAAACATTCTGTCGAACACCTTGCATGCACTGTTCAAACTCTTTCAGAAAATTCAGTTTTCAGTGTCGATTTTCGTCAGACAGATTCAGTCACGAGATCACAGTGCTTTGGCGCGTTGCTCGCCGCCTGGCTCGCTTGTCCGATGCCCCGCACGCGCGCTTGGCAGCTTGCTGGCGTCGGTGGCGCTCTGGCCCGCCTGCGCCGGCGTGTCTTGCGGCGGCTGAACCACCGTTACGGCTGGCAGGCAGCAGAACGGCGGCGCAACGCCGTTCAGCGCCGCCCAAGCTCGCTGGTGGCTCCGCGTGGCCCTCCCCACGCCAGCGCACGCATGCAGAACGGTCGCCGTGGCACGGCGTGCACAGCGCACGCTCTCTGTCGCCGATGGGTCCGCGCCGTCCCGTTCCGTCGATCTCCACCTCAGCAAGCCAAACTCGACGCCGCTGGCACCTAATCAGCACCAGGTGGCAACCACGACAACGATCCACCTCCTAAACCTTCCCGTGCTTACCCACGCCGCCGTAATCCCTCGCCGGAGAACCCCGTTCTCGGCAACCGCCTCGGGGTGGCTATATATAGCGCCCCCGAGCCTGCTATCACTCCCGCACGACTCCACCACCTCATCACACCTCGCCTGGCCACTGGAGGGGCCTCGAGGAGCCCTTCTTCCTCGGCTCCGGCCACCTCCATCCGCCTCGGGCTCCAGCTCGATTCAATGCAGTGAGACCGTCTCCGATGCCCAAACTCCCTCCAGCTCCTTCTCTAGCTACCAGATACCTAACCCCCTCGTCAATTTAACCATTGCAACCCTCTCCGGTGAGCTGCATCCTCGTCAGAATCGCCGTCCGCCGGAGCCAGGGCCACCGTCGACACGGTGCACGCCGGCAACCAACTCGACCACCACCCGACGCGGAGCAACACCCTGAGCACGGAGGTAACCTCCGATCCCTCTGCCTCGCCGTGGATCGCCGCCGGCGATCGCCGCGGCTCTCTAGCGCCAAAGGCGCCGTTCGTTTTCAAACCCGACGGGTGGGACCGCCCCGTCAGGTTTCTCTCCTTTTTCGAATCGTTTTCTGAAGGCGTAATCAGGCAAAATACGTCTTCTCCTCTGAGCCGGCGTATTCGAGTCTGAAACGTTTTCTGCTTTTATAAATAAGACCCTGGGAAATTTCTGTTTCATTACAGATGAGTCCCTGGGCAGAAACCTTTATAACCTTTTATCAGAAGCATATTTTTGATTGATTCTTTTTCCGTCCTCTTCAAAATTTTGTCTAGTTTTTTATCAGATTTATTTGAAAATTATTTGAGTTAATTTCTGTGCACCTCTTGGTATTTACGATAGTGCATGTATCCTCTTTATACCGTAGATACCGACGGAGGTGACGGGACCGCGAACTTCACCGAGCTAGGCTCCGACTATTCTGAATCAGGCAAGCATGTTTGAACTTTTGATATGATGAGTTTCTTGGCATGTTTGCATGTAGATAGTTTCATGGCATGTGTGAAGCATACCGATGAACTGTATATTATGCATTGTTGAGACAAGTAAGTCCGATGATCCATACCTTGTTGGATGTGAGTATGCAAGGCCATGTGTTGGCATGAAGATGGGTAAGATGGCAGTGTGGTAGCATGCTAGTCTTAAGCCATGCAGGTTACTACAGTACCAACCCGTATCGGTTGGGCTCGTATCCATTTCCCCTCCCTGTACTACCACATGTTTCCCGAAAGGGATATGGTTTAGTAAGTCGCAAACCGCTTTCTTGGTACACACCAAAAAGGAGAGGCCGGGATGATGGTTCCATGGCCCTGGATTAAAGCCAGTCATCCGATCAGGGGGCATGGGTGTTTCCGGTTGGGACCGAGAGGGGGGCACCCCTTAGAGCGCGCGTATATAAATTTGATCCCATGCTATTCGAGATTGTGATCTCCCCGTCTCAAAAGTTTTTCTTGGACGATGTTGAGGGTGATTCCTGGCATCGAGAGGTTGGATGGGTGTGTACTGGTTAGCTGTGTTTCCTTCTGAAATACCGTAACGGAACTAGTCCTTGTGACTACGGAAATCCGTCGACTGTGGGGAATTTTTTTGTACAAACTCTGCAGAGCTCTATATCTTCAAATCATCTTATCTATACCCAAGTTCCCTGCTAACTGACATGTGCCAGTTTGGTGACAGATTACCCGGTGGGACACATGAGCACTAGGACCGGTTAAATGTTTATTCTTGTGGATGTACTAACCCGTTTAATTCCATGAGTTGAATATATATATGATGAATATATTATTTCTTTATCAGTTAAAGCCCTTTATGTGGTGTCGCTCAGACGCCCGACTGTGGCATTTCTTTTAAAGCCCTTTATGTGGTGTCGCTCAGACGCCCGACTGTGGCATTTCTTTCAAAGCCCTTTATGTGGTGTCGCTCAGACGCCCGACTGTGGCATTTCTTTTAAAGCCCTTTATGTGGTGTCGCTCAGACGCCCGACTGTGGCATTTCTTTTAAAGCCCTTTATGTGGTGTCGCTCAGACGCCCGACTGTGGCATTTCTTTTAAAGCCCTTTATGTGGTGTCGCTCAGACGCCCGACAGTGGCATTTCTTTTAAAGCCCTTTATGTGGTGTCGCTAAGACGCCCGACTGTGGCATTTCTTTTAAAACCCTTTATGTGGTGTCGCTAAGACACCCGACTGTGGCATTTATTTTAAAGCCCTTTATGAGGTGTCGCTAAGACGCCCGACTGTGGCATGAATTTTCTTTCTTTTATTAGTTTACCTTCATGGCGTCGCTCTAGACACTCGATTGTTTCCATTACTTTACTGTTGGGATCCCAGGCGGACTACCGCCGTTTCCCTTTTCATTTACTTGCCTTGCCTGCTACCTTTTAAATATGCTTTGGAGGTTTAATCATGACGCACTCATGCATGCATTTGTTATATCTTACGTCCGAACTGTCTTGCGAGTACTTTCAAAGTACTCACTGGCTTGTTGATTTGGCCAGATGCTGACGAAGGTGATCTCATGGATGAAGAGTTCGATAGCGAATCCGGCGCCTAGAGGAGTCCCAGTCAGTCTCGTGCGAACCTGGACTTGGTCACTATTTTATACCCGCTTCCGCAATCCAAATAAATTCATCGAGCCTCACCTCGACGCTCGATGGGATGTTAGTTTGAGAGTCACATATCCACTCCCCACTGTGTTACTCCACCTCTACCATATTTGCGAGTCAGTAGTATGCCACCACTCTCTTGTGTCATAAATCGCCTTTATGTATAATTATTGGCACGCTTGTAATAAATTGTTGAGCGTCATCAGCTCAACCCTGCAATATATTTATGCTACTGGCTTATTGTATCAAAAGTTTGTCTGCCAGTGAGGAGGTTTCATCTCAAACTGGATTCTAAAGATTGGTTTCTCAATAAATATTTTTATTGGAAAACCGGTCGTGACAAGCTTGGTACCAGAGCCAGGCTGACTGTAGGAAGCCACTAGGTACGATAGCTAATCGGTTATTAGCATATTAGAGCCCTGTTATGTTATTTTTTTTGCTATTGTCAACATTTTTCTGACAGTCAGCATATATTTATGATCTGACGCTTCAGAAATTTTTGCCTACTTTTTGTAGATGGCCGACAACAGCTGCGAGTCTCAGACCTTTGCCAACGTGCCCGATGGGTTCGTCAAGCTTCTATCCTTCGTCGTTCAGGTCGCGATGGGGCCATCTGTGTGCCCGGTCGTCTCACTCTGCCAGCACAAAGTCAACGACAGTCTGACTATGCACCAGGCCTCGGTGCAATTCAGGGGAGGGCGTGGTGAGTTACGCCGCTTCCGGTTCGTGGGAAGAGCCATGCCCACGGAGAAGCACGCTATCCAGATGGCAGCCCGCGAGTCAATAGCTCACGTCAGGGATGTCCTTCCTGTGATGAAGGCTCGTCGCTACCGCTATCTTCCATGCCACGTGCCTTACACCTGTCACTACGCATACTCCTGCCCCAGAGGAGAACGAGACGAGGCCTTTGAGATGCTTATTGAGTATCTTCGGGCTCTGGAGGCCGCCTTCGACGACTTGGTGGACGACTTCGTGGCCGCCCGCATGGACTCAGTCCATGGCTGTGCCGCCAACAGGAGGGAGCTCCTGCCCACGCCACTGACTTATGCCTCTTCATCAGCATCCTATGCACCAGCTCGTCGCCTGCCTTCTACTAAGGAGTTCAACCAGGTCATTGCGCCCACTGCAGCGTGCACTGCACCGCCCCTCACGCCGACTCCTATTCGTGTTATTCCGCCCCTGGCACCCGCTCCATCAACTCGGCGCAGCACTACTCGTATGGAGCCCATTAGCGAGGAGGAAGTTGAGTCTCCAGCCTCGCTACGCCTCACCCTTGGCAGGGCCAAGGACATCATCAACATCTCCGACTAAGTACGCTTAGCCGTCACGCGATGTACCGCCATGTAAGATATGGGAAGTAGCCTGTTTGCGCAGCATGTAGGATCTGGAGAAGTGCACTAGCCTAAATAACATGTCAGGATATGTACGCCTATCCTGAGTGATGTATTGCATAACTATCGCCCGCGCGTAAGATACGTAACGAGCAGTCTTTCTCCATGCGCAAATTAATTGGCTTTCCCTAGTGATCTTGGCTATTTGGTTTCCTGCCAATCTTGTGCATTTATGGATTTTACTTTTCTCGTTTTCTTATGGGTTTTGCAAAATATATCCCCAGAGTGAAAAATGTCTCGTCCTTGGACTCGCCCATGCCCGCTCCGCTAGAGGAAAATTATGGCATCCAAACAGACAACAATTTTGCACAGGGACAGTCAAGCCAATATCATGACAATCAACCAGGCAACAATTTCACTCAAGGTCAATCAAGTCAACAAGGCAGTGAGACGGCACTATCTCAAATGTGCCGCCTTTATGAACAAAGTCAGCAACAGCATCGTGAAATGATGAACCAAGTCATCAACATGGGGAATCACCATGGACAGTATCAACAACATTCTAAATTATCCGAACTACAGAAGACACGTCCCCAGACATTTTCTCACACTGACAAGCCGCTTGAGGCCGAAGACTGGCTTCGTGATATGGAGAGAAAATTAATTATTGCAAAATGCTCAGACCCAGAAAAGTTACTGTACGCACCGCATTATCTCACGGGAGCAGCCGCATCCTGGTGGGAGAATTTCCTGCACATGCATCCCAACGAAAATGATCTAACCTGGGATGATTTCAAAGAAGGTTTCCGTGGCGCGCATATTCCTAAAAGTATTATGAAAATCAAGAAGAGGGAATTCAATGACCTCAAACAACGGAACATGACAGTATCGGATTACAACAGTCAGTTTACTCTATTGTCTCGCTACGCAAACGAAGAACGTATGACTGAAAGCAAGAAAATGGAGAAATTCCTTGACGGCCTAGCGCCCGCGCTTAAATGCCAGCTGGTCATACACACTTTTCCAGATTTTAAGACACTGGTGGATAAAGCCATTACTCTGGAAAATGAAAGACGCAGTCTGGAAGATGTTCGCAAGCGAAAAAGGGACCAGACTAACCAGGCTCGCAATCACCGAAGCAAGACAGATTTCCAAAAGGGTGGGACACGCAAATCCCCGTCCAACGTCTCACGCCCAATCAAGAATTTCCATGCTAGGGACAAGGAGTTCACATATCGCCCAGGTGTTACTTGTTACGCCTGTGGAGAAGAAGGGCATTATGCCAAGCAATGTCCCAAGCCTCGAAACTCAGCACCAAAGCCGAACAACGGCAACAACAATTCAGTGCCCAAGCGAAACAATTTCAATCCCAAGAACAACCACATGAAGGGTCATCTGAACCACGTAACCAAAGAGGAGGCACAAAATGCTCCGGATATCGTACTCGGTACGTTCCCTGTCAACACAATACCTGCAATGGTTTTGTTTGATTCTGGAGCTTCTCACTCTTTTGTTTCGAAAAGTTTTGCCTTGCAAAAATAAATTTTCGATGCTCCCTTTGGAGAAATCCATGATCATCAAGTCCCCTGGGATTCAGCAAATTACTCAGAATTACTGTCAGGATGTGATTATTGAGTTCGAAGGGCTGAAGTTTTATGCGAACCTTATTGTGTTGGAAAATAAGGGACTAGATGTCATCCTTGGGATGGATTGGCTAACCACAAATAAAGGTTTCATTGATTGTTTCAACCGGACCGTAATACTCACGCATCACCTCGGGCAGACGATAAGGGTATCCGCCAAGGAAAGGAAAATACCCAGGCAACCAAGACTGAATAAAGTAGATGTTTCTGAGCTAAGCAAGGTTCCAGTAGTATGTGAATTTCCAGACGTATTCCCCGAAGAGCTACGAGGCATGCCACTAGACCGAGAAATAGAATTCAGCATTGAGCTTGCACCAGGAACCACCCCCATATACAAGAAACCGTACAGAATGGCACCGTCCGTGTTAGTTGAGCTGAAGAAGCAAATAAAGGAATTGCTAGACAAAGGATACATTCGGGCCAGTTCCTCACCATGGGGATCACCAATCTTATTTGCCAAAAAGAAAGATGGAACACTGCGATTGTGTATTGACTACCGAGCACTAAACATGGTCACGGTCAAGAACAAATACCCGATGCCAAGAATAAATGACTTATTCGATCAGCTCGCTGAGGCCAAGGTATTCTCAAAAATTGACCTAAGGTCAGGATACCATCAATTAAAAGTACGAACAGAAGATATTCCCAATACAGCTTTTACCTCCAGATATGGACTGTATGAGTTCATAGTAATGCCTTTTGGGTTAACAAATGCTCCTGCATATTTTGTTCACCTCATGAACAAAGTATTCATGAAATTTATGGACAAGTTCGTTGTGGTATTCATCGACGACATTCTAGTGTACTCCAAGACACCGGAAGAGCACGCTGAACATCTCATAATTGTACTAGGAGAACTCAGGAAACATCACTTACACGCCAAATTCAGCAAGTGCGAATTTTGGCTAAAGCAAGTAGGCTTTCTAGGCCACGTGCTGACCCAAGACGGTATCGCCGTAGACCCGGAGAAAGTAAAAGCCATACTTGGCTGGAAGTCACCAGCCAGCGTGATAGACATACGAAGTTTCCTGGGAATGGCAGGATATTACCGCAGATTTATTGAAGGATTCTCCACCATAGCCAAACCTATGACACAGTTACTCAAGAAGGAAAAGAAGTTTGAATGGACAGAAGCCTGAGAAAAAAGTTTCCAAGAGCTAAAGCGGAGATTAACAACAGCACCAGTATTAATTGTGCCAGACATACACAAGAATTTTGAAGTATATTGTGACGCGTCCAGGAAAGGTATCGGTTGCGTGTTGATGCAAGAAGGCAAGGTTGTCGCGTACGCTTCAAGGCAACTTCGCAAGCATGAGGAGAACTATCCCACTCATGACTTAGAGATGGCAGCAGTCATTCATGCACTTAAGTAATGGAGGCATTTCCTACTTGGAAATCGATGTGAAATATATACAGACCACAAAAGTCTCAGATATATTTTCACGCAGCCAGAATTAAATTTACGGCAACGACGCTGGTTGGAATTAGTAAAGGATTATGATGTCGGTATCCACTACCATCCAGGTAAAGCAAATGTAGTGGCCGATGCTCTTAGTCGAAACCCCAGCTCCAACGAAAGCAGTCTGCACGGCTTGAGATCCGAATTCCAACGAGAATTTGCCAGACTTAACTTATTGATGGTAGCGGAAGGCACCATATCAAATTTGGAGATGCAACCCGACCTTGTAGAAAAAATTAAAGAAGCTCAGCCGGGTCACCCCAGTATAGAAGGTATAAAAATAAAGGTGAGTAAGGGCAAAGCCTCAGAATTCGTCGTAGACAACGTAGGAATACTATGGTACGGGGAAAGACTTTGCGTACCAAACATAGAAGATCTTAAACAGCAAATTTTGGCTGAAGCCCACACCGCCCCATATTCAATTCACCCTGGAGGGACCAAAATGTATAAAGACATTCAAGAAAGATTTTGGTGGCATGGTATGAAGAGGGACATCGCTACTTTCATTGCATGTTGCGACTCATGTCAACGCATAAAAGCTGAACATCAAAGACCAGCCGGACTACTGCAACCAAACAAAATACCTGAGTGGAAATGGGATGAAATAGGGATGGATTTCATTGTCGGACTACCTCGGTCACGACACGGGAATGATGCTATATGGGTCATCACCGACAGGTTAACCAAGGTAGCACATTTTATTCCAGTAAAGACAACCCACACCACTCAGAAGCTTACCAGGATTTACCTCTCCCGCATAGTTTGTCTACACGGTGTCCCAAGGACTATAATATCCGACAGGGGCACTCAGTTCGTTTCGAGATTTTGGGATCACTTACAACAGGCACTGGGGACTCAGCTAGCCTTTAGTACAACTTACCACCCCCAGACAGATGGGCAAACGGAACGCATAAACCAGATCTTAGAAGACATGCTGAGAGCATGTGTCCTCACATATGGAGCCAGTTGGGAAGAAAGTCTGCCATATGCCGAGTTCGCATACAACAACAGTTACCAGGCCAGCCTGCAAATGGCACCATTTGAGGCTTTATATGGACGAAGATGTCGTACCCCATTGAATTGGTCAGAAACCGGAGACAGCCGCATCTTCGAGCCAGACATGCTCAAAGAAGCCGAGGAGAAAGTCAAACTAATCAGAAATAGACTCAAGACCGCCCAAAGCCGACAGAAGAGTTATTATGATCAGAAGCATCGTGGGGTCAGCTTCGAACCCGGAGAGTTTGTATACCTACGAGTATCCCCTATGAGGGGATTACAACGATTCAAAATAAAAGGAAAGCTAGCGCCAAGATTTATCGGACCATTCTGTATATTGGCACGAAGAGGCGCGGTCGCATACCAACTAGACTTACCTAAGGAACTGTCAGATATCCATAATGTGTTCCATGTTTCGCAGTTAAGGAAGTGCATAAGCAACCCAGAGAAACAAGTATCCCATGAGAACATTGACGTGCAACAAGACCTCACTTATCGGGAACGTCCAGTGAAGATACTAGAGGAGTCTGAAAGGAGGACCCGACAAAAGACCATTAAATTTTTCAGAGTTCAGTGGAGCAATCACACCGACGACGAAGCAACTTGGGAAAGAGAGGATTTTCTTCGAGCAGAGCATCCGCACTTATTTGAGGGACAGCTGAAATCTCGGGGACGAGATTTTTCCTAAGGGGGTAGGTGTTGTGACAATCCAAAAATTTTATTTGGTTTTAGCAAAAACCTTGCTGGTTTTTCTTTTGTGGATTGAGGCCTTTCAAAAAAAATTCTTTTTCAGAAAAAAAGCAATCCTCTTAAAAATCCTTTTCCTTGACTAGGAATTGTTATTTCTGTTTTCTTCTTCAAACTTTGGGTTTGACCTTCTTAAAACTCCTTCTCTGTTGTTTCCCTTCTAAAATTTTATTTTTGGGAGTTTAATCTTTTCTTTTTAAGAAAAACTCTATGAAAAATTTGGGATTTTCATTCTATTGAAAACCACCCATGGCCTTGTATTTTTGCCCATGAGGTAAAACCACTCCAAAACCTCCTCTCCTCTTTGTTATCAACCTAAGTTCCCTGTCCCGACTCATCCAAACAAGTTTTGGATTTTATTTTGATTGTTTCATCTCTCAAATATTTTCTGTCAATTATTTTGAGCCTGATGGATTTTCAAAGCAAGTACCCCATTGCATTTGAGATTTGACTTCAAACCAACTCTACTGGCTAGTCCTTTGCACCCACAACCCAGAACCATCTTGATCCACTCATCTTCTTTTCAAAATTTTCAGCTTACACTCCCTGCAAGTTTGGACCAGATTTGTCAAATTTGGTGAAATTCATATCTGCACTTCTCCAAAAATTCCACCAAAAATCAGGCAGCCTACTGGAGCAATGAGTAGCCACTCTACCAAAAATCAGCCCAAGGAAAAATTCCTAAAAGCCAGAAACATTCTGTCGAACACCTTGCATGCACTGTTCAAACTCTTTCAGAAAATTCAGTTTTCAGTGTCGATTTTCGTCAGACAGATTCAGTCACGAGATCACAGTGCTTTGGCGCGTTGCTCGCCGCCTGGCTCGCTTGTCCGATGCCCCGCACGCGCGCTTGGCAGCTTGCTGGCGTCGGTGGCGCTCTGGCCCGCCTGCGTCGGCGTGTCTTGCGGCGGCTGAACCACCGTTACGGCTGGCAGGCAGCAGAACGGCGGCGCAACGCCGTTCAGCGCCGCCCAAGCTCGCTGGTGGCTCCGCGTGGCCCTTCCCACGCCAGCGCACGCATGCAGAATGGTCGCCGTGGCGCGGCGTGCACAGCGCACGCTCTCTGCCGCCGATGGGTCCGCGCCGTCCCGTTCCGTCGATCTCCACCTCAGCAAGCCAAACTCGACGCCGCTGGCACCTAATCAGCACCAGGTGGCAACCACGACGACGATCCACCTCCTAAACCTTCCCGTGCTTACCCACGCCGCCGTAATCCCTCGCCGGAGAACCCCGTTCTCGGCAACCGCCTCGGGGTGGCTATATATAGCGCCCCCGAGCCCGCTATCACTCCCGCACGACTCCACCACCTCATCACACCTCGCCTGGTCACTGGAGGGGCCTCGAGGAGCCCTTCTTCCTCGGCTCCGGCCACCTCCGTCCGCCTCGGGCTCCAGCTCGATTCACTGCAGTGAGACCGTCTCCGATGCCCAAACTCCGTCCAGCTCCTTCTCTAGCTACCAGATACCTAACCCCCTCGTCAATTTAACCATTGCAGCCCTCTCCGGTGAGCTGCATCCTCGTCAGAATCGCCGTCCGCCGGAGCAGGGCCACCGTCGACACGGTGCACGCCGGCAACCAACTTGACCACCACCCGACGCGGAGCAACACCTTGAGCACGGAGGTAACCTCCGATCCCTCTGCCTCGCCGTGGATCGCCGCCGGCGATCGCCGCGGCTCTCTGGCGCCAAAGGCGCCGTTCGTTTTCAAACCCGACGGGTGGGACCGCCCCGTCAGGTTTCTCTCCTTTTTCGAATCATTTTCTGAAGGCGTAATCAGGCAAAATACGTCTTCTCCTCTGAGCCGGCGTATTCGAGTCTGAAACGTTTTCTGCTTTTATAAATAAGACCCTGGGAAATTTCTGTTTCATTACAGATGAGTCCCTGGGCAGAAACCTTTATAACTTTTTATCAGAAGCATATTTTTGATTGATTCTTTTTCTGTCCTCTTCAAAATTTTGTCTAGTTTTTTATCAGATTTATTTGAAAATTATTTGAGTTAATTTCTGTGCAACTCTTGGTATTTACGATAGTGCGTGTATCCTCTTTATACCGTAGATACCGACGGAGGTGACGGGACCGCGAACTTCACCGAGCTAGGCTCCGACTATTCTGAATCAGGCAAGCATGTTTGAACTTTTGATATGATGAGTTTCTTGGCATGTTTGCATGTAGATAGTTTCATGGCATGTGTGAAGCATACCGATGAACTGTATATTATGCATTGTTGAGACAAGTAAGTCCGATGATCCATACCTTGTTGGATGTGAGTATGCAAGGCCATGTGTTGGCATGAAGATGGGTAAGATGGCAGTGTGGTAGCATGCTAGTCTTAAGCCATGCAGGTTACTACAGTATCAACCCGTATCGGTTGGGCTCGTATCCATTTCCCCTCCCTGTACTACCACATGTTTCCCGAAAGGGATATGGTTTAGTAAGTCGCAAACCGCTTTCTTGGTACACACCAAAAAGGAGAGGCCGGGATGATGGTTCCATGGCCCTGGATTAAAGCCAGTCATCCGGTCAGGGGGCATGGGTGTTTCCGGTTGGGACCGAGAGGGGGGCACCCCTTAGAGCGCACGTATATAAATTTGATCCCATGCTATTTGAGATTGTGATCTCCCCGTCTCAAAAGTTTTTCTTGGACGATGTTGAGGGTGATTCCTGGCATCGAGAGGTTGGATGGGTGTGTACTGGTTAGCCGTGTTTCCTTCTGAAATACCGTAACGGAACTAGTCCTTGTGACTACGGAAATCCGTCGACTGTGGGGAATTTTTTTGTACAAACTCTGCAGAGCTCTATATCTTCAAATCATCTTATCTATACCCAAGTTCCCTGCTAACTGACATGTGCCAGTTTGGTGACAGATTACCCGGTGGGACACACGAGCACTAGGACCGGTTAAATGTTTATTCTTGTGGATGGACTAACCCGTTTAATTCCATGAGTTGAATATATATATGATGAATATATTATTTCTTTATCAGTTAAAGCCCTTTATGTGGTGTCGCTCAGACGCCCGACTGTGGCATTTCTTTTAAAGCCCTTTATGTGGTGTCGCTCAGACGCCCGACTGTGGCATTTCTTTTAAAGCCCTTTATGTGGTGTCGCTCAGACGCCCGACTGTGGCATTTCTTTTAAAGCCCTTTATGTGGTGTCGCTCAGACGCCCGACTGTGGCATTTCTTTTAAAGCCCTTTATGTGGTGTCGCTCAGACGCCCGACTGTGGCATTTCTTTTAAAGCCCTTTATGTGGTGTCGCTCAGAAGCCCGACTGTGGCATTTCTTTTAAAGCCCTTTATGTGGTGTCGCTCAGACGGCCGATTGTGGCATTTCTTTTAAAGCCCTTTATGTGGTGTCGCTAAGACGCCCGACTGTGGCATTTCTTTTAAAACCCTTTATGTGGTGTCGCTAAGACGCCCGACTGTGGCATTTCTTTTAAAGCCCTTTATGAGGTGTCGCTAAGACGCCCGACTGTGGCATGAATTTTCTTTCTTTTATTAATTTACCTTCATGGCGTCGCTCTAGACACTCGATTGTTTCCATTACTTTACTGTTGGGATCCCAGGCGGACTACCGCCGTTTCCCTTTTCATTTACTTGCCTTGCCTGCTACCTTTTAAATATGCTTTGGAGGTTTAATCATGACGCACTCATGCATGCATTTGTTATATCTTACGTCCGAACTGTCTTGCGAGTACTTTCAAATTACTCACTGGCTTGTTGATTTGGCTAGATGCTGACGAAGGTGATCTCATGGATGAAGAGTTCGATAGCGAATCCGATGCCTAGAGGAGTCCCAGTCAGTCTCGTGCGAACCTGGACTTGGTCACTATTTTATAACCGCTTCCGCAAACCAAATAAATTCATCGAGCCTCACCTCGACACTCGATGGGATGTTAGTTTGAGAGTCACATATCCACTCCCCACTGTGTTACTCCACCTCTACCATATTTGCGAGTCAGTAGTATGCCACCACTCTCTTGTGTCATAAATCGCCTTTATGTATAATTATTGGCACGCTTGTAATAAATTGTTGAGCGTCGTCAGCTCAACCCTGCAATATATTTATGCTACTGGCTTATTGTATCAAAAGTTTGTCTGCCAGTGAGGAGGTTTCATCTCAAACTGGATTCTAAAGATTGGTTTCTCAATAAATATTTTTATTGGAAAACCGGTCGTGACACCCCACTTTGGCCTCTGGCTCCAGACCTTCAACGTCAAGCCCAAGGTGGTGTCTGGCACCCAGGTGGAGTGCGGAGGTGCTATGGCCGGCAAGATGGCCAACGCACTCTGGTTCGATGGCTCCTTTGTGGAGTCCTTAAAGGGGTGGCAGGCAGGTTGGTTTTACATCACCGAGCCACGCGACTCGAAATGGGTCGCGGCCCCTGAGTTCCGATCCGGACCCCCCACGCGGCTTATGTCCTGGAAAGAGACGGGCCTATCGTGGGGCAACGAAGAAGAAGTGACCGGATTGCAAACCTGCATCCAGTCCCTGATGAACAAGCCAATCCGGCATATTAATATCATCCAGGTCATGCTCGTCCGCCGGATCCTCCTGTGCCAAGAACGGGATTTCACTTTGTGGGAATTTGACCCGGCGCAGCACCAAACCCTCAATAGGCTCTTTGACACGACGTATGAAGACGCCTGGAAGGTGCTAACCAAAGGCGCCGAGTGCCCCACATCCGCGTCCGAGGATCGTGGATACAGCTCACAGCGCAACGCCGACGAGGTAAGCTATTTATACCTTTCATAGGTTTGTTAAGCTTTTCTACATAGATTAACTCTATGTGGGATCTAAAAACTCCCTTTGCCTTTGACAGGCGTGGCTGAAGATAGCCGGACCCATCAACTGTCCGGCTCCTCTACCCGAAGACCCAGCCCCAGCTCTCTTAGAGAAGCTGCTGGCTCCGGCGCCTTATGTGGTGCCGGAGAAGAAGGCCAAGAAGAAGAAGACCACCGGGACTCGAAAGAGTGCCCGCAATGTGGTGGTGTCGAGCTCGTCATCTGGCGAGTCTGCGACGCCCTCCTCCCGTGAAAATGAGGAGGAGGAACAAGGAAGCTCTCCCCCTCCAGCGAGGGGAGAGAAAAAGAAGAAGGCCGCCCCAACGGGGGAGGCCGAGGGGTCGAGGAAAAGGAAGTCCCCTCCGCCGGACTACTCCCCCAACGCCGAAGAGGGCGGAGAGGAAAGGCCGGACAGAACCAAGCATCCGGCAATATCGTAAGTATTCACATACCAGAATGACTCATAGTATCTTCAAGTGCGCAGCTTATCCTAATGTCGAATGTTATTTGCGTAGCCCACCCCGAGCCGCACTCGATGATTCGTCGAGCGGCTCCCTGGATTCGTCGGACATGGACTCTGTCCCGCCCGCGGTCTCCCCCAGCAGGGCTGGCGGCGCCGAGGCGGCGTCCCGCCGAACAGGGCAGGAGGAGGTGGTCCTGGAGGAGCCGCAAGGCAATCCTCAGGACCCCAGGAGTAAAGGGGATGAAACCCCCCAGGGCTCCAAGTCCGGCTTTGTGCCGGACACCGCGCCGGACTCAACCGTCCTGGCTCGCGGTGGGCGAACTCCTTCCAAGAGGAGTAAGCCGTCTGAGCCGGCGACCTCTGTCCAGCCAGAGGCGCCGGACAATCTGTTGGAGGCGCTTGAAGGCACCACCATCGACGAGGAGCACCGTACTGTTATGAGTACGGTGGTCCAAAGGGTTCAGTTCGCCAAGAGCGGACTGAATGAAGCTTGCGCTAGCCTTCTAACAGGCTTCCAGGTAAGCAAAAAATATGCTAAATTCATTACCGCATAGACAATAGCCCCTGATGCTCTGTTCGGTGTTCTGAAAGAAAAGCCGAATAGAGGATCTAATAATTTTCGCAGGAGTCTAATAATAAAAAGTCGAATATGCGTATGCAGGCTTCCTTGCTGTCCACCGCCGCACTGACTGCGCAGATGGAAGTCCTGAAAAAGGACCTCGAGCGGTCCGAGCAAGAGCTCGGCCTTGCCAAAAGGCAGCTCATGGAAAAGGAAGGTAAGAAATACCCCTTAAAAAAAGGTGCCTATAGAGAGGCTTGATTGCAAAAAGAAATAACAGGATTGTACTGCTTATTGTAGGGGCCACAACCAAGGTGGCAACCCTAAAGCAGGCGCTGGCTGAGGCCGAGAAGAAAGCGGCCGAGGAGCGCGCCGAGCGAGGAAAGCTCGGGGTCCAAGTCGGCGAGGTGCAGCAAGAGCTGCAAGATCTCATGAAGAAACATGAGGGTTTGGAGCTTGAGGCAAAAACGCAAGCATCCGAGCTCGCGTCGGCTATTGAGACCACCAAGAGTGCCAAGGCCGAAGCCCAAAAGGCCCTCCAAGAGTTGGAGGATGTGAAAAAGATAGCAGCAGGTAAGGCATTCTTAATGCAAAGTAGGAATATAAAGGTGAAATACCTATTACTTACCCGAATCCGGAGTTCTCCAGGGGCGTTCTTCGATCTTCCCCGTAGCGCATCCGACGCCGCCGCATTCTACCGAGCTGAAGAGGACAGCTTGACGGAGAGTGTGTTCTGGTCTCAGTATTCTGAGGCCGGACACCCTGTGCCCTTGAGCGATCAGCTGAAGCAGCTGGCCGAGCTCCACAAGGCGGCCGAACAGGCCATGAAGGGCTTACTAGTTCGGCTGTGGCCTGGAGAGGCCTTGCCTGGGAGCTACTTCGGGCTGGTGCGGCGGCTAGTGGAGGCCTGTCCACGGCTTGAGGTCATCAAGCGCTCCGTCTGCATAGAAGGTGCCCGGAGGGCCCTTGCCCGTGTAAGGGTACACTGGGGCAAGCTGGACGGAGAGAAGCTGGTGAAGGACGGGCCGCCACAGGGGAAGGAGCATCGCAAGCCCGAGAACTACTACAAGGAAGTTCTTGCTGGAGCTCGCCTTGTCGCGGATGAGTGTGCCAATGATGTAATATTTCAATGAACTCGCTCGTTTGTATCCTGTGCGCTGAAAACTTGTTCATATGCGCTTAAGCAATGCTTACTGAATTTAAAATATTATTTTCTGTGCGGCCGTTTATCAATAACTGAGAGATGGCGAGTCGTCGGCTTCTGCCCCCATGCAACTAGTGCCGGGGTGTTCGGGATAAACCCGAGGGCTCTTGTTCCCATAGTTGGGTCCTTCGAGGGAGGCGCTCAGCACAGCGAACCAGGCAATCGGACTATAATGCTTGAACACTCTCACTTAGCCATAGAACGTTATAATTTTAAATTTCGGCGAAGCCCCTAGTTCGGAAGGCCGAATTCGGGGCGCTATCCATGCCTTTGGCCGGACTTAACCAGCTCCTCGCTCGAAGCGGCATAAGCCTTTAAGGACTCGAAAAACCTCTCGAACAGCGACCGGTCTCACGCCTTATCATGACAGTCTGTTTTAGCTTTCTCCACTGAGGTGCTCGCCCACCTGATCTGGGGCACAATCGCAGTGGTTCTCCTAGTGCTACCTTAGCCGATATAGCGGAACGTAAGGCACCAAAACATAGGAGCCGGGCAAACCCAACATATGACCAAAATCATGACTCGGAGCCGATGCATATAATGCTATAAGTTCGGGGTGCCGCACTTGTGAAAGTGGACAGACTTCTCACACTAGATAGAAGGGTAATAAAGCCCCTGGCGTGGTTTGCCGTACCATGGTGTACGTGTGCGATCATGTTATTTGAATAAACATATGTATATTAAAAGAAGATAATGCAAAAAATAGACAAAAAAGCTATGCATTATTTATGAGGAGGCTGTTTATTCAAGCCGAACGATACAAGTAGTGCGATAAAAAAAATTAGACTATTTAACATGTCCTGACCAGGCGCAGGCCGTGGAATTAAGAAACAGATATATCGCTCGAAATAGAGACCACCTGAGAGTTCCATGATGCGGCGTTGTTTTGTCTGCTTTCCTGGGTCCTGTATCGTCTATACGGCAGCGAGGCCGAACACTTTATCCAGAGTATGGAGTCCTGAAAGAAAAGAAGAATCCGGCAGCCCCTAGTACATTTGACGCTGTATTGTTGGCATGCCGTTTGATGTGCCCCTTCCCCTATGCCCATGGAATTTTAAGGGCGTAATTGTGTACTCGAGGTACTAGCTCCGCTATGTAGCGATGGCTGGGGTTGGGGCCGTATTGCTACGCGTGCTCCAAACGCGCCAGTCGGTCTTGCTGCGGATTACTCTGGGCGCGTTTTGCTTTGTCCAGCTTTGTAGCGGCCGGACTCGAGAGTTGCCTTAGCAGGCTGCTTTGTACCTCTGCTGCGAGGGCCGCCGTGTGCTCCTCCGTACGGATGGAGCGTTCGGTGTTTCCGCTGACCGTGATTACACCTCGAGGGCCTGGCATCTTGAGCTTGAGATATGCGTAGTGCGGCACCGCATTGAATTTAGCGAATGCGGTTCGTCCAAGCAGAGCATGATAGCCACTGCGGAACGGAACTATGTCGAAGATTAACTCTTCGCTTCGGAAGTTGTCCGGAGATCCGAAGACCACATCAAGTGTTATGGAGCCTATGCAATTGGCCTCTACACCTGGGATGACGCCTTTAAAGGTCGTCCTTGTGGGCTTGATCCTTGATGGATCTATGCCCATTTTCCGCACTGTATCCTGGTAAAGCAGGTTCAGGCTACTGCCGCCGTCCATGAGGACTCTTGTAAGGTGAAATCCTTCAACGATTGGGTCAAGAACCAATGCGGCGAAACCGCCGTGACAGATGCTAGTGGGGTGGTCCCTTCGATCGAAGGTGATCGGGCAAGAGGACCATGGGTTGAACTTTGGGGCGACTGGCTCCATCGCGTATACGTCCCGTAGCGCACGCTTCCTCTCCCGCTTGGGAATGTGAGTCGCGTATATCATGTTCACCATCCGCACTTGTGGGGGAAACCCCTTCTGTCCTTTGTTGTTCGGCGGCCTGGGCTCCTCCTCGTCATCGCTGTCTAGCCCCTTGTCTTTTTGTTCGGCTCTTAACTTGCCTGCCTGCTTGAACACCCAACAATCCCTGTTGGTGTGATTGGCTGGCCTTTCGGGGGTGCCGTGAATCTGGCACGAGCGGTCGATTATTCGGTCCAAACTGGACGGGTCCTGGGTATTCTTTTTGAATGGCTTTTTCCGCTGACCGGATTTATGGCCTCTGAATCCGGCGTTTACTGCCGTATCTTCATTGCTGTCGCTGCTGACACGGCGCTTTTGTTTATTCTGTCGTGACCTGCCACCTTTGTCCTTGGTATCTGAATTACCTTGCTTCTTCAATAAGTTGTTGCTGCGAGCTAGCCAGCTATCTTCGCCCGCGCAAAAGCGGGTCATGAGTGTCGTGAGGGCTGCCATGGATTTCGGTTTTTCCTGTCCCAGGTGCCGGGCAAGCCACTCGTCACGGATGTTATGCTTGAAGGCTGCTAGGGCCTCTGCATCCGGACAATCGACTATCTGATTTTTCTTTGTTAGGAACCGTGTCCAGAATTGCCTGGCCGATTCTTCTGGCTGCTGGACTATGTGGCTTAGGTCGTCGGCGTCCGGTGGCCGTACGTAGGTCCCCTGGAAATTGTCGAGGAATGCGGCCTCCAGGTCCTCCCAAGAGCCGATCGAATCTGCGGGGAGGCTGTTAAGCCAGTGCCGGGCTGGTCCCTTAAGCTTAAGGGGTAAATATTTGATGGCGTGCAAATCATCGCCACGTGCCATGTGGATGTGGAGGAGATAGTCCTCAATCCATACTGCTGGATCTGTCGTACCATCATACGACTCGATGTTGACGGGTTTGAAACCCTCTGGGATTCTATGTTCCATCACTTCATCTGTGAAGCATAGTGGGTGTGCGGCGCCCCTGTACTAGGCTATGTCACGACGCAGTTCGGAGGAGCTGTGCCTGTTGTGTTCGGCCGGGCCGGATTTACTGTGTCCGGAGTGAAAACTATCACGTGCCGTCGGGCGTCCGCGCGATCCATAGATTGATCTTGTTTGCCTTGCTTTGTCCTCCAGGACGTCTTGCAGGTCTGGTTCGTGTTCCCGTGCCTTGGTGAAGCGGCTGCGGGGCATGGCTTGTTTGGATGTTCGACAGGCTTCTCTGTCGCGGCGGTGGCCGATCTGCCATGTCTTGGCCTTCCTCCTCTGATTGGGGTAGCGACCTGCACTTAGGATAGTTTTTGGAGGGGCGTCCGAGTTCGTGCTCTTCGGCCGCAAGGACTTCAGTCCATCTGTCAGCTAGCAAATCTTGATCAGCTCTAAGCTGTTGCTGCTTTTTCTTTAGGCTGTTCGCCGTGGCTAAAAGCCTGCGTTGAAAGCGCTCTTGTTCGGCGGGGTCTGATGGTACGACGAATTCATCGTCACCGAGGCTTGCCTCGTCTTCGGAGGGAGGCATGTAGTTATCATCCTCGACCTCTCGCTCTGCCTTTCCCTTGTGAGGGCGGTCTTCTCCATCTTCCTGCGCTGAATCTGGCTGGTTTTGGTGTTTTTCGGCGCTGTTCGGGGTAGTATTGTCTCCCGTGCCGGAATCACCGTTTCTGCTGTGGCGGGATTTAGAGCGGCGCCGCTGACGCCGGCGTTTTGGAGGCTTTTTCGAGGTGCCATCCTCCGCTGTTCCATCGTCGTCTCCATCTTTTTGAGCATCCACCATGTATATGTCATATGATGAGGTGGCCGTCCAGCGCCCTACAGGTGCTGGTTCTTGTTCGTCTCCTCCTTCGTCGTCCATACCGTCGAAGTCTTCAGAGCCGAAATCGAGCATGTCGGGTATATCGTCGACAGTGGCTATTAAGTGGGTCGTGGGTGGGCTTTGAATTTCTTCGCCGTCCGAATCCCAACGTCATAGGCCATAGTTCGGCCTGGGCTCTCCTGACAAAGAGAGAGACTTGAGAGAATTCAGGATATCACCGAAAGGTGAGCACTGAAAGATGTCCGCGGCGGTGAACTCCATTACAGGCGCCCAATCTGATTCGATTGGCAGGGGCGCGGGAGCCTCGGAGTTCGGAGAAGAATCCGGCTCCTTGGAGTCATGGGCCATGCGGAGTGCGGGACTTGCGTTCGGCTCAATGGCTTTTGAGATCGCAGCCCCCGAGGTGACGTCCAACCGTTCATCTTCAAAGAACGCAGCGGGCTCCGAATCGAGGATCAGGACCGGAGCGTATGCGGCCTCCAGGACACTGTTCGGAGGCAGAGCTATATCATGCCCCTCGGGATAGTGCGGCGCGCTTGGCTGTGGCTCTAATCCGTTGAAGATCAAGTCTCCGCGGATATCTGCCGTGTAGTTTAAGCTTCCAAACCTGACTTGATGGCCAGGGGCGTAGCTTTCGATCTGCTCTAGATGGCCAAGCGAGTTGGCCCGCAGGGCGAAGCCGCCGAAGACGAAGATCTGTCTGGGGAGAAAAGTCTCACCCTGGACCTCATCGTTGCTGATGATCGAAGGAGCCATCGGGCCTAAAGGCGACGACACAGAGGAACTCTCAAGGAAAGCACCAATGTCGGTGTCAAAACCGGCGGATCTCGGGTTGGGGGTCCCGAACTGTGCGTCAAGGTCGAATGGTAACAGGAGACAAGGGACACTTTATTTTACCCAGGTTTGGGCCCTCTCGATGGAGGTAAAACCCTACTCCTGCTAGATTAATATTGATGATATGGGTAGTACAAGAGTAGATCTACCACGAGATCGAGGAGGCTAAACCCTAGAAGCTAGCCTATGAGTATGATGATGGTTATGATGTGTTCGTCCTACGGACTACAACCCTCCGGTTTATATAGACACCGGATAGGGTTAGGGTTACACAGAGTCGGTTACATTGGTAGGAGATCTTGAATATCCGCACGCCTAGCTTGCCTTCCACGCCAAGGAAAGAACCTTCCGGACACGGGACGAAGTCTTCAATCTTGTATCTTCGTAGTCCTGGAGTCCGGCTGAAGATATAGTTCGGCTATCCGAACACCCCCTAATCCAGGACTCCCTCAATGACCGAGTGTTAGAATGCAAGATTCGCTAAACCGTATACAAGGTAATGATTTGGGTGCGGGATGGATTGATCACCATACCGACTTACTCTTATTATTCGCCTTGCTATGTGGGATGGTAAATCTGAGTGACTTACCTATAGTAGAGAGACGACGACCAAAACTCTGTTTAAACCTTAGAATGGTATAGCAATTTATTTTTCCTCTTGTACAAGGCAGCTGTTGCCAACCGTAGGTTATACGGTGAGGATCAACCCCGACCCCTTTCCTGCAGGAGAAAGCATAAATTGTTGACCACCATGAGATATCGATAGTTGTTTAGTATTGGCGCCAGACCCATCAGCTAAGAAGACCCAGTCTCGGGATAACCTTACCAAGAGGAAAGGACAGAAGTATTGA
Source organism: Aegilops umbellulata (assembly GCA_032464435.1). NCBI lineage: Eukaryota > Viridiplantae > Streptophyta > Magnoliopsida > Poales > Poaceae > Aegilops > Aegilops umbellulata. The sequence goes on along the minus strand of CP136055.1, from coordinate 524,931,062 downwards.
GGGAAAGGTTAAGCCACTACCGGAAGTGCCTAGAGAAATAATTTTCCCGAGGATCTGAGAAGACCGGCCCTGTCAAGAATAAGGATGAAGTATATGAGTATTGAAGGAACCGTAACAAAGGAACCGTAACAATGTTTCTAAGGGTGGTAGCACCCCAGATCCCCTGTGATGATAGATGGATTTTGAGAAGACCCCAAACCCTAACCTTTTTGTTTCTAGCCTCTCTGAATCTCGAGGACGAGATTCATTTTAAGGGTGGTAGGTTTGTAACATCCCAAAATTCTAAATTTTGGAATGTTATAATAAATAGATAGATTTGATTGCGATTGATTGACTGAAAGTGAGTGAAATTCGAACTTTTGAAAGTTAAATGAGAGGGAGTAAAAGGACTTTCCCAAACTTTCATTTTGCATTTTATGATCTCTGTGAATTCAAATTATTTTCATCACAAAACCCAGAGAGAAGATGACATGACTTCTTCCATTTATTTAAATGACAAGGGGTGTTGAAAATATTTGAATTTCATTTGAAAATATTTCCAATTCTGAAACTCTATGCAACTCAATGATTTTCACGAGCGAAGATAAAATGACTTCTTCAAATTATATGAAATATGAGTTGGGAGTTTCAAAGAATTAAATTCAAAGTTATTTTGAATTTATTTTCAATTTGGAGTTATTTGAGTTTTATTCAAATTATTTTACTCCAAAAATAAAATATATGGAAAATAGGGTAACATGATTCCCTACATCAGAAAATTGGAGAGAAATTGATTTGAAATCATTTTGGTACTTTAAAAATGTTTTTTATTGTATTTTATTAGACCAGTAGCACTCTTTGAATTATCTTAATTTGTGAGGATTTTATTTGGCATTATAAAAATGTCCATGTTGTAGAAAATATTTTTCTGCAAATTTTGGTATATTATATGCCTATATAATATTTTTATATATTTTGTTTTTCTTTCTTTTTAATTGCGTGTGTTAAAAAAATTGTGTTTTTTTAAAGAAAACTTCTGGACCGACCGGGCCGACCCAGCCAGCCAGCCAGGCCACGGCCCAGCCGGCCCACGCGCCCGCACCGTCGCCTCCGACTCCGGGAGGAGTTCGCCGCCCGCACGCCTCCCGAGCGTCGCCGCCGTGCCGTCTCCGGTCTCCCCTTGCCCCTCCTCCACGCCACCTCCTCCCCTCCCTATAAATCCGGAGCCCCGGGCCCCGTTTCCCTCCCTTCCAGCGCCGCCTTCCCCCGCATCTCGCGCTGCCGGCGAGATCCGCCGAAGTTCCGCCCAAAGCCGCCCTTCTCGCCGCCGACGGCCACCTCCGTCGCCACCACCGCACCCGCCGCCCAGCGCCGCCCCTCCCCGACGCCTTCGCCGCCTCCCGCGACGCCCGGAGCCACCGTCCCCGAGTTCACCGGAGCCGTCCGCCGTTCGCCGTCCCGTTTCGCCGGCGGTTTTCTCCGCCTAAAACACCGAGCCGGTAAAACCCGTAAACCCGCCCGATTTTTCTGGTTTAGATCGGTTAATTTTTTTAGGTTAAGTTATTTTGTGAACATTCACTGGTTAGGTATACCCAGCGAACGATTTTCGTTCTTTAGCGCTCTGTAACGAACGTTCGCTATTTAGATTTTTCTTTTTCTTTTTAGATTTTGGCCAGGGACCTATCTGTGATTGTTTTTCTTACAGATTAGTCCATCTATTTCAAACCTTCGTAACTTTTTACTCGTTTGTCCAAATTCAACGAAACCAACGCCCACGTCTTCGTTATGATCCCCTTTATCCAGTAATCCAACTCAAACATGTTTTTGAAGTTTTAAAATTTGAATTAGAACAGATTTGTGTTCAAATTTCGTTTGATCGTAACTTGAGTTTCGTAGCTCTTGACCTAAACTTTCTGATAAGTCCAAATTCACATAATTTGGGTACTGTTAGAAATTGTTTTATGTTACAAGAGTTATTTGCTTGGTTTCATGTTTTTTCGAATCGTCTTCTTCGTTCTTCCTCTTTCGAGTGATTGCTTATGTGTGGTTATTATTGCTTGCTTACGATAGATTGACCGGAGTGTGACGAGTAGATCTATCAAGAGTTTTGAGTGTGAATCATCTTCATCAACATTGCAGGCAAGTTCACACTTTGATCATATCCCTTTCATACCCAGTTTTTATCGCATTAGATCAATCCTCAAACATTGCATGATTAGGATCTAATTAAATTGTGGGATGGGAAGTAGTTGAGGTAGTACCTATTACCTGTTTATTATCAAACCCCTAGGAGTTACTATTACGTTATGCTTATATTGCCATGCTATGCTCATACACGTGGATTGGGTTTGAGAGTATCCATGACAGATGTGAGATTGTTAATTAATGGTTTACTTAAGGTGGCAACTTAAATACACATCTGGGTGGATTGAGGCACCTGGGTATTCCAGGATTGCCTGTCTAGGCACCTGGGTATTCCAGGACTTGCCTGTTTTTCTTTTGGACCGCCACCCAGGCTCAAAGGGATCATAAGATTATTCATGCTAGAAACTTCCATGTGCAGCCACAAGCCATTATGGGCTCTGGCATAGTTGAATAAGTCGTGCGAACTCTTACAGTGGTAGACTAGCAGATGTAGAGGTTGTAGGTGGTACGGTCTATCACGTCGTAAGTTGCTAGCGCTTCTGAAAGACTATGTCTCGGTCATCCGTTTCTCAAACACCATGTAGTGCGAGAAAACCAACGGAGGAGATCGAGTCTTGTGGGGAAAAGTGCGCAAACCTCTGCAGAGTGTACAAACTAATCATGGTTAGCCGTGTCCCCGGTTATGGACGTTTTGAGTATCTAGTTCTTGGATTATCCTGTTGATCTGATCATGTCACTTTAATTAATATTGTTGGGTTTAATGATGATACTTAATTGGGATTGAGAATGCTGTCAACCATTCTCAATGTTTAACAACCACCATGATAGTTAAATAAAATTTATTCCTTTGCAGTAGGGAAAAATTGGCTTTTCGCAAAACTGTAACCATAGAGCTTTTTCCACCAGCCATATATGCATGTAGTGATAGCCATTGTTCATCATTTTTCTCTATGGTGTGAATTTGCCAGTACATTCGTACTGACCCGTTTCGGGCTGCAACGTCTCATGTTGCAGGTTTCTTACGACGAGTAAGTGATACGTTAGGGTTACGATTTCTACACTCAACTTTGCCGTTGGTGTTGATGGGAATCCACAACCTTGTTGCTTCCGCTATATGGATTGAGGTAATAGTATTTACGTTACTTTATACATGTGATTTACCTCTGTTATAAATCCTTTGAGTATTGTGCGTGTCAGCATACTGATCCAGGGATGCCACTTAAGCACATAGACTTGATCCATTCGGGTCAGGTCGCTACAGGCCAGGGCTCCTCCTCGTCATCACTATGCAGCTCCTTGTCCTTGTTTTCGGCATTCAACTTGCCGGCCTGCTTGAACACCCAACACTCTCTGTTGGTGTGATTGTCTGGCTTATCGGGGGTGCCTTGGATTTGACACGAGCGATCAAGTATTCGATCCAAACTGGACGGGCCTGGAGTACTTCTTTTGAATGGCTTTTTCCGCTGACCGGATCTAGAGCCTCTGAGTCCGGCGTTGACTGCCGTATCTTTGGCGTTATCGCCGTTGCTGCGGCGCTTGTGTCTGTTACGACGTGGTCTGCCGTTAGCATCTTTAGCATCTGAAGTGCTCGGATTCCGTGATGTGTTGTTGCTGCGAGCCAGCCAGCTATCGTCGCCCGCACAAAAGCGGGTTATGAGTGTCGTAAGGGCTGCCATAGACTTCGGCTTCTCCTGGCTGAGGTGCCGGGCGAGCCACTCGTCACGGATGTTATGCTTGAATGCCGCTAAGGCCTCTGTGTCTGGACAGTCGACAATTTGGTTTTTCTTAGTCAGGAACCGTGTCCAGAATGGCCTGGCCGATTCCCCTGGCTGTTGAGTTATATGGCTCAAGTCATCAGCATCCGGTGGTCGCACGTAAGTGCCCTAGAAGTTGTCAAGGAATGCATCTTCCAAATCCTCCCAACTGCCGACGGAGTCTGCTGGCAAGCTATTTAGCCAATGCCGAGCTGGTCCTTTGAGTTTTAATGGGAGGTACTTGATGGCATGTAGATCATCGCCGCGAGCCATGTGGATGTGGAGGAGGAAATCCTCAATCCATATCGCGGGATCTGTTGTACCATCATACGATTCGATATTTACGGGTTTAAAACCCTCTGGGAATTCGTGATTCATAACTTCATCAGTGAAGCATAGGGGGTGTGCGGCGCCTCTGTGCCGGGCTATATCGCGACGCAGTTCATATGAGTCTTGTCTGCTGTGTTCGGCCCGGCCGCATTTACTTTTAGTGTATCCGACGTGACGGTCATCGTCCCCCGTTGGTGCACGCCCCCGTGACCCGTATATCGATCTTGCATGTTCTGCCCTGCTTTCCAATACGTCGCGCAGGTCCCGCGTGTTGCCCCGGGCCTTGGTATTTTTGTTTGAGTGGCGGCGGGGTGCATGCTGATCTTCAGGCTGAAATGCCTCTCTATCTCGGCCACGAGGTGGCTGGTCAGCCGCGTCGTACGCTGCTGATGTAGGTTTCAATGCTTCCTCCTCGTGTCGGGGTAGCGACCTGCGCTTTGGGTAACTCTTGGAGGGGCGTTCGAGTTCGTATTACTCGGCCGCAAGGACTTCGGTCCATCTGTCTGCTAGCAAATCTTGATCAACTCGAAGCTGTTGTTGCTTTGTCATCAGGCTATTTGCTATGGCTATAAGCCGGCGCTTGAAGCACTCCTGCTCAACGGGATCCTCAGGAACGATAAATTCTTCGTCGCGGAGGCTCACCTCGTCTTCGGAGAGAGGCATGTAATTGTCCTCCTCCGCTTCTTCATCTGCTGCCCGTTCTGGAGGGCTAGCTTTCTCATCCTCCCGCTCTAAATCTTGTCGGAGGGGATTGTCATCGTCTTCGGCACTATCCGGAGTGTCATTCTCTCTTGTGCCGGTATCACTACTTTTGCTATGGCGGGACTTAGAGTGGCGCCGCTGACGTCGGCGCTTGGGTTGCTTCTTGGAGGGGTCATCCTCCGTTGTCTTATCGCCATTGCCTTCTTTGGGGGTATCCACCATGTATATATATATATCATATGATGAGGTGGCGATCCAGCGCCTAGTGGGCGGTGGTTCCAATTTGTCTCCTACATCGTTGTCCATACCGTCGATGTCTTCGGAGTCGAAGTCGAGCATGTCGGTTAAATCGTCGACAGTGGCTACTAAGTGGGTGGTGGGTGGGGAGAGAACTTCTTCGTCCTCCGTATCCCATTCTAGCTGGACATAGTTCGGCCAAGGTTCTCCTGACAAGGAGAGCGACCTTAATGAATTTAGCACGTCGCCGAAAGGCGAGTGCTGAAATATATCCGTGGAGGTAAACTCCATGATCGGCGCCCAATCGGATTCGATAGGCACGGACGCAGGCGGCTCGGAGTCCGTGGCCGGGGACGAATCCAGTAGTTCAGCAACGCGGCTCTCGTAAGGGGTGAAGCCAGTATCCGGCTCTATCGCCGCTGAGAGTGCGGCCTCCGTGGCGGGGTCTATCCACCCGCCCCCGGATGGCGCAATTTTCTCCAGATTGAGGGCCAGAGTAGCCGCAGGTGTGATCTCCCGAACACAGTCCGACGGCAGAGCTAAATCATGCTTGTCGTGATCGTATGGCGCACCTGGCATGGGCTCGAATCCGTCGAAGATCAAGTCTCCGTGGATGTCGGCAGTGTAGTTCAAGTTTCCGAACCTGACCTGGTGGCCAGGGGCGTAGCTCTCGATCTGCTCCAGATGGCCAAGCGAGTTGGTCCGCAGTGCGAAGCCACCGAATACGAAGATCTGTCCAGGGAGGAAAACGTCACCCTAGACCGCATCGTTATCGATGATCGAAGGAGCCATCAAGCCCTATGGCGACGGCACAGTGGAACTCTCAATGAAAGCACCAATGTCGGTGTCAAAACCGGCGGATCTCGGGTAGGGGGTCCCGAACTGTGCGTCTAAGGCGGATGGTAACATGAGGCGGGGGACACAATGTTTACCCAGGTTCGGGCCCTCTTGATGGAGGTAATACCCTACTTCCTGCTTGATTGGTCTTGATGATATGAGTATTACAAGAGTTGATCTACCACGAGATCGTAGAGGCTAAACCCTAGAAGCTAGCCTATGGTATGATTGTTGTTGTCCTACGGACTAAACCCTCCGGTTTATATAGACACCGGCGGGGGCTAGGGTTACACAAAGTCAGTTACAAGGGAGGAGATCTACATATCCGTATTGCCAAGCTTGCCTTCCATGCCAAGGAGAGTCCCATCCGGACATGGGACGAAGTCTTCAATCTTGTATCTTCATAGTCCAACAGTCCGACCAAAGGATATAGTCCGGCTGTCCGGAGACCCCCTAATCCAGGACTCCCTCACCCATCACAAACTCTTATCCCTCGCATTACATTATTTGCCATTTGCCTCTCGTTTTCCTCCCCCACTTCACCCTTGCTATTTTATTCGCCCTCTTTTCCACTCGCCTTTCCTTCGCCATGTCGGAACCAAAAAGAGTTGGGGGTTCTCTCTCGAGTTTTAGTACTTTGGACAATCCTTCTATTCTCTCTAAACTCATAAATGCGGCTGGTGCTCGGACTGTCCTGTATTTTGATAATGGGGGTACCGGGATTTGCACGGTGTAAGGACAGTGGATACGTAGTATACTGGCTTCTGGAGCGGGAATTTGGGTCCGTCCTGTTCTTGTTCAACGACGAGCACGGCGCTCACCACCTGATGTGTTGCCGATATGTATAATAACATGGGTTCACCGACGTTTGGCGCCGCCAGGATTGGGTTGCTCACTAGAAGGGTTTTTATTTCCTCTAGTCCGGCTGTTGCCACGTCTGTCCACTCGAAGTGATCGGTTCGTCGTAGAAGGTGATAGAGTGGTAGTGCCTTTTCTACCAATCTGGAGATGAAGCGGCTTAGAGCTGCCATGCATCCCGCGAGTCTTTGGACTTGTTTGAGGTCCGTTGGCGTGGCCAGTTGAGACAGAGCTCGAATTTTGGCTGGATTTGCTTCAATTCCTCTATTGGAAACGATGAAGCCCAGCAGTTTTCCAACGGGGACGCCGAAAACACACTTTTCTAGATTGATCTTAATGTCGTACGCACGGAGGTTGTCGAATGTGTGACGTAGATCGTCTATTAGTGTTTCAATGTGCCTAGCTTTGATGACGAAGTCGTCCACATAAGCTTCAACTGTCTTGCCGATCTGTTTCTCCAGGCATGTTTGAATCATGCGTTGGTATGTGGAGCCGGTGTTCTTGAGCCCGAAGGGCATGGTGTTGAAGCAGAATGGCCCATATGGGGTAATAAATGCCGTTGCAGCTTGATCGGACACCTTCATTTTGATTTGATGGTATCTGGAATATGCATCGAGGAAACACAGTGAGTCGTGTCCTGAGGTAGCATCAATGATTTGATCAATGCGGGGGAGGGGAAGGGATCCTTAGGGAAAGCCTTATTGAGGTCTTTAAAATCGACGCACAGGCGCCAGGATTTGTCCTTCTTTAGTACAATCACCAGGTTTGCCAGCCAGTCCAGATGTTTTATTTCCCTGATGAATCCGGCCTCGATTAGCTTGGCCAGCTCCTCCCCCATAGCTTGGCATTTGGGTTCGGAAAAGCGCCGCAGTGCTTCTTTGACTGGTTTGTATTCCTTTAATATATTGAGGTTATGTTCGGCCAGCTCGCGTGGGATTCCAGGCATGTCAAAAGGGTGCCACGCGAATATATCCCAGTTTTCAAGAAGGAAATCCCGTGGTGCAGCGTCGACTGTTGGGTCTAGTTGTGCTCCAATAGATGCTGTCTTCTTGGGGTCTGTTGAGTGGACCTGGAGTTTGACTAGTTCTTCTGCCGGTTTGAAAGAGGTGGATTTGGATCGTTTGTCTAAGATCACATCATCCCTATCCATCGTAGAGCGCAGTGCATTTAATTCTTCGTCCGCGAGGGCTTCAGATAATGCCTCAAGGGCCAGGGATGCGGTTTTGTTTTCGGCGCGGAGTGCCATGTCCGGATCACTGACAAGAGTGATTATGCGGCTTGGTCCGGGCATTTGGAGCTTCATGTACCCGTAATGAGGTATAGCTTGGAAGCGTGTAAAAGCATTTCGCCCCAACACGGCGTGGTATCTGCTGCTGAAAGGAGCCACTTGGAAGGTGATTTCTTCGGACCGATAATTCTCCGGCGTGTCGAATACACATCAAATGTGATTTGTCCCGCACACCGCGCCTCCCGACTGGGAATGATTCCTCGGAAGGTCGTGCTACTTTGCTCTATGTGACTTCTGTTTATTTCCATCTTGTGTAGTGTATACTCATATATGAGGTTTAGTCTGCTGCCGACGTCCATGAGGACCTTGGTGAGTCAAAAATCGTCCACGATGGGACTAAGGACTAATGCGGCTGGTGCTCGGACTGTCCTGTATTTTGGTTGGTCACCAACATTAAAGGTTATAGCCATGTCGTTCCAAGGGTTTATCGCGGCGATTTGACAGACTTCGGCGAGGTTGCGGAGTGCCCTTTTGCGCTTATTGTTTGATGGGAATGTCTCGAAGACCGTCAATACTCTGGGGTCGTCGTCTTCTGGAGGGTGTTGCTCTGGGGTGTTTTTGGTAAGGATGTCCCCGCCGCTCTTGGCTACCTGCCGGAGTATCCAACATTCTCTAAGGCTGTGGGTTGTTATGGTGTCCGGTGTTGTGTGTATTTTGCATGGGCCATCGAGCCATCCCTCCAGAACGGTTCCGTGCCACGTAATGGGTTTATATTTCTTGGCTATTGGACTGGGTGTGTCACGGGGATGCGCCCTTTTCGCCTGGACCAGCGGTTGAGTTGGGACCGATGGCTCCCAACAAGCTGCCTGATCTCTCCATGCGCTTTCCATTGCGATGTACTTTTGTACGATAGTTGCCAAGTCAGCGAAGTGTAGTATGCGGCGGCGATTAATGGCGTTGAGGATTCCTTCGTTCGTGCAATTGTTGCAGAACGCTGATATCGCGTCCTCGTCACAATAATCTTTAACCTTGTCCTTGACAAGGAGGAATCTGGCCCAGAAGTGGTGGACCATTTCCTGAGACTGCTGTTGTATGCTCATGAGAGCGCTTATGTCTGGGTGGGTGGGTGGAATTGGATTTGGACCCTGACCCGATCGATGATCCGGAGACTGAAGGTTTTCCAGACTTAATAGTCCGAGCCCCAGAGTATCTTCTGGTTGCTTATGCCCGCCGTCCTATCCTATGTTCGGAAGGCCGGTCACCTTCTTTTGTTGATGGGTATCCGGCTCTGCAGGGTCGGCGATCCGGACATAGTCCGTCTTCAGTATAGGGGAAGAGTCGCCATCTTGCTCCTCGACTACCGCTATTTGGTGGGTGACCGGTGGAGATTTGTTTTCTCTTTGGTCGGGTTTAAGCCCGATCCGATGTAATCTGTGGTGATTCCCAGGGCGGCGATGCGATCAAGGAGCTCATTTAAAGACAAAAACTCTGCCGGATCCATCTGCTTGGAGTGTTTGGGGTCGATACGAAGAGGATTTTTGATGGCCCGAGAGGTCATCGTCGGCTTAACGGCCAAACGGGCAGTCAGGGTAAAGCCGCCCAGCCGGAGGGTTTGGCCTGGGGCCAGTTCTCCTCCGGCGGTGATATTGTCTTGAAGGACGAGGTGAGTCATCGATCCTGTCGTCGATGGCACAGTGGAACTCTCAATGAAAGGACCAATGTCAGTGTCAAAACCGACGGATCTCGGGTAGGGGGTCCCGAACTGTGCGTCTAATGTCGGTAACAGGAGACAGGGGACACGATGTTTACCTAGGTTCGGGCCCTCTCTATGGAGGTAATACCCTACTTCCTGCTTGATTGATCTCGATGAATATGAGTATTACAAGAGTTGATCTACCACGATATCGTAATGGCTAAACCCTAGAAGTCTAGCTTGTATGACTATGGTAATGAGTATCTCTCCTCTCCATACTAAGTCCTCCGGTTTATATAGACACCGGGAGGATCTAGGGTTACACAAGGTCGGTTACAAAGGAAAGGAATCTACATATTTGGTCGCCAAGCTTGCCTTCCACGCCAAGGAGAGTCCCATTCGGACACGGGTGCAGTCTTCGGTCTTCGTATCTTCACATCCCATCAGTCCGGCCCATGGCTAACAGGACGGACGCTCGAGGACCCCTTAGTCCAGGACTCCCTCAATGAATACTTGAGGTGACAATTGGGGTATCATATTGATTCACTTGATATATGTTATGTCACTCAATTTGCGGATTCCCGCGGTGATATTGGGGTAATCTTTGCATAGGGGTTGATGCACATTTTTATTATCTTTCTTCGATAGAAACTTTGGGGTCTGTCTTTGTAGTTCTTTGTGTGGATTGAGAAATATGAATATGAATTTGCTTTGGTGTTATTTTAGTACGAACTCTTGATTAGATCGATCGGAAAGAATAGCTTGCATTATTTTAGTATGAAATCTAGGATAGATCAAACGGAAAGAATAGCTTTCAGGTGGTTTCGTACCCTACAAACAATTTCTATCTTTTGTTCTCCGCTAATAGGAACTCGGGGGTGATTCTTTATTGCACTTTGAGGGATAATCATATGATCCAACTATGTTAGCATTGTTGAGAGGTTGCACTAGCGAAAGTACGGACCCTAGGCCTTGTTTTCAAGCATTGCAATACCGTTTTGTGCCCGTTTACTACTTGCTACCTTGCTGTTTTTATTTATTCAAATTATAAAAATATATTTCTACCATCCATATTACACTTTTATCATCATCTCTTCGACGAACTAGTGCACCTATACAATTTGCCATTGTATTGGGTGTGTTGGGGACACAAGAGTTTTCTTGTATTTGATTGCAGGGTCGTTTGAGAGAGACCATCTTCATACTACACCTCCCACGGATTGATAAACCTTAGGTCATCCACTTGAGGGAAAATTGCTACTGTCCTACAAAACACCGCGCTTGGAGGCCCAACACGTGTCTGCAAGAATAAAATTGCGTAGTAGACATCAATGTTACCGGCGCAGGGCTTCGCCTAAGCACTACGACGATATGACCGAGATGTGTAACTGAGGAGGGGGCACCGCACACGGCTAAGATAAGACTTGGTGTGCCTTTGGGGTGCCCCTCCCACGTATATAAAGGAGGGGGAAGAGGAGGCCGACCCTAGAGGGGGCGCACCAAGGGGGGGGAGTCCTACTTGGACTCCCGGTCCAAGTAGGATTCGCCCCCCCTTTCCTATTCCATCTAGGAGAAGGAGGGAAGGGGGGAGAGGGGAGAAGGAAGGAGGGGGCGCCTCCGCCTCCTAGTCCAATTAGGACTAGCCCATGGGGGAGCGCGCGACCACCCCTTGAGGCCCCTCTGTCCTTTCCCCTAAAGCCCATTAAGGCACATTACTCTCCCAGGGGGTTCCGGTAACCTGCCGGGACTCCAAAAAATACCCGAAACACTTCGGAACCATTTTGGTGTCCAATATAACCTTCCAATATATTGATCTTTACCTCTCGGCTATTTAGAGACTCCTCGTCATGTCCTTGATCTCATCCGGGACTCAGAACAAACTTCGCTCATCAAATCACATAACTCATAATACAAATCGTCATCGAACGTTAAGCGTGCGGACCCTACGGGTTCGAGAACTATGTAGACATGACCGAGACACATCTCCGGTCAATAACCAATAGCGGAACCTGGATGCTCATATTGGCTCTTACATATTCTACGAAGATCTTTATCGGTCAAACCACATATCAACATACGTTGTTCCCTTTGTCATCGGTATGTTACTTGCCCGAGATTCGGTCATGGGTATCATCATACCTAGTTCAATCTCGTTACCAGAAAGTCTCTTTACTCGTTCCGTAATGCATCATCCTGCAAGTAACTCATTAGTCACATTGCTTGCAAGGCTTATACTAATGTGCATTATCGAGAGGGCCCAGAGATAACTCTCCGATACATGGAGTGACAAATCCTAATCTCGATCTATGACAACCCAACAAACACCATCGGAGACACCTATAGAGCATCTTTATAATCACCCAGTTATGTTGTGACATTTGATAGCACATAAGGTGTTCCTCCGGTATTCGGGAGTTGCATAATCTCATGGTCACAGGAACATGTATAAGTCATGAAGAAAGCAATAGCAATGAAAATAAATGATCATTATGCTAAGCTAATAGATGGTCTTGTCCATCACACCACTCTCTAATGATGTTATCCCGTTCATCAACACTACAAAAAAATACACTTCCCTGATGATACGTGTTTGTCACAGTAGGTCATGTTTTCTGTCATGCATGTACATCCATGACGATTTTATGATAGAATCAAGATAGTCATACCTGTGATGTCGTAGAAGTGTTCCATGACATTACCAAAATTATCATCAAGGAAGTGTCCATTTCCATGATGATAAATCGCGCGTCATAGAAGTGCTTTCGTCAAGGGTGGCTGAGGAAGTCCTGGACTAAGGGGTCCTCGGTCGTCCGGCCTGTTATCCATGGGCCGGACTGACAGGCTGTGAAGACGTGAAGGCCGAAGACTGTACCCGTGTCCGGATTGGACTCTACTTGGCGTGGAAGGCAAGCTTGGCGACCAATTATGAAGATTCCTTCTTATGTAACCGAATCTATGTAAACCCTAGATCCCCCCGGTGTCTATATAAACCAGAGGGGTTAGTCCGGAAAGGACACACATTACCATAGTCATATAGGCTAGACTTCTAGGGTTTAGCCATTATGATATCGTGGTAGATCAACTCTTGTAACACTCATATTCATCAAGATCAATCAAGCAGGAAGTAGGGTATTACCTCCATAGAGAGGGCCCGAACCTAGGTAAACATCGTGTCCCCCGTCTCCTGTTACCATCGATCCTAGGCGCACAGTTCGGGACCCCCTACCCGAGATCCGCCGGTTTTGACACCGACATTGGTGCTTTCATTGAGAGTTCCACTGTGCCGTCGATGAAAGGCTCGATGGCTCGCCTTGTCCTTAAAGACAACATCACCGCCGGGGTAGCTCTGGCCCCTGGCCAAACCCTCCGGCTGGGCGACTTTACTATGATCACTCGTTCGGCCGTTGAGCCGACGATGACCTCTCGGGCCATTGAAAACCCCCTTCGCATCAATTCCGGGCACTCCAAACAGATGGATCCGGTTGGGTTTTCTTCCTTAAACGAGCTCCTAGATCGCATCGCCGCTTTGGGAATCGCCAAAGATTACGATCGGATCGGGCCTAAAACCGATCAGGGAGAAACCGAAACTCCACCGGTCACCCACCAGATTGCGGTAGTCTTGGAGCTGGACGGCGAGTCTTCCTCTATATCGAAGACGGACTATGTTCGGATCGCCGTTCATGAAGAGCTGGATACTCACCCGTGAAAGGATGCGACCAGCCCTCCGAGCATAGCATCAGAGGCGGTCCCGAACAATCAGAAGATATTCCGGAACCCGGATTGTCAAGCCCGGAAGGTCATCAGACTCCAGATAATCGGTCAGGTCGGGGTTCAGATTTAATTCCACCCACCCACCCGGACATAGACGCTCTCATGAGCATAAAACAACAGCCTCAGGAAAAGGTCCACCACTTCTGGGCCAGATTCCTCCTTGTCAAGGACAAGGTAAAAGATTGCCGTGACGAGGACGCAATATCAGCGTTCTGCAAAAATTGCGCGAACGAAGGAATCCTCAATGCCATCAATCGCCGCCGCATACAGAAATTCACTGACTTAGCAACCATCATACAAAAGTACAGTGCGATGGAGAGCACCTAGGAAACTTGGGCAGCTCGCTGGGAACCGTCAGTCCCAACCCAACTCCACCCACAGGCGAAAAGGGCGCACCCTCGTGGCACGCCCAGTCCAATAGTCAAGAAACACAAAGCCGCTATACGGCACATCATCATTCTGGAGGGGTGGCTCGATGGCCTATGCAAAATACATACAACAACAGATACCGTGGCAACCCACAACCTTAGAGCATGTTGGATACTACGACAGGTAGCCAAGAGCAGCGAGGACATCCTTATCAAGGACGGCCTGGAACAGCATCCCCCAGAAGACGACAACCCAAGAGTTTTGACGGTCTTTGTGACATTCGCTTCAAACAAGCGCAAAAGGGCACTTCGCGTGCTCGACGAAGCCTCCCAAATTGCTGTAATAAACCCATGGAACGACACGGCTATAACATTCAACGCCGGTGATGAACCAAAGTACAGAATGGTACGAGCACCAGCCGCATTAGTCCTTAGTCCCATCGTGGATGGGTTTCGACTCACCAAGGTCCCTGTCGGTGTCAAAACTGGCGGATCTCGGGTAGGGGGTCCCGAACTGTGCGTCAAGGTCGGATGGTAACAGGAGACAAGGGACACTTTATTTTACCCAGGTTCGGGCCCTCTCGATGGAGGTAAAACCCTACTCCTGCTAGATTAATATTGATGATATGGGTAGTACAAGAGTAGATCTACCACGAGATCAAGGAGGCTAAACCCTAGAAGCTAGCCTATAAGTATGATGATGGTTATGATCATTGTGATCGTCCTACGGATTACAACGCTCCGGTTTATATAGACACCGGATAGGGTTAGGGTTACACAGAGTCGGTTACATTGGTAGGAGATCTTGAATATCCGCACGCCTAGCTTGCCTTCCACGCCAAGGAAAGAACCTTCCGGACACGGGACGAAGTCTTCAATCTTGTATCTTCATAGTCCAGGAGTCCGGCTGAAGGTATAGTCCGGCTATCCGAACACCCCCTAATCCAGGACTCCCTCAGTCCTCATGGACGGTGGCAGCAGACTAAATCTCATTTACAAGGACACACTCCATAAAATGGAAATAGACAGAAGCCGCATCAAGCAAAGTAACACAACCTTCCGGGGAATTATTCCTAGTCGGGAGGCGCGGTGCGCGGGCAAAATCACACTTGACGTGGTATTCGGCACGCCGGAGAACTATCGGTCCGAAGAAATAACTTTCCAAGTGGCCCCTTTAAACAGCGGATATCACGCCCTGTTGGGGCGAGATGCTTTTACACGCTTCCAAGCTATACCTCATTACGGGTATAAGAAGCTCAAAATGCCCGGACGAAACGGTATAATCACTCTTGTAAGTGACCCGGACATAGCACTCCGCGCTGAAAACAAAACCGCATCCCTGGCCCTGGAGGCGCTATCCGAAGCGCTCGCGGCCGAAGAATTAACCGCACTACGCTCCATGGTGGACAGGGACGATGTGATTCTCGACAAACGCCCCAAATCCACCTCATTCAAACCAGCAGAAGAAATAGTCAAAATCCAGGTCCACCCAACGGACCCCAAGAAGACAGCATCTATCGGAGCTCAACTGAACCCAATAGTTGACGCCGCACTACGAGAATTCATGCGCGAAAACTGGGACATATTTGCCTGGCACCCTTCGGATATGCCAGGAATCCCACGAGAGTTGGCCGAACATAGCCTCAACATATTAAAGGGATTTAAACCGGTCAAGCAAACACTACGACGCTTTTCCGAACCCAAGTGAAAAGCCATGGGGGACGAGCTGGCCAAGCTCATCGAGGCCGGATTCATTAGAGAAGTCAAGCATCCGAAATGGCTAGCAAACCTGGTGATGGTACCAAAGAAGGATAAATCCTGGCGCCTATGTGTCGACTTCAAGGATCTCAACAAGGCTTGCCCTAAGGATCCTTTTCCCCTTCCCCGCATTGATCAAATCATTGACGCCACCATAGGATACGACTCACTATGTTTCCTCGATGCATATTCCGGATACCATCAAATCATAATGAAGGAATCCGATCAAGCTGCAACAACATTTATTACCCCATACGGGCCATTCTGCTTCAACACTATGCCCTTTGGGCTCAAGAATGTCGGCGCGACATACCAATGCATGATTCAAACATGCCTGGAGAAACAGATCGGCAAAACGGTAGAAGCTTACGTCGATGACGTTGTCATCAAAACTATGCATGTCGAAACACTAATAGACGACTTAAGTCTTACGTTTAACAACCTCCGGTCATATGACATTAAGCTCAACCCGGAAAAGTGTGTCTTCGGCATCCCCGTTGGAAAGCTGCTGGGCTTCATTGTTTCCAATAGAGGAATCGAAGCAAATCCGGCTAAAATCCGAGCTCTGTCATAGTTGGCTACACCAACAGACCTCAAACAGGTCCAAAAACTGGCGGGATGCGTGGCAGCACTAAGTCGCTTTATCTCCAGACTAGGAGAAAAGGCACTATCACTCTATCGCCTCTTACGGCGCACTGATAACTTCGAATGGATAGACGCGGTGACTGCCGGACTGGAGGAGAAAAAACCCTCCTAGCAAGCAATCCAATCTTCGCCGCACCAAACGTGGGTGAACCCGTGTTGATATACATATCGGCAACACATCAGGTGGAGAGTGCCGTGCTCGTCGTCGAACGAGAACAGGACGGACACAAATTCCCACTTCAAAAACTAGTATACTACATATCTACTGTTCTCACACCATGCAAATCTCAATACCCCCACTACCAAAAGATAGCATACGCGGTCTTCATGGCATCCCACAAGCTACGACACTACTTCCAGGAGTGTCCAATCACGGTGGCTTCTGAGGTCCCACTCAATGACATAATAAACAACCGCGATGCCACGGGACGTATCGCCAAATGGTCCATAGAGCTACTTCCATTCGACATAACATACAAGCCACGTCATGCCATCAAATCTCAAGTACTGGCTGACTTCGTCGCCGAATGGACAGAGGTCGAACTCCCTAAAGAGTATGGCGCATACTCCAACTGGGTCATGTACTTTGACGGCTCCAAAATGTTGGCAGGACTAGGAGCGGGAGTCGTATTAACATCCCCCATCGGAGACGCCGTCCAGTATGTACTCCAGATATTATACACAGACTCCAACAACGCAGCCGAATACGAGGCCCTACTACATGGTCTTCGGATGGCCACATCCATGGGCATACAACGCCTGGAGGTGCGCGGGGACTCAAACCTCGCAATATCTCAGATAAACGGCCACTTTGACGCCAAAGATCTGAAGATGGAAGCTTATCGGAATGCCGTATTAAAAATGTCAGCTCGGTTCGAGGGACTTGAATTTCATCACCTTGCCCGAGAAAGCAATCAAGCAGCGGACGTCCTGGCCCGCATCGGCACTAAGCGCGACCCCGTCCCACCTAACATCTTCCTGGAAAGGCTCTTTGTCAGGACCGGTTTTCCAATAAAACATTTATTGAAAAGCCGCCCCTTGTGCTGACCAGTACAGAAGAATTCTTCTTACTGGCAGACAAAACCTTGATACAGAAATCTAGCAGTACTAAATATTATACAAGGTTGAGCTGAGGATGCTCAACAATTTATTACAAGCACGATGATATTATACATAAAGGCGGACATGACACAAGGGTATGGTGGCATAACTACTGACTCGTAATAAAAGTGGTGGTGGATATGTCACCACGAGGTGTGTGACATGACTCCTACATCTCATCAAGCGTCGGAGTGAGGCTTGATGATTTTATTTGGGTAGCGGAAGCATGTATAAAACAAGTGATCAACTCCAGGATCGCACGTGACTGACTGGGACTCCTCTAGGCATCGGACTCGCTATCGAACTCTTCTGACTTGAGAAAATGTTGTTTCACTGCCTTGCTGACTTGACTGCCCCTGTGTGAAATTGTTACTTGTCTGAGTACCATAATTTTCTTCCGGCGGACTTGGCATGGAACGAGTCCAAGGACGAGGCATATTCCGCTCTGGGGTATTTTTGCAAAATTCATGAGGAAACTGAGTGGCAAAATTAAATAATTTTGAAAAAGAGGAAATTTTAAGAACTCCAACATTTTTCAAGAAAATATTTGATTGCGCATGGAGAAGGACCGCTCAATACATATCTTACACGCAAGCCAAAATTATACAATACATCACTCAGGATGTGCGCACACATTCCTGATATGTTATTTAGGCTAGTGCACTTCTCCGAGATTCTACATGATGCGCACACAAACTACTTCTCACCAAACCTATGTACATATAAACATATCATACAAGCTGGCACATCGCGCGGTTGCTAGGCGTACTCAGTCGGAGATGGTGAAAACTTCCTTTGGCCTGCCGAGGGTGAGACCCAGTGGTGCTGGAGACTCAACCTCCTCCTCACTAATAGGCTCCAGGCGCGAAGTACTGGGTTGCGGAGCTGGCGCGGGTGTGGCAGGTGGTGCAGTTCTGACTGGAGTAGGAGCAATGACCTGGTCAAACTACTCAGTGGTAGGCAGGCGGCGGGCGGTGGCTAAGATGGCAGGTGTATAGGATGCTGAGGACGAGACGAATGTCAGTGGTGGTGCCATATGGAGGAGCTCCCTCCTATTGGCGGAGCAGCCATGGATAGAATCCATACGAGGTTATCAAAAGCTGCCTCAAGTGCCTTGAGGTACTCAACAAGCATCTCAATAGCCTCATCTCTTTCTCCCCTAGCGCAAGCGAATGCATAGTGACAAGTGTATGGCATCTGGCATGGGAGGTAGCGGTAGCGACGAGTCTTCATGGAAGGAAGCACATCCCGGAGGCGTGCTATTGCCTCACGGGCAGCCATATGCATGGCATGCCTCTCCGTAGGCATGGCCCTCCCAACAAATCGGAAGCGGCGGAACTCGGAGCGCCCTCCCTTGAACTGAACCGCGGCCTGGTACATAGACAAACTGTCGCTGAGCTTGTGCTGGTAGAGTGTGAACTCCGGACGAACTGATGGCCCGATCGCGATCTTGGCGATGGAGATGAGGAGCTTGATGAACCCCTAAGTAACATTGGCGAACACCTGTGACTCACAGTCGTTGCCAGCCATCTACAAAAGTAGACAAAAATTCTGAATAGTCAAGTCATAAATTTATGATGACTAACAGAAAATTGCTACGTTTGCAAAATGCTAAAAAGCACTTATTACGCTAATAACCGATTAGCGATCGCACCTAGTGGCTTCCTACAGTCAGCCTAGCTCTGATACCAAGTTTGTCAGGACCGGTTTTCCAATAAAACATTTATTGAAAAGCCGACCCTTGTGCTGACCAGTACATAAGAATTCTTCTTACTGGCAGACAAAACCTTGATACAGAAATCCAGCAGTACTAAATATTATACAAGGTTGAGCTGAGGATGCTCAACAATTTATTACAAGCACGCCGATATTATACATAAAGGCGGATATGACACAAGGGTATGGTGGCATAACTACTGACTCATAATAAAAGTGGTGGTGGATATGTCATAGTGAAGTGGATGACATGACTCCTATATCTTACAGCTCATCAAGCGTCGGAGTGAGGCTTTATGATTTTATTTGGGTAGCGGAAACGTATATAATACAAGTGATCAACTCCAGGATCGCACGTGACTGAATGGGACTCATCTAGGCGTCGGACCCGCTATCGAATTCTTCATCCATAAGATCGCCTTCGTCAACATCTGGCCAAATCAGCAAGGCAGGTGAGTACTTTGAATGTACTCGCAAGACAGTTTGGACATAAGATATAACAAATGTAAACATGATGCACATGAGCAGGTTAGTATGCACAATCAAATAAATAAATTTGCACTGCACGATAAATAAAAGGAAGTCAGGCGGTAGTCCTCCCGAAATCCCGATAAAATAACTGAAAACCGATCGGATGTCTGAAGCGACGCCTAGAAAGGTAAAAATAAATAAACATGCCACAGTCGAGCGTCGGGGCGACACCACATAAAGGGCTTATATTGAAACATAAATAACAGAGCATGCCACAGTCGGACATCTAAGCGACATCTCGAAAAGGGCTTATAACGAAATTAAATGACAAGAGTGCCACAGTCGAACATCTGAGCGACATCACATAAAGGGCTTATATCAAAAGTAGACAACAATAATGCCACAGTCGGACGTCTGAGCGACATCACATAGAGGGCTTATATCAAAAGTAAACAACAATAATGCCACAGTCGGGCGTCTGAGCGACATCACATAAAGGGATTATATCAAAGGTAAACAACAATAATGCCACAGTCGGACATCTGAGCGAGATCACATAAAGGGCTTATAGTTTATCATTCGAATTTAAGTAGTTCGTGAATTTAAATTATCACAAGGAAATACTCAGGACAAAATAATCAACTGGTTAGTTCATTCACAGAAATAACATTCAGTTGAGTTTACCATTCTCAGTTTCAAATCTATTCTTCGGAGATTGTCACTAGGGTTGACACTGAGATCGACACTGAGACGAACACTGACACTGAGATGATGTCCAAGTCCTTACTTATAGACATGGATACTCGAATG
Organism: Aegilops umbellulata; assembly: GCA_032464435.1. Classification (NCBI taxonomy): domain Eukaryota; kingdom Viridiplantae; phylum Streptophyta; class Magnoliopsida; order Poales; family Poaceae; genus Aegilops; species Aegilops umbellulata. The sequence continues at coordinate 524,910,659 of CP136055.1, read as the reverse complement.
ATTTTGACTCTGCAGAGTTTGTACTCTTTAACCACAGCTAACGGATTTTAGTAGTCACAAGGACTAGTTCCGTTTACGGTGTTTTAGAAGAAACACGTCTAACCAGTACATACCCATTCCACATTCCGCTGCCAGGAATCACCCTCGGCAACGTTCAAGAAAAACCTTAAGACGGGGAGGCCACAACCTCGAATAGCATGGGATCAAATTTATATCGCGCGCTCTAAGGGGTGCCCCCTCTCGGTCCCAACCGGAAACACCCATGCCCCCTGACCGGATGACGGGCCTTAATCCAGGGCCATGGAACCCTCATCGCGATCCCTCTGTTTGGTGTGTACACGGAAAGAGGTTTGCAACTTACTAAACCGCACTCTTTGCAGAAAACATGTGGCAGCACGAAGGGGAAATGAACGGTATCGAGACTTGATCCTCGTTAACACTGGAGTTACACGGTTGACGTAAGACTGGCGTGCTTCAACCATACCATCTTTACAACTTACCATGCCACCACATGATCAGGTTGTCTTATCATCATATGAACGTATCAAACTTCGAAGCTCACCGGTAGCTTACCTTGCATGCAACATAACATTCACTAATGCTTATATAAACATGCCATGAGAAAGAACTACTCGAACAAACATGCAAAACACTCATCATATCAAAGGTTCAAACATGCTTGCCTGGTTCGGAGTAGTCGGAGTCTAGCTCGGCGAAGTTTGCGTCCCTTCACCTCCTTCGATATCTACGTATTAAAAGAAAATCGGATACTACATAAATACCGTGCGTGCACAAAAAGTATCTCAAATATTTTTCAAATAAATATGACAAAAAAACTAGACAGAAAAACAAAGATGACAGAAAAAGATTCAAGTCAAAATCATCTTTTGTTTAAAAGTTATAAGGGTTTTAGTCCAGGGGCTTTTCTGTAATGAAACAGAAAGTTTCCAGGTTTATATTATAAAAACAGAAAACGTTTCGCTAAGGAATACGCCATCCAACAAGGAAAGCGTACTCTGCCCGAAGGCGTTTTCAGAAAACGGTTCGAAAAAGAGAAAAAGCTGACGGGGGGTCCCACCCGTCAGGTTTGAAAATCAAAACAGGGCACTGGCGCCCGAGGGCCGCGGTGGTCGCCGGCGGCGATCCACGACGAGGCAGGGGAAAAGGAGGGTACCAGCATGTTCACCGAGTTCTTCCGCACTTGTGGGTGGCGGAGTTGGTCGTCGACGAGTACCATGTCATCGGCGGCCCCAACTCCGGCGGACGGCGGCTCGGGTGATGGTGGATCTCGTCGGGGAAGGCTGCAAAAGCCAAATTGAGGCTCGGGTTAGGTTATTGAGTGCCCTAGGAGGCTACTGGCAGGGCTTGGGAGGCAGGGGTGCCCTCACCGGAGCGGATCGTGCCGGAGCCCGAAGCGGACCGGGGCGGCCGGAGTCGGAGAAGAAGACCTCCTCGGGGTCCTCCTAGGGGTCGAGCGTAATTCTAGCGAGGTGGAGGGAGTGGTGCTGGTCGAAGATGGGCTCGGGGTTGCTATTTATAGCCGGCCCGAGGCGGTTGCCGAGAACGTGGAAACTCCGGCGAGTGATTACGGCGATGCAGAGGTTGAACGGGCGATTTAGGTGACTGGGCAGCTTCGCGATGGTCCACTGGTTCCACTCAAACGCAAATCTTGGTTGGACCTGACTTGCTCCGCGGTTTCGACGGAACGGAGCTTCGTGGGCCCGTCGGCGGCAGAGAGCGTGCCTTGTGCTTGCCAGGCCACGGCGACGGTGCTGCGGCGTGCGTAGAGGCGGGGGTGGCCACGCGGAGGCTCCGGGTGGCTTGGGCAGTGCTGGACAGCGCCGAAAGGCAGGGCCGGCCCCTGTTGGCCACCACGGGTGGCTCTGCCACCGTAGAAGACGCCGGCGCAGGCGAGACACGTCGCCACCTACGCCCGTGCCCGGCCAAGCGACCTTGCGACGCTCTGGATAAGGAGGGGGAGCAGTGAGCAAGAGGCCAGTGCGAGCACTGGCGAGATTGATGCCAAGCTCTGAAGAAAACGACGCCGCTGACTGAACCTGACACTGAACTCTGAATTTTTCTGAATTTTGACAGAAACAGTGCACGCCATGTGCTCGATGAAATGTTTTTGGCATGTGGAAAGTTTTTTTGGAGCTCATCTTTGGTGAGGGGGTCTCTTGATGCATCTGGAGGCTGCCTGATTTTTTTTAGAATTTTTGGAAAAGGAAAAATATGAATTTCACCAAAAATGGCAATTCTGGTCCAAACTTGCGGCAAGTAAAATTTGAAATTTTGAACTGGGGACAAGTGGATCTTGATGGATCTAGGTTGGAGATACTAAGGACTAGTCAGAGGAGATTGTTTGGGACCGAATTTCAAAAGGAAAATTGTAGTTCCTTTGTAAGTCACCTAGGTCCAAAATAAAAGACAGAAATAGTTTTGATGGTAAAATAAATATAATAAAAATAGAAATGGTTTGAAACTTGCTGGAGGTGGGAGTCTTGACTTGATCCAAGGCAGGGGTGGGTTTTGGAAGGCAATATCAACATGTGACATGGCAAAAGAGGGATTTTTAAAAGGGAAAAGAATAAAAACCAAAACTCCATAGGATTTCTTTTTAAATAAAAGAATTGCAAAACTCTCCAATATTATTCTGTTGAGCCAACAAAATTTTGAAAAGCCCCTAAGGCCAAAGATCAAGATTTGGGATGAATCCAAACAAAAATATTTGTCATAGAAGAAAAGTTTTTGAAAGGGAGAGTCCTTTAGAAATTTTTTAAATAACTCCTTTCAGAACAAATAGACAATTTTGGGTAAAACCAAGGCAATTTTTTTGGAGTGTTACAACACCTACCCCCTTAGGAAAAATCTTGTCCTCGAGATTTCAGCTGATCCTCAAATAGGTGTGGGTACTCTGCCCGGAGTGAGTCCTCTCTTTCCCATGTCGCTTCATCCTTGGTGTGATTGCTCCACTGAACCTTGAAAAACTTGATTGTTTTTTGACGGGTCCTTCTTTTAGACTCCTCCAATATTTTTATTGGACGTTCCCTGTATGTGAGGTCTGGTTGCACGTCAATGCTCTCATGTGATACTTGCTTTTCTGGGTTGCTTACGCATTTCCTCAACTGTGAGACGTGGAACACGTCATGGACGTCTGACAGCTCCTTGGGTAGGTCTAGCTGGTAGGCTACGGTGCCTCTCCGTGCAACCACACAGAAGGGTCCAATAAATCTTGGTGCTAGCTTTCCTTTAACTTTGAACCGTTGCATGCCCCTCATAGGGGATACTCATAAATACACAAAATCACCGGGTTCAAAGCTGACTTCATGATGTTTTCGATCGTAATAACTCTTTTGTCGGCTTTGAGCTGTCTTGAGTCGGTCCCTGATTTGTCTAACTTTCTCTTCAGCTTCCTTGAGCATGTCTGGGCCGAAGATACAGCTGTCTCATGTTTCTGACCAATTTAATGGAGTACGACATATCCGCCCGTACAAGGATTCAAAAGGTGCCATTTGTAGACTAGCTTGGTAACTGTTGTTGTATGCGAACTCGGCATATGGCAAGCTTTCCTCCCAACTGGTTCCATAGGTGAGTACACATGCTCTCAGCATGTCCTCTAGAATTTGGTTCACGCTTCAGTTTGTCCATCAGTCTGGGGGTGGTATGCTGTACTGAACACTAGTTGAGTTCCCAGAGCCTGTTGTAAATGATCCCAGAATTTCGAGACAAATTGAGTGCCTCTGTCGGATATTATAGTCCTTGGAACTCCATGCAGGCAAACTATACGAGAGAGGTAAACCTTGGCAAGCTTCTGAGTGGTGTGGGTTGTCTTTACTGGGATGAAATGTGCCACATTGGTTAATCTATCTGTGATGACTGATATGGCATCATTTCCGTGTTGTGACCGGGGTAGTCCGACAATAAAATCCATCCCAATTCCGTCCCATTTCCACTCAGGTATCCTGTTTGGCTGTAATAGTCCCGCTGGTTTTTGATGCTCGGCTTTAGTGCGTTGACAAGAATCGCAACATGCAATGAAGGTGGCTATATCCCTCTTCATACCGTGCCACCAAAATCTTTCCTGAATGTCCTTATACATTTTGGTCCCTCCAGGGTGGATTGAATATGGAGCGGTGTGGCCTTCAGCTAGAATTTGTTGTTTGAGGTCCTCTATATTTGGCACGCAGAGCCTATCTCCGTACCATAATATTCCCTCATTGTCTACGACGAATTCTGAGGCCTTGCCCATACTCACTTTTCTTTTTATGCCTTCAATGCTGGGGTGTCCATGCTGAGCTTCCTTAAATCTTCTCCACAAGGGTGGGTTGTATTTCCAAATTTGACACAGTGCCTTCCGTGACCATCACCAAGTTGAGTTTGCCGAATTCCTGTTGAAATTCAGGTCTCAAGCTTTGTAGACTGTCGTTGTCTGAGCTGGGGTTCCGACTAAGAGCATTTTCCACTACATTTGCTTTTCCTGGATGGTAGTGGATGCCAACATCATAATCTTTCACTAATTCCAACCAGCGCCACTGCCGTAAATTGAGCTCTGGCTGTGTGAAAATATATTTGAGACTTTTGTGGTCCGTATATATTTCACAACGATTTCCAAGCAAAAAGTGTCTCCACTCTTTGAGTGCATGAATGACTGCTGCCAATTCTAAGTCATGAGTGGGATAATTTTCTTCATGCTTTCGAAGTTGTCTGGAAGCGTATGCGACTACTTTGCCTTCTTGCATTAGCACACATCCGAGGCCTTTCCGGGATGCATCACAATAAACTTCAAAACTTTTGTGTATGTCTGGTACAACCAATACTGGTGCTGTTGTTAATTTCCCTTTGAGTTCTTGGAAACTTTTCTCGCAAGCTTCAGTCCATACAAATTTCTTCTCCTTCTTGAGTAACGGTGTCATTGGTTTTGCTGTGGTGGGAAATCCCTCAATAAACCTTTGGTAGTATCCAACCATTCCCAGAAAACTTCGGACATCTGTTACGTTGGCTGGTGGCTTCCAGCCAAGTATGTCCTTGACTTTTTCTGGGTCCACGGCAACACCTTCTTGGGTCAATACGTGGCCTAGAAAACCAACCTGTCTTAACCAAAATTCACATTTGCTGAATTTGGCATATAATTGGTGTTTCCTTAATTCTCCCAGTACAATCCTGAGATGTTCCGCATGCTCTTCTGGTGTCTTAGAGTATACTAGAATATCATCAATGAACACCACAACAAATTTGTCCATGAATTTCATAAACACCTTGTTCATGAGATGGACAAAATATGTCGCGACATTTGTTAGTCCAAACGGCATTACTGTAAACTCATATAATCCGTATCTGGAGGTGAATGCTGTCTTAGGGATATCTTTTGTCTGTACTTTTAATTGATGATATCCTGACCTCAAATCAATTTTTGAGAAAACCTTGGCTTGTGCGAGCTGGTCAAATAAATCATTTATCTATGGCATCGGATATTTATTTTTGATGGTGACCATGTTAAGTGCTCGATAGTCTATGCAGAATCTCAGGGTCCCATCCTTTTTCTTGGCAAATAATACTGGTGAACCCCAAGGTGAGGAGCTAGCTCGTATAAATCCTTTGTCCAGTAATTCTTTTATTTGCTTCTTTAATTCTACCAACTCGGAGGGTGCCATCCTATAGGGTTTCTTGTAAATGGGGGTGGTTCCAGGTGCTAGTTCAATGCTGAACTCTATTTCCCGGTCTGGCGGCATGCCTGGTAGTTCTTCGAGAAATACGTCAGGGAACTCACATACCACTGGAACTTTCCTTATCTCTGAAATGTCCACTTTGTTCAACTTTGGTTGTCGTGATCTTGGTCTCTCTTGAGCTGTGACTTTTAATTTCTTCCCGTGATGATGAGTGAGGATTACAGTCCGAATGAAGCAAACGATAAATCCTTTGTTGGTGGTTAACCAATCCATTCCTAGGATAACATCCAGCCCTTTATTCTCCAATACAATGAGGTTTGCTTGAAACTTTAGTCCTTCAAACTCAATAACCACACCTTGGCAGTAACTCTGAGTGATTTGCTTATTCCCGGGGGACTTGACGATCACGGATTTTTCCAAAGGAAGCATCGAAAAACCATGTTGCAAAGCAAAACTCTTTGAAATGAACGAGTGAGAAGCTCCAGAATCAAACAAAACCATGGTAGGTATTGTGTTGACAGGGAATGTATCGAGTACGATATCCGGGGCATTCTGTGCTCCCTCCTTGGTCACATGGTTCAAGTGACCCTTCTTGTGATTGTTATTGAGGTTGAAGTTGTTGCGCTTGGGTGCTGAGCTGTTTCCATTGTTGTTCGGTTTTGGGGCCGAGTTTCTTGGCTTTGGGCACTGTTTAGCATAGTGTCCTTCCTCTCCACACGCGTAGCAAGTAACACTTGGGCGATTTGTAAAATCCTTGTCCCTTGCATGAAAGTTTTTGTTTGGGCGTGGAACATTGGTTGTGGGTGTGTTCGTGCCAATCTTCTGAAGGTCAGTCTTGTTCCGGTTGTTGCGAGCATGAGTAGTCTTGTCTCTTTTCCGCTTGCGAAATTCCTCCAAGCTGTGGCGCTCATTTTCCAATGTAATAGCCTTGTCCACAAGTGTTTTGAAATCTGGAAAGGTGTGTACGACCAGCTGGCATTTAAGTGCTGGTGCCAGACCGTCCAGAAATTTTTCCATCTTTTTGTTTTCAGTCATATGCTCTTCGTCGGCATAACGAGATAATAGGGTAAACTGACTATTGTACTCAGTCACTATCATGCTTCTCTGCTTGAGGTCATCAAATTCCCTTTTCTTGATCTTCATAATGCTTCTGGGAATGTGCGCCCCACGAAATCCTTCTTTAAAATCTCCCCAGGTGATATTGTTTTCATTGGGGTGCATGTGTAGGAAATTCTCCCACCATGATGCGGCTGCTCCCGTGAGGTAGTGAGGTGCACAAAGTACCTTCTCACGGTCTGAACACTATGCAATTTTTAACTTCCTTTCAATGTCTCGAAGCCAATCATCGGCCTCAAGAGGTCTATCAGTGTGAGAGAACGTTGGGGGACGCGTCTTCTGTAGTTCAGACAATTTGGAGTGCTGCTGATATGGTTCACGGTGATTTCCCATATTGATAACATGGTTCATCATTTCTTTATGCTGTAGTTGGCTTTGCTCATAAAGGCGGCATACTTGAGAAAATGTTATTTCACTGCCTTGCTGACTTGACTGCCCCTGTGTGAAATTGTTACTTGTCTGAGTACCATAATTTTCTTCCGGCGGACTTGGCATGGAACGAGTCCAACGACGAGGCATATTCCGCTCTTGGGTATTTTTGCAAAACTCGTGAGGAAACTGAGTGGCAAAAATAAATAATTTTGAAAAAGCGGAAATTTTAAGAACTCCAACATTTTTTCAAGAAAATATTTGATTGCGCATGGAGAAGGACCGCTCAATACATATCTTACACGCAAGCCATAATTATACAATACATCACTCAGGATGTGCGCACACATTCCTGATATGTTATTTAGGCTAGTGCACTTCTCCGAGATTCTACATGATGCGCACACAAACTACTTCTCACCAAACCTATGTACATATAAACATATCATACAAGCTGGCACATCGCGCGGTTGCTAGGCGTACTCAGTCGGAGATGGTGAAAACTTCCTTTGGCCTGCCGAGGGTGAGACCCAGTGGTGCTGGAGACTCAACCTCCTCCTCACTAATAGGCTCCAGGCGCGAAGTACTGGGTTGTGGAGTTGGCGCGGGTGTGGCAGGTGGTGCAGTTCTGACTGGAGTAGGAGCAATGACCTGGTCAAGCTCCTCAGTGGTAGGCAGGCGGCGAGCGGTGGCTAAGATGGCACGTGTATAGGATGCTGAGGACGAGACGAATGTTAGTGGTGGTGCCATATGGAGGAGCTCCCTCTTGTTGGCCGAGCAGCCATGGATAGAATCCATACGAGCTGCTACAAAATCATCTACGAGGTTATCAAAAGCTACCTCAAGTGCCTTGAGGTACTCAACAAGCATCTCAATAGCCTCATCTCTTTCTCCCCTAGCGCAAGCGAATGCATAGTGACAAGTGTATGGCATGTGGCATGGGAGGTAGCGGTAGCGACGAGTCTTCATGGAAGGAAGAACATCCCGGAGGCGTGCTATTGCCTCACGGGCAGCCATCTGCATGGCATGCCTCTCCGTAGGCATGGCCCTCCCAACAAATCGGAAGCGGCGGAACTCGGAGCGCCCTCCCTTGAACTGAACCGCGGCTTGGTACATAGACAAACTGTCACTGAGCTTGTGCTGGTAGAGTGTGAACTCCGGACGAACTGATGGCCCGATCGCGATCTTGGCGATGGAGATGAGGAGCTTGATGAACCCTTAAGTAACACTGGCGAACACCTGTGACTCACAGTCGTTGCCAGCCATCTACAAAAGTAGACAAAAATTCTGAATAGTCAAGTCATAAATTTATGATGACTAACAGAAAATTGCTACGTTTGCAAAATGCTAAAAAGCACTTATTACGCTAATAACCGATTAGCGATCGTACCTAGTGGCTTCCTACAGTCAGCCTGGCTCTGATACCAAGTTTGTCAGGACCGGTTTTCCAATAAAACATTTATTGAAAAGCCGACCCTTGTGCTGACCAGTACAGAAGAATTCTTCTTACTGGCAGACAAAACCTTGGTACAGAAATCCAGCAGTACTAAATATTATACAAGGTTGAGCTGAGGATGCTCAACAATTTATTACAAGCACGCCAATATTATACATAAAGGTAGATATGACACAAGGGTATGGTGGCATAACTACTGACTCGTAATAAAAGTGGTGGTGGATATGTCACAGTGAAGTGGATGACATGACTCCTATATCTTACAGCTCATCAAGCGTCGGAGTGAGGCTTGATGATTTTATTTGTGTAGCGGAAGCGTATATAATACAAGTGATCAACTCCAGGATCGCACGTGACTGACTGGGACTCCTCTAGGCGTCGGACTCTCAAATGACAAGAGTGCCACAGTCGGACGTCTGAGCGACATCACATAAAGGGCTTATATCAAAAGTAGACAACAATAATGCCACATTTGGACGTCTGAGCTCTTGGGTTACGTAGTAATTTCAAAAAATTTCCTACGCACATGCAAGATCATGGTGATGCATAGCAACGAGAGGGGAGAGTGTTGTCTACGTACTCTCGTAGACCGAAGCGGAAGCGTTGACGCAACGTAGAGGAATTAGTCGTACGTCTTCCCGGTCCAACCGATCCAGGCTCCGTTACTCCGGCACCTCCGAGTTCTTAGCACACGTTCAGCTCGATGATGCTCCCCGGGCTCCGATCCAACAAAGCTTCGGGGATGAGTTCCGTCAGCACAATGGTGTGGTGACGATGATGATGTTCTACCGACGCAGGGCTTCGCCTAAGCACTGCAATGATATGACTGAGGTGGAATATGGTGGAGGGGGGCACCGCACACGGCTAAGGAACGATGACGAAGATCAACTTGTGTGTCCTAGGGTGCCCCCCTGCCCCCGTATATAAAGGAGCAAGGGGGAGGCCGGCCGGCCCTATGGGGCGCGCCAAAGGGAGGGGGGAGTCCTCCTCCTAGTGGGAGGAGGACTCCCCTTTCCTAGTCCAACTAGGAAGAGAGAGGGGGAAGGAAAGAGAGGGAGAGGGAGAGGGAAAGGGGGGCCGCGCCCCCCCTCCTAGTCCTATTCGGACTCCCCATGAGGGGGGCGCGCCACCTCCTGGGCTGCTGCCCTCTCTCTCCCCTCAGGCCCAATAAGGCCCATTACTTCCCCGGGGGGTTCCGGTAACCCCTCCGGCACTCCAGTTTTATCCGAAATCACCCGGAACAATTCCGGTGTCCGAATATAGCCATCCAATATATCGATCTTTATGTCTCGACCATTTCGAGACTCCTCGTCATGTCCGTGATCACATTCGGGACTCCGAACTACCTTAGGTACATCAAAATGCATAAACTCATAATAACTGTCATCGTAACGTTAAGCGTGCGGACCCTACGGTTTGAGAACAATGTAGACATGACCGAGACACGTCTCCGGTCAATAACCAATAGCGGGACCTAGATGCCCATATTGGCTCCTAAATATTCTACGAAGATCTTTATCGGTCAGACCGCATAACAACATACGTTGTTCCCTTTGTCATCGGTATGTTACTTGCCCGAGATTCGATCGTCGGTATCCAATACCTAGTTCAATCTCGTTACTGGCAAGTCTCTTTCCTCTTTCCGTAATACATCATCTCACAACTAACATATTAGTTGCAATTCTTGCAAGGCTTATGTGATGTGCATTACCGAGAGGGCCCAGAGATACCTCTCTGACTATCAGAGTGACAAATCCTAATCTCGAAATACGCCAACCCAACAAGTACCTTTGGAGACACCGGTAGAGCACCTTTATAATCACCCAGTTACGTTGTGACGTTTGGTAGCACACAAAGTGTTCCTCTGGTAAACGGGAGTTGCATAATCTCATAGTCTTAGGAACATCTATAAGTCATGAAGAAAGCAATAGCAACATACTAAATGATCGGGTGCTAAGCTAATGGAATGGTTCATGTCAATCAGATCATTCAACTAGTGATGTGACCTCGTTAATCAAATAACAACTCTTTGTTCATGGTTAGGAAACATAACCATCTTTGATCAACGAGCTAGTCAAGTAGAGGCATACTAGTGACACTCTGTTTGTTTATATATTCACACATGTATTATGTTTCCGGTTAATACAATTCTAGCATGAATAATAAACATTTATCATGATATATGAGGAAATAAATAATAACTTTATTATTGCCTCTAGGGCATATTTCCTTCAGTCTCCCACTTGCACTAGAGTCAATAATCTAGATTACATAGTAATGATTCTAACACCCATGGAGCTTTGGTGCTGATCATGTTTTGCTCGTGGAAGAGGCTTAGTCAACGGGTCTGCAACATTCAGATCCGTATGTATCTTGCAAATTTCTATGTCTCTCACCTGGACTAGATCCCGGATGGAATTGAAGCGTCTCTTGATGTGCTTGGTTCTCTTGTGAAATCTGGATTCCTTTGCCAAGGCAATTGCACCAGTATTGTCACAAAAGATTTTCATTGGACCCGATGCACTAGCTATGACACCTAGATCTGATATGAACTCCTTCATCCAGATTCATTCGTTTGCTGCTTCCGAAGCACCTATGTACTCCACTTCACATGTAGATCCCGCCACAACGCTTTGTTTAGAACTTCACCAACTGACAGCTCCACCGTTTAATGTAAACACGTATCCGGTTTGCGATTTAGAATCGTCCGGATCAGTGTCAAAGCTTGCATCAACGTAACCGTTTATGATGAGCTCTTTGTCACCTCCATATACGAGAAACATATCCTTAGTCCTTTTCAGGTACTTCAGGATGTTCTTGACCGCTGTCCAGTGATCCACTCCTGGATTACTTTGGTACCTCCCTGCTAAACTTATAGCAAGGCACACATCAGGTCTGGTACACAGCATTGCATACATGATAGAGCCTATGGCTGAAGCATAGGGAACATCTTTCATTTTCTCTCTATCTTTTGCAGTGGTCGGGCATTGAGTCTTACTCAACTTCACACCTTGTAACACAGGCAAGAACCCTTTCTTTGCTTGATCCATTTTGAGCTTCTTCAAAACTTTGTCAAGGTATGTGCTTTGTGAAAGTCCAATTAAGCGTCTTGATCTATCTCTATAGATCTTAATGCCCAATATGTAAGCAGCTTCATCGAGGTCTTTCATTGAAAAACTCTTATTCAAGTATCCCTTTATGCTATCCAGAAATTCTATATCATTTCCGATTAGTAATATGTCATCCACATATAATATCAGAAATGCTACTGAGCTCCGACTCACTTTCTTGTAAATACAGGCTTCTCCAAAAGTCTGTACAAACCCAAATGCTTTGATCACACTATCAAAGCGTTTATTCCAACTCCGAGAGGCTTGCACCAGTCCATAAATGGATCGCTGGAGCTTGCACACTTTGTTAGCTCCCTTTGGATCGATAAAACCTTCTGGTTGCATCATATACAACTCTTCTTCCAGAAATCCATTCAGGAATGCAGTTTTTACATCCATTTGCCAAATTTCATAATCATAAAATGCGGCAATTGCTAACATGATTCGAACAGACTTAAGCATCGCTACGGGTGAGAAGGTCTCATCGTAGTCAATCCCTTGAACTTGTCGAAAACCTTTTGCGACAAGTCAAGCTTTGTAGACAGTAACATTACCGTCAGCATCAGTCTTCTTCTTGAAGATTCATTTATTCTCAATTGCTTGACGATCATCGGGCAAGTCAACCAAAGTCCACACTTTGTTCTCATACATGGATCCCATCTCAGATTTCATGGCTTCAAGCCATTTTGCGGAATCTGGGCTCACCATCGCTTCTTCATAGTTCGTAGGTTCATCATGATCTAGTAGCATGACTTCCAGAATAGGATTACTGTACCACTCTGGTGCGGATCTTACCCTGGTTGATCTACGAGGTTCTGTAGTAACTTGATATGAAGTTCCATGATTATCATCATTAACTTCCTCACTAATTGGTTTAGACGTCACAGAAACCGGTTCCTGTGATGTGCTATTTTCCAATAAGGGAGTAGGTACAGTTACCTCATCAAGTTCTACTTTCCTCCCACTCACTTCTTTCGAGAGAAACTCCTTCTCTAGAAAGGATCCATTTTTAGCAACGAATATCTTGCCTTCGGATCTGTGATAGAAGGTGTACCCAACAGTTTCCTTTGGGTATCCTATGAAGACACATTTTTCCGATTTGGGTTCAAGCTTATCAGGTTGAAGCCTTTTCACATAAGCATCGCAGCCCCAAACTTTAAGAAACGACAACTTTGGTTTCTTGCTAAACCATAGTTCATAAGGTGTCGTCTCAACAGATTTTGATGGTGTTCTATTTAACGTGAATGCGGCCGTCTCTAAAGCATAACCCCAAAACGATAGCGGTAAATCTGTAAGAGACATCATAGATCGCACCATATCAAGTAAAGTACGATTACGACGTTCGGACACACCATTACGCTGTGGTGTTCCGGGTGGCGTGAGCTGTGAAACTATTCCGCATTGTTTCAAATGTAGACCAAACTCGTAACTCAAATATTCTCCTCCACGATCAGATCGTAGAAACTTTATTTTCTTGTTACGACGATTTTCAACTTCACTTTGAAATTCTTTGAACTTTTCAAATGTTCCAGACTTATGTTTCATTAAGTAGATATACCCATATCTGCTTAAATCATCTGTGAAGGTGAGAAAATAACGATATCCGCCACGAGCCTCAACATTCATCGGACCACATACATCTGTATGTATGATTTCCAAGAAATCTGTTGCTCTCTCCATAGTACCGGAGAACGGCGTTTTAGTCATCTTGCCCATAAGGCACGGTTCGCAAGTACCAAGTGATTCATAATCAAGTGGTTCTAAAAGTCCATCAGTATGGAGTTTCTTCATGCACTTTACACCGATATGACCTAAACGGCAGTGCCACAAATAAGTTGCACTATCATTATCAAGTCTGCATCTTTTGGCTTCAACATTATGAATATGTGTATCACTACTATCGAGATTCATCAGAAATAGACCACTCTTCAAGGGTGCATGACCATAAAAGATATTACTCATATAAATAGAACAACCATTATTCTCTGATTGAAATGAATAACCGTCTCGCATCAAACAAGATCCAGATATAATGTTCATGCTCAACGCTGGCACCAAATAACAATTATTTAGGTCTAATACTAATCCCGAAGGTAGATGTAGAGGTAGCGTGCCGACCGCGATCACATCGACTTTGGAACCATTTCCCACGCGCATCGTCACCTCGTCCTTTGCCAGTGTTCGCTTAATCCGTAGTCCCTGTTTCGAGTTGCAAATGTTAGCAACAGAACCAGTATCAAATACCCAGGTGCTACTGCGAGCTCTAGTAAGGTACACATCAATAACATGTATATCACATATACCTTTGTTCACCTTGCCATCCTTGTTATCCGCCAAATACTTGGGGCAGTTCCGCTTCCAGTGACCAGTCTGCTTGCAGTAGAAGCACTCAGTTTCAGGCTTAGGTCCAGATTTGGGTTTCTTCTCCTGAGCAGCAACTTGCTTGCTGTTCTTCTTGAAGTTCCCCTTCTTTTTCCCTTTGCCCTTTTTCTTGAAACTAGTTGTCTTGTTGACCATCAACACTTGATGCTCCTTCTTGATTTCTACCTCCGTAGCCTTTAGCATTGCGAAGAGCTCGGGAATTGTCTTATCCATCCCTTGCATATTATAGTTCATCACGAAGCCCTTGTAGCTTGGTGGAAGTGATTGGAGAATTCTGTCAATGACGCAATCATCCGGAAGATTAACTCCTAGTTGAATCAAGTGATTACAATACCCAGACATTTTGAGTATATGCTCACTGACAGAACTATTCTCCTCCATCTTGCAGTTATAGAACTTATTGGAGACTTCATATCTCTCAATCCGGGCATTCTGTTGGAATATTAACTTCAACTCCTGGAACATCTCATATGCCCCATGACGTTCAAAACGTCGTTGAAGTCCCGGTTCTAAGCCGTAAAGCATGGCACACTGAACTATCGAGTAGTCATCAGCTTTGCTCTGCCAGACGTTCATAACATCTGGTGTTGCTCCTGCAGTAGGCCTGGCGCCCAACGGTGCTTCCAGGACATAATTCTTCTGTGCAGCAATGAGGATAATCCTCAAGTTACGGACCCAGTCTGTGTAATTGCTACCATCATCTTTCAACTTTGCTTTCTCAAGGAACGCATTAAAATTCAACGGAACAATAGCACGGGCCATCTATCTACAATCAACCTAAACAAGCAAGATACTATCAGGGACTAAGTTCATGATAAATTTAAGTTCAATTAATCATATTACTTAAGAACTCCCACTTAGATAGACACCCCTCTAATCTTCTAAGTGATCACGCGATCCAAATCAACTAAACCATAACCGATCATCACGTGAAATGGATTAGTCTTCAATGGTGAACATATCTGCATGATTCAGACTCGACCTTTCGGTCTCCGTGTTCCGAGGCCATATCTGCATATGCTAGGCTCGTCAAGTATAACCCGAGTATTCTGCGTGTGCAAAACTGGCTTGCACCCGTTGTAGATGGACATAGAGCTTATCACACCCGATCATCACGTGGTGTCTGGGCACGACGAACTTTCGCAACGGTGCATACTCAGGGAGAACACTTCTTGATAATTAGTGAGAGATCATCTTATAATGCTACCGTCAATCAAAGCAAGATAAGAAGCATAAAAAGATAAACATCACATGTAATCAATATAAGTGATATGATATGGCCATCATCATCTTCGTGCTTGTGATCTCCATCTCCGAAGCACCGTCATGATCACCATCATCACCGGCGCGACACCTTGATCTCCATCGTAGCATCATTGTCGTCTCGCCAATCTTATGCTTCTACGACTATCGCTACCGCTTAGTGATAAAGTAAAGCATTACAGGGCGATTGCATTGCATACAATAAAGCGACAACCATATGGCTCCTGCCAGATGCCGATAACTCGGTTACAAAACATGATCATCTCATACAATAAAATTTAGCATCATGTCTTGACCATATCACATCACAACATGCCCTGTAAAAACAAGTTAGATGTCCTCTACTTTGTTTGTTGCAAGTTTTACGTGGCTGCTACGGGCTTAAGCAAGAACCAATCTCACCTACGCATCAAAACAAAAACGATAGTTTGTCAAGTTGATGCCATTTTAACCTTCGCAAGGACCGGGCGTAGCCACACTCGGTTCAACTAAAGTTGGAGAAACTGACACCCGCCAGCCACCATTGTGCAAAGCACGGCGGTAGAACCAGTCTCGCGTAAGCGTACGTGTAATGTCGGTCCGGGCCGCTTCATCCAACAATACCGCCGAACCAAAGTATGACATGCTGGTAGGCAGTATGACTTATATCGCCCACAACTCACTTGTGTTCTACTCGTGCATATAACATCAAACCATAAAACCTAGGCTCGGATGCCACTGTTGGGTTACATAGTAATTTCAAAAAAATTCCTACGCACATGCAAGATCATGGTGATGCATAGCAACGAGAGGGGAGAGTGTTGTCTACGTACCCTCGTAGACCGAAGCGGAAGCGTTGACGCAACGTAGAGGAAGTAGTCGTACGTCTTCCCGGTCCAACCGATCCAAGCACCGTTACTCCGGCACCTCCGAGTTCTTAGCACACGTTCACCTCGATGACGCTCCCCGGGCTCCGATCCAGCAAAGCTTCAAGGATGAGTTCCGTCAGCACGATGGCGTGGTGACGATGATGATGTTCTACCGACGCAGGGCTTCGCCTAAGCACTGGAACGATATGACCGAGGTGGAATATGGTGGAGGGGGGCACCGCACACGGCTAAGGAACGATCACGAAGATCAACTTGTGTGTCCTAGGGTGCCCCCTGCCCCCGTATATAAAGGAGCAAGGGGGAGGCCGGCCGGCCCTATGGGGCGCGCCAAAGGGAGGGGGGAGTCCTCCTCCTAGTGGGAGTAGGACTCCCCTTTCCTAGTCCAACTAGGAAGAGAGAGGGGGATGGAAAGAGAGGGAGAGGGAGAGGGAAAGGGGGGCCGCGCCCCCCCCTCCTAGTCCTATTCGGACTCCCCATGAGGGGGGGCGCGCCACCTCCTGGGCTGCTGCCCTCTCTCTCCCCTCAGGCCCAATAAGGCCCATTACTTCCCCGGGGGGTTCCGGTTAACCCTCCAGCACTCCGGTTTTATCCGAAATCACCCGGAACAATTCCGGTGTCCGAATATAGCCGTCCAATATATCGAACTTTATGTCTCGACCATTTCGAGACTCCTCGTCATGTCCGTGATCACATACGAGACTCCAAACTACCTTCGGTACATCAAAATGCATAAACTCATAATAACTGTCATCGTAACGTTAAGCGTGCGGACCCTACGGTTCGAGAACAATGTAGACATGACCGAGACACGTCTCCGGTCAATAACCAATAGCGGGACCTGGATGCCCATATTGGCTCCTACATATTCTACGAAGATCCTTATCGGTCAGACCGCATAACAACATACGTTGTTCCCTTTGTCATCGGTATGTTACTTGCCCGAGATTCGATCGTCTCTTTACTTGTTCCGTAATACATCATCTCACAACTAACATATTAGTTGCAATGCTTGCAAGGCTTATGTGATGTGCATTACCGAGAGGGCCCAGAGATACCTCTCTGACTATCGGAGTGACAAATCCTAATCTCGAAATACGCCAACCCAACAAGTACCTTTGGAGACACCGGTAGAGCACCTTTATAATCACCCAGTTACGTTGTGACGTTTGGTAGCACACAAAGTGTTCATCCGGTAAACGGGAGTTGCATAATCTCATAGTCATAGGAACATGTATATATAAGTCATGAAGAAAGCAATAGCAACATACTAAATGATCGGGTGCTAAGCTAATGGAATGGGTCATGTCAATCAGATCATTCAACTAATGATGTGACCTCGTTAATCAAATAACAACTCTTTGTTCATGGTTAGGAAACATAACCATCTTTGATTAATGAGCTAGTCAAGTAGAGGCATACTAGTGACACTCTGTTTGTTTATATATTCACACATGTATTATGTTTCCGGTTAATACAATTCTAGCATGAATAATAAACATTTATCATGATATATGAGGAAATAAATAATAACTTTATTATTGCCTCTAGGGCATATTTCCTTCATGAGCGACATCACATAAAGGGGTTATATCAAAAGTAAACAACAATAATGCCAAAGTCGGACATCTGAGCGACATCACATAAAGGGCTTATATCAAAAGTAAACAACAATAATGCCATAGTCGGACATTTGAGCGACATCACATAAAGGATTTATAGTTTATCATTCAAATTTAAGTAGTTCGTGAATTTAAATTATCACAAGGAAATACTCAGCACATAATAATCAACTAGTTAGTTCATTCATAGAAATAACATTCAGCTGAGTTTACCATTCTTAGTTTCAAATCTATTCTCCAGAGATTGTCACTGGGGTTGACACTGAGATCGACACTGAGACGAACACTGACACTGAGATGATGTCCAAGTCCTTACTTGTAGACATGGATACTCGAATGATTTTGACTCTACAGAGTTTGTACTCTTTAACCACAGCCAACGGATTTCACTAGTCACAAGGACTAGTTCCGTTTACGGTGTTTTAGAAGAAACACGTCTAACCAGTACACACCCATTCCACATTCCGCTGCCAGGAATCACCCTCGGCAACGTTCAAGAAAAACCTTAAGACGGGGAGGCCACAACCTCGAATAGCATGGGATCTAATTTATATCATGCGCTCTAAGGGGTGCCCCCCTCTCGGTCCCAACCGGAAACACCCATGCCCCCTGACCGGATGACGGGCTTTAATCCAGGGCCATGGAACCCTCATCGCGATCCCTCTGTTTGGTGTGTACACGGAAAGAGGTTTGCAACTTACTAAACCGCACTCTTTGTAGAAAACATGTGGCAGCACGAAGGGGAAATGAACGGGATCGAGACTTGATCCTCGTTAACACTGGAGTTACACGGTTGACGTAAGACTGGCATGCTTCAACAATACCATCTTTACAACCTACCATGCCACCACATGATCAGGTTGTCTTATCATCATATGAACGTATCAAACTTCGAAGCTCACCGGTAGCTTACCTTGCATGCAACATAACATTCACTATTGCTTATATAAACATGCCATGAGAAAGAACTACTCGAACAAACATGCAAAACACTCATCATATCAAAGGTTCAAACATGCTTGCCTGGTTCGGAGTAGTCGGAGTCTAGCTCGGCGAAGTTTGCGTCTCCTTCATCTGCTTCGGTATCTATGTATTAAAAGAAAATCGGATACTACATAAATACCGTGCGTGCACAAAAAGTATCTCAAATATTTTTCAAATAAATATGACAAAAAACTAGACAGAAAAACAAAGATGACAGAAGAAGATTCAAGTCAAAATCATCTTTTGTTTAAAAGTTATAAGGGTTTTAGTCCAGGGGCTTTTCTGTAATGAAACAGAAACATTCCAGGGTTTATATTATAAAAACAGAAATCGTTTCGCTATGGAATACGCCATCCAACAGGGAAAGCGTACTCTGCCCGAAGGCGTTTTGAGAAAACGGTTCGAAAAAGAGAAAAAGCTGACGGGGGGTCCCACCTGTCAGGTTTGAAAATCAAAACATGGCACTGGCGCCCGAGGGCCGCGGTGGTCGTCGGCGGCGATCCACGGCGAGGCAGGGGAAAACGAGGGTACCAGCATGTTCACCGAGTTCTTCCGCACCTGTGGGTGGCGGAGTTGGTCGTCGGCGAGTACCACGTCGACTGCGGCCCCAACTCCGGCGGACGGCGGCTCGGGTGATGGTGGATCTCGTCGGGGAAGGCTGGAAAAGCCAAATTGAGGCTCGGGTTAGGTGATTGAGTGCCCTAGGAGGCTATTGGCAGGGCTTGGGAGGCGAGAGTGCCCTCACCGGGGCGGATCGTGCCGGAGCCCGAAGCAGATCGGGGCGGCCGAAGTCGGAGAAGAAGACCTCCTCGGGGTCCTCCTAGGGTTCGAGCGTAGTTCTTGCGAGGTGGAGGGAGTGGTGCTGGTCAAAGACGGGCTCGGGGTTGCTATTTATAGCCGGCCCGAGGCGGTTGCCGAGAGCGTGGAATTTCCGGCGAGTGATTACGGAGATGCAGAGGTTGAACGGGCGATTTAGGTGACTGGGCAGCTTTGCGATGGTCCACTGGTTCCACTCAAACACAAATCTTGGTTGGACCTGACCTGCTCCGCGGTTTCGATGAAACGGAGCTTCGCGGGCCCGTCGGCGGCAAAGAGCGCGCCCTGTGCTTGCCAGGCCACGGCGACGGTGCTGCGGCGTGTGCAGAGGCGGGGGTGGCCACGCGGAGGCTACGGGTGGCTTGGGCGATGCTGGACGGCGCCGAAAGGCAGGGCCGGCCCCTGTTGGCCGCCACGGGTGGCTCTGCCACCGCAGAAGACGCCGGCGCAGGCGAGACACGTCGCCACCAACGCCCGTGCCCGGCCAAGCGACCTTGCGGCTCTATGGATAAGGAGGGGGAGGAGTGAGCAAGAGGCTAGCACGAGCACTGGCGAGATTGATGCCAAGCTCTGAAGAAAACGACGCCGCTGACTGAACCTGACACTGAACTCTGAATTTTTCTGAATTTTGACAGAAACAATGCACGCCATGTGCTCGATGAAATGTTTTTGGCATGTGGAAAGTTTTTCTAGAGCTGATCTTTGGTGAGGGGGTCTCTTGATGCATCTGGAGGCTGCCTGATTTTTGTTAGAATTTTTGGAAAAGGAAAAGTATGAATTTCACCAAAAATGGCAATTTTGGTCCAAACTTGCAGCAAGCAAAATTTGAAAAATTGAAACTGGGGACAAGTGGATCTTGATGGATCTAGGTTGGAGGTACTAAGGACTAGTCAGAGGAGATTGTTTGGGACCAAATTTCAAAAGGAAACTTGTAGTTCCTTTGTAAGTCACCTATGTCCAAAATAAAAGACAGAAATAGTTTTGATGGTAAAATAAATAGAATAAAAATAAAAATGGTTTGAAACTTGCTGGAGGTGGGAGTCTGGAGTTGATCCAAGGCAGGGGTGGGTTTTGGAAGGCAATATCAACATGTGACATGGCAAAAGAGGGATTTTTAAAAGGGAAAAGAATAAAACCAAAAATCCATAGGATTTCTTTTTAAATAAAAGAATTGCAAAACTCTCCAATATTATTGTGTTGAGCCAACAAAATTTTGAAAAACCCTTAAGGCCAAAGATCAAGATTTGGGATGAATCCAAACAAAAATATTTGTCATAAAAGAAAAGTTTTTGAAATGGAGAGTCCTTTAGAAAATTTTTAAATAACTCCTTTCAAAACAAATAGATAATTTTGGGTAAAACGAAGGCAATTTTTTTGGAGTGTTACACTCTTCAAGCCATCCGTGGTGTGGCAAGGGGAGGGTGGCGACCAGAGTTCAGATCTGAACACAACCTCAAATCCCGAACATACAGACAGTGCCGAGGGCTCAGCCGCCGAAATAACACCGTCGGCCCATCTCATTATGGCAGTAATTGCCCCATGGACCGAACCCTTCTTGGCCTACATAAATAGGAAGGAGCTTCCCTATGACCAGAATGAGGCTCACCGCATTGTCAGGCATTTGAAGGCCTACAATGTTCACGACGGAGATCTCTACAAGAAAAGCACTACCGGAGTACTTCAAAGATGTATCTCCGAAGAAGATGGGCGGCAGCTTTTAGCAGAAATTCATGCTGGCCTCGGCGGACACCACGTCGCAGCTCGGGCCCTCGTTAGCAAAGCCTTCTGCACTGGGTTTTATTGGCCGACAGCCCGAGCGGACGCGGAGGACCTTGTCCAACGCTGCGTCGGATGCCAGCTCTTCGCCAACCGAAGCCACATGCCCCCAACTACCTTGCAAACCATTCCCATTACTTGTCCTTTTGCGGTCTGGGGCCTGGACATGGTTGGACCCCTTAAAGGGGAAGCCATAAGAAAAAATATCTACTGGTTATGGTGGACAAATTCACTAAGTGGATAGAGGCTAAACCGGTCAAAACAGCTGAGTCTGGCCCGGTGATTGACTTCATATCTGGTGTTGTGCACCGTTATGGTGTCCCACTTAGCATCATCACTAACAACGGCTCTAATTTCACAGCCGACGAGGTAAAAACCTGGTGTACTAATCTGGGGATTAAACTCTATTACGCCTCCGTCTACCACCCACAAACCAACGGTCAAGTCGAACGAGCCAATGCTCTTATTATGAGCGGCATCAAGCACAGACTAGTGCGGTCTTTGAAAGAATCAGACAAGCACTGGGTTGAGGAGCTCAACTCTGTACTCTGGGGGCTGCAGACCACGCCCAACCGTACTACCGGATACACACCTTTCTTCATTGTGTATGGCGCAGAGGCCATATTGCCCTGCGATATTATTCACAACTCACCTCGAGTGCGTATGTACAAAGAGAGAGAAGCCGAGCTCGATCGGCAGGACAACCTAGATGCCCTGGAGGAGGAACGCGACATCGCAAAAGCCCGTTCAGCATTCTACCAACAACAGGCTCGAAGATACCAAAGCAGAGAAGTACGGGCCAAGACATACAATGTTGGCGAACTCGTTCTACGCTTTCCGGAGAAGAAAAAGGACAAACTCAAGCCCAAATGGGAGGGTCCCTTCATAATTGAAAAAGTTCTCACCGGAGGAGTCTACCGTCTTCGTGATGCATCAGACAATCGCCTCGAGTCGAACCCCTGGAACGCGGCCAGACTTCAAAGATTCTATGCCTAGCGCCGAACTCCTTATTCGTCTCCTTCTCCCCTGTAGTTTCCATTATTTTTTCTCTCTTTTCTGATTACTTTTTTATTCTTCACTTTATAGCTTTGGTACGGCTAGACCGCACACTGCTAACACATACATATTTCAAATACAGATGTCCATTATACCTGGGGGCTTCTTGGACAGAAGCTTTTTTATCATTATTCCTCGAGCATCAAGCTCTTGACATATGAGTTCTTCCATATGTACCTTTTCTTCGCCAAAATATTCATCGATATGACTTAAGTTTTGGCCAAGCTGGGTTGCCTGGCTCCTGTGCTTATGCCCTACGCTCCCATTAGTTTGGCTAGGGCATAAAGGGAGCATCTCTGCGATTGTTACTGCCGGGTCATCCGGATGTGTACCTCAGACTGGGTGAAGCCGAAAGCTAGCGTTCTTAAGGGAATATTTGGTCAGTGAAATAAAGAAGTTTTGCAATTATTCCATTGGTAACCCCCAGAAGTTAAACATACACTGTGATTTTCCCATCACAATTCGAACATGTATATAATACATGCACACCCAGGGGAAGGAACCCTTAACGGAACTATTCTCTGTGGAAGATGTTTCTTACGATCTCAATGTAATATAACATAACTAGTAGAATACAACTTGTCTGTTCAAGCAACTATGACCCCTACGCCTAGTTTTCCAGGCATACCCTGGCCTATTAACGGCCCGTTATGGCCCACGAATAGTACGACCCATGTTTGGCGAAATAATTATACGCCCCGTAGAAGGCCCATGGATCCTACGGCCCGTAGAAGACTGTCACAGCCCTAGAATTTGCTTGTCGTTAGTTGCATTAAGGCATCCATGTCATCATGTTTAAATTATTTTGAAACTTGAAATGGGGATTGATCAAACCCTAGCACCAGATCAAATCAAATAGGTTTAACGTAAATCATTTTTCATTGAACCTGAAATGCCCTTCTAAAATGTTAATCACCTCTGCCTTGATCTTAAACCACTGTCAAAACTGATGCACAGAATTCTAGGTCACTCTAAGGTCACTGGATTAAATCTTTAGTATCTGAGTTTGGGCATTTAAATTAGGGATTATTCCATCTGTGCCCCTGGTTCCTTAGTTGTGCTCACTTTTCCCCATTCCCTTAGCTAAAACTCTCACAAATGTTCATAACAGACGTTTGCCGTCTTGGCCGTTAACTGACTTGTGGGGCCACGTTGGACTCTGTTTTTTTTAGGGGCTCGTTGGACTCTGTTTTTTTTCTGTTGACTGTGGCTGTGGCTTCGCTGGTTGGGCCGTGTTTGTGTTCATAGGACGGGCCCGATGGATGCAGCCCGCTATGCATGCCCGGCTTTGGCATCGATGTAGCCTGCTATGCATGCGAACACCGCCACGCACGCATCTAGTGACCTAGACCTAATCGCATGCATGCACGCCGACACGCACGCATCGATCCTTGCCGCACGGTTGCCGGTGGATTAAATCGCTCCGCATCGTCGTTTCAAGCGTCGCAGACTCGCAGGCATACGTGCCGGTGGCAAAAGGGGCAGGCTGCACGCATGGTCGCGTCCATATGTCGAGGCATTGGTTCACGCCGCAGGCTGCACGCACGCTCGTGAACGGGAGGCAGGCAACCGCCAACGCAGAGCACACACAAGGGGGAGGCAGGCAGCCGCCAACGCAGAGCACGCAGAAGGGGGAGGCAGGCAGCCGCCAACGCAGAGCACGCAAAGCACGCTCGCATCGATTCTCGTTTACACATTGATGATCGCATCGGTTCACGCACGCACCGAGTCACGATCTACGCCGGCCGTTTGCGCGTGTACCCACTTCGTCTCCCCCGGCTATTTAAACTGCCCTCCATTGCCTCTTCTTCTACAGATCCATCTGCGCCTCCAACTTCTTCTCTTCTTCCCCCAAAAGCCAAAGCGGTTCCACTCAGCGAAGCAAGCAAGATGCAGTACAACTGGCCGACGTTCCAAGCGCCGCCCACCGTGCCGGAACGGCGGTACCCCGCCCACGTCATCGTCGAGGAATCCCTCCGCGTGTGGGCGATCTCCCGCTGGAGGGGAAGCACTGAGCTTGCACGGGGGTTCCTCCGTGCGGGCTTCCACCACCTCCCAGCGGGCTCGCCGCCCATGTTCAACCTCGTGGAGCAGCGTCCCCACGCCAACGCTCCAGTGGTAGGGCTCGTCGTCCACTTCACCAACAGGTTCGATGCCTACTACCTGCTCGGCAAGGTGTATTGGTGTGGGTGCGAGTTCATCGCATTCACGACCTATAACATCTTCACCGACTTCGAGAGCGTCTTCCCCGCTCGCAACCGCATGCACAGCCTCCCGTACTACCTCGGCGACAACGGCCGTGAGGAGGAGGAGTACTGAAGCCGGCGGCGAAGAAGACGGTGAAGCCGACGGTTAAGGTGAAGACATGGCGGTGTTGCCCTAGCTACCCTATCTATCTATCTAGTTTTTTGTGTGTGTTGCCCGAGCTATCTATGTAACGTTAACTATTATCTATGGTGTGTATGTAAGAACTTATGTTGCCCTAGCAACCGTACCCTATCTAAGTTAAGTTATGTGTGTTATATTAATGCTTTGTTATGTTTGTATTTTGTTTGTCCCAAGTTTAGACACGGCTAGTTGGCATGGGAAAAATTAACCAAACAAACTAAAAATGATGTGTTTATAGATGCCTTCTAAAAATAAGAACATATTGTACATTTGTACATGGCTTTGGTTTGAGAGCTCTGTATTTTTTAGGTATTCAAAGAATACTTTGGTTTTCAAAAATATTGAAGTATCAAATACTTTGAGATATTTGGCTTTAGTCAAAAGTGTAGTTTTAACTACACTATGTTTGAAGTAAAGGAAAGCCAAAAAAATTCTGCCCCATGGCCTATGTAAATAATTTTTTTTCTAAAACCCACCTCCCTACTTTGGGTCAAGCCAAGCAACAATGTCCAGAAAGTTTCAACTGCCCCTAAATTTTATTTCTATTTATTTTATCTCAAAATCTTTTCTGTTATTTATTTTGGACCTTAGAGTTTCCAAAGGAACTGCCAGATTTCCTTTGAGTTTGAACTCCAAGTAAATTCCTCTGACTAGTCCTTAGCACCCTCAACCAAGATCCATCAAGATCCACTGGCCCACAATTCAAATTTTTCAAAATGTGCTTGCTGCAAGTTTGGACCAGATTTGCCATTTTTGGTGAAATTCATTTCTTTTCTTTTCCTAAAAATCTGAGAAAAATCAGGCAGCCTTTGGATGCATCAAAAGACCACCTCACCAAAGATCAGCTCCAGAAAAAATTTCCACATGCCAAAATCATTTCATCGAACAGTTGGTGTGCACTATTTCTGTTAGTTTCAGAGTTCAGTGTTCAGTTGCAGTCGGCAGTGTCGTTTTCTTCAGAGCACGGCGTCGATCTCGCCAGTAACTGCAGTGGCGCCTTGCTCCCTATTCCCCCTCCTTGTCCAGTGCGCTGTATGATCCTATGCTCGAGGTTATTAGCTAACAAAATAATCCTATCACTGAACTGGTAGTTGTTTTCTGTCGAAACTGAAAGTGTCGAAACTTAACAGTAAACTGCATACATTCAGTGATCGACAGTTGCACAAACATCTCTAACGAGAGATGGCCATCAAGTAAAAAATTCCTAGAGAAAGTATTCCTAAAGCTATCAGATTGGATTGCTTCTTCAACTCAATCAGATGCTTGAAGTTCTTGTTCATCTTCTTCAATTCCGTCTTCAGTTCAACATCTACCACCGTCGGGTATTCTGGACGCGCAGCTGCTGCCGGAGCGGCACTGTCATGGGGCAGATTGGACTCGCTGATTGCATTCCCCCTCGAATCCAGCAAGCCCGACCCTTGAAGCCTCTGGATGTAATCATCCATCCACTCGAAATGGTGGCATTTCTTCACGATCTGAAAATCAAATCATGTAACCTAAATCCAAATCTGACAGATTTTTTGAGAAATTAGAGATAAAGGATGCGAGGAAAACTCAGATCTAACCTGCCCCTCCGGCTTGCTCTCGCATTTGACGAACTCGCGCCCAAAGTTCCCATTCTTCTCCTCCTTCGAAGTCAACCGCTTCAGTGGCGCAGTCCGTGGGCAGTCAGTGCATCGAGTCATCGGCACTGGACCATACACCGGCCACGTGGAACGAGGGGCTGACGAGGAGGTCGACATATCGCCCGAGAGGAAGAAACAGAGGAATTGCTCGAGAGGAAGAAGAACGAGAAGATGGGGAAAGAAACAGAGGAATTACTCGATCTGCTCGATGCCTTTGTTTGTCAGATGGAGAAGAGGAGAAGGGGAAGCTATATTGACGATTTGCCACATTGTATTTTGCAGTTTCAATATTTGAACCAACTCTTAACACTGACATGTGGTGGTCATGTGCGAAAAATACAATTTCATTTGTAAAGTGGGGCAGATCGTAAAAAACCCAAGAAGGACAGTGCAGTAGCCAATCAGGATGCATCACGCGGATCGCGCATGCCTGCCCCACATCTGACGGGTGGTGTTTGGCGCTTGGTAGGATCCGACGGCGCACGTTCAACGCTAGGGTTTGGAGCATTTCTGCGGGGTTATGAGCGAGTCAACGGGGTTATTAGGGTTTGACCAGATTTCAAATGGCCATAACTAAATTAGAAAAAATCGCAAAAATATAAAACAAACGTAGTTCGTCCGTTTATGAGACCTAGTTACCATAAAAATATAAACTCGGTATAGGGGCGTTTTTTTTGAAAAATCATTTTTTGAAGTGATTTGTCCAAATCAAGTTCAAATGTTTTAAAAAAAATAAAAAAAAATCAAAATGTTGTAATTCTTGCGCACATAGCCGTCATATGTGACAAGGTTATGAGAAAAAAATATAAACTTGGTGTAGGTCATTCTCATGAAAAAAGTCTTCACACAAATGAGCTATCACCTATGAACATTTTCAGAGTTCGTAGAATAGGGAGAGAGGGTTTAGGGTTTGAAAAAAAATCAAAATAATTTTAAAAAATACGAAAAAATCTCCATAGCTTCATTTTGGAGTGAGTAAGAAGGATGTGAACTTACTTTTTCATTTTCATATCTAAAACGTGTTATTTGACGGTTTTGAATTAAAAGCATATTCTTTTCAAAAAATGTAGTAATATGAATATTAATCAATAAATAGTGAGACTTCGTTTTTACCCTATATATATGGAACAAGTGTTAATAAAAAAATATATGCCTCATTTAGGCAAGGTCAAAAAAAAACTTGATTTCAAATAGGGCTGTTTACCCTTGTTTTCGAGCTCGTTTCTAGCACATTTCTCATTCGGTCTGTTCACCTACGAATATTGGACTTCAAATGCTCGATCAAATACACCGCATAGAGCAATGAACCTCCAATGTTCAACTTCAACTTTGACTCGAATCCAAATTTTGGCCCAAATTCAAATATTGATTTAAATTCAAATTTTGATGGAAATTTGAATTATGACTCAAATAAGAAACCAAAGTAGAAGCAACGTTATTACAACTGATAAGTTTTCACAGTAGCTCAAATCTACCAAGTTTTAAGCGATCCACTCGCCCTCAAATTGACAACACAAACATTTCCCAACAACTTAATTCAAATTTTCGACTTGCTCCTTGTGTTTGCAGCTGGCTTCACCGTCTTGCTCCTGGTTTCCCTAGTTGAGATGCTCTTTTCTTTCAGACTCTTGTTCCTTTTGATCTTGGGATTTACTTGGGGTTTTCCTCGTGGAGGTGCTGATGGAGTAGTTGCACTCGCCGAGCACTTGACGACCATTTGACGGTCATCTATGGGTTCAGTAATCTTTAAAGGCACAATTGGAATAATTACGCCCTCCTCTTCCTCTCTTATAGATTCAAAACCATCAAAGGCCATGGTTTCAAAATCTTCTGCTTCTTCATCTCTTGGCCTTTTCTCCCTAGACCTGGTAAATAAAAGGGCCCTAAATAAAATTATAAGCCATAGGCAAAAAAGAGAACAAATGCAAACAAAAGGGTAGCTGCATTCTACAAAGGGTGCAAACACATACCAAGATGCTTCATTTGCTGCTGCATTCTCCACTGCTTCATTTGCTGTTGCATTCTCCACTGCATCTTCAGTCTCCATTGCTGCTGCATTCTCCTCAGCATTGGCTGCTGTCCATCTTTCCTCCTCTCCAAATGATGCATCCACTGCATTGGTACAAAGCCTAGCAATATGCCCCAGAACTCCACATTTTTTGCAAGCACGCTTCTTTGGTAGACGACCCTCCTCACCTGCTCTAATCCTCTGGTTCCTTGGTCTTCCTGGTGGTCTACTAATGACAGGAGCGTGGAGTTTGAAACCTGGATCTACTATGTTCCATTGATCTTTCCCCAATAGTGCAGGCACATTGTCAGCATAAGCAGCCATAAATTTGGCAACAGAGAAATACTCAGAGCAATATTGATCAACTTCACCATCTGCACCCCCGATAACGGTCATCAGATGTAGGGCATGTATGCATGGCTTCCCACGGATCTGCCATTGCCTACAAGTACATTCTCTAGTACTTAGGTTCACAGGATACCTCCATACCCTATTTTTAGTGTCAGTATAGGTAACCTCTCCCTCATATGTACCAGATCGAATACATTTCATCTTCATTCCTCTTGCCTTCATGTGCAATGCCTTAATCAGTGATGGGAGCATTTGATGACCAACATATTGTGTTTCTGCAATTCTTTTGCGAAGAGCCATCTTTATCATGATCATTTGCCTCATCTTGTCAAATGCTTGCCACAACAAGAGCCCTTTCATTGACTTGAACTTTGAATTGAAGCATTCTACAAGGTTACTGGTCACATAATCTACTTTGCAGATTTCGTTGAATTTGCTTCTTGACCACACCTTGCCATGATGTGCATCCATGTACTCCTTCACAAGAGGATTTTGAGCATACAACACTCTCAAATGGTGTTCATGCTTCCTTTTGCTGCATGTGTATGATGCTGGCCATAAGTTCTCATCATAAACTTTACCTTTGAACTTCTTTTTGAAATTATGCGCTAGGTGTCGCATACATTCCCTATGCTCCACTCCAGGGAATACAATTTCCACTGCACTCTCTAAACCCTTGCAAGCATCTGTGTGTATAGCTAAACCTGTGTGTGTGCCTATAATGTTGCGCAACTGCTGCAGAAACCAGACCCAACTTTCCTCAGACTCTGCCTCCACCACACCAAATGCAACTGGGAATAGCCAGTTGTGTCCATCAACTGCAGAAGCTGCTACTAGCTGTCCTCTCCATCTTCCAGTCAAATGTGTAGCATCTACGGCCAAATAGGGCCTGCAACCATCTAGAAACCCCTGCCAGCAAGCCTTAAAACAAACAAAAGCCCTTCTGAAGCACTCCTTCTGAAATGACTTCCCTTTTATTTTGAATGGAACTGTATGCTTGTCAATCTCTACAACACTCCCTGGACTTGCCATCTCCACTTCAGCTTTGAAAGTGTAAAGCAGCTGAAAACTGTCATTCCATTTACCATTAATTCTGTCAAGAGCCTTTTCCCTAGCATTGAAAATTCTCATGTAAGGAATTTCTATCTTGTACTTCTCAAAAAGCTTCCCATGGAGTGCTGTTGGACCAAGTCCAGGTTCTTCTCTCAGCCAATCCAATATAGCATCTGCCACCCACCTAGTTTTTGCTAGCTTGGTTTTGGCCTTCCCCCCTCCCCCTCCAGGTGGACAGGTGTGCTTGTGTGGGTTTTTCTTTATCTGAAACAAAACAAAAGGGTAAAGAATAGTTAAGAAACCTTACTCAACGATCTGAAACTAAATTACTAACTGAACTTGGATTACCTGAATATATTTGCTCTCTCTCATACGAGATGCATGCAACTTCCACCTACACCTAGGATATGGACAAAAAACTGTGAACCTTGCTGGCTCACTCCTTTTAATCCTATAGGTGTTTTCAGATATAATGCACCATGTTGTCACTGCATTCCGACAGTCCACCATTGATTGGAAAATGGTACCTACACTAAGCTCAGGGTTTTCCCTGTTCCACTCAATTATTGGCATGTCATCACCATCGTATTCATCCTCGATTAAGCTGTCCGTGTTCTCCACCTTCTCTTCATCGTCAGTGTCATCAAACCTAGCTTGGCTGATGGGCTCCTCCATATATTCGTCATCCACTGCTTGCTGACTGGCTAGATCGACCAGTTCAGGAAACATCATCTCATCTTCATCGTCATTTGTAGGCACTGCCTCATCAGGTTCTGCATCTTCTTCTACACCAACTGCAGAAGGTACACGAGAAGCAGCAGCTGAATCGGAACCAGAATTGGCAGCAGGCATGTTGTGGCTCCATGAACCACTTGCTTTACTTGGTGTCGACCTACAAGGAGTGCCGGGGTGCTGGCTATTAGCACAGACAGATGATGTCTGAACTCCCTTCCCCTTCGCCCGTTCTGCGCGTGGCTGAAGCACATCGATTTGGAGTTTACCGAATCGGCAGCCAGCAATCCCAGAAAAAAGCAACGGCATATGATCGTCGCAAGTTAGTGGGAGAAATCTTTGCTCGTCACTGCTGAAGTAATTCAGTTCAACAGCATCGGCATCACTCCAGGGATAGGTGTTTCGGAGCTCAGCTCGCAAATCTTTGAAAGATATGCTGGTTTCTACCACTTTGGGATAGAAAAATGATGAAATCAAATGCGGTTTAGTACCACGCAGCACACTAGTTTCCATTCTAATCGCCAGCCGGAAAGCCAGCGCGGGATCAATCCTACAATACGACTTCAGTTAGCTGGGTAAAATCGAGTACAAATTCGAACGATTCAACCAAACAGAAGTCAAATACGGCCTACAATATGACTTAGAACGTCAATTTGAGAGGAAACAATGCTTACCCAGGTTTAATCCATGAATTATCTCCCGCGGATTCGACCCAATCCTCTCCACGATCGACTGCATTCCGGGCGTCCTCACTCAACATCGCTATGTAATCTCAGATGGGGGTGGGGGTGGGCTATATCTGGCGGAGACCCGGCGTCACCGACGAACGGACGAGGGCATAGGGTGGAGGAAACAACTGCGGTGGACGCCGGCGGAGGGGGCGGGGCGGCGCTGTGCAGTGCGGCCTGTCAAGATCTGTTTCAGATTCAGACAAGCTGCCCAATACGTGTCTCCTTGCGGTCCCACCCGTCAGCAAGCAACAGTCAGACAAAGACTCGGCCCCACTCGTCAGCAATTAACGGTCAATGGACGGTCAAGACGGCAAACGCCCGCTATGAGCATTTGTGAGAGTTTCAGCTAAGGAAGAGGGGAAAAGTGAGCAAATGTTTGGAGCATGGGGAAAAGTGAGCACAACTAAGGAACCAGGGGCATAGAATTAATAATCCCTTTAAATTATATAAAATAATTCAAATGCTCAAATAACCCCAAACTAAAATGTTCCATGCTGGATATATTCCAAGTAGTGGCCATGTGCAGTTTGGTGATTTTTGGAGTTGCCTAGGTATTTTAGAAATGCAACAAACTTACAGAAATAAAATTAAAACAGAAACAAATGAAATACTTACCTGGCGCTCACCTGAGCAGCCCACCCACCTGGCCCAGGAGAGAAGCCGGCCCAGCCCACTTACCTCCTCGCTCGTCGTCTTCCTCCTGCCAGTAGGCAGGAGCGAACACACGCGCGCACCGGCGGAGCCCTCCACCTCCTGCTTCGCGCTGGAGGCCGCTCCTTCGTCCTAATCTGCGTCTGGAGACGCCCCGAGACCCCTCTTTCCTCTCCCTCACTCGCTGCTCTCTCACCCTCCTCTGGTTCTCTCCCCCTTGCTGTTCCCCTCCTCACCGAACCGTGCCGCCGCCACCGATGCCGTTCGCCGCGGCCATAGCTACCGCCTGACCTCCCCGATGCCTTCCAAAGCTCTGCCCCGACCTACTCTTCCCCTTCACCGCGCCAAACGACACCGGGAGCCCTGCAGTGACGCCCTCGCCATCGTCTTCTTCCTCCGGACGCCGGAGATCGGCTTCGTCGTTTCGCCCACACCAGACCGCCCCCGAGCCCGCTTCGGCGTCCCCTGCACTCGATGTGAGCTCCGCCGTCTTTCCCCCTCCTCCCCGAGCTCGTTCCTGTCTTCTAGCCGTGCCAGCCTCCATACCCGAGCGCCGCCGTCCGCCATGGTCGTTGCTCCCGCAGCCACCGTGCACCTCCACTCGAACTTGTGCCTCCGGCGTGCTCCTGGAGCAACGTCGAGTCCAACGTAGCCTCTAGATAGCCTCCTCATGCACTGAAACCACGCGGCCACACATGCCCGAACTCTAGCGGCCGCAAAAGAGCTCGCCACCGTCTGCTCCGGCCACCCCAGGCCCGGCTACTGCCACCGGGCGACGCGCTGAAACGCCAGCTACCCGTAGAGACCAACCGCGGCTCAAACCGCGGCCTGTGCGCGAAACCCGAGCAACTCCGGCGAGCTGCCGCCACGGTTTTGGTCGCCGCCGACTTAACTCTGGCCGTGCCGACGTGGCACCATTATTAGTGGCTAATGACGCCACTAAACTAACCCCTGGGTCACTGACGTGTGGGCCCTAGGCCACTAATGAACCAGGTTTATAATTAAATTAAATTAGTTAAACTAATGACCCTGACACGCAGGCCCCACCATCCAGGTTTGACCTGGACCGCCCAGTTGACTTGCTGACGTCTCTGTGACGTCATGCTGACGTAGTAAATAATTTCTGTATTTAAAATAATTCAGAAAATCCAGAAATTGCCTAAACTTCTAAAAATCATAGAAATTAATCTATAGCTCCAAATGAAAAGATATATATATGAAAAATTATCAGAAAAATTCAAGGAATCCATCTGTACCAGTTTCATGCATGTTTGAACAATGCTTGTCCTCTGTTTTGGACAAAAAAATAAAGGGCATTTAAATAATCATATATGGAGTTGGAACTTGGATTACCTGAATATATTTGCTCTCTCTCATACGAGATGCATGCAACTTCCACCTACACCTAGGATATGGACAAAAAACTGTGAACCTTGCTGGCTCACTCCTTTTAATCCTATAGGTGTTTTCAGATATAATGCACCATGTTGTCACTGCATTCCGACAGTCCACCATTGATTGGAAAATGGTACCTACACTAAGCTCAGGGTTTTCCCTGTTCCACTCAATTATTGGCATGTCATCACCATCGTATTCATCCTCGATTAAGCTGTCCGTGTTCTCCACCTTCTCTTCATCGTCAGTGTCATCAAACCTAGCTTGGCTGATGGGCTCCTCCATATATTCGTCATCCACTGCTTGCTGACTGGCTAGATCGACCAGTTCAGGAAACATCATCTCATCTTCATCATCATTTGTAGGCACTGCCTCATCAGGTTCTGCATATTCTTCTACACCAACTGCAGAAGGTACACGAGAAGCAGCAGCTGAATCGAAACCAGAATTGGCAGCAGGCATGTTGTGGCTCCATGAACCACTTGCTTTACTTGGTGTCGACCTACAAGGAGTGCCGGGGTGCTGGCTATTAGCACAGACAGATGATGTCTGAACTCCCTTCCCCTTCGCCCGTTCTGCGCGTGGCTGAAGCACATCGATTTGGAGTTTACCGAATCGGCAGCCAGCAATCCCAGAAAAAAGCAACGGCATATGATCGTCGCAAGTTAGTGGGAGAAATCTTTGCTCGTCACTGCTGAAGTAATTCAGTTCAACAGCATCGGCATCACTCCAGGGATAGGTGTTTCGGAGCTCAGCTCGCAAATCTTTGAAAGATATGCTGGTTTCTACCACTTTGGGATAGAAAAATGATGAAATCAAATGCGGTTTAGTACTACGCAGCACACTAGTTTCCATTCTAATCGCCAGCCGGAAAGCCAGCACGGGATCAATCCTACAATACGACTTCAGTTAGCTGGGTAAAATCGAGTACAAATTCGAACGATTCAACCAAACAGAAGTCAAATACGGCCTACAATACGACTTAGAACGTCAATTTGAGAGGAAACAATGCTTACCCTGGTTTAATCCATGAATTATCTCCCGCGGATTCGACCCAATCCTCTCCACGATCGACTGCATTCCGGGCGTCCTCACTCAACATCGCTATGTAATCTCAGATGGGGGTGGGGGGTGGGCTATATCTGGCGGAGACCCGGCGTCACCGACGAACGGACGAGGGCATAGGGTGGAGGAAACAACTGCGGTGGACGCCGGCGGAGGGGGCGGCGCTGTGCAGTGCGGCCTGTCAAGATCTGTTTCAGATTCAGACAAGCTGCCCAATACGTGTCTCCTTGCGGTCCCACCCGTCAGCAAGCAACAGTCAGACAAAGACTCGGCCCCACTCGTCAGCAATTAACGGTCAATGGACGGTCAAGACGGCAAACGCCCGCTATGAGCATTTGTGAGAGTTTCAGCTAAGGAAAAGGGGAAAAGTGAGCAAATGTTTGGAGCGTGGGGAAAAGTGAGGACAACTAAGGAACCAG
The DNA here is from genome assembly GCA_032464435.1 of Aegilops umbellulata. Taxonomy (NCBI): domain Eukaryota; kingdom Viridiplantae; phylum Streptophyta; class Magnoliopsida; order Poales; family Poaceae; genus Aegilops; species Aegilops umbellulata. The sequence continues at coordinate 524,875,759 of CP136055.1, read as the reverse complement.
GGGCATAGAATTAATAATCCCTTTAAATTATATAAAATAATTCAAATGCTCAAATAACCCCAAACTAAAATGTTCCATGCTGGATATATTCCAAGTAGTGGCCATGTGCAGTTTGGTGATTTTTGGAGTTGCCTAGGTATTTTAGAAATGCAACAAACTTACAGAAATAAAATTAAAACAGAAACAAATGAAATCCTTACCTGGCGCTCACCTGAGCAGCCCACCCACCTGGCCCAGGAGAGAAGCCGGCCCAGCCCACTTACCTCCTCGCTCGTCGTCTTCCTCCTGCCAGTAGGCAGGAGCGAACACACGCGCGCACCGGCGGAGCCCTCCACCTCCTGCTTCGCGCTGGAGGCCACTCCTTCGTCCTAATCTGTGTCTGGAGACGCCCCGAGACCCCTCTTTCCTCTCCCTCACTCGCTGCTCTCTCTCCCTCCTCTGGTTCTCTCCCCCTTGCTGTTCCCCTCCTCACCGAACCGTGCCGCCGCCACCGATGCCGTTCGCCGCGGCCATAGCTACCGCCTGACCTCCCCGATGCCTTCCAAAGCTCTGCCCCGACCTACTCTTCCCCTTCACCGCGCCAAACGACACCGGGAGCCCTGCAGTGACGCCCTCGCCATCGTCTTCTTCCTCCGGACGCCGGAGATCGGCTTCGTCGTTTCGCCCACACCAGACCGCCCCCGGGCCCGCTTCGGCGTCCCCTGCACTCGATGTGAGCTCCGTCGTCTTTCCCCCTCCTCCCCGAGCTCGTTCCTGTCTTCTAGCCGTGCCAGCCTCCATACCCGAGCGCCGCCGTCCGCCATGGTCGTTGCTCCCGCAGCCACCGTGCACCTCCACTCGAACTTGTGCCTCCGGCGTGCTCCTGGAGCAACGTCGAGTCCAACGTAGCCTCTAGATAGCCTCCTCGTGCACTGAAACCACGCTGCCACACATGCCCGAACTCCAGCGGCCGCAAAAGAGCTCGCCACCGTCTGCTCCGGCCACCCCAGGCCCGGCTACTGCCACCGGGCGACGCGCTGAAACGCCAGCTACCCGTAGAGACCAACCGCGGCTCAAACCGCGGCCTGTGCGCGAAACCCGAGCAACTCCGGCGAGCTGCCGCCACGGTTTTGGTCGCCGCCGACTTAACTCCGGCCGTGCCGACGTGGCACCATTATTAGTGGCTAATGACGCCACTAAACTAACCCCTGGGTCACTGACGTGTGGGACCTAGGCCACTAATGAACCAGGTTTATAATTAAATTAAATTAGTTAAACTAATGACCCTGACACGCAGGCCCCACCATCCAGGTTTGACCTGGACCGCCCAGTTGACTTGCTGACGTCTCTGTGACGTCATGCTGACGTAGTAAATAATTTCTGTATTTAAAATAATTCAGAAAATCCAGAAATTGCCTAAACTTCTAAAAATCATAGAAATTAATCTATAGCTCCAAATAAAAAGATATATATATGAAAAATTATCAGAAAAATTCAAGGAATCCATCTGTACCAGTTTCATGCATGTTTGAGCAATGCTTGTCCTCTGTTTTGGACAAAAAAATAAAGGGCATTTAAATAATCATATATGGAGTTGGAATTTGAATCATGTATTCAAACCAACTTCATTTAAATCATAGCTAGATGCATTGGCTCAAATCACAGCATATTGCCATGTCATGATCATGCATCATATTGTTGCATTGCATTGATTGTGTTCTTTCTCAGTTGTCGGTGTTTGTCCCCTCTCGATAGACGTGGTTTCGACGATGAGATCGATGACACCGATGAACAACTATAATATCTTCAGAAGTGCCAGGCAAGCAAAACCCCCTTGTTCATTTCGATACAATCCCACTCTCTCGCTCCTGCTCTCTTTCACTGCATTAGGACAACAACGATTCAACTGTTACATGTTGCGGTAGTTGAACCCCTTTATCCTTTGCATGACCTGTCATTGCCACAGTAAATAGATGAAACCCACTAGCATGAGTAGGAGTTGCTTGAGCCCTGATGGGCCTACTCATTCATGCTTGTTTGTCGTGCCTGCTACTGCTTAGAGTTGAGTCGGGTCTGATTCATCGGGAATGAATTGGAATGGTGTTGAACATGTCCTACTGTGTGTGAGCTAAGTGTGCGAACACGGTTTGGTAAAGGTATTGGTGAGAGGCCATGTAGGAGTACATGGTGGGTTGTCTCATTGAAGCCGTCCTCAGGAACTGAGTTCTGTGTTTGTGATCCATGAAATAGTTACTACCACACATTGGGATCCTTAATTGACTCTCTCGGCTTCTTGATCACCCTTGCCCTCTGTCCAGGAGTTGCAAAGTAGTTTCTGGTGTTTGTAGTATGCTGGGGGCCGCACGCAGCGCTGACCATAGGGGTGGGCTGTGTTGCGGTAGGCACGTGGCCGGGCCAGCCGGGCGCCCGTTTGGTGTCTCGAAACCCTGTACACATCGTTCGGGACCGTATGTGGAAACCTCGGCCGGACTCCCTGCGGATGGAACCTGAATAGGCGATAAACCTGGACTAGAGACTTGAGTGTTTAGGTAGGCCGTGGCCGACACCCTCGCTGGGCTTCCACTTGAAGGTTGCCGAGTACATGTCGTGTAAGCGGCGATAAGTGGTGAGAGCGTGTGTGAAGAAGTACACCCCTGCAGGGTTAACATCATCTATTCGAATAGCCGTGTCCGCGGTAATGGACTTCTGGGTTGCCTATAACAGTTCATAGACAAGTGAAAGTGGATACTCTAAAATACACAAGATAAGCGTGAGTACTATGGATGGCCTTCTTGTAGGGAGACGGAAGTGGATCCATAGTGGTGTATTGATATGGTGAATATGTGGACTCGTGTGCGCCACCTCAAAAGAGTTACTTGCAGTCGTAGTTCAGGATAGCCACCGAGTCAAAGCTGGCTTGCTGCAGTTAAACTCCACCACCCCCTTTATTGATACTGATGCATATGTAGTTAGTTCTGAAGTAAGTCTTGCTGGGTACATTTGTAATCACGTTTGCCTATTTTATGTTTTTGCAAAGAGACGCCAGTCTCGCTAATAGTTCCGTGTGGACTTCGACGTTTAGCTTGATACCTCAGCTACGATCTTGTGCCCTCGGCAGGATCTGGTAGTTAGTCAGGCTTCTCAGCCCTTTTCATTTGTAGATGTCTGTACTCAGACATGTTAAGCTTCCGCATGTGCTTTGACTTGTATGCTCTGAATGTTGGGTCATGAGACCCATGTTTGTAATATCTCGCTCCTCGGAGCCTAATGAATAAATACTTGAGTCGTAGAGTCTTGTTGTGATGCCATGTTGTATTTACACATATCGAGCTTATTGTGTGTATGATTGAAATGCTTGTTATGTGTGGGATCCGAAAATCTAGTTGTTTATCCTTGGCAGCCTCTCTTATGGGGAAATGTAGTCTAGTGCTTCTGAGCGATAGTAGTCCGCTACAGCACGGTTCACCGGAGTCCTGCTAGCCCAGCACTACTGCTCGGAACACTTGACTGGCCGGCATGTGATTCACGTCATTCCTGTGTCAGTCCCTTCGGGGAAATGTCACGCGGTGTTATCCGGAGTCCTGCCTAGCCTGCTACAGCCCGGATTTATACGTTGTAGACCGACATGCTCGATGTGATTCGTGTATGCCTGTCCTCATGGGTTAGTGTCGCCTTGGGTTCTCGACTAGCCATGTCGGCCCGGGTTCTTTGTCATACGGATGCTAGCGACACTATCATATACGTGAGCCAAAAGGTGCAAACGGTCCCGGGCCAGGTAAGGTGGCACCCGTGGGAGTACCGTGCGTGAGGCCGCAAAGTGATATGATGTGTTACATGCTGGATCGATGTGGCTTAGGATCGGGGTCCTGACAGCGTTGGTATCAGAGCCTGACTGCCTGTAGGATTACCAAGCCAACTGGTCGAAGTTGAGTCTAGAAATGCTTTAGTTATATAAGGGAATTGATTGTGGAAGGGAACGTAAGGCTCTTTTTACTCCTTATACCTCATGCCCTCTGATCTGAGTCATCCTTTTCCTTTCTACGGGGATTAAGAACTAGGCCTTCTCATCTATCTATCACGATGACGTGTTACTAAACCGTAGTTGCCTAGGATTGATGAGTTCAAGCCTCTGCTCAGTTTCTACTACTTCCGTGTGTTCATAGTTGGTCTCAGAACCTTGATATTGTGATGTTGAGTGGTTATGCCACCATTTTTGCAGGATGTCTCAAATCATTTTGAGCATTCACAGTCGTTATGTTGTCCGAGTCATCCTAGGTTTCTAAACAGTCTGATGCATTTGCAAATCCTTTCTTTTCGTTCCCAATGTCCTTTTGGTCAGAATAAGCACACTAATCGGTGAGTTGAGGTATTCTATTACCTCGACATATATGTTGAAGCTATTATTATGACCCCAGGTGTCTTAGGGAGTCACCTAGTAATCTAGCAATGCTTTGTGTTCCCGGTGTGATGATTCATGCCACCATTCTCAAAAGCATCCCGTGATGTTACTTGGTAGTAGGTATTCTACTCCCGGGTTTCTGAACCCGAGATTCACCCTACTTACTTCATGTTGGTAGTGCTTGCTAGTTCCTTTAGGATTTTAGTAACCTTGGTGATAGTCATCGAGGTCCTAGTATTTCCTTTTTCCAACTACCATGAACTGCTTATGGCAGAAGTTCTTTTGAACCAAAAGGTCACAACCAGAGTGCTCTTGATGAGTTATCCATTCTATATTGTGACTCTGCCAGCTCAACCTTTCTTGGGTTATCCGAAAGAAATATGTTGAATTCGTTCGACATGCTAATCAATGCATCCACAACTCAGAAAGTTATATGTTCCTTGAGTTGTCCCTACTTAGTTGTTCTGACCCTCGTCTATCAATTGATAGTCAAGAGTACGTGTGCATTCGTTCATCGATACCTATTACTCTTGTGGTCCGTCAAGCCATTCTATTCTAGAACGACTAGGAGAAACAAACTCTAGTACCTCATCCATATCCAGGATTGGGTCAAAGCAGTTGTGTTCCGCAGATCAAAATGCTAGTCCAGCTTTTGTTCTGTTCTACCTCGGAGTATTACCCCCTTTATGTCAGGATTGTCATGAGAATTGCGCCATCTCTCATGAATTTTTGACGCAGTGATACTTCTTGGCATCATTGTTCATTCCTTGGTCCCCGTGTTGTTGTAACCGGAATGCCGACAGATGAATCGTGATGTGTGAAATCAATACTCCTAGCAACTCTGTTGCTTGGTAGTTAATGGACAATACTCTCATTCCTAGCGTGTTGGTTATTAAATCATCATCCTAGGACTGGTCGTGCTACCAAGTCCATTTTTGTTGGTGCACCTTTCGATCGATGAGTTAGGATAGTGTCAATCCTTTCTTATTTGATCATATCGTCTTGCCCTGAAAAGCAAGATTGATCTCGAGCTTAGTATCATATCAGTGTTTCGTGATTTTCCGAATATCTTCTCGGAAGTATTACCAGGTTGTCACCTGACCGTTATGTTGTGTTCGTGATCAAGTTGGTTTTCTTATAAACCACCCCTTCTCCAAGAATCTGTGTTGGATACCCCTGAGCTAGTTGGTTAAGCTTAACAACAACTTGGAGAGTTGGAAGATAAAAGCTTGTCTGACTTAGTTTGTGTTAAGGGATATCCTTGTGTGTGTGTGTGTGTGTGTGTGTGTGTTGAAGAAAGATGATATCTCCATCGATTGGTCCTCGTGATCAGTTGTTCGATCTATTGCCTTGTCAAAGCTTTGACTCGAGTATGGGCTATCGTCGAGTCAAATCAGAACCAATGATGTTCGTAATGTTGTCTTACTCGTGGTTGATCCCTCGAGCATACACCATTACCTCTTTTGGTCTGACCAATGCTATCACCGTGTTCACATGATGGTGGAAGTCCAGTGATACGGAAATTTCGATGAGTTGTTGTTGGGCCCATCAGCAGCATTTTGTCTCCCCCCGTGATTCATGTTGAACATTACACTAGTATTGGAAACTTTGTAAGCATTGCCTTCATGTTCTGCTCATGAGGTATACGTTTGGATGAAAGGAGTGACTTCCTCTAATTCACGTGCATTTGGTGTAAGTTGCCGCCATGAATTTGAGGAAGGTTTGTTTTGTTTCCCCTGCAATCATCCCAAGTCAGTCATGCATACGTGTGAAGTATTTTATGGTTTGGTAGATTAATTACCTCCACTCCATCCGTATTCCTTAGCACACCAAGCCACTGATTGATTTGTTCAAGGAGAAGAAGTTCCTTCTTAAGAGCATGCCTTACACAAGGACTTCAATATCCTCGTTGATGGTTCCCACCCAGAACTCGGTAGTATTTCATTGTAAGACTACCATGTGGTCATGCTTGTCTGGGACAGCGTGTTCACATGTTTCTAGCGGAACCCGCTCATGTTTTGGAGCTTGCTATCGTAGTTCATTCCCGAGAATCTCGCAACCCCGTCTCGTCGGTTTGTGTTGCAAACTTTCTTTTCCAGACATGTTGTCTGAAATATCCTGTCTTCAACCAGATCTGAATCTCAGGCAGATATGATGGTTGGAACGTTTCCAACATTTGCATGTGGTTCCCAGCCTGCACCACCGTTGTGCCATCCTGTCATGGTCCCATCCATTTCCGGTGATAAGCAAGAGTCATCCATTGCGTTGTCTTCAACAAGGTAGTCCACATCATCCATTCTGGTATGGGTATGCCATCCCTTCGAATTCGTTCACATGATCGTTTGTGATTGCCTTAGGCTGGTACAAAGAATTTCAATGATCTTGTATCAAAAGTAATTCTTTTTGCCACTTAGGGGAATAGTTCTTCGAGTCACCTTCCCTGAGGTGCCCCGTTTCGTAACCATGGGAAATTCCCTCGCTACTTTGAAACCCTCGTCAAATTGTTTCTTCTGTCGCTCCTGATGCATGTCTTGCCTCTCAGCTCAAGGGATGTTTCCACGTCTCATTCCGTGAGTTGATCTTGTGTTCATTAAGACCGATGATCCATTCTTGTGAGTTTGTCTTGCTCTCTTGTCGCCATGTTGGATGAAGTTCTCAAAGCAAGACATCAAGATCAATATGATGGAACGAATCAACATCTTCGAGAAGAGCAACTGGATCATGAAGATCGTGTTAGTTTTGTGTCACCTCTGTCTTCTTACCTCACGTCTTGAATCTCGGGACGGGATTCTTGTTTAGTGGGGGTGAGTTGTCACAGCCCTAGAATTTGCTTGTCGTTAGTTGCATTAAGGCATCCATGTCATCATGTTTAAATTATTTTGAAACTTGAAATGGGAATTGATCGAACCCTAGCACTAGATCAAATCAAATAGGTTTAACATAAATCATTTTTCATTGAACCTGAAATGCCCTTCTAAAATGTTCATCACCTCTGCCTTGGTCTTAAACCACTGTCAAAAGTGATGCACAGAATTCTAGGTCACTCTAAGGTCACTGGATTAAATATTTAGTATCTGAGTTTGGGCATTTAAATTGTATAAAATAATTCAAATGCTCAAATAACCCCAAACTAAAATGTTCCATGCTGGATATATTCCAAGTAGTGGCCATGTGCAGTTTGGTGATTTTTGGAGTTGCCTAGGTATTTTAGAAATGCAACAAACTTACAGAAATAAAATTAAAACAGAAAAAAAATGAAATCCTTACCTGGCGCTCACCTGAGCAGCCCACCCACCTGGCCCAGGAAAGAAGCCGGCCCAGCCCACTTACCTCCTCGCTCGTCGTCTTCCTCCTGTTAGTAGGCAGGAGCGAACACACGCGCGCACCCGCGGAGCCCTCCACCTCCTGCTTCGCGCTGGAGGCTGCTCCTTCGTCCTAATCCGCGTCTGGAGACGCCCCAAGACCCCTCTCTCCTCTCCATCACTCGCTGCTCTCTCTCCCTCCTCTGGTTCTCTCCCCCTCGCTGTTCCCCTCCTCACCGAACCGCGCCGCTGCCACCGACGCCGTTCGCCGCGGCCACAGCCACCGCCTGACCTCCCTGATGCCTTCCAAAGCTCTGCCACGACCTACTCTTCCCCTTCACCGCGCCAAAAGACGTCGGGAGCCCTGCAGTGACGCCCTCGCCATCGTCTTCTTCCTCCGGACGCCGGAGATCGGCTTTGTCGTTTCGCCCGCACCAGACCGCCCCCGAGCCCGCTTCAGCGTCCCCTGCACTCGATGTGAGCTCCGCCGTCTTTCCCCCTCCTCCCAGAGCTCGTTCCTGTCTTCTAGCCGTGCCAGCCTCCATACCCGAGCGCCGCCGTTCGCCATGGTCGTTGCTCCTGCAGCCACCATGCACCTCCACTCGAACTTGTGCCTCCGGCGTGCTCCTGGAGCAACGTCGAGTCCAACGCAGCCTCTAGATAGCCTCCTCGTGCACTGAAACCACGCGGCCACACATGCCCGAACTCCGGCGGCCGCAAAAGATCTCGCCGCCGCCAGCTCCGGCCACCCCAGGCCTGGCTACTGCCACCGGGCGACGCGCTGAAATGCCAGCTACCCGTAGAGACCAACCGCGACTCAAACCGCGGCCTGTGCGCGAAACCCGAGCAACTCCGGCGAGCTGCTGCCACGGTTTTGGTCGCCGCCGGCTTAACTCCGGCCGTGCCGACGTGGCACCATTATTAGTGGCTAATGACGCCACTAAACTAACCCCTGGGTCACTGACGTGTGGGCCCCAGGCCACTAATGAACCAGGTTTATAATTAAATTAAATTAGTTAAACTAATGACCCTGACACGCAGGCCCCACCGTCCAGGTTTGACCTGGACCGCCCGGTTGACTTGCTGACGTCTCTGTGACGTCATGCTGACGCAGTAAATAGTTTCTGTATTTAAAATAATTCAGAAAATCCAGAAATTGCCTAAACTTCTAAAAATCATAGAAATTAATCTATAGCTCCAAATGAAAAGATATATATATATATACATATATATATATATATATATGAAAAATTATCAGAAAAATTCAACGAATCCATCTGTACCAGTTTCATGCATGTTTGAACAATGTGTGTCCTCTGTTTTGGACAAAACAAATAAAGGGCATTTAAATAATCATATATGGAGTTGGAATTTGAATCATGTATTCAAACCAACTTCATTTAAATCATAGCTAGATGCATTGGCTCAAATCACAGCATATTGCCATGTCATGATCATGCATCATATTGTGGCATTGCATTGATTGTGTTCTTTCTCAGTTGCCGGTGTTTGTCCCCTCTCGATAGACGTGGTTTCGACGATGAGATCGATGACACCGATGAAGAACTGTAATATCTTCAGAAGTGCCAGGCAAGCAAAACCCCCTTGTTCATTTCGATACAATCCCACTCTCTCGCTCCTGCTCTCTTTCACTGCATTAGGACAACAACGATTCAACTGTTACATGTTGCGGTAGCTGAACCCCTTTATCCTTTGCATGACCTGTCATTGCCACAGTAAATAGATGAAACCCACTAGCATGAGTAGGAGTTGCTTGAGCCCTGATGTGCCTACTCATTCATGCTTGTTTGTCGTGACTGCTACTGCTTAGAGTTGAGTCGGGTCTGATTCATCGGGAATGAATTGGAATGGTGTTGAACATGTCCTACTGTGTGTGAGCTAAGTGTGCGAACACGATTTGGTAAAGGTATTGGTGAGAGGCCATGTAGGAGTACATGGTGGGTTGTCTCATTGAAGCCGTCCTCAGGAACTGAGTTCTGTGTTTGTGATCCATGAAACAGTTACTACCACACATTGGGATCCTTAATTGACTCTCTCGGCTTCTTGATCACCCTTGCCCTCTGTCCAGGAGTTGCAAAGTAGTTTCTGGTGTTTGTAGTATGCTGGGGGCCGCACGCAGCGCTGACCGTAGGGGCGGGCTGTGTTGCGGTAGGCACGTGGCCGGGCCAGCCGGGCGCCCGTTTGGTGTCTCGGAACCCTGTACACATCGTTCGGGGCCATATGTGGAAACCTCGGCCGGACTCCCTGTGGATGGAACCTGAATAGGCGATAAACCTGGACTAGAGACTTGAGTGTTTAGGTAGGCCGTGGCCGACACCCTCGCTGGGCTTCTGCTTGAAGGTTGCCGAGTACATGTCGTGTAAGCGGCGATAAGTGGTGAGAGCGTGTGTGAAGAAGTACACCCCTGCAGGGTTAACATCATCTATTCAAATAGCCGTGTCCGCGGTAATAGACTTCTGGGTTGCCTATAACAGTTCATAGACAAGTGAAAGTGGATACTCTAAAATACGCAAGATAAGCGTGAGTACTATGGATGGCCTTCTTGTAGGGAGACGGAAGTGGATCCATAGTGGTGTATTGATATGGTGAATATGTGGACTCATGTGCGCCACCTCAAAAGAGTTACTTGCAGTCGTAGTTCAGGATAGCCACCGAGTCAAAGCTGGCTTGCTGCAGTTAAACTCCACCACCCCCTTTATTGATACTGATGCATATGTAGTTAGTTCTGAAGTAAGTCTTGCTGGGTACATTTGTACTCACGTTTGCCTATTTTATGTTTTTGCAGAGAGACGTCAGTCTCGCTAATAGTTCCGTGTGGACTTCGACGTTTAGCTTGATACCTCAGCTACGATCTTGTGCCCTCGGCAGGATCTGGTAGTTAGTCAGGCTTCTCAGCCCTTTTCATTTGTAGATGTCTGTACTCAGACATGTTAAGCTTCCGCATGTGCTTTGACTTGTATGCTCTGAATGTTGGGTCATGAGACCCATGTTTGTAATATCTCGCTCCTCGGAGCCTAATGAATAAATACTTGAGTCGTAGAGTCTTGTTGTGATGCCATGTTGTATTTACACATATCGAGCATATTGTGTGTATGATTGAAATGCTTGCTATGTGTGGGATCCGACAATCTAGTTGTTTATCCTTGGCAGCCTCTCTTATGGGGAAATGTAGTCTAGTGCTTCTGAGCGATAGTAGTCCGCTACAGCCCGGTTCACCGGAGTCCTGCTAGCCCAGCACTACTGCTCGGAACACTTGACTGGCCGGCATGTGATTCACGTCGTTCCTGTGTCTGTCCCTTCGGGGAAATGTCACGTGGTGTTATCCAGAGTCCTGCCTAGCCTGCTACAGCTCGGGTTACCGGAGTCCTGTTAGCCCAGTGCTACAGCCCGGATTTATACGTTGTTGACCGACATGCTCGATGTGATTCGTGTATGCCTGTCCTCATGGGTTAGTGTCGCCTTGGGTTCTCGACTAGCCATGTCAACCCGGGTTCTTTGTCATATGGATGCTAGCGACACTATCATATACGTGAGCCAAAAGGCGCAAACGGTCCCGGGCCAGGTAAGGTGGCACCCGTGGGAGTACCGTGCGTGAGGCCACAAAGTGATATGATGTGTTACATGTTGGATCGATGTGGCTTAGGATCGGGGTCCTGACAAAGACCAATGGATCCTACGGCCCATAGAAGGCCCATGGATCATACGGCCCGTAGAAAGTCCATGGATCCTACGGCCCGTAGAAGGCCCATGGATCCTACGGCCCGTAGAAGGCCCATGGATCCTACGGCCAATAGAAGGCCCATGGATCCTACGGCCCGCAGGCAGCCCATGGTTACAATAGTCCATGTGTTGCCATGATTATTGTGGCCTAGTTACCAAAAATAGGTTATTGTGGCCACTAGAAAAACCCATAAAAAGAACTGCAGTGACTACAAGCAAACAACTAAATAAGACTATAAGGAAATAAATAAGCAAGCAGCTAACGCTAGCCTATTATAGCTATTACACATATTACATCCATTGGGCATCAAAGTTCGCCACCAGTGCAAATATAGGGAACAAAGCAGCATATTAATTACATACACTGGCCGTCAAAATTGGCCACCAGTGCAAATAAACGTGGCAGCAAAACAAGTCTATAACTGAAACAACTTCAGAAGAGCTCAAGAAACGTTATCCTGGGTATCCACCATGCCGACAATAAGCTTAGCAAGCTTATTAGCTTTGTCCTGTTTGGCGCTAAAATCCTCCAATGCTTGTTGTTGCACCCGAAAGTATGCATCTGAATGCTCCAGGGACTTCCGCGGTCCTTCCGCTTCTTGTCGCGGTACAACTGATCGATGTCTTTCAGCTTGTAGTTGATACTCAAGAAACCGAACTGATTCAGACAGTGAGTTGAATAGCTTGTGCAAGCGGTAGTGGCCAGTAACTCGATCAGTAAACCAAGACAGGACTTTGGGGTTGCCTCACTGTCTTCAAGATAGTTTCCTTAGCTGTTTTATCAGCTTTGTTGGAGACCAACAAGGATGTCTCACGACCTTGAACCTTATTTGCATTACTTACTTTATCATTGCTTAATAAGGCACTCTTCCCCAATATTCTTTCAGCATTCTAAAGGAAGAAACAAGCAGGCACATAACAGGTTTAGCATGTACTAGTATATGAAACTCATTTCGGTGAACCAGTTCATTAGTAAGGTGGACAAGATTAAACTACCAAGTCTTATATTGCCAAGTAGTACACTATAAAAGCATCAAACAAACATATATCTATGTCCTATGGTCACTGCATTGTCTTGCCAAATCAAAATATAGACACGGTTCAAATCATATCAGTTCAAGAGAAAGCAGCACTAAAAGAATACAAAGTGTGGGAAACTACACGGCACAACAAGATTGCAGATGGTTACCACGGGTCTACATGTACAACAACACTATTGGCCCTGTTATGATGCTAGTAATGTGCATGATATGAGAAGTCAACTGTATACACAATTGAAACTGAAATCAACAGAGCTATTTATAAGAGCAAACCTGTTAAAGAAACATGCGTAAACATACCTGTTGTGCCATTGCAGTTTCCATTGGATCGTTCAATTTAAAAATAAGTTTGTATGAGTAAATACAGTGATACAATAGCAAAGCAGTATGCATGATAGCAATGGAATCTTAAATGAGAACAGTTGTTCTTCAGGTTTAAGCACTTGTTCTACATGAACAGAGTACAGTAAGACGCAAGCATATAGTACTTAAAATAAAATGAGCTCATAGGCCTTACCACATTCTTGGTTCGGGACCAGTAAAGAACAAGGCGTTCCCAGTCATCGTCCAGTAAATGTGTCTCAGGAGAACATAAGGGAATTTGATGAGTTTCTTTGCCAGTGAAGTACGTTTTCTTCAGGTAATTCCAATACTGCCACCAAGCATTCTTGAAGATAGCAGTGGTTACCTCATCCTGAGTTTCGAAATCGGTCCTTCTCTATAGAGAAAAATGGGAAAATTTGCTGTATTATAACCATCATGTAGGTAGAATGTATGGGACAAAGCAAAGTAATTGCCATGCATAACATTACTTACATATAACTCCTGGACAAACACCTGCAACTGGCATTTTCCTTCATCTTCAGTATAATATTTCCATGATGGGAAGATACGCACATAGGATTTAACAACATCAAATATGGTAGATGCTAAACTATGAATGGCTGGTTGTGCTTCCTCCACAGGAATAGGTGTACTAACTGGTGGAGTTGGGGTTCGCCGTGGTAGTACTGGCGCTTTGGGCACTGGAGCTGCCTTACTAACTGCTCTTGTTTGGGAGCTCTGTGGTGGAGATGGTGATGTGTCAACAGGAACTGGGTTACTATCTGCTGGGGTTAGGGTTAGATTGGGTGAAGCTGGTTCTCTGTCCATCGCAGTAGGGGTAAAATCTATGAGAGCCTGGGTTATGTATGGTAGGGCTGGTTCTCGTGCATGTACAACCGGGGTGCTATCTCCACCAAGAGGTAGCACTATTTTATTTGAAGGCCATGTTTTTACTCCGCTAGATAATGCCATCACCCGCTCCAATTCAAATGGCTGATAAACAGGAAACATAGTTGAATGTACAAACATTGTATGAGAGATAGATGCAATAGATAGTGTGGAAAAAAGAGCGCATTAAATAGTTGACATGTATATTGTTTAACTAAAACGGATAGCATGACATAATTTCACATATATGATGTCTATCTAAATTGGATAACATAGCATAACATAATTCAAAGATATGATGACTAACTAAATAGGATCGTATGACATAATCCACATACATGTTATCTAAGTAACCAGGATCGCATGATTTAATTCACATATGTGATTTATATGCTAAGCGGAGGGCATTCGCATATATGATATCTGAACTAAGAACATGGTGTTGAATATTGTGTATATGATGTCTAAACTATGCAATGCAAGACACCATATGCATGATATGAGCAGTAGAACCGTGCCAAGTTAGAGCATACACCTCGGTGGGGGAATAGGACTGGTCATCTGTCTCTGAATCCATCTCTGAATCCATCTCTCAGGAGCTATCGGGACCCAACAAGAGATCTGCTTCGCCAGGCAGCACTGTCTGCTGTGAAGGCCTTGTTTTCACTCCAGATTTTTCCATCACCCACTCAAATGGTTGATTCACAGGAAGAGTAGTTTAATGTACAAGCATTGTCGACAAATGGAAATTTAATGAAGAAAAGGATGGGCTAGATATCATTCAAATATATGATGCCCGGTTAAACAGGATGGCATTGCACATTTCACATATATTATGGCTGGCTAAAAGACATAAGACTGCGTAGATGCTATATATGATGTCGAAAGTAGGCACTGAAAGGCAACATATGCATGGTATGACTAACATCATCATGCCAAGTTAGAGCAAACACCTTGGGGGGTAAATAGGAGTGGTCAGCTACGTCTGAATCTGCCTTAGAATAGATATCTTCCTATGGATTACAATCTAGAGAGGGGAGTGGGGGAGAGGGTTTGCCATTGAACCCACCATGAGCGATGTCTGCATGACATTGTATTGCCCCACAAAACTCTTCTATTTTTCTCTACATGTTCAACATGACTATGTACAATATCTGACATGCATACAAAAAATATATGGTGAGAATATGTAAGGAGAGCATGCAAAAATCTAGAGTAATGGTAACAACTAGTGGATGGATCCAAAAATAATGATAACAGGCTGATGATTTCTTTAATTTAATAAAAAAACAGCTGATGATCGCTTTACTATTTGTTTCCCACCCAAGTTGAACAACATAGGCATACCCTAGGTGAACCAGATATTAGATAGAGATACTATTCATTGCTGCCTCGATATGTGCCCCACAACTAATTTAGTACTCAAGTTTGAACATCAATTTGGACCTTACTTGGAGTCTAAGAGGTGAACATGACAATAAAGTAGCAGGTAATGTTAAGCAATGCATAACATAAGCAAAAACAAAAGAGTGCAACCTCTCTTGTGGACCCGTGTACTCCTCAGGTTCATCTGCTGAGTCAACGATGGTGACGCCGTTGCGGTGGGTTCCGGCGGCAGGAGATCTGAGGCGGCGAAAGATGGTGAGGAGTCGTGATGTCTTGTTTGTTGGATGCTTCTGTCGATAGAGCAGCTCAGCTGAGGTGGACGGCATCACGGCAGGAGCAGGACAAACCACACAAAGTTTTCTTCGACACCTACCTGTAACTGAAGTAATTCTGTAAGGGCTCATTTGGCTTGCATGATTCTAAAAACGCAGGGATAGGAGGAAAAACACCGGAATAGGATAGGAATGCACATGGGAAACAGAGCATTTGTGAACATAGGATTTCTGTCAGCTTGGGTGTTTGGTTCATAGGAATTGGAGGAGCAGGGGAATGCAAAGAAACATGGCCAAAATAAAGTGAAACCATATGAAAGCGTGTACAGTTACAATGTTATTCTGCCACTAATGCACTTGGTCTTGTTTTCATGCATAGGATTTTGAAAAGTAGGTCCAGGTGGATGTTTTGCTCCATTCCTTTCAACAAAATTCATGAATAATTGAATAGTAGAGTGCCATAGGAAAATTTCCTATTGCTATGTTTTCCCGTTGAACCACAATAGCCCTAATGGATCGACATGAATGTAGAGTAATAAATGATGCACCAAGTGTACAACCTCTTTGCCGTAGCCGTGTCGACCTCAACATCATTGGGTTGGTCGCTGAAGAAGTTGAGGCAGAGGTGGCTGTCGGAGGTGTGGAGGAAGATCTGAGGAATCTGTAGACGGCGTCTAGGGCACTGCTCTATTGTGATGGATCGTTCCATCTTTGGAGCAGCTCCGGTGAGCCGTAAGATGTCAAGGCTGAATCAGCACAAGACAAACATCGTTAATATCAAGTGGGATTCTAATAGCATCTCCAATAGATGACGTAAAATGCAATACCAAAAAGTGATAGATGTAAAATTTACATCACCAAAAACCACCTGACTACAACAGATGAGGTAAAAACTGTTGACTTTGAACTTAACTGTCAGAACTGAAATTTACTGTGGAATCTGAATGTTACTGTCGAAACTAAACGCAATGGTAGCAGAGAGGCACTTCACATGGGATAGTTTAGGGAGGGCCAGCAGTTCATCTTCAACCTGCACCCCCTGAGCCGCCAGCCACCACCGGCCGAACCCCGCGCCGCCTCGCCGTCTCGAAACAACTCCCCACCGCCGGTCCGCCGCCGCCTCGCCGCCTCGAAACAACTCCCCACCGCCGCCTCGCCACCCCGAAAAAACTCCCCACCGTCGGTCCGCCGCTGCCCTGGCTAGCCCTCTAGCCCCCCCCTCGAGGTCAGATGCGTAGGTGCTGAGGACTTTGTCGGAACAGCTGAGGACTTTGGAGGAGTTGAGGATTTGGGAGGAGCAGCAGCAGCATGAGGAATTGGTCTTGAGGACTTTGAAGATTCTGGCCGTGAGGGCACAGCTGAGGAACTTGGACGTGAGGGCATTGTTGGTGAAGCACTTGGCTTGCGCGCAGGCTTCTTTTCCATAGATCTCTTTGGCTTGACAGAGGCCTCAGTGGCAGCAGCAGCAGCAGAGTCTTCGTTGAATTTCCTCACTGCTTCTTTTGCTTGCTTGGCCAACTTGGCTTGGCGCTTGGCCCATTCTTCAGGAAAGTTCTCACCACGTTTGATACTAGTGGGATCTGCCACTTGGCCAGATGCCAATGGGGCTCTTGGGCATGGAGGATTAAGCGCTAATTTCTTCATATACTTTGGAGTTACATACCTGTACTCCCTCCATTCTCGTGCCCATCTCCTTTCAATCCTCTGTATGCGCACCTTGCGCTGATTTTTATCTTCTTTGCCAAACTTGGCCTCATCTGGTGTGCAGTATTCTTTGTAAATGTCCTCAGGGATTTCAAAAGCAGTCATGACCTCAGGCTTCTTTCCTCCTTTCTGTGGCCTTTTACCTTCAGCCACTTTCTTCAGTTGAGGAATTTGAACAATCGAATTCTCTGAAGAAGTATGGAACTTTTCTTCGAGGAATGCTGCAAATGAGTTAAGTTGATGAGAACCTAGTAATTCAGCAATGGACATGTGTACCCGTGAATAGAGTATAATTGCGAGGAATTTGGAGAGGTCGTATGTGTTCTCAGAGGGTTTTTCAAAAAGAACAAGTTTGTGGAATTTGACCAGATGAGTCTTGAAGAATTTCACTAAGCATGCTTTGTCTTAGGTTCCAGAGTTGTATAGATTGAGGATCCACACAATTGAGGAATCTTGAAGAAAAATGATGCTTAGAGAAACGAATCAAGAACAGATGACTTGTGAGGTGTTTTGTGTGTGAAAATTTGAAGAATAAAACACCTTTGAAGATTTTGTAGAAAACTTTCGAATCAAAGAGGGCAGTAAAAGTAACTTTTAATTACCCTGAATGAAGAACACGATGAACACAGAGATGGAGAAGTGAAGTTCGTCGATGTAGATCTTCCACGCCCTAACTTGGCGGAGGAAGACGTCTACGGCGGTGGCAGAGTGAAGATTTCCGCGGTCGGCGCGAGTACGACGGTAACGAGGTCGAGGTAGTGAAGCTCTTCCTCACCGGCGACGATGGAGTAGCGGCGGCGCTAGGGTTTGGGAAGCTCGAGCGGGAGAGAGAGAGTTCGAGCAGGGTAAAGGAAGTGAGGAAGGGGACGGGGGTATTTATAGCCACGGTGAATAACTGTTCGCCCGAAGATTTTGGGACGAACGTGCCCCTGACCCTTCTCCTTCGCACGACATGTGTCACCCACGTACAGTGTAGTGGAGATCGTGTAAGATCGTGGGTGAGTAGAATAATGTATCGTGGGATGCGGAACGGTTTGAGCGGCAAAACCGAAACTTTGGATAAGATTAGTTTTAACGATCCGTTCGCAATTTCTTCAGCTGACAAGGACACAGTGAAGATTTTGAACGAGTTTCAAATAGAACGCACATGAAGAATTTATGAATAGATTTGGTTGAGTATAGCATAGAGGGGGAAGGGTCCGATCACATTCACTTAGCAGAAAAACCAACTTGAAGAAATAGCTATAAGTGAATGCTGTAGAGGACAAAAACTCATATATAAATATATAGCCAAAAAACGGAACAAGTGAAGATTTTGCAAAGTTGAAGAATTTGAAAAACTGAGGAAAAACTCAAATTGAAGATTTTCAACTTTGGTGGTGGCGTGACCCACCGTATAAGAATGACGATTTCAGACACCGTGTACAATTGTCGTAGGGTTCTGACAATCAATTTCTTCATTAATTTCTTCACACTTAGAGTGTTATTCTTCATTGATTGAAGAAAAACGTTTCTTCATGTGTTGCACATCTAAGTCATCAATTTTGCATAGGTGTTAGGATGTGTGCCTTTTTCAAAGTACATTCGAAGACTCTAAGATATTTAGCTCACACCGCAACTTGCTAAATCTCTTCTCATCCAAGGGCTTTGTGAAGATATCAGCTAGCTGTTCTTCAGTCTTCACATGCTCAATAGAAATGTCGCCCTTCAACACATGATCACGAAGAAAATGATGATGAATCTGAATGTGCTTTGTCTTCGAGTGCTGAACTGGGTTGTGAGCAATCTTGATGGCACTCTCATTGTCACAGAGGAGAGGCACATTCTTCACGTTGACACTATAGTCCTTGAGAGTTTGCTTCATCCATAGTAGTTGAGCACAGCAAGAACCAGCAGCAATGTACTCAGCTTCAGCAGTAGACAGTGATACGTAGTTCTGTTTCTTCGAGGACCAACAGACCAAAGATCGTCCGAGGAAATGACATGTACCAGATGTTGACTTACGGTCCACACGATCACCAGCATAGTCAGAGTCAGAATATCCAATGAGATCAAAATCCGAGCCCTTGGGATACCATAATCCTAGTGTTGGTGTGTGAGCTAGATATCGAAGAATATGCTTCACAGCCTTATGGTGTGATTCCTTCGGTGCAGCTTGAAATCGGGCACACATGCAAACACTGAGCATTATATCTGGCCTAGATGCACATAAGTACAATAAGGAACCAATCATGGAGCGGTATACCTTATGATCGAAGTCGATACCATTTTCATCAGTGCACAGATGACCATTTATGGGCATAGGAATTTTGATGCCTTTGCAATCTTGCATGCCGAATTTCCTCAGTACATCCTTGAGGTATTTCTCCTGAGATATGAATATGACATTGCGTTGTTGACGAATTTGAAGACCTAAGAAGAATTTCAACTCTCCCATCATAGAAATTTCATATTCCTCTCTCATCATATAACCAAATTCGTCACTATAACGTTGGTTAGTACAGCCAAAGATAATATCATCAACATATATTTGGCACACAAACAGTTCACCATCATAAGATTTAGTAAAGAGAGTAGGATCGAGTGAACTGGGTGTGAAGCCATTCTTCATGAGGAATTCCTTCAAAGTATCATACCACGCCCGAGGGGCCTGCTTGAGGCCATAGAGGGCCTTATTGAGTCTGAAGACTTTGTCAGGATTCTTTGGATCTTCAAAACCTGGGGGTTGAGCAACATATACTTCTTCCTCAAGCTTACCACTAAGGAATGCACTTTTCACATCCATTTGATATAAGACGATATCATGATGGTTAGCATAAGCAAGTAATATGCGAATAGCCTCAAGTCTAGCAATAGGTGCAAAAGTTTCATCGAAATCAACTCCTTCAACCTGTGTGTAGCCTTGAGCTACTAGTCGTGCCTTATTCCTCACCACAAGGACATTTTCATCTTGCTTGTTGCGGTAGATCCATTTTGTGCCAATGATATTGTGCTTGCGAGGATCTGGACGTTTGACCAGTTCCCAGACGTTGTTGAGCTTGAATTGATGTAATTCTTCTTGCATGGCCTGAATCCACTCAGGCTCCAGAAATGCTTCATCTACCTTTGCGGGCTCTGTGATAGAGACAAAGGCATAGTGCCCACAAAAGTTAGATAGATGTGAAGCTTTTGAGCGGGTAAGAGGACATGGTGCTCTAATGTCATCGATGATCTTCTCCACTTGCACTTCTTTTGCAACGCGAGGATGAGCTGGTTGTCGTTGAGGAATTTGATCAGCATTTTCTTCAGCATCAATTTCCTCAGCATTTTCCTCAGGTGCATCAGCTTGACGTTCTTCACGTTCTGGAATGAATTCTTCAACAGATTCTTTAGTAGGAATGGCATCTTCAGTAGCCTTGAACTTGATAGAATCTTCAGGTGCTGGTTCATCTAACACAGAAGGTAGGTGCTCTCTTTGCGAGCCATTAGTTTCATCGAACCGCACATCCACAGTTTCAACAACCTTGTGAAGAACGTTGTTGAAGACTCTCTAGGTGTGCGAGTCCTTTCCGTAACCAAGCATAAAACCTTCATGTGCTTTCGGTGCAAATTTTGAGTTGTGATGAGGATCTCTAATCCAGCATTTAGCACCGAAGACTTTGAAATAACTCACATTGGGTTTCTTGCCAGTGAGGAGTTCATAGGCAGTCTTCTTGAAAAATTTGTGAAGATATACTCTGTTGATGATGTGGCACGCAATATCAATTGCATCAACCCAGAAACGACGAGGCGTTTTGTACTCATCGAGCATAGTGCGAGCCATCTTAGCAAGAGTCCTGTTCTTGCGCTCCACGACGCCATTCTATTGAGGAGTATAAGGAGCAGATAACTCATGAGTAATACCAAGTTCATCAAGATAGTCATCGAGACCCGAATTCTTGAACTCAGTTCCATTGTCACTTCTGATGTGCTTGATCTTCACACCAAAGTTGGTTGAAGCCCTCGAGGAAAATCGTTTGAAGACTTCCTGCACTTCATGTTTGTAAGTAACAAGGTGTACCCATGTGTAACGAGAGTAATCATCAGCAATAACAAAACCATATTGAGATGCTTCATTTGAAATGGCAGAATAATGATTAGGACTGAAGAGATCCATGTGAAGCAATTCAAATGGACGAGTAGTGGTCATGATAGTCTTCGCTGGATGCTTGGCCTTCGTCATCTTTCCAGCTTCACAGGCACCGCACAAGTGACCCTTGAGGAATTTTACATTCTCAATGCCAATGACATGCTTCTTATTTGCAAGCGTGTGCAAATTCCTCATGCCTGCATGACCAAGTCGTCGATGCCATAGCCATCCTTCTCAAGCTTTTGCAAGTAGGCACACGACTGGTTGTGAACCTGTAGAGAAATCAACAATATACAAGTCTCCTCTCCTAAAGCCTTCGAAGACTTTGGAATTGTCAGCTTGCATAATCACAACACAACGATACTTGCCAAAGACAACAACCATATCAAGATCACAAAGCATTGGGACAGACATAAGGTTGTATCCTAAGGACTCAACAAGCATGACTTTGTCCATGTGTCGATCCTTTGTGATTGCAACCTTACCTAGACCCAATACCTTACTTTTTCCTGTGCCAGCGAAGATGATATGCTTCAGATGCGATGGTGATAAGGGAGCGTCCATCAATAGATTCTTGACACCAGTCATGTGATTTGTACATCCACTGTCGAGGACCCACTCAGTGGCTTTAGGTTGATCATCCTGCAGATGAATTAGTGCAGCTTACGAACTTCATATACTTCATCAGTGAAGAATATGATATCACAATTCATCAGATTAATTTCATCAAGTAGTAAGACAAATAAAGTAGTAGGAGGACGTGTGAAATGAAAGTTCATTTCTTCATGATTATCTTGCGTCCTTTCAGGCAGTTTTCAAGTCTCCAGCAAATTCTTCAGATGTTTGAGCATGTCTGGAGACCTGACCCTGCAGAAGAGATTAGTTCTTTTTCTTCACAACCCACATCTGAAGGGGTAGAAAAGAGTTCATCACTCTGCGAGCTCCATATGAGAATGATGGCATAAAAGCCAATCCATTTTGTTTCACATAAGAGTGGTTAGGGTAAGCATATGAATAAGCAGAGAAATTCTTCGAGGACTTATGAACATAATAATTAGAAGAATAATGCTCATAGTCATAGCCCTTGGCTCTTCCCTGCGAAACAGAGTTGTTAGCACGATGATGTTCATATGAGGACTTTGATCCTTTTGAGGAATTTGATCCACGTGAGGAATTTGGTCCGTATAAGGACTTGGATCCATATGAAGAGTTTGGTCCATGTGAAGAATTTGATCTGGGGTTCCTATTCTTCACAGGTGGTGTTATGAGGACATTCACCTGAAGACTTTCAAGACACCTTTTGGGAACCCAGATTTTCTTCATAGGGGAACCATTCCTGCAGTTAGTGCCAACATATCTAGCAAATACTTCACCATTCTGATTTTTGAACAACTTATAGTTGGAGTCAAATGACTCATCAGAAGAATGAGAAGATTCACATGTATAGCCAGATAAATTAGATGGATCAACTGGAGGTCCCTTTGCAGCAACCCATGAGGTTTTGGGGTACTGCTCAGGCTTCCAATATGTACCATCTGCATTGAGTTTCCTCTCAAAGGCAATACCCTCTTTCCTAGGGTTGCTATTGAGGATCTGCTTTTTAAGCACATCATAAAGAGTCTGATGCCCTTTGAGGCTTTTGTACATGCCTGTCATGTACAATTCCTTCAGCCTTGCATCGTTAGTGATACTAGCAATGTCCTCAGATGAGGAATTAGTGATAGCAGAGGCAGGTGAAGAATTTGTAGTATTATAAGCATTTGAACATTCAGGTGAAGAATTAGCAGATTCACGTTCAATGCATTTCAAACATGGAGGGACAAATTCTTCCTGAGCAGCGCTGATTTGTTGAGCAAGTAATGAATCGCGCTCCTTTTGAAGATCTTCATAACTCACTCTTAGCTTCTCAAGATCATGCTTTCTTTGAAGAAATTCATAAGAAAGCTTCTCATGATCAGATAAGAGGGTGTTATGTTGATCTTGAAGGGAGTCATACTTAGTATGAAGTCTCTGAAGACTTTCAGCCAAAGCTTTTGACTGATCCATTTCTTCACCCAACATATCATCGCTTTTATTTAGCATGTGTTGAACCTTTTCCAAGGCTATTTGTTGTTTAATGGCAAGGGAAGCAAGTTTGACATAGCTTGGTCCAAATTCATCACCAGATTCATCATCACTTGACTCAGATAGGTAGCATTCAGTTACCTCAGTACTTTTTGCCATAAGGCATGATGAATAGGATGATGATTCTAGTTCAAATGTCATCGCTTTGAGAGATTCCTTGAAGTCCTCAAACCAAGGATCATGACGGGTTCGATGACCTTCATAGACCTCAGAGAGATGGTCCCAGATAAGCTTCGAATGATCAAGATGCATGACGTTCCTGAACTGATTTTGAGACAGACAGGAGCAGATGATGTCCTTCGCCGTGAGGTTGAGAAGAGTGTACTTGCGAATGTCATCAGCTCCCGCCGTCTTGCACAGATCGGTAAGACCAATCTCAGTGACGGTCCACAGTTTGCTGTTCATCGCCATGAGGCGCTTCTTCATCATGGCCTTCCACTTGGGATACTCGTGACCGTCAAAGATAGGGCATGTCACTTTCTTCATACCTGCGATCCACATAACTAAAACTCCAGGCGGTTAAACCAAAATCACACAGAACAAGGGAGTACCTTGCTCTGATACCAATTGAAAGTGCGTTATATCGACTAGAGGGGGGTGAATAGGCAATTTTTATGAATTCTTCACTGAGGAATTTGCTAGTGAGGAAATTCCTTAGCGAAGAACTACTTGCAGCGGAATAAGTACTCAGAAGTAAACATAACAGAAGACAAGCTTAGTCATCATGATGAAATGAAAACAAGCACAGAGTACAGAAAGCGTAGTCACAGGATAACACAAGATGAAGACAAACAGACTGAAGAAATTGAACTGAGGAAATTGACAAAGTCTTCAGTCAAAGTATTCAAACACAGATATGACAAGCACACAACACAATACTGTTGGGGAACGTAGTAATTTCAAAAAAATCCTACGCACACGCAAGATCATGGTGATGCATAGCAACGAGAGGGGAGAGTGTTATCTACGTACCCTCGTAGACCGTAAGCGGAAGCGTTATATCAACGCGGTTGATGTAGTCGTACGTCTTCACGATCCGACCGATCCAAGCACCGAAAGCACGGCACCTCCGAGTTCTGCACACGTATGGCTTGGTGACGTCCTCACCTTATCGTTCCAGCAAGAGGGGCGAAGTAGTAGATGAGTTCCGGCAGCACGACGGCGTGGTGACAGTGTTGGTGAAGAACAATCTTCGCAGTGCTTCGCCTAAGCACTATGAAAAACTATGACGGAGGATGAACTAGAGGAGACGGGGTTGCCGGCACACGGTTTGGTGTTTCTTGATCTGTCTTGGGTGCTAGCCCTACCCCTCTATTTATATGTTGAGCCTTGGGGTCGAAACTTGGAGTAAAAGCCTCCACAAAGTCGGTTTCACCCGAAAGGCAAGAGTCCTTCTCGGACTCCAGGGCCAGACGCCAGGGTTCCCGGCGTCTGGACCCAGACGCCAGGGACCCTCGCGTCTGGCCCCTGGACTCCGAAAAACTTCCTTTTGCGCTTTTCGAAAACCTTGTGGGCTTTCCCCATTGGCCCAGAGAAAGTGTTCTCGTGCCCAAACATTTCAGGAAACATCCGAAACCCCTTCCGGTGAATTCCGGAACCCTTGCGGAGATCAAACACTACTATCCACATATCAATCTTTACTTCCGGACCATTCCGGAGTTCCTCGTCATATCCGTGATCTCATCCAAAACTCCGAACAACATTCGGTCACCAACATACATAACTCATAGTACTATAACATCAACGAACGTTTAAGCGTGCAGACCCTACGGATTCGAGAACTATGTAGACATGACCGAGACACATCTCTTGTCAATAACCAATAGCGGGACCTGGATGCCCATATTGGCTCCTACATATTCTACGAAGATCTTTATCGGTCAGACCTCATAACAACATACGTTGTTCCTTTGTCATCGGTATGTTACTTGCCCGAGATTCGATCGTCGGTATCTCAATACCTAGTTCAATCTCGCTACCGACAAGTCTCTTTACTCGTTCCGTAATACATCATCTCGCAACTAACTCATTAGTTGCAATGATTGCAAGGCTTAAGTGATGTGCATTACCGAGAGGGCCCAGAGATGCCTCTCCGACAATCGGAGTGACAAATCCTAATCTCGAAATACGCCAACCCAACATGTAATTTTGGAGACACCTGTAGAGCTCCTTTATAATCACCCAGTTACGTTGTGACGTTTGGTAGCACACAAAGTGTTCCTCCGGCAAATGGGAGTTGCATGATCTCATAGTCATAGGAACATGTATAAGTCATGAAGAAAGCAATTGCAACATACTAAACGATCGGGTGCTAAGCTAACGGAATGGGTCAAGTCAACCACATCATTCTCCTAATGATGTGATCCTGTTAATCAAATGACAACACATGTCTATGGTTAGGAAACATAACCATCTTTGATCAACAAGCTAGTCAAGTAGAGGCATACTAGTGACACTCTGTTTGTCTATGTATTCACACATGTATCATGTTTCCGGTTAATACAATTCTAGCATGAATAATAAACATTTATTGTCGGAGTAAATGACCAGGGGTAGCCTAGCCGGCTCCCCCTGGCACTTCAGAAAAAATTACGAGCCGATCCGGCCTCTAAGAATCCAAGACGTGGGGCCGCCTTCCCCCTGTCGGCTGCCTCTCAAGCCGACTATCGGAAGGCGGCCCGGCCTTAACCCTCATGAAGAAAGCCACGGGAGGGCCGGCTCCGAGAAGCCGGCCACGAGAAGGCCGACTCCAAAAAGCCGGCTCCCACAACGCGGTCAGGATCGTACCCTCGAAGCCCGCATCCACATAACGGCGATGGGACGGGGCGTGGCTACAGTAAAGCCTGCCACCCCCGAATCCCGGAGCACGCCTGACACAGTGCGCCGTACGGGGTAGCCTTGACCCGTCTGGCGTGGCACTGTTGCCGTGTTGACTATGGTGCCATCCACGGCGGGCTGTCAGCGCAGCCCACGGGCGGTGGGCCCCTTCAGGCAGATAGACACCCGAAGGCGGCCAGGCCTCCTCCAGTCGGCCCAAGACATGGCCGGCTTCCCAAAGCCGGCTTGCCCCCTCCCTCGAAGGAGGCGCCCCATTAAGGAGACAAGACGATGTGAGGCTACAGCGATCGCCCGCCAGGCGGCGGCACTGTAGCCACGCTTACCTCGACAAAGCCCTCATCATCAGGTTTGAGGCAACAGTAACCAGCCACCGACAAGGCCCTTGGCAGTAGGGCCTGCCTGTCGACCAAGGAGCCGGCAGCCGGCGGGACCCACCAGCCGGCGGGCCCCAGCAGCCGGCGCGGAAGCCGGCAAGCGTAGACACTGACGGCTAGGGCCCGCGCCCAGCCGGATTACCATTGTACCCCCGGGGGGTAGGCCTATATAAGCCCCCCGGGGCACCCATGCAAAGGGTTGATCCCATCTAGGTTTAGAGACCACATAGAGAGAAGAGAAGAGCTGGCCGTGCTCTTCTTCTTCCTCTCGCCAAACAGCTCCAGGAGCATCTTGTAGCTACTTGTTCATCGAGTGACCATGCGGAGCCCCGCAGAGCAGCAGTAGGGGTGTTATCTCCACGGAGAGCCCCGAAGTTGGGTAAGATTCACCGGCGTGCATGTCATCGCCTCATCCCGCTTCCAGGCACCGGCGACGTCTTACTGGCTCCCACAATGATAAGCCACCCGTTGGCATATGTCGCACCTACCACCCGACATTTGGCGCCCACCGTGGGGCCAGGTGCACCATCGTCCAGAGACCTGTTCTGGACGGAACCCTCTTCCTCCCCAGCGAGCGTAGCCAGCCCGGCACGCCCGATGGCGCTTGCCACGACGCGCTGCAAGGTGTCTCCAACGCCTGCGCAATGAGCAACCTCACCGATCTCCTAGGCGAGACCCACATCTCCGACGAGCCCGCCTCCGATGCGGGCACCGACCACCTCGTCAGCCTCCTCGGCCAGCTCCACGTCTCCAGCGAGCCTGCTGTGGACCTGTAGTCTGTTGGCTCTACTGACCCGATGCCTGTCGACCCCGACGCGGCCTCGCTCGATGCTTTCCCCACCGACGTCGTGATCTACGACGACCCGCTTCCCCGAGTCGATGGCTATGACGGTGCCACCACCGAGGTGATGGTCATCAGCCACGGCGGCGCTTCTGGCGAGAACGCCCACGACGGCCCGCAAGCGGTGATCCACGACTTGTCCATCCCCCTCCCGGCCGACGCTGACGCCGAAGCACTGGAGGCTCGCTGCCTCGCCCTCCTCGCGGAGGGCCGGAAGTTAGCTTCCATGAGATGCCTCACCGAGGCCCACCAGCGCGAAGTCGACCGCGCCGCCTTTGGCACGCCACCTCCTGGTGGGCCAAGCCGAGCCGGCGTTGTCAGACAGTGCGGCGCCGCCATCGCCGACATGCTTGGAGTCGACCGCCCAGTCTACGCCACCCCACTCGAGAACCTACGCGCCGCCCAGGCGGCCGTAGACGAGCTGGATGGACTGGGGGCCGAAGAGCTCCCCCACATGACCAGACGCATCCAGCAGCTAATTGATGCGGCCGCGCAGAGGCACGAAGCCGATGCCTATGCGGAGAGCCCTCCCCCGCGCCGAGAGCACGGCGCGACGTCCCGGACGCCGACTGCGGGTAAAACCCACGCGCGACAGGAGAAAGAGTCGGCTGCCAGCCGAAGCCGAACCCGGATCTAAATCGAGCGAGAC
This sequence comes from Aegilops umbellulata, assembly GCA_032464435.1. NCBI lineage: Eukaryota > Viridiplantae > Streptophyta > Magnoliopsida > Poales > Poaceae > Aegilops > Aegilops umbellulata. The sequence goes on along the minus strand of CP136055.1, from coordinate 524,847,790 downwards.
GCAGAAGGCCACCCTCGAGCCGTGGAGCGGCGGGGCAACCCGCCTCCGCCTCCGCCTCATGGGGAGAGGTATCCCACTCCGCCGCCTGTCACGCATCCGACTCTCAGCGGCCCACTAGGTCGCCGCAAAGGAGTCGGCGAGAACGACGCCCGCCATCGGATTGACCGCCTAGCGCGATCCCTGGCGCTAGAAGAAGATGATGTCGGCCCGCCTTGCTTCGGTCCCCGCATCCGCGACGAGCCCTTCCCCAAAGGGTTCTCGCTCCCAAGAGACACGCCCAAGTACAACGGCTCCGTGAAGCCGGAAGATTGGTTGATCGACTACTCCACCGCAGTACGCATCGCGAACGGCAACAGGCGCGTTGCCGTGAAGTACGTGCCCCTCATGCTCCAAGGCACGACGCGGACCTGGCTCAACAGCCTCAAGCCATACAGCATCAACAGCTGGCTAGATTTCACAGAAGCCTTCGTCCGCAACTCCACCAGCACCTACAAGCGGGCTCCTAAGCCCAGACAGCTCTCCTTGTGTGTGCATGGCCCCACCGAGTCCACTCGCGATTACCTCATGCGTTGGGCCAAGCTCCGCAACTCCTGCGAAGGAGTGCATGAGGTGCAAGCCATAGAATACTTCACTGCCGAGTGCCGAGAAGGCACCCTCCTCAAGCACAAGCTCCTCTGCGACGAGCCGACTTGTAACGCCTCGATGTGGCTATATCTCCTACGTGTCGAAGCACGACTTAGAGGCATAACCGCATTGAAAGCAATGTCGCAAGTGAGGTAATCTTCACACAACCCATGTAATACATAAGGGAAAGAGATACATAGTTGGCTTACAATCGCCACGTCACTCAAATACATGAATAAAACATTACATCATACAGTTACAATCAGGGCCCGACTACGGAGCCAAAATAAAAGAAGAAACCCCAAAAGCGACAAAGGTCCACGATCGACCCCAACTGGGCTCCACTACTGATCGACTAGAACGAAACAACACAATGAACAAGGTCTTCATCGAGCTCCTCCTTGAGCTCGAGTGCGTCACCTTCACGGACTCATCGGCACCTGCAAACTGGTTTTGGAAGTAACTGGTGAGTCACGAGGACTCAGCAATCTCACACCCGCGAGATCAAGACTATTTAAGCTTATAGGTAGGGTAAAAGGTATGAGGTGAAGCTGCAGCAAGCGACTAGCATATATGGTGGCTAACATACGCAAAAGAGAGCGAGAAGAGAAGGAAAAGCACGGTCGAACAACTATGATCAATAAGTGATCCTGAACTACTTACGTCAAACATAACTCCAACAACCGTGTTCACTTCCCGGACCCCGCCGAGAAGAGACCATCACGGTTACACACGCGGTTGGTGTATTTTAGTTAAGATCAACTTCGGGTTTTCTACAACCGGACATTAACAAATTCCCATCTGCCACATAACCGCGGGCACGGCTTTTGAAAGTTCAAACCCTGCAGGGGTGTCCCAACTTAGCCCATGATAAGCTCTCGCGATCAACGAAGGATATACCTTCTCCCCGGGAAGACCCGATCAGTCTCGGAATCCCGGCTACAAGACATTTCGACAGCAATAAAACAAGTCCAGCAAAACCGCCCGATGCGCCGACATCCTGATAGGAGCTGCACATATCTCGGTCTCAGGGCAACACCGGATGAGACTAGCTACGAGTAAAACCAGGCCTCGAGTTTCCACGAGGGGGCCCCGCAGGCAGCTCAGTTCGGGCCAACACTTAGACAAGCATTGGCCCGGGGGGCTAAATAAAGATGACCCTCGGGTTGATCAGACCCAAGGGAAAAGGGATAGGTCGTAGTCAAATGGTAAAACCAATGTTGGGCCTGCTGGAAAAGTCTTATTCAAAGCGAACTGTCAAGGGGGTCCCATAAATCACCCGACCGCGTTAGGGACGCAAAATCCGGGAACATAACACCGATATGACGGAAACTAGGGCGGCAAGAGTGGAACAAAACACCAGGCATAAGGCCGAGCCTTCCACCCTTTACCAAGTATATAGATGCATTAATTAAATAAGATATATTGTGATATCCCAACAAGTAAACATGTTCCAAACAAGGAACAACAAGTCCATGTTCCAACAAGGAACAAACTTCATCTTCACCTGCAACTAACAACGCTATAAGAGGGGCTGAGCAAAGCGGTAACATAGCCAAACAACGGTTTGCTAGGACAAGGTGGGTTAGAGGCTTGGTTTAACAATATGGGAGGCATGATAAGCAAGTGGTAGGTATCGCAGCAAAGGCATAGCAAAAGAGCGAGCAACTAGCAAGCAAAGATAGAATTGATTTCGAGGGTATGGTCATCTTGCCTCAGATCACGCTAGAAAGAAGAACGAGTCCATGAAGAAGACAAACGGACGTAGACGAACGGATCCTCACAATCGCAACGATATCGGAACTAACCCGAAGAAGCAACACCGGAAAGAAGCAAACAACAAAGTAAACAACCACCACATAAACATGGCATGATGCACAATCAAGTATGATGCATGTCCGGTTTAAATATGCATGGCATGGCAAAGTGCAACAAACAACACTACAAATTAAGTGGAGCTCAATATGCAACGAGTTGCATATTGACGAAACACCACAACAGTTATTTAGTTCTCTCTCGTTTATGTACTAATCAATATTAAATGTTGTTAAACATGGCAAGAGGTGAAACATATGAAAACTACCTAACTAGGCAAGTTTAAATGAGGCCGGAACAACAAACAACAAATCCGGAAAATCCTCATATGCATATATTAGATTTTGGTACTGTTCTACCCTAAAACATCTTTTAATGTTGTTAAACAGGAAAATAAAGTGCACCATGTTAAACTAGGCATTTTTCCACCCCATTTACATATAAAGTTTATTTAAATCTGAGTTACGGTTAATTAGTTATGAAATAAATCATTTTAACATGGCATAGGAGCAAATTTAACCAAACAGCATTTTAAACATTTTAAACATGGGTGAAAGTTGCAAATTATTAATCTACACAAAATTCTGAGCAAGTTTCATATATAAAATATTTTAATATGATGCACCGTTGATGAGTTATTAAATGTATGAAGTTTAGGGGCTATTCTGCAAAAACGGTAATTCTCTGGATAGTTGGCAAAATCACAGATCTGTACAAAAAACAGATCGGGCCGAAATCTTCTAGGCACGGGAGCAGGGCGCTGGAGGCTCACCATGGGCCTTGGCCCGGTGGAGAGGAGAAGGGGGCAGGCAGAGCCAGCTGGGTCAAGGCGAGGCCGGCCCAGGCGCGTGCGGTCGTGGAACTTGGCGCGGTCAACGCGAGGCAGGGGTGCGGGTGTTGACGAGCAAACGAGGCGGATCGGGCGCATCTCGTCCTCCTGCTCAAAGCAGAGGAGGAGGCGGTGTTTGACGAGGCCGGGGATGGAGGAGCGGGGCTCCGGCGAGGTCAGCAGGGCGAGGACGACGGCGACCGAACGCGGGAGCAGGTGAGGGAGGCGCCTGGAGAAGGAGGCAGACGGCAGACGCGGCAGATCCGGTCATGGCGGAGCGGTTCCCGGCGTCGTGGGTGAACTGGGTGGCGGCCTGGTGGTGAACAACATGGCATGGCGCGGGACATGGCGGTGAAGGAACCGGGCGGAGGTGAGGGGCCCGAAGCAGAGCATCAGCGGCACTTGGCGAGGCGGCGCGACGAGGAACTTGGCGCGGGGCGACGGCTTCAGTAAAGGGGAGCTCGGGCGCAGGGGATGGGAGGCCGGATCTGGACACGGGAGGTCGCCGGGGTGTCGTTCTGTGCCGGATCGAAACGGAGGCAGGCCAACGGACTTGGAGCTCCAGGCGGTTGCGCGATGCAGGTGCAGGGGCGGAGGAGCGCCGCTCCAGGCTCGGGACGGTGAGGGCTTGGACTCCGATGAGGCTGGATGTTGCTGCTGCAGTTGGTCGGGGGTTGAATTCCAAGCTGGGACAAGGTGGCGGCGGGATGGATCTGAGGTGGAGAGACTGATGATTGGAGCGATGGGGAAAGCGAGGAGAAGGCAGGTGGGTGGCTTGGCTGCGCTGGGATCCCGAGGAAAACAAAGTGGCGGCGGCTGGGGAGGATCCCTAGGAAATAGGGTTTGGTCTAGAAATGCACCGGTTATATATAGCAGGTGGGGATTAGGTTAGGGGTTAATCTGATCCTTCGATCAAAATCGGACGATCGGGAAAAATAAATAGATAGGGAGTCCAAATAAGAAAATGGAGATGTTTTATAGATGTTTGGTGATGATCCGGATCCAATGGTCGCGACAGTCCGGTTCGGGGCCGAGACAATTTCCGGACGCGCGCGCAAGGAGGTTCGCGGGCTGACGAGAGAGGTTAGGTTGGGTCTGGCGGTTTGTGAAGAGCGGGTTGGTCTGAGAGAAGAGGGGAGAGATGCAACCCGGCACGGTTTCCGGAGACCGAAAACGTCCGACGTTAGACCGGCTATAATGCCGCTATATTTATTCATTGGGGCGTCAAACGGACTCCGAATGCGATGAAACTTGGCGGGCGGTCTACTGACACCAAAAAAACACCGCACGCCAACTTTCATCCCATTCCGAGAACATTTTCCGACCACTTATAAAATAATATTTCGGACATGCCGCGGGCGCGTGCAAGTGTGTCTGGGCTCAGAACGGACAACGGAGAGAACAAATGAGACCGGGACAGATGCAAGTTTTAAAATAATGATGATGCAATGCGGATGATGACATGGCAAGATGCAACACGCAAGCGAAAGACGTGGCAACAACAGCGAATAACTGGAAGACATCTGGCGCATCGGTCTCGGGGCGTGACAACACTCCACCACTACGAGAGGATCTCGTCCCGAGATCTAGAATGGCACCGGAGGGGAAAACGGAAGAGAAAGAGAGGAGGTAAAGCTAAGTTGCTTCTTTGACAAACGAGTGAAACCATGAACCTTGAGAGGTTGAAAAGTTGAAGGAAAGAACACAACGGAGTTGAACGAACTTGAAAACACTCCGTTAGATAAGATGAACATGGGATACGGCGAGAACCAAGAGGTTAAGTGACAAGGTAGATAATGAAACCACTCCGGTTAAAATAAGGTAGAGAAGGAATAAGAATGACATAATTTGGGTAGTACTCTGGTTGAAAAGAGATGCAAGACTTGATAAGATGAAGAAAAAAACTTGAAAAGAGAACACCACACTCCGGTTGAATGGATAAGCAAAAGCAAAGAACATGATCCTCACCAAACGAGACTATTGGACGAAGGGAGCAACTTCACAATGCCTCCGGGACGGATGAATAGAAGGTAGATCATCAGAATAAGAGAACGGAGAAGGAAAAGACAACTTCTACCACAAATGAGTTTGGAAAGCACCCTTAAAAGAAGGATAGAACGGAGTTGTTGGAAAACTAGCAACGAAAAGAATAAGTTTGTAGTGGCTTATGGAAGACATTCCAAAATTATGAGGTGACAACCTGCCACTCACGGAAGAGATTGGATTGATCAAAACAAGGAGACTAGAAACTATTTCACCGGGAGGATAAAAGAAGAACTTGGGTCATTGATAAACACCATAATAGCAACATTCCTTAGGGAAGGCTTTAGGTGAAATATGACACAAGATAACCCCAACAAAGAGATAGATTGGTTGAAAAGATCCCTTGAACGAAAAGGGAATGATGGATTTAATATCTCATTCTTAACAACATGTTAATCATGAGACATGAACTCAAATTATCAAGAATGACATAATACCATCTCGAAAGATACGGTTGAAAGAATTGCACTTTAAAATGCAAGATAAAGAATACTTGAGCTCCTCTGAAAAGAATCTCGATGAACACTTTGAGAAGGAATTAAATCCTTTGTGAATCATCATGTAGCCTCCATAAAGAACTCTGGTAATAAAAGGATGATAAAAATAACGAGAAGTTGAAAACACAAACTGGAGCCTTGCGATGATAAGATGAAGCTTTGAAATGATATAACCGAGAAAACTTGGAACTCCGGAAAGAAAGATGAACAAATTAAATCAAGAATTTTTGTGAACCTCCGGAATAAGGAATTGAATTTAATCGATGAAACAGGAATAAGAATTACATTATGCTCATCCTTCACCAATTGAATTGATGACAAGCAATGGATTAGGCATACTACTTATTCTCGTTGAAAAAGGATTGAAGAGAGATATTGCTAAACTTGGGAATGTCTTCAACGAACCGCCGGTAGGATTGGAAAGAAAGGATGAATCTATATGATAACAAAGGAAGAAGGATCTTGAACGAACCACCGTAAGAATTTAAAATGGACGAAGAAAAGATAAGGAAACACCGGGAAGAATTAGCAAATGAACGAAGATGCTTGCTAGGATTTAGATACATGAGAACGAAGAGATCATGAACTGATTAGAGAATATTGAATGATGCATCGGTAAGATTTGGAGAACGAGAGCTGAAAGCTGAGAATGAAGAATTATGACATGATGGCCTTCGGAGGAAAGAAATGGAAACAACTCATGAAATGCTCTGGATGGGTGAAAATTATTCTCACAATCGAAAACAATTATGAGAGGATGTCATCAAGCTAGAACAATGAACCTTGAAGAGAATGGAGCAAGATTAAAGAGAAACTCTTCTTCGGTCTTCAAATGTTGAGAATGACGATGAGAAACACCACCATGAATTGTTGAGGCACTCCGGAATGAAAATTAGAAAGGTTGAACCAAGGATGAAAAGAATTTGAAAGCGATCTTGGAGAAGGAATATGACTGATGATAATTCATTCTTACATCACACTTTGAAAAGAATTTTAGAAGCTCCGGGAAAATTAGAAGAGTCAGGTAAGATCCTGGAAAAAGACCTGTGGGTTAGGGCCCACTCAAAAGAAAACACCGTTGAACGATTGCTTGAAAGGGATATTGCACCGGTTGAATTAAATGGCTTGAATGAGATAGCATCCTCAAAAGAAATTGAGTGAATTGAGAATGGAAACTTGAATCTTCTGAGATATCTTCATCACTCCGGAACAAATGAATAGCGAGAGGTGAATGATTAAGAGATACACCGACATTAGTAAACATTTGAAACAAGGAAAGATATGATCGACAAGCTTGAACTGAATCCACCGGAGAAGAAAAGGAACGAAGATTGATGAACTTGAAGCTCCGTTAGAATCTTCATGAGAATCACCGGATAAGAACATGAAGGAGAAGAATGGAGAGGCTTCACATGAATAAAATGGATACTTGATCAAGAAATCTGCGTCCTTGAAGAAAAAGAAAGGGTGGGAGGGCGGGAAAACAAAGACAACTTGGAACGGATGAAGCAAACACCATTGAGAAGACTTAGAGTTGATCTTGCGGATGTTGAAGTGATCGGATCCACCTGAAGAGGGACACACCGGTTGGAAAAGAATTGTCATGATAATCTTGATGATCAAGAAGGATTAGTATTCACATACCAATATGCGAACACCGTTTAGGAAAGGTATGGAATCAACACTTGAGTCTGAAGCAACTCGAATACCACAAAACAAAACACCAACAAAGGATTGGCTTGCAGAATAAGCCGGAACAAACATATGATAGATCCCATATCGCATCATATGTCTGTTAGAAAGTATTCCTACGTGATACTTGAATTCCCACTTATAAACTCCCGAAACTTTCTAGTTATGCAATCAGGTGTTGGGGATACAGGGGACACAAAATATATCACCCAAACTAACAATACCTAGATCCAACTGTATCCATCCTTCAACACATAACCAAGAAACCTTCGGAAATCATCTACCTCAACCATCTAAAACACATCCGTTATACAAGTTATGGCAATACTCCCGCACTCACCTCAGTACTGGGCTATCAGGGTTATCTCACCAACAACTGTACAAAAGAGTTTTTCAATGTCGGCGTACTAAACTCAGGTATTCCAGAACTGCAACGATAAAATTATGACGACAACACCTCGGAGCTCAACTCCCCGGGACACCTCCTCTAAAACCCCTGCTGACGGGAGGCAACCAAGACAATGTTGTCATCATAAAACCATCGGAACGATTCTAAGATACCCGCGTGATCCTAAAAAAAATTTAGTGAAATTTGAGAAGAGAAGAGTCAAAACTCTACGTCAGGATGCCTTACCAGAGCGATGAGGAGACTGGGAAGTAAGAAGAATTCCTAAACTCTCCGATATATAATTCCTAAATGACTCAAAACATTTTTCTGGACACAACTCGGCCGCTAAAACGATCAATTAGTGGGGGCTCCTAAGGTCGGGGAAGGCTCTGATTACCAACTTGTAACGCCCTCGATGCGGCTATATCTCCTACGTGTTGAAGCACGACTTAGAGGCATAACCGCATTGAAAGCAATGTCGCAAGTGAGGTAATCTTCACACAACCCATGTAATACATAAGGGAAAGAGATACATAGTTGGCTTACAATCGCCACGTCACTCAAATACATGAATGAAACATTACATCATACAGTTACAATCAGGGCCCGACTACGGAGCCAAAATAAAAGAAGAAACCCCAAAAGCGACAAAGGTCCACGATCGACCCCAACTGGGCTCCACTACTGATCGACTAGAACGAAACAACACAATGAACAAGGTCTTCATCGAGCTCCTCCTTGAGCTCGGGCGCGTCACCTGCACGGACTCATCGGCACCTGCAAACTGGTTTTGGAAGTATCTGGTGAGTCATGAGGACTCGGCAATCTCACACCCGCGAGATCAAGACTATTTAAGCTTATAGGTAGGGTAAAAGGTATGAGGTGAAGCTGCAGCAAGCGACTAGCATATATGGTGGCTAACATACGCAAAAGAGAGCGAGAAGAGAAGGAAAAGCACGGTCGAACAACTATGATCAATAAGTGATCCTGAACTACTTACGTCAAACATAACTCCAACAACCGTGTTCACTTCCCGGACCCCGCCGAGAAGAGACCATCACGGTTACACACGCGGTTGGTGTATTTTAGTTAAGATCAACTTCGGGTTTTCTACAACCGGACATTAACAAATTCCCATCTGCCACATAACCGCGGGCACGGCTTTCGAAAGTTCAAACCCTGCAGGGGTGTCCCAACTTAGCCCATGATAAGCTCTCGCGATCAACGAAGGATATTCCTTCTCCCCGGGAAGACCCGATCAGTCTCGGAATCCCGGCTACAAGACATTTCGACAGCAATAAAACAAGTCCAGCAAAACCGCCCGATGCACCGACATCCTGATAGGAGCTGCACATATCTCGGTCTCAGGGCAACACCGGATGAGACTAGCTACGAGTAAAACCAGGCCTCGAGTTTCCACGAGGGGGCCCCGCAGGCAGCTCAGTTCGGGCCAACACTTAGACAAGCATTGGCCTGGGGGGGCTAAATAAAGATGACCCTCGGGTTGATGAGACCCAAGGTAAAAGGGATAGGTTCTAGTCAAATGGTAAAACCAATGTTGGGCCTGCTGGAAAAGTCTTATTCAAAGCGAACTGTCAAGGGGGTCCCATAAATCACCCGACCGCGTTAGGGACGCAAAATCCGGGAACATAACACCGATATGACGGAAACTAGGGCGGCAAGAGTGGAACAAAACACCAGGCATAAGGCCGAGCCTTCCACCCTTTACCAAGTATATAGATGCATTAATTAAATAAGATATATTGTGATATCCCAACAAGTAAACATGTTCCAAACAAGGAACAACAAGTCCATGTTCCAACAAGGAACAAACTTCATCTTCACCTGCAACTAACAACACTATAAGAGGGGCTGAGCAAAGCGGTAACATAGCCAAACAACGGTTTGCTAGGACAAGGTGGGTTAGAGGCTTGGTTTAACAATATGGGAGGCATGATAAGCAAGTGGTAGGTATCGCAGCAAAGGCATAGCAAAAGAGCGAGCAACTAGCAAGCAAAGATAGAAGTGATTTCGAGGGTATTGTCATCTTGCCTGAGATCCCGCTAGGAAGAAGAACGAGTCCATGAAGAATACAAACGGAAGTAGACGAACGGATCCTCACAATCGCAACGATATCGGAACTAACCCGAAGATGCAACACCGGAAAGAAGCAAACAACAAAGTAAACAACCACCACGTAAACATGGCATGATGCACAATCAAGTATGATGCATGTCCGGTTTAAATATGCATGGCATGGCAAAGTGCAACAAACAACACTACAAATTAAGTGGAGCTCAATATGCAACGAGTTGCATATTGACGAAACACCACAACAGTTATTTAGTTCTCTCTCGTTTATGTACTAATCAATATTAAATGTTGTTAAACATGGCAAGAGGTGAAACATATGAAAACTACCTAACTAGGCAAGTTTAAATGAGGCCAGAACAACAAACAACAAATCCGGAAAATCCTCATATGCATATATTAGATTTTGGTACTGTTCTACCCTAAAACATCTTTTAATGTTGTTAAACAGGAAAATAAAGTGCACCATGTTAAACTAGGCATTTTTCCACCCCATTTACATATAAAGTTTATTTAAATCTGAGTTACGGTTAATTAGTTATGAAATAAATCATTTTAACATGGCATAGGAGCAAATTTAACCAAACAGCATTTTAAACATTTTAAACATGGGTGAAAGTTGCAAATTATTAATCTACACAAAATTCTGAGCAAGTTTCATATATAAAATATTTTAATATGATGCACCGTTGATGAGTTATTAAATGTATGAAGTTTAGGGGCTATTCTGCAAAACGGTAATTCTCTGGATAATTGGCAAAATCACAGATCTGTACAAAAAAAAACAGATCGGGCCGAAATCTGCTAGGCACGGGAGCAGGGCACTGGAGGCTCACCATGGGCCTTGGCCCGGTGGAGAGGAATAGGGGGCAGGCAGAGCTAGCTGGGTCGAGGCGAGGCCGGCCCAGGCGCGTGCGGTCGTGGAACTTGGCGCGGTCAACACGAGGCAGGGGTGCGGGCGTTGACGAGCAAACGAGGCGGATCAGGCGCATCTCGTCCTCCTTCTCGAAGCAGAGGAGGAGGCGGTGTTTGACGAGGCCGGGGACGGAGGAGCGGGGCTCCGGCGAGGTCAGCAGGGCGAGGACGACGGCGACCGAACGCGGGAGTGGGCCAGGGAGGCGCCTGGAGAAGGAGGCAGACGGCAGACGTGGCAGATCCGGTCATGGCGGAGCGGTTCCCGGCGTCGTGGGTGAACTGGGTGGTGGCCTGGTGGTGAACAACATGGCGTGGCGCCGGACATGGCGGTGAAGGAACCGGGCGGAGGTGAGGGGCCCGAAGCAGAGCATCAGCGGCACTTGGCGAGGCGGCGCGACGAGGAACTTGGCGCGGGGCGACGGCTTCAGTAAAGGGGAGCTCGGGCGCAGGGGATGGGAGGCCGGATCCGGACACGGGAGGTCGCCGGGGTGCCGTTCTGTGCCGGATCGAAACGGAGGCAGGCCGACGGACTTGGAGCTCCAGGCGGTGGCGCGATGCAGGTGCAGGGGCAGAGGAGCGCCGCTCCAGGCTCGGGACGGTGAGGGCTTGGACTCCGATGAGGCTGGATGTTGCTGCTGCAGTTGGTCGGGGGTTGAATTCCAAGCTGGGACAAGGTGGCGGCGGGATGGATCTGAGGTGGAGAGACTGATGATTGGAGCGATGGGGAAAGCGAGGAGAAGGCAGGTGGGTGGCTTGGCTGCGCTGGGATCCCGAGGAAAACAAAGTGGCGGCGGCTGGGGAGGATCCCTAGGAAATAGGGTTTGGTCTAGAAATGCACCGGTTATATATAGCAGGTGGGGATTAGGTTAGGGGTTAATCTGATCCTTCGATCAAAATCGGACGATCGGGAAAAATAAATAGATAGGGAGTCCAAATAAGAAAATGGAGATGTTTTATAGATGTTTGGTGATGATCCGGATCCAATGGTCGCGACAGTCCGGTTCGGGGCCGAGGCAATTTCCGGACGCGCGTGCAAGGAGGTCCGCGGGCTGACGAGAGAGGTTAGGTTGGGTCTGGCGGTTTGTGAAGAGCGGGTTGGTCTGAGAGAAAAGGGGAGAGATGCAACCCGGCACAGTTTCCGGAGACCGAAAACGTCCGACGTTAGACCGGCTATAATGCCGCTATATTTATTCGTTGGGGCGTCAAACGGACTCCGAATGCGATGAAACTTGGCGGGCGGTCTACTGACACCAAAACAACACCGCACGCCAACTTTCATCCCATTCCGAGAACATTTTCCGGCCACTTATAAAATAATATTTCGGACATGCCGCGGGCGCGTGCAAGTGTGTCTGGGCTCAGAACGGACAACGGAGAGAACAAATGAGACCAGGACGGATGCAAGTTTTAAAATAATGATGATGCAATGCGGATGATGACATGGCAAGATGCAACACGCAAGAGAAAGACATGGCAACAACAGCGAATAACTGGAAGACATCTGGCGCATCGGTCTCGGGGCGTGACACGACTACCCTCGACGAGCTTCTGGTCATAGCGGACAAGTACGCCACTGCCGACTCCTCAATGAAGACTGAACTCCGGGTAGACGCGTCCGGAAAGGTACTCAACCCGGCGCCCAAGACGCCGGCTTGGGACTCCGGCCGACGCCCGTACCAGAACGACCACAAGCGCAAGGGCCCCATGCCGCCTTCCACCAGTCGGCAGGTGGCCACGGTCGAGGGCGAGCAGCCCGAAGGGCGGCCCACGCCCAAGAAGCAGAAAGGCGGCAGGCCGGCTTAGCAGTCGTCCTTCTCCTACGAGCAAACTCTCGACACCCCATGCAAGTTCCACAGCGGCGCGAAGCCATCCAACCACAAAACCCGGAAGTGCCACTGGCTCACCCGAATCTCCAAAGGCGAAGGGCTCGCACTGCCTCCGCCTGCTGGTCCGCCGCCTCCGGCTCCGCAGTAGCCGGCCGCTCGGCCAGCAGTCAGAGCTGTGCACGATGAGTTCCCCGACGAGCATGCCGCCTATGTCGTGTTTACAAGCCAGCCTGAAGACCGACGCAGCTGGCGCCGAGAGCACCAGGAAGTCAATGCGGTCGCCGCCAACCCCTCCGAGCACATGCACTGGTCAGAAAAGCCTATCAGCTGGAGCCGGGCCGACCACCCAGAGGTGATGCCATCTCCTGGCTCTTACGCACTGGTTCTGGATGCCACCCTTGCAACAAACAGACGCGCCGCCCGTTTCTCCCGCGTGCTGATAGACGGTGGGAGCAGCATCAACATCCTGTACCGTGACACCCTGGAGAAGCTCAAGGTCAAGACAAAGCAGCTCATGCCTACCCGGACTGTGTTCCATGGCATTGTACCTGGCCTGTCCTGCGCCCCCATTGGCAAGATCAAGATTGATGTCATTTTTGGGGACAAGGATCATTTCCGCAGGGAAGCGATCTGGTTTGAAGTGGTGGACCTTGAGAGCCCCTACCATGCACTACTTGGCCGCCCTGCCTTGGCCAAGTTCATGGTTGTTCCCCACTATGCTTACCTCAAGATGAAGATGCCGAGCACCAAGGGCATCCTCACCATAGCCGGCGATTACAAGAAATCCTCCGAGTGCGCAGCGGCCAGCAGCCGGCTGGCCGAGTCCCTTGTGATTGCCGAAGAGAAGAAGATATTGGACCGAGTCGTGGCCATGGCCGGCAAACAGCCAGCCATGCCCCCGGTCCCAAAGAATGTGATGCCCAAGGTTCCTTCCAGCCGGCCAAGGAAACAAAGAAGATACCTCTTGACCCCGAGCACCCAGAAAGGTTTGCCGTCATTGGGGCAAACCTAAGCAGCAAATAGGAAGGTGAGCTCGCCGATTTCCTCCGTGAGAATCGGGACATCTTTGCATGGTCCCCCAAGTACATGCCGGGTGTTCCGAAGGAATTCGCCGAGCACAAACTACACGTCCGAGAAGGTGCAAAACCAGTCAAGCAACCCCTCCGCCGACTGTCGAAGGAAAAGAGAAGGATTGTAGGAGAAGAGATAGCCCAGCTTCTGGATGCCGGCTTCATTGTGGAGGTTTTCTTTCCGGAGTGGCTTGCCAACCCGGTCCTCGTGCTGAAGAAGAACAACAAGTGGCGCATGTGTATAGACTACATGAGCCTCAACAAGGCCTGCCCCAAAGATCCTTTCGCCCTGCCAAGGATAGATCAAGTGATAGACTCCACAGCCGGATGCGAGCTGTTGAATTTCTTGGATGCTTACTCCGGATACCACCAAATAAAGTTGGACCCGGCCGACCGCCTAAAGACCGCCTTCATCACGCCATTCGGAGCTTTCTGCTAACTGACTATGACATTCGTCTTGAGAAATGCTGGTGCCACCTTTCAGCGTTGCATGAAGAAGTGCCTCCTCAAGCAGCTCGGCAGAAATGCCCACGTCTACGTAGACGACATTGTGGTGAAGACGGAGAAGCGCGGCACCTTGCTGGAAGACCTCAAGGAAACATTCGAGAATCTGCGCCGATTCCGGATCAAGCTCAACCCCGAGAAATGCGTGTTCGGAGTGCCAGCCGGCCAGCTTCTAGGCTTCTTGGTCTATGAACGTGGCATCGAATGCAACCCAGTGAAGATCAAGGCCATTGAGAGAATGTCGATTCCCACCAAACTTCAAGATGTCCAGAAGTTCACCGGGTGCTTGGCTTCCCTGAACCGCTTCATCAGCCGGCTCGGAGAGAAAGCTCTCCCCCTCTACCGCCTCATGAAGAAGACCACTCACTTCGAGTGGAACGACCAAGCCGACCAAGCTTTTCACGCCCTGAAGAAGATGCTGGCCACGTCGCCTGTCCTGGCGGCACCGACTGAGAAAGAGCCCATGCTCCTTTACATTGCTGCCACCAACCGGGTGGTCAGCACCGTCATCGTAGTCCAGCGCCTAGAAGAGGGCCGAGCCCAGCCGGTCCAGAGGCCGGTGTACTATTTGAGTGAGGTGCTGTCTACCTCGAAGGAGAACTACCCGCACTACCAAAAGATGTGCTACGGCGTGTACTTTGCCGCCAAGAAGCTGAAGCCCTACTTCCAAGAACACCCCATCACGGTCGTATGCACCGCCCCGCTTGCCGAGATCATAGGCAGCCGGGATGCATCCGGACGGGTGGAGAAATGGGCCATCGAGCTGGCCCCTTACACGATCTTCTACCAGCCCCGCACCGCCATCAAGTCCCAAGCATTGGCCGACTTCCTCGTCGACTGGGCCGAGACCCAGTACCTGCCGCCGGCTCCCGACTCCACTCACTGGCGCTTGCACTTCGACGGGTCCAAGATGCGCACCGGCTTGGGAGCCGGCGTCATCCTCACCTCTCCCAAAGGCGACAAGCTCAGATACACACTGCAAATTCACTTTGCCACCTCCAACAACGTGGCCGAGTATGAGGCGCTCGTACACGGGCTCCGGCTTGCCAAAGAACTCGGCATACGCCGGATCCTGTGATACAGCGACTCAGACTTGGTAGTCCAGCAATCATCCGGCGACTGGGACGCCAAGGATGCAAATATGGCAAGCTACCGCTTCCTCGTTCAGCAGATCAGCGGGTACTTTGAAGGATGCGAGTTCCTCCCCGTACCACGAGCCGACAACGAGCCAGCAGATACCCTGGCTCGAATAGGCTCCACTCGGCAGGCAATACCAACCGGCGTCTCTCTGCAACGCCTCCTCAAGTCGTCTATCAAGCCGTCTCCAGAGTCCGATTCCATCTTCATGCCGCCTAGCCCCGATGCAGCCGGATCCGGCTTGAAGAACCAAGCAGGCGGCCCAGGGACTTCGATAGGCGGCTCGGGGACTTCAGTAGGCGGCTCGGGGACTTTAGTAGGCGGCTCGAGGACTTCAGTAGGCGGCTCGGGGACTTCCGTAGTTGCACCCGACCCGGGGACTTCTGAACCCGGCTCGGGGACTACGGTAGTCGGCCCGGGGACTGCACCAACACAACAGGCGGCAGCCGACTCCAGCATTTCAAAACCCAGCCCGCCCACCCTGGTCGCAGTAGCCGTGTTGGCAATAGAAGAAGTCACAGCTCCATCATGGGCCCGGCCCATCCTCAATTTCCTGATAAACCAAGAACTGCCGGCTGATGAGACAGAGGCAAGACAAGTTTAACGCCGAGCCGGAGCATACACAATCGTCAACAGAGAGCTCGTCAGGCGCATTGTCACTGGAGTCTTCCAGCGATGCATCGAGCAAGAGAAGGGTATAACAATCCTCAGAGACATCCACCAAGGTGAATGCGGCCACCATGCGGCCTCAAGATCACTCGTCGCCAAAGCTTTCCGCCACGGATTCTTTTGGTCGACTGCTTTGGACGACGCCAAGGAGTTAGTCAAACATTGCAAAGGGTGCCAAGTCTTCAGCTCCAAGCAACACCTGTCGGCTTCGGCACTCAAGACCATTCCCCTCACTTGGCCCTTTGCCGTTTGGGGACTGGACATGGTGGGCCCATTCAAGACGGCGCGCGGCGGCATGACACATCTGCTTGTCGCTGTGGACAAATTCACCAAATGGATCGAAGCAAAGCCGATCAAGAAGCTGAATGGGCCGACTGCCGTGACATTCATCGCAGATATAACAACTCGGTACGGCGTGCCGCACAGCATCATCACCGACAACGGCACGAATTTTGCCAAGGGAGCATTGGCACGTTTCTGCACGATGCAGGGCATCCGACTGGACTTAGCGTCCGTTGCCCACCCACAGTCAAATGGCTAAGTCGAGCGAGCCAACGGCCTTATCCTTTCCGGCATCAAGCCCCGACTGGTCGTGCCACTGGAGCGTTCGGCCGGCTGCTGGCTCGATGAGCTACCGGCCGTCCTCTGGAGTCTGCGCAGTACCCCAAACAGGTCAACCGGCTTCACTCCTTTCTTCCTCGTGTATGGTGCGGAGGCAGTCATCCCAACCGACATCGAGTTCGACTCGCCTCGGGTGACCATGTACACGGAGGCGGAGGCCAAGGAAGCATGAGAAGACGGCGTCGACCTGCTGGAAGAAAGCCGGCTGTTAGCCCTCAGCCGGTCCGCCATCTACCAGTAGGGTTTGCGCCGCTACCACAGCCGGAAGGTCAAGCCAAGATCTTTCCAAGAGGGCGACCTTGTGCTCCGGCTGATCCAGCGAACAACCGGCCAGCACAAGCTCTCGGCCCCTTGGGAAGGCCCCTTTGTCATCAGCAGAGCGCTAGGAAATGACTCCTACTACCTGATCGACGCACAGAAGCCGAAGGCACAAAAGAGAGACGACTCCGGCAAGGAGTCGGAACGACCATGGAACGCTAGCCTCCTCCGAAGATTTTACAGTTGAAATGCAGTATGTATCACGCTAACTATTGTACTAAGTACGAGACAATAGGCTCCCCGAGGAGAACTCGGGGACTGCCATCTTTTATCTATGAATGAAGAGTATCATGCTTATGATTATGTCATTACATTCACCTTTCTCGTTCGGCACCGGGTTCGACTAAGCCGACCTGGGGACTGGCCGCCTTGAGTTATATCAGAGGTCCTACCCGCGGTCAGACAAGTAGTGTGCCGGCACCCAAGCCCTCTCTTGCCGAAAGTCGCAGTTCGAAGAATCGGCTGTCCGGCTGGCAAGAGCTAAAGGCAGGAAAGGACGCCCACACAAAAAACGGCTAGGGACTAGCGGACTAATATAACAAAAGCCGGCTTTTTCCCACCGCCGACCGACTACAAGAGTAGCCGGCCGGCCGGCTTCCATTCACCTCGCTACAATCTAAGAAAGCTCGAGTACTTGCCTTCCCCAAAAAGATAGCCGAGTCCTTCCCTAGCCACAGACTGCAGAGCAGCTGCTGGCTGGGAAGGCAGCAATCAGGGGAAGGCGGCAAAGGAAACAGCCTAAGGATAAAAAGCATACGAGAATGGAAGCCAAACACATGCATGATTATATTTACACAAAAGGCCTTGAAAAGGCCAGCATTCAACATAGTTTGAATACACCCCCAGTGGGCGGAACTGCGCAAGCTTAATAAAAATTGTTCAAAGAGTAACAAGCAGGAAAAGCAAGGACGGCAGATCAAGCCAAGGGAACGACTGGCGAGTCGGGCAGGTCGGTAGATACGCAGTGCCGGCTGGAGGAGTGGCCGGCTGATGAACCTCGGCATGATCACCGCCTCCCGCAGAGGGCGCGCCAGCACGCGCCTCGTTGCTGGAGGCACGGTCATGCTGAGGCTGGCTGGTTGCTTCACCGGCCGGCTCGACGTCTTCACCTTCCTCTCCTTCTTCATCTTCGTCTTCATCACTGGAGGCGATCTCCTCCGTTGAGTCTTCACCTTCCGCCGGGTTCAGCCCGAACCACTCCTCCGGCTAAGCGACGCCGTTGCCATCCACCTTAGGAGCGAAGACGCTGGTGTCGGTATACTCGGCAAGGGCCTAAGCACGCTGGATGATAGCCGGCCGCACCTCCACCAGCTCTTCGTCAGCCTCCTCCCACCAAGTGCTCAGCTGATCTAAGTTCAGCCCAGGGTACCAGGCCCGGACGAACTCCAATGCCCGCCTGGAACCGGATCGAGCAGCGGAAGCCTTCCAAGCCTCAAAGCGGCTGACTACCACCTCCAGCTAGTCGGAAGTCCGGCTCGGGGTGCGGGGAATCGCTTCGCCTGGCCAGAGGGCGGCCAGCACCTGCGCCCCAGTGCGCTGGAGGCGGCGGAGCATGCGGTGTGCCGGCTGCAGCCGGGCTTGGATCGCCAAGAGCTGCTCCTCAAGTGTGCGGCTCGCGTCCGGCGCGATCTCAACCCCCGCCTACCGGCGTGCCTCGCGGTGGGCCTCGATGGTCTGGGTGGCAATGACGGAGTAGCCGGGGAAGTAGTCTGCGCAAAGAACAAAAAAGCAGCACAAATCAGAAGACGAATCAGAGGGCAAGGGACAGGCAAGGAGCAAGGAAGGCGGCTTACCATCGATCAGATCCTCAATCCGGCCATAGCCCTCGCTCAGCGCTTGTTTCGCCTCAGCCCAGCCCACCGCTTCGGTCTCGAACTCAGCTTTGAGGGCGGCCTCGCTGTCCTGCGCCTTCTTCAGGGCCGCCTTGTGCCTCTCCTCCTGGTCGGCCAATTTCTTGGCCAGGCGGTCACACTCCAGGACTAAGGCGTTGCACTCAGCCTCCTTAGCGCGAAGGGCGGTCTGGGCCCCGCTGAGCTGCTCCCTCAAGTCGGCGTTGGCCCCTGCAAACATGAAGACAAAGAAAGAAACAATAAGGAAGAAGTCGTCGGGGAAGATCCGACCAGACTGCTCAGCAGTCGGCCCGGATCTCGGGGACTACACCCAGTGGGTGCGCTGACGTGCCCCCACAGGATATGAACGAAACAAAGCACGTACTCCGGCTGTTGGTCAGGTCCTTGGTTTTCAGGCGTAGCTCCTGAGCCTGGGAGTTGAAGGCAACAGCGCGGTGGTTATGGTACTCCTGGAAAATCAGACAGGGTGCGAGAATAAGATAGCTGTCAGGACCTAGTAAGTTCCAAGCCGCCTGCTCAGCAGCCGACTAAGAACTCGGGGACTACACCCAGTGAGTGCGCTGACGCGCCCCCACGGAAGAAAACAAAAAAGCAAAAGACCCACCCGGACGACGGCCCGCGTCGCGAGGAAATCTTGGGTATATCGCTGTAGCGCGACGGCATGAGCCTGAAGCTGGCTCCGGACCTCCTAGGCCGCCGCGTTCAGCTCGGCCGTCCCCCCGCTAGGCGTCCACTCGGACATCCTGGAGCTGGCCGCCTCCAGAGCCTCCGCTGTCCGGCTGGCGCCCGCAGCCCTGTGCGGCTCCGGCACAGGGGTAGCTTCCCCCGCGCGCCGGCGAGATGCCGACTGCACCTCGAGGCAGGCTCCTGCTGCCGGCTCGCTCGCAGCCGGCTGCTCTGGCGCCACAGCCGGTTGGCCGCTCTGGCCCGCTCCTGTCGGCGCCGTCCGCGGCGCCTCCTCCAAGACAACCACGTTATCCTCCCTCCTCTCCATCTCCGACCGGCCGCGGCCGGCCTCCTCTGACGGAGGCACAGGGATGTCGGGGGCCATGGTGCGGAGGGGAACGACGAGCCATGGAGGCCGGTTGCGCGAGGCCTCCGCCTCCCTCTCCGCGGTCGCCGCCTCCGCCTGGGCCTTGGCCGCCTCATCGGCCTGCTCCTTCGCCGCCTGGGCGGCCCTTCGCTCCGACGTCTCCCGCTCCTCCCGCGCCTCCCGCGCGTTCCGCTCCGTAGCCTCCATGAGGTCGACGCGGGGATCCACGCGGCGGGAGCTCGAAGACCCTCCAGCTGGTCCGATCACGGAGCCGGCAGGGCCCAGCTCGAGGGAAAGCGACGCGCTGGCCAGTTAGCCAAGAAAGAGTTTAGAAGAGCTTCAATCGAAGAAAACGGCAAGAGTACAAGACGCTTAACACTTACGCCGAAACTGCCCGCGACTGCTTCACCACCTTCTGGAAGCGGGCCGCCCTCGCGGCCGCTTCATCCCGCTTGGTCGCCGCGGCGGTGCCCCTGGCCTTCTTTGGCCGGCTGCCGAAGTAGGTCGACACGGCCCGGCGCTTGGGCGCGCCGCCGCGGGCGGCCAGCGCGGCAGAGGGACCCGCGCCGTGATGATCAGGCGCCGGCTGGCGGTGCGGGACGACCTCAACCTCGTCATCGTCCGCCCAGTCCTCGAGGCCGGCACCGAGCCCCGCGCCGCCTGCCTCGCCGCCTTCTCCCATGACAGCGTCTTCCATGGCGGCCGCTCCAAGATCCGGATCATCGACGTCATCCACCGTACGGTCGGGGAGGAACTGGCGCTCTGCCCCTGCGGCCCCGGCCGTCGGCGGAAGAAGGGGATTCTGCAGAAAACAAGCCGGCTAATCAAAAGCCGGCAATCATGAGGCCGACTACCAAAATAAAAAGAAAAGAAGGAAAACATACAGCAGGCGGAGGGTTGGCGCGAGAGTACGGCTCCATGCCATATCGCCAATCCTCGGCGATCTTGCAGTTGGAGATGTAGTTCACCATGTAAGACACCTCGACATGGGGCATCTCCCTGGTGCTGAGCCGGCATGGGTCGAAGCGGCCGCTCATCTGGCAGATCATGTGAGGCCGGCCTTGGAGCGGGAGTACCCGGCGCTCCACGAAGGCGGCCACCAGTTCGGCTCTGACCAGGCCCTCCAACTAGATCATCACCCGGAGTCGGGCGACGACGGCGTTCCCGGCCTTGGACAACGTCCTGGCCCGGTAGCTCCATGAGGGTGGCCTCGCAGCCGGCGGACCGGCTACGTAGGCCGGCAGGTTGACAAAGTCGCCTTGCGGGGCGACGTTCCTCACATAAAAGTAGGATTTCTGCCAGAGCTTCACCGACTGGATCATCGGGATGGACGGGAACGGATTGTTCTCGCCCGTCCGCCTCATGGCGATGAAAGCCCCGCATGGGGTGGGCACGCCCGCGACGACGGTGCCGAGTTTGCATTAGAAAAACTCTCACCAAAGCTCCAGGGTGGGGAGAACACCAAGAAAGCCCTCGCAGAGGGTGACGAAGGCCGACAGCAGCATCACTGCGTTGGGGGTGAGGTGGTGCGGCTGGAGGTGATAGAATTCGAGGAAAGAGCGAAGAACCCGCTCGCCGGGAGGCCGAAACCGCGCAGGTAGTGCGAGCGCAAGACCACCCGCTCACCCTTCTCCGGTGCCGGCGAGCTCTCCCTCTCCGGCGTGCGCCGAACCCGCACGTAGTTCTCGCCCGGCAGACGTCGCGTCCGGTGGAGGAACTCGATGTGGTCTTCAAGGACGTTGGAGCCGTCCCACGAGCTCGACAACGCCATGCGAGCGGCGCGACGAGGAACCAGGTGCGGCGGCGGAAAAGCGCGCGATCCCGCTGCAGCAGAGCAGCGGTGAACCAAGAGGTCCAACGGCGGAACGGCGCGACGATGAGGCGCTGCGGTGGCGGAGAGAATAAGGAAGGAAGATGAGAAAGGGTGGGGCGAGGAGAGCGTGCGAGCCTCTGCCGCTCCCTCTCTTCCCCCTACTTATAGACCCGCGCGGCGGAGCCGAGGAGACGTGGTGTGGGGGGCATGGGATTAACTGCGCCCACTCCCCCACATCCCGCGACAGTTGCGCCTTAATGGCGTGGCGAAACCGCCGCGGGAAGGCGAAAGCCCACTTTGGGCCGCAGAAGATCCGCGCTCGGGCCGAGGCCAGGAGTGGCGGGCCCAGGCCTGTGGCGACGTCCCGTCATGCACGCGCGTTGGCAGAGCTTTTCTGCCATGTAATCCGCCGGGAGGCGCGCAGTCAATGCGCGAGTTGGCCCACGCTCCCGCTTGCGAGACCACGGAGCTTTCCGAAGACGGCGTGCATAAGCAGAGCCTGCTCCTAGCTGCCGGTTCCTCGGGATAGGAAGCTGACCGAGCTTCTCGTCCCCTAGTCAACCTCGAAGCTCGACCAGCTTCGGGGACTACTGTCGGAGTAAATGACCACGGGTAGCCTAGCCGGCTCCCCCTGGCACTTCAGAAAAAATTACGAGCCGATCCGGCCTCCAAGAATCCAAGACGTGGGGCCGCCTTCCCCCTGTCGGGTGCCTCTCAAGCCGACTATCGGAAGGCGGCCCGGCCTTAACCCTCACGAAGAAAGCCGCGGGAGGGACGGCTCCGAGAAGTCGGCCACAAGAAGGCCGACTCCAAGAAGCCGGCTCCCACAACGCGGTCAGGATCGTACCCTCGAAGCTTGCATCCACATAACGGCGATGGGACGGGGCGTGGCTACAATAAAGCCTGCCACCCCCGAATCCCAGAGCACGCCTGGCACAGTGCGTCGTACGGGGTAGCCCTGGCCCGTCCGGCGCGGCACTGTTGCCGTGTTGACTATGGTGCCATCCACGGCGGGCTGTCAGCGCGCCCCACGGGCGGTGGGCCCCTTCGGGTAGAGAGACACCCAAAGGCGGCCATGCCTCCTCCAGTCGGCCCAAGACATGGCCGGCTTCACAAAGCCGGCTTACCCCCTCCCTCGAAGGAGGAGCCCCATTAAGGAGACAAGACGATGTGAGGCTACAGCGATCGCCCGCCAGGCGGCGGCACTGTAGCCACGCTTACCTCGATAAAGCGCTCATCATCAGGTTTGAGGCAACAGTAACCAGCCACCGACAAGGCCCTTGGCAGTAGGGCCTGCCTGTCGACCAAGGAGCCGGCAGCCGGCGGGACCCACCAGCCGGCGGGCCCCAGCAGCCGGTGCGGAAGCCGACAAGCATAGACACTGACGGCTAGGGCCTGCGCCCAGCCGGATTACCATTGTACCCCCAGGGGGTTGGCCTATATAAGCCCCCCGGGGCACCCATGCAAAGGGTTGATCCCATCTAGGTTTAGAGACCACATAGAGAGAAGAAAAGAGCTGGTCGTGCCCTTCTTCTTCCTCTCGCCAAACAGCTCAAGGAGCATCTTGTAGCTACTTGTTCATCGAGTGACCATGCAGAGACCCCGTAGAGCAGCAGTAGGGGTGTTATCTCCACGGAGAGCCCCGAAGCTGGGTAAGATTCGCCGGCGTGCATGTCATCGCCTCATCCCGCTTCCGGTCACCGGCGACGTTTTACTAGCTCCCACAATGATAAGCCATCCGTTGGCATATGTCGCACCTACCACCTGACATTTATCATGATATAAGGAAATAAATAATAACTTTATTATTGCCTCTAGGGCATATTTCCTTCAGCCTCCCACTTGCACTAGAGTCAATAATCTAGTTCACATCGCCATGGGATTTAACACCAATAGTTCACATCACCTTGTGATTAACACCCATAGTTCACATCGTCATGTGACCAACACCCAAAGGGTTTACTAGAGTCAATAATCTAGTTCACATTGATATGTGATTAACACCCAAAGAGTACCAAGGTGTGATCATGTTTTGCTTGTGAGATAATTTTAGTCAACAGGTCTGTCACATTCAGATCCATAAGTATTTGCGAATTTCTATGTCAACAATGCTCTGCAAGGAGCTACTCTAGCTAATTGCTCCCACTTTCAATATGTATCTAGATTGAGACTTAGAGTCATCTAGATTAGTGTCAAAACTTGCATCGACGTAACCTTTTACGAGGAACCTTTTAGTCACGTCCATAATCGAGAAACATATCCTTATTCCACTAAGGATAATTTTGACTGTTGTCCAGTGATCTACTCCTAGATCACTATTGTACTCCCTTCCCAAAATCAGTGTAGGGTATACAATACATCTGGTACACAGCATGGCATACTTTATAGACCCTATGGCCAAGGCATAGGGAATGACTTTCATTCTCTTTCTATCTTTTGTCGTGGTCGGGCTTTGAGTCTTACTCAATTTCACACCTTGTAACACAGGCAAGAACTCTTTCTTTGACTGTTCCATTTTGAACTTACTTCAAAATCTTGTCAAGGTATGTACTCATTGAAAAAACTTATCAAGCGTCTTGATCTATCTCTATAGATCTTGATGCTCAATATGTAAGCAGCTTCACCAAGGTCTTTCTTTGAAAAAACTCCTTTCAAACACTCCTTTGTGCTTTGCAGAATAATTCTACATTATTTCAGATCAACAATATGTCATACATATACTTATCAGAAATGCTGTAGTGCTCCCACTCACTTTCTTGTAAATACAGGCTTCACCGCAAGTCTGTATAAAACTATATGCTTTGATCAACTCATCAAAGTGTATATTCCAACTCCGAGATGCTTGCACCAGTCCATAGATGGATCGCTGGAGCTTGCACATTTTTTCAACATCTTTAGGATTGAAGAAACCTTCTGGTTGCATCATATACAACTCTTCTTTAAGAAATCCATTAAGGATTGCAGTTTTGTTATCCATTTGCCAGATTTCATAAAATGCGGCAATTGCTAACATGATTTGGACAGACTTTAAGCATCGATACGAGTGAGAAAATCTCATAATGGTCAACACCTTGAACTTTGTCAAAAACCCTTTTCGACAAGTCTAGCTTTGTAGATAGTAACACTACTATCAGTGTCCGTCTTCCTCTTGAAGATCCATTTAATCTCAATGGCTCGCCGATCATTGGATAAGTCAATCAAAGTCCATACTTTGTTCTCATACATGGATCTCATCTCAGATTTCATGGCCTCAAGCCATTTCGCGGATTCTGGGCTCATCATCGCTTCCTCATAGTTCGTAGGTTCATCATGGTCAAGTAACATGACATCCAGAACAGGATTACCGTACCACTCTGGTGCGGATCTCACTCTGGTTTACGTACGAGGTTCGGTAGTAACTTGATCTGAAGTTACATGATCATCATCATTAGCTTCCTCACTAATTGGTGTAGTAGTCACAGGAACAGATTTCTGCGATGAACTACTTTCCAATAAGGGAGCAGGTACAGTTACCTCATCAAGTTCTACTTTCCTCCCACTCACTTCTTTCGAGAGAAACTCCTTCTCTAGAAATGATCCATTCTTAGCAAAGAATGTCTTGCCTTCGGATCTGTGATAGAAGGTGTACCCAACAGTCTCCTTTGGGTATCCTATGAAGACATATTTCTCCGATCTGGGTTTCAGTTTATTAGGATGAAACTTTTTCATATAAGCATCACAACCCCAAACTTTAAGAAACGACAACTTTGGTTTCTTGCCAAACCACAGTGCAGATTGTGTCGTCTTAACAAACTTTGATGGTGCCCCTTTTTAACGTGAATGCAGCTGTCTTTAATGCATAACCCCAAAAACGATAGTGGTAAATCGGTAAGAAACATCATAGATTGCACTATATCCAATAAAGTATGGTTATGACGTTCGGACACACCATTATGCTGTGGTGTTCCGGGTGGCGTGAGTAGTGAAACTATTTCACATTGTTTTAACTGAAGACCAAACTCGTAACTCAAATACTCTTCTCCACGATCAGATCGTAGAAACTTCATTTTCTTGTTACGATGATTTTCCACTTCACTATGAAATTATATGAACTTTTCAAATGTTTCAGACTTCTTATTTCATTAAGTAGATATACCCATATCTGCTCAAATCATCTGTGAAGGTCAGAAAATAATGATACATGCTGCAAGCCTTAATATTCATCGGACCACATACATCAGTATGTATGATTTCCAACAAATCTGTTGCTTGCTCCATTGTTCCGGAGAACGGCGTTTTAGTCATCTTGCCCAAGAGACATGGTTCGCAAGCATCAAGTGATTCATAATCAAGTGATTCCAAAATCCCATCAGCATGGAGTTTCTCCATGCGCTTTACACCAATATGACTTAAAACGGCAGTGCCATAAATAAGTTGCACTATCATTATTAACTTTGCATCTTTTGGCTTCAATATTATGAATATGTGTATCACTACGATCGAGATCCAACAAACCATTTTCGTTGGTGTGTATTACCATAGAAGGTTTTATTCATGTAAACAGAACAACAATTGTTCTCTAACTTAAATGAATAACCGTATTGCAATAAACATGATCAAATCATATTCATGCTCAACGCAAACACCAAATAACACTTATTTAGTTTCAACACTAATCCCGAAAGTATAGGGAGAGTGCGATGATGATCATATCAATCTTGGAACTACTTCCAACACACATCGTGACCTCGACTTTTACTAGTTTCTGTTTATTCTGCAACTCCCGTTTCGAATTACTAATCTTAGCAACTGAACTAGTATCAAATACTGAGGGGTTGCTATAAACACTAGTAAAGTGCACATCAATAACATGTATATCAAATATACTTATGTTCACTTTGCCATCCTTCTTATCCGCCAATCACTTGGGGTAGTTCCGCTACCAGTGACCAGTCTCTTTGCAGTAGAAGCACTTAGTCTCAGGCTTAGGTCTAGACTTGGGCTTCTTCACTTGAGCAGCAACTTGCTTGCCATTCTTCTTGAAGTTCCCCTTCTTCCCTTTGCCCTTTTCTTGAAACTAGTGGTCTTGTTAACCATCAACACTTGATGTTTTTCTTGATTTCTACCTTCGTTGATTTCAGCATCACGAAGAGCTTGGGAATTACTTTCGTCATCCCTTGCATATTATAGTTCATCACGAAGTTCTACTAACTTGGTGATGGTGACTAGAGAATTCTATCAATCACTATTTTATCTAGAACATTAACTCCCACTTGATTCAAGCGATTGTAGTACCCAGACTATCTGAGCACATGCTCACTGCTTGAGCTATTCTCCTCCATCTTTTAGCTATAGAACTTGTGGGAGACTTCATATCTCTCAACTCGGGTTTTTGCTTGAAATATTAACTTCAACTCCTGGAACATCTCATATGGTCCATGACGTTCAAAACATCTTTGAAGTCCCGATTCTAAGCCGTTAAGCATGGTGCACTAAACTATCAAGTAGTCATCATATTGAGCTAGCCGAACGTTCATAACGTCTGCATCTGCTCCTGCAATAGGTCCGTCCTAGCGGTGCATCAAGGACATAATTCTTCTGTGCAGCAATGAGGATAAACCTCAGATCATGGATCCAATCCGCATCATTGCTACTAACATCTTTCAACACAATTTCTCTAGGAACATATCAAAATAAACACAGGGAAGCAACAACGCGAGCTATTTATCTACAACATAGATATGATAATACTACCAGTACTATATGATAATACTACCAGGACTAAGTTCATGATAAATTTAAGTTCAATTTAATCATATTACTTAAGAACTCCCACTTAGATAGACATCCCTCTAATCCTCTAAGTGATCACGTAATCCATATCAACTAAACCATGTCCGATCATCACGTGAGATGGAGTAGTTTCAATGGTGAACATCACTATGCTGATCATATCTACTATATGATTCACGCTCGACCATTTGGTCTCCGTGTTCCGAGGCCATATCTGTTATATGCTAGGCTCGTCAAGTTTAACCTGAGTATTCTGCGTGTGCAACTGTTTTGCACCCGTTGTATTCGAACGTAGAGCCTATCACACCCGATCATCACGTGGTGTCTCAGCACGAAGAACTTTCGCAACGGTGCATACTCAGGGAGAACACTTTTACTATGATAATTTAGTGAGGGATCATCTTATAATGCTACCGTCAATCAAAGCAAGATAAGATGCATAAAAGATAAACATCACATGCAATCAATATAAGTGATATGATATGGCCACCATCATCATGTGCTTGTGATCTCCATCTCCGAAGCATCGTCATGATCACCATCGTCACCGACGCGACACCTTGATCTCCATCGTAGCATCGTTGTCGTCTCGCCAATTTTATGCTTCTACGACTATCGCTACCACTTAGTGATAAAGTAAAGCATTATAGGGCGATTGCATTGCATACAATAAAGCGACAACCATATGGCTCCTGCCAGTTGCCGATAAGTCGGTTACAAAACATGATCATCTCATACAATAAAATTTAGCATCATGTCTTGACCATATCACATCACAACATGCCCTGCAAAAACAAGTTAGACGTCCTCTACTTTGTTTGTTGCAAGTTTTACGTGGCTGCTACGGGCTTAAGCAAGAACCAATCTTACCTACGCATCAAAACCACAACGATAGTTTGTCAAGTTGGTGCTGTTTTAACCTTCGCAAGGACCGGGCGTAGCCACACTCGGTTCAACTAAAGTTGGAGAAAATGACACCCGCCAGCCACCTGTGTGCAAAGCACGTCGGTAGAACCAGTCTCGCGTAAGCGTACGCGTAAGCGTACGCGTAAGCGTACGCGTAATATCGGTCCGGTCCGCTTCATCCAACAATACCGCCGAACCAAAGTATGACATGCTGGTAAGCAGTATGACTTATATCGCCCACAACTCACTTGTGTTCTACTCGTGCATATGACATCTACGCATAAAACCTAGGCTCGGATGCCACTGTTGGGGAACGTAGTAATTTCAAAAAAAAATCTTACGCACACGCAAGATCATGGTGATGCATAGCAACGAGAGGTGAGAGTGTTGTCTACGTACCCTCATAGACCGTAAGCGGAAGCGTTATCTCAACGCGGTTGATGTAGTCGTACGTCTTCACGATCCGACCGATCCAAGCACTGAAAGTACGGCACCTCCGAGTTCTGCACACGTACGGCTTGGTGACGTCCTCACCTTCTCGATCCAGCAAGAGGGGCGAAGTAGTAGATGAGTTCCAGCAACACGACGGTGTTGGTGAAGAACAATCTTCGCAGGGCTTCGCCTAAGCACTACGAAAAACTATGACGGAGGATGAACTAGAGGAGATAGGGTTGCCGGCACACGGCTTGGTGTTTCTTGATCTGTCTTGGGTGCTAGCCCTACCCCTCTATTTATATGCTGAGCCTTGGGGTCGAAACTTGGAGTAAAAGCCTCCACAAAGTCGGTTTCACCGGAAAGGCAAGAGTCCTTCTCGGACTCCAGGGCCAGACGCCAGGGTTCCCGGCGTCTGGGCCCAGACGCCTGGGACCCTGGCGTCTGGCCCCTGGACTCCGCAAAACTTCCTTTTGCGCTTTCCAAAAACCTTGTGGGCTTTCCCCATTGGCCCAGATAAAGTGTTCTCGTGCCCAAACATTTCGGGAAACATCCAGAAT
The DNA here is from genome assembly GCA_032464435.1 of Aegilops umbellulata. Taxonomy (NCBI): domain Eukaryota; kingdom Viridiplantae; phylum Streptophyta; class Magnoliopsida; order Poales; family Poaceae; genus Aegilops; species Aegilops umbellulata. The sequence goes on along the minus strand of CP136055.1, from coordinate 524,818,385 downwards.
CACTTCCGGTGAATTCCGGAACCCTTCCGGAGATCAAACACTACTATCCACATATCAATCTTTACTTCCGGACCATTCCGGAGTTCCTCGTCATATCCGTGATCTCATCCAAAACTCCGAACAACATTCGGTCACCAACATACATAACTCATAGTACTATATCGTCAACGAACGTGCGGACCCTACGGGTTCGAGAACTATGTAGACATGACCGAGACACATCTCTTGTCAATAACCAATAGCAGGACCTAGATGCCCATATTGGCTCCTACATATTCTACGAAGATCTTTATCGGTCAGACCGCATAACAACATACGTTGTTCCCTTTGTCATCGGTATGTTACTTGCCCGAGATTCGATCGTCGGTATCTCAATACCTAGTTCAATCTCGTTACTGGCAAGTCTCTTTACTCGTTCCATAATACATCATCTCGCAACTCACTCATTAGTTGCAATGCTTGCAAGGCTTAAGTGATGTGCATTACCGAGAGGGCCCAGAGATACCTCTCCGACAATCGGAGTGACAAATCCTAATCTCGAAATACGCCAACCCAACATGTACCTTTGGAGACACCTGTAGAGCTCCTTTATAATCACCCAGTTACGTTGTGACGTTTGGTAGCACACAAAGTGTTCCTCCGGCAAACGGGAGTTGCATAATCTCATAGTCATAGGAATATGTATAAGTCATGAAGAAAGCAGTAGCAACATACTAAACGATCGGGTGCTAAGCTAACGGAATGGGTCAAGTCAATCACATCATTCTCGTAATGATGTGATCCTGTTAATCAAATGACAACACATGTCTATGGTTAGGAAACATAACCATCTTTGATCAACGAGCTAGTCAAGTAGAGGCATACTAGTGACACTCTGTTTGTCTATGTATTCACACATGTATCATGTTTCGGGTTAATACAATTCTAGCATGAATGATAAACATTTATCATGATATAAGGAAATAAATAATAACTTTATTATTGCCTCTAGGGCATATTTCCTTCAAATACTGAGGAAATGAAAGAGTTGAGGAAACAGAACCAGTTGGCTTGGTGAAGACAATGATTTGGTAGACCAGTTTCAACTGTTGTCTCAGTTGTACATCTGGTTGGAGCGGCTGAGTATTTAAACTCGAGGACACACAGTCCCGGACACCCAGTCCTGAGCACGCAGCTCGGGACACCAAGTCCTCACCGTATTCTCCTTGAACTAAGGTCACACAGACCTCGTCCAATCACTCGTGGTAAGTCTTCAGGTGACTTCCGAACCTTCACAAACTCGGTCACTCGGCGATGCACAATTCCTCTTGGATGCTCTAGACAATGACGCCTAACCATCTGGAAGAAGCACAGTCTTCAAAGGTAACAAGCGTCGGATCCACACAGGATCAATCTCTTCAGTAATGCTCAATCACTTTGGGTTTGTAGGTGTTTGGGTTTGGGTTTTGGATTTTCCTCACTTGATGATTTTCGCTCAAAGTCCTCGGAGGATGGGATGCTCTCAAATGACAAGTGTCAGTTTCTCTCAGAGCAGCCAACCAGCTAGTGGTTGTAGGGGGGGCTATTTATAGCCTAGGGAGCAGCCCGACATGATAAGACATAAATGCCCTTCAATGATATGACCGTTAGGTGGATAAGATATTTTGGGACAGCTGGCGCGTAGCACAACAACGGTCGGAAATTTGAGATTCAAATTCCTCAGGGCTATCATGTTCCTCACAGTGTAGGCAATTCGCACTGGCAAATTCCTAACTCCTCAGTCAGGACAAGTTCCTCAGAGACCAGAAGAACTTCATCTCTGTCACTGAAGAAATTGACTGAACTGTATGAGATTTCCAATGGCTTCACTCGAAGGGATTGGTAGGTGTAGGATTTTGAGTTGAGCATCACATGGAAATTTTTCCTTAGTATTTCCTCGACCCCCTTTAACAGTACGGTGCTTGCTATGACTCAAGAAAGATAAAATGAAACTACAAAAACAAAAGTCTTCATGCTTCATGTTCCTCGAATGAATACCAAGTCTTCAAGGTCACACCAATTTCTTCACTTTCAAAGTCTTCAGAAAGTCTTCAGAATATCAAAGTCTTCAGTCGAAGAACTTCATTTTTAGGGGTCGACTTTCTCTGTAAATATCAAACTCCTCATAGACTTACAGACCTGTGTACACTCATAAACGCATTAGATCCTTAACATATAAGTCTTCAATACACCAAAATCACTAAGGGGCACTAGATACACTTACACCTTGGTCTACTTTAGCTTAAGAAATGGTAGGTTTTTGTGGCGATGCAGCAATTACTTCGACATCAGATCAGTAATTTCCAACAGTCGAACGGATATTTTGTGTCTGTTGGATATAAAGTTCCTTTGGGTAAGAATTACTACTTGTCATCAAAATGGATAAAAGGAGATGTATGTAGACGTACTTTAGTTCTAGATACGTCCCTTTTTATCCATTTTGATGACAAGCACTCCCTCCGTTCCACAATACATGCCTTCCATTTGTCAAAATATAGATGTATCTAGACATGTTTTAGTATATAGGTGTTGGGGAACATAGTAATTTCAAAAAATATTCCTACGCACACGCAAGATCATGGTGATGCATAGCAACGAGAGGGGAGAGTGTTGTCTACGTACCCTCGTAGACCGTAAGCGGAAGCGTTATATCAACGCGGTTGATGTAGTCGTACGTCTTCACGATCCGACCGATCCAAGCACCGAAAGCACGGCACCTCCGAGTTCTGCACACGTACGGCTCGGTGACGTCCTCGCCTTCTCGATCCAGCAAGCGGGGCAAAGTAGTAGATGAGTTCCGGCAGCACGACGGCGTGGTGACGGTGTTGGTGAAGAACAATCTTCGCAGGGCTTCGCTTAAGCACTACGAAACTAGGACCGAGGATGAACTAGAGGAGACGGGGTTGCCGGCACACAGCTTGGTGTTTCTTGATCTGTCTTGGGTGCTAGCCCTACCCCTCTATTTATATGTTGAGCCTTGGGGTCGAAACTTGGAGTAATAGCCTCCACAAAGTCGGTTTCACCCGAAAGGCAAGAGTCCTTCTCGGACTCCAGGGCCAGACGCCAGGGTTCCCGGCGTCTGGACCCAGGGACCCTGGCGTCTGGTCCCTGGACTCCGCAAAACTTCCTTTTCCGCTTTCCAAAAACCTTGTGGGCTTTCCCCATTGGCCCACATAAAGTGTTCTCGTACCCAAACATTTCGGTAAACATCCGGAACCCCTTCCGATGAATTCCGGAACCCTTCCGGAGATCAAACACTACTATCCACATATCAATCTTTACTTCCGCACCATTCCGGAGTTCCTCGTCATATCCGTGATCTCATCCAAAACTCCGAACAACATTCGGTCACCAACATACATAACTCATAGTACTATATCGTCAACGAACGTTTAAGCGTGCGGACCCTACGGGTTCGAGAACTATGTAGACATGACCGAGACACATCTCTTGTCAATAACCAATAGCAGGACCTGGATGCCCATATTGGCTCCTACATATTCTATGAAGATCTTTATCGGTCAGACCGCATAACAACATATGTCGTTCCCTTTGTCATTGGTATGTTACTTGCCCGAGATTCGATCGTCGGTATCTCAATACCTAGTTCAATCTCGTTACCGACAAGTCTCTTTACTCATTCCGTAATACATCATCTCGCAACTAACTCATTAGTTGCAATGCTTGCAAGGCTTAAGTGATATGCATTACCGAGAGGGCCCGGAGATACCTCTCCGGCAATCGGAGTGACAAATCCTAATCTCGAAATACGCCAACCCAACATGTACCTTTAGAGACACCTGTAGAGCTCCTTTATAATCACCCAGTTACATTGTGACGTTTGGTAGCACACAAAGTGTTCCTCCGGCAAACGGGAGTTGCATAATCTCATAGTCATAGGAACATGTATAAGTCATGAAGAAAGCAATAGCAACATACTAAACGATCGGGTGCTAAGCTAACGGAATGGGTCATGTCAATCACATCATTCTCCTAATGATGTGATCCCGTTAATCGAAAGACAACTCATGTCTATGGCTAGGAAACTTAACCATCTTTGATCAACGAGCTAGTCAAGTAGAGGCAGACTAGTGACACTTTTTTGTCTATGTATTCACACATGTATTATGTTTCCAGTTAATACAATTCTAGCATGAATGATAAACGTTTATCATGATATAAGGAAATAAATAATAACTTTATTATTGCCTCTAGGGCATATTTCCTTCAATAGGTACATCCATGATAGAGCAAATCGGATGGTTGAGAACACTACAATTCGTAGCTACAGATGCGTGTGTGACTCCCAGATGGAGAGGCCGGGGGTCATCATCCTCCTTTTCGAGAAAAAAGAGACGCGTGTGTGAGAGGACGAGTGTGTGCATGCACCTCTTCTCTTCCTGTATAACGTACTACTAAACTCAGAGTACAAGTTTTTGTGGGTGGCACGATGGTGCGTGCGAGAAGTCCCGAGAGATAGGTTTAATGCGTCTGAAAAAAACGACTAGCCTAGAGCTCGCCACGCGGCTATTCCTGTCGAACGCCCCATTAACCGTAAGATATGTATACGACGGTGCCAGTTATTGCACGTACATAGTAGTACTCCCTCCTTTCCGGTTTATAGGGCTTAATTCAAAAATCTCACCAACCAAGATGGTGAGTGGTGGAATATTTTTTGTAGTTTGCAAAAGCACCTAATTAATGCTCTTGTTTTCTCAAAAAATTATGTTTATCAATGCATTAGTTACAATGCATGCATGCATAAAGTACATGCATTGGTCAATTTTCTCTTAATACTTGCATGCAATGATTTAATGCACCTTGGAATCTGAACATGTGTTGGAGAGCAATCAAATTGAGCCTTAAAAATGGAAAAACTAAAATTTTGAGATAAGCCCTATAAAACTGAAAAGGAGGGAGTAGAAAAAGAAGTACTCCATCCGGGAATAGTGCCGCACTTCGAAACTAGAACCGTCAATAAATTTTGAGCTTGCGTCTCGTCACATTCCAAATTACTCCACGCTATATTGAATTGCAAACCTGTTCACACCGATCACAACCTAAACGGTTTCCCACTTAGGAGCGTTAGTACCATGCTATATTGATTGCAAACCTGTTCACACAATCTAAACTGTTTCCCACTTAGGAGCGTATTAGTACTCGGTTATAAATACTAGTATGACAAGATGAATGCACATTCCTCCTCAACTCCTCATCCACAAAAACAAACAAGTCATTCAGCATCCTTCCCTTGCGTCTCGCATGGCCAGCGTCAGTTCTGGGTCGAGAGATTGCCACCAGGGAGAGACGAGCATGGAAGCGGAAGCACGAGAGATGTCCCGCCTCGATGCGAGAGCAGCCGACATGTCCCGCCGCACGAAAGTAGCAGCACGGAGGTCCCGTCGCGCCGCTGAAGCAGCACGGAGGTCCCGCCGCACCGTCGATGCAGCAGACAGGTCTGGCCGCGCCGCGGAAGCAGCAGAGATGTCCCGCCGCGCCACAAATGCAGCAAAGATGTCCCGCCGCGCCGTGGCGGCCTGGGAAAATTTCTCGCGGGCAGGCGACGACTGTCACAGGCGCATGCATGCGATCGTCCACAGCCAGATGGATCAGATCTCCGGCTAGGTGAGGTTGCAGGACGACATGAAAGCCTCATTTGAACAGGCTACCGGCGTCATCCGACAACTAAGGGAGGGCAATGAGAGGCTCCGGGCCGAGTGCGACCTGTTGAGGGAGAAGATAAGGGAGGGCAATGAGAGGCTCCGGGCCGAGCGCGACCTGCTGAGGGAGAAGATCGTCCGAAGTGCAGACCAGCAGGAGGAGACCAGTGCCTTGTTGAAGAGGACAGGCGTCATCATCAAGAAACATATGGACGAGAATGACATGCTCCGCAACGAGCGCCGAAGGCTGATGGAGGAATCCGTGGATGTTCTCAAGCAGCGTCTTGAGGACACGAAAGAGCTCATCGCCGCTCGCCGCGGAGACTAGTTCCCGCGGCCTGCAGCAATGCATCAAGAAAGTAGAGATCAGCGAGCCAGATCCTTGTCTTCCTTCTTCTTTTGCCCTTGTGTATTTCGGGCGTAGCCGCATGTGGATTTTTTAATTATCTTTCTAATTATGTAAGACAATTAATCGTCCTTATCTTTCTGTGGAAGATCAATGTTGCGAGGCTGGAATGAAGAAAACCCTTGCTGTGGCGACCCTGGCGTTGCTGTTCTTCTAGTTGCTGCTGGGCTTCCTTCAGTTTCCTGGTTTCTTTTGATGTAATAATCGGTTTAGGATGTGGATTGTGTCGTCGGTTGTAAAATGTTGGGTTCTAGCACGGATGTTTGGCCTTTGTTGGCCTCTTGGGATGTTGCAATTTTAATATGGTAGCTTTTAGTCCTTCGTGTTAGGCTGGAGTTGTGCTGAACTTCTTGTGAATTGTGGTGGTTTTCAGTAATGAAAATCGGAAGGGGCAAGCCCTTCTTTGATCAAAAAAAATTAATCGTCCTTATATATTCGTCAGTCTTGCTATAAGTCGCAGTAGATGCTATACAGGTCCGTCAGTTCTTACATCAAGATCCGTGCTTTCAGATTTTCTTTTTTCTCTCTTAAATCTCAGTCGAGTGAGACATAGCCACGCCATTAAACAGAGGCTCGGGCGCCATTAATGGAGACCTTGGGAGAGAGGTGGACGGCAGATGGAGGTCAAAGGGCTCTCCTCTCGATAAGCACGCGCAGGGGTCTGATCACACGCCTCTCATACTCAAATAGCTACCCTGCACGGCGCCTCCTAGCTAATAAAAAATGGGTACGCGTGGCGGCACGTAAATGGTACTAGTAAGTAGAACGCCCACGGTTTTAATAATACTTGTGTTCCCGATTGTAACGTGACAACACTTGTTCCAAAAATGACTTTGTTGATTGTTAATGTGTGCGCCTTCGCAAATCGGACTGCAAATTTACCACAGCATGTTGGTGCCATGTCATGGCACCAAGCCAAGTTTCATTATTTTCATGCATGTTTTGGATTTATAGGAATTAAAAAACTAAGTTTATCAATGTTTCCAACCCAGCCACGACGCCCAGAATTTTGAATTTCATTCCCATTTCTTGCATGGAACCTAGAAATTTACCCGAGGACACACATGTGATTTTTCAACCAACTTTGGTGCACTGGAACATGTGCTTGTATTTCAAATTTGAATTATGCACACAAAGGAGACACGTTCCCTCCCAGAACCACGAGCCTTCTTGAGAGAAGCTCCGATTTGCAAGAAGCTTATACCAAAATTTGTTCCTATTCGGCCAATTTTTTTTACCACGGCATGGTACTTGTTGGGGAACGTAGTAATTTCAAAAATTTCCTACGCACACGCAAGATCATGGTGATGCATAGCAACGAGAGGGGAGAGTGTTGTCTATGTACCCTCGTAGACCGAAGCGGAAGCGTTGACTCAACGTAGAGGAAGTAGTCGTACGTTCTCCTCGCGATCCGACCGATCCAAGTACCGTTACTCCGGCACCTCCGAGTTCTTGGCACACGTTCAGCTCGATGACGATCCCCGGGCTCCGATCCAGCAAAGCGTCGGGGAAGAGTTCCGTCAGCACGACGGCGTGGTGACGATCTTGATGTGTTACTGGCGCAGGGCTTCGCCTAAGCACTGCAACGATATGACCAAGGTGGAATTTGGTGGAAGGGGGCACCGCACACGGCTAAGGAACGATCCGTAGATCAACTTGTGTGTCTCTGGGGTGCCCCCTGCCCCTGTATATAAAGGATGGAGGAGGAGGAGGCCGGCCAAGGCAAAGGTGCGGCCAGGATATGGATTCCTACTAGGACTCCAAGTCCTAGTAGGAGTCCACCAAAAAGGGGAGGAAGGGAGAAGGAATAGGAGGAGAAGGAGAGGTGGCCGGCCCCCTTTTCCCTAGTCCAATTCGGACTAGAGGGGAGGGGGGCGCAGCAGCCTTTTTCCTCTTCCCACTAGAGCCCATCAAGGCCCATTACTTCTCCCGTAATCCCGTAACTCCCCGGTACCTCCGAAAATACCCGAATATAGTCGTCCAATATATCGATCTTTACGTCTCGACCATTTCGAGACGCCTCGTCATGTCCCCGATCTCATCCGGGACTCCGAACTCCTTCGGTACATCAAAACTCATAAACTCATAATATAAATGTCATCGAAACCTTAAGCGTGCGGACCCTACGGTTCGAGAACAATGTAGACATGACCGAGACACGTCTCCGGTCAATAACCAATAGCGGGACCTGGATGCCCATATTGGCTCCTACATATTCTACGAAGATCTTTATCGGTCAGACCGCATAACAACATACGTTGTTCCCTTTTGTCATCGGTATGTTACTTACCCGAGATTCGATCGTCGGTATCCAATACCTAGTTCAATCTCGTTACCGGCAAGTCTCTTTACTCGTTCCATAATACATCATCTCGCAACTAACTCATTAGTTGCAATGCTTGCAAGGCTTGAGTGATGTGCATTACCGAGAGGGCCCAGAGATACCTCTCCGACAATCGGAGTGACAAATCCTAATCTCGAAATACGCCAACCCAACATCTACCGTTGGTGACACCTGTAGTACTCCTTTATAATCACCCAGTTACGTTGTGACGTTTGGTAGCACCCAAAGTGTTCCTCCGGCAAACGGGAGTTGCATAATCTCATAGTCATAGGAACATGTATAAGTCATGGATAAAAGCAATAGCAACATACTAAACGATCGGGTGCTAAGCTAATGGAATGGGTCATGTCAATCAGATCATTCAACTAATGATGTGACCTCATTAATCAAATAACAACTCCTTGTTCATGGTTAGGAAACATAACCATCTTTGATTAATGAGCTAGTCAAGTAGAGGCATACTAGTGACACTCTGTTTGTCTATGTATTCACACATGTATTATGTTTCCTGTTAATACAATTCTAGCATGAATAATAAACATTTATCATGAATTAAGGAAATAAATAATAACTTTATTATTGCCTCTAGGGCATATTTCCTTCAGTCTCCCACTTGCACTAGAGTCAATAATCTAGTTCACATCGCCATGTGATTTATCAGCAACAGTTCACATCACCATGTGATTAACACCCATAGTTCACATTGATATGTGACCAACACCCAAAGGGTTTACTAGATTCAGTAATCTAGTTCACATCGCTATGTGATTAACACCCAAAGAGTACTACGGTGTGATCATGTTTTGCTTGTGAGAGAAGTTTAGTCAACGGGTCTGCCACATTCAGATCCGTTATGTATTTTGCAATTTTCTATGTCTACAATGCTCTGCACGGAGCTACTTTAGCTAATTGCTCCCACTTTCAATATGTATCTAGATTGAGATTTAGAGTCATCTAGATTAGTGTCAAAACTTGCATCGACGTAACCTTTTACGACGAACCTTTTTGTCACATCCATAATCGAGAAACATATCCTTATTTTACTAAGGATAATTTTGACCGATGTCCAGTGATCTACTTCCTAGATCACTATTGTACTCCCTTGCTTAACACAGTGTAGGGTATACAATAGATCTGGTACATAGCATGGCATACTTTATAGAATCTATGGCGGAGGCATAGGAAATGACTTTCATTCTCTTTCTATCATCTGCCGTGGTCGGGCTTTGAGTCTTACTCAATATCACACCTTGTAATACAGGCAAGAACTCTTTCTTTGACTGTTCCATTTTGAACTACTTCAAAATCTTTTCAAGGTATGTACTTATTAAAAAACTTATCAAGCGTCTTGATCTATCTCTATAGATCTTGATGCTCAATATGTAAGCAGCTTCACCGAGGTCCTTCTTCGAAAAACTCCTTTCAAATACTCCTTTATGCTTCACAGAATAATTCTACATTATTTCCGATCAATAATATGTCATTTACATATACTTATCAGAAATGTTGTAGTGCTCCCACTCACTTTCTTGTAAATACAGGCTTCACCGCAAGTCTGTATAAAACTATATGCTTTGATCAACTCATCAAAGCGTATATTCCAACTCCGAGATGCTTGCACCAGTCCATAGATGGATCGCTGGAGCTTGCATATTTTGTTAACACCTTCAGGATCGACAAAACCTTCTAGTTGCATCGTATACAACTCTTCTTTAATAAATCCATTAAGGAATGTAGTTTTGTTTATCCATTTGCCGGATTTCATAAAATGCGGCAATTGCTAACATGATTCGGACAGACTTAAGCATAGATATGAGTGAGAAACTCTCATCGTAGTCAACACCTTGAACTTGTCGAAAACCTTTTGCGACAATTCTAGCTTTGTAGATAGTAACACTACTATCAGTGTCCGTCTTCCTCTTCAAGATCCATTTATTTTCTTTGGCTTGCCGATCATCGGGCAAATCCATCAAAGTCCATACTTTGTTCTCATACATGGATCATATCTCAGATTTCATGGCCTCTAACCATTTCGTGGAATCTGGGCTCATCATCGCTTCCTCATAGTTCGCAAGTTCGTCATGGTCTAGTAACATGACTTCCAGAACAGGATTACCGTACCACTCTGGTGCGGATCTCACTCTAGTTTACTTACGAGATTCGGTAGTAACTTGATCTTGAAGTTACATGATCATCATCATTAGCTTCCTTACTAATTGGTGTAGTAGTCACAAGAACAGATTTCTGTGATGAACTACTTTCCAATAAGGGAGAAGGTACAATTACCTTATCAAGTTTTCTACTTTCCTCCCACTCACTTCTTTCGAGAGAATCTCCTTCTCTAGAAAGGATCCATTCTCAGCAACGAATATCTTGCCTTCGGATCTGTGATAGACGGTGTACCCAACAGTCTCCTTTGGGTACCTATGAAGACACATTTCTCTGATTTGGGTTTGAGCTTATCAGGATGAAACTTTTTCACATAAGCATCGTAACCCCAAACTTTAAGAAACGACAACTTTGGTTTCTTGCCAAACCACAGTTCATTTTGTGTCGTCTCAACGGACTTTAGATGGTGCCCCTTTTAACGTGAATGCAGCTGTCTCTAATGCATGATCCCAAAATGATATTGGTAAATCGGTAAGAAACATCATAGATTGTACTATATCCAATAAAGTACGGTTATGACGTTCGAACACACCATTATGCTGTGGTGTTCCAGGTGGCATGAATTTGTGAAACTATTCCACATTGTTTTAATTGAGGACCAAACTCGTAACTCAAATATTTGTCTCCGCGATCAGATCATAGAAACCTTATTTTCTTGTCACGATGATTTTCCACTTCACTCTAAAATTCTTTGAACTTTTCAAATGTTTTAGACTTATGTTTCATCAAGTAGATATACCCATATCTGCTCAAATCATCTGTGAAGGTCAGAAAATAATGATACTTGTCGCGAGCCTTAATATTCATCGGACCACATACATCAGTATGTATGATTTCTAACAAATCTGTTGCTTGCTTCATTGTTTCGGAGAACGGCGTTTTAGTCATCTTGCCCAAGAGGCATGGTTCGCAAGCATCAAGTGATTCCAAAAGTCCATCACCATGGAGTTTCTTCATGCGCTTTACACCAATATGACCTAAACGGCAGTGCCACAAATAAGTTGCACTATCATTATTAACTTTGCATCTTTTTGGCTTCAATATTATGAATATGTGTATCACTACGATCGAGATCCAACAAACCAATTTCGTTGGTGTGTATGACCATAGAAGGTTTTATTCATGTAAACAGAACAACAATTGTTCTCTATCTTAAATGAATAACTGTACTACAATTAACATGATCAAATCATATTCATGCTCAACGCAAACACCAAATAACACTTATTTAGTTTCAACACTAATCCCGAAAGTATAGGGAGTGTGTGATGATGATCATATCAATCTTGGAACCACTTCCAACACACATCGTCACCTTGCCCTTTAACTAGTCTTTGTTCATTCTGCAACTCCTGTTTCGAGTTACTAAATTTTAGCAACTGAACTAGTACCAAATACTGAGGGGTTGCTATGAACACTAGTAAAGTACACATCAATAACATGTATATCAAATATACTTATGTTCACTTTGCCATCCTTCTAATCCGCCAATCACTTGGGGTAGTTCCGCTTCCAGTGACCAGTCCCTTTGCAGTAGAAGCACTTAATCTCAGGCTTAGGACCAGACTTGGGCTTTTTCACTTGAGCAGCAACTTGCTTGCCGTTCTTCTTGAAGTTCCCCTTCTTTCCTTTTTGCCCTTTTCTTGAAACTAGTGATCTTGTCAACCATCAATACTTGATGTTTTTCTTGGATTTCTACCTTCGCCGATTTTAGCATCGCGAAGAGCTTGGGAATATTTTCCGTTATCCCTTGCATATTATAGTTCATCACGAAGTTCTACTAACTTGGTGATGGTGACTAGAGAATTCTGTCAATCACTATTTTATCTGGAAGATTAACTCCCACTTGATTCAAGCGATTGTAGTACTCAGGCTATCTGAGCACATGCTCACTAGTTGAGCGATTCTCCTCCATCTTTTAGCTATAGAACTTGTTGGAGACTTCATATCTCTCAACTCGGGTATTTGCTTGAAATATTAACTTCAACTCCTGGAACATCTCGTATGGTCCATGACGTTCAAAACGTCTTTGAAGTCCCGATTCTAAGCCGTTAAGCATGGTGCACTAAACTATTAAGTAGTCATCATATTGAGCTAGCAAAACGTTCATAACGTCTGCATCTGCTCCTGCAAAAGGTCCGTCACCTAGCGGTGCATCAAGGACAAAATTCTTCTGTGCAGCAATGAGGATAAACCTCAGATTACGGATCCAATCCGCATCATTGCTACTAACATTTTCAACACAATTTTCTCTAGGAACATATCAAAATAAACACAGGGAAGCAACAATGCGAGCTATTGATCTACAACATAGATATGCTAATACTACCAGGACTAAGTTCATGATAAATTAAAGTTCAATTAATCATATTACTTAAGAACTCCCACTTAGATAGACATCCCCCTAATCTTCTAAGTGATCACGTGATCCAAATCAACTAAACCATAACCGATCATCACGTGAAATGGAGTAGCTTTCAATGGTGAACATCATTATGTTGATCATATCTACTATATGATTCACGCTCGACCTTTCGGTCTCCGTGTTCCGAGGTCATATCTTATATGCATAGCTCGTCAAGTATAACCTGAGTATTCCGCGTGTGCAACTGTTTTGCACCCGTTGTATTTGAACGTAGAACCTATCACACCCGATCATCACGTGGTGTCTCAGCACGAAGAACTTTTGCAACGGTGCATACTCAGGGAGAACACTTCTTGATAATTTAGTGAGAGATCATCTTATAATGCTACCGTCAATCAAAGCAAGATAAGATGCATAAAAAGATAAACATCACATGCAATCAATATAAGTGATATGATATGGTTATCATCATCTTGTGCTTGTGATCTCCATCTCCGAAGCACCGTCATGATCACCATCGTCACCGGCGCGACACCTTGATCTCCATCGTAGCATCGTTGTCGTCTCGCCAATCTTATGCTTCCACGACTATCACTACCGCTTAGTAATAAAGTAAAGCATTACATCGCGATTGCATTGCATACAATAAAGCGACAACCATATGGCTCCTGCCAGTTGCCGATAACTCGGTTACAAAACATGATCATCTCATACAATAAAATTTAGCATCATGTCTTGACCATATCACATCACAACATGCCCTGCAAAAACAAGTTAGACGTCCTCTACTTTGTTGTTGCAAGTTTTACGTGGCTGTTACGGGCTTAAGCAAGAACTCATCTTACCTACGCATCAAAACCACAACGATAGTTTGTCAAATAGACTCCGTTTTAACCTTCTCAAGGACCGGGCATAGCCACACTCGGTTCAACTAAAGTTGGAGAGACAGTCTTCCGCAAGCCATCTATGTGCAAAGCACGTCGAGGGAACCGGTCTCGCGTAAGCGTACGCGTAAGGTTGGTCCGGATCGTCTCGTCCAACAATACCGCTGAACCAAAGTATGACATGCTGGTAGGCAGTATGACTTGTATCATCCACAACTTACTTGTGTTCTACTCGTGCAAATAACATCAAACCATAAAAACCTAGGCTCGGATGCCACTGTTGGGGAACGTAGTAATTTCAAAAATTTCCTACGCACACGCAAGATCATGGTGATGCATAGCAACGAGAGGGGAGAGTGTTGTCTACGTACCCTTGTAGACCGAAGCGGAAGCGTTGACTCAACGTATAGGAAGTAGTCGTACGTTCTCCTCGCGATCCGACCGATCCAAGTACCGTTACTCCGGCACCTCCGAGTTCTTGGCACACGTTCAGCTCGATGACGATCCCCGGGCTCCGATCCAGCAAAGCGTCGGGGAAGAGTTCCGTCAGCATGACGGCGTGGTGACAATCTTGATGTGTTACCGGCGCAGGGCTTCGCCTAAGCACTGCAACGATATGACCGAGGTGGAATTTGGTGGAAGGGGGCACCGCACACGGCTAAGGAACGATCCGTAGATCAACTTGTGTGTCTCTGGGGTGCCCCCTGCCCCTGTATATAAAGGATGGAGGAGGAGGAGGCCGGCCAAGGCAAAGGTGCGGCCAGGATATGGATTCCTACTAGGACTCCAAGTCCTAGTAGGAGTCCACCAAAAAGGGGAGGAAGGGAGAAGGAATAGGAGGAGAAGGAGAGGTGGCCGGCCCCCTTTTCCCTGGTCCAATTCGGACTAGAGGGGAGGGGGGGCGCAGCAGCCTTTTTCATCTTCCCACTAAAGCCCATCAAGGCCCATTACTTCTCCCGTAATCCCGTAACTCCCCGGTACCTCCGAAAATACCCTAACCACTCAGAACCCTTCCGATGTCCGAATATAGTCGTCCAATATATCGATCTTTACGTCTCGACCATTTTGAGACTCCTCGTCATGTCCCCGATCTCATCCGGGACTCCAAACTCCTTTGGTACATCAAAACTCATAAACTCATAATATAAATGTCATCGAAACCTTAAGCGTGCGGACCCTACGGTTCGAGAACAATGTAGACATGACCGAGACACGTCTCCGGTCAATAACCAATAGCGGGACCTGGATGCCCATATTGGCTCCTACATATTCTACGAAGATCTTTATCGGTCAGACCGCATAACAACATACGTTGTTCCCTTTTGTCATCGGTATGTTACTTACCCGAGATTCGATCGTCGGTATCCAATACCTAGTTCAATCTCGTTACCGGCAAGTCTTTTTACTCGTTCCATAATACATCATCTCGCGACTAACTCATTAGTTGTAATGCTTGCAAGGCTTGAGTGATGTGCATTACCGAGAGGGCCCAGAGATACCTCTCCGACAATCGGAGTGACAAATCCTAATCTCGAAATACGCCAACCCAACATCTACCGTTGGTGACACCTGTAGTACTCCTTTATAATCACCCAGTTACGTTGTGACGTTTGGTAGCACCCAAAGTGTTCCTCCGGCAAACGGGAGTTGCATAATCTCATAGTCATAGGAACATGTATAAGTCATGGATAAAAGCAATAGCAACATACTAAACGATCGGGTGCTAAGCTAATGGAATGGGTCATGTCAATCAGATCATTCAACTAATGATGTGACCTCATTAATCAAATAACAACTCCTTGTTCATGGTTAGGAAACATAACCATCTTTGATTAATGAGCTAGTCAAGTAGAGGCATCCTAGTGACACTCTGTTTGTCTATGTATTCACACATGTATTATGTTTCCTGTTAATACAATTCTAGCATGAATAATAAACATTTATCATGAATTAAGGAAATAAATAATAACTTTATTATTGCCTCTAGGGCATATTTCCTTCAGTACTACCATGACATGACACCGTGCCAAATTTCATGATTTTAAAACCAAATTCCTCAATGTTCTCGACCGAGCCACGATGCCCAGATGTTTGAATTTTATTCTCATTTTTTGAATGGAACCTACTCCCTCCTTCCATCTATATAGGGTCTAATGTGTTTTTCAAGACAGCCTTTGACTATTGACAAGATTAATAGCACATGAGATGTATACTATGAAAATTATATTATTGGAAGCTCCTTTGACATACAAATTTGAAGGTATGCTTTGTGTAAGTTGCATGTCATATATTATTGCTCTAACGTTTGGTCAAAGTTAGCCTCGAAAAACGCATTAGGACCTATATAGATGGAAGGATGGAGTAGAAATTCACCCGAGGACAGAAATGTGATTTTTCAACCAACTTTGGTGCACGGGAGCATGTGCTTGTAATTCAAATTTGAATTATGCACATTAAATGACCAAAAACTCAATTAATGTGTAAATAAGGCCAAAAAAAGCCGAAATAATTCCAAAATTTAACACGGCACTCATGTAGTTCTATGTTGCCTTTGTAAATAAACTCAAGGGGGACAACTATATCGTTTCGCACTCAAAGGTGGCACATCCCCTCTCAGAACCACGAGCCTTCTTGAGAGAAGCTTCGGTTTGCAAGAAGCTTATACCAAAATATGTTCCTATTCGGCCATTTTTACCACAACATGGTAGTACCATGACATGACATCCATGCCAAGTTTCATGATTTTCAGACATGTTTTGGATTTACAAGAATTTTAAAACCAAGTTTCTCAATGTTCTCGGCCAAGCCACGATGCCCAGATGTTTTAATTTTATTCTCATTTCTTGCATGGGACCTAGAAATTCACCCGAGGACACAAATGTGATTTTTCAACCAACTTTGGTGCACGAGAGCATGTGCTTGTAGTTCAAATTTGACTTATGCACATTAAATGACCAGAAACTCAATTAATGTATAAAAAATGACAAACGAACCCGGAATAATTCAAAATTTTAACAGGGCACTAATGTAGTTCTATGTTGCCGTTGTTAAGAAACTCAAGGGGGGGCAACGTATATCGTTTCACACTCAAAAGTGGCACGTTCCCTCTTAGAACCACGAGCTTCCAAATCGGCCCAATTTTTTACCACAACATGTTAGTGCCATGACATGACACCTTGCCGAGTTTCATGATTTCCAGGCGAGTTCTGGATTTACATGAATTTAAAATCAAAGTTTCTCGATGTTCTCGGCCGAGTCATGACGCTTAGATGTTTGAATTTCATTCTCATTTCTTCCATGGGACCTAGAAATTCAACCAAGGACACACATGTGATTTTTCGACCCACTTTGGTGCACCGAAGCATGTGCATACAATTCATATTTAGATTATGCACATTAAAAGTCCAGAAACTCAATTAATGTATAAAAAGGCCAAATGAACCCGAGATAATTCCAAAATTTAACAGGGCACTCATATAGTTCTATGTTGCCTCTGTAAATAAAATCAGGGGGGAGGCAGCGTATATCGTCTCGCACACAAAGGTGACACGTTCCCTCTCGGAACCACAAGGCTTGTTGAGAGAATCTCCGGTTTTGCAAGAGGCTTATACCAAAACTTGTCCCAATTCAGCCAAAAATTATACGTATGAAAACAGGGTTTAGATTATCCCAAACATCTCGCTACCTAGACCAATAATGTACTATGATTTGAATTCAACATAAAATGGATACAAATATTTGAATTGGAGAGCGTATGGTACATATAGTTCATAGTGAAATATGATTACTGCTATATGTATGTTTTTTGTTCTCAAGATAATATTTAAATTATTGTATAACTTGACAACAATCGTATTCAAATAAGGAAAATTGATTCAAATTTAGTCCATATGGTAGACGACAATATATATGTTCACATGGTGGAGTAAAATGTTCATATATATATGATGGAAGATCAAAATGTACGACTACATCAATTATAAACCACAAGGTCATCTAACGATATATTCGAATTCAACATAATGTGGATTCAAAAATTGAAATTCGAGATCATGGCATTTGTAATCATATAAAAAGGGACATTACTCTTTCTTTGGTGGGAATTGATTTGTTTTTTGTTGTTGTTGAGGGAAGTGCGAATCGATTTGGTACTATGCAGGGTAATCTTGTTCTCCCGATTTTTTTACATTTTTCTTGTAGTTTTTTCAATGGCATCTATAGAAATATAGTAAAAGGGGACATGACTCTCTTGTGTCTTGTATGAATTGTTTTTTTACATGTTAAGTTTGTTCTGCCGAACAAGGAATCCGCGCCTTGTTATCCTGAAATTTTCAAGCTCGAGTATCTTTTGTCTCACCTGCTTTGAAACTCCCGCTTCTTCAACCCACGCCACGCCTTGTTATCCCAAAATTTGGACGCGCGCGAGAACTCCCTCCTCATCCGAAATCGCTCCTGTAGCCCAGACACGCGAAATCCCCCTTTTACCCCTCAGCCGGAAATGAAGCTCCACGTTGCGGTGTCAAAACCGGTGGGGGTATGCTGGTAACTTACCCTACATTTCGGACAAGCGCGTCCCTAAGCTTGGCTCCCCCCTCCCCATTCGCCCCCCCCCCCCATTCGTACACCGAGGCTGCCAAAACCCGCGAAACCCCACGCTCCTCCGTCGGCCTCCCGACCGCCACCCAGCTGGAGAATCTTCCCCGACTACGTCGTCCACCGCAACAGCTCACCGTCCCTCATCCATCGCACCGGATGAGGATCCGTTGTCGATCTCGTCGTCCCGCCGGATCAGCCGCCCCGTCCTCCACCTCCAAGGAGTTGCCCCGACGTTCGCCTCGTCTATCGCGCCACCTCAATCCCCACAGCACCGTCTTGACCTGACCCACCGGAACCGCAATACCCTCACCAATTCCTCCGATGAAGCCGAGGCCAACTCGGCGCCACCAAGGAGGTTCTGCACTCACCGCTGCATTTTATCTTTTATTCGATCTCACGGGGCTGCCGGGGCTCGATACCAAGCAGACATGGCGTGTCTCCATCGACGGCGCTGTCGCCGGCCACATCATCCACGGCGTCTCTCCCCCATGTCGTTGCTTCCTCGACAGTGACTTCCACAACGGCACTAGCTGCAGCTGCTCCGGCTCTCGCTCGCGCTGCGGCTCTGTTCTTGCTGTCGGTCGCGTTGTTGCACTGCTCCTGCTTTTGTTCGTGCTGCTGCTCTGCTCTTGCTCTCGCTTGCGCTGCAGCTGCTGTTGCACGACCTCCGGCAGCTACAGGAGTTGCTGCTTTACCACTCGTGTTGGGGATATTGCTATTTGGGGTAAACCGGCCTACAGGGCCCGGGTTAGCTCCGTCAATGGACCCAAGAGGTTAAAGCCCAAGGAGAAATAGAAGGGCCCAAGGCCTATAATCGATTTAAAGGTTTATGGCCGTAAACCGGCCTGAGGTAAACTTGCATTGTAAGTTAGGAATAGAGAGACCAACCCGGGCACGTTTATGAACCGGAGGTTGGGATTTTGTAGACCGACGGGCGTCACCCGTGTATATAAGGGGACGACCCGACGTCGGTTTAGGGACAAAGAACAACAACTCGAGGTTTAGGCGAAGCTTATCGCTCCCTAGCCCTCGAAACACATCAATCCCATCACAACTAGACGTAGGCTTTTACCTTCATCGAAGGGGCCGAACTAGTATAACACTGTGTCCTTGCGTCCGTTTTAACCCCTTCAAGTTAACCCGTTGCGATGGCTCCACGACTAAGTCCTTTCGCTAGGGCATCTGCCGTGACAAATCCACGACAGTTGGTGCCCACCGTGGGGCTATCGCGAGATGGTTTCAAATTCTTGGAGGGCCGCTTTGAAGGACTCGAGGGCTACGCTGTGGGCCGGATGACCAAAAGTCTTCGCGGAAAACTCTACATCGACAGCACAGGCTGGGGCCCCGACGTCGGCTCGATCGAGTACGGGTACCGGGTCCCTTTTGGCGGCATCCATGTTTTCATCGGCAAGATCGGTGAACCAGGCCCCGAGCTGGGCGTCTGCACCGACCTCGTCGAGACAGCTCAGTGCACGAGATCGACCCTGGTTAAACCGACCAGGAAGCGCGCCTTCGTGGGAGTCATCCACGGAGGAAGCTACGAGGAAGGATCCGAATCCGGTGGCGAAACCGCCATCTACTCCGGCGATGAAACGTCAACCGGGGAAACCGAGTCTCTATACCAGCTGCAAGATGATCGGATTGGGGGCAGCTCCGATGGCGACAGTATTCCGGACCCCTCTGGTCTGCCCAATCTAGTTGGGATCTTCATGGCTGGAACACAGGCGGCGCCACATTCATCAACTGCGGCAGCAGTGATCTCCGGATCGGCAGCGGCAACAGCTGCGCGGGCAGGGGGCCCTGCGGACTCACCAGCCCAAGTATTGTCAGATCTGTTTGACGCACTGGCAGTGCTTATGGCGGAAGCCAACCCGGTGGATCAGGAGGTTCACAATGCCGAGATTGCCAAAGTGAGAGAACAGATCACGCAAGCTAAAGCGAGGCTGGCAGCAGAAGAGGCCAGGATGATGGCAGAGCGCGCCGCTTTAGATGCACAGGCTTACAGGCTCATGATGGACCAGAATGCATCTCAGGAAGTCCTGAAGAGGAAATACCGATCTCGATTGCCCGCAGCCCTCGATGCCAGAAATCTCTTCAACACCCCGGGGGTAAACCGTGCGGAAGCGACAGTTGGCGCCCCGGTTCAGCACCGTATAATAAACCTACCTCGTCACAACACTGGTACACCACCGGCCGTGCCAACACCATCGGGCCATTATTCCAACCCGATGGATAACCTCGTTGCGGCGGCAGCTCGGTTGGAAGCCATTCCGATCGAAGGCGATTCACCGCAGGATGTAGAGACACGCCGAGTCAAGGAGCTCCTTAGGACCACTTTGGCCCAACAAGAAGCATATTCGCAAAGCCGTGATCGGATTCACTCCACCCCTCGCCCCAGCAGGAGCTATAATAGGCGCATGGAGGATCCGGCTATTTCAAGTAATGCCAGGCGTGAAGCGCTCCACGGCAACAATCCGGCGGGCGTCGACAATGCTCAGGAGAATGTGGATCGCACCCGTGCGCAGGAGGCCGGATTAGCAGCGCAGCATCAGGCTCGTCAGCTTACACCTATCTTCCCAACTGCTATGATTGAACCGGGGGTGGTTTCTAGTTCTTTGGGAGTACCGTTCCTTGTTCCCGCTTTGCGCAACGTACGCCTGCCTAAAGACTTTAAAGGCCCCCGCAAGGTACCAAACTACACGGCAGATCAGCCTCCGGAGACATGGGTGGAGAGCTATGAGATGGCTATGGAGATGCTGGATGTGGATGACACGGCGTGTGCGAAGTATTTTACCATGATGTTAGAAGGGACGGCCCGGACTTGGCTAAAGAGCCTACCGCCTAATTCCATCAATTCGTGGGCCCAGTTGCGAGCCCAGTTTATCAAGAATTTCAAGGACACGTGCAAACAGCCAATGTCGATAGTCGACCTAGCAGCTTGCGTTCAGAAAGAAGGGGAGTCAACTACCCATTGGGTACGCCGGGTATCAGAAGTTTTGCACTCGTCAGATCGCATCAACGCGGACACCGCCGTGGTGCTGTTGGAAGGCAACTGTCGGTTTGGCCCTTTGAAGCTAAAGTTAGGCCGGATGAAGCGTGATGCACGGATATGGGAACGCTCATGACCGCTTTAGTAAAGTATGCGGATTCTGACAGTACCAAGGATCCTGACTCTGGTGACGACAAAGCAGGGAAGGGAAAGAAGAATAGCAACACCAAAGGCCAGCAGCATCAACCAACAGGCAATGGAGGCGGAGGTAAGCGTAAACCGGATGGGAGCGTGGATTTTCTGGCCAACACCAGTGCACAGAATAAGGGCCAGCGACGTAAGGGGAAACATCCAGGTTTTCGCGGAAATCCCGGTCCTAATCCGGAGCGTTTGAACTTTTTCTTAAACCAGCCCTGTCCGAAGCACGGAACAAAAGAGGAGCCAGCAACCCATCTTTGGAAGGATTGTTACATCATGAAGGAATTCAAAAGCTCAAACATTTTCCAATATGATCACGGCTCTGGCGGCGGTTCAGGTTCCGGATCAGGGTACGGCGGCGGAAATTCCGGTCCAGGGTTCCATGGTAATCCGGGCGGACAAAACAGCCAAAATAATCAAGGTAATCAAAGCGGTTACAGCCAGCAGCAACAGCAGCAATCAGGTTATCAGAGCAACCCGAAATAGTTGAGTGGTGGACAGTACCATGTTTTTACTACAAGCTTGGATAAACGGGATAGAAAGCTTCAGAGGCGGGCAGTTAGTGCTGTTGAACCGGCCACGCCTCACTATCTGCGCTGGTCGGAACAACCAATCATATGGAGCCGAGAAGATCATCCTCCCAGGGTTTATAATCCGGGTCAGTTAGCATTGGTGGTGGCGCCTCAGGTGGGAGGTTATAAGCTCACCAAGGTACTCATGGACGGAGGGAGCAGCATTAACATCTTGTATTATGAGACCTTCCGTCGCATGGGACTGGTGGATAAAGATCTCAAACCGACCAATACAGTGTTCCACGGGGTGGTGCCTGGCAAGTCTGCGTACCCTGTTGGTAAGATAGCCCTTGAAGTGGTCTTCGGCGATAGTCATGATTCCAGATCAGAGACACTGATGTTTGAAGTGGTTAAAATCCAAAGTCCATACCACGCTTTGTTCGGACGGCCGGCCTATGCAAAATTTATGGCACGGCCCTGCTATGTATATCTGCAACTCAAGATGCCGGGTTACAAGGGCACTATAACGGTTCATGGGAGCCGTCGAATCGCTTTGGAATGCGAGGAAGGAGATGCGACTTATGCAGAATCGGTTTGTGCTACGGAGGAGCTAAAGCAGTACAAAGACAATGTTGATCCGGAGGACATGACTTCATTAAAGAAGCCAACTACGGACCACGATCCGGCCTTGAAGTTCAAATCAGCTGCCGAAACTAAGCTTGTTGACTTCGTACCTGGCGATTCGTCCAAGCAGTTCAGCATCAGTGCAAACTTGGATCCAAAATAGGAAAGCGCGCTCATCGAGTTCATCCGTGAGAATCGGGACATCTTTGCATGGAAGCCGTCTGACATGCCTGGTGTACCGAGGCGACTCGCTGAGCACACCCTTAATGTGGATCCTAAGTATAAACCGGTAAAACAGTTCCTACGCCGGTTTAACGAAGAAAGACGTAAAGCGATTGGTGAGGAAGTAGCCAGGCTCCTGGCAGCTGGTTTTATTATTGAGTTTTTCATCCCGAGTGGCTTGCTAATCCGGTGCTGGTTCTTAAGAAAAACGGCACCTGGCGCATGTGTGTGGATTACACAGACTTGAATAAAGCTTGTCCAGCGGATCCTTTTGCTCTCCCCCGTATTGATCAAATCATTGATGCTACGGCAGGTTGCGAGCGTTTGAGTTTTTTGGATGCCTATTCGGGTTATCATCAGATCAAGATGGCAGTTAAGGACCAGGAGAAGACGGCGTTCATTACTCCCTTTGGAGCCTTCTGCTATGTTTCTATGCCCTTCGGGCTTAAGAGTGCGCAGGCTACTTATCAACGGTGTGTGCAAAATTGCCTCCACGAACAGATTGGTCGTAATGTACATGCCTATGTGGATGACATTGTGGTCAAGTCACGAAAGAAGGAGACCCTGGTTGACGATTTGAAGGAAACCTTCGATAACTTGAGAGTGTACCAAATGATGCTCAACCCAGCTAAATGTGTTTTTGGTGTACCTGCAGGCAATTTGTTGGGATTCTTAGTGTCCCATAGAGGAATTGAGGCCAATCCGGAAAAGATCACAGCCATCACCTCCCTGGCCAAACCGAAATGCGTCAATGATGTTCAGCGCGTGGCCGGGCGGATTGCTGCGTTAAGCCGGTTTATCAGCCGCCTCGGTGAAAAGGCGATCCCCTTGTATCAAATGCTCAAGAAGACAGATCAATTTGTCTGGAGTCCGGAGGCTGATAAAGCGTTTGAGGACTTGAAGCGACAGTTAGTCAATCCGCCAGTGTTGGCAGCCCCCGTAGATAAAGAGCCACTCCTGTTATATGTTGCTGCGAACGCCAGAGCGGTCAGTGTGGCGATTGTGGTAGAACGCAAGGAGGCTGGGAAGGAGCATCCGGTTCAGCGTCCGGTTTACTATATCAGCGAAGTGCTTATCGAGTCCAAGCAAAGGTATCCGCATTGGCAGAAGCTGGTATATGGTGTTTTTATGGCAAGCCGGAAGCTGAAGCAATATTTTCAAGGGCACCCCATCACGGTGGTCAGTTCTGCTCCTTTGGGTGACATCATACAGAACCGGGAGGTGACCGGTCGGATTGCCAAGTGGGCTATCGAGCTTGGGCCGCACGGTTTAAGATACGTACCCCGGACGGCCATAAAGCCACAAGCACTTGTCGACTTCATAAATGATTGGACAGAGTTACAAGCACCTGAGGAGAAGCCAGATAACACATATTGGACTATTCATTTTGACGGATCCAGACAATTGGAAGGCTCGGGGGCTGGAGTCGTTTTAACTTCCCCACGAGGAGACAAGTTTTGTTATGTCCTCCGTTTAATGTTCCCCTATACAAACAATGCGGCTGAGTATGAAGCTTTGCTTCATGGTCTTCGGATGGCTAAAGAGATGAATCTGAGCCGCGTTAGGTGCTTTGGTGATTCGGATCTAGTGGCTCAGCAAGTATCTGGCACCTGGGATTCTAAGGACCCGCTCATGGCTGCATACCGTCGTGAAGTAGATATGGTGGCAGGGCATTTCAAAGGCTATCAAGTGGACCATGTGGACCGCAGAAAGAATGAGGCAGCGGACGCTTTAAGCCGCTTGGGCTCTCAGCGTAAACCGGTCCCACCCAATGTTTTCTTGGATGTATTGTATCACCCATCGGTACAGCTACCCGGTGAACTGGAGTTGGCTATTCCTGATCCGGAGGCTCAATTAGTGGCGGCTCTTCACGTCATCCCGGATTGGACGCTTCCTTATCTGGCATATATGAACCGGGGTGAGTTGCCAGAAGACGAAACCTTGGCTCGGCAGATAGTACGGCGGTCCAAGTCTATGACCATTCTCAAAGGGGAGCTACATCATCGCAGCATGTCAGGAGCGCTGCAACGGTGCGTATCCCCTGAGGAGGGGTGCGAGATATTACGTGAAATACATGAAGGAGATTGCGGCCACCACGCCGGTTCAAAGTCATTGGTGGCTAAAGCATTCCGCCACGGTTTCTACTGGTTAACTGCTCATGCTGATGCAGAAGACCTGGTCAGGTTATGTGATGGTTGCCAGAAATTTTCCAGACGAGCGCACATACCGGCTCAAGAATTGAGGATGATTCCAATTACTTGGTCGTTTGCGACTTGGGGGCTCGATATGGTTGGGCCTTTTAAACGTTCCAAAGATAAGAAGACCCACCTATTGGTGGCGGTTGACAAATTTACAAAGTGGGTGGAGGCAGAACCTGTCAGTAAATGTGATGCGGCCACGGCGGTTCGGTTTATAAAGAAGGTGATCTTCTGGTTTGGTTTTCCACACAGCATCATCACAGATAATGGTACCAATCTATCCAAAGGTGCCATGAAAGAGTTCTGCGCACGTGAGCATATACGGCTTGATGTTTCTTCGGTAGCTCACCCACAATCTAATGGTCAAGCAGAACGAGCGAATCAAGAGATCTTGAGAGGTATCAAACCCCGGCTTCTGGTCCCTTTGCAAAGGACGCCGGGTTGTTGGGTTGAGGAGCTACCGTCTGTATTATGGAGCATCAACACCACGCCTAACAGATCCACGGGGTTTACGCCGTTTTTTATGGTCTATGGAGCAGAGGCGGTTCTCCCAAGTGATATACGACATGATTCACCTCGTGTGGCAGCTTATGTTGAAGCGGACAACGAGCAGGCACGGCAGAACGCTCTTGACTTGTTGGATGAGGAACGTGACTTAGCAGCTGCCCGTTCAGCGATTTACCAGCAAGATCTTCGTCGTTACCACAGCCGTCGGGTTAGAACCAGAACCTTTCAGGAGGGGGATTTGGTGCTCCGGCTCATCCAGGATCAGTCTGATATGCATAAATTATCCCCGCCTTGGGAAGGACCTTTTGTGATCAGCAAGAATCTGAATAATGGGTCATACTACCTGATTGATATTCGAGAGCGCAAAGATTCACGCACATCAGAGGAGGAGACCAGCAGGCCGTGGAACATAGCTCATCTTCGGCCTTACTATACATGAGCCTTGGGCTCTGCTTATGTACATATCATGACCATGTATATATTATGATCAATATAATTAACCGGAGCCTCGAGTAAAGCGGGGTCTCTGCTTTTCTTCACATCATGCGTGGTTACACGGAGTTGATTCGCTTTAGGGCAACCTCCGGTTTACCCCTTGAGGTCGCTTCACAGAAGATCAACAAAGTCAGTTGGGGACCTAGTCGACCTGAACCGTAGCTACCCCTCCGGGGAGCTTGGTCATGTCTTGACGACGGTAATGCCTTCTGGCTGGCACATTTGCCACTAAGTCAGTTGGGGACCTAATCGACTTGAACCGTAGTTACACCTTATGGGAGCTCGGTCATGTCTTGATGATGGTAATGCCTTCTGATCGGCTTTTAAACAGCCAATAAGTCATTTGGGGGCTTGGTCGTGTCCGAACCAATGCAATGCCACTTGATCGGCCCTAGGCCACTGAGTCACTTGGGGGCTTGGTCGAATCCGAACCAATGCAATGCCATTTGACCGGCATATTTTCCACGATTCAGTTAGGAACCTAGTCGACTTAAACCGTAGCTACACCCCTTGGGGGCTTGGTTTTTTTGTCTTGACGATGGTAACGCCTTCTGAACGGTTCATAGCAACCACCATTTGCATGCGTTTTACTATTGCGTTTTCCTCTCGTATTTGGTTGTTTGTTATCTTCCTTCTTGTGGTGTTTTTGTTCTTTGGAACGACAAATACTTTTAAACCGATTCAGCTGACACAGCCTGGTCCATTTTTTAACCCGGAGGCAAGTTGCCCGGTTTGGCAAAGGCGCAGCACGGTTCGTATGGTCGAAAGACCGTCCTTTGTACCCAGTAAAGACAGGAAACACAAGTTGGAAAAAGTCATGGCAAGGGCATCAGTACCCGTGCACAAAGGCGCATTCAAAGGCAGAGGTATTAACTATCTTATTACAAGGCAGCGTAGTGCCTGAATATATTGTTTTTTGACGGATTAACGTCACCAATTAAGGTGAACCGGAGCTTTGATTACGCCTGTTCGCCGCCTCGGTTCGAAGGTTGTGGATCATCTTGCGCCGCTTCAGCCTTCTCATGGCTACCCATTGGCTGGAAATCAGCAGTGGTCCAGTCGATTCCCATTAACGCTTGAAAAATAGCTTCTTCATGAATCAGCAAAGACGGTTCAATGTCAGGGGCATAGGTATGCTTACGGATTGGAGGAATAAGGTTTTCCGCTTCAGGGATCGGGGCAGCTACTCGCTTGTTCTGGTTATCATATTGGGCCTGATAATGTGTCAGATCTGCTTCTTCAGCCAATTGACAAGCTAGGGGCCGCACCGCCCGGTTTATCGCCCTCAAGTCATTTTCGCCGAAATCTGAACCGTCTTCTTTCAAGCTGGGATATCCTTGTGCCGCTTCGACAAGATCAAAGTCTGGTACCCACGCTTTGGCCCGGATCAAGGCAGTGATGGCTCCGGTTCGAGCAGCTGATCTTTTTAACTCTTCAATCCGGGCAGGAAGCATGGATAACCTTTTTAACGTGTCTTGAATCAGAGACGGTGCGGGGTTGTTATGCGATGCAGTGGTGATAGATCTCTGTGCTCCGGTATACAACTGTTCAATCAAAGTATAAGCAGCTTTGAGTTTCATCCGCACATCAGAACCCAAGTGTCCAATACGTGTGCCTGCAGTGTTTCAAGATGGATTACAAACCGGACATAGGATATAGCAGACAAGGTGCAAATTGGAGGAAGGGCATCGAAAGAAATTTACCAAAGACGGCAGAGGTCATGGAGTGTATTTGTCGCTTTACGGTGGATAATTCATCAACCACCGGTTTGAGAGCAGCTTCGGCATTTTCAGCCCTTTTAATCAAAAGAGCCTTTTCAGTAGCCCAATCAGCTTGTTCCTTTTTGCGGTTTTCTTTTAGCTGTTCCATAACGGTTAAGGCATTGGTCAATTCTTCCTTCGCTTTTGCAGTTTCAGCCTGCCGGGTTTTTAGGATTTCCTGAAGGTCCGAGACTTGTTTCTCTTTGGTCTTCAGATCCCCCTGCAGCAGGTCATCAGCAGTGTTCAGAAAATATTGCACGGTTTGGAAGTATCAACCACACAAGCAAGTTATGTGCTCGATACTTGGGGGCTAATGCGTACTTGATCTTAACGCATGTTTTACATTACAAAAGTCCCAAGATTAATACAAGTATTTAAACTTGGCACTTGGGGGCTAATGGTTATTTGATGATGTTTTCTGGTTACGACCTATGTGGAAGCCCTGTTTTTTGTCAAACCGGACCTTGGTTGTCAAGGCAGCATGATTCGGATTACCATCTCGGATTGGAAGAAATTGAGAAGCTAAGTTGCAATAGAATGAAGCACAAGAGAGTTACCTCAAGTTTTTCTTTCATCATCCTGATCATGCCAGCTTCATAATCGCGGCTGGTGTACAGTCGGTTCAGGTACCCAGAATAAAGATCTTGGGCGCTTAAAGCGGCATACGTTGAGGAATCAACGTCCCATTTGCCCTTTATGGCCGAGATTTCTTCCTTAGCAGTATGCTTGGCTAAGGTAGCAGAGTTCCCCAGTTCAGAGCGACCAATGCCGGTAATCACAACATCATCATCTTTGGAATCGCTGCTCTGCATTGGCACTGTCGGTTTATCAACAGTTCCAGAAGGGTGGATGGATTCCTCAACCCGGACAGGACTGGCAGGCTGATCGGTATGGCTGGCAGGATTGGTAGGCCTTTCTTCAGCATAGGCGTCATCTTGTGGAGGTAGATAATTCGGAATGTCTTCATGAACTAGAGCATCAGCACCAGGAGTTTTCTCCGGTTCAGGAGCGGCAGTTCCTTCGGCCGGATTATCCAGACGAGCCTTCTTGCTCGGTCTAGGTTTAGCCCTGGGAGAGACCCAAAGATTGAAAGAACGGTGTAAGATGGATTAATAAACCCATATGGAAATATGTTGTGATCGGTCCAACTTACCCAATAACTGTCTTTAGCGGTGGCAGTTGAGTGGCTGAAGATTCACCAGAAGATGAATGGGAAGTGACCTGATAATCGGAGTCAGATGGATTAAGAGGCTGACGAATTAAACCTGCTTTAGGAGGAAAGCTAGCGCACAAATCGGAGACCTCTGAGCGGCGTTTCCGAACCGGGCTGTTCGGTAAACCGGCGGAGGTAACTACCTGGCCACTATGCCGGGTAGTGCGACGAGCTTCATGTTGCTGGGTCTTCACAAGAAATTTGGGATCCCAGTAAGCAAGAGGATGAGAAAATTTAACTTTCCGGTTGGCTTGGCGAGGTTTTTTCAAAGGCAAAGGAACTGTATCAGAAGAAAGAATAGTTACCTCTGGGCCTTCAGCATTACTCGCTTCAGCGTCGTCCTGACAAATATCATCATCAATAAGACGTATAAAAAGTAAGCCAACTGAATCGAGGTCTACCTCAAGGTCCGGGTTACCCACATCATCCTCATCTAATTCCGGGGTAGAGGAAGCGGTGTTCCTTTTCTTCTGAGCAGGCTTCTTCACCCTTGTTTTGGGTCGGGTTGCCTTTTCTGTTGGCTCTTGAAGCTTCTTGCTCCAAAACGGATCATCTCCCTGTTTCAGAAAGGATTGGAGTTAACAGTATACATATAAGGAGATCATAAATTCTATAACAAACAGAGGTGAGATGCTTACAGCAGGTGGTTTATTTGTAGCACAAAAGGGAAGCAGGCCGGTTCGGGCGCAAACATATTCCGGTTCATTCAGCATCTTTTTCACATCTTCAGTAACTTTGTCTTTCGTCAGCTGAATGTTGCAGTGCCTCAAAGGATCATTAACCCGGCCCGTGTATTTGCACATTAAACCGGAGCGGATACTAAGGGGCAGGATGCTCCATGAAATCCAGCAACGGGCAAGATCTACTCCTGTTAAACCGTTAGCCATGAAGGCTCTGAGCTTGGACAGTTGAGGGGCATACTTACTCCTCTCTTTGGCGGTTAGCCTTGGGGGGAAGGGGTGTGTATTGCTAAGTCTCTCTGGACGGAAGCCAGGCAGAGGATTTTCTTCAGCAGGGGAAGTATCCTTGCAATAGAACCAAGTGTGATTCCATTCTTGCGGATGACTATGTAGCTTGGCGTGAGGATAAGTCACTTCTTTCCTCTTTTGAATCGCCATACCACCCAGTTCCATATTAGGGCCGTCGGTGAATTCAGTACGTCGGTTCAAATGAAAACAGTCTCGGAACAACTCTATAGTAGGTTCCTCCTGGAAGTACACCTCACAAAGCACTTGAAAATGGCAGATATTCGTGACTGAGTTTGGACCAACATCTTGTGGGCGCAACTTAAAATTAGCCAGGACGTCCCGGTAAAATTTTGAACCGGGTGTGTTAAAGCCCCGGGCCAGGTGATCCGCAAACACAACAACTTCTCCTTCCTGTGGGGTAGGAGGACATTCATTCCCTGGAACCCTCCAATGGATGGCATTTTTGCTACTCAAGGCGCCAGTCAGAACTAAGTTGTTTAATTGGGTCTCGGTGATGCGAGATGGAACCCAGTTGCATTCGTATACCTGTGTTGCCATGAGGAAATCTACAAGACAAAGGTATTCCGGTTTGAGAACAGGTGTGATTGTAAACCGAAGATGCTCTTATATAGACCGGAGTTATCTAGAATGATATCATCTGGCGGTTCATCAAGGGGACTAATGGATATATAGTGTGGGTTGTTCGTTCTGCTAAAAGTTAAACCGACCAGATCTAACAGTTATGTATATGAAAGCAGAAACAGATCCCGTACGGATTCTTTCAAAGCAATGGATCTACAGCTCGGGCAAAAAAAGAAGTGAAAATATGAGGTTTGGCTCGCAGCAGAAACAGCACAAGTTCGACAAGCAGGAAATGAGTGAGATCTAAGGAGATGAGTACAGATTTATGGCGAATACTGAGAGTGACTACAAATCACAATATAAGTATCATAATCTGTTCACAAAAGCTTGCTATGGAGATGAACAATGAACAGTGGCAGGATAAGGATGACAAACCCTAGAACAGATCTAAAGCAAGAAGAACAGGAGCCTTACCGGGATCCAAACGGATGCGGAGGGTCGCCGCGGTACTCTGGTCCGATCAGGTTGATGCAGCGGCCTGAGTTGATGCAGTAGCTGACGGCGGCGGCGGAGCTCCGAAGTCTGAGTCGCGAGGAAGACGAAGAAGGGGACGAAAGGGAGGAAAGGAAGATGGCCTTCTAGTCCTATTTATAAGGCGCGGCGCGCGTGCCAGGCGCGCGAATCCAGGAGCCGGTGATTTCAGGAGCCCAGCTGTCGCCTTGATTATTGCGGATTTAGCAAAAAGAAACGGTAACTTTGTGCTGACGTCGTATCGGTTTACAGCAGCAAGAGGAGACGACGAAACGGCGGTTTAACAGTTACTGGAAGACATTTGAAGACAGAAATTCTTATTAAGGATTGACATGAACCTGTTCAAATCAATCTGGGGCCTAATGTTGGGGATATTGCTATTTGGGGTAAACCGGCCTACAGGGCCCGGGTTAGCTCCGTCAATGGACCCAAGAGGTTAAAGCCCAAGGAGAAATAGAAGGGCCCAAGGCCTATAATCGATTTAAAGGTTTATGGCCGTAAACCGGCCTGAGGTAAACTTGCATTGTAAGTTAGGAATAGAGAGACCAACCCGGGCACGTTTATGAACCGGAGGTTGGGATTTTGTAGACCGACGGGTGTCACCCGTGTATATAAGGGGACGACCCGACGTCGGTTTAGGGACAGAGAACAACAACTCGAGGTTTAGGCGAAGCTTATCGCTCCCTAGCCCTCGAAACACATCAATCCCATCACAACTAGACGTAGGCTTTTACCTTCAACGAA
This sequence comes from Aegilops umbellulata, assembly GCA_032464435.1. Classification (NCBI taxonomy): domain Eukaryota; kingdom Viridiplantae; phylum Streptophyta; class Magnoliopsida; order Poales; family Poaceae; genus Aegilops; species Aegilops umbellulata. Next base: position 524,786,400 of record CP136055.1, on the reverse strand, counting down.
GGGGCCGAACTAGTATAACACTGTGTCCTTGCGTCCATTTTAACCCCTTCAAGTTAACCCGTTGCGATGGCTCCACGACTAAGTCCTTTCGCTAGGGCATCTGCCGTGACAAATCCACGACAACTCGCTCGCAGTGCTACTGCACGACTTGCTCTCTGCTAGTGCGTTCCCTGCTCGAGCGTCTACTGATTTAGATCACTGCTTCTCTACTACTAGTGCTCGAACGCCCTAAACATCTATTGCAATGCTCTGTTACTAGTTCAATCAGTTTTGACAGTAAAATTCAGTTTTGACTGTGAAGTTCATTTTCTTCACTTAAGTTCAGAGTGAACAGTACTTATAGCATCTGTCGGAGCAGCCGTGGCGCGGCTGATGCGTTTTACATCTAGCACTTTGTGGTGATGTATTTTACATCATCTATCGTAGATGATATTAGGGTCCCACTTCAGATTAACATTGTCTGTCTTGTCATGCTTCAGCCTCGTTGCCGTACACCTTAGCGGAGCTGCTCCAACAACAGAACCGTCCATCACAGTGGAGCAGCACCCTCGGTGCCGTTTCCAGAGGCCTCGGATCTTCTTCCCCGCCTCCGACAGTCACACCAGCATCATCACCATCCTCCACGTCCAACCCAATGATGCTGAGGTCCACAAGGCTATGCCAAAGAGGTTGTACACTCGTCGCATCACTTTGTTTCTCCATTCCTCTGTTCTTCCAATTCATGTGAGCCAAACACCCAGGTTGACTGAAATCCTATGTTTCCAAATGCTCTGTTTTGCACGTGCATTCCTATCCTATTCCTGTGTTTTCCCTGTCCCTGCGTTTATAGAATCCTCCAATTCTAAGGAGCCCTTACAGATTTACTTCATTTTCAGATAGGCGTCAAAGAAAACTCTGTGTGTTATGTCCTGCTCCTGTCGTGCCGTCATCCACCCCACCTAAGGTGCACCATCGACAGAAGCGTTCACTGCAGCAGAGATCCCCCTGCAGACTTCCTTTCGCCGCCTCAGATCATCTTCCCCGTTGTCGGCAGCCACGCCAACTGCATTACCATCATCGACTGAGCAGATGAACCTGAGGACTACACAGTTCCGGAAGAGAGGTCGCAGTCTTTCGTGTTTGCTTACGTTATACATCGGTTATTATTACCTGCTACTTTATCGTTCAATCTTGAGTTTTGAATTGCCCATGGGTCTCATATCGAGCCAGCAACGAATAGTATCTATCTACTATCTGGTTCATCTGGGGTCTTCTATGTGGTTCATGTTGGGTGGGCAACAAACAATAGATGATCCATTGTCTATCTTTTTAAATTGAAGCTATAATCTACCTGCTATCATTAGTTTTGGATCCATCCACTCGTTTGCTACCATCAGTCTTGATTTTTGCATGCACCGCTTAGGCCTTACAAAATCTAACTATTGTTTTTATTATGCATGTCAGATATTGTACACAATCGTACTGAACATGTAGAGAAAAGAGAAGACCGTTGCGTGCGAATATAATGTCATGCAGATGTTGGTCATATCATGCATATGGCGCCTTGCATTGCTTACATTATACATCTTATATGTCATCAGCTTAGTTTAGATTTGCTTTCCGTGAATGCCACCTATTTGGTTTCTATATCATACCACCATTCCTAAATATTTGTCTTTTTAGAGATTTCAACAAGTGACTACATACGGAACAAAATGAGTGAATCTACACTCTAAAATATGTCTTTATACATCCATATGTGGTAGTCCATTTGAAATCTCTAAAAAGACAAATATTTAGGAACGGAGGGAGTATATGGGAATTATGCAATGCCATCTTCTTTAGCCAGGCATCATATACGTGAATCATGCAATGCCATCATGTTTAGCCAGTCATCGTATATGTGAATTGTATAGTGCCATATTTGTTTCCATAATGCATTCCATTTGTCAACAATGTCTATACATTCATCTACTCTTCCTGTGCATCAGCCATTTGAGTCGGTCATGGGAAAATCTGGAGTGAAAACAAGGTCTTCTGAGCAGTCAGTGCTACCTATCGATGCAGATTTCTTGCTAGTTACAGATAGCTCCTCAGAGGATGATTCAGAGAGAGATGACCAGTCGTATCCCCCCCGAGGTGCATGCTCTAACTTGGCTGGGTTGTATTGCTCATATCATGCATATGGTGTCTTGCATTGCCATGCCATCTGCTTAGATTAGATATGCTTTGTGTGAATGACTCATGTTTGCTTTCTATATCAGATATGTGAATTATGCAATGCCATGTTTTTCAGCCAGTTATCATATATGTGAATTATGCACCGCCATGGAGCCAGGCATCATATATGTGAATTATCTCATGCCATCTTTTTTTCATTATGTATTCCATTTGTCGACAATCTGTGTATATTAAACTACTCTTCATGTGTATCAGCCATTTGAGCCGGTTATGGAAAAATCTGGAGTGAAAACAAGGTCTTCAGAGCAGGCAATGGTACCTGTTGAAGCATATATCTCGATGGTTACAGGGAGCTCCTCAGAGGAGGATTCAAAGACAGATGATCAGTCCTATATCCCACCTGAGGTGTATGCTCTAAGTTGCAATGTTTATATTTCTCATATGATGCATATGGTGTCTTGCATTGCTTAGTTTAGACATCATATGCACAATATTGAATTATATCAGCTTAGTTTAGAGATCATACATGCGAGTGCCAGCTGCTTAGTATATGAATCAATTATGTCGATTATATCATGCCATCCTATATACTTAGACAACATGTATGTGAATTATTTCATCCCAACCTATTTTAGAAAGACATCATATAGTTTTGTCATGTCATCCGGTTAAGGTACTCATCATATGTTGAATTATGCCATTATATCCTGTTAAGTTATCCAGCATATATCTGAAACTGTGTCATGCTATCCTGTTTAGTTAGGCATCATATATGTGAAATTGTGTCATGCTGTCATGTTTGGTTAGACAACATATATGAGAATTACCACATCTATCTATCATACAATGTCTATATATTCAATTTCTTTTCTTGTTTATCAGCCATTTGAATTGGAGGGGGTGATGGCAGTATCTAAGGGAGCAAAAACCCGTTCTTCACAAAAGACAGTGCTACCCGTCGATGCAGATAGAACCATAGTTGTACTAGCCCACAAACTAGCCCCACCACACATAATCGAGACTCTTCCAGATTGCACACTTACACCGTTGGGCAGAGAACCAGCTACAACCCATCTAACTGCAACCCCAGCGGATAGTAACCCACTTATAGTTTACAAAGCACCATATCCACCACAGAGTACCCCCACACGAGCAGTTTGTAAAGCTACTGCAGTGCCCAAAGCACGAAGACCACCACAGCTAACCCCAACTCCACGTTTAAAGCAGAAGAGCAACTGTTCTCAGGTCAGATTCCGTAGCTATGGTCCATACTCCTTTGCTCTTGCATCACTGTATTTACTCATACCAACTACTTTTGAATTTGAAGGATCCAATTGAAACTCCAATGGCACAACAGGTATGTTTTAAACCTATTTCTTTAACTGGATTGTTGTTCTAAGTTATTGCTCTATGTTGATTTTAGTTTAAGTTGTATAAACAGTTATGTTCTCATGTGATGCACATTACAAGTGCTGCCAATGTTGTGTAGTTTCTCACACTTATATTCTGGCTATGCTGATGTGTCTTAAAAATATATGAGTTGAACTGTGTCTCTATCTTGATTAGGGAACATAAACTAGAATGATATGGACAATACAGTGACCATAGTACATAGATATATGTTTGTTTCATGTTGTTATCCTGTCCACCTTACTACTGAACCAGTTTACCAAAATGAGTTTCGTATACTACAAGCTAAACCTGTGATGTGTCTACTTGTTTCTCTTGTAGTATGCAAACAGAATATTGGAGAAGAGCACCCCACTATGCCTTGGTAAAGAAAGTAATGCAGATAAGGTTCAAGATAGTGAGACAACCCTGTTGATCTCCAAGAAAGGTGATAAAAACGATCTTGTAGACAGTGAGAAAACCCCACAGTCCTGCGTTGATGTAGTGTTCGAGTTACTGGCCAGTACCGCTGGCACAAGCTCTTCGAACTCGCTGCCTGAATCACTTCGGCTTCTTCAGTCTCAGCTACAAGCTGAAAGGCATCAGTCAGTTGTGCTGCGGCAAGAAGCCGAAGGACTAAGGAAGTCCCTGCAGAATTCAGATGCGTACTTTCTTGTGCAACAGCAAGCGCTGGAGGATTTAAGCGCCAAACAAGAGAAAGTTAATAAGCTTGCTAAGCATCTTGCCAGCATTATGGGTACCCAGGATATTGTTTCTTGAACTCTTCTGAAGTGGTTTCAGTTCTGGACTTGTTTTGCTACGGCATTTATATGCTGCTTTGTTCCCTATATTTGCACTGGTGGCGAACTTTGATGCCCACTGGATGTAATATGTGTAATAGCCGTGATAGCCTAGCATAAGTTGCTTGCTTATTTATTTCCTTGTTATCTTGTTTATTATTTTGCTTGTAGTCAGTGCAGTTCTTTTTCCGCGGTTTGCTAGTGGCTGCAATAACCTATTTTTTAAAACTAGGCCACAATAACCATGGGCTAATATTTACTGTAGTGACACTGGGCCTCCTACGGGCCATGGAAACAGTGGGCCTTCTACGGGCCGTAGAAACAGTAGGCCTTCTACGGGCCGTAGAAACAATGGGCCTTCTACGGGTCGTAGAAACAATGGGCCTTCTATGGGCCATATCATCAATGGGCCTTATACGGGTCGTATGATCGATTGGCCAAACATGGGCCAATAACAGGCGCATTATGGCCGTAAACGGGCTAGAGTTGGAATTGTCCGTTCATGGGCCGAACATAACGGGCCATCATTAATAGGTCGTATTTCATGACGCTCTGAAAACGGCCCAACGTATTAATGGACCACAAACGGGCTGACTGTAACCATGGGCTGAATTTGGCCCACAAGCAGAAAATGATAGTAACTAGCCGTAAGTAAACGAATGCTAGAAATGAGCCCAAGAATAAATGGGCTCTGAGAAGGCCGAAAGATAACATGGGCTGGAAATGGCCCAACGAAATAACGGGCCAGTTTCACCACGGGTCATTAATGGGTGTAAAGTGATACACTGTTCATTACGGGCAAGTTTCACCACGGGCCGTTAATAGGCCAAGGGTTACATAGGGCCTCATATGGGCCGAAAGACGTCATGGGCCATACATGGGCCAGAAGTGAAAACGGGCTGGAATCATATTGGATGGACCAGATGACGCTACTGGGCCTAATTCGGATACGGCGTAACGGGCCTTGGGTTAGCGGGCTGTAAATGGGCTATATGCGAACAGGCCGTTAACAGGCTTTCCATGGGCCGGCCTGCCACCTTTTGACCAAGTCAAATGGGCCGGCCTTTTCACATGAATGGGCCTCTGTTGTGCCATGCCACGTGTCAACGTATCATAGGCGCCTTCCGTCCAATGAGTGGATGACATCTGTCCCAACGATGAGCCGACACGTGTTTCCTCCAGCCAATGATGATTTTACACGTGGAAAATCCCCATTGGTCGGGGCTGTTAATGGGTTATCGGATCCAAAACCAGACCCGATAGCTTAACGGTGTTCCGTTACGGTGGATGCCTCGTGTCGGTCACCCTTGACGAAAGCACTTCTGTGACGCGTGATTTATCGTCATGGAAGTGGACACTTCCATGATGATAATTTCGGTAATGTCATGGAACACTTCTACGACAGCACAGGTATGACTATCTTGATTCTGTCATAAATTTGTCATGGATGTACATGCATGACAGAAAACGTGACCTACCGTGACAAACACGTATCATCACGGAAGTGTATTTTTTTGTAGTGATCGGGTCCGCAGCCGCAAGCCTCTGTAGCCACCAAAAACCAATCGGGGCCCTATTTCGGCACCCTGCCGGAGGGGGGGAACCCTCACCGGTGGCCACCTTCATCATCCCTGCGCTCTCCATGACGAGAAAGGAGTAGTTCGCCCTCAGGGCTGAGGGTATGTACCAGTAGCTATGTGTTTGATCTCTCTCTCTCTCTCTATCTCTCTCTCTCTCTCTCTCTCTCGTGTTCTTGAGGTTGTACGATCTTGATGTATCGCGAGCTTTACTATTATAGTTGATCCTATGATGTTTCTCCCCCTCTACTCTCTTGTAATGGATTGAATTTTCCCTTTGAAGTTATCTTATTGGATTGAGTCTTTAAGGATTTGAGAACACTTGATGTATGTCTTGCATGTGCTTATCTGCGGTGACAATGGGATATCACGTGATCCACTTGATGTATGTTTTGGTGATCAACTTGTGGGTTCCGCTCGTGAACTTATGCATAGGGGTTGGCACACGTTTTCGTCTTGACTCTCTGGTAGAAACTTTGGGGCACTCTTTGAAGTTCTATGTGTTGGTTGAATAGATGAATCTAAGATTGTTTGATGCATATCGTATAATCATACCCATGGATACTTGAGGTGACATTGGAGTATCTAGGTGACATTAGGGTTTTGATTGATTGGTGTCTTAAGGTGTTATTCTAGTACGAACTCTATGATAGATCGATCCTAAAGAATAACTTTGAGGTGGTTTCGTACCATACAATAATCTCTTTGTTTGTTCTCCGCTATTAGTGACTTTGGAGTGAATCTTTGTTGCATGTTGAGGGATAGTTATGTGATCCAATTATGTTATTATTGTTGAGATAACTTGCACTAGTGAAAGTATGAACCCTAGGCCTTGTTTCCTAGCATTGCAATACCGTTTGTGCTCACTTTTATCATTAGTTACCGTGCTGATTTTATATTTTCAGATTACAAAAACCTATATCTACCATCCATATTGCACTTGTATCACCATCTCTTCGCCGAACTAGTGCACCTATACAATTTACCATTGTATTGGCTGTGTTGGGGACACAAGAGACTCTTTGTTATTTGGTTGTAGGGTTGTTTGAGAGAGACCATCTTCATCCTACGCCTCCCACGGATTGATAAACCTTAGGTCATCCACTTGAGGGAAATTTGCTATTGTCCTACAAACCTCTACACTTGGAGGCCCAATAACGTCTACAAGAAGAAGGTTGCATAGTAGACATCAACATCTGGGACCCACCAGAAGGGCCTCTGTATTTCACGAAAAAAACGTTCCCCCCGCTGACAGGTCGGACCACCAGCTATATCTTCGCGCGCAAGGAAGTGCCTCACACAAAAATGAATACTCCCCCTGCTAGCTGGGACCAGCATAGTGGGAGGCTGACTTGTGGGCCTACTAAGTTGATGGGGACGGAGGGCTTTGTCAACTTAGTCAATATGAACGATTCTAGCTCCAGTGACCGTATGATGTCCATCCAACGGCCTTAGTGCTTCTTCAACCTCTGGTCTTCTTGCTCCAGCCGCTGATACATCTCCAACGTATTTATAATTTTTTATTGTTCCATGCTACTATATTATCCATCTTGGATGTTTTATATGCATTTATATGCTGTTTTATATGATTTTTGGGACTAACCTATTAACCTAGAGTCCATTGCTAGCTAGTTTCTGTTTTTTCCTTGTTTTTGAGTTTTACAGAAAAGGAATACCAAACGGGGTCCAATTGACGTGCCAATTTTTGATGATTTTTTATGGACCAAAAGAAGCCCTCGGAGTAAAAGAATTGGGCCTGAATAGTCCCGAGCCATCCACAAGGCTGGAGGGCGCCCCCCCCCCCTTCTCGTGGATGACTCGACGACCCCCCTGACGTGAGACCGATGCCAAAAATTCCTATCAATATAGAAACCCCCAGAAAGAAACCTAGATTGGGAGTTCCGCCGCCGCAAGCCTCTGTAGCCACCAAAAACCAATCGGGACCCTGTTCCGGCACCCTGCTGGACGGGGGAATCCCTCACCGGTGGCCATCTTCATCATCCCGACGCTCTCCATGACGACGAGGGAGTAGTTCACCCTCGGGGCTGAGGGTATGTACCAGTAGAAATGTGTTTGATCTCTCTCTCTCTCTCTCTCTCTCTCTCTCTCTCTATCTATCTATCTATCTATCTATCTCGTGTTCTTGATTTGCCACGATGTTGATGTATCGCGAGCTTTGCTATTGTAGTTGGATCTTATGATGTTTCTCCCCCTCTACTCTCGTGTAATGGATTGAGTTTTCCCTTTGAAGTTATCTTATCGGATTGAGTCTTTAAGGATTTGAGAACACTTCATGTATGTCTTGCATGTGCTTATCTATGGTGACAACGGGATATTCACGTGATCTACTTGATGTATGTTTTGGTGAACAACTTGCGGGTTCAGTGACCTTGTGAACTTATGCATAGGGGTTGGCACACGTTTTCGTCTTGACTCTCCGGCAGAAACTTTGGGGCACTCTTTGAAGTTCTTTGTGTTGGTTTGAATAGATGAATCTGAGATTGTGTGATGCATATTGTATAATCATACCCACGGATACTTGAGGTGACATTGGAGTATCTAGGTGACATTAGGGTTTTGGTTGATTTGTATCTTAAGGCGTTATTCTAGTATGAACTCTAGGATAGATCGAACAAAAAGAATAGCTTCATGTTAGTTTACTACGGACTCTTGAATAAATCGATCAGAAAGGATAACTTTGAGGTGGTTTTGTACCCTACAATAATCTCTTTGTTTGTTCTCCTCTATTAGTGACTTTGGAGTGACTCTTTGTTGCATGTTGAGGGATAGTTATATGATCCAGTTATGTTAATTTTGTTGAGAGAACTTGCACTAGTGAAAGTATGACCCTAGGCCTTGTTTCGAAGCATTGTAATACCGTTTGTTCTCACTTTTATCATTAGTTACCTTGCTGTTTTATATTTTCAGATTCCAAAAACATATATCTACCATCCATATTGCACTTGTATCACCATCTCTTCGCTGAACTAGTGCACCTATACAATTTACCATTGTATTGGGTGTGTTGGGGACACAAGAGACTCTTTGTTATTTGGTTGCAGGGTTGCTTGAGAGAGACCATCTTCATCCTACGCCTCCCATGGATTGATAAACCTTAGGTCATCCACTTGAGGGAAATTTGCTACTTTCCTACAAACCTCTGCACTTGGAGGCCCAACAACGTCTACAAGAAGAAGGTTGTGTAGTAGACATCAAGCTCTTTTCTGGCGCCGTTGCCAGGGAGGCTACGTAAGCGGCACTAACACCCTGTCAACTAAGCTCTTCTCTAGCGCCGTTGCCGGGGAGGTTAGTGATTGAAGGTATATCTTTAGATCTTGCAATTGAATATTTTGGTTTCTTGTTTTATCACTAGTTTAGTTTATAAAAAAATCTACAAAAAGATGGAATTGAGGGTGCCTCATATGCTTCATCTTTTTAATATCATTCATCAAAATGATGGAAAGGAAAATTGTGCTCAAGTGCTATAAGAAGAAATCTATAAAATGTTTGGCACTAAATCTTTGTATGATTAGCATGATTGCAGTGTTGTTAGTATGAATTCCTTGAATATCCATGATGCTAATGATATGCAAAGACACAAGCTTGGGGATGCTATGTTTGATGAAGATGATATTTTTAGTCCCCCAAGTTTTGATGAGAAAATATATTATGATGATAGCATGCCTCCTATTTATGATGATTATATTGATGAAAGTGGGTTTGGAAGAGTGTCAACTTTAGGAAGTAATGATCCCACTATTTTGGAGGGTGTTGAATCTTATTGTGATAATTATGAAAGTGGATTTGGAGAGGTCATGACTTTATTTAGTGATGAATCCACTATTTCGGAAGAGGTTCCAATTGATTATGAGAACAAAGTTGCTATCTATGATGATTATTGTGATGACATGTATGCTATAAAGAAAAATGATAACCATGAAACTTGTCATTATGATTTTAATTTTCAATTGGATTATGCCTCACATGATAGTTATTTTGTTGAGTTTGCTCCCACTACTGTTTATTTTTGTTCTTTGCTTTTTTCTCCTGTTTAGAAATAAATAAATAATCTAAATTCTGTTTAGATTTGGTTTTATGTTTTAATTAGTGTTTTTGCCAAGTAGAGCCTTTGGGAAGACTTGGGTGAAGTCTTTGCGATCTTGCTATAAAAAACAGAAACTTTTGCGCTCACGAGATTAGCTTCCATTTTTTACTGGAGAGTGATTTTAGGTTGATTCTTTCTTAATATGATTAATAAACAAATTCCTCACGTCCACCAATTTATTTCAGAATTTTTTGAGTTACAGAAGTATTTGAAAGATACAGATTACTACAGACTGTTCTATTTTTGACAGATTCTGTTTTCCGTGTGTTGTTTGCTTATTTTGATGAATCTATGAGTAGTATCGGGGGGTATGAACCATAGAGAAGTTGGAATACAGTAGGTTTAACACCAATATAAATAAAGAATGAGTTCATTACAGTAACTTAAAGTGGTGGTTTATTCTCTTATACTAACGGAGCTCATGAGATTTTCTGTTGAAGTTTTGTGTTGTGAAGTTTTCAAGTTTTTGGGCAAAGATTTGATGGATTTTGGAATAAGGAGTGGCAAGAGCCTAAGATTTGGATGCCCGAGGCACCCCAAGGTAAAATTCAAGGACAAACAAAAGCCTAAGCTTGGGGATGCCCCAGAAGGCATCCCCTCTTTCCTCTTCGTCTATTGGTAACTTTACTTGAGGCTATATTTTTATTCACCACATGATATGTGTTTTGCTTGGAATGTCTTGTATGATTTGAGTCTTTGCTTTTTAGTTACCACAATCATTTTTTCTGTACACACCTTTTGGGAGAGACACGCATGAATCGGAATTTATTAGAATACTCTATGAGCTTCACTTATATCTTTTGAGCCAGATAATTTTGCTCTAGTGCTTCACTTATATCTTTTTGGAGCACGGTGCTGGTTTTATTTTGTAGAAATTATTGATCTCTCATGCTTCAATTATATTATTTTGAGAGTCTTTTAGAACATCATGGTAATTTGCTTTGGCTATAAAACTAGTCCTAATATGATGGGCATCCAAGAGGGATATAATAAAAACTTTCATATAAAGTGCATTGAATACTATGAGAAGTTTGATTATTTATGATTGTTTTGAGCTATGAAGATGGTGATATTAGAGTCATGCTAGTATAGTAGTTGTGAATTTGAAAGATACTTGTGTTAAAAGTTTGTGATTCCCGTAGCATGCACGCATGGTGAACCGTTATGTGACGAAGTCAGAGCATGACTTATTTATTGATTGTCTTCCTTATGAGTGGCGGTCGGGGACGAGCGATGGTATTTTCATACCAATCTATCCCCCTAGGAGCATGCGCATAGTACTTCGTTTCAATAACTAATAGATTTTTGCAATAAGTATGTGACTTTTTTATGACTAATGTTGAGTCCATGGATTATACGCACTCTCACCCTTCCACCATTGCTAGCCTCTCTTGTGCCGCGCAACTTTCGTCGGTACCATAACACCCACCATTACCTTCCTCAAAACAGCCACCATACCTACCTATTATGACATTTTCATAGCCATTTCGAGATATATTGACATGCAACTTTCCACCGTTCCGTTTATTATGACATGCTGATGTCTACTACACAACCTTCTTCTTGTAGACGTTGTTGGGCCTCCAAGTGCAGAGGTTTATAGGACAGTAGCAAATCTCCCTCAAGTGGACGACCTAAGGTTTATCAATCCGTGGGAGTCGTAGGATGAAGATGGTCTCTCTCAAGCAACCCTGCAACCAAATAACAAAGAGTCTCTTGTGTCCCCAACACACCCAATACAATGGTAAATTGTATAGGTGCACTAGTTCGAAGAAGAGATGGTGATACAAGTGCAATATGGATGATAGATATAGGTTTTTGTAATCGTAAAAAATATAAAAACAGCAAGGTAGCAAGCGATAAAAGTGAGCGTAAACGGTATTGCAATGCTAGGAAACAAGGCCTAGGGTTCATACTTTCCCTAGTGTTGTAACATCCCAAAATTTGGAATGTTAATAATAACATATGATTGAGTGAGTTGTTGTGATTGTCAAGTAAAAAAAATTGAGACATGTTAAAAAAATCAAATTGGATTTCTTTGTTTTGGACTCCTATGAAATATTCGGAACCACCTTTAGATTTATGGAGTGGGAATAAAATGACTTTCTCAAATGTGGTGGATGGATATTTCATTTGAAGTTCTTTGAAATTTTTGAGTTTCATAGGAATTGGATCTTATATGGAATTTTAATGCCATTTAAATATTTCCAAAGTATTCAAATAAAATTTAATGAGAGGAGATAATGTGATTTCTCCAAAAAAATGGAAATATTTAATATGGTACAATTACCCTTTTATGAATTTGCAAAACTCAAATTGATATATTTTTTTGTGTAATTTAATTATGTCCATAAAGAATGAATTGTAGTTTGTGCACACAAATAACTTTATTAAAATTGGAAACTATATTTAGTAGGCACAAAATTATAATTATGTGCTTGTGAACATTTTTTCTTTTGTCTATTAAAGTTTTCTGTGCAATATCAGTATTAAAAAAAACTAAACCTACAGGCTGGCCCAACTGACCGAGCAGCCCACTAGCGAAGCCTTCCTCTTCCTCCTCGTGCACATATGTACGTGAACGTACAGAGAGACAGCCATGGCTAGGCTGCACCCCAACGCTTCCTCTCCCTTCACTCCCCGCACCATCTGACCTCCTGAATCGTCACCAGCGCCCTCCCTCGACCCTTTGCCTTCCTCAGTGCGCCATGGAGACTCCCGTAGTGGCCATTACAAGGCAGAGGAACATCCACCATTATGGCCCTTCATCTGCTCGAATTCGGACATCCCCGAGCCCTATAAAAAGCACCCGGCGAGCCCCTCTCAGCCCTCGTCCGAAGCCCTCTTGTTTCGGGAGCTATCCCCCTCCCCATCCCGAACAATTGCTCGTCGGAGTTCAGCAGCTCCGGCGGCCGCCCCACGCCGCCACGGGACGAGACCGAGCCCGGGACAGTGCCCAACGGACTTCCCTCGTCGACATCTTCGCCGTCCTCCTTCTACTTGACGTCAGGGAGTTTCTTCCACAACTCCGGCGACCTTCTTCCCCAACTCCGGCGACCTTCTTCCCCAACTCCGGTGAGCTCTCTCTAAATCCCGTAATTCTTCTTTTAAGGAAATATCTAAACTTCGGAAATTCATATCTCCTAAACCATATGTCCGATTTTAACAAATAATATATCCCCGGATTCGTTGGCACCTCTAGTTTATTATAAAAATATTAAATTTCACTTTCGAGCAAACTAAAATTTAGTTTTGATTTAAATATGAATCTGAGTATTTTTACTATATCTTTTATTCTGTAATTCATATAAAAATATTTTATATATGAAAGTTGGACCTTAGGACCTGACCTTTCTGTTAGAACTCATTGCATGAATTTTCAGAAATGTTTAGTTGAAGTTTTAACATCAACATCTTAGTTTGACCTTCTTTGATGATCGTTTAATAACTTTGTTAAATTAGAATTTGACTATAGGTTAAATCTCTTAGATGGATCCCTAGAAACCCTCTCTGGTCATTTGAAACCACCGCAAAATTTGGAGTTACAAGATTAAGAATTTAATTCTCTTATCTTGAACTTATGCCATACCCATTTCCATTTAACACAAGTCAAAATATTTTGATCGAACCCATTATAGACTTTGTTGTCGTAGAACCCGGTCTCACAACCCTTCAAACCAAATCCTCACTTAGTATCAATATTAACCAATCCTAGAATATGACTGTCATATTTTCTTCATAGACTACATCTGATCCTATATCAACCCTAACCATGCCCTAGAAATATGATAGTGGCAACCGAATAATTTGTGTTGTTATTTGGATCTTCATTTGGATTTTTATTGTATGTTGAATGCTTGCTTGATCCATTGTTATGTGAATGTGGATATGCCGAGTGGCTTACTTGAGTTATTTATCGCGTTAGATTACGACGAGTGCGAAGGTGAATTCTACGAGGAGGTAGAACCTACTGCAAAACCGAAGGCAAGTTGCAAATTGATCATGCTCTGACCTATGTTTTCATATTATTCATAATCCTTTGTATTTTTAACACTACGCATGTTTTATAGAAGTTTTACAAGTATTATTACTAGCTAGAGCCATAGGTTCAAGACTTGCAACCATGCTTGGCCACGCTTGCACAAAATGGGTGGGATGAAAACCAAAGTTGTTTTAAACCTTTTACTTGCCTCTTTTGGGGCAACGTTTTGTGAAAACTTTTGAAAAAAAAACTATATACTATTTTACTTCTACTCCCTGGGCGGAATGGTATTGACGGGAGCGTCTACAAGTGATTGCGCCCATCGGGGTCTTGCAGTGAATGCGCCCGACTTGGGTCTTGCACACAAGTTTTTGGTGGGGATTGCCGTCCAGGGGAATGAGATCTTCCAAGTACAATTTGATGTAGCTTCCAGTACAGCCACATGCTACTATGGGCTCTGGCTTAGCTTAGTACTAACGGGAAACCCTTACCTCAGGACCGCCATCGGAGAGGGGCTTTCATTGCCTAAGTTGCGGGCGGCTTGGTCAGGTATAGGGGGCTGTTACAGAAAGGCTTCGTCACAATCTCCTCCTAGTCGTACACCCAAGTGTGTAATGATAAACGGGGTTGGTTGTGTCATGTGGGGAACGTGTACGACCTCTGCAGAGGGTTAAACCTAATCGATTAGCCGTGCCCCCGGTTACGGGCAATTTTGAGCAACTGAAGACTTGGACTGAAGAAGAATCTCCCCTCTCTTTTCTAAAAATCTATTTTAAGGGTTAAAGTTGAGGAATGAGCACAGTGAATGTGTTTTACCTCAACCTTATGTATGTTTTAAAATTATTTTGGAGACTGAGCACTGGTGCGTATGTCCAAGTGTCTCACTCCTACTTTTTATACTAAACTATTTCTATTCCAAAAGTAGTTTATAAAATTTAGTATAGGAGAAAATTGGCTTTACGCAAATGAAACCTCCACAATTCTTACCCTACATATATATTATGTTAAACTTTTCTTTGCAACTTGCGAGTACATTCCACGTACTCACCTGCACCTATCATGTGCAGATCTTGACAGATTAATAGACGATAGGGTTATGGTCTACACTCAACGAGCCCGGTGGCGTTGATGGAGCCTAACTTAGTGACTACGTATTATTCCGTTGTATTATCTGCCAGCTTGAGCTGTGCCTAAGGTATGATTTATATATATCTGGATCTACCGTTGTAGTAGAATGATGTATGTCTTACTGATATTCATTTTTGTTACTGTGTGTGCTAGCTATGATCCAGGGATAGCACAGTAAGCACAGAGACTTGGATTTTACCAAATCCGGGTCGTTACAAGTGCAAGTTCTCTCAACAGTAAGCACAGAGACTTGGATTTTGCAAGTCCCATAGCATTCACGTATGGTAAACGTTATGTAACAAATTTGAACATGAGGTGTTCTTTGATTGTCCTCCTTATGAGTGGCGGTCGGGGACGAGCGATGGTCTTTTCCTACGAATCTATCCTCCTAGGAGCATGCGCGTAGTGCTTGGTTTTTGATGACTTGTAGATTTTTGCAATAAGTATATGAGTTCTTTATGACTAATGTTGAGTCCATGGATTATACGCACTCTCACCCTTCCATCATATCTAGCCTCTTCGGTACCGTGCATTGCCCTTTCTCAAATTGAGAGTTGGTGCAAACTTTGCCGGTGCATCCAAACCTCGTGATATGATACACTCTTTCACACATAAACCTCCTTATATCTTCCTTAAAACAGCCACCATACCTACCTATTATGGCATTTCCATAGCATTCTGAGATATATTGACATGCAACTTTCCACCATTTCATTTATCATTACACGTTCATCATTGTCATATTGCTTAGCATGATCATGTAGTTGATATAGTATTTGTGGCAAAGCCACCGTTCATAATTCTTTCATACATGTCACTCTTGGTTCATTGCATATCCTGGTACACCGCCGGAGGCATTCATATAGAGTCATACTCTGTTCTAGTATCGAGTTGTAATCATTGAGTTGTAAATAAATAGAAGTGTGATGATCATCATTTTCTAGAGCATTGTCCCAAGGGAGGAATAAAAAAAAGAGAGAAAGGCCATAAAAAAGAGAAGGCCCCAAAAAATGAGAGAAAAAGAGAGAAGGGACAATGCTACTATCCTTTTACCACACTTGTGCTTCAAAGTAGCACCGTAATCTTCATGATAGAGAGTCTCTTGTTTTGTCACTTTCATATACTAGTGGGAATTTTTCATTATAGAACTTGGCTTGTATATTCCAACAATGGGCCTCCTCAAGTGCCCTAGGTCTTCGTGAGCAAGCAAGTTGGATGCACACCCACTTAGTTTCTTTTGTTGAGCTTTCATATATTTATAGCTCTAGTGCATCCGTTGCATGGCAATCGCTTCTCCTCGCATTAACATCAATCGATGGGCATCTCCATAGCTCATTGATTAGCCTCGTTGATGTGAGACTTTCTCCTTTGTTGCCTTCTCCACATAACCCCCATCAACATATTCTATTCCACCCATAGTGCTTTGTCCATGCCTCGCGCTCATGTATTGCGTGAAGGTTTATGAGTTTGAGATTACTTAAGTATGAAACAATTGCTTGGCTTGTCATCGGGGTTGTGCATGATGAGAGCATTCTTGTGTGACGAAAATGGGGCATGACTAAACTATATGATTTTGTAGGGATGAACTTTCTTTGGCCATGTTATTTTGAGAGGACATAATTTCTTAGTTAGTATGCTTGAAGTATTCTTACTTTTATGTCAATATGAACTTTTGTCTTAAATCTTCTGGATCTGAATATTCATACCACAATTAAGAAGAATTACATTGAAATTATGCCTAGTAGCATTCCACATCAAAAATTCTGTTTTTATCATTTACCTGCTCGTCCTGAATTAAGCTTGGGGATGCTGATACGTCTCCAACGTATCTATAATTTTTGATTGTTCCATGCTATTTTATTATGTGTTTTGGATGTTTATGGGCTTTATTAAACACTTCTATATTATTTTTGGGACTAACCTATTGACCCAGAGCCGAGTGCCAGTTCCTG
The DNA here is from genome assembly GCA_032464435.1 of Aegilops umbellulata. Lineage (NCBI taxonomy): Eukaryota > Viridiplantae > Streptophyta > Magnoliopsida > Poales > Poaceae > Aegilops > Aegilops umbellulata. Next base: position 524,769,307 of record CP136055.1, on the reverse strand, counting down.
TTTTTTCCCTTGTTTCAGTGTTTCGAGGAAAAGGAATATCAAACGAGTCGAAACGGAATGAAACCTTCTGGAGAAGTTATTTTTGGAAGGAAAGCAACCCGGGAGAGTTGGAGTCCACGTCAAAGAAGCAACGAGGAAGGCATGAGGTAGGGGGCGCGCCCTCCACCCTCGTGGGCCCCTCGTGGCTCCCCTGACGTACTTCAAGAATGCTCTCATCATGCACAACCCCGATGACAAGCCAAGCAATAGTTTCATACTTAAGTAATCTCAAACTCATAAACCTTCGCGCAATACATGAGCGCGAGCCATGGACATAGCACTATGGGTGGAATAGAATATGTTGATGGGGGTTATGTGGAGAAGACAACAAAGGAGAAAGTCTCACATCAACGAGGCTAATCAATGAGCTATGGAGATGCCCATCGATTGATGTTAATGCGAGGAGAAGGGATTGCCATGCAACGGATGCACTAGAGCTATAAATATATGAAAGCTCAACAAAAGAAACTAAGTGGGTGTGCATCCAACTTGCTTGCTCACGAAGACCTAGGGCACTTGAGGAGGCCCATTGTTGGAATATACAAGCCAAGTTCTATAATGAAAAATTCCCACTAGTATATGAAAGTGACAAAACAAGAGACTCTCTATCATGAAGATTACGGTGCTACTTTGAAGCACAAGTGTGGTAAAAGGATAGTAGCATTGTCCCTTCTCTATTTTTCTCTCATTTTTTTGGGCCTTCTCTTTTTTTATGGCCTTTCTCTCTTTTTTTTATTCCTCACTTGGGACAATGCTCTAGAAAATGATGATCATCACACTTCTATTTATTTACAACTCAATGATTACAACTCGATACTAGAACAGAGTATGACTCTATATGAATGCCTCCGGCGGTGTACCGGGATATGCAATGAACCAAGAGTGACATGTATGAAAGAATTATGAACGGTGGCTTTGCCACAAATACTATATCAACTACATGATCATGCTAAGCAATATGACAATGATGAACGTGTAATGATAAACGAAATGGTGGAAAGTTGCATGTCAATATATCTCGGAATGGCTATGGAAATGCCATAATAGGTAGGTATGGTGGCTGTTTTAAGGAAGATATAAGGAGGTTTATGTGTGAAAGAGTGTATCATATCACGGGGTTTGGATGCACCGGCAAAGTTTGCACCAACTCTCAATTTGAGAAAGGGCAATGCACGGTACCGAAGAGGCTAGATATGATGGAAGGGTGAGAGTGCGTATAATCCATGGACTCAACATTAGTCATAAAGAACTCATATACTTATTGCAAAAATCTACAAGTCATCAAAAACCAAGCACTACGCGCATGCTCCTAGGGGGATAGATTCGTAGGAAAAGACCATCGCTCGTCCCCGACCGCCACTCATAAGGAGGACAATCAAAGAACACCCCATGTTCAAATTTGTTACATAACGTTTACCATACGTGCATGCTACGGGACTTGCAAACTTCAACACAAGTATTTCTCAAATTCATAACTACTCAACTAGCACAACTTTGATATCACTACCTCCATATCTCAAAACAATCATCAAGCATCAAACTTCTGTTAGTATTCAACACACTCATAAGAAAGTTTTTAATAGTCTTGAATGCCTAGCATATTAGGATTAAGCAAATTACCATGCTGTTTAAGACTCTCAAAATAATATAAGTGAAGCATGAGAGTTCATCTCTTTCTTCAAAATAAAACCACCATTGTGCTCTAAAAGATATAAGTGAAGCACTAGAGCAAATGACAAACTACTCCGAAAGATATAAGTGAAGATCAATGAGTAGTCGAATAATTATACAACTATGTGAAGACTCTCCCATTTAATAATTTCAGATCTTAGTATCTTATTCAAACATCAAGCAAAGCAAAAGAAAATAAAACGACGCTCCAAGCAAAACACATATCATGTGGTGAATAAAAATATAGCTCCAAGTAAAGTTACCGATGAACGAAGACGAAAGAGGGGATGCCTTCCTGGGCATCCCCAAGCTTAGGCTCTTGGTTATCCTTGAATATTACCTTGGGGTGCCTTGGGCATCCCCAAGATTAGGCTCTTGCCACTCCTTATTCCATACTCCATCGAATCTTTACCCAAAACTTGAAAACTTCACAACACAAAACTTAACAGAAAACTCGTAAGCTCCGTTAGCGAAAGAAAAAAAACACCACTTCAAGGTACTGTAATGAACTCATTATTTATTTATATTGGTGTTAAACCTACTTTATTACAACTTCTCTATGTCTTATAAACTATTTTACTAGCCACAGAGTCATCAAAATAAGCAAACAACACACGAAAAATAGAATCTGTCAAAAACAGAACAGTCTGTAGTAATCTGTAACTAAAGCAAACTTATGGAACTCAAAAAATTCTAAAATAAATTGGTGGACCTGAGGAATTTGTCTAGTAATCATCTGAAAAACGAATCAACTAAATATCACTCTCTAGTAAAAAGTTGAAGCTAATCTCGTGAGCGCTAAAGTTTCTGTTTTTTACAGGATGATCATAAAAACTTCACCCAAGTCTTCCCAAAGGTTCTACTTGGCACAAACACTAATTAAAACACAAAACCACATCTAAACAGAATCTAGATGGATTATTTATTCCTAAATAGAAACAAAAAGCAAGAAGCTAAAATAAAATTGGGTTGCCTCCCAACAAGCGCTAACGTTTAACGCCCCTAGCTAGGCATGATGATTTCAATGATGCTCACATAAAAGATAAGAATTGAAACATAAAGAAAGCATCATGAAGAATATGAATATCACATTTAAGTCTAACCCACTTCCTATGCATAGGGATTTTGTGAGGAAACAACTTATGAGAACAATAATCAGCTAGCATAGAAAGGTAAAACAAGCAAATCTTCAAGATTTTCAACACATAGGGAGGAAACTTGATATTATTGCAATATGTAGAAGCATATGATCCTCTCTCATAATAACTTTCAGTAGCATCATGAATAAATTAAACAATATAACCATCACATAAATCATTCTTTTCATGATCTACAAGCATAGAAAATTTACAACTCTCCACATAAGCAAAATTCTTCTCATGAGTAATTGTGGGAGCAAACTCAACAAAATAACTATCATGTGATTGAAAATTAAGATCAAGATGACAAGTTTCATGGTTATCATTATTCTTTAAAGCATACGTGTCATCACAATAATCATCATAGATAGGAGGCATGCTTTCATAATAGTAAGTTTGCTTATCAAAGCTTGGGGGGCAAAAAATATCATCTTCATCAAACATAGCTTCCCCAAGCTTGTGGCTTTGCATATCATTAGCATCATGGATATTCAAGGAGTTCATACTAACAACATTGCAATCAAGCTCATCATTCAAAATTTTAGTGCCAAACTTTTTAATGCATTCTTCTTCTAACACTTTGGCACAATTTTACTTTCCATCATACTCACGAGAGATATTAAAAAGATGAAGCGTATGAGACAAACTCAATTCCATTTTTTTAGTTTTCTTTTATAGACTAAACTAGTGCTAAAACAAGAAACAAAAAGATTCGATTGCAAGATCTAAGGATATACCTTCAAGCACTCACCTCCCCGGCAACGGCGCCAGAAAAGAGCTTGATGTCTACTACACAACCTTCTTCTTGTAGACATTGTTGGGCCTCCAAGTGCAGAGGTTTGTAGGACAGTAGCAAATTTCCCTCAAGTGGATGACCTAAGGTTTATCAATCCGTGGGAGGCGTAGGATGAATATGGTCTCTCTCAAGCAACCCTGCAACCAAATAACAAAGAGTCGCTTGTGTCCCCAACACACCCAATACAATGGTAAATTGTATAGGTGCACTAGTTCGGCGAAGATATGGTGATACAAGTGCAATATGGATGATAGATATAGGTTTTTGTAATCTGAAAATATAAAAACAGCAAGGTAGCAAGCGATAAAAGTGAGCGTAAATGGTATTGCAATGCTAGGAAACAAGGCCTAGGGTTCATACTTTCACTAGTGCAAGTTCTCTCAACAATAATAACATAATTGGATCATATAACTATCCCTCAACATGCAACAAAGAGTCACTCCAAAGTCACTAATAGCGGAGAACAAACGAAGAGATTATGGTAGGATACGAAACCACCTCAAAGTTATTCTTTACAATCAATCCGTTGGGGTATTCCTATAAGTGTCACAAACAGCCCTAGAGTTCGTACTAGAATAACACCTTAAGACACAAATCAACCAAAACCCTAATGTCACCTAGATACTCCAATGTCACCTCAAGTATCCGTGGGTATGTTTATACGATATGCATCACACAATATCAGATTCATCTATTCAACCAACACATAGAACCTCAAAGAGTGCCCCAAATTTCTACCTGAGAGTCAAGACGAAAACGTGTGCCAACCCCTATGCATAGGTTCATGGGCGAAACCCACAAGTTGATCACCAAAACATACATCAAGTGAATCACGTGATATCCCATTGTCACCACGGATACGCACGACAAGACATACATCAAGTGTTCTCAAATCATTAAAGACTCAATCCGATAAGATAACTTCAAAGGGAAAACTCAATCTGTTACAAGAGAGTAGAGGGGGAGAAGAAACATAAGATCCAACTATAATAGCAAAGCTCGCGATACATCAAGATCGTGCCAAATCAAGAATACGAGAGAGAGGGAGAGATCAAACACATAGCTACTGGTACATACCCTCAGCCTCGAGGGTGGACTACTCCCTCCTCATCATGGAGAGCGCCGGGATGATGAAGATAGCCACCATTGAGGGTTCCCCCCTCCGGCAGGGTGCCGGAACAGGGTCCCGAGAGGTTTTTGGTGGCTACAGAGACTTGCGGCAGCGGAACTCCCGATCTATTCTGTTCTCCGAAGTTTTTAGGGTATATGGATATATATATATAGGCAGAAGAATTATGCCAGGGGAGCCACGAGGGGCCCACGAGGCTGGAGGGCATGCCCTAGGGGGGTGGGTGCACCCCCCTACCTCGTGCCTTCCTCCTTGCTTCCTTGACGTGGACTCCAAGTCTCCTGGGTTGCTTTCCTTCCAAAAATAACTTCTCCAGAAGGTTTCGTTCCGTTTCGACTCCGTTTGATATTCCTTTTCCTCGAAACACTGAAACAAGGGAAAAAACAGGAACTGGCACTAGGCTCTGGGTCAATAGGTTAGTCCCAAAAATAATATAAAAGTGTTTAATAAAGCCCATAAACATCCAAAACACATAATAAAATAGCATGGAACAATAAAAAAATTATAGATACATTGGAGACGTATCACACGCTTCATCATTGTCATATTGCTTTGCATGATCATGTAGTTGACATCGTATTTGTGGCAAAGCCACCATTCATAATTTTTTCATACATGTCACTCTTGATTCATTGCACATCCCGGTACACCGCCGGAGGCACTCATATAGAGTCATATTTTGTTCTAAGTATCGAGTTGTAATCCTCCAGTTGTAAATAAATAGAAGTGTGATGATCATCATTATTTGAGCATTGTCCCTTGTGAGGAAAAAAAGAGGCCAAAGAAGCCAATGGAAAAAAAAGAGAGGCCAAAGAAGCCAAACAAAAAAGAGAGAAAAAGAGAGAAGGGACAATGCTACTATCATTTTTCCACACTTGTGCTTCAAAGTAGCACCATGATCTTCATGATAGAGAGTCTCTTATTTTGTCACTTTCATATACTAGTGGGAATTTTCGTTATAGAGCCTTGCTTGTATATTCCAATGATGGGATTCCTCAAATGCCCTAGGTCTTCATGAGCAAGCGAGTTGGATGCACACCCACTTAGTCGCTTTTTGAGCTTTCATACACTTATAGCTCTAGTGCATCCGTTGCATGGCAATCCCTACTCACTCACATTGATATCTATTGATGGGCATCTCCATAGCCCGTTGATACGCCTAGTTGATGTGAGACTATCTTCCTCCTTCTTGTCTTCTCCACAACCACCATTCTATTCCACGTATAGTGCTATGTCCATGACTCACGCTCATGTATTGCGTGAAGATTGAAAAAGTTTGAGAACATCAAAAGTATGAAACAATTGCTTGGCTTGTCATCGGGGTTGTGCATGATTTAGATATTTTGTGTGATGAAGATAGAGCATAGCCACACTATATGATTTTGTAGGGATAGCTTTCTTTGGCCGTGTTATTTTGAGAAGACATAATTGATTTGTTAGTATGCTTGAAGTATTATTGTTTTCATGTCAATATTAAACTTTTGTTTTGAATCTTATGGATCTGAATATTCTTGCCACAATAAAGAAGATTACATTGATAAATATGTTAGGTAGCATTCCACATCAAAATTATGTTTTTATCATTTACCTACTCGAGGACGAGAAGGAATTAAGCTTGGGGATGCTTGATACGTCTCCAACGTATCTATAATTTTTGATTGTTCCATGCTATTATATTATCCATCTTGGATGTTTTATATGCTGTTTTATATGATTTTTGGGACTAACCTATTAACCTAGAGCCCAGTGCCTGTTTTTGTTTTTCCTTGTTTTTGAGTTTTATAGAAAAGGAATACCAAACGAAGTCCAATTGACGTGCCAATTTTTGATGATTTTTTATGGACCAAAAGAAGCCCTCGGAGTAAAAGAGTTGGGCCAGAAGAGTCCCGAGCCGTCCACGAGGGTCGAGGGCGCGCCCTACCCCCCTGGGCACGCCCCCCCCCTATCTCGTGGATGACTCGGAGACCCCCCTGACATGAGACCGACGCCAAAAATTCCTATAAATACATAAACCCCCAGAAAGAAACCTAGATCGGGAGTTCTGCCACCGCAAGCCTCTGTAGCCACCAAAAACCAATTGGAACCCTGTTTCGGCACCCTGCCGGAGGGGGGAATCCCTCACCGGTGGCCATCTTCATCATCCCGGCGCTCTCCATGACGACGAGGGAGTAGTTCACCCTCGGGGCTAAGGGTATGTACCAGTAGAAATGTGTTTGATCTCTCTCTCTCTCTCTCTCTCTCTCTCTCTCTCTCTCTCTCTTGTTCTTGATTTTCCACGATATTGATGTATCGCGAGCTTTGCTATTGTAGTTGGATCTTATGATGTTTCTCCCCCTCTACTCTCTTGTAATGGATTGATTTTTCCCTTTGAAGTTATCTTATCGGATTGAGTCTTTAAGGATTTGAGAACACTTGATGTATGTCTTGCATGTGCTTATATGTGGTGACAATGGGATATTCACGTGATCTGTATGTTTTGGTGATCAACTTGCGGGTTCAGTGACCTTGTGAACTTATGCATAGGGGTTGGCACACGTTTTCGTCTTGACTCTCCGGTAGAAACTTTGGGGCACTCTTTGAAGTTCTTTGTGTTGGTTTGAATAGATGAATCTGAGATTGTGTGATGCATATCGTATAATCATACCCACGGATACTTGAGGTGACATTGGAGTATCTAGGTGACATTAGGGTTTTGGTTGATTTGTATCTTAAGGTGTTATTCTAGTACAAACTCTAGGATAGATCAAACGGAAAGAATAGCTTTGTGTTATTTTACTACGGGCTCTTGAATAGATCGACCAGAAAGGATAACTTTGAGGTGGTTTCGTACCCTACAATAATCTCTTCGTTTTTTTCTCCTCTATTAGTGACTTTGGAGTGACTCTTTGTTGCATGTTGAGGGATAGTTATATGATCCAGTTATGTTATTATTGTTGAGAGAACTTGCACTAGTGAAAGTATGAACCCTAGGCCTTGTTTCGAAGCATTGCAATACCGTTTGTGCTCACTTTTATCATTAGTTACCTTGCTGTTTTTATATTTTCAGATTACAAAAATCTATATCTACCATCCATATTGCACTTGTATCACCATCTCTTCGCCGAACTAGTGCACCTATACAATTTACCATTGTATTGGGTGTGTTGGGGACACAATAGACTCTTTGTTATTTGGTTGCAGGGTTGCTTGAGAGAGACCATCTTCATCCTATGCCTCCCACGGATTGATAAACCTTAGGTCATCCACTTGAGGGAAAATTGCTAATGTCCTACAAACCTCTGCACTTGGAGGCCCAACAACGTCTATAAGAAGAAGGTTATGTAGTAGACATCAGCCGTCCAAAGCAGCGCCGGTCGTGCCGCCTGCTCCTGCCTCCCATGGCCGGTTGTGCTGCTGCGGAGGCCTCACCACCCCTACTACTCCCACCAATGGTCAGGCCATCCCCCCACTCACCCACACCCCATGTTATTCTGCGGCGACGGCAGCCTCGCACCGAAGCCGAACCAGTGAACCCTCATACTCCTCTCTGTGTGGGCATCCACTATCACGTCTTCCCGAACGTGTATGTACATACTGGTCGATCGGTCTGTCTGCAGGCTGCAGCGATGAACCATGGCCGTGTAAGGAAGGGCATGTGTCGTAGTAGAGGTGCACACGTAGCATGTACACGTACATACAATGGCCAGGGTGCAAGAAAGTAAATACGGCCACGTACGTACATATGGGCGGGGTCTCGAACGCCTACTCACGCATATGTACGGCCAAGGCTCGTGTACATGGCTGGATCGGAACGGAGAAACTGCGTCGTCGTCATGTTCATGGGGAGGCAACGGAATGTGTCGTGTTCATCGGGATGCAACGGAACGCGTGCTGTTCATCGGGAGCCAAACGGCTTGGATGGAACAGTCGATGGAAACGAGGCCTGGCGTACCGCAGAACGGAGGAAACGGCCTTGTGTTCGACCAGCCACGGTCGAAACGGGCTCCTGTTCATCAGGAGGGGTCTGGCGTACCGCAAAACGGAGGAAACGGGCCTCCTACGGTCGAAACAAGCTCCTGTTGATCGGCAAGGGTATGGCGTACCGCAAAACGGATGAAACAAATTTGTGTTGGAGCGCCACGGTCGAAGCGGGGGTCCTATTCATCGGGAGGGGTGTGGCATACCGCAAAATGGGACTCCACGGGATACTATTTATCTCCACCATCGACTGCCTCCACGGGCTACTATTCATCCACCGTCAACCTCCTCCAGCCTCCTGCTACCTCTTGAGCACTGCGTTGGTTTTCCCTTGAAGAGGAAAGGGTGATGCAGCAAAGTAGCGTAAGTATTTCCCTCGGTTTTGAGAACCAAGGTATCAATCCAGTAGGAGGCTACGCGCGAGTCCCTCGCACCTACACAAAAAAATAAATCCTCGCAACCAATGCGATAAGGGGTTGTCAATCCCTACACGGTCACTTACGAGAGTGAGATCTGATAGATATGATAGGATAATATTTTTGGTATTTTTATGATAAAGATGCAAAGTAAAATAAAAGCAAAGGAAATAACTAAGTGTTGGAAGATTAATATGATGAAGGATAGACCCGGGGGCCATAGGTTTCACTAGTGGCTTCTCTCAAGAGCATAAGTATTTTACGGTGGGTGAACAAATTACTATTGAGCGATTGACAGAATTGAGCATAGTTATGAGAATATCTAGGTATGATCATGTATATAGGCATCACGTCCGAGACAAGTAGACCGACTCCTGCCTGCATCTACTACTATTACTCCACTCATCGACTGCTATCTAGCATGCATCTACAGTATTAAGTTCATAAAAATAGAGTAACGCCTTAAGCAAGATGACATGATGTAGAGGGATAAATTCATGCAATATGATAAAAACCCCATCTTGTTATCCTCGATGGCAACAATACAATACGTGCCTTGCTGCCCCTGCTGTCACTGGGAAAGGACATCGCAAGATTGAACCCAAAGCTAAGCACTTCTCCCATTGCAAGAAAGATCAATCTAGTAGGCCAAACCAAACTGATAATTCGAAGAGACTTGCAAAGATAACCAATCATACATAAAAGAATTCAGAAGATTCAAATATTGTTCATAGATAAACTTGATCATAAACCCACAATTCATCGGTCTCAACAAACACACCGCGAAAGAAGATTACATCAAATAGATCTCCACAAGAGAGGGGGAGAACATTGTATTGAGATCCAAAAAGAGAGAAGAAGCCATCTAGCTAATAACTATGGACCCGAAGGTCTGAGGTAAACTACTCACACATCATCGGAAGGGCTATGGTGTTGATGTAGAAGCCCTCTGTGATCGATGCCCCCTCCGGCGGAGCTCCGGAAAAGGCCCCAAGATGGGATCTCGTGGGTACAGAAGGTTGCGGCGATGGAATTAGGTTTTTGCCTCCATATCTGATCGTTTGGGGGTACGTAGGTATATATAGGAGGAAGGAGTACGTCGGTGGAGCAACAGGGGGCCCACGAGGGTGGAGGGTGCGCCTGGGGGGGTAGGCGCCCCCCCTACCTCGTGGCCTCCTCCTTTGTTTCTTGACGTAGGGTCCAAGTCTCCTGGATCATGTTCATTCCAAAAATCACCCGAAGGTTTCATTCCGTTTGGACTCCGTTTGATATTCTTTTTCTGCAAAACTCTGAAATAGGCAAAAAATAGTAATTCTGGGCTGGGCCTCCGGTTAATAGGTTAGTCCCAAAAATAATATAAAAGTGAATAATAAAGCCCAATAATGTCCAAAACAGAAGATAATATAGCATGGAGCAATCAAAAATTATAGATACGTTGGAGACGTATCACCTCCACCTACGACGGTTCCTCCACGGGCTCCTATTCATCCAGCCTCCACCGCGCGCTCCTCCACCGGCTACTATTCAACCAGCCCTCTCCACAGGGTCCTGTTCACCCACCCCTCCACGGGCTACTGTTCATCCAGCCCTCCATAGGCTACTGTTCAACCAGCCCTCCACGGGGTCATGTTCATCCAGCCCTCCACGGGGTCCTGTTCATCCACCCCCCCAACCGGCTCGATCGAGGGGGGTCTTGTTCATCCAGCGGCAACAACCTCTACTACCACGGGGCACTACTAGGGAAAACCTTATACACAGAATCTTAGTAGCAGCGCGGCATAAAAAGAGGCGCTGCTGCTAATTAGTAGCAGCGCGGTTACGGAAAGCGCGCTACTGGTGCAAATTTAGCAGTAGCGCGTGATGTTTAAACCGCGCTGCTACAAAATTCCACCGACAGTACACAATGACCTAAGTTTACCAGTAGCACGGAGTCAGGAAGCGCGCTGCTGCTAATGCCATAGTAGTAGCACGCTTTTTAGTCACGTCGTTGCTGCTAATTTTGAAATTGTGCACATGGTTGGCCCGTTTAGCAGTAGCGCGTGATAGGAAAGCGCGCTGCTGCTATGCTCTTAGCAGCAGCGCTCTTTTGCTCCCGCGCTACTGCTAAGACGCAGCACCCACCACCTTTCTCCACCTCCCCCTCTCCATCTCCTCTCCTCCCTTTCCCCTACCTCCCACATCCTCCCTCTCTCACTCTTCTTCTTCCTCAATACTTCTCCCCCCATTACTCTCCCTCTTCTACCTACCTTTCTCTCTCTTCATTACTCCTAGCTATAACTACACCACCTCCATTAATGCATCTCCTTTCTCTTTTTCCTTCCCCCTCCACTAGTTGAAGTTGTCTCCTCCCAAATTAGCTAGCTAGGTAGATGTAGCATTTAGTTAAGTGACTTATTTGCCCCCTAACTAGATCTTTCTTTGTCAAGAAGAGCTTTGTGCACTTTTGACCTCCCTACATCATCATCTCCACCGTGTGCTCGATCTCAAGATAGAGGTGATTAAAATTTCATGCTTTTGCAAAATGGAAATATGTTTATGTGTGTGTGATATGTTTATGGAAATTGTGTGTGTGGCATGAGTTGACGCCAAATTGTGCTTTTGAGTTGCCTATGTTTTGCCAAAATGTCGATTTATTTCCGTTTCGGCGAATTCCGGGAAAACTCTAGATCTATATATGTCCTATTTTTAAGGAAGGTCATGCCGAATTTTTGTATGACTTTGATGAATGCACGCATTTTTATAATCAATTTGTTTATTATTACCGTGCAGAGTTGACGATGGTCAGTGGAACGATGGTGGACAGGTGGTTGCGGTCGGCGGTGCAGGACATGGAGGAAAATAACCGGACAGAGGTTTTATGTCCGTGTCGAAAATGCAAAGGAATAGTTTGGCTTGACCCCCATGACAATGGTCGTGTCGAAGCGCACCTGCTCATGACTGGTTTCATGGATGGCTATACTCGGTGGATAATCGAAGATGAGGATGACGATGTTGAGGATGCCGACGGGGCAGGCAATGATGACACGGGCAAGATGAAGAGATGATCGATAATGGCGGCAGGGAAGAGGCCGGACATGGCGGCGGAGAGAACGACATGGACTCCACACAGCAGAGTTCGTCGGTACTAAGTTCAATCGTGCGGGACCCTCATGTTCAAGCATTGCTTCGCAAGGAGACGGGTATTGAGAGAGCTGCTTCTAGAGAGGAGGCTAAGCTGGAGCAACTGGTGGTAGACCCGAACACTCCATTGTATGATGGTTGCAATCATGAGGTGACCCGCTTGAGTTTCACGCTCCAACTCCTGAAGACGAAGGCTAAAAACAAATGGACCGACACTAGCCTAGATGAGCATCTCAAGTACCTAAAGGATGTTCTTCCCGCGGGTAATATATGTCCTAGTAGTGTTGATGAGGCCAAGAAGATCGTGTGCCCTCTTGATCTGCCACACGTTAGATACCATGCATGCATGAACGATTGCATAATTTATCGAAAGGAGCACGCGGAAAAAACAAGCTGTCCGGTGTGCAATGCTTCTCGATACAAGAAGGCTGGGAAGAAATGTCCCCAGAAAGTGGTATGGTACTTACAGATCACTCCCCGTCTAAAGAGGTATTTTGTAGATCCCAAGGAAGCAAAGCTAATGCGCTGGCATGCGGAGAGGAAGAAGCCCGACAATGGAGATGATCCGAAGCTGAGACACGTCAAGGATGGAAGCCAGTGGAGAGTGTTGAACAGCTTCTATCGGTATTTTGGATGTCATGCAAGGAACATCGTGCTTGGCGCGTGTACCGATGGCATGAATCCATTTGGCAATCAGAACACCAACCATAGCACATGGCCAGTGTTTGTATGGATGTACAACCTCCCCCCTGGTTGTGCATGAAATCAAAGTACATTCACATGAGCATGCTTATTCAAGGGCCGAAACAACCAGGAAATAATATTAATTTGTATCTGGGGCTACTTCAAGAGGAGTTAGACACGTTATGGAAAACACCGGCCAAGACATGGGACGCCAGCAAAGGCGAGTATTTCAACATGAGAGCCGCGCTGTGTCGGTGTACAAAAGGAGGGGTACACTTTTTGTACCCCTATAACTGTGCACGGGCAGTCTGAGCCACGGGCGCTGCCACACTAAGCAAGGCAAGGGAGGTAAGCCAGGGTAAGGCCGAAGCTGAAGAGGAACAGAACGATGCCAGGACCACAAAGAGCGAAGGGGATAGAGCAAACCCTCCCCCGGCAAGATCCTTGCCGGGGGACAGCATTAGCTAGCCCGGTAAGACCCTTGCCGTGGTAGCTCGCCCCTCACCTACGGAGCGGGTCACCCTTGAGTCCACTACCCCCATGGGGCAAGGATTCGGGAGGCATCCCCATGGTGGTATGCAGATCTTTGTGAAGACATTCAAGATCGGATGCACACTCAGAAGATGATGGTCCTTGGCGGGATCACCAGCCAAGGAGAACCACAAGGCCCCCGGCAAGAGCCTTGCCGGGGATGACAGCAGGTGCCACGGCAAGACCCTTGCCGGGGCCGCGGCAAGGCCCTTGCCAAGGACACCCGCGGGGCCACCATTGGACCCGCGCCAGTCACACCTCCACCACCGTTCGCATGCAGCTGCCGACCCAACCAGCTGGGCAGGCACCTGCGTGGTGGCATGCAGATCCTCGTGGAGACCCACCGCTGCGCCACCTCAGCTGCCTGCCCGCCTACATGGCATCGCAGGCACCGCTGGCCAGGGCGCGTGTCAACACGGAAGAGAGCGGCACGGACGAGACAGGGCTCTCCTCCGCCCCCGATAAAGCAAGGACACCTAAGCAAGGCGCATTAAATGCGCCTTGTCCTGTAATACGAGGGATAACCTCACAACATTGTACCCTTTCCACCTTCTGTGTGCCACTGTGGCAGCCCCTTCCCCTATAAAAGGAGGCCCCTGGCGACCAGGAGGAGGATTCGGCTTTTTGGAGCTCCTCACGCCCCATAGCTATCTCAAGAACACCAACATATAATCCACCAAACCAGGAGTAGGGTTTTATGCATCTTCGCGGCCCGAACCTGGATAAAGGAATCGTGTACTGTCTGCTCGATCCGCTCTTCTCGCGACCCCCGCGCCCCCCAACTGCAGGAAGGGATTCTCGTGATCCCATAGGTGTCGTTTCCCACCGACATCTTTGGCGCGCCAGGCAGGGGCTGCGCTGTTGTGAGAATCGGCTTTAGCGGTCAGTTTGACGCTCCTTTGTCTTCGCGATCATCGAAGAAGAAAAGGAGCCAGGAGATCGACACTCGAGTGATCGCGGACAAAAGCTAAGTCGCGCTGAACTCTCGCCTATATTCCCTTTTTATTTTGAGGTTATTCCCCCCCCCCCGGAGATGTTCGCTTTGTATGAAAAAAAACATGCACGCCAGGGGGCTCTACCATGATTGGCAACGCCCTTGCCCTGTTTCGAGTCCGCTCAACAGCTCAAGCGGCTGCGTCGAAAGTGGCAGGGTAGCCTCCCGTAATCGGCAACGTCCTCGATTCTGACTCGAGTCAAGCTCGACAGTTCGAGCGACCGTGTTCGGAACGGGAAGGTGGCTTGCCCGGTTGCACGCGTACCCGGCAGGCCATGTGGATCCGTCCCCAAGACGCCGCTTGGGGCTTTCGCGCCGGCAAGCCTTCCCAATCGGCGTAGGGCACACATACAAAGGGGAATTGAACGGGGAAATAACATGCATGAAATTAATGAGTACTTCAGAGTTATATTACATCACATTATTGCTGCGGTTCTAACTAAAGATAAAATTTATCTTGGTCGAAGGCCCGCGGCGGCGAAGAAGAACGGGACGCCTAGTCCCGGCGCTGGCCTTCCACCCTCTTGATTTCGCCGATGCAGTCGGTGATGGGCTTGATGCGCTCCTTGAGCACCGCGGGATCAGCATCCTCCGGCAAGCTCTTCATCGCAGCCGCGAAGTCAAGATCGGGATTCCAGTATGCCACCTTGGTGAGGACCTTGGTCACGACCCTCCGGCAAAGACGTCGGGCCTCCTCGGTCAGCGTGGCCATCCTGTTGGAGTGGAGATAGGCCAGGGCCCCGAGGACGCCCTCGAAGAACTGGGTCAGCTTGGCGTTGACGGTCCCGCTGCGCTCAGGAGCGTACCTCACATTTGGCAACCCCATAGTGGCCAATTGCGAGGTAACCCTGCCGGCGACGACCTCCAGATGGCTGATCCACCTGTTCTCGCCCGCCACATACTCTTGGTGGGAGGCGGCCTCGGCTGCCCGCTGCTACTTCTCCTCCTCCAGGCTTTTGGCCAAGGCCTCCTCCCGAGCTCTGCTCTCCGGCAACAGCTTCTCGAGATCCTCCAGCTTTAGCTTGAGGTCTCTGATGGAGTCTCGCGCCTCGGAGAGCTCACCAGTTCTGCTGATGACCGTTCCCTGCGCCTCCGCCAAGGCGCAGTTGAGCGTGTCCGCCTTGCCGGACAGCTGGAGGGCCTATTCCTTCAGCTCGTCCCGCTCTGCCTCCAGCTCCTTCACCTTGCCGGCGTGGGCCAGGGCTTGGACATCGAGCGCCTCTCTGTGCCTCTGCTCCAGCTCCTGGGTCCGTCGTGCGACAAGAGCCTCGAGCTCCTCGTCCTTGCCACGGAGCGTAGCGGCAAGCTTCGCCTCGCGTGCGGAGAGGTCCTCCTCCTGGGAGTTCAAGGTGGCCTGATGCTGGTTCCGGATGGCTTCGGCCGCGGCGGCCAAATTCGCCGCCTTCTCCTAGGCCTTCTCGATGTCGGCCATCTTCAAGGCAAGCTCCACCTCGTGCTGGGCCAATTTCTCCTGGAAGGCCCTCTGCTCCTCGCGAGACTGGTGGAACCAAGCCTGCGCTTCGGTGATGCGCGCCTTGAAGTCCGCCTCCGCGTTGTCCACCACTGCTGCCCTGGACTCAACTTTATCTAGGCGGCCGCGGTAGAGCACTTGGAGCTTCCGGAAGTTGGCCCCCATGGTGCGGAAGAGCTGCTCCTCTGGAGAACCGTCGCCGCCGGCGCCCGGCACATCGACGACCTCGAACCCGGTGGCGGCAAGCACTTCGTCATCGAAAACTTCCCCTTCGACGGGCGCTCGACTTGGCGCCCCTAGGAGATGGACGAAGAGATCGTCACCCACCTTCAGGTACCTGCCGGGGACCGAGGCTGAGGAGGAGGAAGGTTGGTCATCCATCACCTCTTCCTCGGCAGGGGCCTTGCCGGTCCCCCGGCAGGACCGCCGCCGGCGCCCTCGGCGGAAGCCTCATCGGCACCCTCGGCGGCGTCCTTGGCGGCCTCGCCAGCAGCGGCTTCACCGGCGCTCTTGGCGGCCTCCTCGGCGACCACCTTGTCGGCCTCAGCCGCGGCCTCTTCAGCAATATCCCTGACAACGGAGTCCACGTCCTCCGTGTCCATTGGGGGAGAACCTGGGTGGCGATAGGAGCAATGAATCCAAGAGAAGCACAAAAAAAAGAAGAGAGAATAAAAGGCGAAGGGCAGGCGACTCACCAGTGCCGGGCCGTGAAGCAGAGGTCCCCTCTCCGCCGGTCTTTGGCGTCGAGGCCGAGCCACCAGTGCCCAAGTTCCCCTCTTCCTCCATGGTGTTGGCCCCGCGCCTGGTGCCCTTGCCGGGGACGCCCCCCGCGGCGGCGTAGTCGATGGGGGTGGCGTGTTGGGGGTAGCCCCCTGCGGCTCCTCCTGCTGCCGCTCCCCTCCTACAAACCCGGCAAGGTCAGCATCGTGGCATCGGGCGCCTACCCCAAGTCGAGTGAGAAGGGGGTGATAAACTTACGCTGGGGGCTACGCCGGGGGCTGCTGTCCGGGCTGTTCAACACCACCAGTGGTGTCGTTGAAGCCCCAGCCGGGGGCTGGCCGCTCGCCAAGGTCCTCGCCCTCTTCGCCCTGTGGGCCAGCGTCTCTGCATCCCTACAAAAGCAAAGTGGATCAGAACAAGCGGCCCCATTCAGGGAAATGGAAACAACAATAAGGAACGGAGCGCTTACTCATCATCCGTCTCCTCCTCCTCCGCCGGCTTCCTTTTCCTCTCCGGGCTGAGGGGCCCGAAGTCATAGGGAAGCACCACGTCGTCATCCGAGTCGGCGCTCGCCGGAGGGGGCGGGGGAGGTGGCGGGGTCTATGCGCGCCCAGAAGAGGAAGAGGCTTCCGCTTTCTTCTTCCCAGCGGCCGTCGTCAGCTTCTCCGCTGCCGATGCCCTCGTGTGGCGCCCGGACCCTTCCAGGGTCAATTGAGGCCGCGGGCCCCTGCCAGGCCGGACTGGCTCGCCGGAGCAAGCCCGCCGCAGAACTCGCCCTCTTCCCCTGGTCGGCGTCGAGCCTGCCGCCCCGTCCTCCTCCGACGACGACGATTCGTCGGCCGCGTCCTCGACGAGCGGAGCCCCGATGTCGGCGTCGCTGGCTCCCATGGTGGCCGCCACCCACAGGGAGAATTTCTCCTCCTCCACGGCCGCGGCGCCCTCATCCTCCACGCCCCCGGTGCTGCCGGCCTCCAGGACGAGTTGTGCCTCCTTCACCCTGGTGGCGATGTAGTCCACCTCCGCCTGGGTGGTGTCCATGATGAGCCGCCGCTTGGCGTCGGCATTGACATACACCTCGGCCAAGGTGTCGAAGAACTGCCGCACGTCTGCGCCCGCCGGCTCCCTCCAGCTCGGGACGGGGCCGTGCGTGTTGCAGTCCGGCATCATGGCAATGATCTCGGACCGGCAAGAATTGTTGCACAGCGGGACGGCTCCCGCGGGCAACTTGAAGAGCGGCCTCTTGACGGCCTGGCCAGTCTTTATGGCAACCCTCGCGGCCTTGCCGGTCAGCTCGACCTCGCCGTCACTATCCACGTCCAGCTGGAAGAGCTGCTGGCAGAAGTGGGCGTGCCCCATCACCATGAAGTTGTGATCAAGGCCAGGGCGGAGCCGCATGATATCGGCCGGGTTCGTGAAAAGCCAAGCTGGCCTCCCCTTGTTGTGCAATGGAGCAATCCGACGGCGCATGAAATCCGCCCCAATCATCTCTAGGGTGAGCCCCGCCCGGGTCAGCCGGAGGATTCTGGTGGTGGCAATGGTGAGCCTCCCATCGGCGGCATCGACCTCACCCCAATCGTTGCCACGGACGGGCGGCGTCAGGCGAACCTTGCAAAATTCCGGTGGGTCTTCGTCATCGCTCCAGCACCACCGGTCACGGCATTCGTCCCACCTCTCCTTCATGGCGCCATCCGGGTATGCCCCCTTGGACCTTGGGATCCAGGTGACACAACCAGCAATGGCACCTCCAGTTTGGATTCGAGGGTAAAAATAATGGCGGAAGAGCACCGTGTTGGGCCGCACTCCGACGAAGCCCTCACAAAGATGCGCGAAGCAAGACATGCATGCCACCGCATTCAGAGTAAAATCCAGAAGGCGGAAGCCAAAGGTGTGCATGATATCACAGAAGAACTCAAAGAAAGGGGGGCATAACCCACAAGAAAAGTAGTCGACGAAGAAGGGGTACCGATTTGGAGCGGGGTCGGCGCAAGCGGCAGGAATGACGCGCGTCGCCGGGTGCCCCGAGTTCTCTCCCCCCGTCTTCACTCCCCACAAGGGCTTGAAAGAAGCCCGGAGCTCGAGGACGTCGATCGACGAGGGGTAGTAGAAGGCGGACTTCGTCTTGTCCCCCAGCAGCGTGCTCTCCGGTGGCTCCACGGTCACGAGGCCCTTAGCCACCCCCTTGCCCTTGGCAAATTTGGGCGCCATGGCGGCCAAGAAGCTTAGAGGGTTAAGAAAGGGGAGGAGGGCGGAGACGAGGCGGCGACGACAGGCGACGACGAAAAGCTTGCAAGAGAAGGAAGGAAGGGAGCGGCGGCTCTGAGATTGAAAAAGGCACGGAGGAAGAGGGAAAGTGAGCAGCGCGCCCGCGGTTGTTCCTTCTTATGGGGGAGAACGCGGGCCGCCTCCTTTCACATTAACTGTGATGTGACGCATGCCCGCGGGGAGCGACCCCACGCATGCCGCCCACGTCACGCCCGCCTCCCCACGCCGCGCCACGCGCGGGAAGCATGGGAGGCGCAGCGCGCGAAGGAACTTACCACGGTAAAAACCGCCCCGCCTGCCCGCGCACCGTTTTTGGGCCTAGCCCAACGACGCGATTGTGCTTACGTGTGGCCCAGGCCTGGGGGCTCCTGTCGGTGTACAAAAAGAGGGGTACACTTTTTGTACCCCGATAACTG